>OX371176.1:5412542-6881091 GCA_947310635.1 Leptodirus hochenwartii | reverse complement strand
AGTGCAATCGATTTTCCATCGCACGCATAGAATTGCCAAAATTACTGATTTGGCTAGGACTCAATCCCGCATACGAACGTTCTAAAAGGTAATGTGTTATATTTATCGTTTATACTGCCACAAGTCTGAAGTAATTTCTGGGTTTAGTGAAAGAGCAGCTATGTTAAATACCATCTGTTTCGATTTCATAAAAAAATACGTTGGACGTCACCCTTTGCCAACATGAATTATTTTTATTATTAATGGACAATAAAATTTTACAAATGCTAAATTTTTCCAAATTATATTTGTAATCCAGCTCACTCTCGGGACCTGATATGACTATTTGCACCTCAACCATCGTCAATATCAGACGTTATGCATTTATCACACTCAACGTGTCTGTAGAAGTTAATTGCGGCGTATATATCAATACCGTTAAAAAATATTCCCTCCTGAAACGTCGATTATGCAGACCATAAACCCTATGACAGACCATTAACACTACTCACATTATCAACACGAGCACGTCATTACGCCGTAACGCTATCAGCTGAGCAACCACCACCACCTCCCGCCGCAACGGCAGTGCCAACAGCAGTGGAAGTAGTGCCAGGCATTTGGTATGGTTTGCGTTTGCGCTGCCTGCGGCGTTCGCGCCGCTCACCCATCACCAGACGCAGTTGCTCCAGTTTGCCACGCGTACGCAGATTCTGGTCCAGGTCGTGATCTGGATCGGTAGAAGACAGAAGAGTTGTTGCCGATTTCGGGCTACCCATTAGCGATAGCGAATGCTGTTGTTGTTGGGTGGGGGATAATATGCGAGTGGATGATGTACTCGAGACGCAACAACCGGTTACTGAATAGACAACAGAATCACCATGTAATTGAAGGGTTGAATGTATTAAGGTGTTATGTGACATTTTTTAAAATTGAGGTTTTGTAATGGATGAAGGTGTTATGTGTTATTTTTTCATACAATCTTCTTCAGTTTATTATACCAACTTAGTAAAATATCGAAGTTCTATAGTTGATGAAGGGGATATGTTACTCTTTAATGACACAATATGAATGTATGAAGGTGTTACGTGTCATTTTTTAACAAGTGAAAGCATCAATATTACAATAACAGTATTAACATTATATGGGTAAGCTATTAGTTCATTAATATAAAATAAAGCTTGTTCTTCTTTTTATATTTACAGAGCAGATGCGAAAAATTAGCAGAAAAATTCAGTCTAAAAATTGAGAAAATATAAAACTTAAAAGAGCAAATAAAGTACATACCGGATGAACATCAGTGGTATTATAAAAAAATAATTAATGAAAATGAAGTTAGAGTAAGAAAATCGTACGTTCTTGTATACCCATCGATTTGTATTTTCGAATTTGAATATTGTAAGTGTATTTGTAATCAGTTTATAATTTTTTTTAGTGAATACAAATATTAAAGAAAATGTATTTTAATTTGGCACATACTCTTTTTATTCACTAGCAAATGTTCTCCCTTCAATAGAGATATTACTGGATAAAGGTGTTATGTAAAATCAATCTAAAAAAAAGACTTAAACTTGAATATTAAGAGTAGATTCTGATACAAAGTATATTTGCAGATATTGAAGAATAGGGAACATCATCGACATGGAAGAAATCAATAGAGTTAAAAACGCAGGTGAAAAAACTTTAAACATCTGTATCTCAAAACTTCATGTTTGTTACATAACACCTTCATCCATTCAACCCTTCAATTGTCAAAAACGACTGAATTACTGCTGTGTGTATTTCGTGATAGTTTGTGGAAAGTATATACCTGTTTCCATGGAGTGCGTACGATGACAATTGCTATTGCAAAGATGGTGGTGGTGATCTGCAGCTACGGCCGCAGCAACAGCAGCAGCAGCAGGTGATCGACGACTAGCGCCGTTAGAGGCGCTACTAGTTGGACTGCCAATGCTAGCTGCTCCAGCACAGGGGCCGCCGCCTACTCGGCGTAGGTCCGGCGCGGAACACAAAAGGTCGTTGAGGATGTGCACGATGGTGGCGACATCGCGACGCGGCCGTCCTTTCGTGTCCTGAAATATGCGAAATCATTGTTTTTCTTGGTGCCACAAAGATCCTAAATTCAAACATTTGCGATGTCGCCACCTAGTCGCGATGTAAATTCAAACATTATTCGTAGCGAACACATGTGAACTTTTAATATTGTCCTAGATAAAGTTACTTTTCCTGTCGCTCAAAGCTCAAGCTGGCTTCTGATTTAAAAAAGTTTGCAATTTTGCAAGTTTTGCTCACTGCAACACGAATTTCTATTTGTTTGTCGAGTTCTTAATGGGCTGAATCGCAATTTATAGCTTTCCCTATTTCTAGAACAATAAATATGCTCGGAGCATAATGTAATAAAATACACATACTTGGTCCATGACTATTGACCAATATCAACCAAATTGATCACATGTTTGATGTACCTAATCCCAAATCGATTCCTTTAAAAAAATACTGCCTATTTACCTGTAACGCGGGATTCAATGCTCCACTAAATGTTCCTGAATATACACTGCCGCCTCCCCGATGTCTGCTGCTTTCGTCGCTCCTTCCGCCGCCACTGGACCCGCCCCCACCGAACACATCGGCACTTAAGCGGCGAAGCGTGTGCTGCAAGTTTCGACTGGCTTGCACGAGACTCGGCGGCCGAGCAGCAACGGCGGTGTTGGTTGCTGTGGGCGATCCGGGGGATGTAGATAGACTTACGCCTGGGGGAGGTAGTGGATAGTGAGCGGGGTTGCCGTTGGCGGCCGGATTACTGGTACCTACAAAAAGACACATGAAATAAAATTTGAATAAACAAATGTAGGAATTAATCTCACCTCAAAAAATAACTAAAATATAAATATATTTAAAAAAGAAAAAGTTACAACTAAAGAAATTATTAAAACTAATACAACAAATAATTAAAATTTAGAAAATATTTCTTTTTTAAAGTTTCTCACTTGCTAAAATCATTAACCCACAAATTCAAAAGCTAAGCAAAATTAATACACAAGATATTAAATCCATCCCCAAAAAATAACTAACTTTAATAAAATAATAATTAAACCTAAAATTGACTAAAAATAAAATATATATACTGATTAAACCGAAACTTATAAGAATCATAAATAATAAATAAAAGAATAAATTTATCATAAAATAATAAATATCTGAAAATAATCATTCCCATGTGAACGAATCATAGCTACCAAAATAGAAGGACCTAAAACCCACTCATAAACTCTCATAACTATAAAAACGAACATTATATAAAGCATACCTGTAAATCTTAAAAAAACGACCATCATTAAAAATAAAGAAACAACTATAAATTCCAATCTCAACAATATTAATATTAAATGATTATATTAAATATAAATATATATAGTAGATATAATATAAGTGTGTTTTATAGTAAATATAAGTACGCAAAAAAATATATAATAAAATAATTTATCATTAGCTTTAACAATTTAATAAAAATATTGATCTTGTGATTCAAAAATAAGACTCAATCTTTTAAAACTTCAGAAAAAGAACTTCCTCTCATCTCTAAAATTGATTTTTTTTAAAACTATTTTCTGAAATTATATCTTTATTATTCATTTCTACTCAAACTAAACACTTTTCCCTCCGAGGAAGAGTCTAATTTGAAATTATAACGTGCACTATGAGAATAATTTTAGGTGAAGAAAACGAAAAATTATTTAAAAAGCTGGAAATGTTGTGATTCAACTTCATTTACGAACAGAATCATTAATGCTTCATTGTTGAATTTCATTTGTTGAATATGGTGAGAAATTTCGCTTTAAGCACAATTAGAAGCATAAGGCAAATTTGTTAGGGTTGGTTAAATCGTTAGAACAGACATTGGAGTAGATAAAAGCAGACATTTTCAAGAAAACCACTTTTTAGACTTGATTGATATGTACATTAATTGGTTCAAGGTAAGAAGTAACTTTCTACGGAGCTTTATTAGTTGACTAGCTAGATATACCTTACCTTAAAATTTCGTTTCTTCAGAAAAATTAATCTATAAGTGTGTAAACCGCCTGAATAATCACTTTTATTATATATTTTTACCTAGTTTAGCGATAGCAGCGGCTGTAGCAGCAGCCGCAGCAGCTGCTGCGACACTGTTGTTGCTTCCAGAAACGATGCCAGCTGCAGTGCCAGCACTTGAAGCGCTAGTAGTTTGTGTGGCGCCTGCGCCGGATACAGTACTTAGTTGCAGTTGAATAAGCATCATATGATCGCCTAAGCGCATGCTCAGATTGAGCGGTGCCTTGCCGCAAAGGAACTCGTTCACTTGAGTATCGTTTAGCGACTCCAGTGCCTGCATTATACCAATTTCCGGACGTTGAGTCTAGAAATGATTGTAAGTAATTAGTGAAAGAACATTCCTTAATGAAAATTTACTTTTAGTTTACAAGTTTTTAAATGCATACAGTGCAAATTACAGTACATTTTAGTATAATCGAGTGCCAATTAAAGAATATTAGCTAATTTAAATAAGATAGAATCTTGTATGGCGCTTTATAAAGAAAGTAAAGCCTGTATGTACAGGGAGGAACATTTATGGAATAAATGGACGATACTTCTTCTCTTTTGGTACTACGGATTTTATCCGTACTTCCTGTGCGATCGCATTTAATGCATCACGTTCTGAAATAATTAGTAAAAGCGGCAGAATTTCTTAAAAATCAAATTGTTCATTGTATGTACTTATATAATTGAGAGTATAATGGTCACTTTTTATTGTAATTTATGATTCAATGGACGATTTTAATTGTATTTGATAGTTTATTATATATCTTCTGATAAACGAAATATATTCTTTAGCAAATCATTTCTAATTCATATGTTCAAGTTTTAATCGTTTAATTATGCTATGTCTAGCAAAGAAAAGGTCCAGTTTACTTTTACATTCAATTTTGCATTGTAAAAATAGTTAAATTAGAATAAAGGACAAGATAAGGATTTAAACTTGCAAAGTTATCTCCATGTGCATTTTAATATTCCGTATAAGTAGTAAATCAATTAGGAAATATATTTTATGAATATACTTTTGTTACGAGTTTTGTCATAACGACATTGATGGTGCAAGTATCTAAATGCAAATTATAATAATATTCAATGTAAATGTAGGAAAATAGATTCGAGCGTGAATACAATATGGGGAAATACTACCCTTGTAACATTGCACAATGCGAACTATAGTTTGTAATATGTATTCACAATTAAATATTATTTGTAAATGTGCTTTCCAAGTTGCTAAGTAAAATTTATAGTTTTTATAATTTAATTTAAAGCTTAAATAATTCGGATCTATTAAAACTATAGAAAATTTATTTTATAGCATGGAGAAGTGTGTAGGTGATTTTGCAGTCAATACATTATGTAATTGTTTGTAAATAATCAATCAGAAGAAATAATATCTACATAAACCGTAATGAGGTTTCTCGATTAACCAATTTATACTCATTATCTTTACGAATACCGTACACAAACATTTTGCGCGTTTTGCGGTAACCTTCCACAATTTATTTAAATGTATTCACATGTGTTGGGACATGTTCATTTAGTTACTTATTTAAGGTACAATAATTATCAAAGTAGGTTGAACGGTTTATATGATACAAATTGCATTCGGTCAAAGTGGGTTATTGTTTATTAATTTATAATAAGCGATTAAACAAACAAAACGCGAATTAAATATTGATGCTAAGAAGCATCGACGTGTTTTTCCATCGATGAAAAGAATTAATTAGTGAGCACTAGAATTGCGACATACAGGGACGCACACATATTATGTTCGCACATAACATTTCATTAAACTAACATGAACAAATATAGAAAGTTAAATGGATTAAGAAAACCTTAATTAAAGAGTAAAACGTTAAATTATGCACCACTTTGTCCATGTAGTTTCTTTAAAACGGCGTAACTTTGTCATAATATATAATATTATTATGAATTACTTTATCCGCATTCTTATGGCAACGGGGATCTATACACGACTATATGCAGGCGTGAGAGTACATAGTCAAGTGTGTGTGTGTGTGTATATGTATATATATTGATAGATTTTTTCTAAATCCGATAAAATAGAAAGACCTGAAAGAAAAAGTTAATAGGAGAATGGTCGGACAGCCATAGAAAGCTGCAAGACTCTTATGGGTTCATAGTATTCATAAGTAAAGAGTTTTAGAAATGTAGTCCGGTGAGGATTAAATAAACCTTTTTAGAATGTTTTGAAACTGTATGTAGTACGAGTTGGGGAGTTAGATATATTGTGGATGACGAAAACAGCTTTTTGCGCTTTCGTTTGCTTTTGGATAGGCTGCGTTGATATACATACTTACCACTAAACCAGTTTCTACGTTTGGTAGTAAAGTTACTTTGGACCCATCAGCAATGCCATGTTGTACGATGTTACCGTCTTGCAATTGTCTGAAAGCACACAGAAACAGTTTAAAGCTACAAATTATTATCGAATTAAGATAGATTAATAAGCATCTATCTTATCGTGCATTGTACCTATATAAAGAGCTGCTTTATCGCGTATAGTACGTCGGATAAGACTATGAATGTAATTGACTCTCGTTGATTAATGTTTCGAATAGGACGACTAAAAACTGAGCGCATATGTGAAGCGTATTAACAGATAATTGAATTAAAAATCGCATTAATACCATAAATCAACAGGTTTTATTGGTACGGGCGATTCAAATATACGTGATTGCGGTTTCGAAATACATGCACAACTAAAAATAAATGTCGCGTGAAGCAAAGATCAACAAAATGATTACTTATAATACAAAAACATAATTATGACCTATATTATATTATTTTCGCGTTAACATTTTTATTGAACAGATAACACGGAAATGCAAAACACAAGCAAAGCTACCACGTTGTATAATACAACGAAAATGTTCGCTATTATTGCGCAATGAATAAGAAAATCGTCGGAAAGAACAGAATTAAAGGAATTGGAAACTATAGAATTGTACATGCCGGGGTTTGATTGATATAATAAGATAATATATATATTGATTTTGCCGTGGCGAGGATCCAAATAGGGATAATATATGTAGGTATATGACGATGACCGTATACGGGCATTTGGTCTTCGAGAGCATTAATATCTGCGAGCACGAACAACACATCAAACAAAACAAACGAAACGGAGAGTGCCGTTGCGTATGTGAACCTACTTATCGCGAAACAGTAAACACAATCTGTCCCTGGGCACTTTGAGTTTCTTCGAGACGAGCTTCTTGAGGTTTTCGACGGTAATATCGGGCTCGACGGTCAGGTGGAAATCGCCGCCCGTGGTCGGACTGATGTGTATCGAGATGGGGCGGTGTTGTTGCGGCGGGCCACACCCCTGGGCCATGGGGTTAGTACTGCTGCTGCTGGAGTCCGCGCTATCGTCCATTGTTGCTAGCGCTGGGCGGCCAATGTCTCTCGCGATATACCGTGCTACGAAACCCGCGCTGGGGATACACACGCGAATGAGTACGGCGTTGCGGACACGGTGCGGCGTGTGTCACTTGTACACGAGTAGATCGCGGCGCCCCTTTGTGTCCCTGTAATAACACCGTGCGCTGCTGGTGCTGCACCCCGCGACTTTCGACCACGGCCGCGACATTTAATCCACTTTTTGCCCGTGTGCAGTGTACGCTGCACGGAAATAGGATGGCGACGACGACGGCGGCAACGCGACCGATTCGAACCGCACGAGGATAAAAAAAACAATAGAGTTACGGTACTGGCACTTGGACCATAGTCGATTTCTGCTGATGGGTGACAGGGTACAAGTTTACGGTGTATAATCAACTCAGCCTAGCTCGCATCTCGCTCGCACTACAGCTAAATAAACGGACGGTGTGTGTGGGTCGGCAATATCGCCAACAGCTAGCCGTACGCAATACCGTGCAATATTATATGCGATTGTCTCCCTCGCACTTACATGCCTAATTGTATTGCGCGTGAAGTGTTGCCTATAGTGAATGTTATCATGCGACGTTGCAATCTAGCGACAGTGCGTCGTGCACCGTATGTGTACATTATACAAGGATACCGTTTAAACCTTCCATACTTCGGAAGCATTCGACTCTCGGTTTAGTCCTTCGTTAAATGGCGTGTAAGCGTGCTTGTATTCTTATACAAACGTATAAGCTTGTTTATTTGAGCACGTGTATTTGAGCTTGAATAGCATCCAGTTGCTACAGTTTCAAATTACTTAAATTTATTCCAAAAAACTTAAATTAATCATCATTTTCAACTTATTTTAAAAATTATCACTACGGTGTTAAATTATAATATAGAATATCACTCAAATACCGTAACAAGCATTAAGTAGCTAGATGTACATTTCAAGCGCTATGCGCCAAACTTCAGTAGCACAAGTAAAACTAAATATAATAGCTCTGTCACGAATGGTGATTGATATACTATCAATATTATATTATATTGCAATTTTTGGGTGCATTTGGGTGATATTCTATATTATCATTTTCAACCTTTTTTTTGAATTATCTATATATAATGGGGTGGTCGACAGTTTCCAGTGCAATCAATGCAATAATAGTTTTAATCAAAGATCAAGTTTAAATCGTTACTTGAGGAATATGCATAAAGTGGATCTAGAACCCCAGACTACAACGGAGTGTCATAAAATGTATTCTGTGCACTTTTGATCAGGTAATTCATATTTGTATCTTTATATATGTGCCAAAATTATTTATACATCTTTCCAATACCATAGTACAAACGAAAATGCTATTTATTATAGATTATTGCGATGTTTCCTACTTACAACGACTACAATAAACATTTGGAGAATCAAACGAAACCGAATCTATAGACGGCAATCGACGGCTGGAGATGTTTAGAGAGCGTATTAGCAATTTCATAGATGAGATATGTTTGGCAGATGAAGATTCACTTAATTGTAAATAATATTATAAATCTATTTAATATTTATTAATCTTTATCAATGATTACTAACTATTCATAGATTATAAATACAAATATATCTCTATTCATTGCTTTCATAATTTTATAATATAGAATATCACCCAAATACCGTAACAAGCATAAAGTAGCTAGATGTACATTGCAAGCGCTATGCACCCATCTTCATGTAAATGCTTCAAATGTACATCTAGCTACTTAATGCTTGTTACGGTATTTGGGTGATATTCTATATTATAATTTAACACCGTAGTGATAATAAAAAAAAAAAACATAATTTTACTTCAGTTTTTCAAAGAGGCTGGAATTCATTGGAACGCCAGACGAGGAAGAAACTAAACCAAACAACGAACAAGAGGAAAGGAGACACAACATTATTTCCCCGAAAAAAAAAGGCGCCCTTGAATTTTATTTTGATTAGAATTGTATTATACATATTGTTAAAAAGTTAACAAGTATTGTTGTTTTTACAATTTTAAACAGCTTATTTTGGTTTATTTAAGATTTCAAGTTTTTTGCTCGATATATTATGTGTCCTATTTTGCTGCTAACTTTTATTGATGTTTTATATTTATAATGTTTACATTTGAAATACATTTTATATGGTTTTTATTCAATGAATTGTTTTATTTGACACACATTTGTTATAATATCTCCTGACACGATTATAGTATATTCATCGTTGATGTTTTATAATCCGTTGTATTGTATTGTATTGTATTATATATATTCATAAATTGTGCATTGAAACTAATTTATGCTGAAAAAGTATAAATGTAATATTTTGAATTTGCCGCGAAATATCTATATGTATAAAACAAGTTGCAACCCGAGAGTCGAATGGTTTCGAGGTATGGAAGGTTTAAACGGCATCCTCACTATACATAGAATTGTGGGTATGTGGTCCTCGGGTCGTCGTCTATCGACCTCCCACAGCTGTTCCCTTTGACCGACGATGACGAGACAGAGAAGCAGCTCCTACGCGCTTGCATGCACGCACCTTGGTCTGCCGTCCGTTGAGCCGTCGGGCGGCGGCGGTGCCGGCGGCGGAACCTTATGCAAGAACGCGCAATGGTCGTACGTGCCACAAACGCGGTGTTTCCTTTCTGCTTCTTGGTGCGTTTCTCGGTGGTTCTGTAGCGAGACGGTGTTGCCTGCAGCTGCGTGTGTTGAATTGCATAGGCGTGTTGTCTAAAAATTGATTAATTCATAATATAGAATAGAATAGAATAGAATAGAATATTTATTAGTCATCAAAATTTTACATGACATGTCGTAAAATTAATTGTTTTATTTACAATTAAAATATAAGTAAAATTTAAAATTTAAAATGTGTAAATTTATTTTACACATTGCAACGTAAGTTACTTATATATAGGAAAAAAAACATTGTTTAATAAAAAAACTTAAAATAATAAAACAAGTTTAACAATAACAATATCCTATTTTGTACATTATGTTTTAAAACTTTATTTGAAAATACTCATCCGAGTGTTTCAGTATCACGCGACTTGTGAAGTTTTTCTTTAGCAATTGTTTGAGCTGTTCCGGTATTTTATTGAAAATTTTATTGAAAATTCTATTGGGTATGTCTTCGCAATTCGCTTGGCAAATATATTATTTCATTATTTTTTTTGAAAATTATTCAATTATAGCATAAAACACCACCCAAAAACCGTAACACAAAGATGCGCGTTATTAGCTAGATGCGCATTTCGGAGGCCATGCCCCCATCTTTAGTAACACAATAATAAGACAATTTATACAATTTTATACAATTAACGTCATAGTGATGGTTTTACAATATTCAATTATTATTCTCATTAAAACTATTTTATTATTATTTTCAAAGGGCATTTTGCAAATATTTTGTGATCTGATGATAGAATATAAAGTAATATTATAAATTCATAATGAAGTTTGTTCATGTTTGAGTATGAAATCATACGTTGTAATCGCCACTTACCATAAAACCACCAAGCATAACACCATTAAAACTTAAAGACATTTGATATATTGCCATTCGATATAAACACCATTAAGCATAAACTGGAAGTAGCAAAAACTATATTGGACATAATCTGTACTGAACATAACGCTGAACAATTCCCATGCCCTCCTATTAGAAATGCCATTTTTTTATTTAAACAGGGAAATGTTAAAACAATATGTTTTATTTATTATCTTACGTCTTGTGTAATAGACTAAATAATTTGTTAGCAATAAATATTAAATTATTATTTTAATTGCTATTTAGCGCTTATAACAACTAATAAAAGAAAATGAAACGCTTCTATTAGATAAATTTAGAATTTTCCGTACTGTGTAGACCTTCATTTCGTAGCCTTGATAAAATTGGCCTATAAATTTCTGATGCAAATGGTAGAAGTATTCCTTTTTCTTGAATTTCTCCATCCAAAATCATCTTGGTAGCTATAGCAGCTGGAAAACCAACAGTCTTTGCCATGGCAGAGTGACCATGCAGATCTCCATATACCACTAGGTTTATACCTTTAATCTCCTTCTTATTGTCCGGCCAAACAACTCCAACGTCATGCCTTAATATTACTATGTCTCGCTCATTACTACCCAAAGCAAGCTTTTTTGATAAGTAATACGTCAGAGTATCTAATGGTGATCCACATTTATTAATCTTCTTATCTTCTAGCAAACCTAATTCTTCTAAAACTTCTACTGCAAACTCTGACCCTGTTCTTTCTGTAATATGTTGTTTGAGGTTTTCAGTCAATAGGGAGGCATCTTCAAGAGCTAAAAGGTTGCAAATCAAACTTCTCCAGGTTATTTCAGGACCTTGAATATGCAATGCTGGATGTGGTTCTGGATCCAAAAGTCCTAGGAATTGTAGAGTTTGAGCAGCTTCGGCAAATCCTTTGTACCTAATTGTTCCTCTCAGTACGGTCACTGCATCTTGAATATTGTAATCATTTCGGTACACAGTACTATCCCGATTGGGAAATCCTTCCAAGCTGAATCCAGGGAGGAACTCCAATGATTTTGTCGCTGCCATTAAAGCACCACCTGCACAAATTTCGACAATCTGTCCTTTACGAAGATATCTCGCTCCTGATAAAGTATTTAACAAAGCTCCACGTGGCGACCAGGAAAATTTATACCGCAAAGGATTATCACTGAATTCTGGAGCTGGTAAACCTCCACAGAATGATTCAAAAGAAGTTATTCTTCCACCAGCTTCCTGAACCTCCTGAATGCATTCTAGAGCTAATAAGTGATCAAAACCAGGGTCTAAGCCAATCTCATTTAAAATTGTAATTCCGGCAGCTTTTGCTTCTTTATCCAAAGCCATAATTTCTGGAGACAAATAGCTTGCTGTCACCATATGAGTTTGATTCTTGATACAAGATTTCGCTACTACTGGATGCAAATTGGCTGGTAAAATCGAAACAGCTATATCAGCTGAAGCAACTAACTCATCAAGTCCTCGTTTATTTTCGCACGCGTTTAAGTAAATACTTTCAACACCGGGATATTTTCGCGCCAATTCGTCACATTGGTCTTTGTGTTCTGAAGCGATTGTAATCATGACATTTTCATCTCGGTGGAGGTATTCTATTAGAGGTGCTGATACACGACCTGCTCCTAAAATGACCACGTGCTTACCTTGAGAATCTTCCGAGGTAACACGACTGCTTCTGCAAAAGATTATACAGTGAACATTTTCGGAGAGAAAATTAAGAGTGAAAGACTTACTTTGACGCATTTCTTAATTCTTGAATATATTCGAAATTTTTAGTAAGCTCTCCATTACTGGCAATTATTGCCTATAAAAAAGAAGAATTAGTTATATCTGAAATTCTTACATATATATGACGTATGTACTGCTTGAACGATTGAAGAAAAGTCATGATTTTCCAATGGCTGATCGGCTTTGGATTTCAGAATATCCATGGTAAATGGTAAAAGTAGCTCTCCAAAGAAGTCCGTGCTTTCTCGTGGAATTTGAGTTGGCATATTATCAATACTGCACACGAGGACACCAGGTCCACTAAAACTTTTTGTATCCTTGTTCCGGTTTGCGTCATACAAACAGAAGGGTGTATCTATTGTAGTACATTCGTTCATGAATTCGATGGAACCCCCAGGATCGGCAGAAATATCACAAATAGCCAGCATTCGATGAGGCAAAGCTGGTGAGCCAACCGAAGTTGGTAACCACGGAGTGTGAGCAGGCCGTAAAAGATGTTTGGCATCCGGGATTGTTATTAATTTCGGACTATTAACAGCCCAGTATATACCATTTACTACAACTGAAGCGTATGGTCCAAACCTTTGACTAAAAGTCGAAATATATCGTTCGGGCAGTTCTTCGTACTCTTGAGGATCAAATCCACCACCTTCTTTGCGTTCTAAGTAATGACTTCTTCTAATTTCGCAACCGTAGACTTTCTTTAAGCTACCATGTTCTGCTGCCTTCTTGAGATGTTCTGGGGTCACGTATTCATGTGGAAGTTCTTGAAACACTTCTTGACTGCCTTGGGATACGTTTCCTGAGCCGGTAAAAACGAAGGTTAAGGGTCCCACAGATTTGGGCATTAGCCCTAAGGAAATTTCGTATCCTGCATCTCGAATACTTTGTCTGGCCATGCTACAATTTCGGTAGTTATGCGCCATTCCTTAAAAAATATCAAAAAATGCATAAAATCAATGAAGAGATTGAAATATTTGCATAGTTAAAAGAAGGCGACTGGATAAAAACAAATAACTTGTTTAATAATAGAATAAACAAAGTATGCGAAAAATATTCAGGCAGGGGTATAAATACGAAATTGTAGTAGGTGATGAAAAATACAAATGTGTACAAGAACTATGTTTCTTTAAAGTTTCTTTAAGAAAATTGCAATTGAAATTCTTTGACGTTTTACCTATGTGCATAAAAGGTGTATGATGACCTAATGCAAGTAATCTGACGCCTAATCCATGTAAGATATTGATCTGGCCAGCAATTCCAGCCATCTTGCCGAAAGCAACGACTCTGTTTCCTATATCATCTACCAGCTTCTCATAGTCAATAAGTCTAATTCTTTTCTCAAGAATGGCATCTAATAAGGGCATGTTTGATTCCTGCGCTTTGATGGTATGTGAGAACATGCAATAGGTCTTATCAGGTATCAGTTGGTCAATAGGAACTTGCTTCACCCCAAAAATAACGTTGGCTTCTGAAATGTCCTCCTAAATCACCCCGACAGGAATAAATAATTTTGTTAAGCAATTAATACGAATTTAAGTTATTCTATACTTGAATATTGGCGCCCGCATTCTGGTACGCTTGCATTGGATAGGAGCGACGATTACTTGGTTGAACGATCACTTTCACGCCATTTTTGACCAGTTTTCGCACCTGGGCTGGGGCGAAAGGGGCTCGTCTTTCCCATACGCTTTGGTCCTCTCGTCTGATGGCAATCACTTTTTTGGACGCCTTCAATCAAAACATAATTATGTTATATTTCTGATATGAGCAAGATAGATGGCACAAGCAAATTTGTTAATTGAAAAAAATATAAATTTAATAAATTAAAAATGGAATTATAATTAAGCCCTTGTGAAGATTTCTCTTGGAAATGCATTGAAGGATATTTAGCTTTAATATTTTAAAACCTGAAATATTTTGTAATTACTTATCCCCCAAAAAATAGGTGATTTACGATATGACGATTCTTTTAAATCAAATAAATAAAAAACTGATAAATAGAGAAAGTTAGACGTGACAATATAAATATCAAACATATTCATTTACTGGATTGGAACTCGAATTATTGATAGTTGTCTTTTTTTTAGTAAATATTTTAATTATTGATAGTTGTGTTTTTTTGGTAAATATTTTAAACCTGTTTTGAACAAGCATGATCGGCAGAGGACATTTTTATTTGATCATACTATCAAATATTAGTTTATTGATAGCATAATTTCCTTTACGTTTTGATATTTGCAAATTTAGTGCGAAAAATACTCTAACTTGTTTATCTCGCAAAACGCGTACTATTTCATTTCGATTTTATTTGCGAAATAATACAGGTAGGGCCGTGCCGTGACATTTTGTTATCTGAAGCAGAAATCTCGAAACAATTATGAAAACATAAAATAAATAATTTTGCAACTTTTTCAACTGACTACCTTAAAGTCTTTTAATCATCCTTGGGGTAGGATTTTGTGTAAGAAAATTAACAAGTCCTTAAGATACCGATTATGGGGTCCACGAGAATATTAGGACTAGAGTTTTGTTGCGTAGTGTGAGGTGTGATGACCTTTATAAGTAGTCCTGATGATTTGATTGCAGAGCAAGAAGGGTTTGGAATGTTTGAATTTTCATTAGACTTTGAGTTACTTTGGATAATTCATGAAAGAAGATATTTTTCCAAATCTTATACCTACTTCACGGGTACAGCTTTTCGCCAAATGTATTTATAAAAAAATCTAAATTAATACATACGTAGCATCTTCGTCCAGCCTCAATTTTAGCACTAGCTCTGGTAATCTTCAACATATTTTTTATAAAATTCACAAATCTCGACAGCATTCGCTACATTCGCGGTTATTGAATCTGTTTCTTTTATCTCGGCACTATAAAGGCTCGTACAAATTAGCACGTGGACACACACACACCTGTCCCTTGACTTAATATGAAATACTATTTATGACCACACAGTACAAGTATACTTTAAGAAATTACGTTATGATACAATCTTACGAGTTTAAGTTCTCTTATCATCATGTCAGTAATGGAGATTAAACAAAATTTACTAACGTAATGGTCAATTTAATATAATGTTGGTTGGTGAATTTATCTAAAATTGTTATCGTGAACCTTTCGATGACCCCCCCACTTTATTATATGTTAATTTAGTAAGTTAATCCACATTTCAAAGAAAATTGAAGTGTACAACGAGTGGAATATTTTTGAGAGCGCATTTTGCGATATATAACGATTGCTGATATAGTAACAGTGTTGATTAGCA
The DNA here is from genome assembly GCA_947310635.1 of Leptodirus hochenwartii. Classification (NCBI taxonomy): domain Eukaryota; kingdom Metazoa; phylum Arthropoda; class Insecta; order Coleoptera; family Leiodidae; genus Leptodirus; species Leptodirus hochenwartii. The sequence goes on along the minus strand of OX371176.1, from coordinate 6,865,108 downwards.
GATATAATTAAAATTGTAGTTAATTCCATGGAAAAGATTGGAATTCCCCATTGAGCTCCTCGTACGTGCGATATTTTATTTAAAAATTTAAATTCAATTTTCACAATACCATACAAATTTTTTTTTTGTGCTTACATATGAGCCTTTCATATACATTTCCATTTTATCAGTTTATATAAAATAATATAATGAAGATTAAATATAAATTTAGACCTCATGAACTGGATTAAGTCTAAAAATAGAATCACTTTATTTAGTAACAGTTTACTTTAGTTATCTGATAAGTTATATATACTATTTTTGAAAGTCATAAGAATTTTTATGAATAAATCCAGTAAAAATGGATACATATGTATATTTTAATAGAAAATTATTTTTTCAATTTCATTTATTTATAGTATTTGCTGTCTAGGCAGAATCAAAAGCTGAACGCAGTATAAAATTTCAAAGTTGGACGAAAACTCTTTAATTGAAAAATCGATCTCTAAATATGTTCTGCTTTTCAAGATGCTATTGAATTTTATTTTCATAAGCGATCCATATTTTCGTTTTAATTGTTTCTTTTTTAGTGGTGTCGCTTTTGTTTTGCGTAGATTCATATTTTATGAAAAATTTCTAGAAAATAAAACTTAATTTTTGAAAACTGTCATAAATCTAATTAGTAAAGTTATTTTAAAGTTTTGATTGCCTTTTCATGCTACAAAAAATGCCAAGTTACTGGAAATATTATTTTAATCGAAGAATCAACTATTGAACCAATGTTGTAATTATTTAAAAAATATATTTGTAAAAAATCCGCAAGTACTATGATAAAAATTGGCACTCCAAGCCATGTGTTTTATTTCCTCTTTATAGGAAGGTATGTCGCCGCTTTGAGGCGCGCGATTTTTTCAGGCTACAAGCAAAAGATGCTGAGGCAGTGCCAGATGCACGAGGAAGGAAATGCGAAGCCAAAGAGATGACTTGTTTGTGGTATAACACCCCAAGTGTCGCTTCCACTTAAAATAAACACAAATGCATTAAGGAATAATATATAATTTTTTAACTTTGGACCACACATGAGCACAGTATTTAATATTTACTAAAGTGTTGAATAAAGAGATACATCAATATTTTTCATAGAAAATTTATTTTAAGGATATTATGAGCGATCTTAAAATATATAGATAATCTCTTAAAAAATTGGAAAAATATTAAAACGACTATATCAAATGATATAAATATGTATAGAGCGATTGTTATCAGTGCTGTACATATTTTTGTAACTACTTTTTCATTTAGACGTCATACACGAGTACTGAAACTCATAAATTATTTCGTAATCGAGATAAGAAATTCCAATTCCTGATTAGGATCTGATAATAAGAGTTTGACAATAGCGCTGTTCAAAACTATTCAATATAATAATCTAGATTTACCATTTCCTTTCAAGAATAGATTTCACATATTCACAGATTTTTATAATATTCGTAATGACTATTGACGTTTCCGATAATTTAATAACTCTTTTCTATAAAACTTCAACAATTGTCACCAACATTGAATTTAGGACATACATTTTCAGGAATATCATAACAGGAATTGAAGCACTTGCATTAAAACTGAAAAAATAATGCAGATTAATAAGAATATAACAAATTTCTTCAAATTGTCATTCGAATTTATTAAATCGTTCTTCTCTACGAGTACCATTCATGGCTTTAATCATATTTCTGGATCTAGAAGGCATCCAGTTGAAATTTTGATTTGGGCGTCGCTCGTAGGTAAGTAAAAATAACAATTAAAGACACCGACGAATAAGACGTCATAAACAAACTTTGAGCGAACGAAATGAGGATGGAGGTTTGTATAAATGTTGAAAGATTCGCAAAAGAATAGCATGATAGCGACGTAGAAGAATGCATGACGGTTGAAGAATTTCTTCTTCTAGGCTTAGGTCTGTATGGCGCTGCAATACTTAGTGGAATTACGATGAATCGGTATCAAGAGAATCCCACTGTGATTGCAATGGAGCGAGATCGATTCTCTTGGAACACCTCATTCCCAGCGGCAACGATTTGCCCCTCTAGTAAGATAAACCCAGCTCTCCTGGAAGTTTTCGTGGAGAAATCCACTTCTGAGAACAAAACTATGCTAAGAAACTTTCTGACGAAGTTGAGTGAAGCCACATTCGAAAATTTCGAGACGGTAAAAAATGAATTTCTTTTTTGCATATTTATGTCTGATTATTAAGAGGACCTCGAGCACGATGACATTAAACAATTTAATTGTTTGTTGCACGAAGGATGAAAGTTTTCATTTACAGATTCCATTTTACGATCAAATCAGTCCTGATGATTACATGGATATTATTTATGAGCTAAATTTCGAGTTTAAGCCAACAGTGTCTAATTCTGGTATAAATGGCCATCAATATTATTTGCAGGAAGTAATAACTGAAATGGGAATTTGTTATTGCTTTAATTCGCAACTCGCCGTTTATAATTCTCCACAGTAAGTAATTGCAACGTTATTTTTAATTATGGAGCGCTAGTATTTGTACTATCGATTATAAATATCAAAATTCAGAAAACTATGCCCAAGTATTAATCAAAAAACATACATTTATGTGCCAAAGAAAAGCAGGATAAGTAACAATTTTAAGTAACAATTTTGATTGCCAACATTTTATAGAATCTTTTTTGAAATTTTGCTGGTTAACGTATTATTTTTACATCAAAACTGTTTCAGTTATAGATTTTCGCAAAGGTGGGATATGGTCAAGGATGTAAATGAAACATTCTACGTTAATCCTTTAGATGGGGAAGTTTTTGCTAACGTTGTAAACATGTCAACAGGATTTAGTGTAAAATCATTATTATTTTTTACTAAGCTCTTGCGTTGCAAAATATTGTTTCAGATTTTTATTCATGGTTCTTATGAAGTGGCTGATGTTGCCAGCAAAGTGCTGAGTTCCCCGAATGGATTCTTCCTACAGGTTCTTTTCTTCTTCTAAACAATACTTAGTATATATAAATGCACATAATCAATAAAATTTCTTATCAATCTTAAGAAGTATTAAGCACGAATAATGGGGCAGGTAGAAAGGTGTGGATAACTGAGGAAATAGTTAACATGATAGAGGAAAGTTAAAAACATATGCACAGAAGATGGATATGGTACGGGATATAATGAAAGGGAATTTATAGGAAATGAGCGAAAGAAGAATGGATAAAGTGATTGAAGACAATACGAAAAGGGTTAATAAAATAGATTATTCCTGGCATTGATTACCAACTGACTAACTAATGCTGAGATAATAGCTCAGATGGAAATTCATTTATCTTTAATTTTAATGTCTTCAATTGTGGACTTAGCAAATATGATATAACGATATTTTAAACATCTGAAAAAGTAAAAATTAAAAATGTATGTATTAATTTTTGCGAAATTGATTTTACGTATTAGAAAATGATTATTGTCCATTGTCATTAATTATCTTTTTTTTTTACTAGATTTCGTCATCGCTTGTTTTTTCCATAAATCTTCATAACAGTTAACATTACTTATAATTTTTTTTTTTAACTAAAATCTTGATGGATTTAGTACACATGATTTTTATACACTTCTTTATTTGTTTCTAGTTTAAATCGGAAAATAGATTATCGGTTTATAATCCCTGGGCTTTTATTTAATATTTAAGCCTCGATGATAGCAGATAATTTTCATATTGTTATTTTATTTAATCAGTTGACACCGTGGAAAAAGAATATGATTTTTTATTTATTTTTTTATTATTTATTTATTTATTAATATTCTGCTGCAAACTCATTCGCGTCGGATTTCGATCAAAATATCTCACAGAGAAAAAAAATATTTTTGTAAATACTGAACAGGAATTTTTCAAACTTTATTTGCAAACCATAATAATGTGAAAATAATAAATTAGAGCATTAGAGCATCGATGCGAAATTACCAGTAACTAAAATGGTCGTATTGAACTAAAACTTGATTTTCGTGGTTTTTACAAGACAAACAGTTTTTCAAGGAAAAATGAATTTTTATTTAAAAAGTGATTAATAAGGACTATTATTGAATCCATTTTCAAGAATCGGCGCCAATGTTTAAATAAAAAATTAAATTTTATTATTTCAATCTCTTTCAATCAAGCGAAATAAGACAATAATTGCAGTAAAGCAATAAAAATAATCTATAAATTATATATATTAGCACATATAATTCGCAACGGCATAAATAATTGAAGATGACGATGTGAAAATTTGTGTAAATGAAATTAAAACAATTCAATTCAAAGGATCGATACATTTTATTAAGGATCAGAAAATCATTCATTTTTTTTATTATTTATACTAAATATATTTTCATAATTAATTTTTCTAAATAGTCATAGTTACTATTGTATTTGCATCCTTGCATTTATATGTTTACTTTCATTTCAAATATTAATATTTTAAATATTAAATGGTACTTTTAAATTAATATATTATCATCGAGTCATCATCATCACTATTCTACATACTTTCCACTTTAGAGGTAACTAAAGCCATATACTCAATTATTTCTTATCATTTACTATTTCTCCGCAATTTCTTATTCTCTTCACATTCCTTTAATACACTTTAATCATTCAAATTTTTCATAGAACCTGCATCGTTATATACCATAATTTTTTTCTATATATACATAAAATTCATAATAAATCCATATAGTGAAAATGCTTAATTTTGTTTAATTCTTTGTTTAATTCTTTTGACATATCTTCCGTTTCTTTTCCAAATCTATCCTATTAACATTTCTCCAATACTGCTATTTTGAAATTCTCCAGATGGTGCCATAATTAGATCATATTAAGAAGGATTTTTTAAATTCAATTTTGGTATATGTTCTAGGTATATCTGACTGCTTTGGCATTATACAGCAGCGACAGAGCAAAGAGCTTGAACATTAATCAAAGGAAATGTCGTTATTATGACGAAAGTAACTTGCGACAATCACCTGTGTATTCCTTCGTCCTGTGCAGGATGGAATGCAGAGCACAGCTGTCCAAGAAGCTCTGTGGATGCATACCACACTTCTACAGAAAACTTGGTAAATAAAAAACGGACAATGCTATTTTAAAACGAAAATTCCATATATATTAAATAATATCAGCGGAAGCGTACATCCCTGCCTGACTCCCATACCAAATTGTTCGATACTTGTGTAAATTATAAATATTTCCTTTGTTAAAAAGATCAATCAAAGCTTTTGTAACAATTAGTTAGAGCTCATTCGAAAATTTGAAATTCTTTCGATGAATTTACACGAATTGTTGGAAATATCGTGCGAGCCCATTGGGAATCCTTTCCATTGTATATTTATTTTTGAACTAGCTATAATTTTTTACAATAATTTTTTTTTAGATGGGGATGCAATCTGCAATGTAAAAGGATTGCACTGTTTAGCGCAACATAAAGGTTTGATGAAATTGCTAGTTATAAACCATTAATTAAAAAATCTAAGAAGTCCTGTTTTTTAAGATAATTCCGAAATTTTCGATCAATAAATAATTTCTTAAATCTCTCTAAGCAGTGAAACAATTGTTTATCATTAAAACAAAAACAATTTCAGAAAGATTGAGCGTGATTTGAAAAATTGCAATTTGTTAATGTGTATTTCAAATCGATTTGTGGAATTTTAGAAAGGCTAATTATGTTGAAGAAGGAATGCAATTGTCTGCCCAATTGCGATGAAGTGAACTATATTGTGGATCATTTGGATACCAGAGAGTGGTTCCTCGGATCAAATTTACAATGGGGTTTGAAAGAGTATCCAAGGATGCGCTTGAAAAGAGACGTTCTCTTTGGTTTTACAGATTTATTAGGTTTTTTAAACCAGTATTATGTTATTGTTGATCTTTATTAATGATTTTTTTTGTAGTGTATATTGGAGGTATGGCAGGTTTATTTTGTGGATGCAGCGTTTTGAGCTTTATTGAGATTATTTACTTCTTTACATTAAGATTGTTCTGGTATGTTGTTAATTATAAAACAGAAACGCAGAAAATGTTGAAGAACAGTAAGATTAGTTTAGAAAAGTATTGATAACTTATTTGTGGTTATTAATACTGCGTAAGTTAGTTTAAAAGATTTTAAAAATTTCTTTGCTATATTAAGGGATATCTCTTATATTGTAAAGCATGAGTATAACAAATAGTATAAAATGTGGGTTTTTCTTGCTTTGTGAAAATTTTATTGATAGTTAGTTAAAGAGTCCGCAATCCTACAGATTGGTTGGAAACAGCACGCCATGCCGATCTATCCTGAGCTAATCCCTTCATCTCCCTATAGCTATTCATCTCAACGTCTTCAACTATCTGACTCACATACTCCAATTTAGGCCTACCTACCCCTCTCTTTCCCTCCACTCTACCTTCTATGATCAATTGCATAATCCCCCAATGCCTAAGGATATGCCCTACTAATCTGTCTCTCCTACGCTGTAACACTCTCCAAATACTTCTCTTCTCCCCTACTAACTCTAGTACAGCTTCATTTGTTACTTTATCTTCCCAACCAATCCTCATCATCCTCCTATAACACCACATTTCGAATGCTTGTAATCTACGCTTCTCTTCCTTTCCTATAGTCCACGCCTCACACCCGTACAGTGCTACACTCCAAACATATACCTTCAGTAATCTTTTTCTAATACCCAAGTCAATATTTGATCTTAAAATCTGTTCCTTTTCTACGAATGCCTTCCTACCCTGTGCTATCCTACACTTTATATCTACCTTGCTTCGATTATCTTTTGTGATTCGACTGCCTAAATAACAAAAATCTGACACTTCTTCGATTCTATTATCTCCTATTGTGATCCTCATTTTTCTACTGCATTCCTTTTTGTCACACCTCATCACTTTAGTTTTACCTATATTTATTTTCATGTTAAAATCCCTAGTCAATACTGCTTGCATACCATTCAATACCCTTTCTAAATTCTTTTCGCTTTCTTCCAATATAGCTATATCGTCGGCGAATCTCAACATATATATTTTCTCTCTCTGTACATTCACACCTACACTATACTCTTCTTTTACTTTGTTTATTGCATCTTCTATATATAGATTAAATAATAACGGTGAAAGTGTACATCCCTGCCGAACTCCCTTCCCTATTTTTGCTACCTCTTCTTCCCCCTCAATTCTAACTAAGGCAGTTTGGTGTTTATATAAATTAAAAATTATTCTCCTATCCTTATAATCTATACCCGTTTCTTTTAAAATTCTAAACATTATGTCCCAATCTACATTATCAAATGCCTTTTCTAAATCTACAAAAGCTATACAAGTTACCTTTCCTACCCTCATTCTTTTTTCTACTACTGTTCTTAGTGCTAAAATCGCCTCCCTCGTCCCTCTGTTTTTCCTAAAACCAAACTGATCTTCTCCTAGCCTTTCCTCTACTTTATTTTCTAATCTCCTATAAATAATCTTTAGCAATATCTTCGATGCATGTGATAGTAGACTAATGGTCCTATAGTTCTCACACAAATTAGCTCCTATTTTCTTCGGCATTGTTAGTATTCTACTACGCTGAAAATCCTGTGGTACTTCTCCCTTCTCATATATTTTACAAACTAACCTGTATAATCGCTCCTGCATTTTCCCCCCTGCGTGTTTTATTAATTATTTTACTGATAATATGAAATAAATGATAAAAGTCCTTTTTGTATATTTTTCTTCCAATTTCAACCGCAAAATGTCTTTTTCATCATTCCTTTTCTAAACTCTTGTAAATTATGGTTTATTTGATTTAAATTTTGATGTATCTAAATTGTGTAATTAATGGAAAATCAATGAATTCAAAAATTTCTCGGTGAATTGTTCAATATCTTATATGGTCTAACTATTTAATGAATGAGCAGTGCAAAAAAATCAGTATAAAGTACCAATATGACGCATATTCAAATAGATATGTGTCTTATATTTGGTGGATTTGTGGGTGGTCCTGAAGCTGATATTATAGATATAGAAAACATGGATAGATATACAAGCAAGTAGTGGAAGGTATACGTACATATGTGTGGCGAGAAATTAATGGATTCGTGTTTATTTAACAAAACTGACAGTGACAATGCAGCAGCGTTACATTCTGAATTTTTGGTGGTAAGAAGATTCGATTCGGTGATTTGTTAAATTAAATGGAGTTTAGAAAAATATTTTAAATTCACAATTTGATCATCCGATATCTTCTATATCTATTTCAACATTGTCGTAATTACGAATGATTTTTCACAGGTTTTCCTTTCAAAATGAAAGTGTGATTTATTAAATAGAAATATATAGTTTTTACAGCTTCTTCGTCTGAATTGAAATCATTTTAAAGGAAAATACGAGCATTGTCTAGAAAAAATAGTTTGCACGTGTTCTGAAAACAGAAAATTAAAAAAAAAAATTATTCTTACGTACGAGTGATGAAATCGCACATTGTAATAATGTAGAAGAAATAAACGAGACTGATTGCTGTCAACTATATTTAAATTAAAAGAATTTTTTTTGTAAAAGTTAAATAAAAACAATTCTACGTCTCTGATTTTGATTCTCTGATGTAACAAGTTGTATACTGACGATGTGTTTAAAATTGGACATATTTACAAATCTAAATGTACCAAGTGTTCGCCTAGTACATTTTTTTAAAACGTTCAATTAGTGAAACATTTACAAATCAAGCAGTTTTTGAGAAAATTCAAAATGCCCTAACTATCGAGAAATCAATTTAATCCGATGCAAATTACATAAATATTATTTATTCGTTGAATGTAAGAAAAGCTTTGAAAAAGTGTGTATAATTTAATATTTGTCGTAATTCATGGCAGAAGAATATTCATTTCGGAACATTTCTGTAAATAATAATATTGAATTTTCATTTAGATTAATTTTTAATTTAATCCTCATTATCTTCTTTTCGGTATTAGGAGCTTCATAATAAATGAGCACTTCATAGCCATTACTTCCCGCATACTCTTTAATACCTGACTTAAATTACTTCTTTTTTCGCACACATTCAAATTTTTTAAGATGTAAATTGCCTATTTACACCAAATATAATAAATTAGTGAAAACGAACTGCAGATTCCAATAAATTCCAATAAATTTCATTGAAGTGGTTATACTAATTTCATATTAATTTAGATTGAATAAATTTTCAATTATATTTCAATTAATATTTATTAATACATCACATGCTGACCAATGGCAGAGATTTATGTCGTCCCCGTACTTTAATCTGTTTGCACAAGTTATGCAGACACAAAGCTGCAGGAGGATTTTTGCAGGAATCGGTGTCGTCCCATTGGTCCTCCTTTCGTCTATCCTGCACGAATTCAGGGACGTTCTCTCGCTGATTGGAGCATCGTTGAATGTGCGTTTCCATTTCGGTTGAGCGGGATTGAGATCTGATGTGCATAATATGAGCTGTGTGATGTGAATTTTCACTTGACCGCCGGAAAAGTATCTCGCGGTATCAGCAGTTTTGATTCTGAGGTGTTTCGAATAGTCACCAATATTTGGCAAAAGATTTTTTCGCGTTTATACGAATCGTAAAGCAGCTGGTGTTAAATGATGCATATTTCGAAAGTTAGCATTTTTTTTGGAAAGATGTCTTAAATTTAGAGTTTTAACCATTTTCTTCATCAAGAACATTTGTGGAAATCATCCTTCGTTTACTTCTTGATAGACCATTTCAATTCAAAGCATTTTTTCTTCGTACGTCCTTTAAGCATCTTCGATTGTATATTGAATCTAAATTGTTATTTAACACATGTTATCTACTAGTATAAGTAGTGGTAAGTCTGCACGAGTGCCAAAATGTGCGAGATGCAGAAATCATGGTATGATTTCAACCCTGCGTGGCCACAAGAAGCAATGCGTATACAAGACGTGTAATTGCGAAAAGTGCGGATTGATTAAAGAAAGGCAACGAATCATGGCGGCACAGGTGAGATAAATATTTAAGGTCTAAACACGAGATTTGTGATACAGCTGTTAGTCTTACAGGATGAAAAATATAAGTATCTGTAATGAAAAAATTAAGCAATTAAAAATTGAAAAGCTTCTCGTTTTTATTTCTAATTTTACTAAATGCAATTTGTTCTGGAAGTTTTTATAGGTAACAAATGTTGATTATCAATTTCGATATTGTAAGGTATTATTTTAATTTAATTTTCCACTTTGAATCCACTATATTATGTTCTTACAATTTATCAAACTAACTGAAGGAATCTTTATTTCCCAGTGTCAAAGATGTAATTTGAATTTAATATGTATAATGTCGATTCTGTAAAATATATTCATGAAAATTCACTCCTTAACGATACGAAGAGAAATTATTAGCGTATTGAATGACATTTGTCAACAACTACTCGAACATCGGTCTGCCGTGGCGCTTCTTGTGTTTGATGTAACTTTAGTCCATGACAGATTTCAAGTCCATTTTTGATCGATATTCCATTAAGCCACAGATCGGATATCCACCGACTCGTTTTTCCAAATATTAGCTCATTGGTAATCATGACGTCCACATGACATAAATACAAGCAAGAATAAAAACGGATGACATTAATACTGTAAAGGGTTGGTACTTCAAGAAAATCTTTTGTTCGTTCTTCAGGATGTTTTAGCACCTAGGAAAAAGGATAATTTATATTCATGGTAGTTTTTTTGAGGAAATGTTTTTTATGTTTGATATATTAGAATTGTTGAAGTTATTCAAGGATAATATCTACTTTATTATGTGGTTACAAATCATTGATATATCAGAAGGAATGAACAGGAATGAACAGGAATTTATCTGAATGGTCTCCTGTAAAATTAAATTCGACAAAAGTAGAAATAAATTGATATTAATGAGTAATAATGGTATCCCAAAATTGTAGATTTTTTGATAGGAAATTATAATTAGATAATTCAGGCAAGAAAGACTCAATTTTAATAGAATAAACAAATACCTGAAGAAGGATTAAGTAAATAAAGTAGATACTATATTAATAAAAGAAATTAAAACCTATGGAAGAATTGGCGAGTTGATTAAATAAATATATACACTACTTGATTAGATCATGCAAAAATAAGTCATTATATTACAAATAGATCTATAAAAGAAAAATAGGGTAGTCAAATATATCGTAATTACTTTTCCCTGCAACGTAACACCCTGAAAGGCAAAGATGGTGATAATTCAGTAATATTTCAAAGGGCATAAGAATTTGTTTTAATTTAATAAGGTTGCGTTGAAAAGACAACAAGCAGCAGAAGATGCGATCGCTCTTCATCTAGCCAGTGCTGAAAGTGGATCTACCTACGATTATTTGCCACCTGGAAGAATTTATGGGATGCAAGTTACTTCACCAGAACCTGCTGATTGCAGTTCTTCTGCACCAGTCGCATCTTCAAGTAGAGAACCTTCAACCAACGCCAATTCGATGAAAAATAGTTCTTCTGCCATTGAAATTGAAAGTCAAAGTGATGTTGCAACAAGCCGTTCTGGTACTAGACAGGGTGAGAAATATTAAAATCACTTGAAACGACATTTGAAGAATGAATTGAACAATATTGCAATTGATTTTTTTCGTTAGAAGTCATGGTTAGTGCAGCTTCGATAGACATGTTGCGAAAGTTGTTCCCAAATAAGAAACGGTCCGTTTTGGAACTAGTTCTTAAACGTTGTAATCATGACCTTTTGAGGGCAATTGAACACTTCAACGTAACTGGCGAAAGAAAAGTTTTAACAACGGGCTCTGAATGTCTTGTGGATGTGGAAAAGGTCGATGATGGCAGTAGAAGCAATGACGACGATAAAGATGATAGAGAATTTAGATATCGATCGGAAGAAAGAGGTAGAGTAAAGATATAAATTGCACTGAAATATTTTCGATTTACTTTAAAATCACGAATTATAGCATAAACGTTATTGACTTCTTTAAAATGCAAATCAACCTTTCCAGGCGTTGTTAGTTCATCTTCCGCATTCAAGCCTGTGATCCATGGATCCATTTCTTCAAAATACGTCAATAAATCTTCAACCATAATTCCAGCCCACACAGCACCAATCAGTCTTATGGCAAGCAATAAGGTTTTCATGCATAGTTTATATCCGTTTCTTCCCTTATTTAATCCCCATCCCCAACCAGCGGTGCTACCAAGTCCTATTTATATGCCAGGATTCTGCGATTGTGACCAATGTAAGGTGTTACCACCCACTGGTTTGTATCATCGGATTGAACCCCGTCTGTAGCGATTGATTGCTTTATTGGAAATATTTGGAAATACATATATTTGTTGGTTGGTTATAATTATGTAATTAGAAGAGTTTTTACTGTTTAAATAGATGTTTGTCAGAAGATCTGATCTAGTTAATATTAGAATCGACTAGAAAGTAGAAAAAAAAATTTTGGTTTCGAACTGAAGATTATTGTAGTACCCATAAGTCGTACAAATATATATATATATATATTGTGGTATCTTTTGTCAAAAACTATACATTTTCGAAGTATCTTTGTTGTAGAAGAGATATTTGATAACAAATTTTTGTGATTAATTTTGAATGTGTATTTGTAAATAGAATTATTGTAAGTAGAGATTATAAATAAAAAGAAATGCTGTTTTCTTTAAGAGGATATTTAATTTTTGGTCATGGATAATAGATTTCAATTATATTCACAATTTTAATTGCTATGTTGAAAAATTTACCTTTCATTTCTATTATCCAGGTTTGATCATATAAAATTTTAAATCTATGCAGCCACGTAAAATATGAATAACAATTGTTTTTTTACCAAATTTTAAAATTAACATTCATATTGTACTGCGTGTTGTATTTTTAAATGGATAACATTAATTTATAACACTCTTTATATCACATCCATATCATATTCCCAAGCGGACCCCAAGGGCTTATACTTTCTCTACACTACACTTCCCTACTACTAAACTCGTACTATTTACTATCACTACATGTATGATGCCCGGGTATTATGTCATATGGCGCTTGGAATTGCCTCTGGACCACCGAACAGATTCGTCTTAACTTACAAAATCAACAAAACTGCCGGGGCGCCGTAGAAATAGTCTCGAGTTTGCCGCTCGATCTGATTCCCCACAACGAAAGATCGTAATGAAATTAGATTGAGGTAAACTCTGAATGTTCTATGATGTGTAAACAATAGTTGTGCTGATCTCTACGTTGAAAGAATGATATTTGCAAGAATTTAGTTCGAATGGAACGGAACGCCATGGAAAAGGACAAGGGTCGTTGAAAGAAGGGGACTCTTTATTTGTAGTTTATATTTGGTATGAATATTTTGATATACAGCGAATCTTTTGAAGGATTTTAGTAAAGTGACCATATTTTGCGACACACAAAGCTAACAAAGCTAACAAATTTTTTTTTATTAATCTTTGCACTTCGTGGATTTTCGTCAAAAGATTCGGATACTTAGTTCATTTTTGAAATAACTTTTGGTACGAATTTGTTCAATATTATTTTACATTCATTATACACATTGTGGTTTTTATACTTAAATAGTTGCAGATTTATTATTTCCCATTAGAAAATGTACCGATCAATCATTTCCTAACTTGAAAAAAAAAAAATTAAACTGGACGAGGGACAAATTACCGAAAATCAGGACTGTCCCGCTAAAAGCGGGACGTATGGTCAATTTAGATTTTAGTAATGTTGATAGTGATAATTTTGTAGAATTTTTACTACCAATTCGAAATTCGAATCATTCGAAATCATTTTATATTTACTATGCAATTTAAGTTCAAAACTACATTGAAATTTTGGGTTTTTTAAATTAATACAGTTTTAGACATGTAACGTTTTTCATGTCCTTAGATTGTAGTGGCGTATCCAGGACTCCAACAAGACATATTTATATATATTCTTAAAATCATTATAATCTTATAAAATTATTTCTGGTGAAATAAGAAAAATTTTCATCTGTAGCACATTTGTACGAACAATTTGAGCAAAAAAACTTTTTTTTATTAGGAAATGATAAATCATATGGAACGTCTTGTAAAATATACGTAATGATTTGTAATAACTTAATTTTCACATTCAGTATAGTTTTAATACAGAATCTAATACTTGTTTTAAAAATTGTTACTTTGCCTTTCGCAGGAAGGGGAGTTTGAACCAACCCTCTCTTCCAAATGCGCCACAACATGAATAAGAGATTCATTAAATATTACAAATTATTATAAATCTTTCTTCTTCGACTCTCTTGGCTTTAATACTGAAATCGTTCAATCGCCAATTATTAGATCCATATTGTTATTATTTCTTAATTATTAAGTTCACATTTAGAGTTAAAATATATCAAGAGATAAGTTTACCAGTTTTCTGGAACAGTGCTTTTATCAAAGCTGGAGTAGGACGGCAATGAATCATCTTTCAACATGTAACCATTTCCCTAAGAAGAATTTTTTTTAATATAAATCAAATGCAATATAATCTACCGAGATTCTTATATTGTAAAATCGTCACTACGGCATTAAATAATTTTATCATTTTAACGTCACCAAAAACCGTAACACAAAACATTTATTAGCTACTGAAAATGATTAAAGATTTTTTAGAAAATAAATTGAAGAGTCGAAATTTTTTCCATTAGAACTTTTTCTATCTAGTTACTTTTAATATACGATGCAAAAATACAGCACAAACGAAAATAATGTTAGAATAAACGCATATTCTCGATGTCTTCTAAGAAATACGTAAAATTCGTCAGAAGATTTTAATTATTGTTGGTGGTGAAGATTTGATTAAATATCGTTTGGTTTCGAATTTTAACTCACCAATACCGTCTTTTCTAATTGCAACAATATCGGCGTGTAGATCACATTCAAACTTCCAACCAGTCGCATCATCCAGCCAAATCCGAGGCCGCTCTGGACTGCCTCACCACCTAGCAAAGGCCCGAAGGCGTAGGCAACACTAACTGCAGCTTGTTGTAGGGTGTAAATAAGACCATAGTAATGTCGGGTAGGATTAATACTGTTGCGTCGATTTAGGGTAATTTGCTGGTGAAGGTCTTGATGGCCTGTGGCGATGTCAACTAAGTAGGCTAGATGGGGTACCAGAGCGGCGTCGACGGTACCGACGCCCAGACCAATGGCAAAGTGAGGAAGGGTTAGTTGACCTGGAGCAAATGATGGAAGAGTTGTATTGAAATATTGAAAATTGACAGAAACTAAGGCGAAATTTTTGTTCAAAATATGATCGGGTCATTTGGTGTAAAAGTTATTTGAAGCATCACAGTTTTGATGGGAAGAAATATCGAATTGAACAGAAGTATTGATGTGAACAGAAGTAAAATGTTTGGAAAAAAGTATTTATTACTTATAAAATTTTAGAAATAAGTAATTATATACACACAACTCCTTATTTTAGTAGGAAGTGTGTCTCCCTTTAGCTTTAATTACTTGTTGAATTCGATTTGGCATAGAATCGATCAATTTCTTGCAATTTTCCAGTAACAGCTCGTCCCGAAACCACACTCCAATGACTGCTTCTATCATCAGATTTTTTGTTCCGCAGTCCATCTTTCGAAGCCTAGCCTTGCAAATAGCCCACAGATTTTCCATGGGATTTAAATCTGGGGAATTCCCAGGCAAGTAAAATTACTTTCCCTAAAATATTTCATCATCTTCTTTGAATTGTGGCACGGAGCTGAATTTTGCTGAAAATTTTTGGAACAAAAGTTGGGAACAACTTTTTCCAAATTGCTGATTAGTTTATGTTCCAGTAAGTGTTTATATTTGTCACTATTCATCATTCGTTCAATTGGCACAAGAGCTCCAGGTCTTATGTAAGAAAAACAACCCCAGAACATCTTCTTCAGGGGATGTTTTACTGGTCAATACGGGCCGCTGTTAGTTGTTCCTTGTCTGATTTTCTGACATATCGTGACCACTGCCCCTGTACTAAAAAGTGTGCCTCATCTGAGACCAACACCTTCCTCCAATCATCTGCAGTTCAACTTGCATATTTTATAGCACAAAGAAGCCTTTTCTTCATCTTAGGAGCAGTTGTTTTTTTCTGAAGTCTGAGTGCTTTCTTCCCAATTCCAAGAGCCTTCTCCGTACTGTCGAATCATGGATTTTGACTCCAGAAGTGGCCAAGTCTTGTTGTAAGTCGAAACTTGTTTTCCTAGGATTTATTTTGCTATTCCTGATTTAAAATGCTTCATCTCTTGCAGTTGTCTTCCTCTTTCGCCCACATTTTCCTTTCCTCTGAACTGCAACTGATCCAGTTTCCCTTTTCTGTTTTAGGATTTTATTTATTGCCCCCAATCTCACACCACACTATTCTGCAATTTTTCTCTGTATCATTGAAGTATGTTCACTTAACGTTACAATCTTCTCTCGCTTCCTCGGCGTAATATCCATCATACAAAACAATACCAAATTACCTCGCTATACATTTACCACTAAATATACCTTTTGACAATTGCGAATACATCGACTTAATTTGAGATTAAGATGAATGGCATCATACGCACGTCAAATGTGATAATGAATGAACTAATTTGAGTAGGATGACCTGATTTTAAAAATATACTCGGCTACAGCACTTTTACCTTTTCTATTTTATTTGAAATGAACTTGTGATTACATGTGATATTATTCAAAGAAGCAATTGTCTGTTGAGTCGATTTTTTAGTGCATATGAAAGAAAGTAAATTATAACATTTATATTCATTGCGACCATGTAATAATTTGAACTTCAAAATATGTGATTACCCAGAGTTGTTGCTAGTGGAAGTGATAGAGCTCCCAAACCAGTAAATATCATTCCGATAAGAGCAGTACGCCACGGATTAATTGGTAGCAATCCTACAAAACAGAACATGTTAATACAATTAAGAATAATTTTTATATTTATTTATAAACAGGTATTTTTTAAATGCAAGCAGTTATATATTAAAGGTACCAGCAAAATGGGATCCGATGAAATATCCGAAACTGTCCGGTATGAATACTGCCCCTAGTTCCCATTTTGAGGGAGGTGGTGTAATATGTCCCATGAGCCACATAGGTACACACGGTTCTAAAATCGCCATACAAGAAGTACTAAGGCAAATAGCTCCGCAGCAAATCATTGTACTTCGATTTCTTAATAAATCTTTCCAGCCAATTGGATTCGGAGGTTCAACGATAGAAATCGAATCTGATTCTGAGATAGAGTCATTAGATCGCTTGAAGTGCCAAAATAAGATACCTACAAAAAATTACTTCAGTTCGATAAAATTTAAATTTTCAAAAACTCGTTTACCAATGTTAATCCCAATCAATAACGATACGATTAAAAATGGCGCAGATTTCCCAAGTAGTTCATAAGCGGCCCCACCAAGAGGATATCCAATTAATACTCCCAGAGCGATTCCTCCAAAGGCAATTGGCATCAGTTTTGCTCTTGGTTCTGGTGGTAATGTTTCAGCTAGCAGGCTCATACCACTTACAGCAACAGCTGCAGAAGAACTGCCATGAAGAGCTCGTGCCAAAACCAGAAGCGAATAGGAATTACCATAAGCAAATACTGAAATAATTTGATAGCAAAGATTACGGGATTTTAACAATTGATTTTCTTACATAGTGAAGCAATGAGCATGTTGACGTTGCCTAATAATAAAGGTAGTTGGTATCCAATAATTCCAGTAATATATCCTACGATCGGAGTAAATGCCAATTGGACGAATGCCTTACTTGCTAAGAGGGCGCCTAAGGGGCCGCTTTGCTGTTCCAAATCGGCATATTTACGTTGTAAAGGGCTAAGAGATGTAGCTCCTTCTGGGGCTGATGGTGGAGCTGTTGTAGTCGGATCAATTGTGGTGGAAAACAGATAGTCGGGAATGATTGGCACTAAAAAATATGCAAGTAAATTTAAATTGTAACAAATAAAATATATTTACTCACCAACAACCGTCAGCAATACATTATCCAAAAAGAAAGACAAATACACAGTAACAAATATTATAACTTTCTCATCATCGAACCAACTAATTATTTTGTTGACGCCATCAGAGGCTGAGCTCATTTTTAGATTCATTAGAATTAGTATATTGCTTCCTGTTGTGAGCAACAAGTCTCCGTATGGAATGTCGATATAGTTCCGCTTGGAATCTGAATCGGAACTCACCGGGTTGCTAGAGTATATATTGTGCGGTATATGTACAGCCAATCCAGACGAAGCGATACTTTCCAGCAGTTAGTTAAAGTAAAGAACAAACAGAAGTGTTAATGTATTGGTAGATGGTTGTTTCAAAATGTTAAACACAAAAAACCATGCGAAAAATCCAGTCTTTAGAATGAAAAGGTGATTCAACTATCATTCGAAAAAAATATAAACTACAATTCAATTTGTATATATGGATTTGATTCTTTTTGATGACACATTTTATGGTACCCAAGTTCCTTAAATATTAGATTTTAAAACTAAGCAAATATAATAGACAGAGCCTTTTATTGAAACGCTTGTGAATATCTATAAATTATTTCTTGTCGTTGGATTATAAATTGGTTTATTGCTGGCATCGGGATAATGTAATTTGTGTCGGGAACGGTGGATTTGATGAGGTTTTCACCACAGTTCGATGCGTTTTTCTCTTATCAAGCACAGAACAGAGCAGAATAAAGTGGAGCGGTATTTGCGGAAAATTGGAAGTCGTAGCGACACAGGTGGGAAGCAGAAAGTGGGACAGAATCCAACTTGCATCAGAGGCGCTGAACAAGACACAAGATGTCCTTAAAATTGCACGTGTATAAGTAATCTGTATGTTGGGTCCTTAATAGGACTATATGCCAGGATCCTGTAGAGTATCCTGCGGGACCATCAGAATAAACATAGCTTTGTGTATGGAAACTTTTGAACTTTTAGGAAGAAGCGAAAAAAGTTAAATTAAACGCTCAAAAAAAATTTAAATTAGTAATGTGTTCATAAAATTTTAACAATTTATGAGAGATTGTTAAGAAGTCAATTCAGGAATGTCACTATATTTTTCAGTTGATTAATTATTATTTTTAATTGTTTCAAGAATGGGTTTCCAATAATAATAGAAGAAGATACAATTTTTTAAATTCTAGAGGGTTTTTATGATAAAAGTATATGGCTGGGGAATATGGAAATTTATATATAAAATAAAAATGTTATAATTAATCTAGTTTTACAAAGTATAGGTAAGTTATAAATAAAATATTGATACATACTTTTTTAATACGTCCCTGTTTCTTGCCCTGTTTCTTGACTGGAATAAAATGTGCTCTTAAATAATTTTGAACAAGAGGAACGATATAAATTTGATAAGAACGATTTATAGAATATTTTGTTACAAATCATAATATAAGGTGTAATGTAATTTATAATACTGCAGTATATTAATAAATAAATACGTACATGAAAAATACTATTTTTTAAACAACAATGTTAAATTTATTTATTTATTAATTGAAACAAAAGAGGGAGATTTATCTGATTTTAAAAAATGAGGACTATTATATTTATTATAAGTAATTAAATATTAGTACTAATATATTTACATATAATCAGCACATTACATTCCTAATTAAAAATAATGAGCGATTTATATTGAAGTACTTTAAAAGATATTTTATACAATTATCGATGACTAGGGACTTGGTTCTTAATTTTAATTATTCTAAAACATTTACTTAATTCATTGAATTTAATTTAATAATCTTCTTTTATTGCTAGTCTATAATTATTCTATTTTTAATAGAATAATGGACGGCGTTTATGATAAGGACTAATATTAATTTTAATATAATTACTTATTAATTATTATACTTTTATGTCTATATATATATTTTTAAATTATATAACTGTTAAGTATATTATAAACAATTGTAATTGAATTTAAGAGAAATGGTTCAAATAACTTTTATATTGTTTTCTTTAATGGAAAATTAGTACTAACATGGATATTTTTAAATTTCTAAACTAATATTTTTGAATTCAAATTTATAATGCAAATGCTTTTTCTTCAGATAAAGAGAAACTATTATGGATTAAGTAGATAGATTTAGTTTTGATTTAAATTGCTCAATATAAATCTTCCACATAAAAATAATTTAAAAAAGTATATATAATTTAGAATCTCGTTATTTTATCTGGGCTAGGTGGAATACAATTTTCAACCTGAAGATTAACTTCTTCGAATTCATCGTCTGGAATGTGTGATGGACCATAGTAATCTTGTGCAATAGATTGTTGGTGAAAATGTGGTGGAGGTGGCGAATGTCCACCAGCTGCAGCTGCCGCTCTAGCTGCATTTATTGCAGCTATATTTACGCAATCATATATAGGCTAAAAAATAATTGTTATAGAGAAAGAACAGCTTTGTGTTAAAAAAACATAAAAGAATCTTTTAAGAAATTAATTTAAATTTGATTCATCGACTCAAATAATGTAGAACCAAATGAAGAATGACCTGTGACTATTTTAAAATATATTTTAAATGGAAATAGCATTTGTTTATTTAGTAATGATTTTTTAAAAATATCTACATATTTTCGGATACATTGGAGGAAAAATAGGGAGATATCTGGCATTTTGTAAAAATATATTGTACTGTTATTAAATGTTTAACGATAGTTTGAAATGGGAATAGTACATTTACCTGTGTGTTAGCCCTGTAAATATCCAAAGCACTGCTGACAGTCGCCAAAGACGGCAAAATGCTGGTAAATCTGTCCCTTGCAGCTGAAACGGTCATTAAATACGTCCTCGGGATAAACACTCCACCCAACAAAGCTCCTGCAGTTCCGAACAAGCCCAGACAAATCATCGGTTCTTTCCAATTATGATCGAGGTATGTATATCCAGGAAGCCAAAAGCACCAAATGATCGCAATTAGAAGAATAGAAATGGTAAAGTATTTACCCTCTTTGTAATTACGCGGCGATTTTAAAATTAGAGGAGCGACGCAAATAAGAATTAATAAAAGTACAGAATTGTAACTCAGTACGAAAATGAGTAAGGTATTGTTGAATAAATCATCACACTTGCGACTTAGTTGAATCACAATAGCACATTGCACACCGAAGATAAATAGCTGAAGACAGAATTGGACGTAGCCAGAGATGTGGCTCATGAAACCAGAATCTTTGGATATCGTGGCCAGCAGAATGCTACGTGACAGTAGTATTGAGAATGTCAACGTGTAAGGTAGACTCAAACCCAAAAATCTGCATAGATGAATTAGGTCTTTATTTTCAACACTTTGCAAGCAAAATGGAATCACACTTATGAAAAGAAGTAGCACGGAAAGTAACAAAATAATAGTCAAAAGTGGATTTCCTTCGAGTGTTGGATTTTTACATGATTTGGCGATTAGAAATATTAAAATCGCAATGCAAAATAAAACGCCCAAAAGAGTTAATGCGAGGAATGCCAGAACCCAAGGTTCTGGTCGTAAGATGATGCCATTTGGTGATATGGGAAAGAAAACTGATCGAAGCAATAAATACGATTTGAAGTTTGCACATTCCAAAATACACCGATCAAATGTTTGAAGGCAGGTGGTGCTAGAACTAGCATCCGTGCTTAACTCGTAGTGATGAATAAGTTTATTACTAAAAATATTATAGGAGAAAAGTTTTACATATCTTTGATATGAACTCGTGGATTTTATGTAATCAAAATCACTGGTTTCATTCGCTATATTAGTCGAATTTTCATCGATATGACCACCTAAAGTTAGATTTTCAACCTTGAAGACATTATATACAAACTCCTTAGCAATTCCTTCAATTTTCAGTAATTTCAAAATTACATCTGGCGTTAATATTTTATCAACGTTTGATGACCTTTCAAGACTGATATTGTGTAAACAAGTTATGATTTCAGTTTCGTTTTTGCAGTGTCTTCTTATAATATTTGGTAAATCGGAAAGAAAACTTAGAATTGGTGATGCTACTTCGAATAATAATGGACTGGGAGGCAATTTTGGTTGTTCGGGAATTTGATCGGAGAGCACACTATACGGTGGTTCGATGATTAACGAGTTGTCAGGAATATCTAAAAAGGAGAATTATGGTTGATTGTAATTGATTAGTTCACGCAATTATTCTAATAATTGTTAAAAACTTGTATTAAGAAGGATAAAGGCATAAGTTGAAAAAATTCATGGATGTATGAATATGTAAAATACTTCCTCCTTTGAAAGATACTTTGAAAATTCCAAATAATTGATTAATTTACGTGAATTTGTTTTTAAGAAAACTAAAGGACAACAAATATAGAAACATTTGTTAAAAGATTAAAGTCTTATGAAGTAATATTTCATTTCTGTTGCTTAAGGGCCTAGAGTACCATCACGGGTACTCAGATTTGAAATCTGAGGAGAAAAAAAAAGATTTTTTAAAACTTATTATTATAGTAAATGGTTCTAATGCATTATATTTTTAGGTTTTAAACTTTCGTAAACCGGTTGTCTTTAGAAACCTTTATGGATAAATTTATCTTAATAAAAAATGGCCTATGTTTAGCAGCAATTTTTGAACTAATTAAATCTTTCTTCCAAAAACGACAAGCTTAGGGGCAATTTAACATCTATAATCTGCAATCACAAGAAATTTAAAAAAATACGATCCAAAAATGAAGGAGTAATTTGTAGAATAAATGACACTATTTTTCTTATGGCATATAAAAGTGCTCTATCCCCTTAAAAAAAGACCTATGTTTAGCAGCAAATTTTGAACAAATTAGATCTTTTTTCCAAAAATGAAAAGCTTAGGGGCAATTTAACATTTATAAACTGCAATCGCAAGAAATTTAAAAAAATACGATCCAAAAATGAAGGAGTAATTTGTAGAATAAATGACACTATATTTCTTATGGCATATAAAAGTGCTCTATCCCCTTAAAAAAAGACCTATGTTTAGCAGCAAATTTTGAACAAATTAGATCTTTTTTCCAAAAATGAAAAGCTTAGGGGCAATTTAACATTTATAAACTGCAATCGCAAGAAATTTGAAAAAAATCGATCCAAAAATGAAGGAGTAATTTGTAGAATAAATTACAATTGCATATAAAGGTGCTCCATTCCCTTAACAAAAGTTAACTATTATTAATTTGGAGCTTTCCAAATAATGTTTTATAGTAAAAATACAAAAGTAGAATTAGAACTAAATTGTTGATATAACACAATAAATATTCTGTATATATTGAACAAGAGCTCATCTTAGTGAAAAATTTTAAGTACAACATTTTTGTTGTTACTATTTTCATAATGAATATTTTATTTGTAAATAATTTATTAATGTTGACACCATTTAAGTAACGTATACAAATTTCCAGAATGTTGATTCATATTACAGGTGCATTATTTTTTCAAACAAACTAGTTTTATTAAGTGAATAATCGTTTAGATATTTTATGGTCACATTTTTGTTCATACCGTTTATAATTGTGCCATCTAAAGGTACCAAAATTAACGCAGCATTGGGATAATTATGTTTATTTTCTTTGACTAAATAGGAAATTTCCAAATCATTTCCGAATGCTACAATTGTTCCATTAAACACGCTATCTCTTCCAATAAATGATGTGTTTTCGCTATAACCAAAATTTCCTCTAAAAATCTCGACTGTTTCGTTGGGGATTTTTGCCTTACTTGTACACCATAAAATCATTAACACAAATCCATTCTTTTCTGGCAAGCCGATAAAATTCCTTCAGAACTAACTGATTCGGAGCAAATACTAAAATATTGCCAAACATTTCCAATTCCACCAGCACTTTTGTAACGGCATGAATAGATTCGAAAAATTTAACAGACTGCTTTACCGGTATCGATATAATATCAGCCATTTTATTTATCATGGATGGTAAGCTCGGGTGAGGAGTAATAACCCCCAAATAATTATGCGAAGCCAAATGTTCTTGGAATATTTTAAAGATGGCATCGTAATTATTTTGCTTGTTGCAAACGTTAATTATCTCCAAACCAAGTGTTAATGGTTTCGTATATTCCAAACTATTTAATCGATTCACCACCCATATTGCCGAATTTATAATCGTCCTTAGATACGGAACTTTCACATTTTGATTAAGTTCACATTCTTCTATAAGAATTCCGAGTTTCACGTCACCGTCACTTGCAAATATTACCGCATTACTTGAATTTTCTACACCTCTAACACCTACTAAATGCAACGTTATGATAATTATTAATATATTCATGGTTCGATTTAGAAAAATTTTGTTAGTTCAGTACTCTAGCTGGTGAATGAGGATCATGTGCGTCGTTACAATTTTTTTTTAGTACACTTCCGTTTTTTAGAGTAGACATCTACATGGTTGACTGCTTCAGAAACTATATAGGTACTTTAAATCATACCAGCGAATACGGCTAGTTAATTATCTATTACGCAAAAATGAAACAACGATAGCAATGAACTTAAAACTACCACTACGGAACTTAAGAACTAAAGAGGACTTGATGGAAATTGATTGTATAGTATTAGCTGTTACTACGATTGTTGTTAGTGCTTTGGTTTGCAACTACATAGTTACTTAGTAACGGCCTAATCAATACGAAACAGTTGAATATGTAAGCAACTGTACACCTTATTTATTATTGCAACTTGTCTAACTATCCACACTTCTAAACTAAAGTGACGCTCGAGTTATTGTGCGAAAGGACATAATTACTAAAGCATATCGAGGGGTGAACTTTTTTAATACTACGTGCACAAAATAAGCAATTATTTTAATATTGATCTATAATTTACCTAAATCATATTAAATATTTCAAAATATTTTTACACCTTATAATTTTTTAAAAAGGCTAGGAGAAGATCAATTTGGTTTTAGGAAAAACAGAGGGACGAGAGAGGCGATTCTAGCACTAAGAACGGTAGTAGAAAAAAGAAAGAGGGTAGGAAAGGTAACTTGCATAGCTTTTGTAGACTTAGAAAAGGCATTTGATAATGTAGATTGGGACATAATGTTTAGAATTTTAAAAGAAACGGGTATAGATTATAAGGATAGGAGAATAATTTTTAATTTATATAAACACCAAACTGCCTTAGTTAGAATTGAGGGGGAAGAAGAGGTAGCAAAAATAGGGAAGGGAGTTCGGCAGGGATGTACACTCTCACCGTTATTATTTAATCTATATATAGAAGATGCAATAAACAAAGTAAAAGAAGAGTATAGTGTAGGTGTGAATGTACAGGGAGAGAAAATATATATGTTGAGATTCGCCGACGATATAGCTATATTGGAAGAAAGCGAAAAGAATTTAGAAAGGGTATTGAATGGTATGCAGGCAGTATTGACTAGGGATTTTAACATGAAAATAAATATAGGTAAAACTAAAGTGAAGAGGTGTGACAAAAAGGAATGCAGTAGAAAAATGAGGATCATAATAGGAGATAATAGAATCGAAGAAGTTTCAGATTTTTGTTATTTAGGCAGTAGAATCACAAAAGATAATCGAAGCAAGGTAGATATAAAGTGTAGGATAGCACAGGGTAGGAAGGCATTCGTAGAAAAAGAACAGATTTTAAGATCAAATATTGACTTGGGTATTAGAAAAAGATTACTGAAGGTATATGTTTGGAGTGTAGCACTGTACGGGTGTGAGGCGTGGACTATAGGAAAGGAAGAGAAGCGTAGATTACAAGCATTCGAAATGTGGTGTTATAGGAGGATGATGAGGATTGGTTGGGAAGATAAAGTAACAAATGAAGCTGTACTAGAGTTAGTAGGGGAGAAGAGAAGTATCTGGAGAGTGTTACAGACAGATTAGTAGGGCATATTCTTAGGCATGGGGGGATTATGCAATTGATCATAGAAGGTAGAGTGGAGGGAAAGAGAAGGGTAGGTAGGCCTAGATTGGAGTATGTGAGTCAGATAGTTGAAGACGTTGAGATGAATAGCTATAGGGAGATGAAGGGATTAGCTCAGGATAGATCGGCATGGCGTGCTGTTTCCAACCAATCTTTAGGATTGCGGACTCTTTAACTAACTCATTTTTTTTATAATATTTTAACACAAACAAGTGATTAATTAACAAGATAAGGCATTTTTGGGCATAGTAATATATTTTTAATTTGTTCAAATCGTTAAATATAAAGAAAATTCAAATTTGAATTTTTAGTATTACAGCATTTTTTTTTTAACGTAAATGCTCTTCACATCTAATCATGATAGAATTTGAAAATTTGGATCCAATCTATAGTAAAAAAATATTTGTAACAATATATAGTGTTATTTACCTTAGTAATGGTATAAAATATCAGCAAAATACCGTAAATTAAAGCATTAAGTAGCTAGATGCGCATTTCGAAGGCTATGCCCCAATCTTCAGTAGCACAAGATAAAAACTAACTAAAATACCTCTGTATATATGGGACAAACACATAGACCCATTGAAACTAGATTTAAGGAGCATTTAGCTCATTTTAGATTAAATAGAAAAGATAAAAGTGCTGTAGCCGAGCATATTTTCGACTAACTCAGGTCATCCTATTCAAATTAGTTCACTTAAATTACTTAAAAGTCTTTTGAATTATTCCGAATTAAATGCTTATGAAAGTATATACATGCATAAATCTAAATTCAATTTAACGAATTTAGATTCAGGCCATTCCGTGCTACTGAAGATGGGGGCATAGCCTTCGAAATGCGCATCTAGCTACTTAATGCTTGTTACGGTATTTGGGTGATATTTTATACTATTATTTAACACCGTAGTGTTAATTTTTAAAATAACTTAGTAATGTTTACAATATCTTTTTTAAAAATAAAATATATATTTCTTTCTTACTCTATTCTTATATTAATAATTCAATACTTGCGCAATTTTGAAACAAACTTAAACAATGAAAATTATTCACACTTTAGCCATAGCAAAATATAAAGATAATTAAATTTCGCAAAATATGGCGTAATAATAAAAAGGGAAATATTTACAATTTTCGTTTTGGGTAATTTACAGCTCCACTACTGTATAAAATTATTTCATATTAACACACGAGTTACTAAGATCCACATTTTATTGACAAAACTGAAAAACTTCAATTTACCATAATATTTTATTTAGAAAATATAGTTCTAACGTTTTGTGTATGTCTGTCTATTTTTTAGACAATAATTCATTACTGGATAATTAAAAATCGAAAGTATATGAATCTTTTATTTTATAGCCTTTATAAATCTCTTTTTATATAGTATGTTATGAATTAGAAAAATATATATTGCATTTAAAATTAATCAATTGCTTACAGTGTAACATCCTGTAGAGTTGAAAATAGATTTGTAATATAGTGCTCAAAATATTAGATGTGAATTCGAATTTTTGAATTTCTCTCATTATAAGCTTATACAGGCACTCCTACACATCACCCTGTATATATATAATTATGAAATACTTTGTCCATGCTTCCAATCTTAGATGCTTCGCTTAATTGCTTCTTCATTGCGTATTAACATCGCGAAAAATTGTATTTCAGTTACATTGACATATTTCTTGCAAAAATTCTAAATAAATAAATATGTTTACGTTGACTTTAAGGGTCCTTATCCTTCCTTACACACCCTACATTTGAACGGAAACAATTTGCATTCTTTGTAGTAATAACTTTGTCTTCAGTAGGATTAACAATGAAACCATTTAATAAAAGTTCAAGCACATTAGTATTTAATTTACGACTTGAACACCTTAACATCAAATATGCTCATTATGGTTTAATAAGAGAGATATATGATGAGTACGAATTAAACTAGTCCGGTCCTGATTGGTATAATTAAATAAAAATAATTGAAATTTGCATATGTACTAATATTATGAATAAATTCAATTCGTGTTAATAACGTCCAGTAAGAGTTTATTTAATTAGAGTTTTATTATCCGTATAAGTAGGCGGACTATATCAATGTTATTTTCCAATTTTTTATTATAATTTTAACAGATTGAGCAACGTTTCGAGGTAATTTTCCAACCTCTTCATCAGGCTACAACATCAAAGCAAACAAATCAGTACAGTGATAAGAGAACGCATGTTAATACAAAGTTAATACAAAGTTAAATAGTAAACAACAAAAATTATGAATAAATGTTGCTTGGTTTGTTTAAATTTCCAGGCTAGTAATAGTACTAGTTAATCAGTTTAGAAAATTAATATGCAGATGCAAAACGAAGACCTTTCATGCTATGAATTATTAAATTGTAAATAGTCAACGTAAAGAAAGATTTCTATAGCTTTTCTTTTACTCTTGATTAAATCGTGCTTGTTCACGAAGATGCAAGATAATTTACTTATAACACAAATTTCTTAAAGACAATTTTTGAAATGCATATTATATAATGTAATTTCAACTTTGTATTTGTATTGGTTAATTGTGAAGAACGCTCCTCAGGAGCGTGAATATTTACAAAAAAAACCTATCTATTTCGGATGCGGAGTTAGTTTAATTCGAACTGAATGCCAAACAAGATACGGTAAATTGATCAAACAGGTGTTTCCATCAGGTATGTTAAAGCGACTGCCGACGTTCGAACTTATGAGAGAAGAGAGTCAGAAGACGTTGGGGCCGCGCGCGCTTTTGGGGCCCGTGAGCATCGCAAGAGACCCTATCAGACAGTCGAAGAACAACTTCCGTTCGATCGAGTATGCGAAAGAACTCGACACGCAAGTGAAATTTTCAAGAGGACTCTTTTTAACGTGCTGGAAAAATTAAACCAATATTTAGTTTTGATAACTTTTTGTTTTTTTTTTATAGTTAATTTGGTTTCAAATTAAAATCATATCTTGAAAGTGACGAATGTAACAATAAACGTAGGGATACAGAAATTTACAGATATACTGCTACGTGAAGAAGTTTTTGAAAGGTAACAATTTTTATAACTATAAATGCAAATATAATAAATGTAAAATTTAGAGAAAAAAGGGAAAATTTATATATTCCCATATTTGTTGTGTTCGAGAATTCATATGCAAAAAGCGTTTCTGTTTTTGAAAAACGATATAAATTAATAACAAGCTCTAGGCACTACAAAAGTCGTTAAAATTTTCGTTCCTGCACGCCTGACATATTTTTTTACTAACTGCTAAAAATACTTTTTTTTTGTTTTGTTTTGTCTTGAATTATTTTTTTTATTAATAACGAAAATATTATAATATTTAAAAAGTAAATTAAGTTTATAATTATCAATTCCAATCAGGGAATGCTGGTATAAGGAAGTAGCTACAAAAATCGTCCAAGTTAAATATAATATTATATAAGTAAATTAAGTTTTAATCGAGTAAAACGAAAAAAAGGACGAAAGACTTCGATGAGAAATTTTAACAGAAGTTAATGGTGAATATATAAGAATTAAAATTGGGATTGTGTGTGTGACATCAGGGTCACATTAGTTCATATCACATTGAAAATGATTGCAGATTTTGCGTTCTGCATATCAAATGGGATTTCTTAACATATACGTAACAGACGCAACAGACTATAGCCATGCAGTTTGGATTCTTCTTCGCTAATATAATCAAAATAACCTCAATCTGATTTAAATATGTGTTAGTCATTTAGCCAGGTTCAAATTATGCGTATATACACAGTGAGGCCATTAAATAATAACAAAATTTAAGATCTTTGTATACACACTTTCAAAAATATTTTGAAAGTAATAACACCTTTACTACCGTATCTACGAACATAAAGACACGACATTGCCACAATCTGCAGAAATTTGAGCTGTTTGAAGCATATTTTTATGGATTCACCCTGTATATGGAAGATTATGAGCCTATATAATTCGATGGTCGGTTTAAAAATTTCAAATTTAAATTTCAAATAGATTTACCTTATAAAGAATCAGATAAACTTGTAGATGTTAATGCCTCGGTTGGAAGATATGTTGATTGAGCATGAACTTGTTTTTTGAACTTCTTTGCATTTTATTCACTGCTGTTCTTCACAAAGAGAAGAAGAGAAATAGGCACGGCATAAAAAAATTAAATTAGTAGATGAATTTAAATTTGTGGCTTCGTGGATTTTACATATAATATAAAGAATTTTTAGATTAATGAACAAATGCAAACATAAAACGAAATAATAATTCAATTAAACTTATCAATTTGTAGTATATTGTGAAGAACGAATGATGTATTGAGCAGATTTGAAGACTACAAATTATATAATGATTTTTTAATTATTATTTTGAGACAGATATTAGTTTTATATAATCAATTAACAAATATTTCGATTTGATTGTTGGCCTGGAACAGTACAAAGAGACGTAGGAAATATTTTACATATTTTGATGTACTAGTTCATTAACCGCTGTGGTGTTAATTAACATGTAGATTATAATAAATTATTATGATATTGGATCAGTGGCTTGAGGATTGTAGTAAACTAGTACCGTATTAGTCGCTTGTCTGCATAAAAATCCAGTGGACACCATCCGAAATTATGAACAAATCGAATTTACATACGAAAATAGTAACAGGTCGTTGATTCCAACATCTATTCCAACAGAAGAATTTGCCGCGTGTAAATTTTTAAATACATTCATCACGAAGGGATATTAGTCAAAATTTGAGATCTCTTCAACAGGGTTGTACCATCAACATGAAGGATAAGAGATGCATCATGAAAGATTTGGAAATCGTGGAAAGTTTTAACAAGTTTTTAAGAATTTACCGTGATGGAACTTAATGAGAAATGTAATAACTTCAGTGTGTTGTTTTCAACAGTTTTAATTTCATATTATAGACAGATTGTTACTACACACCGATTTTTAGAACGTTCTATAGAATCGAAAAAATAAAATATTTGACACCCGGATTTGTAAATTTATAAAATCAGTTGTTTTGCTATCATAATGCTTATTTATTATCAATGAAATTCAATTTCATCCCCCTAGATTTGTTATGCTCCAAGTAGCGATGTGTAGTTCACTCGCGAACCGTTCACTCTGAACGGTTCAATCAAATGACGGGCGTACTGTGACGATGTTTTGCAACTACCTATAGGTCACTATGACCTAGTTCGTGAACTATAAACTACATGGTGCACGGTGTACGTATTGATGTACTTGTACTAGGTCCTGAACCCGTCGTGTACTAAACCGTTCATGAATCACAACGGCTCGTAAACGATGCAGTATAGTATACATTACATATACAGTACTAACATTTATTTAGTGATAAAGTGTGTTGGTGAACGGAACGAAATAGGAAACTCGATGCAATATCGCAACAGCAGCATTGCCGAGCTGAGTCACAATTTATATGTTGGTATCAGATTTCATTTGGAATAATATAATTAATATATATGATATAATAATAATATAATAATATATATAATAATGAAGTATTAGGCACAAAGAAAAGGGCAGGTAGGAGGGAATGGATCACGGAAGAAATAGTTGAAATGATAGAAGCAAGAAGAAAAATTAAAATTGAAAACACAGAAGCAGGACAGAAAAAATATAAGGAACTAAGGAACTTAATTAATAGGAAATGCAAGCTAGCGAAAGAAGAGTGGATAAAAGGAAATTGTGAGGATATTGAGGAGGATATGAGAAGAGGTAAAGTAGATTTGGGCTACAGGAAAATTAAGTCACATTTTTCTAAAGTAAAACCAAAGGGTAACATAATATGTGATAAGCAGGGTAAGGAACTCACGGAAAATAAGGAAAAAGCTAGAAGATGGAAGGAGTATCTTGAATATTTATATAAAGGTAGGCAGGACATGGAGGAGCTAGAAAGTGTGGAAAAGATAGATGAGGATGACTTAGGTCCTAGCATACTTAGGTCAGAGTTTCATAGAGCATTAAATGATTTACGGAATAACAAAGCAGCGGGGATTGATATGATACCAGCCGAATTAATAAAACACGCAGGGGAAAAAATGCAGGAGCGATTATACAGGTTAGTTTGTAAAATATATGAGAAGGGAGAAGTACCACAGGATTTTCAGCGTAGTAGAATAGTAACAATGCCGAAGAAAATAGGAGCTAATTTGTGTGAGAACTATAGGACCATTAGCCTACTATCACATGCATCGAAGATATTGTTAAAGATTATTTATAGGAGATTAGAAAATAAAGTAGAGGAAAGGCTAGGAGAAGATCAGTTTGGTTTTAGGAAAAACAGAGGGACGAGAGAGGCGATTCTAGCACTAAGAACGGTAGTAGAAAAAAGAAAGAGGGTAGGAAAGGTAACTTGCATAGCTTTTGTAGATTTAGAAAAGGCATTTGATAATGTAGATTGGGACATAATGTTTAGAATTTTAAAAGAAACGGGTATAGATTATAAGGATAGGAGAATAATTTTTAATCTATATAAACACCAAACTGCCTTAGTTAGAATTGAGGGGGAAGAAGAGGTAGCAAAAATAGGGAAGGGAGTTCGGCAGGGATGTACACTCTCACCGTTATTATTTAATCTATATATAGAAGATGCAATAAACAAAGTAAAAGAAGAGTATAGTGTAGGTGTGAATGTACAGGGAGAGAAAAAATATATGCTGAGATTCGCCGACGATATAGCTATATTGGAAGAAAGCGAAAAGAATTTAGAAAGGGTATTGAATGGTATGCAGGCAGTATTGACTAGGGATTTTAACATGAAAATAAATATAGGTAAAACTAAAGTGATGAGGTGTGACAAAAAGGAATGCAGTAGAAAAATGAGGATCACAATAGGAGATAATAGAATCGAGGAAGTGTCAGATTTTTGTTATTTAGGCAGTAGAATCACAAAAGATAATCGAAGCAAGGTAGATATAAAGTGTAGGATAGCACAGGGTAGGAAGGCATTCGTAGAAAAAGAACAGATTTTAAGATCAAATATTGACTTGGGTATTAGAAAAAGATTACTGAAGGTATATGTTTGGAGTGTAGCACTGTACGGGTGTGAGGTGTGGACTATAGGAAAGGAAGAGAAGCCTAGATTAGAAGCACTTGAAATGTGGTGTTATAGGAGGATGATGAGGATTGGTTGGGAAGATAAAGTAACAAATGAAGCTGTACTAGAGTTAGTAGGGGAGAAGAGAAGTATCTGGAGAGTGTTACAGCGTAGGAGAGACAGATTAGTAGGGCATATTCTTAGGCATGGGGGGTTTATGCAATTGATCATAGAAGGTAGAGTGGAGGGAAAGAGAGGGGTAGGTAGGCCTAGATTGGAGTATGTGAGTCAGATAATTGAAGACGTTGAGATGAATAGCTATAGGGAGATGAAGGGATGCTGTTTCCAACCAATCTTTAGGATTGCGGACTCTTTAACTAACTAATTAATATATTCGCAAGATTAAATATGTTCTTAAATATGTCATGCCATAGCAAATTTTTGCAATAATGCAAAAATAAACATCTAAATCTTATAGTTCTTCTATTTCCTACTGAGTGCAATGCAATCACTTAATATCAAATCAAAGCTTTGATGTTTGAACAGAGAAGATTCGGAATAGAAAATATAAATTATAACGCCAAACAAAACGATTCTATCTAGTTCATTTTATTATAGTTTGTATCATCCAATTTTCAAGTGTTAGTAAAGTAGTAAACATTTTCATCAGTAACTAAAAATAAGTATTTTAGAACTTCATATAAATAATCGTGAGTACCTAGAGAAGATTATATTTCCTTATATATATATTTTGTATAAATTATAAACATTGTTGTCTTTTCTTCCTCATTCCGAATTCAAAATAAGTATTGTAATATTTCAATTTATTTATTTTTTACCATTTAATATTTATATATTGAGAAAAAAAGAGATTATTTTCAGTATATGCATGTATTTGGTCATATAGGTCGTGAACTAGTTCATTTTAAAAAGATGTAGTAGTTCACGACCTATAGTTCGTGAACGGTACATTGAAATGAACTAGGTCTTCAAAGTGACCTGCAGTTTGCCATCGCTAGTTCCAAGAAAAGCTGTAAAATTTGACAAGAATATTGCTTCCAAATTATACAGATTTCTTATTTATCTTTTATAAATAATGAATAAATTAATTTTAGTATGTTCGTGCTGGTGAGATATTAAAATGAATTCTGGTTCGGGACTTGTCTTGATACTTGTATAATTTCATCAGGTCAGGTCAGGTCAGGACAGGGACTACAAATCGTATAGTGAAAGAATTGCTCTTAGCGATTCAATTCATATTCACATGTAATTTTCTTGGTTTTGGCGATGAAACAACTGCCATTTGTTTGGATGAAGGTGTAGCGGATACTAATTATTTGAAATGTGGACCGGTCAATTCGTGATACACTAATATAAATCGGTATTCACCGAAAATTATCATTTTTATTGCCCCGCTCCTTTTCTCATATATGCAAATTTTAATCGTACTGTATGATAACTTTCTTTTTTCGTACGATTTTATTATAAAAAAAAAAAATTAAACGTGAATATTTCAAACTTTTGACAAGTAATGATATTCAAAATAATAAACTTTGGACGAATATCTAAGCATTCACACCGTATCATTGCTTTTGTATATATAAAATCTATTTCTAAAACAAATAAATATTAATTAAATCGGTTTGACTTCAAACATTTCTGAATTAAATAATAGAATTTTTTCCCTAAATATAATACATATTTAGACACAAATTTGAAATACTCTGCATTATATGTATCAGTATTACGCTATTGTCTTATGAATTTTAATTAGTTTTATTATTTCATTCTTATCATTACATGATAAACTGTTGGTCACATGGACACACCTAAACTAACTGTAGGTGGACATTGTGTTTAGAATAATATTATTAAAGCTAATTTAGAAACAAAGACTATTAAATACAAAATAGATAAATGCATTGTTCAGCATACTTTTCTAAATTTCATTGTCAGGGCACTTGAAGAAGTTTTTTTTACAGAAAGTTTATTTTATTTTGCATTATTTTATTCATTCTACTAATTTTGTAATGTGATAAATAATAAGGTCACTTATTATTTATCAAATTAATAAATATAGAAAAGGAATCAATGACAATTCAAAGTGTTAAAATCCACATTGTCTGCAAATTTATCAGCAATTCAAATCTAAATTGATTTTTTTGGTCTATATAAATACTTTTAAGATCAATAAATTTACTTATGACATGAAAAACGTTATCACTCGCTTAAAATTTTGCCTTAACATTTACGAAAGATAAAATAGAGTACCTTATAAAAGTACTATTTTGCATAGTAGTAATGCTTCTTCATTTTCGGAGCTGGGATGGTATAATAAATACAATTACTTTTAAAAATAAGATGTATCTCAAGTTAGCCTTTATAAATTGATTCTGCGTTACACTGGCAAAAATAAATCTTAAAAGTTAAAATTAGTATAGTAACTTGTTTCGTTTCTTTTTAGAATAGATCTGTGGCTTCAATGAAGACGCAGATATGTCTACTGTTGTATATGATCCTTTTACAAATTGTCACAATTGTCAAAGGACATGGCAGACTCATGAACCCCCCAGCTAGGAATTCAATGTGGAGGTTCGGATTTCCAAACCCCGTGAATTATAATGACAACGAGTTATTTTGTGGTGGATTTTCAGGTACCAATTTTTGTTTGGGCAAATTTTAAAAGATTTTACTTTTCGCATATTCGTAAATTACTGCTTTTGAGATGGTACATTTACCAATAATTTATATTTCAGTTCAGTGGGAACAGAATGGTGGTAAATGCGGTATTTGTGGAGATCCATACCAAGTGCCTCTACCTCGTCCTCACGAGGCTGGCGGTTTGTACGCAAAAGGAGTACTGACAAGGCGCTACAGTGTTGGCCAAACGATCGATATTGAAATTGAGTTAACAGCTAATCATTACGGACGATTTGAATTCTACCTTTGCCCAAATAACAATTACAGACAGGAAGCAACACAAGACTGTTTTGATA
Organism: Leptodirus hochenwartii; assembly: GCA_947310635.1. Classification (NCBI taxonomy): domain Eukaryota; kingdom Metazoa; phylum Arthropoda; class Insecta; order Coleoptera; family Leiodidae; genus Leptodirus; species Leptodirus hochenwartii. Next base: position 6,829,183 of record OX371176.1, on the reverse strand, counting down.
AGTAAGTTAATGATTTGGCGCGTTAAAAATCGCATTGGCATTTGGACATTCGAAGGTTTATTAGATGGCTACTTTTGGGAAATTAAATTCTATTAAAGGATTCGTTGCTGTTAGCGCTGTTTGTTTTATTGAGATGTGAAACTGGTATTTGGAATTTTTCCTAAATTTAATCTGAATGATGACGATTCAAATTAAAAGTAACCTCCTGCCTCACCTATCAGTCGAAGTATAAATTAAATTAAATATATATTAAGTAATTCCAAATTTCTTTTCAAATATCAAATTATGTTGTATTCATTTAATTGCCCATAAAAACTATATTAAAATTTGATGTCAAATTTCTTGTCATGTTTTTCAAAAGACTCACAATTTTTTTTAATATTTCATGAAGAAGTGAAAATTTATATAAATACAAGAGTAAATTAGTTTTTGTTAAAGAACAATATAAAAAAACTCGATGAAGTAGAACAAGAAGTCGAATCTGAAAGCAAAAAGTAGAAACAGATCAGACATAGACCACGAAAGATACATATGCTAATATCGTTACTTCACTAATTTTATTTTAAATTTAAAAAACATCTGCTATCAAGATAAAGACAATGAAAAATCCGATGCACAAGATAAAATAAAAATAAATTTGCGAAATAACGACTTATGCATTCAGTACGAAGAGCACATATTTCTCGTAATTCAATATTCCAGATTTCCTCTTTATATTGCCGGCACCAAGGAGGTCGGCTTCTACATCCCCGAAGATGGTAAGAAGAAAGCGGTGTTTCGGTACCAAGTGCAGCTCCCTGCATATGTGACATGCACTCAGTGTGTTCTGCAGTGGACGTACTATACGGGAAATCAATGGGGCGAATGCAAGAATGGTACTACTGCTCAGGGTTGCGGGCAATCGGAGACCTTCCGAAATTGCGCAGACGTAGCTGTGTTGACGAACGTAGGAGGTGCTGCGAGACCTCCAGTCTTCATTGATGACAGCTACTTGCTATTTTATAGGTGAGAGTATGGCACAGTTGGAAAAAAAATAAAAATTGCATTTAAAATATAATAATAATATAACAGTGTTCAATATAGCAGAAATTTTTGATATGGTCAAAAGGTATTATAATTAATTCTGTATCATCTGAAGTTGCTGGTGAACTACAATTTGGTCAAATACTTAAATGATGAAATTGCTTTTTTGACAATGAGATTAATTTAATGATTTATTTTAGGGATGCATCAAAACCTGCTCCATATATTTTTTTGCCACTTGTAGTTAGAGAACAAGTGTGCGTTGGCAGACAATTATTCAGAATGATTCCTGGAATTAAGGATTGGTGTCAGAAGAACTGCTTGAGATATCCACCAAATTGCCCTATGGATATTTGCACTTGTCCGTAAGTACATAGTTCCAAAAGACAGTGGTCTAAGACAAAATAATTAAACATAAAGCACAAAAATCGATGATTATTTTTAGGGTAATTAGAAAATGTCTTTTAACGAGTCAAAAATGCACAAAACACAATTGATATTGTAAAAATTTTATATTTCCATTTCAGGTCAACTTGTGATGCAATTGGTGAATTTTCTACTCAACGAGATCAACGTGGAGCAGATGTCCATTGCATTGACCAATGTATTAGTTACTCGGCAGAAACGAAATGCGATTGGGCTAAATGTCGATGTTACGAAGAATTCGAAAATGAAATTTAGTGTAAAAGATTAAACATGTTGATCGATTTGTAAAAATAATTTAAAAACCATTTTTGAAACACGAAAACAAATAGAATTATTACTTTGTAAGTATCGAAATTTTGTATAATTTTAGAAAATGTGGAAAATTTTGATTCTGAAATAATTGCCATTATACAACTATGTTTCTTTGATTAAATAAAATCAGTACTTTAAACTTTATTAGAAACGCGAAAAGCCTTGATTGTTGACCTAAGTGGAAAATGTATGGACTTATTAGGAAAGGAAGAGGTGTTTGTTATTATATTTTTTTACACAAGAAAATATTGGGTAAATTTTGAGAAAATTTCGTTTCGTTAATTACATTACAATTTTTTAAATATAATACAATTGCATCGTGTAAATTAAATCACATTTATTAATTAAAATTAAATAACTAACTATCTAAACTAAATTATTATACAATGATTCGTATTATGCATAATATATTTTTTACAGTTTTTTTCTTTCTTTTAAAATTAAAAGAGTTTTATACAATTTATATAAAGTAGAAAATTTCGATAAAATATATTATTTACAATAAAATTTTCTTTTAGACTAAAATGAACTAATATTGCAGAAGAAATTTAAAGCTGTTATTCGTATTAAAATAAAGTACGGAGAAAAAAAAATAGTTGCTTGAAGTGTATTTTGTTATTAATATTATATATGATTGTAATGACTAGTCCAAGATAATATAGTGGTTTTATCTTAGAAACTAGCAATAATTATATATATATATATTTTTATTAAGAATAACATAAAGAAGCTGTTATGAAATACTTCAAGCAAATATAAGTTTGGAAATAAATTATTGTTTATTTTAAATTGCACTGAAAGGCCAACAATATTCTATATGTCACTCTAAACTAATTAGCATAATAAAACAAGTGCAAAACATTTAACTTTAAAAAAATATTATTTTTAGTTAAAATAGACCGATAAAAGTACATGAATATATTTAACATCTTCGTCGTGATTGCGTATGTCCATAATTCACCGAAACATTAAATTTAAAATAAAACATTCCTTTAAAGTGTTCCAGGAAAATATATTATTTATTAGAAACTGTTAATATATCACTAAAAGAAAAGAATCATACATAAATATAGCTCATTTCTATATTTATTGAATTGAATGCAATGTCAATAGGACAATTAATTAGATCTCAATAGCTTAAAAATATCATCGGTAGAAAATTAATTACTATTGTCAGTTCATTAGGAATTAATATTCTGTAACGTAAGTTCCTCCATTGTAGCACAGTTTCTTGCAGTTCTTGATACCTCATTCACAGGTATTTTAATATTTAGTGGTTCGTAAGGGTATCGTTAGTTAGGGTAACGTATATTTTCAACCTCTACTCCACCTCCACGAAAAAAAAACGTTCTTTATCAAAGCACTCGTTATTCGATAGTTTACTTTCCGCTATAATGGCTGCCAACATGAGAAGGGGGACCGCGATGTTTATACCTACTTCCGGGTCGTGAATGTACAATAGCATAGTGGTCACTATGTGACGAAACTGATCTCGTGGAATTCATCGTCGATCCACCGGATGTGTAACCCTTTGGATGCTGTGGGGCACCATTTAGCGAATATCTAAGAAATAATAAATTCTTTGCGAAATATCTAACTCTTGTTAGCTCTCTGTTAGTAGATTTCCTGCCTTAATTATTAAAGCTTGCGCGAAGAAATATTCTAATAAGATAATTACCCGACAGTTTGAAATTTTAACTTTACCTGGAGCCGTATTGGCTTCCATGCCATGATCGGTAAGGATCATAGTCCTCTATAATACTAGGTTCTTTCTCGATGACTTCGGTACGTGCGCAAGCGCACGTCATTGCCGAGCATAAGAAAATGTTAATAATGAGCATTATTAGGAAGAGGATACCCAGAGCAACGCACAACCAGAGTAACCAGGATGGATGCACTCCCGCCTCGTTGCACAGTTCTTGGACATATGGTGCCTCACCTAAAAATACGCAATGGTAGTTTAATGAACTGATGGAATTTTATCAAATCACTCTGTATATTATGCTGAGGCTTAGTAGATAAATCAGAAAATTGGAGGTAGTTGGAAAATCATGCTGGAAATTTTTTGTCCAGGTGATTTTAGTGTAATTAGTTCATTTACCTGGTTCTAGTACAAATACACTTGTAGCGGCCATTAAGACACCTTCGTCCGTTACAAGAGATTTCGATTGAGCTGAAGTAGAGTCACAATTAGGCTCGGGGCAATTACCTTTACATAAACCGATATCGCACTGGAAGAAAATGATTGACTTAGTAATGTCGATGAATTTAAATCGCTAAATATTTAACAAACCGATAATTTTATTTTTGCTTAATAAATCTTTAATTTATTGCGTTGTTCTGAAGGAAAAGTATTAAATTGCATAATACAATCTGAAGAACTACGACCTTATACACCGTTTGAGGCTCGAAAATGCAGGTCGCGAATTTTATTTACCTGGAAATGAACCTCGGAGCTTTCCGAAAAGCGGAACATGCTCCTAAGCTGCGCTTCGGCGCTGCCTTTGCGCTCGTCATAGACGAATGGACCGATGACTTGGCCATTGATCGGACATCCGCGCTCGTCTATCAGCGGTACGCTGCTGTTCAATCGATTAAAGGCCATGCAGCTCTTCACCCGGAACCCGTAGGTGCCATCCGGCCTGGAAATCTCCGCTCGGAGAGTGTAAGGACGGGAATAAATCGCTTGGGTCACTTTTCTAGTCGAACTAAAAATGTACATTTAAATAACATAAAATGGCCGAGTAAAAAGAATATTAGTAATGATAATTTAAAGTAATATCCTCTTTGCAATCATCCTCAAATAATGCATACGCTAAAATTAAAGAATGGTTTCTGTTGCCGCCCGCGTGTCGTCTGGTTTGCCATTTGGCAACCCTATCACTACGATTACTCGTGGGTGTGCACGTTGAAAGTGTGTAGCACGTGAGGGTTTTTGCTTTTGCTTGAAGGTGCGAGATATGAGAAGTAGAGTAGTACATCAGAGACATTCTTGAGCAACAGTCAAAACGGACATTGCTAAGTTTAGTCATAGTACTTGTTACATTTACCATTTTCAACCACATACATTGTTATATTTACCTTTCAAGGTAACATTAGTACCTTCCATGGTACAAAGTGTAATTAACAAATAAAGTTCATATTACAACAGCGCTTAAGTTGCCTTTCTTAAAAATTAAATAAGAAAACCTCGAAGGGAGCAACAGTTTCATTCCAATAAATTAACTCTCAATGGAGACAAAACTAACGCGATTCTATTCCATACTTCATTACATTCTGAATCTGCCCTATATCTAAAATTAAATTCGGATAAGGTTAGGGCAGTTAAGAGTGTTAAATTGGTGGGAATCCAAATTGATGACTACCTACGATGGGACGATCATTGTGGCTACTTATGTAACAAGTTAGGTTCTGCTAGTTTCTATATCAACTCTTAGGTGCAGCTTGCAAGTGTGTCGAACTGCTTACTTCGGTTTTTTTCACGCTAACCTTAAGTATGGCATTATACATTGGGGGCGGTGTAATTCTACGCTCATGAAGAGAATCTTTGTAATCCAGAAAAGGTCCATACTAGGTTTGCCGTTTAGACATACTTGCAGAGCTGCTTTTAAACAACTCTCCACCTTGACAGTCTATGCCACAGTCTATGTTTATGAAATTCTATGTTTTGTTCATAAGTTTTATGACTCTTTTAGAATAAATGAAAACAAGCACGATTATATAAGCAGGTGTAAAAGCCTACTGCAAATACCAAGACATAACTTAACCCTTTACCAGAAGGGTTTTTTCTTTAATGGATGTAAAATATATAATAAACTTCCACAAGATATAAAAAATGTGAATAGTGGGACAGTTTTTAAAAACAACTGTAAATCAATTCTTACTAATCTAAGTCCATATTCTGTTGAGGAGTATTTAGCAGCAAATCTTTAATTACTGCTATGCTTTTTTGTTTTTGTTTTCTAACCTCTACACAGCTCTAATGATTTTCACTTATCGTACACATAATTTTTATCAGGGTTTACATATTTATGTTTTCTTATCCAATACTTGTGTATTATTAGAAAAGTATTTTATAGACACAAAAACTGTAATATTTTTATCTCGATGAATGTTTGGAATAGTAAATAGGAATTATAAATATCGAATATGAAATTGAATTATGAAGTATAAAATGTCCTTAATATTGTCCTTATAATTAATATGAATGACCATTTTATCAATACCTTCGATTTTATAATATACTTGTTATGGGGTAAATGGGCATTATATTTTATTTTTGTTTGGAAACAATAAAGAATTTTTCATTTGATTTGATTTGGTTTGAATATGTTTCAAGAAAGCTCGTGTTGTTTTAAATTAAAAAGACAAAGTTAAAAAAAAAATATATATAATAATAATAGTAATACAAGCTCTTTTGAAAACATTGTAGAAATAATTATTGGTGCGATAGTAAATTGTTTTGCAAAGTTTTCAGTTTTGCGATGAAAGCGAAATTGATGTGAAAAGTTCTAAGATTTATTGAAGAATTCGAATCTCTTTACCTGCCATCGACTAGCCGTAGCGATACTAAACTCGTTTCGTTTTTTGAATTTCGAAATCCAGCTTTTCCGCAAGTGATTACGTAGAATTTATCGTCTGCTAATTCTAGCGTTCGATGGATCCGGACAGCAACAGGAACAGATCGTTCTTCGGTTTTCTGAAAAAATGATTCATTTTGTTTTTATTAACTGTAATTGTTTGCAAAATTAAACGACATGAAAATCATTACAAAAGTACTATATCATAAATGAATAATCGACTTTTGCAAATCGTTACATTGAAACAATATTCCTAGAATTAAAATTTCAATTTAAAAGTAAATAATCTAATAAAATGTTTCTTCGATATAATACTACCTGAAATAGTACAACATGGAAAATTGTTTATATATATATAATGTATATATGTTAGTTTTTTAAAATTAGAAGTCGCATTTAATAATTTAAGATAAATATATTTCAGTTTATTAAACTCTAAATTAAATGATGAAATACAAAAAATAAACTAAAGCTTAGTTTTATAATTTATTTAGCAACAATTAAATAAAGCTAGGGTTGGAATGATGGACGTAAAGTTCATATTAAAAATCTATTGTACTATTAATTTTGATTTATTACTTAAAGTAATAATAAATAATTAGATATGAGAGATATTTATTGTAGATGCTGGTAATTACAAATTTATTTCAGCTGAATATGTGAATAGAGCGATGAAAATTCATATCAATTCGATCATTGTAATTTTCATGAAAATAATAATTTATGAATTATTTAAAATCGTTTTTAAAACATTTTATATATATTCTATAGTTATATCTAATTTTATATATCACGGATTGTTTGATTTAATAAATTTTAATGATTTCAGAAATGAAATATTTAATTTATGAGATTGTAGAATAATTTTCCTTCGGTTGGTATTTTTAATAGTTTGAATATAAAGGAAATGAACTTTACTAAATACGTGATTTTTTCGCGTGGAAAGTTGTTAATCAGTTTATAGAGATATTATTTTATATCTCTAGGTACTTGATTGCTTTAAAGCAATTAATATAATATATAAAAGATTCTATGAATTATCTGACCACAAAAATTTTTCACAAGCGGAAATAGAGAGTTTTCATTTCTCTTTGAAATCAACAGAAGGTCTATAAATCTGTATTAAATCAATTTTTTGTGTAGTAAACTTAGTAGTATATTCAGTCGACTAAAAAAACAATTCAAGGCTTAAAGAAGTACACTAACAACAAGCTATATAAAGCCAATCTCGATATTCTGCGTTCTTGCATACGTAACAAATAAATAACACTTAGAATATAGCTTGATATTGACACAGATAAAGCAAAATTTATGTTGAAAAATCTTTACGATTAAAGGTTGGAGTAATTTGTAAATTACAAATTTTACCACATTTTAAGCACATGGCGCTATGAAATGGTATTTTTAAAATTCATTCAATGCAGTAGTTCCAATACATTAATTTCAAATTTAATTACTAATATGGCTAAACTTTAAAAAAATATTTTTTACGGTTATTATTGCTGGATAATTAATCGTAGAAATTGATTATATTGAGCAATACATTAATTAATACTTTTTAAATAGTTTCTTTCAAAATGAGCAGTGACTTAGAATTTAGAACAATTAAATCATGTAATAAAAGTGGCATGTGTCGTTTACTGGATTTACTTCGGATCTCTAAGTTGCACGGGGCTTAACATTGCTTCTTTGTTCAGTTGCTCAGTGCTCTATAAACAACAGTCTAAAGCAGCGAAAGAACAAATTTTATCGATGTCGTAAACATCGGAATTTATACGTATTTATTGGTCATAATTAAAAATCTAGTTTGCGTTCTTTTTTCAGTAAAATCGTGGAATTTACTGCGTATTATGTTAGATATAGACAGCAATTACAATGTCTGGATATATAGGTTACTACAATCTACAAAGTAACAGCTGTAAGCGTTATTTATTACAATCCGCCGAGAATTTAAGTGTAATTGTTGTTGTATAAGAGGCGAATTGAAAATCTAATCCAAATCTAAACAATACGAAGAATCTGCGGTTGCTGTGAAGAATTGCTAAGAATCTTTGCCGTTCGGAGTGGTTAATTCATGCTCTTTTTTATTTACTACGTTTGTATCTAATTTACCAATTTGTTTAGTAAGAAAGAAAAATTATATCTCCCTTATTAATTGAAAAAATTGCATGTGTTGCTGTTACCTCTGGTATCAACTAATGAAAGTAGAATACAGATAAAGAAATAAACATTTTATTCATATAAAACATTTCCCTATCATAACTAGTTTAATAGAAATACAATAAATTGGAATCAACAATAATCCCGTTAAGAATTCTATCAGTGGCGGCTCATACCATTTCAATCTGGGGCGGCGCATTTCTCAAAAAATAACATAATAGTGAGAAATCTTACCTGAAATGGATGCAAAATGATTAAATTCAATCATTTCTTGAAAGTGAATTCCACGCTTCTATCTTTCATTGATATAAACTTTTCTAAAACTTTTTCGTTAAAATTGTACATATCTCGCACCACATTTTTATTAATACACATCATCGCCAACGCGTTTAAACGATCATTACCATTTCGCAAAAAAGTCTTGATTCTTTTAAGTGTTGAAAAACAACGCTCCGATTCAGCAGTGGTCATCGGGGTTGTTAAAATAATTTTAAGTATTTTTATAGTTTCCCGAAAAGTTTCACTGATATTATTTTGTAGCAATAACGAAAGAAAATTTGTGGCTCCAATTATTTGATAAAAATCCGAACGCGAGTAAATGACTTCCAATTCTGTTTTTAATCTGGTTTTATTCAAAAATGGATATGCATGACACACGGTTTCCAAAAGGTCCACTGGAAATTGTTTAGAAAATGTTGCCATCGATTTCGTGTTAAATAACTCAGCGGCTTGTAAATGGCCACGATATGAGAATCTGTCCTTCATCTGTGTTATAATTTTGTTTTGTAAATGTCTCTTGTAAAACGCCGCGTAAATGTCCGGTTTTGAGCACTCCTTGCACAAGTTTGCGATAAATTTAAATCAGGCAATGGCCTACCTAATTCTTTAATTTTTCCTTTGTCCACAAGAGAAAGTCTACAAAACTCTTTTTTCAATAAAGAACTAACACTATGCATTTTTATTAAATTATTGCTATTAAATATAGTCTTGGAGAAACACGTGGCAAAATCGTACATACGAAACTCACAGAACAATGCAACTATAGCTATATCAATTTTACTGTATACTATGCTTCTCTGTTAGGACGCTAAAGAATCGTAGCCTAGAATAGCATAAACAACGATATATTATTAGCTGTACAAGCAGCGTGACGTGACGTTGCAATGTCTGGGTGGCGCTGGAATGTATACAACATATTAACGATATAGCTATTACGAAGATATACTGCATAGCGTTGCTCTAACTCTAGCGCTTCCAACAGATAGGGCATATGCATTTGACTGGTACTTGCTAGCTGCCATATCGTGTTGAGTCATGAGTGTTATGTATGTTCGCGGCGCAAGCTTTATCTTTTAGGAAAAATAATGCCAAGATAAAATATCGCAATACAATTATATATCTACGGTGATGCGCTCAATGTTCGGGAGGGGCGCGCGGCCCTACGGCCTGCATAAGGAACCGCCACTGCTCACAATTGAATACTCAAGAACTTCATTAGCTATTGACATTGTGTAGACATCTTAAAAAGTTGGATTATTTTTTCAAATTTCTTGAGGATTCTATACTATATCTTAAAGAATCAAAGTCTAGTAGTTTTAGCTTCTTCTCTATTTGAATATTATTCACGTAGTGATTAGGGATTGCAGTTTTTTATTTTAATTAATTCTGCAACATATATACTAATATAATAGCAATCTACTCCATACCAGTAGAATTACGAATTATTTGATTTTTACATATCGTTGCATTTCTCTGGTTTATAAAATCTTTATGCAGTATTATGTACAATGTAAGTTTCGATCATGTTGTATCACGATTTTGTTATTGAATGCGAGATTAGTATTTGAATTATTGTTCTTGGTATGCCTTTATCGAAGAATCTTTAAAACTTTCAATTAAGTGAAACTATGGAGTTGTTTGTTGTATTGCGCTTGCAGTGTTTTCTATTATAAAATGTATTGCCAAAAAAATGCAGGTACACTCCTACCTTCTCTCTACCTTTTAAGCCATAAAGAATACTAACCTAAATACATCGTCATGGTCGTATTAGAATATTTTAATGACGCAAGAATCGAGTGTAAATGGAAGAGATAATGGCTTGGGAAATTTGCTAAAATTAAGATTTATATTAGCTGTAATAATTAGCTGAAACTTTTGTAAGAAGCGTATAATCATTTGTGCTATATACAAAGTTTTCGTTAACGATATAAAAAATAGAATTTAATCAAAGAATTATAACAGATGTTGAATCATCAAAAATAGAAAATAAAATATGTTGGTAAACGAATTTAAAAATAAAATACATGAAACACAGCAATGATCTTATTAGCTTATGTTTAGAATGTTTTAGAATGTTTTTTTAAATTCTAGTGTAGTTGTCGTGGAATTTATTTATTTAGAATCATTTCAAATGTTGAGCAGGGCTTTTTGCATAATTCAGATGAAATTGAATATTACATTGAGGCCAGCAGCACATATAACAACAACATGGCAAAATGTTTTCCTGTACAATTGAGCACAAAGTGCGTATCTTGAATAGCAATTTCACCTCTGCTTGGAGCATATCGTTTCAAGATTAAACACTATCACTCTATATTGAGGCTAATAAGAATATCCTTTAGTAATTAATATTATGACTACGTATAAAAATGTGATCTGAAATGTATGTAAAATTGAGATGGAAAAAGAGTAGAAGTTGTGAATTGAAAAGTTGCAATATGTGGTTATAAAATGTATTTTTTTTTATAGCTGTAATTAGAAATGCGGGAGAAGAAGAACGGATTGATTCGATTTTTGATATTCAGGAAGAATAATTACAAAGAACAATCGAACACGGGACAATAGACAGAAATATTAGAATTTTGTAGAATATATTTAGAAAAAGAGCAAAATTTGAGGGTGTGATATTAAGGGGATGATTTACCATGTTGGAATTCCACAAGAAACATGGTATATTTCGAGTGAAGAATTTTTTTTTACAAAAGGTTTAACACACTTTAAAAACGGTTTAGATTAGGTTATGGCAGATTTTGAATTTATTAGCCAAAATATTTACTTTTGAAAAAGTTCAAAATTAAACTTTTTATTTAAGTCTTCAAGAACTGAACATCGTCGGGAAAAAATGCCATATTTTTAATACTCAATTTCGAATATTTAAACCGGTCAGTAAAATAAATTTACATCACTGCACTATGTTTCTTTAATTTTTGTAAGGACTAAAGTTTTGAAATTCATGATGAGCATAATCTTTGAACCACCCGGTGTATTATTAGCCTAAATATCTATTTTTTAAAAGTTCAAAATGGAGCTACTTTTCTTTCATTTTTTTTTCTGATTTGAGACTACCAAGAACTGAAAATCATCGGAAAAATTTGCCATATTTTTAATACCCAAGTTAGAATATTTAAACCGGTCAGTTGAATAAATTTAAATCATTGCACTATGTTTATTTAAAAAAACATGTGTGAGACTCTCGCGCGGTAGAAGTGAAACTTTTTAGCTTCTAAGAAAAGTTGATTTTATGCATTGCTTTTTTCCATTTGTTAACGATTTGATTTTGATTTTGATTGATTTTAATTGACACTCTGATCATCAAAGAAAGCATTATTAACTGTAATGTCGTACAGTCTATGAAGAGGAGTTTTGATTAAATATTGTGTATGATGCACTAGTAGGTGCATTTCTATTTGTCGATGGCTCGCTCAGCTGTATCAGATTCATTTCGTTGATCTCTCACACCGCGTGTATCTTCACGTGTAGACGGCACGCCTGAATCAGTGGCATTCTAATTCTCTATACCACTCACTGTGTTCTCACTTAACGACGGTATCGATTCATCCAATGTATTTGAGGTCGTTGGAAGGTTATGTTGTCCACCGTGTTTCTTTAACGCCCTTTGTCTGTCTCGATACTCTCTACTTCTTTGCAAGGTACTTATTGGCACTTTTCTTGGCGGTTTATTCGCTTTCTTCCGTTCTCTAATGGCTCGCACTGTGTTTGTACTTGTCTTTTTCTCCATTTCACTTTTCACACAATGGAAATTGTTAGCTAAAAGATTAAGCTGCGTTTGTGTAATATATAATAAAATACGCAAGCGTCTACTGGTTGCCTTATGCCACGTATACACACAGTACACGCCGCGCATGCGCGTAGCGTGTGTTTCACTTTTCGTGACGTTAGGGCCAATTTGCTCTACCGCGCCTATAGAAGTTTCACTTTAAAAAATATTACCTTAGAAATTTCAAAACACTTCTTAGTTAAAAATGAAAATTTTAATCTTTTGGCATATACTCTGTCAAATATTTGACCAAGAGTCGTTAGTCAAATCATAAAATCATGACTGAGTAGTTGAAATTTTATAAACTTTATAAAATATTATAAAATAAGCACAAAACCATATCATAAACAGATTCTATCAACTGCCCAATTAATATCATTTTTTGAAGAATATTATTGGGAATTTTGAAGCATTTCAACTGAATTTGATGAAAAAGTATCTTCTACGAGTAATACTGAGTACGAGACTAAAATAAGATGCGAATGCATAATGTGAATTGCTGCAAGATAGACGGACCTTTACATCCAACAATGGTAGAGAACATTAGACACTTCAATCAAATCCTCATCAACGGAAGATATGAATAAATCAATCACTGTATTTATACAGTATAGAGGATGGTCTCTTAATCTGTCCAATTAATTTCTGTTCATATGAAAAAATATATATACTAAGCCAAAAAATATATACTAAAAATTTGTATATCAGATCTTAAGGTAATGTTCAAACAATTTTTGGCATATTATTAGTTATAAGAAGAATTGTGGTTTTTAGAAGTTATTGTTTAAATTTTGTGGAAAATTATTACATCAATTTTATCGACCAATACATATCGTTGATTGCAACAATTACCCTGTATATATGTACAAGGAAGTGGCCGTAGGCTGAATATGTTATTTACTATTTACAAGAGATTATTGATTCACTCTGAGATGAGCGTTTAACAATAAACTAGAATAAATTGTTGATTTGTTCGTGCAATATGCGCTACAGGCAGACCGGAAAATGAAAAGCGAATGTTATTATAGCGAGAGTAGTTTGTTAATCAAAATAATTCATTGCGTTATTGATGTTAATTTAAAGGAAATTCATTTTGATTGCCGTTAAAGAGAAAATATTGCTCTCGTCACTCAATGTACATTAAAAAAAAAACTCTAGTAACTAATTTTCTAAAAAAAAAATTTTTTTCACTAGTCTTTTTAAACATGCTTTGTAAATCCTTCTACTCCACCTTCTAATTGAATAATATAGCGATGGCAAACTATAGGTCACTTTGAGGACATAGTTCGTAGTTCGTTTCAATGTACCGTTCAGGAACTATAGGTCGTGAACTACTACATCTTTTAAAAATGAACTAGTTCACGACCTATATGAAATACATGCACATACTGAAAATAATCTCTTTTTTTCTCAATATAAAAATATTAAACGGTAAAAAATAAATAAATTGAAATATTACAATACTTATTTTGAATTAGGAATGAGTAAGAAAAGACAACAATGTTTATAATTTATACAAAACATATATATAAAGAAATATAATCTTCTCTGGGTACGCACGATTATTTATATGAAGTTCTAAAATACTTATTGGTAGTTACTGATGAAAATGTTTACTACTTTACTAACACTTGAAAATTAAATGTACTAACTATAATAAAATGAACCAGATAGAATCGTTTTGTTTGGCGTTATAATTTGTATTTTCTATTCCGAATCTTCTCTGTTCAAACTTCAACGCTTTGATTTGATATTAAGTGATTGTATTGCACTCAGTATGAAATAGAAGAACTATAAGATTTAGATGTTTATTTTTGCATTATTGCAAAAATTTGCTATGGCATGACATATTTAAGAACATATTTATTCTTGCGAATTTATTAATTATATTATTCTGATACCAACATATAAATTGTGACTCATCTCGGCAATGCTGCTGTTGCAATATCGCATCGAGTTTCCTATTTCGTTCCATAACACCAACACACTTTAGTTAGTTAAAGAGTCCGCAATCCTAAAGATTGGTTGGAAACAGCACGCCATGCCGATCTATCCTGAGCTAATCCCTTCATCTCCCTATAGCTATTCATCTCAACGTCTTCAACTATCTGACTCACATACTCCAATCTAGGCATACCTACCCCTCTATTTCCCCCCACTCTTCCTTCTATGATCAATTGCATAATCACCCCATGCCTAAGAATATGCCCTACTAATCTGTCTCTCCTACGCTGTAAAACTCTCCAAATACTTCTCTTCTCCCCTACTAACTCTAGTACAGCTTCATTTGTTACTTTATCTTCCCAACCAATCCTCATCATCCTCCTATAACACCACATTTCGAATGCTTGTAATCTACGCTTCTCTTCTTTTCCTATAGTCCACGCCCCACACCCGTACAGTGCTACACTCCAAATATATACCTTCAGTAATCTTTTTCTAATACCCAAGTCAATATTTGATCTTAAAATCTGTTCCTTTTCTACGAATGCCTTCCTACCCTGTGCTATCCTACACTTTATATCTACCTTGCTTCGATTATCTTTTGTGATTCTACTGCCTAAATAACAAAAATCTGACACTTCTTCGATTCTATTATCTCCTATTGTGATCCTCATTTTTCTACTGCATTCCTTTTTGTCACACCTCATCACTTTAGTTTTACCTATATTTATTTTCATGTTAAAATCCCTAGTCAATACTGCCTGCATACCATTCAATACCCTTTCTAAATTCTTTTCGCTTTCTTCCAATATAGCTATATCGTCGGCGAATCTCAACATATATATTTTCTCTCCCTGTACATTCACACCTACACTATACTCTTCTTTTACTTTGTTTATTGCATCTTCTATATATAGATTAAATAATAACGGTGAAAGTGTACATCCCTGCCGAACTCCCTTCCCTATTTTTGCTACCTCTTCTTCCCCCTCAATTCTAACTAAGGCAGTTTGGTGTTTATATAAATTAAAAATTATTCTCCTATCCTTATAATCTATACCCGTTTCTTTTAAAATTCTAAACATTATGTCCCAATCTACATTATCAAATGCCTTTTCTAAATCTACAAAAGCTATGCAAGTTACCTTTCCTACCCTCTTTCTTTTTTCTACTACCGTTCTTAGTGCTAGAATCGCCTCTCTCGTCCCTCTGTTTTTCCTAAAACCAAACTGATCTTCTCCTAGCCTTTCCTCTACTTTATTTTCTAATCTCCTATAAATAATCTTTCACAATATCTTCGATGCATGTGATAGTAGACTAATGGTCCTATAGTTCTCACACAAATTAGCTCCTATTTTCTTCGGCATTGTTACTATTCTACTACGCTGAAATTCCTGTGGTACTTCTCCTTTCTCATATATTTTACAAACTAACCTGTATAATCGCTCCTGCATTTTTTCACACTTTATCCCTAAATAAATGTTAGTACTGTATATGTACTGTATACTATACTGCAAGTATATATATAGTACAAGTACATGAATACGTACACCGTTCACCATGTAGTTCATAGTTCACGAACTAGGTCATAGTGACCTATAGGTCGTTGCAAAACATCGTCACAGTACGCCCGTCATTTGATTGAACCGTTCAGAGTGAACGGTTCGCGAGTGAACTACACATCGCTAGAATAATACCACATTATCTAAGAACATCTCTTGATAATTTAACTCAATTAAGCATAGAATAATAATTTTCAAATACTTCTCTTTTTTGGCACGTCGGCGTTTTTTTTTTACTTTATTTACCTACCCAATCTTCATTCTTGCATGTGAAGTGGCATCACTATTGGATTCTCATTTACATAATAACCATTTTCAATAAATTAATTCATATTTACAGTACACACGCATAACATATTTCGTTTGAGGTAATTATTGTACATTACATAAAAAACGGATCTTAACAAAGGTGTTGTATAATCACGTGACTGCGTGTTGAAATGCTAGTAGTAAATTACCGGTGAAATTTTATGCGATAGTTTAGATGTGCATATAATTTTGAAATACCGTATTAATTGTAGTTAGAAAACATTCGTATTTGTATTATTATTTTCTAATTAAAAGACCGTTTTCTAGCAATTTCTAATTGTTAGAATTACAGAATTGTAGATAAATGTAATAGCGACTTATTTATGGTTTCATTTTATTCTTTGCTAAATATTTGATTATAATACTAGTATAGAAATTACAGTTTCTAATAAATATACTCCATCGAGTATAGAAAATTAACAGCCGGCGATATTTTAACATTTATAGAAACCCGTAATAATAAGGCTTTTGGCCATTTTGACGAATATAGTAATTGTAATGACATAATTTATAATACCATGATGAAATAATAAAAATAATGTCGTAAAATTTGCAGCTGCTCAGGTTTAAGTTCAATTTTCTTCTTAGCAGAGAAGATTTGCTTTTATGCAAGAATGATGATATTTTAAAATAAAATTTTAAATGTACATGGCATATGTTAGCGCCTTTATAAAACGACTTTCATATAAAACAAAGATATAAACGCTACGACGACGATGGAGTGATTGTCATCGTATTTTCCGAAGTATTCTAAGTTCAATTGTAGTACGATAAATTAGTCCTCTTAATCACTAAATGAAATCTATAATTATATAATTCTATGCAGTGATAATAAGAGCTAGTTGGCAATCATATTGATATGCCTTTAAGATATCAATCTTACTTAGAGAAGGTCTTTACAACACAACGATATGCAACAAAATTACATCAAGGATACTTGAAAAAGTTTTACAATTTATGAAATTTCATTAAAAATTTGTAATATTCATTTTTATATTTCACATTTCTAATTGTTTATATAATGCAAAATTTGTTTTCTTTCATTTTGATATTTAAAAATATTTCACAAGAGATGAATAAGAAAAACAACATTCATTTAATAATAAAACAAAAAATGATGGTTAAAATATACAAATTGAAAGTATAACTAGTTTATGCATTATATAATTTATTCAAAATAACGTATAAAAATTTTAACAACACAAAAAATAAATGTTCAGGTACATAAATATATGTATAAATTTTATTTGCGTTATTTTGCGAAAGTTTGTTATTTTAAACTAGCTTTATCATTTATTTTAGCGTTAGTTCAATAGTATAGAATATCACCCAAATACCGTATGTAAAATAAAATTGGTTCAATGTAAAATAAACGTTTATTAAGTTTTTCCACGATTTTTTAAAATATGTCCGTTTTAAACATTATTTAATTTTATTTTCTTTTAATTTAATACATGTTGATGTTCATCAACCTTTTTACAATACTGAAAAAATTATGGATGGCATAATTTTTCTAATATTCTCAAAAAAATGAGAATTATTTATATTTTACTTTGGTGACTAAATCGATAATTATATTAACTACAACTTTTATTACATGAAAAAAATCAACTTTTCATGATGGTAGTTCTAAGCCAAATTTAAACTGCCATTCATTAAATGATAACATAAATCCAAAAAAATAACCAAAAAAAAAATGTACTTACATATAAACAAAATGGTAATATAAATCGCGTAATATGTAAAATCAAATTGCAAGTTCTATTCATATGTGTCAAATTAGACCAAAATATTTTTTTGGATGGTTGTTAAGTATTTAGCATAAATTAGCTTTCTAGACAAATAGTTGATTTAATTAATATTTTCCATAGCACATATTGAATCAATTCAAAGTGCCACTTACATTTTGTTGTAATAAGCATGTAAAACTTTCAGGCCCTCTTTCAACTGAACCTAAAATTAAACACATTCTTAAACGTAGAAACGCTTCTATGTATATCTCACCTGTATATCAATACCTGATGAATACTTAGTACATAAGCTAGTATCTTATATTGTTGCTCACGTGTGTAATAGACTCATAAGTCAAGGCGCGTCATGTCGCGCACATATTGCATTATTCCTTGTCTTAAGCATGTCTTAAGTATATCTTGTGCATGCTCATGCACAACACCACATATTATATCATAAATTGCGATCGCCTAGATCGCATATGATCTATCAAACGGTCAAATGGCGCGTTTAGAACTTATACAAATAACCGCACCGGTGATTTATCAGTACCGTAATCTATTCTTCGGCCTATACACCAGTGTCCCCCAAACAAATTACATAAATTAGGTTACGTGGACAGCTAGTTTCACTTAAATTCAATTTTGACAGGATCAAGTTGATGGTCCTTGAAAAAATCCATTTTCCCCATTGAAAATCGATTGTATGTTAGCTTCTTTTTATTCATTAACCAAGAACTAATAAGACCGAGCCTCCAATAACAAATTTAATTGGTTACGAGAAGAAATAATCGATATTTTTTTGGCATTGCTTCTTTATAATGCGTTTTAATTATTTTTTTATTTACATTCAGACGAATACTTATTCACCTGAAAATTTTCAAACTTATGGAACAACGAGATATGTTTTAAATTCGTTGTTTTAATGAGCTATAATCTTTTCCAGATGTATTATTCGCGATTTATATATCAATTATTATAATTATATTTAAGTTCAGTAATAAAAATTAGTAGCGACGAAGTCTGCATTAATAAAATATTGACTTAATATAAAGCACTTAATGATATATCGTAAATCTAAGTAAGTTCATGATTTTTTTTTAGAACAATAACATAATAATAATAATAATAAATCATTTATTTTTCAACGTACATAACAAAATAAAATATTTCAGGTATATTTATAAAAGATTTATATAAAGGTAGGCAGGACATGGAGGAGCTAGAAAGTGTGGAACAGATAGATGAGGATGACTTAGGTCCTAGCATACTTAGGTCAGAGTTTCATAGAGCATTAAATGATTTACGGAATAACAAAGCAGCGGGGATTGATATGATACCAGCCGAATTAATAAAACACGCAGGGGAAAAAATGCAGGAGCGATTATACAGGTTAGTTTGTAGAATATATGAGAAGGGAGAAGTACCACAGGATTTTCAGCGTAGTAGAATAGTAACAATGCCGAAGAAAATAGGAGCTAAATTGTGTGAGAACTATAGGACCATTAGTCTACTATCACATGCATCGAAGATATTGTTAAAGATTATTTATAGGAGATTAGAAAATAAAGTAGAGGAAAGGCTAGGAGAAGATCAGTTTGGTTTTAGGAAAAACAGAGGGACGAGGGAGGCGATTCTAGCACTAAGAACGGTAGTAGAAAAAAGAAAGAGGGTAGGAAAGGTAACTTGCATAGCTTTTGTAGATTTAGAAAAGGTATTTGATAATGTAGATTGGGACATAATGTTTAGAATTTTAAAAGAAACGGGTATAGATTATAAGGATAGGAGAATAATTTTTAATTTATATAAACACCAAACTGCCTTAGTTAGAATTGAGGGGGAAGAAGAGGTAGCAAAAATAGGGAAGGGAGTTCGGCAGGGATGTACACTTTCACCGTTATTATTTAATCTATATATAGAAGATGCAATAAACAAAGTAAAAGAAGAGTATAGTGTAGGTGTGAATGTACAGGGAGAGAAAATATATATGTTGAGATTCGCCGACGATATCGCTATATTGGAAGAAAGCGAAAAGAATTTAGAAAGGGTATTGAATGGTATGCAGGCAGTATTGACTAGGGATTTTAACATGAAAATAAATATAGGTAAAACTAAAGTGATGAGGTGTGACAAAAAGGAATGCAGTAAAAAAATGAGGATCACAATAGGAGATAATAGAATCGAAGAAGTGTCAGATTTATGTTATTTAGGCAGTAGAATCACAAAAGATAATCGAAGCAAGGTAGATATAAAGTGTAGGATAGCACAGGGTAGGAAGGCATTCGTAGAAAAAGAACAGATTTTAAGATCAAATATTGACTTGGGTATTAGAAAAAGATTACTGAAGGTATATGTTTGGAGTGTAGCACTGTACGGGTGTGAGGCGTGGACTATAGGAAAGGAAGAGAAGCGTAGATTACAAGCATTCGAAATGTGGTGTTATAGGAAGATGATGAGGATTGGTTGGGAAGGTAAAGTAACAAATGAAGCTGTACTAGAGTTAGTAGGGGAGAAGAGAAGTATCTGGAGAGTGTTAAAGCGTAGGAGAGACAGATTAGTAGGGCATATTCTTAGGCATGGGGGGATTATGCAATTGATCATAGAAGGTAGAGTGGAGGGAAAGAGAGGGGTAGGTAGGCCTAGATTGGAGTATGTGAGTCAGATAGTTGAAGACGTTGAGATGAATAGCTATAGGGAGATGAAGGGATTAGCTCAGGATAGATCGGCATGGCGTGCTGTTTCCAACCAATCTTTAGGATTGCGGACTCTTTAACTAATTTAGAATATCAGTAGAAATATAAAAGAAATGAATATCCAGTATGTACATTGAAAAAGGGCGCATATTCAATTTGTTTGCCTTGACAAACAGCTGTTTTTCAATATAGCCGTTAAACTAAAATGTAAATTACATATCTGCACGTTACAAAAAACTACTAAGTATAATACACTGCAAAATACACAAACGATAGGATTTTATAAAGATCAAGATTTTTATAAAACATTTTCGCACTACAACAGTATTTTAAAAGAATTGAAATATCTCGGTCACTATTGGCATTGTTTTTTAAATAAATAAAAAACAATTTCTTTTTAATCTGGGGACTTTTTAATTTTTTTAGTTCCTTTGGCAATCCGTTATAAATTTTATAAATTTGAAAACTAAATGATCTCTGGAAACTGAAAAAATGAAAATTTGAAAATTAAAGATTTCCAGTCTTAAGCTTGGATAAAGTGTGAGAAGAATATATGTCGAAATAAAATTTTAAAATATACACATTGTAAAATAGTTCCATGTTAAATGTATCTGTACATTATTTCGAAAGTTTGATATTTCATTTTAAATTTTGAAAAGTCTAAATATTACATTGTTGTATACGTGATATGATACAACTGAAGATGTGGGCTTAATCTTAATATCCTCTAGTTTATAATGCGATGAAGCTTTTGTGATATTCTATATAATTAATTAAGACCTTCTGGGGTTATAATTTGCATTATATACTCGTATACATAAAAAACTTAGACAGTGTTTTATGATCTAACCGCTTTTTGTTATCTTAAAATTGTTCTTGCAATGTGGCGATTAATTTTTATTTCGTTAATCAGTATAATATAAATATACGTGAGACACTCGCGCGGTAGAAGTGAAACTTCTTAGCTCCTAGGAAAAGTTGATTTTATGCATTGCTTTTTTCCGTTTTGATTTTGATTCACTTTGATTGACACTCTGATAATCAAAGAAAGCATTATTAACTGTAATGTCGTACAGTCTATAAAGAAGATTAAATATTGTAGCCATATTTTTATAGTTTTTTTTTTTATATGTAACACACTGTACTTAACGGATTATTGAAGAATTGTTTATCAAATTCGCGATGAGCAGGTTGAATGAATTTAAATTTTGTGTAATATGCACTAGTGGGTGCATTTCTATTTGTCGATGGCTCGCTCAGCTGTATCAGATTCATTTCGTTGATCTCTCACACCGCGTGTATCTTCACGTGTAGACGGCACGCCTGAATCAGTGCCATTCAAATTCTCTATACCACTCACTGTGTCCTCACTTAACGACGGTATCGATTCATCCCGTGTATTTGAGGTCGTTGGAAAGTTATGTTGTGCACCTCGTTTCTTTAACGCCCCTTGCCTGGCTTGATACTCTCTACTTCTTTCCAAGGTACTTGTTGGCACTTTTCTTGGCGGTTTATTCGCTTTCTTCTGTTCTCTAAAGGCTCGCACTCTGTCTGTACTTGTCTTTTTCTCCAATTCACTTTTCACACAATGGAAATTGTTAGCTAAAAGATGTGTTTGTGTAATATATAATAAAATACGCAAGCGTCTACTGGTTGCCTTATGCTACGTATACTCACAGTACACGCGGCGCATGCGCGTAGCGTGCGTTTCACTTTTCGTGACGTTCAGGCCAATTTGCCCTACTATAGAAGTTTCATTTCAAAAATTGCAAATTCTTGAGTTATGTATATGCCTATTTGATATATATTCTTTAGTGGCATTTAACTTAGTATTTCTTACTTCTGTGCGTATTCGAATTTATTAGTTTCATTTTGAGATATTGTTATACGCGTTATTAAAATCAAAATGCCCACTTTTTTTATTGTTAAACGTGGAATATTTGAGACATGTTGGCTTGGTAGTTGCATTAAAGAAAGCAACAATAACGAATTTAATTTATAGACGTTCATATTATGCTTTAAGACCAGTATTCTTCAGTTCGTAGTTCATTGTAATATATAGTTTTATATTTCTGATCTCATTTAGTATCAAATTACATTTTCTTTCGAATGGAATAAGTACTGTTTGATGATTTTAGTAGAGTTTTAGGATTTTTATCAATTTTATGATTACTCTTTTATTTATAATTAACATCAAAATATTTAAGTATTAATAACGTCCATTATAAAACGTAAAGTATAACAATTCATTTGTTATAAAAAGCTTCAGGCCGTTGTTTGAAGAATTTATAAGTTGTTAATGCTAAAAAGGACATTAAATAGAAATAGTTTAGAGAAGTTGTATTTCTTTACAGAAATTCTATGACAGCTCCTATATAAAATCTACTATATTTAGTACAGTGTATGGCACCTCTTCAGTAACACTATTCCCTGCATGTGTGATGGTATGTTTCAAACCCAAGAGTACCATCTTACAAAAAAATCAATTGAGCACACCGTGCAAACTGCAATTGTGTTACAATATACCATTAATAACTTTAATCCCACACTTAGCCTGGGTCGAGGACTAGCTTAGAGTCTCCCATTTCAAAATGTATCTACAAACAGCAGCTGCAGATAATTTATTTTATGATTCGATGTCATACCGCGAAAATTATAAATCAATTTGCAGACACAATCGTGTAATCCTCGACTAGTTTCACATGTCTAAAGGCGCTCATTTTTATTCCGTTAAATTTCACTTTTCTTATGTGTTAAGACCCAGAAGAGAACATCTAAAAGAAGTAGCGTATTTCTTGCTCCATTTGGAAAGTTATATAATGACAAATTAAAATGTAAACTGTAGCTTGTAATATTATTACTTAATCAACGTTTTATGAACGATTTTTTTTGCGCCATTTTGCGCTAATAATAATTAAAAATTGCATGTTTTGATGAACATTATAGAGATGAACCTTTTTAACTTACCTCCATACATTTTACTAGTAATTATCTAATTAATTGTTTGATTTTTCTAGAGACTTCCCAAACCAATATTTATAAAACTTGGATATTAGTTTTTTTTTTACCAAAATTGATCCTTAAACTGAACGAAACATTTAAGAATTTTTAATAGGCAAAATGTTTGATAAATTAATTTCGGTAATACTTAAGTATTTTTTTTCGATTTTCTCGATTTTCTCTATTATTATTTCTCGAACGAGTTAACATTTAATTTGGATTATACTTTTTTTTTTGTTTAGCAAATTAAAAAATTTCTTCAACACTATTCCTAGAAGACATTCCAAATCGGATGTGTACACAATGGCTAATTTAAAAAACCATTTGTCATTGAGAAATCACGTTCACCGAGAAATGTGTGAGTACATATTTGAATATTCATTTAGTAAGTTTCTTAAGAATTTGACATATTCATTAAAAATATTTAAACATACCATACGAATCCTTTTTGTTCTGAAGCGTTGTGCTCACAACTACTCTTACCACACTTACAAGAATTGAAGAATACTGAAGAATAATAACTGAAATAACTGAAGAATATTTCAAATCTTGTAAGTATGTTAAAAATTGTTGGTTAAAAACAAACTTTTTTAGCAAATGAAAATGATGTGCAATAATTTTACAAAAAAATATACTAAAAATTATGATATTATAAAAGATGCTATCATTATTGAGCCCTATCTATAGAGGTCAAATTCAAGAAATTACAGAAGTCTAAACAGGTCAGAGTAGATGTCGATAGGTTAAAATTAGCTGATGTATGTGAAAAGTACAAGCAGAAAGTAGAAATCATGGCTAATGGAACATCTAGGAACGACATAGATTGCGAATGGAGGGAAATCAGAAATGGGTTAACTACAGCAGCAAATGAAGTATTAGGCACAAAGAAAAGGGCAGGTAGGAGGGAATGGATCACGGAAGAAATAGTTAAAATGATAGAAGCAAGAAGGAAAATTAAAATTGGAAACACAGAAGCAGGACAGAAAAAATATAAGGAACTAAGGAACTTAATTAATAGGAAATGCAAGCTAGCGAAAGAAGAGTGGATAAAAGGAAATTGTGAGGATATTGAGGAGGATATGAGAAGAGGTAAAGTAGATTTGGGCTACAGGAAAATTAAGTCACATTTTTCTAAAGTAAAACCAAAGGGTAACATTATATGTGATAAGCAGGGTAAGGAACTCACAGAAAATAAGGAAAAAGCTAGAAGATGGAAGGAGTATCTTGAAGATTTATATAAAGGTAGGCAGGACATGGAGGAGCTAGAAAATGTGGAACAGATAGATGAGGATGACTTAGGTCCTAGCATACTTAGGTCAGAGTTTCATAGAGCATTAAATGATTTACGGAATAACAAAGCAGCGGGGATTGATATGATACCAGCCGAATTAATAAAACACGCAGGGGAAAAAATGCAGGAGCGATTATACAGGTTAGTTTGTAAAATATATGAGAAGGGAGAAGTACCACAGGATTTTCAGCGTAGTAGAATAGTAACAATGCCGAAGAAAATAGGAGCTAATTTGTGTGAGAACTATAGGACCATTAGCCTACTATCACATGCATCGAAGATATTGTTAAAGATTATTTATAGGAGATTAGAAAATAAAGTAGAGGAAAGGCTAGGAGAAGATCAGTTTGGTTTTAGGAAAAACAGAGGGACGAGAGAGGCGATTCTAGCACTAAGAACGGTAGTAGAAAAAAGAAAGAGGGTAGGAAAGGTAACTTGCATAGCTTTTGTAGACTTAGAAAAGGCATTTGACAATGTAGATTGGGACATAATGTTTAGAATTTTAAAAGAAACGGGTATAGATTATAAGGATAGGAGAATAATTTTTAATTTATATAAACACCAAACTGCCTTAGTTAGAATTGAGGGGGAAGAAGAGGTAGCAAAAATAGGGAAGGGAGTTCGGCAGGGATGTACACTTTCACCGTTATTATTTAATCTATATATAGAAGATGCAATAAACAAAGTAAAAGAAGAGTATAGTGTAGGTGTGAATGTACAGGGAGAGAAAATATATATGCTGAGATTCGCCGACGATATAGCTATATTGGAAGAAAGCGAAAAGAATTTAGAAAGGGTATTGAATGGTATGCAGGCAGTATTGACTAGGGATTTTAACATGAAAATAAATATAGGTAAAACTAAAGTGATGAGGTGTGACAAAAAGGAATGCAGTAGAAAAATGAGGATCACAATAGGAGATAATAGAATCGAAGAAGTGTCAGATTTTTGTTATTTAGGCAGTAGAATCACAAAAGATAATCGAAGCAAGGTAGATATAAAGTGTAGGATAGCACAGGGTAGGAAGGCATTCGTAGAAAAAGAACAGATTTTAAGATCAAATATTGACTTGGGTATTAGAAAAAGATTACTGAAGGTATATGTTTGGAGTGTAGCACTGTACGGGTGTGAGGCGTGGACTATAGGAAAGGAAGAGAAGCGTAGATTAGAAGCACTTGAAATGTGGTGTTATAGGAGGATGATGAGGATTGGTTGGGAAGATAAAGTAACAAATGAAGCTGTACTAGAGTTAGTAGGGGAGAAGAGAAGTATTTGGAGAGTGTTACAGCGTAGGAGAGACAGATTAGTAGGGCATATTCTTAGGCATGGGGGGATTATGCAATTGATCATAGAAGGTAGAGTGGAGGGAAAGAGAGGGGTAGGTAGGCCTAGATTGGAGTATGTGAGTCAGATAGTTGAAGACGTTGAGATGAATAGCTATAGGGAGATGAAGGGATTAGCTCAGGATAGATCGGCATGGCGTGCTGTTTCCAACCAATCTTTAGGATTGCGGACTCTTTAACTAACTAATCTATTGAATTTTATAAACTATATTTCTTCTTTCTGCATGACTTTTTGAAGTTTTCATAATGTAAGAAAAAAATATTTGCGCAATTGTTATTTAATCATATACTCAAAAATAAATCAATTGGTTATATCCTAAACCAATTAAACAACTGACTTGTCTTCTGCAGCATATAAATTCTTCAATTAAATGATAACATCCTCATTTCTGAAGGATATCTGTCCATAATACCTTCGATAAACCTAAAATCTAATGCAATTAATGTCAATTATATCACTCAACTTAAAGAAACTGCTAGTTTTAATATATTATCTGACACAAAATATATTTTAATTCATTATAATGGATGGGAATGAATTTGATTTGCCTTAATTACAGTAGGTCATTTTATTATTACCACACGTTGATAACGTTTACCACACATGGACTTTTAACTTTTACTGTTACACATGGAAGCAAAGAGGTATTTGGGTGTGTGTTCTGACTGCAGGTATGACGTCAGCCACCAGACAAGACAGCAATGAACTTTCTTCTGTGCTGTGTTGTTTCAAACATATGGTCAAGATGAAATAAGAAGTTGAAGTGATGTCTTATAATTCGAGGAACAACAATAGTCGTAATTCAATCGATCATTCGAAAATGTTAAATAACTCTAAATTTTTCGCAAATATAAAATCATATAAAATTATGTAACATTTTTATACGTATACATTTTCCAAATGTGTGAGAAATAGATAATTGTAACTTGAATGATTTTTTTTAGTTTATAAATTTGGAGAAAACGTAATACAGAACAAAAATATTTGGTGGCAAAGCTGCACCAGTTTTTTCAATTTATTTCTATTGCCTCATATGTATGATTAAAAATATACGCTTGTAATAAATCGTTTCGTATTTCATCGAAGGAATTCAAATATTTCTTCATATTCATATCCGCGTTTCACGAAATAAACAAATTGAAATCTCACACATCTATTTCCCAAACTGATGTTGTAATAAATGGCTTTGTTTGGACAAGAAGATTCACGTCAAAACCGATTAATATTAACACAATTCAAATTATTATATATTTTCAATTCACTTTTTTTCATCAATAAGTCTTTTTAACGCTCTACAGTTACGAATGCAAAACTTATTAATTGATTTTTTGTTATTTAACTTCTGTTAAATAATAGAAAATTATTATCATGAATAGAATTTATTCAATAATACTGTTTTAAAAAATACGAGAGTTTCCCATCCTCTGTTTGGGTTGTTGAATTAATTCCAGTAGAATTCGTATAATTCTTAATGGATTTATTGTGAGCCCCCACTTTTTAGTACAAATATTTATTTCTTTAACCACGGCTCGCTAATGGCCATTTCTGCGGTGTTATATTCTTTATAATGCCTACAAAGTTAGCCTTGCGCAATTTGAGAATAGAATCTACGAATCTGGATGACCTCCAATCACCAAACGCAGAACGGCTGGACTGCCCACGTACAAGAACAACTTTAACTCAACTTGACGCTAATGCCGGTCTGTATTGATCCTCCACAGAAGAACATCCAAAGAAGACCAACAAAATCACAAGAGTTCACTAATGAGGTATATAACAAATCACAGCTAATATTTGGCTGAACTAACTGGGCACAATACACCAAAAAAATGTGTGTTCTTATATTTGGTCTTGATATGAAAGAGGAGTGCCTAAGGTAATTTGAAAAGGGTCTTTCTAGTAATAGCCTGTCATATTATATATATGGTGAAAAAAGAACAGCAAATTTTACGCAATTATATATTTATCCTCGATTAATTTGGAAGGTTTTTTTAACACCACGTAGGAAAAAAATTCAAGAGCAAGTATACATAATGCTTGTTTAGAACATTTTGGGTTCGCGAGGAATTTTTGCCGAGTCTTTCATTGAGGGTTGTATAATATTATTTTCGTTTCTATTTATTCGGAAATGATCAAAATCGACTCTTTCATTTCCAAATTATTAAAACAGATTTTTTTAATTGTTTAAGACCGTAAAGGTCGATTTCATAAATAACATCATCTGATCACTCAATCCTCATTTTCCTCCTCTAATACCACATTATAAATATATTGAATCTATGCTTAATTATTCCAACGCCCCACAGCCGTATAATATTATATTCTACATATCTCACTGTCAATGGAATACCAACACAAGTCAAAAAATACAAAAATTACGTTTATGTTTTGGATGTGTATCTTGTGTTGAAGGTATGGTAAAAATGGAAAATGGAAGGTACTTTCCTTGATTTTTTTTTGATAAAATTTTCGCATTTTCCAAAGTCTGTTTATGGTATTTTCTAAAATGATTTGATCTGAGGATTTCGAATCTGCAGGAGGTTTTGATGCGAAATGAATATTTCTGGGGATACAGACTTTTAAAATGTTCAGATAGAAATGTTATTTGTATAGACATCCTGTGTTATTTTTTTCATGTTTAAGTTGAGGAATTAAATAAAAAATGACCTCAGGATTCTAAATCTGTAAATAAATTTGCTCTAAGGCTAACGGTTTTGAAGATATCGTAAAAATATTAATGTATCTGTACATTAAAATGTTTAATATATCTAATGCTAAACCACCACATCTTCATATATTAACACATACCACCTGAAAAATTAATATGTTGGTTTGTCCACCTTTGAAATATTTTATTTCTTCGATGCAATACCACCATATTTTTTTGTTATGTAAGTCTTCTATTGACAATAATATTTAATTTCTTGTATATACTCTTAATAGTTTTGCAAAAATTTCCAAAAGGTCTAATGCTAGATATTAAAAATTTGCTGCTTTCTACGAATGTTTTTTTTTTCCATCTTGTGGTACCATATTTTGTAATTATTTTACTTTCATTATCCTTTTCGATTCTACCTCAATCTACATGGAATTAACAATATATAGATTGATTTAATATTTTGTGATTTTAAGTTTTAATCTGCTTAAATCCTCATCGTCGTGAACATATCAAATTTGAATATATAACATTATGTACGTTTGGAAGTCTGTACTTATATTCTTTCTTCATCTTCTATTCTGCTTAATATAAGTGTCACTTTGGATTTTCTTACAGAGTTTTGAATATAATAAATCCATTTATTATTCCACCGCGAATTATTATTCTAACACGAAAAAAAAATGACGAAAACACAAAGACTCATTTGATTTTTGCTAAAATTAAAGTCAATGTAAGAAGGAAATTAAAAACCATAATTATGTTTCCTCATCTTAAAAGTATGCAAGTATGCAAGTATATATGCCAACTTCAAGTCACGATGATGAGGAGGTAGAATCCATTTATGAGGAGATTGAATCTAGGTTAGCAAACGTTAAAGGACAGGATAATCTAATTGTAATCGGAGATTGGAATGCCGTAGTAGGTAAGGGAAAGGAAGTTCCAATAGTAGGAGAATATGGAATAGGAACACGTAATGATAGAGGGGATAGATTGGTAGAGTTTTGTATTAGGAATAAGCTAGTGGTAGCAAACACACTTTTTCAGAATCACAAGCGCAGGATATATACGTGGAAAATGCCAGGAGATATAGGGAGGTATCAGATAGATTACATACTGGTTAAAGAGAGGTTTAGGAACCAGATTAAGAATTGTAAGAGTTACCCTGGAGCAGATATTGATAGTGACCATAATTTAGTAGTCCTGGACTCAGAGGTCAAATTCAAGAAATTACAGAAGTCTAAACAGGTCAGAGTAGATGTCGATAGGTTAAAATTAGCTGATGTATGTGAAAAGTACAAGCAGAAAGTAGTAATCATGGCTAATGGAACATCTAGGAACGACATAGATTGCGAATGGAGGGAAATCAGAAATGGGTTAACTACAGCAGCAAATGAAGTATTAGGCACAAAGAAAAGGGCAGGTAGGAGGGAATGGATCACGGAAGAAATAGTTAAAATGATAGAAGCAAGAAGGAAAATTAAAATTGGAAACACAGAAGCAGGACAGAAAAAATATAAGGAACTAAGGAACTTAATTAATAGGAAATGCAAGCTAGCGAAAGAAGAGTGGATAAAAGGAAATTGTGAGGATATTGAGGAGGATATGAGAAGAGGTAAAGTAGATTTGGGCTACAGGAAAATTAAGTCACATTTTTCTAAAGTAAAACCAAAGGGTAACATTATATGTGATAAGCAGGGTAAGGAACTCACAGAAAATAAGGAAAAAGCTAGAAGATGGAAGGAGTATCTTGAAGATTTATATAAAGGTAGGCAGGACATGGAGGAGCTAGAAAGTGTGGAACAGATAGATGAGGATGACTTAGGTCCTAGCATACTTAGGTCAGAGTTTCATAGAGCATTAAATGATTTACGGAATAACAAAGCAGCGGGGATTGATATGATACCAGCCGAATTAATAAAACACGCAGGGGAAAAAATGCAGGAGCGATTATACAGGTTAGTTTGTAAAATATATGAGAAGGGAGAAGTACCACAGGATTTTCAGCGTAGTAGAATAGTAACAATGCCGAAGAAAATAGGAGCTAATTTGTGTGAGAACTATAGGACCATTAGCCTACTATCACATGCATCGAAGATATTGTTAAAGATTATTTATAGGAGATTAGAAAATAAAGTAGAGGAAAGGCTAGGAGAAGATCAGTTTGGTTTTAGGAAAAACAGAGGGACGAGAGAGGCGATTCTAGCACTAAGAACGGTAGTAGAAAAAATAAATAGGGTAGGAAAGGTAACTTGCATAGCTTTTGTAGACTTAGAAAAGGCATTTGATAATGTAGATTGGGACATAATGTTTAGAATTTTAAAAGAAACGGGTATAGATTATAAGGATAGGAGAATAATTTTTAATTTATATAAACACCAAACTGCCTTAGTTAGAATTGAGGGGGAAGAAGAGGTAGCAAAAATAGGGAAGGGAGTTCGGCAGGGATGTACACTCTCACCGTTATTATTTAATCTATATATAGAAGATGCAATAAACAAAGTAAAAGAAGAGTATAGTGTAGGTGTGAATGTACAGGGAGAGAAAATATATATGTTGAGATTCGCCGACGATATAGCTATATTGGAAGAAAGCGAAAAGAATTTAGAAAGGGTATTGAATGGTATGCAGGCAGTATTGACTAGGGATTTTAACATAAAAATAAATATAGGTAAAACTAAAGTGATGAGGTGTGACAAAAAGGAATGCAGTAGAAAAATGAGGATCTCAATAGGAGATAATAGAATCGAAGAAGTGTCAGATTTTTGTTATTTAGGCAGTAGAATCACAAAAGATAATCGAAGCAAGGTAGATATAAAGTGTAGGATAGCACAGGGTAGGAAGGCATTCGTAGAAAAAGAACAGATTTTAAGATCAAATATTGACTTGGGTATTAGAAAAAGATTACTGAAGGTATATGTTTGGAGTGTAGCACTGTACGGGTGTGAGGCGTGGACTATAGGAAAGGAAGAGAAGCGTAGATTACAAGCATTCGAAATGTGGTGTTATAGGAGGATGATGAGGATTGGTTGGGAAGATAAAGTAACAAATGAAGCTGTACTAGAGTTAGTAGGGGAGAAGAGAAGTATCTGGAGAGTGTTACAGCGTAGGAGAGACAGATTAGTAGGGCATATTCTTAGGCATGGGGGGATTATGCAATTGATCATAGAAGGTAGAGTGGAGGGAAAGAGAGGGGTAGGTAGGCCTAGATTGGAGTATGTGAGTCAGATAGTTGAAGACGTTGAGATGAATAGCTATAGGGAGATGAAGGGATTAGCTCAGGATAGATCGGCATGGCGTGCTGTTTCCAACCAATCTTTAGGATTGCGGACTCTTTAACTAACTAACATCTTAAAAGGTAGAGAATTAAAAAATCAAATAATACAAATGATAGCACAATATTAATTTCGTACCGTGAATATTTTAGTAAAAATGAATTTTGGACAATAGTGCTTTTAAAATAACATATTACGAATATGTTAAGCCCAGTCTTACAAATTATATTATATATACCAGACGTTTGTCGTCACTTATAATTTTCTGTGTGAAAATACAACAAGTTATGTTCATGAATTTCTTAATTACAAGATAGATTCATTAGCTTAACCGTGGCTATTAAATCTTCATTCATCATATGTTGTATATACAAATATACGCTCCTTAAGCGATTTTTCCACTTACATTGTTGACCAGCAACCCACAGTAATCCGGTGCCCCATGGGCGGCTAGCAGGTTGATGTCTAAGGTGATCAATCGGCCACCATCGCCGTGGGTCATACAGGCGGGCGTCCGGTAATCCCTCGCATGTACGGCGCCCGCAAACGATGAATTTAGGGCGACGCGGATGCTCATGTGGCCCGCTTTGCAGGTCGCTGTCACTTGCGGCGTGAATTCGCTTTCTACAAGTTGACCATAAACCTGGAAATAAATTGCAATTTCAATTTGAAGTTTAGAAAAACGTCTGCATTTGCGATTCAGTTTCTAGGAGTCCAAGAAAAAACATTCTTTTGTAGAGCATTTATTGGTATAGGCAAAAAATTGGTACCAATCTGCAAACATATTGAAACCAATGTTTTTTTTTTGTAAAGATCGGTTTGTTTTGTCAAAAAGATATACCAATCTTTGGACAGAATGAGGCTAAGAATTTTTGTTTTGTTTTTTTAGATCAAATATGGAAAATCTCAGATATTAGTTGGAAAAGTATAAGTTGTTCCAATAAACTGAGAGTATAAGAAAGACATTCTTTATTATTTTTTAATTCTTCTGCTAGTACTTAATACTAGAGCATTTATAGGTATGGAACCAAAATATATACTAATCTTCAAAGATATTAAATACAAAAAACATGCGTGAGACTATCGCGTGGTAGAAGTGAAACTTCTTAGCTCCTAGGAAAAGTTGATTTTATGCATTGCTTTTTTTCCATTTGTTAACGATTTGATTTTGATTTTAATTGATTTTGATTGACACTCTGATCATCAAAGAAAGCATTATGAACTGTAATGTCGTACAGTCTATAAAGAAGAGTTTGGATTAAATATTGTAGCCATATTGTTATAGTTCTTTTTTATGGAACAGACTGTACCTAGCGGATTATTGAAAAATTGTTTATCAAATTCGCGATGGGCAGGTTGAAAGAATGTAAATTTTGTGTATGATGCACTAGTGGGTGCATTTCTATTTGTCGATGGCTCGCTCAGCTGTATCAGATTCATTTCGTTGATCTCTCACACTGCGTGTATCTTCACGTGTAGACGACACGCCTGAATCAGTGCCATTCAAATTCTCTATACCACTCACTGTGTCCTCACTTAACGACGGTATCGATTCTTCCAGTGTATTTGAGGTCGTTGGAAGGTTATGTTGTCCACCGTGTTTCTTTATCGCCCTTTGCCTAGCTCGATACTCTCCACTTCTTTCCAAGGTACTTGTTGGCACTTTTCTTGGCGGTTTATTCGCTTTCTTCCGTTCTCTAAAGGCTCGCACTCTGTCTGTACTTGTCTTTTTCTCCATTTCACTTTTCACACAATGGAAATTGTTAGCTAAAAGATTAAGCTGTGTTTGTGTAATATATAATAAAATACGCAAGCGTCTACTGGTTGCCTTATGCCACATATACTAACAGTAGACGCGGCGCATGCGCGTAGCATGTTTCACTTTTCGTGACGGAAGCGTTTAACTTTTTGTAACGTTCAGGCCAATTTGCCCTACCGCACCTATATAAGTTTCACTTCAAAAATTGTTTAAAGATCGGTCGGCTGTTTAGACAAAATATCGAAAAAGTTAAAAATGCCGAATTTTTTCTTGAATTTATTGTAAACGAAAGTTATGCCCATATTTTTTATACCTGTATATAAAAATGTTCAATTCGCTTGCTGAAGATGCATATGTATCGTTACATCTGCATAACACATATGATGCATGTGTATTATTTATTCATTTATTTTCATTTCGACATAATAATTACTCAATTTCGCAATAATTGCCAGATCAAATTGAATCAGGCATGCGAACAGAACGAAACCGCAAGACATTTCAATTACAGATTTGAAAAATCGTAATTAAGAATGACTGTACGGGCTCTTCAGATAACTATTAATTATATACGAAATAATTCATTTGTCCGGCAAAAAGCGATAAATAACTTATCCCTTCAACTGAAAGACTAAATCTAATTGCGCTCGAGAAATATGCCCACATCAGCGGCTTAAAACATATTCTTTAAAGGGTAAACTTCGTAAATAAAAAATAGAAATAAGTACAATATTAAATAGGTAAGTAGAATTATAAAAAAGGCATTTGATAATGTAGATTGGGACATAATGTTTAGAATTTTAAAAGAAACGGGTATAGATTATAAGGATAGGAGAATAATTTTTAATTTATATAAACACCAAACTGCCTTAGTTAGAATTGAGGGGGAAGAAGAGGTAGCAAAAATAGGGAAGGGAGTTCGGCAGGGATGTACACTCTCACCGTTATTATTTAATCTATATATAGAAGATGCAATAAACAAAGTAAAAGAAGAGTATAGTGTAGGTGTGAATGTACAGGGAGAGAAAATATATATGCTGAGATTCGCCGACGATATAGCTATATTGGAAGAAAGCGAAAAGAATTTAGAAAGGGTATTGAATGGTATGCAGGCAGTATTGACTAGGGATTTTAACATGAAAATAAATATAGGTAAAACTAAAGTGATGAGGTGTGACAAAAAGGAATGCAGTAGAAAAATGAGGATCAAAATAGGAGATAATAGAATCGAAGAAGTGTCAGATTTTTGTTATTTAGGCAGTAGAATCACAAAAGATAATCGAAGCAAGGTAGATATAAAGTGTAGGATAGCACAGGGTAGGAAGGCATTCGTAGAAAAAGAACAGATTTTAAGATCAAATATTGACTTGGGTATTAGAAAAAGATTACTGAAGGTATATGTTTGGAGTGTAGCACTGTACGGGTGTGAGGCGTGGACTATAGGAAAGGAAGAGAAGCGTAGATTAGAAGCACTTGAAATGTGGTGTTATAGGAGGATGATGAGGATTGGTTGGGAAGATAAAGTAACAAATGAAGCTGTACTAGAGTTAGTAGGGGAGAAGAGAAGTATCTGGAGAGTGTTACAGCGTAGGAGAGACAGATTAGTACGGCATATTCTTAGGCATGGGGGGATTATGCAATTGATCATAGAAGGTAGAGTGGAGGGAAAGAGAGGGGTAGGTAGGCCTAGATTGGAGTATGTGAGTCAGATAGTTGAAGACGTTGAGATGAATAGCTATAGGGAGATGAAGGGATTAGCTCAGGATAGATCGGCATGGAGTGCTGTTTCCAACCAATCTTTAGGATTGCGGACTCTTTAACTAACTAAGTAGAATTATATATATATAAATATCTATCTAGTTTTACATTTCATTTGAAAAAAATGTTAACCTAACTGGGAGACATTTTATGTTCGTATATATTTTATTTATTGCGCGCCACTGTTATATATTACCCACACGTAGACCAACGCGCTTTGTAGAAGGGTAATTAAAATCCTATTCAGTCGGACAACACTCTCAATTCATTAAAACAATTTCGATTATTCTTCGTTCGCCTCTCGCTCTGGGCGACCGAGCTTTTATTACATTTTTGTTTCAGAATAAACTAATGGAATATTGGGAATATAACATAATCAGATTCTTTTGTATAAATGGGACAAGAGCTCGCATAGAATAATATTACAAACGCACTAAAAATTAATTTCAGTAACAAAATTAGTATTCAAATAAAAATGAATTGAGACGATATATACAAATGTTTTGGTGCATCTCAATTTATATGTAACTGAAGATATGTGCGTCCGTTTAGAAATCTTTGTTTTAATTAAAATGCATTTTAACAGTCCTTCATATCAACTAAAAACAAAAACATAGTTGCTTTCTACACATTCGCTTTCCGCTCACGTTGACTCTTTTGTTGGTCGGCCGACCATTTTGTCGTTTTTAAGCGTCGCGTCTTGGTCACTGTTTTTTTGGCGTTTTGTGAATGCATTTCAAGTTTCAGAATGGTGACAAACCTATAAGTAACTGCTCTTTCTCTCTCTTGAAACGGCGGCATAAAATACAGGTCTTTATCGTAGATGAATGTGCACACGTAAAGATATTCATGGACAAAGATAGTAATTATATTCAGATAGAAAAGTAATATATGCAACCTTAATTTGTCGCATATAATATAGCAGAGAATATGACGAAATATAATATATTACTCCTTACATTAAAAAATGAAACGTACGAGCCGACATTTTTACAGTACTTTATTGTACATATATATTATTTTATTGTGCTTTCGGTTTTGACTTTTTGATGCCGAATAGTACCGAAAATATATAAGTACAGAAGGACCTTCCATATATTGCCTTTTACATAGTCTTTGGAATTATAAAATATAAGAAAACTAAATATTTTACAAACAATACATTATGCTTAACGAAACTTCTATATAGTTGCATTTTACGAAAACTCGTCCTTTTTTTAGAAAACTCCTTTATCTTACCATTATAATACAAGTAGTCTACCATTATAATATAAAAATAGAAATTTTAATTTTGTCTATTCTGTATATTGATGGTTAAAATAATACTATGTACAACTTATGCAAATATATATATAAATAAGTAATTTATTGGAAATGAATTTGTACATTAAACTGTGTATATTATATATTATTAGAGACCGAATTATAGGCACTAAAAAAATGCCAAAATAGGCGGCAAATAGGCACTAAAAAACTTTAAAAAAGGCGCTAAAAAAGCCATTTATTATTTTGAAAAAAACTCAAAAAAGGCATGAAAAACACAGTAAAACAACATTTTTCCTTTTTTGGATGTTGGATTCATCTGAACTGCTAATTTTAGGCATTTTGATTTTATTTTCGAATGTATTCGTGCGCTAACTAAACACAGACTGAAGAAATGAAGGGTAAATTATTTATTTGAAATAGCCATTGTTACAAAATAACCACTATTGGTACTTAAGAGTACATTAGGAATGATTAGGGATTTTTCCATTGGTAATGTAACAATGACACAAACAATTTAGAAATTTTTTATCATTGAACTAAATAAATTATGGTAAAAAGCAAAGTAAATATGAAAAAAGGGCGCGAATGCATAAAAAGTGTCGAAATAGGCAAAATAGGCGCTAAACTGAAAAATAGGCAAAATTTGATCAAAATTGTTGAAATAGGCAAAAAAAAAGGAAATTTAAGGCATTTTGTCTAAAATCTGGTCTCTATATATCATAATAAGTAGTAAGTAAATATTATTCTAATTTCCAAATGGCCATCGACCTTCGGTCCTTCTGCAAATATATATTTTTACAAAAAATACTGTAAATTCGATATTTTGCATTTTTTATAATTATCAATTTGAGTTACTAATCGACATTCCAAAGTAAAAACTATAATGATTTGGATATGCTATAGTCATGTATATTCCATTTACGCATATGGACACAGATGTAAGCTATTCAATATTGTTGGTATCCTAAAAAGGAGTGGTGCGGCACCATGCCGACAGAGCACTTTAAAGGACCATAGACGAGAACAGTCGAACGAGTCAAGAGAGTTAAGACAACTGGAGGACTACAAGAGTTATTACACTGTATGAATTTAAATGATAACACAGTATTTAGTGTGGAATTTTAATAATAGTGTAAGGAAAATCTTTTGGGGACGTGGAAGATCTCATAAAATTACATATGTTAAGTTTAAACACACAAACACTTTTAGAACTTGTGTATTTTTTGATATACATTTTATAAAATTAATTTGACTGATGTTGTATATTCGTGTTACTTCCATTGCGATATTTTATTTAGGCTATTAAATGGTTATTAAAAATAATTTGATTCATAATTTGAAAATAAATAGTCCTTGCCGTGAAAATAACGACTCCATAGACACAAGA
Organism: Leptodirus hochenwartii; assembly: GCA_947310635.1. Lineage (NCBI taxonomy): Eukaryota > Metazoa > Arthropoda > Insecta > Coleoptera > Leiodidae > Leptodirus > Leptodirus hochenwartii. The sequence goes on along the minus strand of OX371176.1, from coordinate 6,790,651 downwards.
ATTTACTAACATAAAAAAATTGATAATACATACCACACAAATTGTTGAAGACTAATTTTCTTTTCAAACAATAATATTTTGATTCTACAACTAGTTCATCATCTCCTATTTGAATTTTCATGTTTAATTTGCTATTTTCAATTTACTTATCAAAATAATATATCCTTATTTTATCCATATATCAAATCAAGCGCATTCCTTAATTTTATTGCGGTAGAGAAAATAAAATATTGAAATGATATTGATGTCTTCTATGTTCTACCTCAACGTATGGTGGGACATAGAAGACCATTTCGTGACCACATTTCCTAACGTGTACATTAAACAATTTTATCGACCCATATAAACATTTGAACGAGCCATACTCTAGTAACATGTGCAGATATCGTTGGTCAACATTTACTACATCCAAACTCAACCTCTTCAACCGCAAAATGTGTGAGCAAATGCTACGTTAAGCATTGGACAATCCCACACGTAGGACAATTTTTTTAACAGTACAGTACGTCATATATTATTGCACGCATGCACTCAAATATTTTATTAAGATATGGCCTGCCATATTATGTTGCAAAATACAATGTCTAGTCTCAATGTTAACAGCAATCGTTGTTGCCATATGACAGTAGGAAGATTTAAAGTTCGTTTGTTATGTCGTGTTACAGGTGTCTAAAATAAATAGATAGAAGCTTTGGTTCAAGTGACATTGTACGGCCGTAACCTGTAATGCAGTGAAGAATGCATTTGATGATTGTTATGGTACACCCATATGAAGAGACTGCTGCTATTTATTGCGAAAATGTCTATATAATTTTATAGTAGCTATTCGTTAAGTTAATTATGAAATGTCGCAATATTTTCTTAAGACAGCTTGTTATACCCGAAAAAGCAGCTGTTAAAATAATGAGGTATTCCAAATTGGTGACGTCGTTTTGTGTTCTTATAAAAAAGAGAAATATTCTTTACAAACAAATATGCAACCGTTTTTCTACAACGAAAAGTCAAAAAGAAATTGAATGATGAACAAATATTGATTCATGATTAATATACTATTGATTTGATCAAGTACAGGTTCTCATTTTTCACCTATTATTTAAGAGATTAAGAAAAGAAAATGGTTATGAAATTAAAAATATATACAATAGCGAAAAGTGCTCGTCACAGATGCTGGATCTTTTCTAAGCATTCGATGTCATACAGCACGATATATTCCACTACGGTTTCCGAGGTGCACCATTGAAACTTCTCACATCATATCTTGAAAATCGAAAGCAATGTGTAATAAACAATAAATGGCTGAGTACGATACAGAGCAACCCGAGGGGCGTGCCGCAGGGATACCTTCTTGGTCAAGTCTTTTTAGTTATATTTGTGAACGATATGCCCCACTATATATCAAACCACATTGTGCAGTATGCAGATGATACTACGATAACATCAGCGAATAAGACTTCTAATGAGCAGGAGACACTTGTCAAGAAGACATATGAGGAAGCGGAAACCTGGATTAGTAGAAAAAACCTACTACTGAACAAAGATAAGACCACAACTCTAAACTATATAATGGACAAGCTACCAAGCTCACAACCTGCACCTGGATCGACTCTAGGCTGACATGGAGACACCATATAGACAAACTCAGCAATAAACTCTCCAGTGCCACATACGCTGTAAGAAGAGTAGTCAAAATCGCTGGCGTCCTCGCCGGTCTATCAACCTATCATGCACTACTCAACAGCATTCTATATTACGATATTTTATGGCACTAATACTGATAAATCAACAGAGGGCAGTTCGGGCTCTTGAAGGAGCATCTACACGCACCAGCTGCAGGCCGCCATTCAAGAAATATTGGATAATTACGGCATCCTCCTTATATATCCTGCGAGTGTTAACAAACATACATAAAAACAGATTCGAACATCCCCGGCATTGCCAACAACACGAATACGAAACTCGGGGAAGAGATAATCTGCTAATTCCGACAATTAGATTAAATGCATCGGAATACCTGCGAAGAGGTATTGCACTCTACAATCTATATCCCACAGTCTGTAAGCGGGGACCTCTCGGTCAATTCAGGGCTACCTTGAAAGGACATCTCTTACAACATACAGAATGGACGAGTTCAATCCACAGTAATATGGCACACTATAATATTATTTATACTGATAGTTTAATTTAACAATATGTAAATTTAAATGTACATCAAATGTATAACAGACAAAAGCTGCACAGCGGGCGAATAAAAAAATCAACAATAAAAATGTGCAATTTATAATAAAGATGAATTTGCGCCATAATACTATATACAAATTATAATTATAATTATCTAAATAATGTATAAATTCTATATGACAAAAACTGTACAGTTTGAAAATAAATTTACTTTACTAAACTAGTTATAATATTTAGTTAGTTAAAGAGTCCGCAATCCTAAAGATTGGTTGGAAACAGCACGCCATGCCGATCTATCCTGAGCTAATCCCTGCATCTCCCTATAGCTATTCATCTCAACGTCTTCAACTATCTGACTCACATACTCCAATTTAGGCCTACCTACCCCTCTCTTTCCCTCCACTCTACCTTCTATGATCAATTGCATAATCCCCCCATGCCTAAGGATATGCCCTACTAATCTGTCTCTCCTACGCTGTAACACTCTCCAAATACTTCTCTTCTCCCCTACTAACTCTAGTACAGCTTCATTTGTTACTTTATCTTCCCAACCAATCCTCATCATCTTCCTATAACACCACATTTCGAATGCTTGTAATCTACGCTTCTCTTCCTTTCCTATAGTCCACGCCTCACACCCGTACAGTGATACACTCCAAACATATACCTTCAGTAATCTTTTTCTAATACCCAAGTCAATATTTGATCTTAAAATCTGTTCCTTTTCTACGAATGCCTTCCTATCCTGTGCTATCTTACACTTTATATCTACCTTGCTTCGATTATCTTTTGTGATTCTACTGCCTAAATAACAAAAATCTGACACTTCTTCGATTCTATTATCTCCTATTGTGATCCTCATTTTTCTACTGCATTCCTTTTTGTCACACCTCATCACTTTAGTTTTACCTATATTTATTTTCATGTTAAAATCCCTAGTCAATACTGCCTGCATACCATTCAATACCCTTTCTAAATTCTTTTCGCTTTCTTCCAATATAGCTATATCGTCGGCGAATCTCAACATATATATTTTCTCTCCCTGTACATTCACACCTACACTATACTCTTCTTTTACTTTGTTTATTGCATCTTCTATATATAGATTAAATAATAACGGTGAAAGTGTACATCCCTGCCGAACTCCCTTCCCTATTTTTGCTACCTCTTCTTCCCCCTCAATTCTAACTAAGGCAGTTTGGTGTTTATATAAATTAAAAATTATTCTCCTATCCTTATAATCTATACCCGTTTCTTTTAAAATTCTAAACATTATGTCCCAATCTACATTATCAAATGCCTTTTCTAAATCTACAAAAGCTATGCAAGTTACCTTTCCTACCCTCATTCTTTTTTCTACTACTGTTCTTAGTGCTAAAATCGCCTCCCTCGTCCCTCTGTTTTTCCTAAAACCAAACTGATCTTCTCCTAGCCTTTCCTCTACTTTATTTTCTAATCTCCTATAAATAATCTTTAGCAATATCTTCGATGCATGTGATAGTAGACTAATGGTAACATTTATAAAAGAGATTTAGTTATAGAAACATTTAATCATCAGAAGCAGGTACTCGGATTTCGTTTTTATAATACTTGAAGGATTAAATGGCAATCTTCTTTAGCAATGTTAAAATTTCATTCTAAAGCATTCCGTTTTAAAAATTACTTCGAGTAATAATTTTATTTTTTAAGTTGCTGCTGCGATTTATCATTTTTTGAAATATCCGTTACATAGCTTTCTAAGTAGAGTCTCTTATAGGCATTTCGCACTACCTAGTATTGTACGTTAACTATGTGACGAAACACTTTGAGAAGCGCTTCTAATTTTAATGATTAATATTAGTTCCTCAATAGTTGTACTTATGAGTTGGATACACGATACCTCTTATATAACTGTGAAAATTAAGACCAGCTCCGTACAAGTGAAGGGATTATATACAGGGTACTTTATTGTCAGTTTGTCAAAAATTATGCATCAAAATCTTGAAATTTCATTTGCAGCGCTAAATTCTTCTTCATAAAGAAATGTTCTATCGATTTCCCAAATTTATATCTCGACAAGTTTTTTTATTTTGCGCCATTGCGTGTTATAATTTAGTTAAAAAAAAATTTTTGGACATATGCAATATCCTGGTATATAATAAAATATCCACCGTGTATTCATCTTACATAAGCTGATTGAAGATAGCGATGAATATCCAAGATTATGTACATATCATTCATTTGGCAATTGTACGTCGAAGGTAATTGTAATTGTAAATTGTTGTTACGCAAATTGTGCTTATGAGAAGCAATTATTGATTGATATTCTGCGAAGAACTAATTCAGAAATGGATTCGATCTTAACCCATTGCCTATATGAAAGAGCGTAGTCCTTTCACAGCGTGGTGTAATAAAATAGTATAATTACAATGATATGGTTCGAATATGTGCAAATATTCCGAAGTTCTAACGGAATTCGCGACTATCCAAAGAATGTACGTACTCATAGTACATATTTCTGAATTTAATATACGGGGTGGCTCAACAAATGTACAAAACACTCAATAAACTGTTCCCACAATAGCTCCATGTACACAGTGGCTTCATATTAATGATATCGAATATTATTATGATAAACATAAATTCGAAAATCATACAGAATAAGTTTTGCTTTAACACTTCTTCATATTTAACCGGAATCATTATATATAATGATTTATAATTTGGTCTACTCAAAGAATTAATTATGTAAACGAGTTATTATCTATTTTGTCAGTATTGTTTAGTAAAAATATCAAAAAATAAAACATTTTGAATAAAGCGATTTAGAAAATATTTTAAAAATTGTTTTCAGTAAATGATTATAACTAAGACTTTTGATTAATTTACATAACACTTTGAATGATTTATTAAACTAGCAAACTAGCAGCATTTTGTGGATAATAATAAACAATTCTTCATTAATTTCTACTAGATAAAGATATGAGAAATGTAAAATTTAATGATGAAAATTGACTAAGAATCATTTCGCAGATAATAATAGTAATATTACGTTTACCATCGGCTATAAGAGAAAAAGACACACAGCTAATGTATCGATTTGGAATAGAATTATTAATATAATTGCCTGAAATAGACTTGTTCTCTTCAGATGGCCTGAGGAATTAAAATGCCAATTAAGTTAATACTTCCATGAAGCACATGCACGGCATAATATCACACTTTATGACATGTATTGAATGCAAATGCAAATTGTCCAATCGAATAATTATCCTTTTCTTTGAACACTCTGTGTGGCCACAGTACATCAACAATTTAGAATACATGTAGTTAGTATCTGCATGTCTCTTGGCTGTCCCGTAACGCTGAAAGTCCTCACTTCTTCATGCTACAATGTTCAAATTCTTTAGAGTACCGATACCAAATTTCTAATTTTATATTACCTACCTGAAGTAGTATTAGTGCAGAGAAGAGGTAAGTTTTCTTAGAAATCGTGTGGAATGCATTTTCATTTTGTTCAGTAGTCAAATTTGCCCTTAGGTTAAATTATTAGAATACGCTGAATTAACATAATTATCTTTAATCGGATCTCGTCTGGAAATACTATGTGAAATTTGTTAAATTGTAAAATGAAAATACGTAGCATAATGCGCTAAATGTAAAAAATAAACGGCTGTGGGTTCAGAATTTTAATTTGCAAATCTGCAAATGTTTTTGGGGGACCATAGATATTTCGAAATATACAACAAATGAAAAATGGGAAAATACAGCCAGTAAAATTTTAAACGAATGTCCGATATAAAAAAAGTGTTTCCAGGTGATTAAATAATTAAATAGAATTTTCCAAAATTGATATTGGTAAGGATACCCTCTTAGATTTCTTCGATCATAATTTTACATTTTAAAAACTGCTTATAACATTTTCTAATGAAATTTAACACACTGATACATATATTTTGAAAGAGGCAGCTAGTACGAGAGAAAATTGATATACGGAAGAAAAATATATTGCATACAATAAGACAAATTTTCTCGCCCAGCACAATAACGAACATATACAATTCATCTTGAATTTTTTTGCTTGCCTATCATTTCTCCTGCCATTTATCTTTCATCTTTCCCGAGATCATGTGACGTGCATGTAATGGCAACTCATTGATCTTCAGCGTGGATTGTTCCTTGAATGATCGTCAGGAATTGCGCGAATAGCTGAAGAAGCAATAGCGAACAATACAGGTCAAGAAGTTGCCTACGATTCTTATCACCATATTCTCGTTTGCCATGCTTTGTAACTAATGAAAGCTTCATACAATAACTTATTGTACTATATATATTAACATCAAATAAAAACACACATTCAGAAGACAATAATCTTGAAGCTAAATTGAAGTTATAAATTTACACTTCGACAGCCAATTGAGGATGTGTTTGTATTCGCTGAAATTACTATATAAATAATATTTCAGCCTGTGTTGCAAAACTGTTAGATTTACACAAAGATTTTTGTTTAGAATAAATATTTGATGGATGTTGATATGTTGGAGTGTATTCAAGTAGATAATCATCCTGTGTTGCGAAACTATTAGATTTAAAGATAAAGATTTTTGTTTAGAACGAATGTACAATAACAAATGCGTAGGCAAAACTAAATCGTTTTAGCATATGACGTGTGAATTAGAAATAAAATATTAATTTATTATATATGCCCTACGGCAATGGATCGAGTGAATTGCTATACATTTCGTAATATTGCATTGAGAACGGTTCATGCTAAATGTGTTTTAGAACGGAGATAAAGGATCTTAAAGCACACGATATATAGAATTGAAGATAGGAAGATTGAAGAATTGTTTTTGAAGTGAAACTTCTATAGGCGCGATAGGGCAAATTGGGCTGAACGTCACGAAAAGTGTACTGTGGGTATACGTAGCATAAGGCAACCAATAGATGCTTGTGTATTTTATTATATATTACACAAACACAGCTTAATCTTTTAGCTACCAATTTCCATTGTGTGAAAAGTGAAATGGAGAAAAAGACAAGTACAAACACAGTGCGAGCCATTAGAGAATGGAAGAAAGCGAATAAACCGCCAATAAAAGTGCCAACAAGTACCTTGGAAAGAAGTAGAGAGTAACGAGCCAGGCAAAGGGCATTAAAGAAACACGGTGGACAACATAACCTTCCAACGACTTCAAATACACTGGATGAATCGATACCGTCGTTAAGTGAGGACACAGTAAGTGGTGTAGAGAATTTGAATGGCACTGATTCAGGCGTGCCGTCTACACGTGAAGAAACACGCGGTGTGAAAGATCAACGAAATAAATCCGATACAGCTGAGCGAGCCATCGACAAATAGAAATGCACCCACTAGTGCATCATACACAAAATTTAATCCAAACTCATTTTTATAGACTGTACGACATTACAGTTAATAATGCTTTCTTTGATGATCAGAGTGTCAATCAAAATCAATCAAATAAAATCGTTAACAAATGGAAAAAAAGCAATGCATAAAATCAACTTTTACTAGGAGCTAAGAAGTTTCACTTTTACCGCGCGAGTGTCTCACGCATGTTTTTATTTGTTTTTGTTTTGATACATTTTGTACAAGACGTTTTGAAATCCTCATGCTACATAAATCAAATTTTTTTAATACGACGAGCAATGTTTTTCAGAAATGATGATGTCTTTCGACGAGATGTTTTTACGAAAATTCGTAATGAATAGATTTTTTTAAATATTTTTTTCATATTCATGCACATGGTAAACGAGCGTTCCACTTATAATGGGCAAATTGATTTGAATATTGAATAGCTCGTCTCAATTCCGATCGTGGCATGCCATACGGTGGAATTGCGGAACGAGGTCCCCAATCGGAACAACAAGAACAACGAGCAGCCGTTGGGTTGTTCATATCTGCTGTCACGTCGTGAGGAACACATTGTCTGCATAGTGTATCTAATATCTACTAGAAACTTGGGCCCGGGACACGATAATAGCGACACAATCAATTACCTGGAGACATTTCACAAACTCAAAGGCTCTATTATAATCTCTTACAGCTATTGATTCGAAACGAATATCGGATCGGCACACGGCGAAATTAATGACATGAAGCGCATTATGTCAATCACGAATCAATAATGATCGCATATTGTAATTATATACCGTCGTTTATTTATATACCATCAATTAAATTTTTAGAATGTATAATTAGCATATATCAATTATTGGTCCCTTTATGTACTCCTATGAGGTAAAGACTCGGGATAATAACAAGAAAATAAATATAAGCAAAACAAATGTGACGAGGTGTGATAAGAAGGAAAAACAGGCGAAAGATGCCGATTAGAATATGAGAAGATAGATTACAAGAAGTACCGACTTTTGTTATTTAGGAAGTAGAATTGCAAAGGATAAGGTCGTAGGAAGGTCGTAGGAAAAAAGAGCAGATTTTAGGATCAAATATTGACTTGGATATTAGTAAAAGATTACTAAAAGCATATCGTAGTATCAATGGAAAACTAACACAACTCAAAATGTGTATGTTTAGAGGAAAATCAAATTGATGTTTTGATGAAAATCAAAGAGTGGCCCTTATATACGTTTGAAATTTTAACAAATTTTGTTTATTTAATGAATTGCCAAACAGTGGATAAAGAAGAGCAAGCTGAGTATTTTTAAATTTATATCTAAAGCTATTATTTATAAAGAAATAATGCAAAATTGTAATTATGGTGGTATTGCATTAACAAATTTTCATAATTAAATATCTGGTGGTATTGCAACGAAAAAATTTAATATTTCAATGGATGACAAACCAACATATTAATTTTTCAGGTGGTATGCATTAATATTTGAAGATGTGGTGGTTTAGTTTTTTAATTTTAATTACAACATAAACGTAATTTTCGTATTTTTGACTTATGTTGGTATTCCATAGACACTGCGATATATATGGTTGTAAGGCGTGGATTATATAAAAAACAAAGAAAGGTAGAATGGAAGTATTGGAAATGTGGTGCTATAGAAGGTTTGGTTGGGAAGATAAAGTGACAAATAAAGTCGTGTTAGAGTTAGTAGGGGAGAAGGTAATATTTGTACGCATGGTGATATTATGCAGTTAGCTATAGAAGGTAGAGTAGAGGGAAAGCGAGGTATAGGTAGGCCTAGATGAGAGTATACAAGTCATATAGTGAAAAATTGACGTTGAATACAAAATGAATCCCATTAACTTAACATTTGTTCTTTATAAGTAGATTCTAGCACTAAGAACGGTAGTAGAAAAAAGAAAGAGGGTAGGAAAGGTAACTTGCATAGCTTTTGTAGATTTAGAAAAGGCATTTAATAATGTAGATTGGGACATAATGTTTAGAATTTTAAAAGAAACGGGTATAGATTATAAGGATAGGAGAATAATTTTTAATTTATATAAACACCAAACTGCCTTAGTTAGAATTGAGGGGGAAGAAGAGGTAGCAAAAATAGGGAAGGGAGTTCGGCAGGGATGTACACTTTCACCGTTATTATTTAATCTATATATAGAAGATGCAATAAACAAAGTAAAAGAAGAGTATAGTGTAGGTGTGAATGTACAGGGAGAGAAAATATATATGTTGAGATTCGCCGACGATATAGCTATATTGGAAGAAAGCGAAAAGAATTTAGAAAGGGTATTGAATGGTATGCAGGCAGTATTGACTAGGGATTTTAACATGAAAATAAATATAGGTAAAACTAAAGTGATGAGGTGTGACAAAAAGGAATGCAGTAGAAAAATGAGGATCACAATAGGAGATAATAGAATCGAAGAAGTGTCAGATTTTTGTTATTTAGGCAGTAGAATCACAAAAGATAATCGAAGCAAGGTAGATATAAAGTGTAGGATAGCACAGGGTAGGAAGGCATTCATAGAAAAGGAACAGATTTTAAGATCAAATATTGACTTGGGTATTAGAAAAAGATGACTGAAGGTATATGTTTGGAGTGTAGCACTGTACGGGTGTGAGGCGTGGACTATAGGAAAGGAAGAGAAGCGTAGATTACAAGCATTCGAAATGTAGTGTTATAGGAGGATGATGAGGATTGGTTGGGAAGATAAAGTAACAAATGAAGCTGTACTAGAGTTAGTAGGGGAGAAGAGAAGTATTTGGAGAGTGTTACAGTGTAGGAGAGACAGATTAGTAGGGCATATCCTTAGGCATGGGGGGATTATGCAATTGATCATAGAAGGTAGAGTGGAGGGAAAGAGAGGGGTAGGTAGGCCTAAATTGGAGTATGTGAGTCAGATAGTTGAAGACGTTGAGATGAATAGCTATAGGGAGATGAAGGGATTAGCTCAGGATAGATCGGCATGGCGTGCTGTTTCCAACCAATCTTTAGGATTGCGGACTCTTTAACTAGATAAATAAATAAAGTAGATGATAAGAGCATAAAATACAATGAATGAATGAATTCTATAAGTATAACAAAATTTAAAGTCGTTTATCGAGTCATCTAATATGGTTTAAATTAAATAACAAATAGATTAATGTGACTAGTAAATTATAATAATTTTTTTACGGCTACAAAATAAATATCATTAACTAAACATGTATTTCTTTACAAGTATATACAAGAAATATAACAAAAATATAACAAATTCTATAAATATAACAAAATTCAGTTTTTTTTATGTGTAACTAATAAACCAACTAACAAATAACATGAAATTGTCCATAAATATTAATTTTCTTTAATCAAATGTGCTCTCAAAAAGCACAAACAATCGATGGTTAAATCATAAAGGGAGGGCCGAATTTTTGTGATTTTTACCGAAAAATGTGTTATATTGATGAGCCTCTGTCAGAATGTTTTCACTTTACATTATGTCTATGTGTAAATTTTGATTTAATGGTCACATTATGAGACACATTTTTATCTGTATTAAATATTTTTATAAAATGTAATTTTTATAGGAATATGTTAATAACGAAATACCGGTATTTTTTACATCAATACCAGTTTTGCAATACCAAACAAAATTCGTCCGGGATAGTAATAAATCGAAATATCACAACAAATTATTTTTACATGCATTAATTGGATTTTTAATATTTTGCCAATTTATAACAAATATTATAACTAATATTTCTTCAATATTATTTATTTTGATTTGGATATATGATATATGCGCAGAATTGCTTATATTTCGAATCGTAATATGAAAGTACATGCTCAATAATTAATCGAATATTAATGAAGAGTACTTAATTATCTGCGCAATTCATTATTTCATTCTACACAAATAATATTGCATTGCGAGTCTATAAACCGAGGAAAGTTGGATTTTTTCTCTTCGCACGTTAATTTGAGTATGTTTTCAAATTTTAATAGCCTGTACCATAGAAGATTTTCTCTTGCCGAGTGCATTTATTGTCAATATATGAATACATCTATTCTAAACTGTTTATGTATTGTGTATGCATATAGGATCGCGATGGTACCGGATTTCCTGTTTTACAGAATGATTTAAAGCCATGTGATTTGTTACGATAATATTTTGTTGTGGAGCCTAAATGTCACTATGTAAAACCCAGTAGCGTTCAATTTTTTTTTAAATCAGGATCAAATAAAGTAACATACTCCAGTGAAAATTAACAGAATCAATATAAATAATTGTCCTCATTTTTAGATAAAAGTAATTACGGTAGTTTATAAAACGAGCAATTTGTCGCAGTAAATAAGGAAATAAAAAAATTGAAATTAAGGAAGCATTTGGGATATCCAAAATGCCGTAAAAGTTACTTACGAAGTAAAGAGCACATGTTAAAAAAAAATTGTGTACCGTAGATAGTGGATACAAGGAAAGTAGTTTTATTAATTTAAACTAAATTAAAGTAATTTTTTTACGAAGGTACAGATAAAAAATGGAAAGTAGTGCTTGCGATTAGTTATTTAATCTATTCGATTTTTTTTTGTTCATTGATCCGATGGAAATATTTTCTCAACAGTGGCGGATTAAAGAGGAAAATTAGAGCATATCGTAACTGCATCTTACTTTACATTTTCGATTGAAATTTGACAAATTCATTTATATATACATATATATTCAAGATTACCTAAAAAAAATCGAATAACAGAATTGAGGGAATAAAAATAAAAATCCTTAAGCGATTGAAAAATTGCAAAAGTAATGTTACGTTTCTTATGTAGATTTATAAATCTTCTACGAAGCCCGAAGAAATATCTTCACGGAACAATAATCAACATGAACACAGTATGCGAAGTAGCGATGTGTAGTTCACTCGCGAACCGTTCACTCTGAACGGTTCAATCAAATGACGGGCGTACTGTGACGATGTTTTGCAACGACCTATAAGTCACTATGACCTAGTTCGTGAACTATGAACTACATGTTGCCTGGTGTACGTATTGATGTACTTGTACTATATTTGCAGTATAGTATACATTACATATACAGTACTAACATTTATTTAGAGATAAAGTGTGTTGGTGAACGAAACGAAATAGAAAACTCGATGCGATATTGCAACAGCAGCATTGCCGAGCTGAGTCACAATTTATATGTTAGTATCAGATTTCATTTGGAATAATATTATTAATATATTCGCAAGATTAAATATGTCATGCCATAGCAAATTTTTGCAATAATGCAAAAATAAACATTTAAATCTTATAGTTCTTCTATTTCATACTGAGTGCAATGCAATCACTTAATATCAAATCAAAGCTTTGAAGTTTGAATAGAGAAGATTCGGAATAGAAAATATAAATTATAACGCCAAACAAAACGATTCCATCTAGTTCATTTTTTTATAGTTTGTACATTTAATTTTCAAGTGTTAGTAAAGTAATAAATATTTTCATCAGTAACTACCAATAAGTATTTTAGAACTTCATATAAATAATCGTGAGTATCTAGAGAAGATTATATTTCTTTAAATATATGTTTTGTATAAATTATATACATTGTTGTCTTTTATTCCTCATTCTTAATTCAAAATAAGTATTGTAATATTTCAATTTATTTATTTTTTACCATTTAATATTTTTATATTGAGAAAAAAAAGAGATTATTTTCAGTATGTGCATGTATTTCATATAGGTCGTGAACTAGTTCATTTTTAAAAGATGTAGTAGTTCGCGAACGGTACATTGAAATGAACTACGAACTAGGTCCGCAAAGTGACCTACAGTTTGCCATCGCTAGTTCGAAGAAGTTATGTCACTTTACATTATCGATTAAAATTCGACACATTCATTTATATATATATTCAAGATTACCACAAAAAAATCGAATAACAGAATGAAGTGAATTAAAATAAAAATCCTTAAGCGATTGAAAAATTGCAAAAGTAATGTCACGTTTCTTATGTAGATTTGTAGGTCTTCTACCAAGCACAAAAAAATTTCTTCACGCAACAATAATTAACATGAACACAGTGTTCGAAAAAGTTATGTCACTGTCGGCTGACATTACTCTTCATTTGCATGTATAATTGATAGACATGATACATAGTAAACTCATCGTACAGCTGATAGATCGATATACCTAGTATTATCAATTCGCGGATTAAAACCAGCTTGAAACCGACACACTGAGCCAATTGTACCATGCATTAAGTTGCAGCAATTAACTGGTTACCACATGATTTGCTTTGCCATCCGATTAACGCAATCCGTTATTTAATACACCGTGTATACGCTAGTCAAAAATGCCGTTTCCTCCAAAAGCTGCGGAAACCATCGAATTCGAATCGCGTGAAAAGAACAGTAGATTTAATCGCGCACTATTAAATAATTATAAAGCGATTTCGCATTATCACTGCAGCAATTTTACGCGTATATTTATTTTCTGATATATTAAGCTGTAGTCGCAAAAACTGTTTAATGTTTTATAAATTTGTACGAGATTCTTATAAAATATCAATATTCAATGGATATCTAAAATTGCGTAAATCTTGGGTGGAAATCTAAAATTTGATTGAGGATTGTTCGAGATAAATTGACTAATTTAAAAAGCTTTAAAATGAAATTTAAATAAAATCTTCAAAATTTTGTAATGGTATTAAAAAGCGGCTAAATAAACTTAATCCTTTAACACAACCTTATCAGGTATTTTTTAATAGTTTTAAAATTTTCATTTATCGCAATTAATTTAATTAAATAAAAATGATAAATAATAGTGGAGCGTTGCATCGAAAATTTAACATAAGCGGATGTTTAGTTATCATTAACGATAAATAGTCGAATAATAGCCATAAATAAAATTAATTCAGTACAGATTGGACCTAATTTTAGATTTTGAAAATAATTGAATCTATTTAATTAAGTCATTTTTAAGCAATTTTCTTAATGGATGACGTAATAGTTATTTACAATATAAGTGTTGTAAAGATTCATATATTGCCACAATATGAATTTACAACTCGAATATTGTACGAAATTTGATCTACTTTCGCAAATAATCCGAAAATTTATTTTTTTAATAAAGATTTAAGTTTTCTAAGTAGCCTTGAACTGTTTGCTGTTTCTGAGTTGTCTTGGTTACTGTTAAACACGTCAGATTTATAGCAAAAGTTTGCAAAAAAAGGAATGTTTGAAAATGTCTGATTCTGAAGAAAGTTTACCCTCGGAAGTAGAGGAAGCTGCAAATGGAGCAATTTTAAGTCTAATTCCTGCAAAATCAAAGTTACGATATGAACTTGAATACCAGAAATTTGAAAAATGGTGTGATTCAAAAAGAATAAAACAAGTGTCGGAAAAAAATTTGTTGGCGTATTTCGTCGAAGAGCAACAATCACAAAAGTCGTCAACGCTTTGGACGCACTATTCCATGTTAAGAACCATGATTTTCGTAAGAAAAAATCACGATATAAACAAATTTATACACGGTAAAAAAGTCTAGCATTTTTTCTAAAGAAGAAGTATGTAAGTTTTTGGGCACAGCAGAGGATGAATTATTTTTGCTTATGAAAGTTATGATGATCGTTAGCATTTTTTGGACTTGTCAACGAGACGAACGTACGAAGTTAATGTTAGATCACATTGAAGACAAAGTATCATATGTTAAAATCGTGATCCCATCTACAAAAACGAAAATCGTACGAGAATTTATAGTTACCGAGGTATACCTATCAGGTATTAACTGCTTAATCATTTTTCGAAAATATGCTGAGCTTCGTCCTCCTAGTGCTACTCACAGGCGCTTTTTTGTCTTCTATAAGCAAGGAAAATGTAGCTCGCAACCTGTTGGGATCAATACCTTTGGAAATATACCAAAATTAATTGCAAAGCAGTTGGGCTGGAAGAGACCCGAAAAATATACGGGGCATTGTTTTCGGAGGTCCTCTGCTTCCATGCTGGTAGATGGTGGGGTGGATATGCAAATGCTTAAACATCACGGAGGGTGGAAATCCTCTGCTATTGCAAAGGGGTGTGTTGAGAATTCTTTAGAAAATAAGAAAGAAATAGCAAACAAGATTATGGCACCCAAAAAAACCATGACGGTTCAAAACGCCAACCTGAATAACTCAGTGATGTCCTCCTCTGGTCTGCAAATTTCAAATTGCAAAAAATGTTTTATAAATGTATATAATAAATAATTTTAAAATGTTACTCTATTAATCAAAAACTCATTACAGCACTAGTGCTGCAATGACGACCATTACAGCACTAGTGCTGTAATGGTCATCATTACAAAACTTTTTTTTTAACTGTAATATTTACTTTACTGAATGAAAGTAGATAAAGTAGTTTTATTGCGATAGCTACGAAAATCATTAACCGTATTGAATATCCTCAACAAATGTTATTTTATAAAGTTGTCACAGTTGATTTTCAATTTCTACAATTCTAAGTGTTCTGTTAAAGAATAATACCTAACTGTATAAGTATCGGATATATATGCTCTAATGAATGGATACAATACAAGTTTGTAGAAAAAACGAACGGTATTATTAATCAATTTGGCTGCAATTTTCACAAGTGAGTAGAAAATTGTCCAAAACCGCATTTTCATTAGATATAATAAAGTAAAGTATATAAATGGCCTGGTGTATTGTATATTTACGCGTCTGATGTCAGATTCTATAAAAGAAGTTGTTGTAAACCCGTAATGTAAGCTAAGCACCGTTTTACCAGCTATTGTCTTTTTAAAAATGGTTCATTAGGTGAGTACTAGCATTATTGTCTGGGAAGAGTAAGATATTAAACACGTACAGGATGAAGAACAATCGACATATAAACAATGATTTTTTGAATATAAAAATGTGTTTCTTACAAGGCAATTAAAATAAATTGAACATTTTAGAATATGTAAATGATTTGACAGCGAAAGTTAATCACAGAGAAAAATTATGTTTGTTAACAAGCAACAAAAAAACAAACAAATCACGATGGGTCAGGAAATTTTATGCAACCGTTAAAAGGATGGAATAAAATCATATAAATGAACAGTGGATTTGCGCTAATTAAATAGTTACTAGAGATTTTTCCTGTATTTTTCAAGCCGCGGTTCATTTTTGAAAATATGGCCTAGTGTAATATTTCAAATCTAAAATAGCAACTAAATTTAGGACGAATATAGACAAATAAATGTTGTACAAATTTTGACCACCCTGTATTGCAGATTCAGAATACAGGTGTGAAGAAAAGCGGCACCTATATATACGCGAGTAATATATATTAGCACAAGCATTAGTGATTATTCTTTTGCGCCGGGATTTCCCTCTTCTGCGCGTATGAAACAAACCTAACGAATGTATTACTATTCATGCGAAAATAGAACAAGAGCCTTCCAATTAGTTGGTAATTATTGTACGAGCAATCTTTGGCATCTCATCCACATCTCTGTATATAGATTTAAACTTCTGCGCAACCGTCGATCAAAGAAAGAAAATGAAATGAATAAATGTAGTTGTTTAGTTATGCCGTTATGTTTTGTCCATGCACGGTAACAAATTGTGTACAAAGTTTTGTTTTATTTATTTGTAAATGTACAGGCCACTATTTGATTGTTTATTTGAAGTGCAATTGCAATTGCAGTAGCGGCGTATGTTTAAATAAATCAAAATAAGTTTTTCGAATTTAAATACAAATTTCGACTGCTAGAATTAATAAGATAAAAATTTAGAAGTTGTACCAGCGAGCTATCATATAATGAACAATTATTTCTGATGCTATTCAGATCGAAAATCGTTCTTCTTGCCCTTCTTGCTACGATGAGAAATAGTCATCCTGCATTCTTACAGATGATCCTGTTTGTCATCAACTGCTGCTTTAATTTTCACTATTTCATTCTTCCGACAGGCTGATTTATAAATAATAAATAAATCAAAAATTCCATTTGTAAATTACATCTTTTTTCAACTAAGAATAAAAGTGGACCTTTCCCGAAGATTTTGTAATAATGATATTTATCGTCAAGCACTGATTTTTTTAAATTCAAGGTGAACAATTTATTATTTAATATAAGCAAGCAGCGTACGTTTTAATTCTTTCAGAAAATGATGGACCACTTCTACATTTATACTTCACGAAGAAAAAGTATCACATCATTAAATCGCATCAAGAGTTAATCATCTTTGAAAATACACGTCTTTTTAGTTTAAACATTTTTGGTCCTTATAGAAGACCATGCACATACGACTATTTTATTAGTTTAGGTATTGAACAAATGCTGCAATAGAATGACATACTTAAAAAACGGTTGGCAACAATTTATTTGAAATAAATAATTGAGCAAGCAACGTTCATCAATTCCTACAACCTAAGTATAATTTGCATACAAATTTATTTAATACGGTAAAATGTAAAATACCAATAATCCGACAAAATAACGTATTTTTGAAATATTCATGTTTATAAATGGGATATAACGGCATAATGTTAATTCGTATGAATTGGTCAGTCATTGATGAAACTTCTATGTCACTAGGAAATCAATAATCTGTCAGTAATGATGTTTACTATTAAATAAATAACTTGCATTTTGATTTTATATATTAACAATACAACTCCTCCTTAAAATCATTGTATAAATTGTATCCATCATTACATCAGTTTAAAATTTTATATCAAACGAAAACTTTCTTCTCTATTGCATATTTCTCATACATTAATCATTTACCAAATTAATCAAAGTATATATTTATATATTAAATTACTTCATTATGGTCCAACATTAAATGTTTAAGTATCATTAATAAAATTGTGATTAGTTCAACGATTTATATAATGGCGAAAATTTGGAGAAAATTATTTTGGATTCCTTAATATATATTGAATCTAATTATTAACTAACGCTTTTAAAAGTCGAGTTAATTAAAATATTGCATTACAATATCTTAAATCGATAGAATTCAGGTGAAACTAATTTTAACATGAAGATTTTTTTGCTAATTTATTTATATACTGAAAACAATATAAAGTCTATAAAAGAAATAAGTCAACATTTCATTTTATTCAGATATTTTTGAGGCGTCTTCAACATATTTTTTTTTAATTATTTTGCCAACCTCTTTTTATAATAATGTTCCTGTAAGTGTGTGTATTTAATAAAAAATTTCGGCTTTAAATTTGTAGAATAATTATTTACTGTAATTTAGAATAATTATTTAGAAAAAGGACAAAAACAAATCATTTTCTTGGCTAACGCTATAAACATATATATATATATAGACACACACACACACACACACACACACATATATATATATATATATGAAATGAGATTTTTATATATAAAAACATTCATACTAAACTATTTATTAACTTTTTAAAACTTATTGCCAACAAATATTAGCAAAAACAATATTAATAAAATTCAAAGGACAAAAAGGACAAAAACAAATCATTTTCTTGGCTACCGGTATAAACATATATATATATATATGTGTGTGTGTGTGTGTGTTTGAAATGAAATTTTTCTATATAAAAACATTCATACTAAACTATTTATTAACTATTTAAAACTTATTGCCAACAAATAATAGTAAAAACAATATTAATAAAATTCAAAGGACAAAAACAAATCATTTTCTTGGCTAACGGTATAAACATATATATATATATGTGTTTGAAATGAAATTTTTCTATATAAAAACATTCATACTAAACTATTTATTAACTATTTTATAACTTAGTTAGTTAGAGAGTCCGCAATCCTAAAGATTGGTTGGAAACAGCACGCCATGCCGATCTATCCTGAGCTAATCCCTTCATCTCCCTATAGCTATTCATCTCAACGTCTTCAACTATCTGACTCACATACTCCAATCTAGGCCTACCTACCCCTCTCTTTCCCCCCACTCTACCTTCTATGATCAATTGCATAATCCCCCCATGCCTAAGAATATGCCCTACTAATCTGTCTCTCCTACGTTGTAACACTCTCCAAATACTTCTCTTCTCCCCTACTAACTCTAGTACAGCTTCATTTGTTACTTTATCTTCCCAACCAATCCTCATCATCCTCCTATAACACCACATTTCAAGTGCTTCTAATCTACGCTTCTCTTCCTTTCCTATAGTCCACGCCTCACACCCGTACAGTGCTACACTCCAAACATATACCTTCAGTAATCTTTTTCTAATACCCAAGTCAATATTTGATCTTAAAATCTGTTCTTTTTCTACGAATGCCTTCCTACCCTGTGCTATCCTACACTTTATATCTACCTTGCTTCGATTATCTTTTGTGATTCTACTGCCTAAATAACAAAAATCTGACACTTCTTCGATTCTATTATCTCCTATTGTGATCCTCATTTTTCTACTGCATTCCTTTTTGTCACACCTCATCACTTTAAATTATATAAAATTTATAACTTATATTAGCAAAAACAATATTAATAAAATTCAAGCATAGGTCCAAAATAGCATTACAAATTTGTTGTTTTAAAATTAAAATAACGCCGTAAAATAAATTTTATAACAGGATATTCTAACTATCGATTTTTATTAACAAATATAGTTAACGTGTAGAAAAATATAGCAAAAGGAACAATCGCAACTTATGTAAGAGTTTAAATTAATATTCTAAGTAAAAGCATATTTTAAATATGCAAATTATTTACTTCTTATTTTTGCATGTTTAAATAAACCAGTTACGTGTCCTAAAGTAGCTTTTGAATTTTCTAAGAAGTAATTACATTTATTACTCTTTATGTGTATATAGGCACACGAAATATGCGCATTAGATACACATAGTTAAACTATATTCTGGAACTAAATGCAAAAGCGATTGCACAGTTACATACTCTAGAGGCGCTTTCATTTTTAAATTAGCTTTAATTGCAAATTTTAATGTGTGGAAACAATGTTAGATCCATCGCACATATGACTATTTTTCAATTTACAGATGATTATCTGAAAAATCAGTGAGTAGAAAAGCAATAATTGCGTGTACATTAATTGCATTTTAAATTAATCGTATGGCGCAAGAAAAATCGTGTAGCTAATTTCTACCTTTGAAAAATTCCATTATATTTATAACACAATAAATATAGTTTAGAAGCGATATTTTTTACTTTCATTTATAGTGTATATGTAATATACAGGTCGGGTACAAATGTAGCAACTTTTAAAATATAAGTGCAATAAAATATGAGAATAGATTTATATATATTTTTTACATCACAATTAAATAATTTGACTTAGAATTTTATAGTTACCATAAATCGCTGGATGTTTTCAAAAATGCAATTGCCACTATTTTAGTTTTCTCAAATGGAACACCATATATATAAATACAATTCCCCTATGTTTTCCATCCAATACATGAAAAAACTTACTTAAAATTATATGTGAGCTGCAGTTTAGCTTAGCACTGCAAAGAACCATGAATTTTACCATATATCCTTTGGCGATAAAATAATTGCAGTATGTGCTTTGAAAGGTCCATTGGTGCTTTAAAATTTTTTTAATTTAGGACTTAATAATCATTTAAAAGTGGCAGAATGTAAAAAGCTACAAAAATATTATATAATGATTTTCAAATAAATACAATTTCGGCTGTTCGTTTAACAATATCAGATATCTAACTTACAAGAAATAAACAGCAATGACTTATTACAAATTTCATTTAATTAGTTTTATACAACAAAATTTAATTAGTATATAAATACAACAACAAAAAGAAATTTATTATTTTCACTTTTACACAATATACAATATATTTTATGTTATATGTTCTGCAGTAATTAACAATTTAATACGTTGTTAAATGTTAATCTGCAATTAATAAAAATGATCGGCTAGACATTTATGTCTTCATTCGCTAGCTAGGAAAGAATAACTTCAAAATGTATTATATTTATTAAATACAGTGGTGTATCGAGCGAAGATTTTTTTTTTATAAATATTGAATAATTCTCTAGCCATATTTTAATTAATTAAATACAAATGAGCAATATAATAGAATATTATTATTTTTAAATACATTGTTATGTGAAATAGTTAGTTCTAAGTTGTCGGAATAAATTTTAGAGTGAAAGCTATATTAGAAGATTTTAAAAATACTTCCGAGAAAGCTTCCACATTATCACGACAAATAAAAATTGTATATTTGCAAAATATTTCAATGTTCTATGATTTCGTATTTAAATTTCCGTTTTTTAATCGGTTATGAATTAAAATTTCAAGAGTTTTTACATTTGATGATAAAAAATTGAACACAACATAACAATATTAAGAATCAGCACAAATCTTTTAATCCTTCTTTTGATTTGTGCAAAATTCATGATATTTCCGATGCAAACATAAATCATTTTAGTGATATTTAAAATATTTGGTGCACCAAGAAATGCGAACTAATGCAAAATTAAGTTTCAAGTATCTTCAAACGTTATTCTCCTTTCCCATTTTTGGTTTCTTCACGCAGGTATTACAAGTTGAGTACTGTCAAGTCTATCTTACATCTTGACGCGGGTACGATTTAATTTTGACATTTGTTATTCCCTGCAGAGCAGTAAGCTGTCGCATAAATTTAGATAGTTATCACCCGCCTGCTCTGGTACTAAACGCATGGGGACGCAACATGCTGTTCTTTGCGAATCTCGTTGGCCATCGCCGCCAAAATGCCGCCGCGATTTCTGCTTATATCTCTTCACTTTCTCTTTGCCGCTAATTTAGGGCGACGAACGCGAAACAAGAATGCTTTATTCAATGTCTGGCTACAAGCAAATCACTCGCTAAAGTACTAAACCATCTCATAGTTCAACGTGAAATAATTGTGGTGACTACACGCTTCCAGTAGTGGCGATTATATATTGCTTTAGCTTGAAATAAATGGTAACTGTAACTAGTGTATCAAATTTATTAAATAGTATTTAATTCTCTAACAAGAAATACTCACTACTTTGCATGATTGATGCCAGTCTTTGTATGAAATTGTAACAATGCTAACACTTTAACTGGCGTAATTTATTTTAAGATCTCCGGTGTACATTTTTTTAACGATTAAAAAATCTTAGCGATAGTTAGTTTATTTAAAAAACGTAGATTCATTTCGTCATACTTCGTCATTGAATGTTGTATATTAGATTTTATGAGAAATTTCAATACATCGATTTAAAATATGTAGGTAATTGTCGTTGTTATTGTTATTATTGCACATTAAATTGCTTTGTGTAAGTTGGTACTTCCGAAAATAATATTTGCTTTAAATTTATAACAAAAAAATAATAAAAGTATCAATTGTTCGCCAGCGCTGACTTTTATACCTACCGAGGAGAATTAGTGTTATTAAATCACTTGATTAAATTGTTTTAAGATTTGTTAAGATCCTTCTCATAAACTAAACTAAACGTCTTCAAAGTTGATTGCATCATTAATTCTTATATTAACGATTGTGTCAATACTTGTTTTCTCTTTCTTGCGGTCCTTTCTAAGGTAATATTTACCCAATTGGTATAAAAGCAATATATAGTTTTTGAAGTGAAGCTTCTATATGCGCGGTAGGGCAAATTGGCCTTAATCTTTTAGCTAACAATTTCCATTTTGTGAAAAGTGAAATGGAGAAAAAGACAAGTACAGACAGAGTGCGAGCCTTTAGAGAACGGAAGAAAGCGAATAAACCGCCAAGAAAAGTGCCAACAAGTACCTTGGAAAGAAGTAGAGAGTATCGAGCCAGGCAAAGGGCGTTAAAGAAACACGGTGGACAACATAACCTTCTAACGACCTCAAATACACTGGTTGAATCGATACCGTCGTTAAGTGAGGACACAGTGAGTGGTATAGAGAATTTGAATGCCACTGATTCAGGCTACACGTGAAGATACACGCAGTGTGAGAGATCAACGAAATGAATCTGATACAGCTGACCCATCGACAAATAGAAATGCACCCACTAGTGCATCATACACAAAATTTACATTCATTCAACCTGCTTATCGCGAATTTGATAAACAATGTTTCAATAATCCACTAGGTACAGTGTGTTTCATATGTGATCGAATATCGAATAAAAAAAATCGTTAACAAATGGAAACAAGCAATACATAAAATCAACTTTTCCTAGGAGCTAAGAAGTTTCACTTCCATCGCGCGAGAGTCTCACGCATTTTTATTTATTTATTTACTTATTTAGAACTAATTTTGGGAACAAACAGGCTTGACAGCCAATACAGCTGATAGCATTATTTAAATATGTATATAGTAAAACTAACACTAAATTAAAGTAACAGAATGAATATAAATTTTGCTTCAACAATAAGCATTGGGGATTTTTAAGATAAGATGGAATATAGCAAAAGACTTGAACGGATGTTACATGTGACTTCTAAAAAAGATATACGTATGTAATGAAATCATTTGCATAATATGTGTACAAAGGAATAGAATATTGTATATTGTGAATTGCGGAGGGAGAAAAAGAATTTCGATGTAGAAGAATTTCGATGTAGAAAAAAAAAGAGGTTCGATGTAGATTTATAATAATTAAAAACTACACTATAAGCGATTATATGTGTATATGATTAATAAAAAAAACTAATATATTAGTAGACAAAGAAATATATGATATATCATATTTAGTGCATCATTGTAATCAAACAGCTTAAAAAAAAATTTCAGGACCATTTTTACCACAGTAAAAAGTTCTTTCGGAAAATAACCATGTTTATTATTGATGTGGTCCCTTATATGGTATAAACTTGAAGATATTTAACAAATTTGATTTGTATCACATGTTTATACAAAATACCTTAGAAACCCCAAAAAGAATAACTAACTATTATCATTAGGAGATGAAAAAATATACAAAATAATTTGCATATATTGGTCGAAAAGTTTGATTCTGAAAAGATGTTGAGGCTTGAAAAGCCAATCTCTGTAATAATTTATTCTATCACAGAATAAGTTTGTACTTTCGTTATTCAATTTGCTGTTAAAGATTCCTCGTCTTTTACATTTATATTTACTATATTATAATCTTCTATAAGCCATTTAAATAAAATAAAAATAAAATATAATAAATATATATAATAAATAAAATAAAACAAACCTTTAAATTATTATAAAACAAAATCTGATAAAACTGAGAAGTTTCCTTTAATTTTATATATAATCCTTGGGCCCCATAATACTCAAATCATCCTTGATCCAAAACAATAAAAAATTCTTTACCTATATAAATAGGATAATATCTAAAGTTGAAATATAAGGTATATTTCATATTAAAGAAAAAAAAATTATTATTTTATAATAAATCATTCTATACCTCAAAAAAAATTAGATACTTTATATCCCATATATCCTCCCAAAATTCTTAAAATAACTGCTATTAACTTTATATAAAAAGGTAAACAAATAAAAACTGGACCTGAAGAAACTAACCACCTCACTCTTCTTCCTCCTAAAATAACTATTAATAATAATATTATTATTCTAAATAATATTTTCAACCTAGAATCTCTAATTATATTTAATCTTATAAAATTATAACTACCTATCATTATATAATTTATTAACCGTAAAGAATATATTACTGTCAATTCAATTGATACAAAATAAATTATATAAATATAAATACTTAAAGAATATAATCTAATTACTTCTAAAATTAAATCTTTAGAATAAAATCCAGCCAAAAAAGGAAACCCACATAATGACAAATTAGCAATATTAAACATAATACAAGTAAACGGTATTTTTTCAACTAATCCTTCTATTCTTCGAATATCTTGATTGCCCATATCTTTCAGACCACATTATAATTTGCATTAGTTTACCACTTCAATATTTTACTTAAAATATTAATCCAAACAAACATCGAATAATATCAAATAAAATTTTGCTTAAAAAAAAAAATCAGGTCTGAAGGGATGCGTACTAATCAGCAACCTCGACTGTATGGTCAAGTTTTTAACTTTGTTATTCTTAAGTTATTTGTTCTTCGTAACCATGCTGTTCTTCATAACCACTATGAAAATTACAAATTAGCAATGGCATTAGTTTAAACGGCATAAATAATTTCCAATACACATTGTTGTCTGTGTAGTTTATCACGACTGTTAAAAACGGTGTAAAGCTTTACAGTGAATTCGTATGGCATTCTATCATATGTATTATATTCTCGTACGTGTAATTTATAATAGAAACCTTAAATTGTTCTCTTTCATCCGTTCGAAATCAACAATACCTGCATAGCGCACAAAGAATACACGGGAGAGGGTCTCGTTTCGGTATATGAGGACTGTGCTAAATCTGTGTTAACATATTCTACGTTTGGACAAAATTATGCACAAATAATATATACAGTGTGAAAATCTAATTTTACATTTTTATTAAATAAATTTTCTGCACATACTTACGAAATATCATTTTGATCAATTCGAATATTGAAGAAAGAGCATTTCAGTGTTGAAATGCAATTTGTATTGAACGAAATTATTAATATCCTTCACTCCTTCCGAAGAAATACTTGAAAAATTAAATGGAAGCTTCTAACATATTGTTGAATAAAAAGATATTTAATTTTAAACATGTCTATTTCTACAAATATTTTTAAGTGACCATAATTTGAACGCCCAGTATACATTCTCAGACAGAACGTTGCTGACCATGTTTTGTCATGCTGAGCTGTTTCGAAACAAGGACATATATTAAATTTAATAAATACCAGCTCCACTCGCATAAATATTAAAACCGATGGAATTTTATTTGCATGATAATTATTACAAGAAAATCTCCCAACGCACAAGAAGATAATGTCTTGTAGTATAACAGTGATGGTGCCATACAGTTCAAAGTACGTTTGTGAAGAACGTTTGTTGTCGTGTGAGATCTATTTAATAAGGAAGAAATAAAACGATGACATAAAGCTAGCTAAAGAACTGAAAAAGTATTTTCCCTTTTCAGGCGATTAGGTATTCGAATTTTGGAGTATGTTGCCCATCATCAAATGAACGGCTTTTTATAAAAATAATTTTTTTTATAGTAAATAAAATGTATATTTAAAAAATTATCACTACGGTGTTAAATAATAGTATAGAATATCACCCAAATACCGTAATTAAAAATATCAAAATAACCAAAATAAAATACCGATTTAGTTTTACTTGTGCTACTGAAGATGGGGGTATAGCCTTCGAAATGCGCATCTAGCTACTTATTGCTTTAACTTACGGTATTTGGGTGATATTCTTTACTAAAATGTATATTGTCAAATAAGATATAATTATTGTCAAATAAAAGTACTAGGTGCCCAAAAGAGTACAATTTCGAAACGAAAATATTCATAAGCAGAAGAAGTGGCTTAACTTTCTCTGTATGTTTAAAACTTTGGATGTTTCATAATATTACGTTTGGATAATTACTATTATATATTTACAGATGAGTCGCTCTTTGTATTTTCTTGTTACTCATCTCTAAAAAGGAGATTCAGTGAGAAACTCGTAGTATTTCGAAACATCGCGTCGTATTATGATGTAAAAGGCAAATATTTTCGCCCATAAACTGAACAATGTGGGTAATGTGGCGTATTTTGTATAAAGAATTTGTACTTGGATATACAAAGTCGAAGTACAAATAGGCGAGTTTTTTGAAAAATCTCTTAAGGTGAAATTTTTTAAGTACTTTCAAAAGTATTAAGAATTATTCAACATAACCAAATTAGTCAATTCTTCTACAGTAAGTAATATCACTAAAGTTTTAACAAACATTTTTGTTAGATCTTAATTTTTTTTGTATAATATGATTCGATCTTTAGATCGCCAAAATATTGCCAGTACGAAATATTTTTTAACAATTATTGGATATATACAAAGATATCTGATTATATATAATTACCCATATTTAGTTGAAATTATGATGACCTCAGATTCATCAGTGATTTATCATTAACAGAAGCCACCTAATTATATTTTAAGGATAATAGATTTTTAGCTATTTTAAATATTTCGCAATTTACCGTAATTTTTTTTAAGCAATTTATAATTCGTACGCAGCAATTAAATATATTTAATTACATTTGTAAATTTAACAACGTAACGTATTAAATATTTTTTTTGCAAATGTAGAAGACGAAAGAAGATATTAAAAATTTTAAAAATAACATTCCTGTAATAGAATTTTTATTATATTAAAAAATGTGAATTAAAAATATATATATTTTTCGAGGTTTGTAAAATACACTTCCCCGATTTATATATTTATTTAATAATTAATACTTTTAAGTATATAAATATAAAAATAAATATAAATTCAAATATATACTGGTGAAAAATACAAACATAATTTTTTTTAAAGTTTTATAATTGGCAATTTAATAAACTGTGTATGTACGAATCCTTTTTCAGTTTAAATTTTCAAAATAATTGTGAATGAAAAACTTTCTCCTGTATATATTATTGCTGTTTTACCTCAATAAAATTTTAAGCAGATTAATTTGAAATCAAAAGGCTATGCTGTTTTTGCAATAAAAAAAAATTGCTTTATGTTCGACTACAAAATAATAACAAGCATAATAAATAAAGTATTCTTTCGTATCTGTGAGTACATCATTAAGTGAAAGTCCTCATTCCTTCGATATAGAGACACGCTCTTAAGTTTGCCATACACGATCTTCAATAAACATGTAATTGTAATATTTTTTCAATAAAAACTTTTATGTTGCAAAAATATTTATATAACATCATTCGTGGAAAGTTCATTAATAATTTCAAAAATTAAAATTAAATAAAAGCAATGGGAAAAGAAAACGTGTTTTGATCAAATATGGTACTAAAGAAATATAATATTCTTAAATTAAATTAAAATTAAATAGAAATTTAAAATATTCAAGTTTTCTTATCACTAATTGCATGCGTGTTTATTTGCGGTATTTTATTCTTTTCCTTGTCGCGGCGAATATTTTAAATTTATAAATACAGTACAATATATAAAAATATTTTAAATTGCAGTACATTGACCATTTGGTATCCATTTTGATACAAAGTACGTTATACCGGATTTTATTCTAATTTCGTTAGATGACCACGTCGAGGACGCGAATGAATTATTTGCATATAATGCCTGTAATTGACTGTTCGATGGCTGAGCATGTTGAACATATTTGGCGTACAGCCTGTCAAGATGAATGTACCGAGCTGTAATGAGATAACTTCATATCGTAATTCAAGTCAAGAAGATTTAAATACGTTAGAATTTGCAATGGCGTATCGATAATCCTTACGAATCGATTGTTTGGACTCGATACTATTTTATAAGGTTGATGGCTCAAAATTACTTAGACGTGTTTTCTTGTTCAATTTACTATTGAATATGTATATTGAATAATATAATTCTTGGATAATATAAAAGCCGATATTGATGCCGTTTTTGTCATTTCAAAAACAACAAATTCTCAAAGATTCATATAGCAGCATATTGGCGAAAATAAATCGAAAAATTCTAAACAAAAACTCATCTGATAAACTCCTATTTAACTGCTATTAGTATTTTTTTAATTGGGGTTGATTTCTGAGGTACTTCGTTTACTTTTAAAAAGTATTTTACTTACTAAAAGCATCATCTCGCAGATAATGGATATTTTCAATTTTGACACTTACATAGAAAAGCTAAACAAACATATTAAAGAATCAATAATAATAAATATTTTTCATGGTTTCATTTACATTTTTCAACTATGTATATTCTTTTCTGTCACCATTAATGTTGAATGGCTGAAATTGTCAATTTATCCTGAGATATATATTTTTTGTTCATTCTGACAATAGAATGAAAAAAATATATGTAAGGACATGGACGTGTAAAATATTTTTAACGTGTGGAATTTTTCAGAAATCTGAAACATCTCAAACTCAAATAACGTAAGACATTATGGATTATATAATTATGCTTTTTAATACTTTAAAAATGTTTTTCCGGTAGAGACTTACCTAGGAGTTAGTTAGTTAAAGAGTCCGCAATCCTAAAGATTGGTTGGAAACAGCACGCCATGCCGATCTATCCTGAGCTAATCCCTTCACCTCCCTATAGCTATTCATCTCAACGTCTTCAACTATCTGACTCACATACTCCAATCTAGGCCTACCTACCCCTCTCTTTCCCTCCACTCTACCTTCTATGATCAATTGCATAATCCCCCCATGCCTAAGAATATGCCCTACTAATCTGTCTCTCCTACGCTGTAACACTCTCCAGATACTTCTCTTCTCCCCTACTAACTCTAGTACAGCTTCATTTGTTACTTTATCTTCCCAACCAATCCTCATCATCCTCCTATAACACCACATTTCGAATGCTTGTAATCTACGCTTCTCTTCCTTTCCTATAGTCCACGCCTCACACCCGTACAGTGCTACACTCCAAACATATACCTTCAGTAATCTTTTTCTAATACCCAAGTCAATATTTGATCTTAAAATCTGTTCTTTTTCTACGAATGCCTTCCTACCCTGTGCTATCCTACACTTTATATCTACCTTGCTTCGATTATCTTTTGTGATTCTACTGCCTAAATAACAAAAATCTGACACTTCTTCGATTCTATTATCTCCTATTGAGATCCTCATTTTTCTACTGCATTCCTTTTTGTCACACCTCATCACTTTAGTTTTACCTATATTTATTTTCATGTTAAAATCCCTAGTCAATACTGCCTGCATACCATTCAATACCCTTTCTAAATTCTTTTCGCTTTCTTCCAATATAGCTATATCGTCGGCGAATCTCAGCATATATATTTTCTCTCCCTGTACATTCACACCTACACTATACTCTTCTTTTACTTTGTTTATTGCATCTTCTATATATAGATTAAATAATAACGGTGAGGTGTACATCCCTGCCGAACTCCCTTCCCTATTTTTGCTACCTCTTCTTCCCTCTCAATTCTAACTAAGGCAGTTTGGTGTTTATATAAATTAAAAATTATTCTCCTATCCTTATAATCTATACCCGTTTCTTTTAAAATTCTAAACATTATGTCCCAATCTACATTATCAAATGCCTTTTCTAAGTCTACAAAAGCTATGCAAGTTACCTTTCCTACCCTCTTTCTTTTTTCTACTACCGTTCTTAGTGCTAGAATCGCCTCTCTCGTCCCTCTGTTTTTCCTAAAACCAAACTGATCTTCTCCTAGCCTTTCCTCTACTTTATTTTCTAATCTCCTATAAATAATCTTTAACAATATCTTCGATGCATGTGATAGTAGGCTAATGGTCCTATAGTTCTCACACAAATTAGCTCCTATTTTCTTCGGCATTGTTACTATTCTACTACGCTGAAAATCCTGTGGTACTTCTCCCTTCTCATATATTTTACAAACTAACCTGTATAATCGCTCCTGCATTTTTTCCCCTGCGTGTTTTATTAATTCGGCTGGTATCATATCAATCCCTGCTGCTTTGTTATTCCGTAAATCAGTTAATGCTCTATGAAACTCTGACCTAAGTATGCTAGGACCTAAGTCATCCTCATCTATCTGTTCCACACTTTCTAGCTCCTCCATGTCCTGCCTACCTTTATATAAATCTTCAAGATACTCCTTCCATCTTCTAGCTTTTTCCTTATTTTCCGTGAGTTCCTTACCCTGCTTATCACATATAATGTTACCCTTTGGTTTTACTTTAGAAAAATGTGACTTAATTTTCCTGTAGCCCAAATCTACTTTACCTCTTCTCATATCCTCTTCAATATCCTCAAAGTTTCCTTTTATCCACTCTTCTTTCGCTAGCTTGCATTTCCTATTAATTAATTTTTAATTATTAAAGGAGTTTGTATTGAGTGTTAAATTATCGAAATTTATTTAATTAGTTTGATATAATTAGAAAAAAAGAGGTACCAACCTTCTCATTACGTTAGTGGCGAAAAATCGTTAATGCATTTGATGTTTTTTGCCCAAATGAAACAAAAATTTCTTTGTTAATTTTGCGCATAGTCAAAACTGAACGGTTCTTGCAATTTTTACCAACTGATGTACCTATCACTTCTTCAACGCTGCTCGCCTATAATTAAATAGTTAATATCATCATATTATATCAAATTATTTATCTATTTAATTGTGTTTGTCCTTTAAATTGTAACATATTATGTTTTTTTAAATCAACTAACTCTTATAGCAAATTTAAATTCTACAAGTTTTTTTTATTGATATCTCACATCTGCATATATCCAACAATTTCTCGCAGGAGTTATTTAAAAAAAAAATTTTTTTTGTACATTTTCTATCTGATCCAAAGTAAGTACTAAGAACTATAGTTGCAAATCGATACATCTAAATCATTCGATGATGGTTACCTATTGGCATGATAGGTGGAATATTGGAGCTCCAGGTCTGGAGATCGCCCATTTTTCTGCGATGTCGTGTATTGTAAATCAAATACCGATTCGAAATAGAGCATGTTTTTTCTCGGCGGGGCGCTCGATTTAATTAATTGTGTTTGCGGACGGTTCATTTGAATCCGCAAAAACTCGCTACACTTCGGATTGAGCGCAACAACTAGGCGTTCGTTTTTGTTCGCGAAATTTTTTTATGTCTTCACATAACTAGATACAATAAATTTGATTCCTAGCAAAAAGCGAAGAGCGATATATGGATTTAAATAATGTTTCATATACATGGTATTATTCGGACCTCGAACTTTTTGATATAAAGAAATGTAAATTTGGTATGCACGTTTTATTTATGAGTTTCGGAAGTTTTGGGACATTTTTTATTATTGTATATTTTAAATTTGGTGCATCTATTTTATTCAGTTTAGGGAGTAGCTTTTCGAATGAACTTCAAGCCATCTTCGGGGATTAAACACGATTTTTTGCTATTATTATGCCCGAGTAGAATGATAGTATATTTACGAAAGTACAATATTTTTGAAGATGTAAAAACTATTATCGTACATAAAATCAATTCATATATTCTTTTGCAGATGAAGCATGATACTAAATATGCAGGTGTTGTCTCCAAGAGGTAAGATGAAAAAAATTTGAAGATGTAAAAAATATTAGCGTACATAAAATCAAGTCATATATTCTTTTGCAGATGAAGCATGATACTAAATATGCAGGTGTTGTCTCCAAGAGGTAAGATGAAAAAAATTTGAAGATGTAAAAAATATTAGCGTACATAAAATCAAGTCATATATTCTTTTGCAGATGAAGCATGATACTAAATATGCAGGTGTTGTCTCCAAGAGGTAAGATGAAAAAAATTTGAAGATGTATAAAATTTTATCGTACATAAAATCAATTCATATATTCTTTTGCAGATGAAGCATGATACTAAATATGCAGGTGTTGTCTCCAAGAGGTAAGATGAAAAAAATTTGAAGATGTATAAAATATTATCGTACATAAAATCAATTCATATATTCTTTTGCAGATGAAGCATGATACTAAATATGCAGGTGTTGTCTCCAAGAGGTAAGATGAAAAAAATTTGAAGATGTAAAAACTATTATCGTACATAAAATCAATTCATATATTCTTTTGCAGATGAAGCATGATACTAAATATGCAGGTGTTGTCTCCAAGAGGTAAGATGAAAAAAATTTGAAGATGTATAAAATATTATCGTACATAAAATCAATTCATATATTCTTTTGCAGATGAAGCATGATACTAAATATGCAGGTGTTGTCTCCAAGAGGTAAGATGAAAAAAATTTGAAGATGTAAAAACTATTATCGTACATAAAATCAATTCATATATTCTTTTGCAGATGAAGCATGATACTAAATATGCAGGTGTTGTTTCCAAGAGGTGAATTGTTTGTAATGAATTCTGGGTGAGCATTCAAGGATAATATCGCATTATTTATCGTCAATTGCATTTTGTAAGTTATAATATTCGATAAATTAATTCTCGGCGGGATTCCTTCAATCATTAAAACTCCGCAGAATTATATTCCAAGAAGAAGGCCGTGTATGTTTATGTAGCGCCGTTCACGGTATTTATTGCAAATTAAAAATATTAATTCGCAACACAACACTTGCTGGATGCCTGCTGGTAGACAACATACAAACCTAAATATAAGAACTAACCACGGGAAATTAATTTGACTAAATCTATTCAACGGTATATTCGAAATATATTAAAGTTAATAATCGAAGAAAATATGTACTCTTGAATCTTTTTATAAGGCGGTACTTTTACTTCCTTGCATTACTTTTTGTATGTATATAAATATGTAATAATATATTAAAAATTATAGTCAATAATTTGAAATTTATTCTGTTATAAATTAAAGAATATATTTTAAATTTAGTAATACCTTCCATAAAATGGTATATATAAATAATGTGACTAAATCTTTAGTTCTAAAGATTTAGTCATTTCAAAAATATATATATTAAAGCTAGTTTATTGAAATATATAAACATCCCTGTTTATTTTAATTTGCCACTTTTCGATTTTACTTAAAAACAAAATAACGCGATAAAACATCTTTAATTAACGACAACATTTACTGGGATGAACTCAGGTACGCTCTTTTTACATCTTCGCGTTGTTATTATACACACATAATCGTACAATTTAACAAGGGTATATATTTCACAGCGCAAACTTGCTGACAATAAAATTGATACATAATTACACGGCTTAAAGCGACGTAAATCTTAAAAAATAATTGGTAAGTACGAAAAGTAAACAGCAAAATGAAAATAAAAGATTGTACGAATGCGAATTATAATTTTTTTATTAAATGATTATATAGTAAGTGAAATAGGTTCTTTTGTATGTTGAAGTACTTACGGACTGAGTTTACAATTAGTTAATAAACGCTACTTTCTTGTGTGATATATAAAAAAGATTTATTTTTTGTTATTGATAGTAGATACGTTCGGAGATTGTCAAAATTTGCATTAGTATGCAATTGCTGCAAATAAGTACATCCTGTACAATAAATTAATCTCACTTTGTAGATACATTTCTTGCAAAACCTCTTTCTACTCGATAATCGAATTAACCTTACAAAGTTTTATTTTATTTATTAATCGGTAATTACAATGCTTGGTATAAGCGCATATATCATATGCGTATAGGATGAAAATTATATTATAAAATATATATGCGCACATGTTCTGTTGCGGAATATCATTTTTCAATCCGATAGAGATTGAAAAATAAAACGCTGTTAAAAATCACATAGCAATTTGTTCTCCCTTATATATTCAGATATTTAATAATAATAATAATACACGCAGTGAATGTGCATAATATATCGAATAAAGAAAATTTATTACTAATACATAATTTAATTTCATATGGATATATTATAATATAATCTGAGCTATGGATAATGAAATTATTAAGGATGCGCACTTTTAGTTATAAATTTGGGCTAACATGGGAAATCGATTTATCATAAATTAGTATAAATTTTATACTAGAAAAACACTCTATGTATTTATATATAAGTATATAAATGTTCACTATTTTGCTATACCGATAATTAAGTTACAAGACGTGTAATAATATCGATTTAATATTCCTTTTTAATGTTCTTATAAAAGCGGTAAATTTTTAATGACATTAAATTGATGCTGCACCGAGATTATATCTGATATATTCCTTTAAAAGAATTTATTATCTTTTTACTTTTTGTCGCAAAAGATTCTATTGCAAGACCAATAATAATCTAAATTATTGAAAGTATGTTTGTTCTTATCTTAGTAAAATTTCTATCAGTACATGCAGAAACGAAATAAAAAATAAAAGATTTTTTTGGTGCAAACCACCACAAGTCTAAATTATTTTTAAAAAGTACAACTAGCTGGTAATAAACTTAGATAATCGTTTATAGTCAAATTTTGTACTTTAAATTTAATAGTTTACAAATGTTGAATGGACAAATCGAATTATATTTATTTATTGATTAATATAAGAGGAATTTCAAAAATTATCAGACAAAAATGTACCTAATGAATAATATTATATACCTAATAATGATGAATAATTTAAAATTTAATAATAATGACTTAAATAGCTAATAAATAATGAATTCGCAAAATTAGCTTTAATTAATTGATCTTCGTCAGTTTACGTTTCCTTTATTTTTATTTTTGTATAATACGCGTATCGAATTAAACCTTATTATATATTATCGAGATTCATTCAACATAAACCAGTCTTTTATTACATCCAATTAAATGGCGGTGTGTCAAGTCTTCACGTTATAGAAATATGAGTCTGAGTGAGAAATATGTTTGAAAATATCCGTCGCTGGTTATTTTATATTAGAAGCCGATTTAAGAATATGTAAGTAATATTTTCGGAGGAACCATAATTAAATTACAATTTTAGTAATTAAATTCAGAACTTAAACAAAAGAAAATGAAGCAAATCAAAATTCGCTGTAAGTATATTTTTTGCAATAGTGAAATTGCGTTAAAAATATTATGTATAAGAAGCAGAATCAATGTTTTATATATGAAAAAAAAGTATCTGTGATTTTTTTATTTTCTAGTAGCTTATTGATGATAGTATTTTGTAAAAATATAACAACAACTTTTGGTGCTGTCATTAATTTGTTGCAAAACTGCATAAGATGTTTGCGGGTTCGTGCCTTGACGTAATGTTGGAATTTTTCTTGTGCTACCGCTGTATTTCTTGTAACTGTTGGCAAAACCTTCAGTCTGATCCAAATCCAAGAATCGCTCAAGGTGCCTATTGACGTAACAATCCAACAAACCGATCGGAAAAGTGTCAGCGTAAGAAAATAAGCTTACGATTGTATTTGTATTTGAGACAATAATATTTAAGGCGCATAGAAAATCGTTTTTAATTTTTCATTTAATTTCATTTAATTATTCACTATTAAATCATTTCTACGATAATTATACTCAGTCGGAATATCTTTTTAAAATGTAAATTTATCACATTATAATATCCAGTTCTTTGATTTAATTTAATTCATTTACATTTGGACTAATATTTAAAAGCAACATTATTCCGTGGGTGTTAAATAACATTTGTTGGTTTTATTACGTTACATTACGTTTATTAACTTCCTCAATAGCAATCGACTCTTTTCTTATCGATCAAAGAATAATATAACACACACGTTTCACATTAGCATATATTATTACAATATTCTTTTTATTAGAGATAAGCGAATTAGATATTTTTAAAAAAGTTTATTGTACCGAAAATTACTTTCTGATATTAATTATTATGTAAATGTGAGGATTTTTAAAGCGAATTCGCAAGAGTATGAAGTATTAGTCTTATGTTGATTTTTCCCTAAATATAAATATAAATACATTCCCTAAGTATTCATAAAAATATAGTTTAAATTTTTATTCAAACACATAGCATGCCTACAAAAAATCATAATTGGATATAAAAAAAAATTCAAGCACAATCTTTCGAAATTGATCTAAAAGGCGCTCTTAAACAATACCGTATAAAAAATGCACAAAAATTAACCAACGCTTATAAAATCAATCAAACACGTCTGTAATTATTTCGAAATTAAATAATTATCATTATTAGTACACAATATCATCCAAATACCGTGACACAAAGCGTTAAGTAGCTACCTTAATTTTTAATTAATTTTAGCTAGTTAATACTTTAAGTTACGGTATTTGAGTGATATTCTATATTAATATTTAACACCGTAGTGATAATTTTTAAAATTATCATTATTAAGTAGGGGATGATTTTCGTATATTTCTTACTAAACGCGTTTTTACTTAAGACTTACCGCAGTACATGCTAATAATTTATATTTACAACGTAAGTCGAGGATCACCTACAGAAGAATGAATTTTCAATGATATTGGAATGGTGGATGGGTGTGTTCGTGAATGTTTGATGTAGAAATAGAAATGTTTTTATATTTAATTATATTGCCTTGTTGTATTTTATATTATATCTAGATGCCATATATATATTGCAATAATTCATTTTCTACAGTTGAATATTATTAATTCGTGATTGTTATTCTTATTTTTGATAATAATTTTTAATAGCATTCATTATCGTGCTTAAATTAAATTCAGTATATAATTATACTAATATGTTGCTAAATTGCTTTTATTATATAATAACCATTCTTTATATATCTTCTCAGTATATATTTTGTCTGTTTAATTGACTATGTTAAATTCTTGTCTGTCGTCACATTTTGCAATATTTATACAAAGCTGACCGAGTTGCTGCAAATATATGAGCATACAAATTGAGTGAATGAGTCAATAAACAAGATGCGCAATCAATAATTATCAGTTTCGAGCATGTAGGTAATATCAATAATTAAAAATCGTTGCATTATTTGCATATACAATAGCTAATATATGAATAGGTAGTTAATATTTCTTAATATGGTAGTCCTATGAATTATCTAATATACAGGGTGTCCCACGTATCTATCGACAGTTTACTTTTTATTGCCATATCTTTAATTTCTATAAGAATGAAAATGAGCTTCATTCGAAAACATCAAATTGGATAAATGATTAGGATTTTGAGAAATTCTGTTCCTTTCATCCTGTGCGAATTCCACTCGGTTTGCTTTGTCTTCCTCCGTTAATTTTTGCACAACTTGAATTTTATATTAATGCCATTTAAGGTCCTTAAGAATCCTCCCGATTGTGGTACGGCTGATTTGAAGAGCATTGGAGGCGCGGCGTAACCATGAATGAGGATTATCAGTAAAATGTTCTTGAACACGATCCAAATTTTCATCAGAACGAATTGATCTGCTGCCCTTTCTTTTGACGTTCAGGACACTGCCTGTTTCCATTAGGATATTGTGCCATTTGTAAATGGTATCCCTTGATGGAGGGTCACGATTGAATTCTTCTCGAAATTTCTGTTGAACCAAAATAGGTTTTCTGGTCCATTCAAACCAACTCGCCACTTTAGCACGTTCGCGAATAAAATACGCCATATTAATTTGAATATATTAAAGAAATAATGACTTAGGTGCCGAAAAATGAAGAGTAATAAAATTAAAGTGTTTGCTTTATATCGCGTTAAAATTTCAATAAAATCTAACAAAAACTCGAAAAGTTATTTCGAATAACAAAACTGTCGATAGATACATGGGACACCCGGTACATCAAAGGAAGGATATTTTAAGAATGTGAATGAGAATATAAAATGTGGTTTTCAAATTAATTTCGTGTAATACTTGAGACTAAAAAATGATTGTATATTATGAGGATAAGAAAATTATTTACAATTAGTATAAATATTAAACCGCTCCCGTGAGAATTGAGGGAGAAGAAGAGATAGCAAGAATAGGAAAGAGAGTCACGCAGGGATGTACACTTTCGCCGTTATTATTTAATCTATAGATAGAACTAGGTTAACGAACAGTATATAGTATAGTTTTGAAAATTCGGGGAGAGGAATTATATATGTTGATGTTCGCCGACGATATTAGTAGAAAGGGAGCAGAATTTAGAATATGTATTAAATGGTATGTAGGAAGTAACTAGGGACTATAACTTGAAAAAATAAATAAAGTGATGTGGTGTGAGAAGAAATGTATCAGAGCAAACTAAAAAAGGAATATATAAATATGGAAAGTTCAAAAGTACGCAAGTAAGATAGTGGAGACTTTAAGAAAATAAAGAAATTGGCTCATTGAAGCGACCGGCTCTTCGCAACCAATTCAATTGAAATCCAATTGATTTATGGCTTATGAATATCAAATAATTGATAAATTGAAAACGCTATATAAAATAAAATTTTCAAAGAATTAAGATAATATCGTGAACAACTATTATTTTTTATTTTTTTATTATCACTGCGGTGTTAAATAATACTATAGAATATCATTCAAATTTAATTTGAATTAAATTAACTTATCAAATCGAAAATAATAATCAGTTACCTTTCTTAGATGTTTTATTCATTAGAACTAATAATATAATAGAATTTTATATATATAGAAAAGCTACAAATACGGACTGCTATATACAGAACGATTCAAATCATTGTCGTCAACATAAATATGATGCTTTTAATTTTTTTAATTAACCGGTTATTTAATTTTCCTTTATCTAATAATAAATATAACATTGAATTAAATAATATCCGAAATATAGCAGTACAAAATGGCTATTCTTCTAAAATTATAAATAACATATTAAGAAAATTTAAAAGAACAAGAGATCAGAAATATTAGTATCAAAACTTTGTGCAGAAATTTTGTTAAATTTTAATAGAAAAAAGACCATCTAAAAAGGTATGTTTAATTTTAATCTGCAATTTGAATTTTACGATCACCTTTATTGTTGTAATGAAGAAGTGAAAATTGTTCGTCGTATAACTGCGCCTTTCAACTGTTGGTAGTAAAAATTGTTTACTAATCTGTTAGCAAATCCTCGTAAGTATTTTCTTTCAATTTATTAAATTTTCTTATGGGTTTTATGGATTTTTTTTTTGCCCAACGTATCAATAAATAATAATAAGAATTGTCTTCATTCGTGGCCATTTTTTATGAAAAAAAAACGTGTAAATATATCGGCTATGATACCGGATGTCTTCACATCCACTTAATAAATTACCTTTGCAATATTATGCCGCACAAAAAAATGAAAAAAAATATAAACTGTATAAATTAGATTATAAATTATAATGAATTCAAATTTTCAACGTACAATGATTTTACAGAATTTTTACTGGGTATTTTATAAAAATTATTTTGTATGAGAATTTATATACATATACTATATCATGCAAAAATATCACAATACAATAATTTGGATAGGGAAAGTTGTCAACTATCGAATTTTTATACAGGTTGTATAATAAGTACCGATTTCTTAGTTTCACGAAAACATTACTATAATTTTTTTTTATTAACAATAATTTTATTTAAAAGAATAAAAGATGTAGTATAAAAAAACTAATAGTCGCAGGTTTAATAATTTAATTTTCTTACCTAACACCTATTTATTCCTCAAATAGAGCAAATTTTTTATTTTTGTATATAATACTCTAGCATCCTGTAGAATGCTACTTTTATATAATAGTTCCTCATTTGTATTTATTAGTTTAGTTAAAGAGTCCGCAATCCTAAAGATTGGTTGGAAACAGCACGCCATGCCGATCTATCCTGAGCTAATCCCTTCATCTCCCTATAGCTATTCATCTCAACGTCTTCAACTATCTGACTCACATACTCCAATCTAGGCCTACCTACCCCTCTCTTTCCCTCCACTCTACCTTCTATGATCAATTGCATAATCCCCCCATGCCTAAGAATATGCCCTACTAATCTGTCTCTCCTACGCTGTAACACTCTCCAAATACTTCTCTTCTCCCCTACTAACTCTAGTACAGCTTCATTTGTTACTTTATCTTCCCAACCAATCCTCATCATCCTCCTATAACACCACATTTCGAATGCTTGTAATCTACGCTTCTCTTCCTTTCCTATAGTCCACGCCTCACACCCGTACAGTGCTATACTCCAAACATATACCTTTAGTAATCTTTTTCTAATACCCAAGTCAATATTTGATCTTAAAATCTGTTCCTTTTCTACGAATGCCTTCCTACCCTGTGCTATCCTACACTTTATATCTACCTTGCTTCGATTATCTTTTGTGATTCTACTGCCTAAATAACAAAAATCTGACATTTCTTCGATTCTATTATCTCCTATTGTGATCCTCATTTTTCTACTGCATTCCTTTTTGTCACAACTCATCACTTTAGTTTTACCTATATTTATTTTCATGTTAAAATCCCTAGTCAATACTGCCTGCATACCATTCAATACCCTTTCTAAATTCTTTTCGCTTTCTTCCAATATAGCTATATCGTCGGCGAATCTCAACATATATATTTTCTCTCCCTGTACATTCACACCTACACTATACTCTTCTTTTACTTTGTTTATTGCATCTTCTATATATAGATTAAATAATAACGGTGAAAGTGTACATCCCTGCCGAACTCCCTTCCCTATTTTTGCTACCTCTTCTTCCCCCTCAATTCTAACTAAGGCAGTTTGGTGTGTTGTTAGTTAGAATTGAGTTAGCATGCAGTTAGCATGCACAAAAAAATGACAGTGTCTTTGATATATAATTCTACTCAACAAGCCCAAGCCAGTTAAGATGTAGATTATTTTTAACACAGAAGATATACTATGAAGAGATCAATATTTCCTAACATTATGGTAACGTATCATCGTAATTGATATCCTCAGATTTCGATATATCTTTTATATGGAAATTGCAGCTGTTACTTTTTGATACATCAATTTTTTTAAGAATGTATATTACCTTTATTAGTTTTATAGCTAGAAATGATCAATAAATGAACAATTTATTTTAATGCATCAATTTATACCAAATGAAAAACATAGGTTACGTTTTTAATTTTTTTTCTCTTAAACATGTACAATTTCTAATATATATATTTTTTAAATTGTAATATAATGAAGCTGAAATATTATATATAAAGAAAAATAATGAATCATAATATAAACTCGTGAACAGAAGCGAAATCATTTATATATATAATCCTTGAAATTCATTCAAGGTAAATGCTGCAATTCCATTAGTGATATAAAATTATCTATATTTCTTCTCACAGCTATTTTAAGACAATAGAAGCAGTATTAAGACCTGTAATAAGCTACCAGTAAATAATATGTAAAGATCAAATTAACTGTTCAAGAGTTGATCTATCAAACAATTGTTAAAACAAAATACTACTGAATGCAGAGAAAGGTATAAACTTAATTGAATTTGATACTAAACTATTGATGAATATATTTTGAATAATTTAATTATATATATTTAAACTAGGAACAATCGATACTATAATGAGAAGAGTCAATATATGAAGAAAGTTTCTAAAGAAAGCATAATAAATGAGAAACGTAGCTAGTTTTTGAAGATTGTTTTTAGAGTAGAAATTTAGGGAAATTAAAAATGAGATATACTATAAATATAAGCCGATATAATTCATTTACATAAAAAGTTTTAGAAGTATGTAAAATTTTGTTTATAATATGGTTAATTTTAATAATATAATTATGCAATTAATATGTATTGTAGAGTGTTAAATTGCAGTGAGACATTCTAATAAAAGTAAACTAGTTAAAATATAACGTATCTGTAATAATTTTTTATATAATAAATATATAGGTACTATTTGTTTTATATTTTTTTATTAAAAACATTTTCATGCTACTAGAAAATTCAGATTTTCTAGTTATATAATAAAAAATGAATATAGGGACGTCAGTTCAACAAAGGTTAATATACAATACCAAAAATGAAACTCTTCTTGCTGCCACGAATATTCTTAACAATGTATTTTAATACGATTTATTCATAAAACAGGTTGATCAATATGATCCTTATTTTCACCTAGTTCACAATCAAAAATTAATTGCTATGGTGTAACATATAAAGCAAGCAAGCCGATGTAATTACAGTCCAAGAAATTAATATCTGTGGGCCTAACTTGATATTGTTAAAGATTTAATTCCTCAGATAACGATAGATAGATATACGAGTAATTTTACTTTATTTCTCGCTAGTTTATATGATTTGTTAATATATTTAATCAGTGGCGGTCCCTTATGCAGGCCGCAGCGCCCCGCGCCCCTGCTGAACATTGAGCGCATCACCGTAGATATATAATTGTATTGCGATATTTTATCTAGGCATTATTTTTCCTAAAAGATAAAGCTTGCGCCGCGAACATACCTAACACTCATGACTCACCCGATATGGCGGCTAGCAAGTACCTGTCAAATGCATATGCCCTATCTGTTAGAAGCGCTAGAGTTAGAGCGACGGTATGCAGTATAGCTATACAGCTATACTGCACATACTTGGCAATTTAGCTATATCGTTAAATGTAGTACAAATTCGAGCGCCACCCAGCCACACAGTACAGGTTAAATGCATATGCACTCATCTCACTCTATTGCAAGCTATAGGTGAGAGCG
Source organism: Leptodirus hochenwartii (assembly GCA_947310635.1). Lineage (NCBI taxonomy): Eukaryota > Metazoa > Arthropoda > Insecta > Coleoptera > Leiodidae > Leptodirus > Leptodirus hochenwartii. The sequence goes on along the minus strand of OX371176.1, from coordinate 6,747,111 downwards.
AACGTATGCAGTATGTCTTCTCTATTTCTTCGGTCGGCTTGTACTATATTACGACTAGTGTGCAACATTCCAGCGGCTTTGGATGAGTCATAGCAACGTGATGTCACGCCGCTTGTACAGCGAGAATATATATCGTTGTTTATACTATTCTGGGTTACGATTCTTTAGCGTCCTAACAGAGAAGCCTAGTAAACAGTAAAATTGATATAGATATAGTTGCATTGTTCTGTGAGTTACGTATGTACGATTTGCCACGTGTTTCTCCAAGAATATATTTAATAGAAATAATTTAATAAAAATGAATAGTGTTAGTTCTTTATTGAAAATAGAGTTTGGTGGACTTTTTCTTGTGGACAAAGTAAAAATTAAAGAATTAGGTAGGCCATTGCCTGATTTAAATTTATCGCAAACTTGTGCAAGGAGTGCTCAAAACCGGACATTTACAAGAGACATTTACAAAAAAAATTATAACACAGATGAAGGACAGATGCTCATATCGTGGCCATCTACAAGCCGCTGAGTTATTTAACACGAAATCGATGCCAACATTTTCTAAACAATTTCCAGTGGACCTTTTAGAAACCGTGTGTCATGCATATCAATTTTTGAATAAAGCCAGATTAAAAACAGAATTAGAAGTCATTTACTCGCGTCCGGATTTTTATCAAATAATTGGAGCCACAAATTTTCTTTCGTTATTGCTACAAAATAATCTGAGTGAAACTTCGATGACCACTGCTGAATCAGAGCGTTGATTTTCAACATATAAAAGAATCAAGACTTTTTCGCGAAATGCTATGGGTAATGATCGTTTAAACGCGTTGGCGATGATGTGTATTAATAAAAATGCGGTGCGAGATATTTACAATTTTAACGAAAAAGTTTTAGAAAAGTTTATATCAATGATAGATAGAAGAGTGGAATTCACTTTCAAGAAATGATTGAATTTAATAATTTTGCATACATTTTAGGTAAGATTTCTCACTATTATGTTATATTTTAAGAAATGCGCCTCTCCACATTGAAATTGCACGAATCGCCACTGTATTTAATAGTAGCTAATTCCTCGACTAATTCATAAAATATTTGGTTAATAAAACTACAAAAAATTCGACGTAAAATGTAGATTTATATTCAAGCATTGCGTAATTGGTTTTTATTTATTTGTGACCATCTCAATGACTGAATGGTATTACTTTTTGAAAGTTATATTGAATAATCCACAAGGAGTAATTTAAAAAATACTCATAGATAGATTATAAATTCTTCTACGTGTCATTTTATTTTATTTTTCAATAAAATTATGTAACCTCTTCGCATAAATATTAGATCATTTTCATCTTCTTTAAAAACAATATACTTTTCAATACACGAAGTCTAATTCTAATTAGTTTTCTAAAACGTTTTAATTTTTTTAGACTAATCTTATGGTTTCCATTTAAATTATAAAATGGATTAGATTCATTGACTAGTAATTGTTTAATTGCAGAAGATAAAATTACTCAATAGCTTACGCATTATGTTTATAGCTTATATTTAGAACAAGTTTAGTTTACTTAGAATTGTCTTGTCTTTAGACCTACACACATAGACTCTGAAGTCTCTTTAGAAGAATACATAAGATTATTTAGTCTGTATAGCTCGCAAATTTGAAGATGTTATGGAGGTCTTAATTATTTTAATTAACTAACACAATAGATATGGATCAGGACTAATATAATAATGATTATTTAATTAATAGGAAAATGTTTGTAGGTTAAGTAGGATCATATTTCTAAATGTTAAAAAACTTTAGTATTAAATAGAAAAGTTTATAAAAAATAATTTGAATAATAATTGAATTAATTTCAGAATATTTTGGCAATAAAAGATATTTAGTTTATAAAATTACAAGCGGAAATTTATACGCATGTATTTTCGATAGTGTATTTTCGATGACCCCTTTAATGAATTAAAAAAAAATGAATTTACTTTTAAAACAATTTTCATTGCACCACTCAGATATTTATTTAAGAACAATCGCTTTAAAGGACTTTGAAATACAAACGAATCTACATTCCATTCCCTCAAACAAAACCTTTTTTTTAGCAATGTTTTAACAATTTTTTTCGCAAAAGTTAATATCCTGCCGACGAGAGATATATACATAAATTAAGCATGTATGTAGGCTTGTGCTTATGAGTTTTTGTGCTGGCAATGACTGGTTGATTTTCAACAATAAGTGCAGTAATAATTACAATTGCAATTACTATATCGTCGGCACATATATAGAATTTTTGTATGGTACATTCGCAGCTACTTGACCAGGTCTATGAAAATTTGAACAAAACAAAATTAACAATAGATTGTGTGTAGAAATAACGAAAATGGACATCCGTTTGTATCCGATAAGGAAAATTTAAAAAGACTCCTTTATATAAATTTTCCTTATTAAATAAAGAGAAGGAGAAGTACCACAGGATTTTCAGCGTAGTAGAATAGTAACAATGCCGAAGAAAATAGGAGCTAATTTGTGTGAGAACTATAGGACCATTAGTCTACTATCACATGCATCGAAGATATTGTTAAAGATTATTTATATGATATTAGAAAATAAAGTAGAGGAAAGGCTAGGAGAAGATCAGTTTGGTTTTAGGAAAAACAGAGGGACGAGGGAGGCGATTCTAGCACTAAGAACGGTAGTAGAAAAAAGAAAGAGGGTAGGAAAGGTAACTTGCATAGCTTTTGTAGATTTAGAAAAGGCATTTGATAATGTAGATTGGGACATAATGTTTAGAATTTTAAAAGAAACGGGTATAGATTATAAGGATAGGAGAATAATTTTTAATTTATATAAACACCAAACTGCCTTAGTTAGAATTGAGGGGGAAGAAGAGGTAGCAAAAATAGGGAAGGGAGTTCGGCAGGGATGTACACTTTCACCGTTATTATTTAATCTATATATAGAAGATGCAATAAACAAAGTAAAAGAAGAGTATAGTGTAGGTGTGAATGTACAGGGAGAGAAAATATATATGTTGAGATTCGCCGACGATATAGCTATATTGGAAGAAAGCGAAAAGAATTTAGAAAGGGTATTGAATGGTATGCAGGCAGTATTGACTAGGGATTTTAACATGAAAATAAATATAGGTAAAACTAAAGTGATGAGGTGTGACAAAAAGGAATGCAGTAGAAAAATGAGGATCACAATAGGAGATAATAGAATCGAAGAAGTGTCAGATTTTTGTTATTTAGGCAGTAGAATCACAAAAGATAATCGAAGCAAGGTAGATATAAAGTGTAGGATAGCACAGGGTAGGAAGGCATTCGTAGAAAAGGAACAGATTTTAAGATCAAATATTGACTTGGGTATTAGAAAAAGATTACTGAAGGTATATGTTTGGAGTGTAGCACTGTACGGGTGTGAGGCGTGGACTATAGGAAAGGAAGAGAAGCGTAGATTGCAAGCATTCGAAATGTGGTGTTATAGGAGGATGATGAGGATTGATTGGGAAGATAAAGTAACAAATGAAGCTGTACTAGAGTTAGTAGGGGAGAAGAGAAGTATTTGTAGAGTGTTACAGCGTAGGAGAGACAGATTAGTAGGGCATATTCTTAGGCATGGGGGGATTATGCAATTGATCATAGAAGGTAGAGTGGAGGGAAAGAGAGGGGTAGGTAGGCCTAGATTGGAGTATGTGAGTCAGATAGTTGAAGACGTTGAGATGAATAGCTATAGGGAGATGAAGGGATTAGCTCAGGATAGATCGGCATGGCGTGCTGTTTCCAACCAATCTTTAGGATTGCGGACTCTTTAACTAACTAATTACCTATTTTCAATATTCCAAGTTTCGCTGAATGCGGCATACGTAGGCAATATTCGCATTCTATAATCAAGGTATGCTTGTGTCGAATATAATTAGTGCTAATTAGTGATTGCACATGCATCAAGGATCTTCAAACATATTCGTAATTACTAGAAAAATTACTTATTTTAAGATGCATCGTAAAAAATGCACTACAAAATGAATGCCTATATATGCATAACGTCACTGTTGAAGAATAAATGACAATTTCTATTGCATCGTCCTTAAAAAAAGTATTAACTAACAGAACAATAATCAGTTGTAAGTTTTTATATGTGTAGAAATTAAAAGTACATTTTTGTATGATGATCCTTGAATGATTTGAATGAAAAAACTTGTGTTTTTATTAATAAATTTCGAAGCGTTAATTCGTACCGAAAAATTAATCTAAATAGGTAAAAATGATTCTATTTAGGTACTGTAAGGTGTGGAACGGCATCTAACTCTTACATATCTTTATACATCTTACAAATTATAATTACATTGCCAATACAACGTACCTTATCTATAATACAACTTACTTTAATAGGAAGGTAACGTTAATAACACTCCTAGTATGTGTTATATTATATAGGGTGACAAATTAGTCTTCCGAAGTTTTATAGGTTAGTGTACAACACGTCAATATGGTAGTTTTAATAGTGCAAAAAGAGTACCAAAAATATTTAAGGACGAATTTTTTTAATGTATTTAAAAATACCTACACAAAATTACAATTTTCTAAAGCTTTAATTTTTTTTTTCAAATGAACTGATTTTAAGCAGAATTTACTTTAATAATTTGAACAATGATGTTCTAGTGGCAATATTGAATAAATATTTTATAAATTGGATTCTATTGATTAATTGAAAATATTACCCTCTTTTATACGGGCTGCTTTAGTAAATTTAATGAGGCATTATTAATAAGTTATTTAATATATAATGGGAAGATGTATTTTAAATCGTTGGTTCGAATATTGTATAAATTCTAGCGACAAATTAATAGTCAAGACACAATAAAATTAGTATAAATGACAGGATTATGGATTTTATAACTTCTATATTGATATATTGATATATAGAAAAAAATAAAATATTAAAAGAGCACGTAAAATAATAAAAAATAACAGTGTGATTTATTGGAAATAGTTATAAGATAGTTGGAAAAGTTTTTAACAATATTGGTTTTCAGAACACCCTGTAGCGTTCTTCAGTACACCAGTACTGTTTAAACTCATTGTTTCATATGAAGAAATAACGTTGAGATCAATTTAGTTCGTGAACATTTATATTATGTAATAATACACTCGTTCACGAGGTGGTTGAAATTAACACGTTATTTATTATCAACGCCAGAATTCAAGGGAATAATCTTGTAGAAAATTTGTAATGAAACTTTAAAGTTTCGTTCGTGAAATAAATTCGAAATTACTGCCACGATGTAATGATATAGAACATAGAAGATATAGAACTAGTCTATAATTGAAAATTAGAAAAGTTTGGAGGAAGAATTAGTTTTGATTGATTTTAATCTTTTAAAAGGTTTCAAATTGTGAAAGAGGATTGCCTAAACTTTGTTAAATATGTATATAATATAAAAGAGAACAAAATGATATATATAGTATCTAGTTTATTGATGAATTCATACTAAACTATGTATTCTAATTTGAGTATGAATAATATCTATTTAAAAAAAAAACGTACAACATATGTCATAATGAGGCAATTTTACGCATTGGAACAAAATAAAATAAATATAACAACATTTTCAATTGTCATTTGGTATTTGGATATTTTTAGGCGTTCTGCAAGAATTTTTTAAACTACAATATCACAGTTCGAATTACAGTATCCCTCCAGAATACAAAAATTTCGCACATTCGCACGTGTGTAAGTATTAAAAAAAAAAAAATTTCCATGGGGATACGACGACAAAATGATATATTACCGTCAAGTAGCTGAGATAATATCGAGGTGTTTTTATCGTGATATGTAATCGCGTTGGCATTTATCTGTCTGATCGGTTTGGCAATATCGATTTACGGCAGTGCTTCTCAAGATTTTTTAGGGCGAATATATTTAGGGGGAATATATGAAATGGGGCACGAAAATGTGGAAATTGCAGGAATAACTATGTATTGAAACTACAAAAGATCAAGAGCAAAAGATGCATTCTGAAAATAAGATATTCCGAATTAGAATTTATTTAAAACGGGGGCGCTGTTACAAAATAGTTGAGAATCGCTGATTTTTTATATATGCGGATACAGAGAACATTACTTTCTGTCCAATATCTAAAGATTATGTGTATAAGACTATACCCCATAACGACTTATAATTTATTCGAAAAGAAATCAAATTGTTTAAATGTCACGGACGCATATTTCATCGCGTAACATAATAATAATGTACGTAGCGTTTTCTAATACGTATCTTACAACAGAACGAATACAGTGGCGGATCAGCACAATAAAAGCCCTTGAATTATATTTGTCTTGAAAAGGTATAAAAGGTGAAAAGGTATAGAAATATATTACTGCTTCAGTAGTGCTCGAGTTTAAACGTACGAAGTTTTTTTTTAAATTTAATAATACGAAGATAAATATTTCCGAACGTTTTGGTAATCCAAAATAAAAATCTGAATTTTTTTGGAAGCTCAACTATAGAAATATCAATATTAAAAAAAAAAATCACGTAATTTTTGAAAATCGCGTTCTAAATATGGCAATTTTTGAATAAATTTCGTTACCTTTATTTTTCTATGTACGTAGAACAATTTCTTTCGGGAAATTCAATAATATTCATTAAAATTGATGATAATACCAAAATTCTAGATGGCTACATTTATAAAGATATTAATTTGAATATATTCGCAATAATTAATTTTTAATATCTCATGAACTTATTTGAAAATTGTAATATATGTTCCATTCGAATATTGCAACAATAAAAATTTTAGTCCGTCGCTGGGTTTATTAAAACATCCAGTCTATCACTAGCTGATATATTACAATAACAATTTATTATCCATCCATAAAATGCTCTGCGTAATAAATTCATGTAACATAAAAAATAAAATGCACAGGAATTTCTAATACAACAACAATCATTAGCAAATAAATCTACAGCATGGGTTTGTTAGAAAGTTATCCTTAAAAAATCAAACGATTCTATCTATGTATAATTATATCAATTATATTATAGATATAAATATAAAACTTGCGTCAATATTTCGGCCAGAGTCCACTTTTAGAATATTCCAATAAATATTACGTGGGTTTAACTGAAAGCGACTGTAACCTTGATATGTATTAAGATTTGTTATGTTGCAATATAAAACTATGATGAAAGTGAATCTAGAGCAGGTAGAAATAATATGGTTATGGTTCAATTATTTGTAGGAAGCAAATAACGCAGAAATGTATGTTACAGGCTTATTAGACAACATGCTAAGAAAATACCATACGAAATTATAATATTATACATATATTGTTTTAATAATTCATATGACCCTTTCGTATTTAACTCACAATAACTCAAAATCAGACAAAATCAAACAAAGAAGATGAAATTGTTATTTTTTTTACATACGACTTCTTTTAGTGTAAGTGGTATTTTTTTCTGTGTCCAAGAATATGTTTTCGTGAAATAGTTGCACACAGAATGTTGATATATTTACGGCTACTTCTTCAGATTGAGCGTAAATCGATGTTAACCTAATATGGTCTTGACAATTGAACTGAAAAACGTGATCGGTAGTCAAAATATGTCGAGTAAAACAATTTTTTTTCATGTCATTTTATGTAAATTAAGCTATTAATTAGAGTATAAAGTGGTTCATTATAGGACAGCCCAAGTCAAGATTAGACACATAATTTGTTGCGGTTAAATTATTTTGCGAGCTAATATGATTAAATTCTTGCTCGCTAGTCACGGAAGGAAATCGTATCTTGAGACGAAGGAAGTAAATTATAACGATTCAATCGAATATATTGCGTGCTTATTTTTAATCCTCGCCAATATCCTTATTTGTAATTATCTTGGTTTTATACTTTCCATGTATCATTTATATGTAATTAATGTAATTACAATTCTTTTCGCTACAAGTTCACTAGATATCTGAAGGGAAGGTATTATTCAGAAATAGTAGTAGATATAAATTCTAAATCTATTGAAAATAATGCTTTATATTTAATTTCCAAATAAATATCAAATTGTACTTTTTTTAACCATTTATTTCAAAACTAATGTCTATAAGTTTATTCTGCAAAAAGGGCGCTATTCGAACGAAACTTAAAATCTAACAAATACAACATAATTCGTTACTACATCCAAAATAATGTTTAAAATCTTGATTTCAGCTATTTAAAAAAATTATGTCTGTTGATTTTATTGAAAAAAGGGTGAAATCTTTTATAATTTTATAAATAAATATCGAAAAATACCAGGTGTTTCTACATCAAAGAGTATCATTAAATAATTATTGTCAATCGAGCATAATATTTGCAAAAACAATTAATTGTGTCATCTCATCTGTCATACTTTCACCAATTAATTATTTATCGTAAAGTTCCATCGTTAAATCATCATACTTATTTATAAAATATGAGAATGCTTATATTTATATTATAATCACCAATAATATAGAAAATACAAATACATCGTCGTTTGTTGGCAATTATAATGCTCATTTTCTATTGTTTTGTAATATTAAAAAGCATTTATGGCTAGTAGAACATGCACAACTAAACAAAGAGGTAGAAATAGCGATATTCAGATATTAGTTTTCGTTGCAATGTTATGTTAAAGTATGCGAATGCGTGCTTAAAAAAGAAATAAAAATTTGCACTTAAAGTAAAAGGCTACGTAAATAATATTTTATTGTTTATTTTCTTTTTATATGGAAATATCACTAATTAAATTCAAGAATTAAATTACATACATACAATTAATGGAGAATTGCACAGTAGAAATATTTTAAATAATCAGATTTGCTCTTATTTTTTTTCGATATTCTTGTGGTAAGTAAAATTATATATATATATATAAATATGCTTCTGACTTTTTCGACTTGATTTTTTTTCTATGTTTATTTTGCCTAAAAATATTTAAATTACTTTCGCAGATTTAATAACTACGCAAGTAAAAGTAATAATTTAGGAATTTTTAAATAGTTTACAAATTAAATTTAAAAGATTTTCTTACCGCTTAAGCTATTCAAAATAGCTTGTGTGCGATATTACAATAAACATATTTTTTTTTATATATTATAACTAGAAAAAGGAAGGTCTTACAAGATACGAAATTATTTAGATAATTCCTTAAATTAACAATACTCAGTCAAGTAGTTTTAGTATTCTATCCACATCCTTGTTTCTTAATGTCTTAATCCATTTTTTAATTAATTTAGTATATTTTCGTTAGTTTCTTTACAAAATTTTAAAATTTTCTGGCAAGGAATGTGCCGTTTTGGCAGTGAAAGTTATGTTGTAAAAGTGAGGCGATCGTATTGAAATATATTGCGGAAATCCATTGAATATTGATATTGTGATAACTTGCAAACATATCAAGTTTGGATACAACATCAATGAGAATGAAATATTTATGGCATAAAACAATCTTGTTAACATTTCCATTTATGATGCATAATTCGTCTTGAGTTTACTGTTTTATTTAAAAGCAACGTTTTCTAGCACCGGCAACATAATTTTTCGAAATTACACAGGTGAAATACACTTGCATAGTTATTGCAGTCTATTATCTTATCTGGTTATAATGTCAACCTCCTAGAGGCATAGAATCAGAAGATTGCAAGGTTGCTGCATTTTTTGGAGTGCGGCAAAACTCAAGTAAATAACGTCAACTGGAACCTCTTTTATAGCTGTTCTCCTGCATGGAAATGCTCGCAAAGATGTGCGAATCGTGACTTTGACTTATGTATATTTCAAATAAATAATATACAGGAGAGTATAGTTTAAATAATTAATATACAGCGTAGTTTACAAACGGAAAAAAAGATTTGACACCAAATATCGCCTGAACTCGATTATTCGTCCTGGATTTTGTTCAATCTTATTGGAACATTATTTTAAGCCACAACTTTTATTTGAAGTTTTTTTATTTGATAAAAATAGACACTTCTTATGGTGATGGTAGTAATTATTTAATATGAAAATTAATATTTCAACAATACACTTGACGTCAACAAAAGAAACATGTTCCTTTAATTTCTCGTTTCACAGTGAAATGTTTTTTCACAAATATTTATATTATTGAATAACGTGCATTCTTAAAATAATTGATTTTAACATTCACATGCTTCGTGAGCACGTTTTAACTATTAAGTGCTTCGAAAACAAGTTTTATGTTTGTTTTTAAACTATATCACTGGTTACGTATGTCATTTTCATTTAAACATAATATACGGGTAATAAAACAATCTCAAAGATATTATTATATTATTTACGATTTTCAAACCCTTGTGTTATTTGCTAGGTGTGAAACAATCTTCAATATTTTTAAAATTTAATATTAATTTAAATATGTGCGTTTAATTTCTTCTATACTTAAAATTTCGTAGTAAATAATTTCCATAATAATGACACACAAATTGCTTTAAGCAGATTTATAAAAATTACGCAATTCAAAGACCTAGGAAAATTGTTTTATGTGATTATAAGCAATTATTATAACCATCTTTAATATTATCGAACAAAATAACATAGAGTACATAAAACAACTCAAGAAAATGTTAGTTGCTAGCTTCTAATATTCTGTTAAATATTTGGGGAAATAATTTTAAGTTTTCGTGACATTAAATCTAATGATTCCAAATTCGTATCGCATAACCACTATACAAAAATAATCATAACATAATTAATTTAACAGTGCCATCGTGAATATTTAATAATATTAGTAGAAAAATAACAGAGTGGGTTAAATGTAGATTTAACTTACATAGTGGAATAGATGTAATATAATATGAAATTTTTTTTACAAAAAAAAATGGAAAACCATAATTGAAGCTTGTCATTCGCAAGGAATAATAATTTAGGTTGTTGAAAATGTCCGACTTGCATATTGTAGATTTTTTTAAGTTTTACTATCTTTCATATTAATCTGAGTAAATATATTTGAACCTTTATTACGTACGAAGAAAAATCGATTACACAAATGCATCTGACGAATTTATTTTAATAATTGAAATATAATCCTTGTTTTAACCGCACTTTAGGTTTTGAAGCAATATATTAACAAATATATACTAATGTCCATTGATTTTATTATTCATTACATAAGCTTCTATGTCAATGAAAATAAATTAATAAATTATAATGGACAGTAAGCATGCGATATTCTAAATGCATGTATATTTAACAACCAACGCTGGCAAAAAAGCGAGAGTGAAAATTATGATTTATTTCGAGCGCTGCTTATTGGATATTGTACAAGCATTGTGCAGAATAACAATGTACTAAGAAATACCTAACCAAATATGCACATTTAATTCGAAGAATAGCGATGACAAGACACCGACCAGATATTGCCAATTAGTATACTAAAAATGGAAGTACGGAATGGTTCTGGTGAAGTATACAACAGGTGGGTGTGACGAATATTTAGATAAACATACTATGGAATTTATTCACTTTAGAACGAAATTACCTGTCGAGAGAGTGAAAATGTAATTATCCTTTTGATGCTTCAGTGAAGGATTTGATACGTAATTGAATTACTCTTGCGAAAACCGCATATTCGTTTTTATTGTGGGTCCAATGAGGACTTAATGACAAATCATGCAAGCTGCAATTGTATATAATAAAACATTACGTAGCCCCTTTCCTAATCAATTACACATATTATAAAAATAAGCGAAAGAGAACCTAAGAAAAAAATCGAGGGTTCAAATATGTGATCTATAGAAAAAATATCGTTAAATTTCATTGAAGGACAATTTGATAAACATTGCCTATATTATCCTTAAATATTGACCTACGAATTCGTTTGTTGAGTCATGAATAAAATTGCAATTGCAATTGCGATTTCTTAAGAAGAGTAGCAGATATACGACGCATTTCCCGCCAATATAATCACACAACCTCTGGCTAGACTTCTTGTAAAAAACATGACTCAATCGCAAGTCCAACAATGTTTTAACCATGACTAAATAGATAGTTGATTTTTGCTGTTGCAAATCAATATTCGCACAATTATATAATTTTTCGTTGTTTTTTTAAATTAATAGCCATACATTACCAATATAATTTGTGATTGGTCCTAGGCAAGACAGAACACTTACGGATCTAAAAGAAATTTCCTTTTCGGAAAAATTTCCTCCTGAAATAAGACTTGTAGTTACTTGAATTTTTACGCTTATTCTTTTGCTCTTGCTTATGTGTCATTAAGACATACAAAATTCGATGAAGTATTTATTCACAGGTCCGTATAAGAGGTATAAGAAATTGTTAATGATTCATGACAAAACGTCATTTCATTTGCACATGTTGATGAAATCATTTAAGTTTGTTTTTCTTAATTCGAAACCGAAACCAACAATCATCAAATTACTCAACCTTTTAGGGTATCTATTCTCTTCTAATTGTACAAGAAGATTGTTCGTCTAAAACACCTCCACAACAACACAAATCATTTCCAAAGACTTACCGTGCTTTGACCCACACATAACAAGGTAAACACGGCACTAACAACAACACCGATAATCCTGCTCGTCACAGGTACACGTGGAGGATAAGACCTAGAGCCACCCATTCTGCAAACCGTTGTTTGACCAAACGGCACACTAAACTACAACAGACAGCCCTGCTCAAGACACCGCAACCCGTTCAATCACAACGCCGTTTCTCTGTCGTTGATCTTTGATCGCGATGATCGCATGGTGGGTTTTTGTGACGATCGCTTGTTTTTGATCGTATTTAGAAGGAGGATGACGACGCTATCGCGCGGTACAACGGACTCTTTGATGTTGTCTTGTCGTTGATAGTGCTCGTACTAATGGTAATGTTGGTTGTTGGTTAGTGTTGTTGTTGATCGGAAAGAGCGACTGAAACGATTGTGGCGCACTTTGTGGCTGTGCTGCAAACCAAAGCGTGGAACGTTGCTTGCGTGAACTGTGCAGAAGGTACAAAATGAAAGTCGCAGTCTGGCCAGGAACGGCTGAAGGATGTGGCTGGTCAATGGCTAAGAGCAAAGCCGACAAATATCGAAATCTAAGGTTCAGTATTGTCTGAAATTTATTTATTGCTCAATTATTTTAGGACGATCGCAAAATAAGCGACAGGAAATACATGTCTTCTTATACGTTTTATAAAGAATTTAAAGCTTCATTTTTGTTAACCACCTCAAACATTATTCCCCTGGACTTGTTATAATTACTTCAATAATTAACACCAATTTATATCAAATGTAGGTTTCACAATTTTAAACTTTTCATTATTTCTAAATTCTTTCTCATACTAAAGCCTTCCTCAGGATGAATATTCCAATAAGAATTAAACAGCACATCCAACAGTATAATGTAATTTCAGTACACCCGCTTAATTGCCCATAACTTAATTAGTAAATTACTATGCTCATCCATTAATTTTAGTTTATAAATACCTAATTTTAAAAAGTAGATTAAAGAGTGATTTTTAATACTTTGGATTTTTAATTATGGAAAATGTGTTCATTTTAGAAAATGTGATCATTTTATTGGCGTTATATGATTTAGTATTAAATATGTTTAAGAATAATTGAGCTCGAAAAGAGATGTTTGTGATAGATATGTGTAAAATCAGTTTTTAGTAAATTTGGCAGAGGTGTCTTGAAATGTTTCAAATGTCCTGATGATAATGAAAAAATCAATTTGCAAAATATACCTTAAAGTATTGATTACATCTCTCATCTCTGGAGATTTTGTTTTACTTGAATAGCATATAGTATTAATTAAAATTATAATCAGCGCGATGAAATAATTAACATTAAAAGCAGTGTGTCAAGAAAAATTAATGAGATAATGACAGATTTCACTGTTTAGATATTTTTTTATAATGATATATTTAGATAACGCATCTTTCTTAGTATTAGGAAAAATTAAATGTGATTAAATGATGAAAGATTTTTCATACTAAAGTAAACTTTAGTAAACTCAATAAAATTATGCAATAAAAAATATCATTATGTGCATTACAATATAAAAGTTTTAGCAATAAAGACTTTCTAAAGAATTCATTTTTTAAGAAATGTAAGGAAAATTCAAAGAAATATTATGTATAATACCAACGAAGATAGAAAAATAAATGTGCAAATTACACTTTTGTCATAATACCTTTGAACAATAAATTAAAACTTGCAAATTTTGCTTTGCTTAATAAACATTGTATCATATTCCTAAGCAGCGATTTTTCTAATTTTTATTTGTATCGAATTGATAAACCTTTTAAAGAATAATAATCTATTTTTTTAAAGCAATATTACGATACTACCTATTTTTTAGACATTTTTTAAAATAACAATTTGAGTACACACACAAATTTTATGTTTAACAAAATTCCTTCCATTACCTCCCTGCAATTAAGTGGTTAGGTTGCACTTTGTTCGCTCATCGGATTCTCTATGCAGAAAGTAGTTTTGATAGATGTTTCGTTCACCTGGCTCACCTGTATATACTTAAGTTGGTAGTACTTAATTCATACTTTCTTCCACATTGTGGAGCCGCACTCCAGTGATTCTAACAGTAACGTAAAACACTAGACATCCGATGATATAAGACTGCGATCAACTGATTCAGTCAATTCGAAAAGTGCACATGTCGCTAAATTACGATTTTAACATTCGACTTGAGAATATACCCGTACATAGATGAAAAGATCGTAGAATTTTGAAGATTTTGCTTTAATTATTATTGGTACAAAAAATATTGTATAAATTATACATGTTTTTATGAAGATTGTATATTTTTTAAGCCAAATTCTTTAGACAAGTTGCGGAATTTAAAAATAATATTGATTTAATATTTATAATTGAAACTAGCGTTGATATTACATAAAAGTATATATGGTATAAAGCTAATTTGGAGGAATATGCGACATAAGCAGTTTTTACAAAGTATTCATTTCTGAAGGAGTGTTCTGGTGAAAAGTCAATGCCAGCTTAGAAAGATTCAAGAATGTTTCTAACCTTTCGAATTTTTTAACTCAACTCAGGATAGTAAATAATTTACATTTATAAAATATCTCGCAGTAAAAAATAATTATGGAAGGCAATGTCAATTATTTGCATTGTTTTATATTTGTTAGGCTTAAATTAATAAGTTTTTAAAACTTATTGAAATAATTTATCATTTGGCATATCTTTAAAATGGTTATAATGACCTATAACTTTAAAATAAACGAAAGTCTTGCGGTAATCTTATTTTGTTCTTTCATCATGTAAACTATCCAATTTTTCTGCTCCATATGTTCTTGATTGTTATCCTTTTATTGTTTCTATCAAAAAAAATCAGCGCTCTGATTTTTTAAAAGACACATATCGACGTACGAAGAAATTTCTTAACATTGACAATATTAATTAATAAACAAAGCTTTTTTGCAAACAATTCTATCACAAGTCGTATTTAGAATTCATTTTTGATAACTTTTTCTTATTTTTATTGATTTTCTAAGAAAACTTTATTTTTAAGGATATCCATCGAGATTATTCCCACAATTAAATATCCTCCTCAGTTTTAACGCATATTTGTTTGATGTATTAATTTAAAAATGCAATTTTAAGAAGCTTAAGCAATGCTTTTTAAAATAATGTACTATTAATAATTTTGGTATTATTATTTTCTTACATTCTACTGTAATTTTTAAGTTTAATATAAACCACTTTCTTGCACATTGTAAAATTACTTTTATTACCTATTTCATTATATAAATAATTATTCAGTTTAATTTTTATTCGCAGGTCGGTAATTACGAATATTTCTAACAGTACTTGTTTTATATATGCTTAGCTGGCCAATGTTTAGAATACAACGCAAATTATGGTATATATTCATTTAATAAACCACAAGGAAAACCATTTGTTCTGAAGCTATTGGCATCTTATATACCAGGGGTGCCCACACTTGGTCACACTAAGAGCCGTTTGAAAAATCGAAAATTTTTAAGAGCCATATCGGAATAAAACTCGCCCCTAAAAAAAGTAGAAAACGGGCATTCAGAAAATTGTACCACTTACTTGCTCATTATACGAAACAAATTTTATTCAAGGGTCATATTTATTAATTTATTTTTATAAAAAAAGTTTCTTACAAAAAAATATATAAATATAAATACCTACATTTACAATATGTACATAATTATATTCACTTACATATAATTATTGTTTGCTTGCATCAAATTTATGTATTTGAAAGTCAGAAACCATTTTTTTAATGTTAGGCTCATAATTGGTGATTGCACTTCTTATTAATTGCTGTAAATGTTCGTTTGTTAATTTGGACCGATATTTAGATTTAATATATTTCATTATTGAATACAGTGATTCAACACTGTATGTTGTTCCGAAAATTGACAATAATCGATATGCAACATTTTTTAAGTGTTTGTATTTTTCTGATGGTACCGCATTCCAAAATTCATTAACTGAAGTTGTAGATTTATGATACATTTTCAGTCCTACATCTTCTTGCATTTCAGTTAATTCCATTTCTCCTTCCGCTGTTTCGTGTAGTAATGTTTTAGAAATTGGAAAACCATTTGAAATTATATCAACTTCAAATGGATTTATTAAAAATGTAATAGATGGTTTTAACGCATCTAAATCTGCAAATCGTTCCTCAAAATCTTCCAAAATGTTGCCTAGTTTTGTATCATATTTTTTTACAGCTTTAGGTAGAAGATTGTATTCTAATGAAGTTTTTTGTAAACGCGGAAAATGATTAAAAGTTTTCTGGCTTATATCTTTTCGGAATATTTGTAATTTGGTTTTGAAACTAAAAATAATTTGGCTTAATTCTGCAATATTTTTATCTTTTCCTTGCATTTTTAAATTTAAATTACTCAAATGTTCCATTGTATCGGTAAAAAACATTAAGTCGTGGATCCATTCGCTATCTTTTAATTGTGGATATGATTGATTTTTTATATTAAGAAATTCCATTATAGGATCAAATAAGTTAACAAATTTGTTTAAAACGTTATATGTGGATAACCATCTTACAATGCAATACAGAGATAAGTCTGCGCATGGTTCGTCAATATCATTAATGAAATTACGGAACTGACGATGATTTTTTGCATTTGTCCTTATAAAATTTACAATTTTTATAACAGGAGTAAATACATTTTCAAAATTAAAATATTTTGCCACAAGATGTTCGCGATGCAGTATACAATGAATAGGTATAAAATTAGGTATACTTGAATCTTTTTTTAAAAGGCCTATTAATCCCATGTTCTGTCCAACCATTGCTGCTGCCCCATCAGTCGAAACACTGACTAATTTAGTTCTTGGAACATTTTTCTGTTGAAGTGCAATATCAAAAGCTTCTTTAATATCAATTCCACGAGTCGTATCTTTCAAAGCAATTAAATCTAACAACTCCTCTTTCGTTTCTGCATTTTCTAACACGAGACGAATAAGAATTGCTAATTGTGGTTGATCAGTAATATCAATGGATTCATCAAGCGCTAAGCTAAATGCTACGCAATTTTTTATGTCATTATTTAATTGTGATGACAAATCGACGTTTATTTCTTCTATTCGACGTTCAATCGTTTGTCGTGAGCTGGGAATCTCGTTAACTAGCTTCAAAAGTCCGGAATTGTTTGGGTCCAATAGTTTAACTGCGCCCAATAAATTTTTTTTAATAAAGTTACCATCGGTATAAGGCCTTTTTTCTCGTGCGATATTCCACGACATTTGGTAACTAAATTCGACAACATTTTTATTATCTTCAATAAATTTTGTCAAAAATTTGCTTTGATTTGTTATTGATGATTTTAATGCTATTATTTTTTTGGTCCGTAATTCAGATTTTTCCGGAAATTGTTTGGAAAAATCTGGATGCAGTTTTTCGTAATGTCGTTTCAAGTTTCCAATTTTAAAATTGTTGATCGTTGCATTACAGATGAGACAAACAGCTTTGTCATTTTTCGGAATAAACACATAATCTTCTTCCCACTCTTTTTTAAAGTTACGATGTTCGTCGCAATATTTTCTCTTGCGTTTATTTGTTGGAGTCATTGCAAATATAAAATACTAAAATATATAAATAAATAAAATTAAAATTAAACATGTGATATTTATATTTAAATTACCTTTAAGTATATCAACAATATTTACGTAGAAATAGAACAACGTGCATCAAACTGAACTACAAGTGGTGAATGATGAAACAGTACTACACGCTGCACGCGCACTGCTATAAAAGAACAAAACAAAGTGATACGCGCTAACGTAGGTTTTCCTCGAAAATTATGTTCGTAAGAAAAGCAGCATGATCAGTCATGATCGGTGTGCGTTGTTCAACATCAAATTCATGATTTTATTTTATTTAATTTTTCTAATCTAGTAGGAAGTATTTATGATTTTTTTAATTGAGCCGCAACAAAACTCACAAAGAGCCGCATGTGGCTCGCGAGCCACCATTTGGGCACCGTTGTTATATACAACAAATTACACTTTGAGATACCAACAAGATGCTGCCTCGAAACTTTGTACATGCCTATATAATTTCGCGTTAGAAAAGGTTCGAAAGAATGAGTTAGCTTATGGGTTTTAGTTAATATATTCTCTTGTCCACTATATACTAGTCCTTCTGGTTTTGAAGGCTCTTTGGACGTCCTTCAATATCGCATGAATTAGACAACTGCTCAAAAACCCTTCAAACATTGAACACCGTGAATAAATTGGTACTCTTTATTTAATATTTGTTTATTTTGAAATAATTAGACCAATAATTTAATTAGACCTAACCATTTATATCAAAATAATTTTTTTTTTGTAGATAATGGGAAAATAGGTATACAGATTAAAAATGTGAATTTCAATTGCCCTTAATTGGAATAGTTCGGTGGTATTTAATTTTAAAAAAAGTTCAAGATATATATTTTTTTCCCGTTTATTATAACTATATATGGTATATTTTGGAAACATTGCAGAGGTTATTTATATGCAATATATTTAATTTAACGAAATATAATTACAAATTATTCAAAAAGATTTTGCAATTTTTAGTACCATTTTAAGTTATTAGTTTGCTCAAAATCACAAAAAAAAAACTATGTATTACAAAAAATGTATCCTTAAATCTTTGTAAAAATACATTTCATTATATACTAAAATTACATAAAAATGGAAAATTGAATTATGCAATTATATATACAGTTTTCACAAAATAACATTTTTGTCAAATTACGATTGAAGCAATATAACAAGAGGTACTAATCGGGTGTTCAAAAGTAAAAACCATAAAGACTAGGATTTACTAAAAGCATACCGTCTTCGCTAAGACTAAGTGCCTTGTTTACAACAGCAGAAACGAAAATAAGAATATATCTCTGCGCACCGGACCGTTCATTTTTTAACAGTATCTGACATTAATGAATAATTTCCTTGTCTTGATTACCTGTACTGGTAATTAACAGTGCTCTATGTTGCAGATGGATGGTAAACATTGATATCCAGTCCGGTATTGAAATTTTTTATTATGGTAATTACAGAAGACTTCTTAAATGATGAACTATATAGGTATAGGGTGAAATATAAAAATCGCGGATATTTTGCCAACGTTGTGTTAAAATACAGCCTTTTAAATAATAATGAAGAAGTATTATTTTCAGATTCTTTCAAATTTATACTTGCGTCTGCAAGTTTTTTACGTTGGACTGGCCAAATTAAAGCGACAAATGTTAAATCACATTATTAGTTGATTATATGCTTTTTGTAGAGATTTTTGTAGAGGTTTAATTGCATTTCACTTTTGACCTTTTCACATTTTTATATTTCAAGCTATCATTTAGCTATCTTTCATGGAAGTAAACTTTTCTTGTGGGAATATATTCTTTACCGATGTAACATTGTATTTTAGGTGATAATAAATAATTTTTGATCATATTTCTATTGCATTACAATGTCTTTGTTAAACCAGTAACAGCGGATAATATATTCGTTATATTTCAAATAAAAATTTCCCATCAAAAAAAAATTCTTATAACTGTATTTGTCAGCTTTTCATTTATTTATGAGCATAACATTCACGATGAAAACTAACATTAAGAGAATTTATTATTACATGTTATAGAAAAAAAGATGTGCTTTTGGTGCTCCAAAGTTTACAAACTAACAATTATGAAACTATATTTCAAAGATGCCGGATTGAAATATTTCTTAGTTTTATTAATATTTCTGACATTAAATTACTAGTAAATTACGCGCATATTTTTCAGTAAATAAATATTTTTGAATGTAAAATATACGCCTCTGGCAATAAATAAATTGCCGTTGTGAGATCTATATTAAATTCGATCAATTTAGCATGAATGTGTAATTTGGATCCAAGACCGCGACTTCATTTTCAATTGTGTATGCTTCGTAATATTTATAAATTAATTTTAATTAATTGTTCAGCCAACTATGCTTACAAAAATCGTTTATAACCACAAATAATCACATAACAAATTAGTAAAGCTAAAATCGAATATTTAATCAATTTTGATTTTTAATCCGACTATTCATTTGGATTTCCAAAAGATATATATTTAAATTGTTCGTGAAGAATCTTAAATCAATTCAGCAATTTAAATTAAATCAAAAATACACAATATTCAGTTTATTTTATTGAGCACATAAATGTATGTATTTTTATATAATTTTATAATGATTATGCATAAGTTAAATATGAAAAATTTGATTCCCAGAAATTGGTAGAATTTTCGAATAACTATTGGAAATTTTTAGAAATTTATTATAACAATTCAGGATGTTCGCTTATTAAAAATTAACAAGTGCAAGCGTTTGAAAAAACATGGAAATTTTATAGGAAGTGAATGTGCTACTAATATTTGGTTTGAATTTAATAATCGTACAACATTTTCTATTTTAATTGTAAAATGAAGCGTGTAAATATGAAATCAATTAAGTGTAAAATAATAAGATAAACATTGTAGCCGAAGTACCGCACTGAATTCCTCATTAATAATGATTGTCTTAACACTACAGTTCATCTGTTAAATTATGCTTTTGAGAACTTTCTATAAATTTTCTTAGCCGCATTGAATTGCCACTAATTTTACCACTTCCTCTGCAGATATGCTTTGGCGACGATTGGGTTCAGCAACGTAAAATTAGCCTTTCAATTTACATAATATTAAAATCAAATATAAGTGTGTTTTCTGTTGAAAAAAAAAAATTCAATATACAGGGTATTGGAAACTCTTCTACATTAAATGTAGGCAATCGAAAAATTTACCGAAGGATTATTCATTTATTTTATTTATTTATTTAAAATTGTAACTGTAATAAAGTTTTTATGATAAAAATAGATTGTAACTATACAACATTTGAAAAAAATGTCTGTTGTAAAACTATAGATATATAATTATGTTTGCGGGGTTAGATACAATGAAACATCTCCAAGGATTATCTTTACCACTTTGCAGTGGATCGTGTAAATGTTACGGTAAATTTTCAGCCTAATCAGTAGCTAGCTTCAGCTCAAATTGAATTGAAATTAATTCATTTAATGGCTTCAGTAATTCAAAAAGAGAATCGAACTGTTTCAGAACTGTTATTACATACAACAATGCAAAGAATGTTTCTATCTTGTGCTACTGAAGATGGGGGCATAGCCTTCGAAATGCGCACCTGGCTACTTAATGCTTTAAGTTACGGTATTTTGGTGATATTCTACACCATTGTTATTTAGTTTTTTTAATTTATTTAATTTAATAAATCCACTTATGTATTGTACCCACAATATAAAATTCACTAAAAATGCGAATTATTGTTTGCCTAAACTGATCATATCATATCCAACACGGCAAAAGGAGTCAGAGAGGTTTCATCTATGGTTTCATGTCAACATATCACTCTGCACATGGAAATGTTGCTAGAAGGACCGTTTATTGGCGCTTTCCTAAACCTGTAGCGTCACTCAGATAATTTTAAAGCTGCTACAAGTTTTCTAACTAAATGCAATCCTTAAGGGGTGTTAGAAAACAGCGAGAGGATTTTTTGCATGCTGGAAGCGATCCACGAACAGAATTAGTGCAGGATCATTAAGTTCTGGGTTGTAAGGTGGAAGCGACCTCTTCGTGGTTTTAGCACTCTACATCGTCTTGGCAATGGGCCAACGGTTCATATAAACTTACAATGTGCACCACATAAAAAATATTTTGAGGATTATTTTGAACATTTGGTCTTTTAGATGTAATAAATTAATTTTTACATGTAATCTGCTTAAATAAATTAAGCGATAATATAGTACTTAAACTAATTTGATCAGAGGCATATTTCTAGTAAAAAAATAAACAAAACAGTTAATCATAAGCAAATACAATTGCTTTTAGTTAAATAATTCTAAATTCTGCTCCCTTTTTTCTACGATAGCTATATCGTCGGGGAACCTCAACATATATATTTCCTCTGCCTAAATTTTCACACCTACACTCTTCTTTTACCTTGTTTATTACATTGTCTATATACAGGTTAAATAACAATGGCGACAGTGTACATCCCTGCCTGACTCCCTTTCCTATTCTTCTTCCTCCTCAATTTGAACTAACACCGTTTGATGATAGATTGAAACTAATTCTCCCATCAATATAATCTATTCCCGTTTCTTTTAATATTATGTCCCAATCTACATTACCCTTTTCTAAAGCTATGTGAGTTGTCGTCTTTCCTACTCTCATTATTTTTGCTACTACCGTTCTTAGTGTTAAAATAGCCTCCCTCGTCCTTCTGTTCTTCCTAAAACCAAACTGATCTTCTCCTAGCCTTTCTTCTACTTTATTCTTTATTCTTTTAGAAATATTCTTTAATAATATCTTCGATGCATGCGATAGTAGGCTACAATTGCTGAACTAAATTATTTTATACAAGATCAAACTTTTCTAAGATATCGCGTATGATAATAAACTGTCATATATAAAATAATTCAACAGGCAAAATACAGCTACTCCCATGGAATAGCAGAAATCTTCTTCTTATACACGAATTTACATATTCACAACATATAAAACTATTCCATGAATATATCACACAACATCGTATCGATTGAGGTCTCATTCCAATTTCAATTTTCGCAAGGAACGTGATCTCCTTTTTTTTCGAAAGATATAGGCGATATAAAGATAAGAAGCATATAGCAGTATCATTATTTTCAGATGAAGTTAATTGGCGCTTGTTGCAACGAAAATATCATATTCTTTTCTATACAGAGTCGAAACAATGTTATATATTCTGATTGTGTTTAATATTTACCCAATATACAGATTCAGAGATTCTCATTCTTGTTCGTACCATCTCCCACATATTCACAATCAAGACAAATACGATGTCTGTCAGCAATAAGTGTAATGGACAAAAGAATCATTAATGCTAAACTTTGAAACTTAAATTTTCCTTACCATTTAAACGCAGACTTAGAGCGAAACAATAAATAAAATTGAAGTAATAGTCAAGTTGGTATGGTCCAAAGTTAAATAATATAAAAATAAATGGGGGCATAGTTTCTTATTGATAAAAAAAATTATAATGCACTGTTATTTGGACTAGTTCAAATAATTATTATATAATTAACATTTTTATTTTTAAATTACTGTCACCTGAATGGGATAATTGTGCTATAAAAAAATGCATAATATTGCAAGGATTTTTTGTTTGCTATTTGTGGAAGAGCAACAACATTTATTTTACTGGACATTTTTTCTTTTTGAACAATGTATTTTGTTTTTGTTGACCTTCGCCCATTGTGGCAAAAAATGGTTATCCTTTTCTTATTGTATTTTATATATCGTATTTGTTTTTGTTTTTTTTACCCAATAAAGTCGATTATTATTATTATTATTATTATTATTATATCAAGTGCGTAAGCAAAATAAAATTTGGCAAATTCAGTCAAAATTGTATGTAAAGATTTTGGTTAGCCTTTCCCTTTTTTTTTTTGTAAAATCAGAACTATAGAGATTTTTCATGTTTTTACTAACTTCCAAGGACGAAGTCATATTTTAATCTGAGGAATTAAAAAAAAATTCTTACTAATTTTGCTATTATTGTTCAAGAATGAATTTATTTAATAACTAAATAATTATAAACAATTCTTTTTTCTATATGTAGTCAATTTTAAGTTTTAAAATTTAACTGACCTCATAATCTGCTATATTTTAAAATTGTTTACTCACACTTGTGAAAATCGTTATGGTATGATATTTAATTGGGAAATTATTTCTGAATATACTAGTCTGAAAAATAAGTCAGAATTCGTTTTGTGGAAACTCTTCATCAAGTTACATCGCGATTAAAAATAAATATTTCTACCGATTGATAAACATTTATATAAAAAAATTCAGCACCGTTCTTCAAAATCCCACATTTTCTTCTCAAACGTTCGCACATCAAACGACTACCTAGCAAGGATCGAGAAGCATAAAATTCGTCCTTTAACGCCACTTCAATTTCGCACGTCAAAAATACAACTTTTAAGCCATGGACATTGTCTTCCAGTCTATTTGTGCAAAGGCGTCTGGCGAGCCGGCATTTTGCCCCTATTGATTTCCCTTCGTATAGTTCGTATAACCACCGCGTCGTGCGTTGGCGGCGCGCCGCCCTTATATCACCACCACCGACCACTAGATCAGTACACGAAACGTCCACTGTACCGAATGTACTGTACACGTTATATAGGGGTAGTTTTTCCGTTCATGTATCAATTACATCACTGAAAACGTGCCTGAAGACGTGCTTAATCGGTATCGAAACGTGTAATTCGCCGCTTCGCAAGAGTTTTCCCCAATTCCCGTAAGTACCTTCGCTCGTTTTCCATTTGAAATAGTAGTAGAGATTTTTGGTATATGCAATAGTGCCGCTTATGCAGTAATTTAAGTTGCCTGCGCTGATATCTACCATTCTTAAGACTATGATAATGATCGTGGATGGTATTAGTACTCATTTGTAGCATTCGTTCATGGAAAATTAGGGTATCACGTGATGAGAATTCATTTTAATTATATTTTACAAGATGTCTTCAAATTTGGTGATCGTAAAGCGAGGTACTTATTTTTGTGATGCATATGGTTGATTTGTATGGAATTGGTATATGTGTTAAATAAAAAGATGTGGATGAAGA
The DNA here is from genome assembly GCA_947310635.1 of Leptodirus hochenwartii. Lineage (NCBI taxonomy): Eukaryota > Metazoa > Arthropoda > Insecta > Coleoptera > Leiodidae > Leptodirus > Leptodirus hochenwartii. The sequence continues at coordinate 6,721,942 of OX371176.1, read as the reverse complement.
TTTTATCTCGATTTTAACCAAAATCACCCTTAAGACAGATTAATTAAACTATTAAATTTTTTACAGCTTTAAAAATTTTTTTACAGCTATTTTTTAGATTTTTTACAGCTATAAAATGTGTTCTTATAAATATTTTTTAAAATCATTACTGTTAGATAGCAAAGCGTTTTTTATGTCAAATTAATGAAGTTTGAATATTTCTACCAGTTTTATATATTATATTTTCTTTTCCACGATTACATAGGCCGAATGATCAATTTTTTAATAAATAATTAAAAAGCAGCGTATAAAATTTTCCCGATTCTTCCATAACCGATTTCAATTAATGTTGCATTACAAGAAAAGCTATTTGATTATAATTAATGTTTTCTCAACATCCTTATGAAGAAAAAAAAGAGTTGCACTAATGAAAGTGCAAGTTAAAATATAGAAACATATTTGGAATCATTTTATAAATATTTTCATAAATATATTGATTTTTATGGTGTTCAGTTTTAAGTGATTTTCAATACTAGGAGTCATTTATTGCTTGAATAATTCCGTAAAAATAGTCACTAATAAAAAATTTGTAGAAAATTCAATTAATTAATCACTTAATATTATAAGGATTTTGCAAGGATCCTTAATATTAAAATTTGTCAATCTACAATCAAGTTATATACGAAGCAAATATGCCGCAACTAAAACCATCGTACGAATTCCAAAGTTCATTCAATGGTTTTTATGTACAGGATTTTTAATTTTTTAATTTTTTTCTTTATGTTATATGTAAGGTTACGTTCGTTGACTTATGAATAAAATTAAGTCCACATATTATATACTTAATATTTCATATCAAAATATGAAAATTGGGTTTTCACGTAGAAAGTTTCACCTTCAAAAGAATTGTTTCCAATTTGTCGTTATATGTTCAAATTTCTATAAAAAATAATAAAAAATTTAAAATATCTATAAAAAATTAGTAAAGTGTATTGCTGATTCCCGTTTCAACATACGAAATTCTTCTCAATTGCAAAGTAGCTGTACACTAGAGATTTTTTCAATTTATTCAAAGCCGATAGTGACCTATCCGTAGGTGAAGATCGAAAGTTTTCACACACACACACACACACACACAAATTTTGATGGTGCGCATCTCTATTTCGCACCACTGTTGCCACCATCGATTTATATTTTCGCAGCGTGTTAAGAGGGAGCTAGAAGCGCGTACGCGGAGCGTTCCTGTGTGTCGCCCGGGGGGTGGGTAGACGCTTTAGGGGTTGCGAGGGCGGTTGGAGCCGGCTAAATTGGGGGTAGTTGTGTAACCCTAACTGACCTGTTATACAGCACACGACGGTATGTTGTACGTAATTGTCTGGCGAACTCATGCCGACTATTGTTGCGCAATGTGCGAAAGGAACGATTTTCGTGGACTTTAAGGACCAATAAAGACGGCATTGTTGAAAGAAAATGTCGCTCGTATTTGATGATTCAGAAAGGAAAGAACAGTCGAATTATTATTGGAAAATTGTGGTTTATGGCGTAAATTATATTGTGGTTTATGGCGTAAATAATCAAATGGTTTTTTTTTATGATTTCAAAATCATTAAATGGAAGAATTTGACATGAGATGTTTTATTATTTGTACGAATACATAATTGAAGACATTGATTAAAAATTATATATGAAAATATGTACAATACATTTTTATTGTCGTAAATACGAATTTTTGTTGGTTAGACATTTTTATAGCCTAAATTGTAATAGTAATTTAGTACTGGTATTATATTCCAATCTACTTAGTCCAAACAAATAATTTCTACTTTCCTTTCTACACTTTTTTCTTGTGAGTTTTTGGATGGTATATTATTTCTGTGGTATGTCATAACAGGTTGCTGTTAATTCTTCCCAGTTATTGTGAAAGGATAACGATGTTAATGCGTGACGTTGGGATTTTTTCGATTACCTCTTGGATATATTTTCAGCTAATTTTATATCAAACTTGGGCCATTTTTAATCCGGATGAATTCGATTATATGATTTATAAAAAAACAGAATTGAATAGAACAAACCTTACTTTAATCAACCCTTGACTCACATTTTTCAACCAATTTTTCAATTCACAATCTCCATACTAAGAAATCAATGCCAAGATAATGCAAGATATTTAAGAATTAAGAAAACAAAGAATTTAAAAATTAAGAATTGAATATCTCTTGATTTTTTAAGGCGATAGTGGCTTATATCTACGCAAGCAAGATTTTTTTAAATTAAATAAAGGGTATATAAGCATATAGTTATGAAATAAATTCTACTGCCATAAGAAAAATTTAATGCAAATGCTTAAAATGGCCAAAATGTCTATTAATTGAAATGGCCTAGGCGTGTCAATTATATTCAAAATTCTAATAGTTTGGCATCATGTAACATTTGATTTTATAGTCAGTCAAAAATAAATTTGGATTGCGTAAATATCATAAAATCGAACAAATAATTTGCGAATTTGATCCGGACTGATGTTTACTTCAGATTTATTTAAAACGCACTCTATAGAGCTGTTTCTTTATAAAGCGTTTCATTATAAAATTAATTTTGATTTGTGGTGGATTTAGGGCAGCAAAGAGTGAAAGCGAATTTAACGTTCATATCGGAAATCTTGAAATTGCTTCATTACACAGGGTGCACTACTTTATTTCGTAATATAAATTTTATTTATTTCGTTTTTTTGTAAATTATCCACAAGTCTAAAATAAAAAATGAAACAAGTGTAATATATAATTTAAAGATTGATCTTTGTCCTTCAATGAACTTGCTGCGTTTATCTTATTACCTGAGGATTTAAAGCAGGAAATAGGCGATTAATATATTTCAATGTGTAGCTAAGCGTAAGTGCAGTTTTTAAATTATTTTTTCAACTTTTGCCAGTTTATTTAAAACGTTATAAAATGGAACAGTTTTCTTGAAAATATATAGCGCGCTAAAATAATAATAATCTAAATAAAAAAAACCTACTTGACTAAATATATTTTTAGAATACAAAGCTCTTGACAAAAATAATAATAAAATTTTTCAAATCTTTAATAATTATCACCGAATGCATCATTGGTGGTTCACCCTGTATAATATGCATACGTTCAAAGCGATTGTGTATTGGAAATAGTCAAGTAATATTTTTTTGTAATTAAGTTGTGTTCATGAAAAAAAAAATAGTAGGTAGAAATTTTATTTAAGATCATGTGTTTTTCGAACATTCGTAAATAATTTTCTATCCTTACGATTTTACTAAATAAATTAATATATACCTACTAATACAAGTAAAATGTTTAAAGCCAAAAATTTTAATTTTATATTTGTCCTCTTTTCCTCAAAACTTTATACGCATAAGCCGAACTTTAATTTCACATTCCTTCTTCAAGCGAATTGTGAAGCCTGATTTGCTACAAGAGTTTGTAACTAAATAATTCATGAGAAAAGAATTAATTGCCAACTGAATATATAAAAATGCTGCAAGATATTCAATTATATTTACAAACACCTTCATGACAATTTAGAAAATCTTTACTCGAATCATTTCTTTAATTTAGTGTATTTATAGATTTCGATATCTTTTTGGTTATTTAGAAAGGGATTTATTTCGTCTGCCTGTTTCTGCTTTAAAATCTCAATTAAAATAAATGATCATCAAGGTCTTCCTCCGCATTTTCTTCCTCCATATTCTCCAGGATATAGTAGATATATAAATTGCGAGGAGGATATATTTGAATTTACCTCTTTAACATTCGTTGAAAAGTTGAAGCGAAGCGTTTCTTTATCAAATTAATTTTGATTGAAGGGAACATATAGAAATTTTCAATGGCACCGACAGACATTTAATTAAAACCTTGAAACCTTAAAAGCTCATCCACTTCAAACAAAATGAACTGCTTCAAGATGTAGTAACATTTCTTTAATTAACCATACGAAAATATAACACAGAAATTTTCTAGTAAGCTGGAGATCAAGATTATATTTAAATTTTATACTTAAAAAACAGGCCTTGGCATATTAGCTATTAGTGAAAGGAAAAATTAATTAAAAAAATCTACCGTTGCTGTAATTCAGATATCCTTGCAAAAGAAAATCTTTACAGATGTATATCTTCTTAAGATATGTGAGTACATGTAAGAATAAAGTAAAACTAGCTTCCAATAATCACAATTCTTTTTAAAAAATAAAACGAATATGCCAATTACTTTTATTTAAGGATGTATGACTGGGAAATGTAAGTCCTTAAGAATTCGAAAATGTAATTTATAAGACTTGCAAAACTCATTATTTCACCATTTACATTTCATTAGCGAATTATGTCGTTTTAATGATTGTTTTCTACTTTTTAGCAAGTAATTAAATATTTATGACATTCTGATGTGAGTCGTTCTTCACACCCGATTTTTTTTTTGTACGACAGAGAAATGTATCTTTGATGATTTTTTAATAATCAATAATAAAGCTTACGGTTAATGTTTGTCCTATTGGAACTTCTGAGAAGTTATTGAACAAATTATAAATTTAGCAATATATTTTACATTGCATGATAACTTTATCGAACAGGGAAATAAATATGAAATTTGTTATTTACTATAAAATTTCCAGGGTTTTGTGCACGCATATGATTAAGAGCTTTTTATGTAGCTTACAATGGCTTCAATAAATTAATATTAGATGAAAGCAAACACAAAGCTGTAGAAAAATATGTTTCGGAGTTTGAAATCATTCGTTCGAAAGTCTTGAAAAAGATAAAACTTTAATATTGTTCACATTGGTTAGAAATGCGAAATTTTATGTTGTCTTATTCTTACAGGAAAATATATTTTCGATCTCTACTTTAAAACAAACTAAAAAAGTGTTTATGGCAATGAAACTAATATCAAATTTGTACAATCATATATGTTAAAAAAAATTTTTTGAGTGATATTTTGTATAAAAAGAAGCAATTGGTAAATTTTGACCAAATAATTGTATTACCTTTTTAATTGATTTAACTTAATTTAATTGATTAATTTAATTGACTAGAAAATATATTAACAAAAAAACGAAAAATCGCAATGGTTGAAACATTCCTATTAATATATATATTTCTTCCAATACCTAAGTTAAAATTGGATGTTAAAATTTGCTCCTTTTCTTATACAATTTCTTAAATATAATTTAATTCGATTATTCCTTATATTTCTACTTCCTAAATATGATTATACAATATGATTTACTAACAGCAATACTCATATATATAAAACTAAATTCCGTTCCCTTTCTTCAGACTACTACATCGTAAGCGAATTTCAACATATCGATTTCTTCTCTCCGAATTTACACCACTACATTATATTCTTATTTGACCTTGTTTACTGTTTTTCTACATGCTTAATTGTTACTTCTTCAAATCAATTTAATTGTTTTAGACTACAGTATATTAAAAAAAATGTCTAAGGTGCCATAATCTGCAATTATTTTCGCATCTACCTTTCCTTGGCTAATATATTAAAGTTTATCAGCAGGAACTCTCATATCCTCATACATACATTAATGGAGAATATTAAATCTTGAATTCCGACCTTTTATATCCTACTTTGGAGCTAATATTTTATTCACATTTATATTTAAAATCGTTAAAGTCTGTTTTATATAGCACGTTATAAAATATCCAAATTTATTGGATTTGGAAGCACATATTAATCCCAAAAAAATCCCTTCTGTTAAATAGATATTGTCTTGTTATATTTACGTTTCAAAAATATGATATTTTATTAGGAAATATTTTTTAATTTAAATAATTATATTACTTCTCTCACTGAATAAATTTATTGTCTGAATAGGGTAAAAACTTTAATAGGGACAAAAGATATTTTATCTACATTTAATGGGCAATATAATCTTCTCGCAAGTGGAATTAGGTGGACCAATATTTATAATAAGCTTAATTCTGTATTAATTAAACAAAGCCAAGTCAGGCAAAACATAAGCGCTTTTTCTAAATAAACACACGTAGAAATTATACGTTAATTTATTATACCACGCAAAATGGAAAATTAAAATTGAAAAAAAATAATAGAAATACTACAAAGAGAACGAATTAATTCATTATATTATAGTGCAAATTCGTGGACTAAAAAAGTACATTAAATGTTTTGTTAAGTGTCAAAACAAATGATACTAATTTTGATACAAAATGATACGAAACAAATTTTGTTTAGTATCATGTTTAAAGTGATTTTAAAGAATTGCGCATATTTGCAAAGTATAAGATTTTTTCAACATACCAGAATCTGATCTATTTCAAGTAAGCACTAGTGAAATATTTTTCTTTTCATATATTTTCCATAAAATCCATACCAAACCGCAATAAAGTAAGTTTTGTGGCTCGTGTCAATTTTATGCTAGTAAAAATACGTCAAACTTTGGCGGATTTATGTCATGTTATATATTTGTAATCGATACACCAAGTAACAAGATTTTCATAACACATCATCACCAGAAATAAGAAGAAATACTCTTGCAATCGATGCTCATCTTATGTTTTTATATCATCCAAGTTGTTTTTGTTTTTGACTAGTTATTTAAGGGTATTAATTAATAATTTATCTCTTACGCTGCAAAATTTTAAAAATACATGTTTTTTCTCAACTAAGATTAGCAAGCAACTAAATAATAATATATGGCACATGAACTAAGCGTAATTAAATAATTTAATAATTGGTTATTAGTGTATATTATTTCTTACGTATAGACGCTACGTTACAAATAAGGATTCAAGATGGATATTCAAGAAAGAAAATGGTAAAATACATTTTATAGAACGAAATGTGGTGATTTATGTACGGCTTTATTTACGAAAAGAAAATACTCAGCAGAGAGATATACGAGCTTATGTTCGTTTTTATTACATTTGATCCAACCATTTTCTTTATTCTTTGATTATATATAATTTATGATATTTTCTTTCCAAAGTAGCATATCCTTTTAAAGCACAACAGAGATATTTTGAAAAATATGTGAAAATATATTAATTTTTTTAAAATTAAAAGTACGGTAATCGATTGTTTATGACCGTGTCTAAATTTTTATTTTAAATTATTTGACAATTCCAAAACTGAACTTTATATTACTTCATTTTATTACATCTTCAGGTATGATTATTTTATGAAGCTGAGGTATAAAATTTCAGAATTGCTTTAAAAAGTTATATTATAGTCAGAATGTTTATGATTTTATTTACATAGTGCTTTAGACGTTCATAAAATGCTTGAATTTCAAATTTTGTGAGAGCTCAAGTTTTGTGCATATAAAAGTCAAAACTTTTTCGAAATAAAAATGAATAATTTTAATTCTGAAGTAGAAATATTTGAATAATTACATATATTAAAAAAATCCGTGCCTAATTTAAATTATATTGTATTTAAATAAAAAATTGCAGAATATTGTTTCAAATATAAACATCACGATATTACAATAGCCTAAAACTATATTTTCTCAATAATCGATTACATTTCCTTTAAAAATATATCTACACAAACAACAGATGGATTAAAAAACATCTCTTGGAAAGCAGATTTAGAAATCCGAAGTTTTTCTTCGCAAGATAATCGATTTAATGTTATTATTCTTGATTGAACAAGAAAGAAGTTCATAACCAACGTACTACAGAATAACCTTCCATCTCCTGTCATTACGTATATAAGGATAAGACATACAATTAATTCCGGCATTGAGGATTATCTATCGGGATTTTTCCAGAGCGGAATTCCACCACCGCATCTACGTCATAAATGGAATTATTCTGGTCGCCTTCTGTCGTACTTAGGTCCATTTAAGTACGAGCAATAGAAGAATTAATGCCTCATTTATTTAAATGTTTTCCAGGCTTCGTAAGTGTCGTAAAAATGTGAAGAGGTAGAAATAAAATATGGGGTGTCTAGCTGTGATCATTGCGAAAAAAGATATGTGGAAATTTGCAGAGAAACTAGATAAAAAATAAATTGTTTTCGATAAATTGCGTGAAATGGATTTTTAATAATAAAATAAAATGTTTATCAGGATTTTAGCAGAAAAAAAATTTTAATTGAGCGATTTAATTATATCGAAATATAAAATACTAATATTATTCAAACAACGAACGGAAAGAATATAAAGTACCACTTTGTATACAATTTCTGCCACTGAAGTCCTAACATTATTTCACACTATTATTTTGAGGGCACAATCTGACAATTTTAATCTTCTTTGCCAGTAAACGGATTAAATCTTATTAATGTTCCTGACAATAATTTTCTTAGGTACGATTTCTTATACCATCGAGTTTATCTGATTGTGAAATAAAGAATTGAATTCAGAGATCGGCATATTATGGAAATATATCGGTAATTTTGAAAGGGTTTGAAGGATGAGGCGCGATGCTAAACATTTTGTTTCAGAATAAATGTGAGGATTTTTAAAAGGATATTAAAGACAATGTTTACTATGCCGATTGAAAAGAAAAGTATAATTTTTTATAAGGTATCAATATAAAACAATGCTTGATATTCAGATCATTCTAAAAATGGATTGGATGCACACAAGGTATCAAAAATTCTGGGCAAAGAATGTTTTCGATTAAACATTAAATATTTAGTTAAAAAAAAATCATTATAAAAAAATTATATTTTCCTTGATTGTATTGAAATATTAGCCGATGTGCCAAATATTGTTAATTTTGTTAATGGCATCAAAATCCATTAGCTTTGAAGATTTGCTAAGAATGCCCTAAATGATGGATTTTCAACCATATTTAAGACTAAATTAAAAGTTACTATATATAAGCACTTTCACTTATACAAACATTTTTTAAATAAATGTCTAATAGATCTAAATATTTTTATAAAGGATTAATTGAGCGATAACTTTTTGATAGGCCATATTAGAATAGGCAAATAAAAAACAACTTTACTTTTACTTTCAAGTAGAAGTATATTAAATGTTGGCTATAGTTTCGGCTATGATGCCATCATCAGAATGAATACATATTCTCTGATGGCATTATAGCCGAAACTAGAATCTACATTTAATATACCTCCACTTGTATAAAACACCACCCAAAACAAAGCACTTGTTAGCTAGATGCGCATTTCGGAGGCTATACCCCCATCTTCAGTAGCACAATAATAAAACACATAAAGGTATACAATTGTATAGCGATCCCGGTGAGTGCAGAGGTATCTTTATTTGTTTTATTATTGTGCCACTGAAGATGGTGGCATAGCCTCCGAAATGTGCATCTAGCTTTGAGTTACGATTTCTGGGTGGTGTTTTATACAATTATTAAACACCGTAGTGTTAAAGATATGTTACAATACCTCTACTTGATAGTAAAAGCAAAGTTGTTTTATATTTCCCTATTCTAAATATTTTTCTTTATTAGAAGCTTGCACACATTTGACGATTTCTTTGCCTAAATGAATCTTGCTTTCCTTAGCGTATGTTATAGCTACCTGTAAACTTATAATCCTCGCATTAGCACAACATTTTCGTTATTTGTTTTTTATAATAAACTATTGGTTGAGTAAATCCTTACAGGTTTTTTCATAGACTATCTCCACTCACATTTCACATTTCCACTCAACCAATAGTTTATTATATTCAACCTTACAAAGATGGACTTTCACAACTTTATTTATTTTTTAATTATAGCAAGATATTGGTGTTAGCGTAATACCTTTAGCCCCAGCCACATGATATATCTAGCAAGAACCTATTATTTCGTTACAGATATTCCTTCTAATCCCACCATCATCTGTCATTAGCATAATCTGTTTCAACCCTATCATAGTCACCACCCACTGACAAGGCACTACAAACGCCCATTAAACCCTTAACGATCCTGCACTATCTCCCTCCCCAACAGCAACTGTACAATCTCTTTATACGATAAACCCGGCAAGATAGCCGAGTGTGGCAAGTATTGCGGCGGCCCCACCGCGGCACCAAACGGCACCACCATTTCGTTCAGCAGCTTCCGGCAGTCATTTACCACCAATGTCAATTACCTGAAGCGGCGCTTCAGCAGCGGTGACCTGAGCGCCGAGTGCGAAGATGGCACCGAGCAACCGGTCGATCCGTACGCGGCCGGTAAACCGGCGGCGGCTGCGGCGGCGGCCACAGCGGGCCCACCCGATGCAGGAGCACCCGTTACCGCGCAGCCGGCGAGTGGTGGCCCTGCGGCTACCGGCCAGGTAATTCGCGTGACTTACTTGAGTTTCGGTTAGTTGGTGTACCAAACCGTTAAATGTCTATGTGATCCGATATTGAAACGTTGATTATGTATATAGGGTGGAAATGGAGGTTTTGTCGGTTTCAAAAAACCGTTTTTTTTAAAACTAAATATGTAAAATTCGAAAACCGGTTTGTAAACTATAAAAGCGCGTTCTACCACCAGTCTATCAAAAAAACGTATTACCGATCCGATGCACAGTTCATATTTTGTTATCATTTTTGAATTGTCTTTTACTTGTTATTTTTTGATTTATTTCAAATATATTTCATATTTTTGTACGATCAAAAAAAAATATATATTTTGAAATAAGTATAATTATTTTATAACTGTTGAACTATATTTTTTGTAAATATTCCAAAACCAGTTTATTTTTTTGGAAATGCTTGAATTCGAAAACCGGTCTTTGATGAACCCTAGTAGAAATATAGCTATATAGAATTATACAAGAAAATCTAGCTGGGCGCTGATATTAAATTATTTTTCATAATTGTAATGAAAAACAATTTAATTGCATAATGCCAAATAATTTGATAAATTCTGATATGTAGTTCAAATAATTGATTTATTTCAGACTTACTTTTTGATCATTGAAAATGAAATATGTAATATTTTTTCTTACCTATTACATTTGATTGATTTGACAAAGTTTTCCATATAAAAAATAAAATAATTTAAATTATATGATAAACATTTATATTTTCAAATAAAGCTCAAGCAAAAATCTCATTTTTCAAAATGTATTGTCCCATATAAAGTATATTGAAAAGTAAAAAAAATTGCTGATCTCATGAAGGGCACAAATTGTGTAGGGTCTGAACGCCAAATTTATTATTTTATAGGTTTATAATTCTCTATAGACAATTTGCACATTTAGGTATAAAATGAGGTACAGCTCATTCTTTTTTAATTGGCGGAGAATTTTGGTAGTCGTCTGCGCATAGGGTTGTGCTTATCGAGGTTATACAGTACCAGTGGTGCCAGACAACAAAAAACACACTAGATCTAAGAATTTAAATTTGTCACTATTTTATAGCTATCGTACAAATTAATTATGACATAAATATGGTACTATAATAAGTATTTATCAACATTTCTTATATTCTAGTATAACTTTTCTGCATTTTGTATTAATTTCAAAGAATTCATTCTAATTGCATAAAATGGTTGTTATAACTGTGCGTGGTGATTTGTCAACATTGCATTTCTTAGGACGCACACCTTCTGTACTAGACACACCTACTTATTCTTTGGAGAAGACAGAAGCGTAGCGTGTTTTGATACCATACTATTTCGAATAGCACTGATATGTACTGTAATGGTCAAGCCATTATGCTGGTTTTGATTTATGATGCGTATACTTCTGTCATTCTCCGCCAATTCACAAAAAAACGAGTTGTATGTGCCATAGACAATGTTTCTATAAGCATAATACCTTTTAAAACGAGCAGAGAGGACTTTTTAAAACATATTTATAATCGGTGAATAGACCATTTAAAATTTATTTCGAAAAGCACTTTGATCATTTACAAAGTTTTATTTTAACATAAATATACGTTTGTTTTCGTTTCGTTTCTTATAGCATATGCACTGCGATTATATAAATTTATAAAATCATCATAATTTTGCTTCAAAATTACAAAAATCAGTTTATTTCGAATATCTGCATTTTAACTTTTGGGCAATTGCGCGTTTCTGAAGATATACACTTTTAATTACAAATAACTAATTAGAAATTTATTTATATTGTTCCAACTTAACGTCCTTTTCTATCCTAACGATGCTTTGAATTTAATTGTTCCGACGCAACAATATTTACGATTATTCGAATAATACACAGGACTATGAATGAATTTAATAATGAGCGAAAACTTTTTCAATTCAATAAGTTAGTATGTGTGAAAAAAATCATAGCTCAAGGCTATGAAGTCAAAATAAATGCAAGTTTCCTTGTAACCTTTCGTAATATTGAAATTAATAAATAGAAAACCAAATCAATTTCTAAAGCACAGCTTCGAGAAGTAAAGGAAAAATAAACAAATATGATTGCAATTTTAGAAACAATGTTTTTGGAGATAAACAGTTTCCACCCTATATAATTATTTTGTGCGTTAGTTTGGGCCTTATACTTTAAAGAATAAAAGAACCAATATTGTCCGATCACAGGATATGGTACTTTTTGGTAATATATTTTTAAATCCGCAATTTTAATCAAAGAAGACAATTCGAAATACAGATTATTTAAAGAAAATAATATTAAATTGTAGGCGGCACATCTGAAATAATCTTCGAATGAAAAAGAAGACCAAAGAAACCTTAAATTAATGAATTTCATTCAAAAGTTTGTTAATGTTTGCATAGAAGAGTGCCACATTTCTGTAACAATTTCTTTTGCAAATTACTTGTGTAAAAATGTAAAAATAAGAAATAAATATTTAAATATATTCAAACCTTCCTGTTGAAGATTGAGACGATGATGTAAAAATCTCTATATGTATAATATTTTCAATATATCTTCTTTGATCAAAATAAATATTATATTTTGTTAATTGCACAATTATTATTAATTTAGTTTCTTCTATTTGTGAATGCAACTTTTAGAATAATCTATCGGCTTTGGCACAATGCACTTTTCCAATAAAGAAAATATAATCCTACCTATAAGTTAAATTTTCTTACATTTAGACAAATGTAGGAAATGTTATAAGTCTATAGCCACCGTTCAAGTTTTAATTTTAAATAGAATAGGAATTCTCTACGCCTTGTTGCGTCTAATAAATACGACTGGACGAATAAATATACTGGAATCTTCAGTTCAATATGATTGCAGAATTACAAACAATAACCCTCTAATTATATAAAACATCACCCAAAAGCATTTAATAGCTAGATGCGCATTTATGGGGCTATGCCCCCATCTTCAGTACCACAATAATAGAACAAATAAAGATACCCGTGTCACTCACCGGGATCGCTATACAATTGAACGAAATATCATTGTAACCGCAGTGAAGATGGGGAATAGCCACCGAAATGCGCATCTAGCTAATAAACGTTTTGTGTTACGGAATTTTGGGGGATGTTTTATGCAATTATATAAGGCGGATTTTACAATTAATATTCCTCTACGTCTATGCTGTTTAGATTTTTCTGGACTATTGAAAACTTTTGGTTATGATATCTAATTTTTCTATGAATATAAAATCTTCCGCTAAAGGTATCATCAACGATGCCAGCTGGTACACCAAGCGGCCCACCGCCCCCAGCGCCGAATAGTACTTCAGATCTATCCCTAAACCTTCGGGCTGGTTCTAAAACAACGAGTGCTCCTAGTAGTCCAGCAAAGTCCAGAGAGTCGCTACTGCAAAGGGTGCAGAGCCTCACAGGACAGGCTAGAGATCAGGTAAATTATATGCAAATTTTCGACGAGATTTCGTTGATCGTTACTAATCAAGAGAACAAAATATAATCAAATTGCAACAATTCTATACACATCTCATGGAAACTAAGAACTATGCATTAGTGTTATAAAAAAAAAACATGCGTGAGACTCTCGCGCGGTAGAAGTGAAACTTCTTAGCTCCTAGGAAAAGTTGATTTTATGCATTGCTTTTTTTCCATTTGTTAACGATTTGATTTTGATTTTGATTGATTTTGATTGACACTCTGATCATCAAAGAAAGCATTATGAACTGTAATGTCGTATAGTCTATAAAGAGGAGCTTGGATTAAATATTGTAGCCATATTTTTATAGTTCTTTTATATGGAACACACTGTACCTAGCGGATTATTGAAAAATTGTTTATCAAATTCGCGATGAGCAGGTTGAAAGAATGTAAATTTTGTGTATGATGCACTAGTGGGTGCATTTCTATTTGTCGATGGCTCGCTCAGCTGTATCAGATTCATTTCGTTGATCTCTCACACCGCGTGTATCTTCACGTGTAGAAGGCACGCCTGAATCAGTGGCATTCAAATTTTCTATACCACTCACTGTGTCCTCACTTAACGACGGTATCGATTCATTCAGTGTATTTGAAGTCGTTGGTAGGTTATGTTGCCCACATAAAGTTTATGAAGTCTCACTTCAAAAATCTACTCCTAACTTATGTTGATGAAAATAATAATAATAATCTTTAAAATAAACCATATTATTTAAAAACGATTTTTTGAATTTTTGTAACGTTGTACAGATTTTTCAAAGATGATTAAAATTATTAATCAGTAACCTAAACAAAATATCCGTAGCCTATTTATTATACTCCAGCTCGTATTTGAGTAATGTAATAAAATGTTCTAAACTCCATCACAAACTCAAGTTTTGCAATTTCCCCAATTTATTGCCTCAATTGCAATTTATCGAACAGGAAATGTGGAGCTGACCATCATTTGGCTTTCAATATAAATATATACAAGTTTAAGCTGTTCGGTTTGAGTTTATATTGCATTGGGAAATATTTAACAACATATTAAAAATTGATTAATTTATAATGGAAAATAGTTCTTATATTGGTATTTAAAATAATACTCCAAAATGAGGTTTTATTGCGTTTTAGTGTATTTAAAAATACAATATAATTTTTCATTAAAATCGTTAAAATTGTAATTCTTTTATCAACAGTTAAATTCGTGTAATTAGAGAAAAAATATAAATACGTTACATTCTTTTCATTCAAAATAAAGGCAAATTTTGAATTTTGCTCTTCATTTAACTAATTTATGGTATTTAATAATTAGTAATATAATGGTAGCTAGCTTTATTTGCAAAGCACTTAAGCTACAGAAATGAAAATAGGACCAGTTTTTAACGTTTCCTTCAATGAAAGTCATTTCAGAAAGAATTTCATCGAAAAACATTTGTGCTAAAAGGCTATATTATCTCGAAAACTTGTCGATTTTTCAATTTTAACTTTTGTATTCATTTTAAAATAGGTCATTTAAAAAAATATGTTTGTTTAAATAAATGATGTGTTTGGCAGACATCCTTATTATTTAAATTAATAATAGTAAATAATAAATATGGGGTTGTGTCTATTATATATTAAATAAATAAATAAATCCAATCATTTAGGGTGCTTCCATTCTCGGTGCGGCTGTTTCAAGTGCAAGCCGAGTGACATCGGTGGGAAGTGCCATCGGTGGTACTGGCCGTCATATGACATTGTTGGTCATCGACGACCAGAACACGGACTGGAGCAAATATTTCCGCGGAAAAAGAATCGGGGAATATGACATTCGCGTGGAACAAGCCGAATTTAGGGAATTAAATGTAATGGCGAATGCAGATGGCGCTACGGTCACCATGGCGGTTATAAGAGGTGGCACGAGGGTTGGTAGGTCATTCAGACCTGACTTCCTTTTGGTAAGTATTTAGTAAGAACACTATTTGGCTCATTAAAGATAGCTCCTATTTTAAGAAAAACACGACTTTGAAAATGTCGTATAATGTCGTAATGTTGGTATAAAATGCATTTTTTGTTTGTTTTTTAACTAAACCAGAAACAATAATAAATCCTTCAAAAATTTTTATTTTCTCAACTTATCCTAAACTAGCTAATTGTCCTGACAAATAGCCTAAATCAAAAAAGCAATTCGCCTTGATGTTCGAATTGTCGAATATCACATTATTGATATATTTTTTAGTATTTTATTGAATAAAATCCGAAAAAATTTCTATTTTAATTAATTGACACGGGGGCACCGTGGTATAGTCGTTAGACTAGCACCAGGGAGGTTGTGGGTTTGAATCCCACTCTGCTCAGGCATATTTTCTTGAGGAAAATCCCTTCCCGACCATGGACATTGTGAATATTGCCATCCAGGAATTCCCTGGATGACAATTGACACATATACATACAACTTTTTAATATATAAAAAAAGACTACTTTAGTTACACATTTTTATATAACACAATAGTATTTATTAAATACGATAAATTTTCGATAAATTGTTAAGTTAAATTTAAGATAAAAATTGTATTTAAATCTTCCATGAACGAATAAGCTATGACAATTTATGTTTTGCATAAATATAAATATAAATATTATATTAAAGAAATTTGTTAGTTTAAAAAGTGTCTTAAACTATAAGTAAAATTAAGAAAAGGGAAGCCTATGCTTGTGACAAATTATATAGTTTTATGGTGAAACGTATTTAATTATATAAATAAATATATAAAAAGAAATATGCAAAAAAGATGAGCGAAAAATAAATAAATGACTTGTATAAATATACACAAATAAATGGTTTTAAAAATGTCGATTTATGCGACCATTTATTTTAATAAAAAATGCTGAATAAGTAACGTATTATTGGCATAAATGATATAAATATTTTAAGAATTATGTAAGGATATTTAAATTGTTTTTAAAAGAAATTCATTCACATTATGGTATACAAAAATTCAGAAATGAAATTCTGAAACTCGCATAGTTTGGCACGCCCTCAAAAAGTTTCATATTTTAATAATTCTTAAGCATTTTTCTTTGTACGAATGGGCGCCGAATGTTCTACCATTCCCTTACTTCTAAAAATGTCCAGACATTTAAGTCCTTAAACTATAGCATTTTAAACACGTATAAGGTAGAGATTTTATTCATCTTTTATCGTGCGTGCAAAAAAAATCGATTAAACAACAAAATGGCAAAAATAGTAGTTTTTTTTTGTACATCAGCCTATTGCAGGTTTAGATGTAAAGTCTATTACCATTTGACTTCTTTTCGCCTCCAAAGACGACAAGTTAGAGAGATATGTATGAATTTATCGATTTTAGAGCAACGTAATGAAAGTAGAAAGGGAAAATACTTTACTTATTTCTTATAAATACTTTGAAAATGAACTAAATTTTCAATATTACCATATGTTAATATTATTTATAAATATATTTACATATACCTTATCTTAAACGGCGAGTCGATTAGACTACACATGTACGTGTTATTTGCTATTAAAATTTAAATTTCAAAATTCTGTTCTACCCAAATTACAACTACCACCCCTATAATATATTCGTCAAAATCGATAAAATGATTCCCCATGAAATGCTCAAAGTCCAAAAAACCACAGCACAATTTTTACCCTCAAAAAATTCCAAAAAACACTTAGGAATTAAACAAACACTATAGATTGTCGCACTTGGTTTTCTGGGTGTTTAAAAAACATTACACTTGTAGATATTAACGTCGGTCTTCTTCTGAGATTGTTTTAATACTGATTGTTTTAATGTTATAATATTCAATTTTAGAACGCACACCTGCGTTCTGAATGTCGTGCAAAATATATGCGTAGTATAAATTATATTGTGGCCTTTATCTATATTTTGTTATTGTTTATAATAATATCTGTAAGATATCTGTTTGGAGGTTGAAATGAACATTTATCGGCTTATAGAATCAATATATGGAATATTGTCGTATTGCTTCGTTAAAAATAATAATACATACGATTTATTATAAATATAATGATTTATATAATACAGATATATATTTTAAAATAGAGTCACAAAAGGTACTTTCGTAATTTTAACAGGATACTAATTTTAAATTAACTTTTCACATCAACTTCCGTGTTGTGAAGAATCATCAACGTTTCGTGATGAAATAAATCCATTTATGTAACAAAGCTTTATTACTTTACCTTTTGGGTAATAAACATTAATTTACAAAATGTTCTATAAACATACATAAATTTTAAATAAAATTTTACAAAATAAATAAAAATCTAATTCTATGCTATTTAAATCTAATAAATGCAGAGAAATGATCATTTTAACGAAGGGTGATACATTAAATCAATTTTCAAAAATACTTTAAACTGCACACACGTAATTCATTACATTCAATAAATTAGTTTAGTACAATTACAATTTAGGGACAATGTTTGTAATAGATTTATTTATAATTGTGTATATTAAATATGTTGCTGCCGCTAAAATGTTGTTCTTGTTAATTTATAGATTCGACAGAATTTAAGGGATGCAGGCGAAGACTACAGCAAATTGCTTCTTGCTCTGAAATTTGGGGGAGTTCCCAGTATTAATAATTTAAGTGCTATTTACAACTTTCAGGTGAGATTCTATATAAACTATAACGCAACGTATTATTACATAAATATACATTAAATAATAAACAGAATTTGAAAATAGTTTAGTATAAAGTAGAACTTTACTTACACTAGCTAAAAATCTGTTTTATTGGACATAAGTTAATAATGGGTAATACAAGGAAATATTTGTGACGAAAACATTTGGGGAAAATATAAAATTGCCGTAATATAGTTCGTGGAATATGAAAATAAGTTAATGGAGAATAATTTAGCTAGAATTAAAAAGAAAATTCTTTTATAGTAAGCAAAATATCTGCCACTTTGTGATGGTAAAATTAATTTTAATTTATTTTTATCCAGACAATTAATTCAGGTTCAATAAAAAGTTCACTTAAATCTGATAAATACGTTTTTTTTTCTGTACAATGTCTGTTGTACGTTTCACTTTTTTTATTCGAGAATTAAACATAATTTTTTATAGGATAAACCGTGGGTTTTTGGCCATCTAGTTCAAATTCAGCGACGCGTTGGAAAAGAATCATTTCCACTTATCGAGCAGACGTTTTATCCAAATCATAGAGAAATGGTAAGTGAAAATGTTCAAATTAACTTTTTAAATTAATAATTTTGTACAATAAAAATTCTAGAACGATTAAAAATTAAATAGTATTCCACAACACGAAAGAGTTTTATACGTTTAATTTATTTAGTCAAGCAGATTTTTTTTTGAATAAATAGAGTAGGT
Source organism: Leptodirus hochenwartii (assembly GCA_947310635.1). Classification (NCBI taxonomy): domain Eukaryota; kingdom Metazoa; phylum Arthropoda; class Insecta; order Coleoptera; family Leiodidae; genus Leptodirus; species Leptodirus hochenwartii. The sequence continues at coordinate 6,702,895 of OX371176.1, read as the reverse complement.
GATGTTAGTAAAAAGTGTGATATCTTTCGATTATTTCTAATATAAATAAATACTATGCATTAAGGTAATTCAATAGTGTTAAGACTTATACTCGATTTTTTTCTTTTCTTTTCAAAAATCATTGTAGCATTTAGATGTTTTTCTTGAATACATTGTCGCATATATTTATTTTTTGACCACATGCAGGTTTGGCTTGCAGATCTCAAACAAATACCCTGAAAAAATACATATATTATGAAAAAAATACTTTTCGTGAATTTACATATCGGTCTGTCCGTCTTTATCAGTTTGCAAATATATAAAATTACCTGTAAAAAATGCTGAAATAGATATAAAGAAAAAGCAAAATAGCTTAGCAGTAATTCTTCGAAAGCCATTGACAGTTTGTTTTTCAAATTGATCTTACGTGTTTTTCTTGACACGGGTTAGACCAAACACACTGTCCCATCGTTCGTCCGCATTTCTTGTACGGACAAAAGTTGATGTCGCAACTGCATCCTCGACTGTAAGCCGATTTCAGCCCTTTCCTTTGGCGGGGTGTTAATTCCCGCCATCTCTTGCTAAAACCACAGAGATTCACGCGAGCCTGAAGGCTAATTACTCTACCAGAGATTGCGTAAACCTTCCCAGGCTAAAAGAAATTATTCACAATAATTTTGTGATCGTGATAGACAATTAAAAAGAAACTAGCTATTAAGATATCACGAATATTCCTGACAAATTGTTAAAAGTGATTTTTGTAATATAAAACTGAATTATTTAAAGTAATAAGGTAATGTTTTTTTTCGATCTACATAATTTAGAACTTTTTTAATTAGTATTGTTTGATTTGGTTAATTACTAAACAGTTAGGAACGAAAAAAAAAATCATATTATCGTCATATTTTTTTGGAATAATTGAATTCCTATAATTTTCTGTCTTCGTAAACCGTAACGACAATAAATTTACCTGATATTTTATTCCACACGTAGAATCATGTAGTGAAGTTAGTAATCTTCCATATTTAAGAGCAACTCGAGCTTTTTCCGAAATTTTATATACTCTGCGTATTTGAATTTTGTAGATGAGTGTTGAATCTGTAGGAATTTCTCGAATGATCCTTGCCAAAATAACTGAAATGCAAAATTACAAAACCACATTTTAAATTTATGAAATTGATAAACTTGGTTAATTTGTTTTATATTCGGTGTTTAATTTGGTAGAAACAAAATTAAATTGATTATGTTTTTTTAATAGTGCCATAAATTTTTTTTTTTAATATTTAATATATCTCAGACGCTATTCCCTTTTATGTAATTAAACATAGCCGTTAAATATTCATAATAATTAATTCTTAAAATATGGATAATGTCCCCTTCAAGGAAACGAGGAAGAAACGAATAAATGTTTAATAAAATCACTATAGATATTATTTCCTAAAATTATTAGCTACAATAATTTATATTATACTACAAAAATGTTAAACAGTATTGTAAAAAATTCCTTCCTTCTATATTTTATTTTTAGCTTTGTACTATGTAAACAAAAATAGGGCCATGATTGATTTATGAATGCTAAATTCATATTTAGTTAATTCCAGTATTTGTGATTTTTTCCACAAACTCTTTAGTATTTCGTTTAAATATTAATCGACCAAATTCTAACTAACCAGCTTAGAAGATATAGAACGGCATGGAATGTTTGGCCAATGCAGAAATAAGCAAATATCTGGCTTTAAAAATAGATATAATAATAAATTCTTAACAAAATTAACTATCTGGAAAAATGGTTTTTTTTTTAATGGTTTTCATGTTAGAATTCAAACAGTCTTTTAAGTGAAGTGTTACAAAAAGTAGCACACTTTTAAAAACTTTTTTCACCATTTGAGTTCAAAGTCAAACAATTGTCAATATGTTATTAAAAATTACGTAATGCAATAAATATTTCTAGTATTGATTTTATTTACTAGTTAAAACAGAAATCCACGACATCTGACATTGAAAAAATCCTACATATCTAATTTCTAAAATAATGATTAACACGCAAATATTGTTTTACAAATTGTAGAAATAGCTATATTAAAATTTTATACTGCAATCTTATTTTTTATTTTTATCCCTTCAAGAAATACGTTTGAATGCAGTCAGTACATTTTTCGTATTAATTTAATTCCTCATATGAAATTTACTAAGATTTTTGTCATCCACACAAAATTAATGTTTGTTAAGTATATATAACTTTTTATTAAATTATTTAAAAAATCATTTTGAAGCAAATTTCTAAACCATGAAAAACTGGTTGTTCGTCATTAAGTTTTTATATAGTAATAAAATTTCAGGATAATAAAACTAATGACTTTTTTCAAATATATGAAAATGTATTGAGGATTTAAATGTACTAGTGATGTGTAGTTCACTCGCGAACCGTTCACTCTGAACGGTTCAATCAAATGACGGGCGTACTGTGACGATGTTTTGCAACGACCTATAGGTCACTATGACCTAGTTCGTGAACTATGAACTACATGTTGCACGGTGTACGTATTGTACTAGGTCCTGAACCCGTCGTGTACTAAACCGTTCATGAATCACAACGGCTCGTAAACGATGCAGTATAGTATACATTACATATACAGTGCCAATAGCAGTACTAACATTTATGTGATAAAGTGTGTTTGGGAACGTTATATTTCCTTATATATATGTTTTGTACAAATTATGAACATTGTTGTTTTTCTTCCCCACTCTTAATTCAAAATAAGTATTGTAATATTTCAATCTATTTATTTTTTACCATTTAATATTTTTATATTGAGAAAAATTAGAGATTATTTTCAGTATGTGCATGTATTTCATATAGGTCGTGAACTAGTTCATTTTAAAAAGATGTGAGTAGTTCACGACCTATAGTTCATGAACGGTACATTGAAATGAACTATGAACTACGAACTAGGTCCTCAAAGTGACCTACAGTTTGCCATCGCTAATATGTACATTTTGTATATACTCAAGTCATTTCCATTTTATGGAAATGTGCAAAATCATTTCGCAAAATTTTCACGATAAATTCAAATTTATATATTCTCTGTGGATATTTGTAAGGATTCAGAATTAAAAAATAATATGTTCGCATCTCAGGATTACTCCAAATGTCTTAGGATAATTCGTACAGATTATTTATATTGATATATAGAAAATTGTAGTAAAAGTTTAATGCCAAAAAAATTTTTTACTGCAATAATTGAGTCTTCAATAATTTTTTTAGGATTTATAATAAATCAATGTCCTATTTTTTGAGAACGTCTGTTTCGTAGATAGTCAAATATGGTGTATATCGTAGAAGGTGTATATCATTATTTTCTCAATATGGTTCGATGTCATTATTACATTATCTTCAGGTAGTCATAATCTGACTATGGTTTGCGATGGAAACGAAACTTTCTCTCTTGTCAAATGTATAGTGAAATACTATAAGCACCTCCATAATTGAATAGATCTTATCTGGTACAATAAATTATTGATACGCACATAAATTTCTTGAGTAAAATTACTTCGACTGACCTACAGTTGGGAATGATTTATATCAACTACTAGAAATTATATAAATGTCAACTAAATATTCTAAATTTTAATATATACGCCAGAAAAGGTATATTTGTATATTGCATGAGAAATATTTTCATATATACAGCTCATTTTTTTTTAAATGGTAGTCGTCTGCGCATAGGGTCGTGCTTATCGGGGTTATACAGTACCAGTGGTGCCAGACAACAAAAAACACACTAGATCTAAGAATTTAAATTTGTCACTATTTTATAGCTATCGTACAAATTAATTATGACATGAATATGATACTATAATAAGTATTTATCAACATTTCTTATATTCTAGTATAACTTTCGTATTAATTTCAAAGAATTCATTGTAATTGCATAAAATGGTTATAACTGTGCGTGGTGATTTGTCAACATTGCATTTCTTAGGACGCACACCTGCACTAAACACACCTACTTATTCTTTGGAGAAGACAGAAGCGTAGCATGTTTTGGTAGAATGATATTTAAAGAAATAGATAGATACTTTTACAGAAGATCTCATTATCAATATTAATGAAGATACAGATAGTGATAGCGATGGTTATGATGATTTATAATATACAAAATTGAAATATTTGTGTATATGGTTTTAATTTTACTTTGTTTCTTTTTTTTTATATTATATGTTTACAATTGATTGTATTTTGTAATAAATTAATTTTTTATATCTCTTATCTCTAGTTAATATTAATCCTTTTAAAACATAATAAATCTAAATATTCCTATATTGTACCTACGAAGCGACTTATAAAAAAATTAACAACTTCGCACCTAAATTTTCTATATATATTCAAATGTTTTGGCAAATGTTTATTTTGACATGCTCACCAAAATCGGATTGGCAGAATGATGTCTGCGGATGACTAGGCATACAGGAACAACCATCTGCTTCCTTCAATAAGGAAATTAGAATGACCAGCAATGATGGGAAAAGCAAACATGACCTTAACCCTGCAAAAAATGAATACGATTAGTCGAATTGCATTTAAATAATATATAAGGGACGTAGTTACGTCGTATGGCTGTAAATGGAATAAAGTGTAGTATAAGTTATAGATAAGAGTAGACCATGAAAAATACAGATGATATTTTTAAAGAAATTAATAAAATTTAGTTAAGAAATAATGTCATAAAATGGAGATGTAAGAGAAATGTTGAAGAGTTCGCGATGGGATGTATAAAAAGTATATTAAAACATTTAATATCGTTAAATAATCCGCAATGAATCTAAAATAAGTAGTGTACGAGGGGTGATCAAAAAGTTCCAGGACTTTTTTAATTGAGCGCCAATGGAGCGTCGAAGAACAGCATTAGTTGTTGTGACTTGTGACATTAGTTGTGTTTTTGTAGATTCTCTACAACCTTCTTTGTTGTGAAGTGACAGACGTTTTTGTGAAACAAGTTTTTCGTGTTTGGCTATTTTGATCAAATGAATCAAAAAGAAGAGGAACGCGTTTGTGTCAAGTTTTGTGTGAAGTTGGGTAAAACTTTTACCGAAACTTTTCAGATGTTGCAAGAGGCTTTTGGGGATGAATGTCTGAGTCGATCACGGTGTCATGAGTGGTTCAAAAAAGGGCGGACGTCGTCAGAAGACAATCCTCGTTTAGGACGCCCATCAACTTCGACTGACTACGAACATGTTGCCAGAGTGAACGTTCTCGTGCGATCAAATCGTCGACTAACCAGCCGTGAAATGGCAGAGGAATGCAACATTTCATTTGGCTCATGCCAAGAAATTTTAACTGCAAAAATGCAGATGCGTCGAGTGGCGGCAAAATTTGTCCCGAGACTGTTGACCGACGATCAAAAACAACACCGAGTTCAGGTTTGTCAGGAACTTGTTAAAATGGCAAATGATGATGAAAACTTTTTGCATCGTGTCATTACTGGTGACGAGACGTGGGTTTAAGGGTACGACGTGGAAACAAAGGTCCAATCATCACAATGGAAGACGAAATCCTCTCCAACACCCAAAAAAGCTCGTCAAGTCAAATCAAATGTGAGGGTCATGATCACTGTTTTCTTCGACTGGAAGGGTGTTGTCTACTACGAATTTCTTCTACGAGGTGAGACAATTAATCGTTTTCGTTACCTTGAAACCCTGAGACATTTGCGCGAGACTGTAAGGAGGAAGAGACAAGAGCTGTGGCAAAGCGGGCAGTGGGTGCTGCACCATGACAACGCGCCTGCTCATTCTGCGTTGCTCATTCGCGATTATTACACAAAAAACGCCATGACCGTCATCCCCCATCCCCTGTACTCACCAGACCTGGCCTCTGCGGACTTTTTCCTATTTCCGAAACTCAAGAGACTGTTGAAACGGCAGAGATTTGAATCAACTGACGAAATTAAAGAAAAATCGTTGGAGGAGCTGAACACCATTCTAGAAGATGAGTTCTCAGGGTCCTTCCAGCAGTGGAAACGGCGGTGGGAAAAATGTATAGCTTCCCAAGGGGAGTATTTTGAAGAGGACAATGTCCAATAGATTGTAAAAAAATTTAATAAATTTAAAATAAATCTGTCCTAGAACTTTTTGATCATCCTTCGTATATGATTTCTAAATGTATAAAAAAAAAATTTGGATGAAATTATTATTTTTACACTTCCTGATATAAATTTTACTATAAGAATTATTTTCAATCATTAAATTTGTAGTATAAAACATAAGTCAAAGATTCAACTTTTTTTGAAAACTTCATTTGATTCTATTATAATTGAATTATTCAATATCCTCGAACAATAAAGTATGGTGGTAAATTTTATTAATTGCAATTTAGCAGTGATCCGTTACTCTGGCATTATGAATGTAAACGTTCTTCATTATGTATGTCAATTATGTATAAGATAAACAATAGGCTAGGTACTGCACCGAACATATATTCAACGTAAAGTACAATAGAAAACCTGTTACCCGAACATATCTTGCACCAAAACAGTTCTTAAGCGCTTATTCCACATCCTTCTCTTTTCTTCAATAATCTCTACAATTGTTTGAATTATATTAATATGATTTTCGAAAACATAAGACCCAATTTGTAAATTAATAGCGTTTATTAATCTTGTTTTATATTTGTATGATAGTTGCTTTATATTATATTAGAATCCTTCATACTAATTGATATACTTAAGAAACTGAGTACTCAGAAAAGCAATCAAATCAAATAGGTTTTCGCATAAGGCAATGTTTAATGAAGGGGTTCTATGCAATGAATAGGCACTAAATGAATAGGTACTGATATTACTGCATTTGGCTTTATGGTTTGACCGCAATACAGTTAGAATCATTGAGATGCAGATGAAGATATTGTCTCTCTGTACAAGAAAATTAGAGATTGATATCGGTATGCCATAAATGGAAAGCTTTACCTTTATTAAGAATAGATGCAACATCTGACTATGATACTAATATATATATAATGAACTTAAAATCATTAATATTTGATATTATGAAAATCATAAAAATTAATTCGAATTAAATCCTTTTAATTTTAATTTAATAAATTAAAACAATGCCGAAGAAAATAGGAGCTAATTTGTGTGAGAACTATAGGACCATTAGTCTACTATCACATGCATCGAAGATATTGCTAAAGATTATTTATAGGAGATTAGAAAATAAAGTAGAGGTAAGGCTAGGAGAAGATCAATTTGGTTTTAGGAAAAACAGAGGGACGAGAGAGGCGATTCTAGCACTAAGAACGGTAGTAGAAAAAAGAAAGAGGGTAGGAAAGGTAACTTGCATAGCTTTTGTAGACTTAGAAAAGGCATTTGATAATGTAGATTGGGACATAATGTTTAGAATTTTAAAAGAAACGGGTATAGATTATAAGGATAGGAGAATAATTTTTAATTTATATAAACACCAAACTGCCTTAGTTAGAATTGAGGGGGAAGAAGAGGTAGCAAAAATAGGGAAGGGAGTTCGGCAGGGATGTACACTCTCACCGTTATTATTTAATCTATATATAGAAGATGCAATAAACAAAGTAAAAGAAGAGTATAGTGTAGGTGTGAATGTACAGGGAGAGAAAATATATATGTTGAGATTCGCCGACGATATAGCTATATTGGAAGAAAGCGAAAAGAATTTAGAAAGGGTATTGAATGGTATGCAGGCAGTATTGACTAGGGATTTTAACATGAAAATAAATATAGGTAAAACTAAAGTGATGAGGTGTGACAAAAAGGAATGCAGTAGAAAAATGAGGATCACAATAGGAGATAATAGAATCGAAGAAGTGTCAGATTTTTGTTATTTAGGCAGTAGAATCACAAAAGATAATCGAAGCAAGGTAGATATAAAGTGTAGGATAGCACAGGGTAGGAAGGCATTCGTAGAAAAGGAACAGATTTTAAGATCAAATATTGACTTGGGTATTAGAAAAAGATTACTGAAGGTATATGTTTGGAGTGTAGCACTGTACGGGTGTGAGGCGTGGACTATAGGAAAGGAAGAGAAGCGTAGATTACAAGGATTCGAAATGTGGTGTTATAGGAGGATGATGAGGATTGGTTGGGAAGATAAAGTAACAAATGAAGCTGTACTAGAGTTAGTAGGGGAGAAGAGAAGTATTTGGAGTGTTACAGCGTAGGAGAGACAGATTAGTAGGGCATATTCTTAGGCATGGGGGGATTATGCAATTGATCATAGAAGGTAGAGTGGAGGGAAAGAGAGGGGTAGGTAGGCCTAGATTGGAGTATGTGAGTCAGATAGTTGAAGACGTTGAGATGAATAGCTATAGGGAGATGAAGGGATTAGCTCAGGATAGATCGGCATGGCGTGCTGTTTCCAACCAATCTTTAGGATTACGGACTCTTTAAAAAAAAAATCCTTTTTGTATTGCGGCTTTTTGTTGATAGTGTTGCTTAAAAATGGCTTTCTGTTTTATATTATACAGAAATGTTAATAGAAATGAGTAAGGACTATTTCTGTTTTTCGTACGATTGTAATGAAAACGGTTGTTTTGATATTTAATTTGCTTTCAACTAGAAAATCATAAACAAATATCTAATCAATAAAAATGAAATGCAGGATCAATAAATGTTCTAGGTATTTCATACCAGTGTTGTAACGTTATTTGATATTTTGAGTGTGACTAACGTACGAGGTGCAAACAAGTTAAGAAGCCATAATACAATACGTAATAACATATTTAAAATTATTTTGCTCGTAAATCTGCGAGGCTTTAAAAAATTGTTGTGCAAACTGTCAAGAACAATTGAAACATATTGGCAATATCGATTTTACGACTCAAACAAGGTCCACTTTTATTATAAATATCTTAAAATTACATGGGCGCTTTGTTGTTCCATTCAACATGTAATATTCTACATAAAATAAATTACATGAATATATACACTTAAACACATTGAAATTTACATTTATAAGCGTAAATCCTGATTTTTTCGATATATGAGATTGTTCTATATTGTAAAATATAGTGCTAAAAATATGCTGAAAAATTGATTGCAGTTGTTTTATCTTTCCGATTTGCAGAAAAATTGCAAAAAAAAAACATAATGTAGAGTATCCTTCTTCGAAACATTAAATGTTAGTTTTCTTTCATTTTAATGTAAAAAATGTATCGTTACTTATATTGGATTTTTTCAGTATTAATCCAGAGTCGGATATGTGCTTATGTAAAGACATACGAGGATAATTTTATAACGGAATTTGGTATTCCATTATAAAAACGTATTTTATTTCTGTTTTACGAATGTCAATGAAGCGCTTACATGCTTCAGTATCATATGTGTAACGATGCATTGAAATAAACATAAATAGTGTGCAGTGGTCGTAAAACTTTTCATTAAAATAGACAGAAATATCAATCATACAATGAATTTTGGTGTGCATCGATTGCTTTATTGTATTCTAAGAAGAACAGTCATGATCATGATTGATGCCTAGTTTTTGGTACTTCTTCTGTGTAGATCAGTTTGAAAGTTGCATACAAGGAGCGATGATTAATGGAAAATAGTTTTTTTACATATTTTTCAATATATATTTTTTCTATTTATAAACAGAACCGTTTCTAAACTACTGCTGCATCAAATATTAATGTATATGAATACGAATAGTTGTTTTGATATACAACCATACTTTTAGCAATGTAAATAGACAAGTTGTCCATAAAAATGGTAAAAACATGAAAACGTATCCTCAATATCTGGCGCCAGTATTGCATTTACCAGGCTAAAATGATTTATTAAATACGTAATACGGATATGAATGCAAACATTAAGATTACTAGTCCTGATTGCATTTAAATGCAGAATATAAACGACGGTGAAGTCGAAACTAATAAAAACGTCAAGTAATATAATATCGTATTGAAACAATTGAAGGGCTTGGTGCAAAAACCGGTCAGCTCCATTTTTATCAATTTTACAGTACTGACAAAAAACTGTTTTTTGCCCAAAAATAAAAATATATAACCGGGTTGGGCAGTTCTAACGAATCGGAATCCCCTGCCCAAACTAATTCAAAAAGAAATATTCTATTTGAATTAGTAATTCAATATTCTTCCAACAGTACGTTGGGAAATAGTTTCCTCTTTCGCTATTTCCGTAGAAGAGACTTGGGGATTTTCAATCACAGACTGAAGTACTTTTATTTTATTTTCTTCCGTGCTTACAGTTTTATTTATGTTTTGCATTTTTAACAGATCCAGTCGTTGTGAAAGTATTTAATAAATGTTGAAATCTAGTTGCATATGGATGTCTTCTATTTGGAAAATTTGCTTTGTATATTTTACTGGTCAATAGAGGGTTCTTCTGGCACTATCCTAAACACCAGATCACGTCGATCTTCTCTTGCAAAGAGTATGCCATCATATCTTTATGATATTTAATGTAAAGTGGGTTTAAGTAAACTTTAATTGTCGAATCACAAATATTACAGTTGACATTATCTTCCATGGCAATGTTTCAGATTTATATTAATTTTAATTGAATTGTTTGTTTGGATGCAGCATTTTTCAAAAATATGTCAATATCTCAGAAACTACTAGTTTTAGGTATGGGACATATTTAATGAAAATGGTTCTATTATAATCGAATTATCTTTCGGAATAATAATATATAGGGTGTTCCATTTAAAAAATCGGACTTACCTTTCAATGAAAATACCCCAATTGAACATGACTTTTACATACGCCTCTATGTTTCAGGAGAAAAACTGATTTACAAAAAATAATGCCATGTTAATGGTTACTCAGATTTAAAACTGTGCTACTTAAATTCGCTATCTAAGTAGGTTATGATTTTTTGAAATTGGGCTTGCAATGAACCAATTTATTACAAAATTGCTAATATCTTGGCAACGCCGCATTCTAACAAATTACAATTTACGTGTTCATAAGTATTTAAATCCCTGCTATGAAATGGGAGCAAATATACATAGTGTTCCATTTAAAAAATAAGACCAGTTTTAATTGCGCTTTCATGGTTCATCCTGTATAATTGAAATTAAGTTTAGAGTGTCCAATCGTAATTCTATATAAGATTGCAATTTTTCGCATTTCTATTTGAATTAGTTTGGGCAGGGGATTCCGATTGGTTAGAACTGCCCAACCCTGTATAATTATGTAGCAAATCTCAGTTTTATTAACTATCAAACATACAAAATGACTTTTACAATGTTAATACATTTCTACTTCAACATCCTCGTCCTCGCTATCCAGATCTTCTTGAGGTATTTCTGGTCCCACAGCATTATACACAACATCGTAATACCATTGATCATTTTTGGGCACATACTTTTCAGCCAAAGAACGGACGTTTTCAAGTTTTTCTGCTTGATGGGTATGGGGTAGTTTTTGTAAAGTTTTTCCATTGGCATTGGCATATGTACCTGGTGATTTCTTGAATGAAAATTCGGAAAACATTATAATCCCTATGGTAATATTGCATTTTACTACATTCGTTTTTTCGTACTTGAAAACATGATATTTAGATATGGAAAACTTTTCCTTTGCATTGTTTGTAACGGTCTTTTTAAAACTCCTTTTGGCGCAATTTAGTATTACAATTACTGTAAATTTTCGAGATGTCTTCTTTACCGAATCGATCCAACCATTAGGCGTATACACTATTTCTTTGTTTCTTTTCTCTTTTTCTATTAAACCGAAAGATCGGTCACATGGTCACTGCATTCTTAGCAATATTTCCCATTATATGCCACAGAGCTGCCCGTTTTTTGATGCCCAATGCTAAGTACATTAAATTCCACACGAAAAGTTAATTTTGCCCAAAAATGGAGCTGACCGGTTTTTGCACCAAATCCTTCAATTTAAATTTTGCTTACTATAAATACTACTGTAAACGTGAGTAAATAATATATTAGCAGAATTTCCGTAATTCTATTTGCTTATGGATAAAATGTTAGAAGTTTGCATTTTATTTTTTAAGAATATAGAATTTATGGAAAAATCACATTGTTAACCGAGAACTGCGTTTAATTAATCACATCAAATATTTTAAACTAATATTTTGATTAATATTTGTGATCCTGAAATTTCCCCGTAATATTTCAAATACTAGTTTAGAATAATACCTAACCAAAGTGAAAAGTTCACTTTGTATTTTAATATTCTAAATTAGATATGCTTAAGTAAGAATTATCTTATAAGGACTTATATAATGATGTATCGAGACTTTGGTTAATATCAATATATTTCACCAATATGTGAAATTTTTAACGAAAAGGATATTCTTAATATCATATACAATTCAGTCAACTACAAATTGTGGTGTATGAAATTAAAAAAAAAAATTGAAAAAACATGTCACGAACATACTGTGTTACTTCATGAATTTTATAAAAGTTTACAATGACGATACTAAGTCAATATGTAGTGTATGGAATATTATATAACAAGCAACTGAAATATTGTCAATTATCCATTATTACATACATATTTAAGTAACACGGTTTAGCTTTAGCTGGTTCTCAATTGAATCTCTGTTAGGATTTATGGAAGACTTCAGTAAGTATTAAAGGCCCCTCCACTATATCCATATTCCATAAGCAATTAAATCTCTTGTTACATATTGATACTTTTCTATGCGATTTACAAAAATCGAAATTCCAAAATATCGTTGTAATTGTCCCATGCTTTATTTAACTATTTAAATAATAGAATGTGCGTGCAGCTATGTCTGCAAAAATAAGACATGTGCTTTATTATAGCTAGTGACAATTAAAAATTAATGCAAGAATCTTAACACGTACAGAAAGAAAGATATACCTAGTTTTTGAAGTGAGACTTCTATAGGCGCGGTAAGGCAAATTGGCCTGAACGTCACGAAAAGTGTAACACACGCTACGCGCATGCGCCGCGTGTATTGTGCGTATACGTAGCATAAGGCAACCAGTAGACGCTTGCGTATTTTATTATATATTACACAAACACAGCTTAATCTTTTAGCTAACAATTTCCATTGTGTGAAAAGTGAAATGGAGAAAAAGACAAGTACAGATAGAGTGCGAGCCTTTAGAGAACGGAAGAAAGCGAATAAATCGCCAAGAAAAGTGCCAACAAGTACCTTGGAAAGAAGTAGAGAGTATCGAGCCAGGCAACGGGCGTTAAAGAAACACGATGGACAACATAACCTTCCAACGACCTCAAATACATTGGATGAATCGATACCGTTGTTAAGTGAGGACACAGTGAGTGGTATAGAGTATTTGAATGCCTATGATTCAGGCACGTCAAGATACACGCGGTGTGAGAGATCAACGAAATGAATCTGATACAGCTGAGCGAGCCATCGACAAATAGAAATGCACCCACTAGTGCATCATACACAAAATGTGTCACGCATATTTTTTATAAAAAAAGGTCGATTTATATACCTTTGTTCCATGTATTTTTTCTATAAAAAAAATTATTTTATTTTCAACCCGATCCATGCTTGAACCTTCACCTAGTTTTGTAGGTATTGTTTATTACCATTTTTCAACATACATTATTATTCTAATTATATATTTAATATCATACCTCAATATTAATATTGTGCACTACATATATCTTTATTATTTATATTTTACATATATTTTTAAATTATCTTGTCTTACTACTTTCATCAAGCATTTTATTTCAAATATCTCATTTCCAGTTAGTCTGCCTTTTATACTGGATATTTCGTTCATTTTGAGAATAACCGTAGACACAATTTTCATAAATTAATATACATAATATGGTAATTAGATCGTACATATGCGAAATACATTACCTAGTGTACAAAAACTAGAATTTTCATTATCGCATTGATTGAGACACTGAATTAATTACGTAATTTAAATATTCCTTTTATTTTCATAGTAAATTTGCCGATACATTAAACAACTTCATAAAGTTAAATAATGAGTTGTATATTATGCAAGAGGATTCAAAACCGGAGGAACATGAGCATCGGGTTGGTACTTTTGTTCATATTAGATGTATGTTCTGCAAGAAGTCCCATCGTGGGACAGTTTATATTTCTTTATGCCAAAAAGTAAATTCAGAGCGTGTAAAAACTTACTCACGTAAGTTTTTATTCAGATAAGTGCATTAAATAATATTTTAATAAATACAATTTTCATAAAAATAATTTAACAATAAAATTGTGCTTCAATTTCAAAATTGCTCGTGTCAAAAATGCCTTGTCTATTTCCATTGTAATTTATGGTAACGTTCTTGCGTAAATTTGCAAGTTTAACTATCATTGAATGAACGCTTAAATATGCACCGATTTAATTACATACATTATTGACGTACTGCCTGAAAAATACAATTTTTCTTCTTATTAACGAGAGCATAAATTGCAAATCAAAAAAATTAAAATCATTAAATGTATGCATAAATTAAATCGACGTAACTGTTAGGTGACAAAAAATTTAAAAAAATTAAGGGATGCTTATTTTTTTAACAATAAACAAATCATTTTTCAATAAACCTTTTCTCTTGGATGTTCCAAAGTAATATTTCCAGCTTATCTCGCATTAATAATGAAATGGATGTGGTATGCCGTTTTCCAGCTTCTTTTAAAATAGAATAAATTATCGTAGTGAGAAGTACCTGAGCCTATATGCCAGTGCCACGAATAAATTACAGATAAATGACTTACTAGGAGAAATGCCATAAATTAAGTGCAAGAAATACATTAAGGCCGCGATATTAAATGAGAAGGAAATTTATTACCTACATCATTCAAATATGTAATAACTTGAGAATCACTATATTCACTTGGTCAGGTGATGTATTACAGCCATCTATAACCATAAGCTAATCGTGCAATGAGATTCCTTGAAAAAAACACTACATATATAGTTGAAATAATCATACTTAAAGTCCTTGCGGCGGAAAGAATTTTGACATGCTCAAATAAGGACCTTTTCAACACACTTCAACATAGCAACTGCTCTGAAATAACAACTCACATAAGTCCTGAAATAATCCCTAATTCAATAAACCCTTATTTAAACTATTAATATATTAACAAAAATTAATTGAAGACTACGTCCGTATTAAGTAATGAAACAAACGATTTACAACGTTACTTCAATATGTCTAAATAGGACGCTACTTTTTACATTAATATCATCCTAAACTGATTTAAAAAATAATCGAAATATATCGACTTCAGAGATATATACATATCCTGTATATACATTTTCCTTTTAATGACCTGACCTGACCTGATCTGACCTGACCTTTTCAGCACACTTCAAATAACAACTGCTCTGAAATAAGAACTTTTCTATTACAACACACATAAGTCCTGAAATAATCCCTAATTCAATAAACCCTTATTTAAACTATTAATATATTAACAAAAATTAATTGAAGACTACGTCCGTATTAAGTAATGAAACAAACGCTTTCCAACGTTGTTTTAATATGTCTAAAAAGCACGCCACTTTTTACATTAATATCATCCTAAACTAATTTAAAAAATAATCGAAATATATCGACTTCAGAGATATATACACACCCTGTATATAAATTTCCAGCATTTTATAATATAATATACGCAATATATTATATTATAAAATCATCTACTAATTTTGATTGAAAGAAGTATATTTTTTAGGCTTATGAAATTTTTCAATTTACTTTATTTTTGTGCAAAAAAATTAGTCTTAGCCTCCTTATTTAATAATAATATTACATTTTCTGAGATTGTCAAAATTTACTCCTCAAAATTATTAAACGCTGGACTATATACCATTTTCTTGCAAAATAGACATAGACATTATTCGGATTAATGTTTGATTCTAAAAAATATTTAGTATTCCTACATTTTTGTTGTTTTCCGTATAAAAAACGTAGCATATACTTCCATCTGTAAGACACACATTAACATTATAATGAACAACTATTTTTCGCATATTGCAGTGTTTAATTCACCTATCAACGTTAGATGTAATAAGTGTCAATTACTGTCACCGAGTCATTACAAAAAAAAAATGTTTACGCGTCTTTTGAAATGACTGCGATAAGATCTCTGTCATATATACTATTGAAAATGCATTTTTCATTTATCCCGATGGAAATTTTATGTCAACATTTACAGTAGCTGCATTATTATTATAGCTGTCACCTTTGTGGTTTTGAAAATAATAATATATTATCTAATGATAATTTCCGATATTGTATACGTATAATTGGACATAAATTATACATCAACACTGCAGAATTCTTGCGTATTGAATTTTTTTTTAAATACAATTTTATGTTGAAATTGCATATTGAATTGAGATAGTTATATGGTGATATTAGAACGAAGAAGGATAAATATTTACGGCTATTTGGATTTATCAGCAAATATTGATAATTTTTTCCATTATTTATAATGGAATAATATTTTTTAGTTAGTTAGTTAGTTAAAGAGTCCGCAATCCTAAAGATTGGTTGGAAACAGCACGCCATGCCGATCTATCCTGAGCTAATCCCTTCATCTCCCTATAGCTATTCATCTCAACGTCTTCAACTATCTGACTCACATACTCCAATCTAGGCCTACATACCCCTCTCTTTCCCTCCACTCTACCTTCTATGATCAATTGCATAATCCCCCCATGCCTAAGAATATGCCCTACTAATCTGTCTCTCCTACGCTGTAACACTCTCCAGATACTTCTCTTCTCCCCTACTAACTCTAGTACAGCTTCATTTGTTACTTTATCTTCCCAACCAATCCTCATCATCCTCCTATAACACCACATTTCGAATGCTTGTAATCTACGCTTCTCTTCCTTTCCTATAGTCCACGCCTCACACCCGTACAGTGCTACACTCCAAACATATACCTTCAGTAATCTTTTTCTAATACCCAAGTCAATATTTGATCTTAAAATCTGTTCTTTTTCTACGAATGCCTTCCTACCCTGTGCTATCCTACACTTTATATCTACCTTGCTTCGATTATATTTTGTGATTCTACTGCCTAAATAACAAAAATCTGACACTTCTTCGATTCTATTATCTCCTATTGAGATCCTCATTTTTCTACTGCATTCCTTTTTGTCACACCTCATCACTTTAGTTTTACCTATATTTATTTTCATGTTAAAATCCCTAGTCAATACTGCCTGCATACCATTCAATACCCTTTCTAAATTCTTTTCGCTTTCTTCCAATATAGCTATATCGTCGGCGAATCTCAACATATATATTTTCTCTCCCTGTACATTCACACCTACACTATACTCTTCTTTTACTTTGTTTATTGCATCTTCTATATATAGATTAAATAATAACGGTGAGAGTGTACATCCCTGCCGAACTCCCTTCCATATTTTTGCTACCTCTTCTTCCCCCTCAATTCTAACTAAGGCAGTTTGGTGTTTATATAAATTAAAAATTATTCTCCTATCCTTATAATCTATACCCGTTTCTTTTAAAATTCTAAACATTATGTCCCAATCTACATTATTAAATGCCTTTTCTAAGTCTACAAAAGCTATGCAAGTTACCTTTCCTACCATATTTCTTTTTTCTACTACCGTTCTTAGTGCTAGAATCGCCTCTCTCGTCCCTCTGTTTTTCCTAAAACCAAACTGATCTTCTCCTAGCCTTTCCTCTACTTTATTTTCTAATCTCCTATAAATAATCTTTAACAATATCTTCGATGCATGTGATAGTAGGCTAATGGTCCTATAGTTCTCACACAAATTAGCTCCTATTTTCTTCGGCATTGTTACTATTCTACTACGCTGAAAATCCTGTGGTACTTCTCCCTTCTCATTTTTTAGGACCTCAGAAATATGTACATATAAAACGTGGCCGTTAATTATTAAATAATATTATAAAAATTAAAAGTTTACCAAGCTACAGGATCGCATTAAAATGTGATGATTTCTATCAATCAATGTGTTGATGACTAATTTAAAATTCATGGAATGTACAAGCCCAAATTCAATAATTGATTTGTTTTTACGGTAAGTGGGCGAGCGATAAATTGAAGTCTGTTATTCAAACCTGTGAGTCGCAATATGATTATTTTAGGTGGGTAAAAAATACTAAACAATTTTATATTAATGAGGAAATAAAAATTTATTTTCCGCATTATATTAAAATAAAGTTATCGTAATATTGATTAGTGAACTATTTATTTTAATTTTTAAAAATCGCAAATTGTTTTAAACCATTTATATCTATATTTATATGGATAAATGTTCCTTTCTAAATTTGAGGAGATTTCATAAAATATCATTTATCAACATACGCTCATGCAATAGTTATTTTATGGAAATGGCCCATCAAAAATCATTTAGATTAGGAACTTTGGTACGATTTAGGTCAGATTGGAAGCAGTGTTTTCATACTCGTCCCAATTTAAGCTCTTCAACAAGAATGTAGTTTTATTAAAATGATAGATTATAGAAATGCTTCTCTGCGATTTCTTCTTTTTTTGTAACATACCTACTTAGGTACAATGGTAGATTTCTTAGTTCATCGTGACCGAGTCATACCGCAATTTTTAAATATTGCAAAATTTCATCAAAAATTAGCAGCACCAATATTTTGAAAAATGTGTAACCTTAATATATATAACATTTTTTTGCGACCTTATGACCTATTAGCTAGAGCAACTAAAATGTTTAAAATTAGGCTATTTTATACAACATTAAATTATAGGAGAAATTGCCGTAAGTTTAAGGGAATTTCCCATAAGTTTATAGACATATGTAACGATATGTAATCCAAAAATAATTCGCGTAAAAAAATGCTGCATTTTTAGGATATAGGACATATATATTTCGATTAATTTCGCATATGCATTTCGAACAACAAATTAATATATTATAGCTAAATTAAAAAAATCTTAGGGTCAGGCCCATACTGCTGTAGTCCAGTGAAGAATTGTTTAAAGTGAAGACTGCTCTGGCACAATTACCGCGGAGAAATGTCTTCGTATAAGTCGACTGTAAGATGATTGCGAGGGCCTTACAGTATTTCATTGATGAATACCGAACAGATATTGAGTATTTCGAGGTCACTACATATACTGCAAATTTATTAATATGTAAATATTTGGCAGAACTTGTATGATGAAAGCATCATCCAACATACAGTAAATAAATTATGCTGTGCTCCATGCGAAATAATATTGCAATAACGCAAATATTATGCGACAGAAACCGCTATGCAAATATTGGCCAAATTCATTTAAACATTCAATTAAAAATCTCGTTTATAGCACTTTGCATTATGCTAATCATTAATTATTTCAATTGGATTTGATATCTTTTTGAAAAGTATTTTTTTCGCGTATTATTATACCAAGAGCTACCGAATAAAATCTGCATCAACGTGTCATACTTTCGCTACTATTATTAACATTGATATTTACGAAACAGTTGGCCGCTTTTTAATTAATGATTAATAAAATAGCTAATGTAAACGCATTGGGTACTAAATATTTTGTTGATACAGATAGCGTTTTCCATCTGCTAAAAATAGCCATCGGTGGTCATAATATCAAACTCTTTTAGAGCACATCCAGTTGGCATGCTTTATTACTTACATGCATTTTCTTTAAGATGCCGTTAGATTAATATTAGCGCCTCTTCAAGTGGTAAAACACACAGTGCAAAGTCACCTGTCTTAATAAATTCAGAAATCAAATATAAATGTTTTATTATTAAAACTAAACTTACTGATTATTGGACTTGTTAATATATTTAGTGAAATTTACTACTTTTATAAATATCTCACAAGGGATAAAGCTGCAATAAAACTATTTATCTAGGTATTGCTAAATTTATAAGATAAATATAAAGATTGACGTGGATATTTATTTCTATACTAGAATTTAGTGCTAATATAAAATTTTTAGCTTTCTAGCGAAGAGTAGGACATCTTATTTTAGATTTAATAAACAAAGTGCATTTGATGAAGCTATAATAAATCTGGTTAGAGTTGCAATATGAAATATTATCTAAATATTTCATACTGAAATTTTATATCTAATCAAAACCGTCTAAAGAAAATATACAAAAATATATTTACAATATTAAGATACAATTATTTTTTGCTGAAAATGCTTCATTTAACATAGTAAAAAAAAATTGCATACAACGTAGTTATCGTCAACATCCTTTGCGAACCACCGTTTGGTTTAAGGACCTTAAATATGAAGATAGTTTGAAAATAGGATAATGAGGGTTCAGAACACTGCACCGATTACTATTTTCATATTAGGTTTTTATTATTTACTAACTAAAATGTGAACTGTGTAAGAATTATTTAAAGAAATGTCATATTGTACATATGGCAATAATATGGCTTGCAATTACTTTCAACAGATGCTAAAATTGTAACATTTATAGTAGTAAACTATCTCCATAAATTCAACGAACCTATTTCTATAGTAAAATTAGTATCGTGAAAAATATTAATAAAAAAAATCTATATTCCAAGGCTTAAGTGGTTTTAGCCATAACCATATGAACTAGTTAATATTAAAAAATGTTTTATAACTGAGAATAAGGCAGTGGAATTTTCGACGGAGTTGTTTAGTTAAAGAGTCCGCAATCCTAAAGATTGGTTGGAAACAGCACGCCATGCCGATCTATCCTGAGCTAATCCCTTCATCTCCCTATAGCTATTCATCTCAACGTCTTCAACTATCTGACTCACATACTCCAATTTAGGCCTACCTACCCCTCTCTTTCCCTCCACTCTACCTTCTATGATCAATTGCATAATCCCCCCATGCCTAAGGATATGCCCTACTAATCTGTCTCTCCTACGCTGTAACACTCCAAATACTTCTCTTCTCCCCTACTAAATCTAGTACAGCTTCATTTGTTACTTTATCTTCCCAACCAATCCTCATCATCCTCCTATAACACCACATTTCGAATGCTTGTAATCTACGCTTCTCTTCCTTTCCTATAGTCCACGCCTCACACCCGTACAGTGCTACACTCCAAACATATACCTTCAGTAATATTTTTCTAATACCCAAGTCAATATTTGATCTTAAAATCTGTTCCTTTTCTACGAATGCCTTCCTACCCTGTGCTATCCTACACTTTATATCTACCTTGCTTCGATTATCTTTTGTGATTCTACTGCCTAAATAACAAAAATCTGACACTTCTTCGATTCTATTATCTCCTATTGTGATCCTCATTTTTCTACTGCATTCCTTTTTGTCACACCTCATCACTTTAGTTTTACCTATATTTATTTTCATGTTAAAATCCCTAGTCAATACTGCCTGCATACCATTCAATACCCTTTCTAAATTCTTTTCGCTTTCTTCCAATATAGCTATATCGTCGGCGAATCTCAACATATATATTTTCTCTCCCTGTACATTCACACCTACACTATACTCTTCTTTTACTTTGTTTATTGCATCTTCTATATATAGATTAAATAATAACGGTGAAAGTGTACATCCCTGCCGAACTTCCTTCCCTATTTTTGCTACCTCTTCTTCCCCCTCAATTCTAACTAAGGCAGTTTGGTGTTTATATAAATTAAAAATTATTCTCCTATCCTTATAATCTATACGGAGTTGAATGGTTATAAATGTAAATTTATTAAAGCTTATATACGGATCACGTAAAGCATACAAAAGATTATATCGAGCTGTGTAAAATTCCTGCAAATCTTCATTCCACTTCTTCCTTTATATTTATACGACTCGGATTTCGACTTTGAGATTTTCTGGTAAAAAGTAATCATATGAGAATTTGCGAGTCATAAGCTTACGAAATTACTTCAAGGAATATCAGAAGCGTAGTTAAAATAAATGATTACATAAATCAATTAAATAATAACAGATTTTTTGGTTATATTTGTACAAATTTATATATACGAAGAAGCAATTTTGGGTGAATCATTTACGTGAAATTTAAATTCGAATTCCCAAGTACATAAAAAAAAATGTCATGTCTTAACAGCGCCTCTAGCTTTTTATGTTGAATAAGAACGAAGAAATAGCAATTAAGTGCTTTTTCATGTTAAAGGCATTTTCTAAGCTATAAAGAAAGAACCTTCTAGAAGATTTACATCCTTATATTTAACCAACATCTTTGTAACATATTTGAAATACTTTTCATTCATTAATTCTTTAATTAGATATATAGTAGGTAGTGTATTTCACATAGTTTGTTAACAAATGTTATAGCCGAAGAATATATCGAATATAAAATGATTGATTGGATTACTCATGTAACTACAAGAATTAATATGTAAAACAGAAAATCAAAATAGTCATTAATGATTAATTGAAGCTATTGTTTACGTTCTCTTTTATAATCTATGCAATTGATAATTACATAGAAGATATTGTTCGGAAATTAGTAGAATTTTGAATTTGTTGTTTAAGAACTTTAGCTTAAATTTGTCTTTATATGGACAAATATTTTAGGTTGCTTTTTTGCTCCTTAATCATTCATTGTACGGCAAATAAACGCACCTCAGCATCATTATTTTAATCCACATTCCTACACGAATTGAACAAATAATTATTGGCTATTCCTCACAATTCGCGCGACCCTGGAACATTTAAAGCTAATATACATCGTCGCATAGCATCGCTGAATCAGGGTTATGATATCAAACTGCGTTTTGTATTTCTGACTGGTACTCTGGTAACGCATAGTGGCTTAAAGGCGATTATTTTTAGCCAAATATGTTGCGGTCTTTAACTCCATCGTGACGTTTAGCCTATTTAACGCATAATATGAATCGTGATCACGATATGATATGCCATGTGCAAACATAATGTAGATGTTAATCCTACCGGAGGAACCTATTGTTGATACGGTCGAACCTTACACTCAACATGACCTTGCTTCTTGAAGAGGAAGTTTCATTGCAACTTACAATTGAAGGATTAGATTGAATTGCAAGAAGAATATTGGATGAACACAAATGATTGGCTATAATAAACAGATAATTCTGTCCATGGCTACTTCTGGAGAATGGTTTTGGAAGGGTTGAATTGATTTCTGTTGAATTGAAACTACTCGTTGTTATTTTTCAACGTAGTTAAGACCATTGCCTGAAATTATGGAATTGAGGTGTATATTTCCTTGAAAAATTACTTTTATCTTGATAGAAATTCCGTGGGATGATTTTAACTTGTTTTGTTCTCATTATCGACGGCTTTTAGAAGATTTGAGAACATTTTCTTGTAATGTACTTTAAAGATGATGAATTTTAAGATCATATTTCTTCGAAGAAAAACTTTAAGAATGTTCATCTTGATAGAAATTCTGTGGGAACATTTAACTTTTTTTTGTTCTCATCATCGACGGCATTGAGAAGATTTGAGAACATTTTCTTGTAAAGTACTTTAAAGATGATGAATTTTAAGATCATATTTCTTCGAAGAAAAACTTTAGGAATGTTCGTCTTGATGGAAATTCTGTGGGATCATTTAACTTTTTTTTTGTTCTCATTATCGACGGCATTAAGAAGATATTGTTCGGAAACCAACATTTTCTTTTAATGTACTTCAAGATGAAGAATTTTAAGATCATGCCACGATTCATTTGAATTCCCAAAAAAAAGAACTTTAAATCGTTGATGTACTCCCAAATATTTCAAAAATGTTTGTTTTCCTTAATATTTTGCAAATCATTGCACAAAAACAGTGCTTTTTTAATATGACTACCCATAATATAAGATACGAATACTTTTTATGGTAGATTTCGCATATATGAAGAGTATGATGACTCCTCACTCTTGAGTCTACTTATTATGCCAACCACCGAGGGAATAAATCTTTTACATCGTTGTTCGGGCCCATACAATATGTGTATATTATGACTCATATGTGCATAATATGGGTGCAATGAGTGCATAATAATACTGAATACCCGCCCAAAGCAAGTATCAACGGGAAAATCTCTATTTTACATATGACTGCGTATGGTAAAAAAAAATTTACATTCAAGAGAAAAGGCGTTGCATGAAATGAGGTTATAAGGTTAGCCGCGAGTTAATAGCGACTTTATGGGGCTCTTTCTAAATGAAAAGAAAATTTATAATGTACCTTGAGTTACGGTATGTGCGTGATATTGTACAGAATTAAACTAAGAGCTTGTATTTTAATTTCATACATTACTTACCCCATGAAGGAAGTGTGTGCAATATAATGCTTATGTGTATTAAAATGGAACTGCTGTAAATAAAGTTATTTTGGACGAATCAAGAAAATATTGTACAAGCAACTTTTTCTTTAGCAACAATTTAGCAACAAAACGGAATAAGTGAAAACATTTTTCTCTTACACCCTTAAATTTTAATCGTAGAAAAATTTGCATGTAAAATTATATAAAATTCACAAACTGAATTTGATTAATATTTTCACTCTAATATATCTAATAGTTGGAATTAGGCAACAATAGTTTTGAAATATAAATCAATAAATGACCTGTCCTTCATACAACCTTGTTTTTTTTTTATACAATCGATAATTTTAATTCTCCAATGCCTTTAGGTACGAACTTGACATTTTTAGTAGTTTTGTATTATACGAGTATTTGACAAACAAATCAATATTATGGTATTGTTAATGTTCAACGTTAGAATAATTTAATTAAAAAAAAAAAACATAATATCGCTACGCAGCTTGTACATTATTAATATTATAACTTGATAAAGGTATATTGATTTATATAACCAACATATAAATAAACAGTAATCGTAAATATATTTTAATGATACAGATATAAACTTAGAATGTAAGAAAATATGCGTGAGACTCTCGCGCGGTGGAAGTGAAACTTCTTAGCTCCTAGGAAAAGTTGATTTTATGCATTGTTTTTTTTTTCATTTGTTAACGATTTTAATTTTTTTTCATATATTTATATATATTTTTTTACACAATTTCAATTGTGTGAAAAGTGAAATGGAGAAAAAGACAGGTACAGACAAAGTGCGAGCCTTTATAGAACGGAAGAAAGCGAATAAACCGTCAATAAAAGTGCCAACAAGTACCTTGGAAAGAAGTAGAGAGTATCGAGCCAGGCAAATGGCGTTAAAGAAACACGGTGGACAACATAACCTTCCAACGACCTCAAATACACTGGATGAATCGATACCGTCGTTAAGTGAGGACACAGTGAGTGGTATAGAGAATTTGAATGCCACTGATTCAGGCACGTGAAGATACACGCGGTGTGAGAGATCAACGAAATGAATCTGATACAGCTGAGCCATTAACAAATAGAAATGCACCCACTAGTGCATCATACACAAAATTTACATTCTTTTAACCTGCTCATCGCGAATTTGATAAACAAATTGTTAGCTAAAAGATTAAGCTGTGTTTGTGTAATATATAATAAAATACGCAAGCGTCTACTGGTTGCCTTATGCTACGTATACCCTCAGTACACGCGGCGCATGCGCGTAGCGTGCGTTTCACTTTTCGTGACGTTCAGGCCAATTTGCCCTATAGAAGTTTCACTTCAAAAATAAGTTTGGCATATAGATATCAAATTTATATTATTCCATCCCTGGTAACAAATAAAAAATTATAAAACACGAAAGGCATTTCCTGCGTTTCTCATTCTAAGAATATTATTATGCGCTTAGAGCCGCCAAGTAATTACCGATTAGGCAAATATAAATTCGAGAGAATTGCACATTTTTAAATCCAGATACTATATAATTATGACGTCTTCAAGACACAAACCTATTAAATTACAGCTGCTATTAAATTTTCTATACATATTATATTATGACTTGTGAAATGAATAACGAATTGTTCGCAAGATCTCTTATTTAATCAATGGTTGCAATTCTATGAAGAATATATCTGAGAATATGTATATAACTTGATCTATGCTGATTAAATATTGATAATAGCTGGATATAGTTTTAGATAATTTAAATAATATACAAATTACTAGAAATATTCTCTAAATGAAAAATGGTTTTGTAGTTTTATAGCTTTATTTGAGCATAATTCCTTATGTAAAAGTATAAAAATGGAAGATATTTCAACGTTATTTTTAACGTATTATTATTATATTTAAAATCCCTAGAAGATGATTTTCTTCAAATTTAGCAGTAGATTTAGTGGCACATCTCGTTCAATATTGATCTTCTAACCATAAAACTAATACTGTCCAAACATTGCGAACAGAATTCTTAATTATTCTCGATTAACTAAAAATAGCGTCCGCAATGTTTTTATTCTGTATTTTTAAGAACGTCCGCAGCAAAGACTTTATACAATATAAATTCTCCAGCTTTTCATACAAATAAAATGTGACATTAGAGGAGATTTAATGCCCCAAAGTCCTATTTCCGTTACGCTAGATTCTGTCCGGAATGAGAATTATTTTCTAGTTTCGGAGACAGCTGAAACACAGAGGCCAAGAAACCAACGTATTCATTTTAAAATAAAACGTATTTATCTCAATGTTTATTGTGTTCACACATACTAATTCAAGATTTTCTACCTTCCTTCAAGCTATTTCCTCTGGCGATATATAAATTTTTAAAAGAAACTTTTGTAATGACACGCAGACTAAATTGTTGCTACAGCTGTTGTAAAAAAATATTTTTTTTTTAGATTACATATTTATCTTATTTACCTATGACTGTATAACTACAATTAATATAATTTTTCTGTCATAATTTTATATACTAAATCCATTAATAGAAGTAAAAAAACCTCAAAAATATTTTTTTATTCGGCTCTTTGCTAGATTCAATTTATTTTACTAATTCAGTATTATTATTGCTATTGTCATTAAATTATTGTGCTATTTATATATTAAGTGCATTTAAAAAAAAATTATGTACATCTTGCAATTGAGACTTATAAAACATAGTCAATTTTTCTAATATATTAATTTTTAATTTTTAATTTATTATTAATTTCGATCATCGTATTGCCTAATACTCATAAGATATAAAATTGGACAACACTATAAATTAAATATTAAAAAAAATTAATAATTCGATTTAAATATGTTTGAATTGAAATTTCGTGCAATTTTTATTTGAATATTTGGTAAAATGTAATCATGTTATAATATATTGTAATATTAATATATTCTCTTATCAAATGCAAACAAATATTTACAAATATATAATCTAAATATGGTAAAACCTGTACGAAAAAAACATAAGGTTTCAAGCAGATGACGCAAAAATTCTAATTATTTAAAATTTAAATTTAAATATGATATAAAATTTTAATAGACCCATGAGGTTAACTTTTGCAAATATTTGCAAATTTTATAAACATAAAATTTATTATTGAAATATTTGCCTTATAACGCCAGTAAAATGTTCGAAAAAAATTAACAGTAGTTTTTAAGATATTGTCAAATATTTGCAACGTATTTGTGCATTTTCTATTGCAAAAAATCAACTATAAACGCATGTTATTTAAAAAATAACATTTTCGTTTTTTGTTTTAAATGCGTCTCCATCGGTGTATTTGAGTATACGTTAAATTGTGTAATTTCTATTTGGAGCAGATCAAATGAAATTAGCTGCTCCAATTAAATAACATGAATGTAGGCTAAATTGAAAATAATTAAATTTACAAAATCCACACTTACTTTTCATTTTTATAACGTTTTAAACCGCACCGAAAATTACAATAACACCAGGACTCACATATTTCGTCTATATATTAAAATTATATTAACAAAATTACAACACCGTTTAGTACTTAAGAATTATTGATTATTTTATATTAAAAAATAAATATAACATCGACCATATACTTCAGATCTCTAAATAACTTCGTAGAGAATTAAAAAATATAACCAAACTGCGTATTTATTTAATGGTTATGAAGATAGTTTTGTTTTATTATTGTTTAACACTTTCATAAAGATATTTTCTTTTGAATATGTCACACTGACACGCGGCTTAAACAATGTAGTTTAATTTATACTTTTAAGAACTTTTAATCGACTTTTTGGAGATTTCACCGATGAACACAAATAGTCACTGGCGTCTTTTACGGTAGGTGAAAGATGTCACATGTTGCGCACCGCGAAACGATCCGGTTAAGTAATCGGCGTTAAGTGATCCGCGGATCGGCGTCGAAACGTCGTATTGCTCGCGAAGTTGAGAGAAAAGTGCGTCGTCCGCGCGTTATTTCGCAGGTATATACATACTTTCCGCGTTCTAGCTATGACCTAAGCATAATCAGACGTCACCAATATGTATAAATAATGATCTAGATCAGAGTTTCTCTACAGAAGCCCGCACGGTCCACTACAAAGTTATGTACAATCAAAGACAATAGTAATGGGTCAGTATAAAAGTTTCGTGCTTGACAATAGGAATATTAGTGTATTGAGAGCTCAAACTACTGCTGTGCTTGTCTATATAGTAATAATAATCTTTATTGGGAAAAATTGAAAAAAAAATGAAACCTTTTACATGAAAGAGAAAAAGAACGTAACTTTGTTACAAGGGGCGAAGTTCAACACAAGTAACAAAATACATATCGCATAAAAAGAAATATAAATTGTCGTTCCTCCACTTGGCCCTGGCTTAAGTGGAGGAATCGATTTTTTATTCTTTGTTGCAGTTAATATATAAAAATATTTTACAAACGTCATAATTATAATAGGTAAAATACACATTATTTGTACACGTTAAAAGAGATTAAGAACATGGACTATTTTATATTCAATTCGTGTATTCATTAATATTATAAAACGATTTAGATAAAAGAAATTTTTTGTTATTACAGTTATTTTTATTTTATTTTTACTCAAGTTTCTTACATTTAACGGTAGCGTATTAAACAGCATTTTACTTTGGTATTGAATACTTTTCTGTGATATAGTTAAACGACAGTTAGGTATATGAATATCATGTCTTTGCCTGGTCCCGTGGTCATGGAAGTCACCATTACACTGATAGTTATCAATATTTTCTTTGGCATAAAGTATGCAATTTAAAATATATATAGAAGGTAATGTTAATATATTCAGTTATTTGAACAGATGCTTACTGTAGCCAATATTACCAATAATTCTGATTGCTCTGCACTGGAGCCCAAATAATCTCTTAGCTGAAGCACAATTTCCCCAAACTATGTTACCATAATTTATGTGACTGTATACCAAAGCGAAATATGCGCACTTTAGAATAGATTGGGTAACTTTTGATGCAAAACGACGCAAAACAAATATATTCCGACTTATTTTTGCTGCGACTTTATTTAGTTTTTATCTTGTGGTACTGAATATGGGGGCATAGCCTACAAAATGCGCATATAGCTACGTAATGCTTTAAGTTACGGTATTTGGGTGATATTCTATACTATTAAAACAATAATTGATGAATGAGTTAAAGATGCTTTGGCTTGATATTTGTGCAATTCAAATGGAATGAAAGATAAAATTGTCTGAAATTAAAATATTGTCAATACAAAGCATGAAATATCTACAAGATAAAAATTGCAAATTTTGACAATTTTTAGATAACTTTATAAACAATTTCTACGCACAATATAATTCGAAATTATAAATTACAAAAACACTGACGTAATAAATTATTATAATTAATTACATAAATTAGCACATTACATTCCATCGTCTGTCTACCTAGAAGATAATTTTTTAAATGAGGTTTCAAGTTGTTAATGTGTTTTGAATGTATTTGGTAAATCGACGCATTACTATTGTCTTCACGTGTATATGGACTAACCATATATATCTTATATTCATGATTAAATGGAATAGTTACATGAACTACGACTGAAATCGAAAGGGCAACCAATACTCATTTTAAGCGTGTATGCTGGCCATGTTAATATTATCCCATGCCAAAATCAAACTATTTGTACCAAATAAATGAAATTTTCACCGAAATCAAATTGGTCCTTTCCACATAGAAATACATAGAAAAAATCGTATTATCTTCGTGTAATTAAAAGATAATTGACTTTGAATATAACACCATTTTGCAGTAACTTCGTGACGTCCTATTTAAATTTGGTCCATTATAAAAATTACCATAAGTAATGTCTATTATTATTATTAATGTTATTATATGAACCGGGCCTTAATTGCACTTACCACGTTAATGTACTTGAAATTAGTATCGAATATTTTGGATAATTTACTAAGTATTTTTTAGTTAATCAGTTGATAATTTAATTATTTGTTAAGGAACGCACAAAAACGTATGACCTGTTTGTATGATTTGTATAATACCATGGCGAAAAATGTAAAGTTTAAAATGGATTCCATTAAATTCGCTTACTTCCCTGTCCATTTTTCTTTGGAGCGGTGTTAAAAATGGACAAATTGAAATTAGAATTTTAACATTGACAACTTTTATGAATTAATCTAGTTTGTGCAATATTAAAATTTAAAAAAAATGTGGGTAAAGGCGAAAATTATTTGGTTTATTTTTGACAAAACTAACAAGGAGGCATGTGAATATAGAAAGTTGAGAAATACTTCAAAAATTCAATCTTACAGACTTAATGAATTCAAAATTAAAAAATGAACAAATTTATTAAATTTTACAATTCTACATGACTCTCATCTAAAAAAATGTATATAATAGTAGAAAATTATTTATAATTTGTAATAAAAACTTTAATAAGGCGATTCTAGCACTAAGAACGGTAGTAGAAAAAAGAAAGAGGGTAGGAAAGGTAACTTGCATAGCTTTTGTAGATTTAGAAAAGGCATTTGATAATGTAGATTGGGACATAATGTTTAGAATTTTAAAAGAAACGGGTATAGATTATAAGGATAGGAGAATAATTTTTAATTTATATAAACACCAAACTGCCTTAGTTAGAATTGAGGGGGAAGAAGAGGTAGCAAAAATAAGGAAGGGAGTTCGGCAGGGATGTACACTTTCACCGTTATTATTTAATCTATATATAGAAGATGCAATAAACAAAGTAAAAGAAGAGTATAGTGTAGGTGTGAATGTACAGGGAGAGAAAATATATATGTTGAGATTCGCCGACGATATAGCTATATTGGAAGAAAGGGAAAAGAATTTAGAAAGGGTATTGAATGGTATGCAGGCAGTATTGACTAGGGATTTTAACATGAAAATAAATATAGGTAAAACTAAAGTGATGAGGTGTGACAAAAAGGAATGCAGTAGAAAATGAGGATCTCAATAGGAGATAATAGAATCGAAGAAGTGTCAGATTTTTGTTATTTAGGCAGTAGAATCACAAAAGATAATCGAAGCAAGGTAGATATAAAGTGTAGGATAGCACAGGGTAGGAAGGCATTCGTAGAATAAGAACAGATTTTAAGATCAAATATTGACTTGGGTATTAGAAAAAGATTACTGAAGATATATGTTTGGAGTGTAGCACTGTACGGGTGTGAGGCGTGGACTATAGGAAAGGAAGAGAAGCGTAGATTACAAGCATTCGAAATGTGGTGTTATAGGAGGATGATGAGGATTGGTTGGGAAGATAAAGTAACAAATGAAGCTGTACTAGAGTTAGTAGGGGAGAAGAGAAGTATTTGGAGAGTGTTACAGCGTAGGAGAGACAGATTAGTAGGGCATATCCTTAGGCATGGGGGGATTATGCAATTGATCATAGAAGGTAGAGTGGAGGGAAAGAGAGGGGTAGGTAGGCCTAGATTGGAGTATGTGAGTCAGATAGTTGAAGACGTTGAGATGAATAGCTATAGGGAGATGAAGGGATTAGCTCAGGATAGATCGGCATGGCGTGCTGTTTCCAACCAATCTTTAGGATTGCGGACTCTTTAACTAATTAATAAAAACTTTATGAAATATAAACTTTTTAAAAACTATTAACGATACTAGGTATAAAGCCATTTTTATGTGATTTAATTATATAATTAAACAAACAAATTTGAAATATAGTTTCAAATAATTTCCATCAAATCCACCATTATAATGTATTAATTAAACGAAAATTTCATACTAATATATATACACGGTGTCCCATTTTAAGTGATATTATATTCCATGTTTTACTTTAGTGGTAGCTACAAGTTTTATAATTAGCAACAATATTTAGTATTTCGATTTTACAACAAACTTCATTCATTCGTTTCATTCTAACATTTCTACAATTTAAATTAGAATTCTGCATATTTTGCATTATGCATTAGTTCGTCCAATATTATATTAAAAGTCAAATAGAATATATTAATCAAGTTCACTATTCGTTTTTTTCTAAGATGGTACTTTTAAAAGTTTAATAATATTATTGGAAGAAGTTGTTATGAATCAAAACTTTGCGGCCTTGTCTACGAAAGATAACAAGAAAATTATACTCTTTGGAAAATTTCAAATTATATACTTAACAAACAATCTAGTCGAAATCAAATAGGATGTGCAACATTATTATTTGATAGTTTTTGATTAAATATACCTCCCAGAATTAGAGATATCAATTTTAAAAGCTTTAATCAAATCAGGCTTGAACCACCAATACAATAATTACGAATCCTTGATCATTATCTACGTTAAAAACATTTTTTTAGATACCTGAATATGAGTTAAATATTTATTCCGCTTTTAAGCGAAATTTTATGTACAGTTTTTTGTTTTTAATTTTATGCTCTACGATAATAATTAATCAAAATTGGTATTCCAAGAAAATTGATATATTCTCTATGAGCGTTCGATGGAACAATCTTATTCGATATGGCCATAAAATTATGATTGACATGTTAAAATTCTACGAAATTTGCTGAATATAATTGTGGGGAAATTTGGTTTATAGCGAATATTATTTTATATGAAAATTTGTGACACATGTAGAGCAACGCTATAGCACTAAGATAATTTCCTATTCTAATATTAAATTAAAATTTTATTTACTTTAATAGTCAACGCAGATTTCTACGAAAATATTATTCTAGTGCAAAACAATTTACGATTTTACCTAAAATGCCTAATTCGAGAAATATTATTCATTTAATTTCAATAAACATTAAAAATATTGCGTTAGAATCTCACAATCTATAAAAAATAACATCATACATTTAGAATAAAATAATATTTATCTAAAATAATAAAAAAATACTTAAATTGGAAAATGAGCTGTATAAGTCACATTACATTTTGACTCATCTAATTTATATTTATAAAGATCTGCTGCTTTTATTCATTTATTGCATTGCATTGCGAATAAATTGCCGCAAACACCCCGTAATTCAGTGGCATTCAATCGGGGGGGGGGGGGGGGGGGGGCATTTCTTAAAAAATAACATAATAGTGAGAAATCTTACCTAAAATGGATGCAAAATGATTAAATTCAATCATTTCTTGAAAGTAAATTCCACTCTTCTATCTTTCATTGATATAAACTTTTCCAAAACTTTTTCGTTAAGATTGTAATCATCTCGCACCTCATTTTTATTAATACACGTCATCGCCAACGCGTTTAAACGATCATTACCCATAGCATTTCGCAAAAAAACTTGATTCTTTTAAGTGTTGAAAAACAACGCTCTGATTCAGCAGTGGTCATCGGGGTTGTTAAAATAATTTTAAATATTTTTATAGTTTCCGGGAAAATTTCACTGAGATTATTTTGGGGCAATAATGAAAGAAAATTTGTGGCTCCAATTATTTGATAAAAATCCGGACGCAAGTAATTGACTTCTAATTCTGTTTTTAATCTGGTTTTATTATGAGTCCTAATATGAATTATAGTTCTAATTAAGCTCAAATATGCTCACAAACAGTTCCATGAAAAACATATCTAAATATCAATATCGTTTGACACCAATTCGTAACATTCGTAGTTTCGTCGCACTGAATAGCCAAAAAATCGGATTTTTTAATTTGACTACAAATTCCCTCTTTGCATACCGCAAGGATACTATCTAAAATATCATTTTGTATTGTTTTAGAGGTCCCTTTGAAAACCGTAGCGTCTTACAGATGTTCTCACAATGTAAAATCTAATTCTGCAGAAAAATCGACCAATTCTCTAAATATTCCACGATTTTCCGATTCTTCATTCTCGCAATGACCTCTGAAAGCTAATTCAAAACCACTGCAAAATTTCACGCAACAAATAATGCGTTTTTAAATATAACGATTCTTCCTCACTTGTTCGTTATATTCTGTTACATGTTTGCGATATGCAGAACTAAACTGAGTCATGATGTTTACTTTGCCAAGTAAAGCCAACTGTGCGCATGAACTGATATGGACTCGAGATGATTCATGCTTTCTTATCTTATGAGGAAGATGATGCAAATCTTTCATACCAATTCTGGCCCAATTCCGATCCATTCCAGTTACTGCAGGGTTGTAATTTAATATACATAGAAAGCAGTACAATAAGTTGGAAACTTCACAACCACATACCCATGTTTTTTTTTGGTAAATGTCTCTTGTAAAACGCCGCGTAAATGTTCGGTTTTGAGCACTCCTTGCACAAGTTTGCGATAAATTTAAATCAGGCAATGGCCTACCTAATTCTTTAATTTTTATTTTGTCCACAAGAGAAAGTCTACAAAACTCTATTTTCAATAAAGAACTAACACTATTCATTTTCATTAAATTATTTCTATTAAATATATTCTTGGAGAAACACGTGGCAAAATCGTACATACGTACATATCGTACATACACAGAACAAATGTTACTGTCTTATCTGGCTATTCTATATCAATTTATATACATATATACTAGACTACTCTGTTCTCTGAACTGTGGCTGTGGTTCTATGGCTGTTCGGCGCTAAAGTATCGTGGCATCAATATTTTAAAACAACTATATATTCTTAGCTTTGAAGCAGTGTGACATCACGTTGCTATGACTCATCCCAAGCCGCTGCAATGTGTGTTACATTAGTCGATATATTGCGATACGTGTTGAGTGTTATATTCGCGGCGCAAGCTTTATCTTTTAGCAAAAATAATGCCGAGATAAAATATCGCAATACAATTATATATCTACGGTGATGCTCTCAATGTTCAGGAGGGGCGCGCGGCCCTGCGGCCTGCATAAGGATCCGTCCCTGCCCTAATCTCTAATTATGTTTCTTATAATAAATCGCCCATTGTAATTGAATCATTTCGTATCTGAACACGTTCGGGTGTTACGTATTATGCGCCTCGTTGGCAAGTAGATTTTTCTTGTTTGTTGGAGGGAAGGATTGGATCGAATTTCATGGAGTTTTACGTTCATAAAACAACTTTACACTTCGTCATCGTCGCCCATGGGAAATTAATCACGGCGATGAAGTAATGCAATATGTAGATCTGAATTCACTATACCTAATCCATAAGTGAATCGCATTCATTGAACTTAACACGTCCAAATTAACATAAGTCTCAAACAGATGCAGATTCATCAAAGCACACTCTTACATGTAGCAAGTACCTTCAGGTATTTTTTAATCCTGAAAACGATCGTAGTTAATCTCTAAAACCTCAATTGAATACGTAGACAAAAAACAAATAATTTTTTTTTGCGCTTCTAACTTGAATACTGTATAGAAGTTACGGTGGCTAAATTACAGACTCTTATGTGGGCGACCCATTTTTTGTTGGATTGGAGTTACTTAGAAGTTGTGAATTTATAATGCACATCATATTTGCATATATAGACTCATTATGTTAGATGGAATATCAGATAAAGTATATCAGAATACGTTCGTTTCGTGTGCCATTTTTAAAGCCGAAGAGTTTAATAATTTAATAATGTGTGTTCGAGAAATGCAACATGAATAGACCGCCTTAAAATTTTAATTAAAAACAAATAAACACTTTATTGTAGATTCGAACCTTATTTTTAGAATTTTAAAAGAAACGGATGTAGATTATAAGATTTATTTAAAATTTATATATAAAGAACAAACGGTTCTAGTTAAAATTGAGGGGAAGACGAAGAAATAAGGATGGAAAAGAGAATTAGGCAGGGGTGTAAACTTTGACCTATATTAATCCATATAAAGTATATAAAATGAAACATACAAATATTGTCCTTTCTATATAATTTACGACAAAACCGTAAATAAATAATTTGATCAAAATTAAAAATGACTCTAAATGGCGAATTTATTTTTTCAAAGTTTCTTATCGGTTTCTGTTAAAATGAAGCAAAAAACTTATGGAAAATCGACGCTTTTGTTGCAGATTTCCATAGTTTTGAAAACTGAATTTGAAAAATTGTAATTTTAACTATTTACTTAATCTACAGATTAAGAAGCACGCTGGAAAGTATGACAAATTAAAAGACCTTCATTAACATTGCTATATAAGATTACAAAGTATATAATCAAGTGCATAATTAAATAATAATTCTTATTAATATAATATTAGTTATTTTTGCTCATTTCCACAATATTTTTTTAAAATATTATATTTTGATATTTATTTTCCTCAAATATTTTTTAGCAGTGGTTGAAAGATTTAAACGAATTCCAAGTATTATTTTTTGATTTTTTAAATATTATATTAGCTGATGGTGGGACGTAAAGAAATTCGCGAAACCGATTCAAATAAAATTTTCAATGTGTTTCTCTGATTCTTTTAGTGGTAAAAAAGCCGAGGATGGTAAATTCCTATAAATCTGGGGTCAGGTAGAAGAAACCGAAAATGTGTATGCTCAAATTCCTACAAACGCCTGTTGTCCATTGCCTTCCTCTTGCACGAAGCACTTATTTCTTGCACATGTAACTTTGTTTCCTCGGCGTGATCATGCAATAAAATGCAGGCTTCTGCATTCTGAATTTCTGTACTTTCACCAACTGGGTCATATGGGTCATTGTTGATTGTGTAATTGTCACGATCGTTAAATATATGGGAACCTATATCTATGTCTTCTTCTTTAATGTTTGATTTCAATTGGAAATATTTCTTTTGAATATCAGTAACGAGGGATTATGGAGCTTATTTTCTTGGAGCCGAACCTTATAGGAATTTACATGTACCTTTGCGGGGATTTGACCATCATTAACTCGACTACCTGAAAATTATAGGAATATGTATACACCCAAAAAAGCATAACTTCCCCGTCTTTATTATGTGCTTCAAGTAGAACTGCGTATTTATATTAAAATTTGTTTGTTTTAGATAACTGTACCGCGCTTCCCAGTTGTGCTGAAGTTAGGGCACGCTCATGGCGGTCTAGGTAAGGTCAAGGTGGATAACCAAAATGACTTCCAAGACATGGCTTCGGTCGTGGCAGTGGCAAACACTTACTGCACAGTAGAGCCGTACGTGGATAGCAAGTATGACATGCACGTGCAGAAGATCGGTACGAACTACAAAGCATTCATGCGTAAATCCATCAGTGGATGTTGGAAGACAAACACGGGTTCGGCTATGCTGGAGCAAATCGCGATGCCCGAAAGGTTAATATTTGTCTAGATATTCAGACTTCCAATCCGATTTTGTTTCACGCCCTTGCAAATATTTCATTAAATTCATCTTGTGAGCAATTCTAACATTCAACGTAAGTACTAGAAAGATGTATCCATTAACAACATGCATCCATCCACGCAAACTTTGCTCAGTTTTCGGTAACGGTATCAGAAACTCTCATCATTAGTTGATACGAACTTATAATTGAACGCTTAGAGCCGTTGATTTAATTGCTGAGAAGCACAAGTTTTGTAATTACAATAGGGCAAATATCTAATTTTTCAATTACATACATCCATTACAGATATCGATCGTGGGTGGATGAAGTTTCCGATCTCTTTGGCGGATTGGATATCTGCGCTTTGGAAGTTGTTGTAGGAAAGGATGGAAGAGAATACATTATCGAGGTAAGTGACTAGTTATACAATAAATTCTTCTAGGAAAGTCCGAATAATTTTTTTACGATTTTACTAATGATCTCAGGTCAATGACAGCGCTCTAACACTTCTTGGCGATTCCCAAGAAGACGACCGCCGTCACATCGCCGACCTCGTGGTCGCCCGAATGATGCACATGTGTAGGCCTCGGACACCACCGAGCGAAGAGCCAGTTCCACCACCGGTGGGCCCTCGGGGGATTCTGGGTAGCTTGAGTTCCTTGACGTCTGTCACGGGGGGTGGTAGTATGGGAGGCAGTGGAGTGATCGGTGGAGGGATTAGTGGTAGCACAAGCAGTGGCTTGGGTGGGAGTATCGGCAGTGGGAGCATGAGCAGTGGCGGCTATGGTGGAGGATCGGAACCACCGAGGGAACCGCCACCAGAAGCGCCTGGAATGGGCGGGATTGGGAGGAGAGATAGTCAAGGACGAGGAAGTATATGTAAGTGATTATATTTATAGCTAAATTTTTTCCAACTGGCGAACGTACGCAGCTGCAAGGGTATGCGCACTCGTCTTACAGCCTTGGAGTAAGCACAGTCTCTAAAGCGTTCACATGTAAATATCCTCTATGGAATATCTTATTGGTTGTTGCTGTCTATGCAGCGGTTATCGGTGCGCGGATGTTCGCCAGTTGGAACAAAATTACCTGTAGCTTTATATTTGGCACTAATGAAAGGCAGTTCCAGAAACACATAAAAATGTGAATAATTACATTTCTCTTCACTTAGCATCTCAGTCAAGTTTGACCAGCAGTGCTCCGAGTACAGGACGTCTTCCTGATCCTCCACCACGACCCTTCCAACGCCAGGGTAGCCAGTCGCAAGCCCCGGCTGAAGACTCCGAGGACACGATGAAAAATCTCCGTAAAACATTCGCAGGGATCTTCGGAGATATGTAGACGATCCGATACAAAATACTGATTTCGACGTCTCTAACTCAAACACATACCTTCATTCGAAGTCTGCATGAATTACATTATATTAGCTCTCTAAAAATTAGATAATTCATGTTCCACGAAACATCACAGCACGCGTTATTTATTGTTGTTACAGAAATGTCAATCAATGTGACAATTAATTGCATAGATGTTAAATGAATGTTCCATATGTTTAGATTATTTTCTGACAAGAAATTAAGTGCAACAATCGTATTTCTTGTACAGTGTGATTTATTCTTTCCTTAGAACCTGTCTGAGAAGTGTCTACCAAATCTCACTTAGAGTTGGATCGGGTGAATAATCAGGTAATTTTTGATACATTTTTAATATTTGTATCGGCGAAATGTAGCATTTTTAATTAGATATGAGAAAGTGTACACTGTACCATATCGTAGATGGTGAAATGAAATTAAGCAATGCTCTACATTTAGAGATTCCAATTCGGCAATTGGCAATAAACGAAGATTTAATAAATATGCGTAACTATTAATACTAAATCTGCGTATATATAGCTAGGAACATGATTACTGTAATTTATGATTACAAGTGCTCATCTTATGTTGTGATTTTGAGGTGTAAAGATTTATTTTAGTCATCGCTTTACCTATCGAGGTAGAGATAGTATTAATAGTTCCTAACGAGTATGATTTGTGGTATCTTTGATCAAAGTGGGATTTCGCTTAATTAACTGATTTCTTAATTAACTAATGTTTTAAAAATTATCACTACCGTGTTAAATTATAATATAGAATATCACCCAAATACCGTAACAAGCATTAAGTAGCTAGATGTACATTTCAAGCGCTATGCGCCCATCTTTATCTTCATTGTGCTACTGAAGATGGGCGCATAGCACTTGAAATGTACAACTAGCTATTTAATGCTTGTTACGGTATTTGGATGATATTCTATGTTATAACTAATGTTTTATTATTGACCAACCGTAAATTAGCAATATATCTGAACATAATTGCAAAAACATATGCATACAGATTAAAATTCTTCTTCCCTGACTATGATTGTTAAATAATTGAAGTTCCACACGCTGGGTGCTTTCTTGTATTGTTGGCTATATCTGGGCTGAAGCTATTGAAATAGACGATAATAAATGTTT
Organism: Leptodirus hochenwartii; assembly: GCA_947310635.1. Taxonomy (NCBI): domain Eukaryota; kingdom Metazoa; phylum Arthropoda; class Insecta; order Coleoptera; family Leiodidae; genus Leptodirus; species Leptodirus hochenwartii. Next base: position 6,663,035 of record OX371176.1, on the reverse strand, counting down.
AGGTAATAAAATCATAACCTATATATATATATATATCGCTTATTTAATAACCACTACAAAAATTATTATCGTGAGTTATTATTGCAGTATATATGGTAAGGGGTTCATATGATAAAATAATATGTTGATATCACAAATGCACTTTAGCAATACCTTATAATGTTACTTAGAATATTGTTAATATAAGCCAACATTTGATCGTGTCTTTATAAATGGAATAAATGCAATAAGCAAGATGGTAAATGAAAATATAAAGTAAAACTAATTTAGTAAACATATTTAAAAAGCAAAATCAATATATCGGGTGGAAAAATTTTCTTTCGTAACTAAGGAAAAATATTCATCTATATACCGAATTAGTGAAACGATAGTAATAAATTCAATTTTAAATTTCTTACATTAGCGTAACAAGGATACTAAAGCAGTAAAAACTATTTTCAATCGCATCCATTTCTGATTTACGATTTAAAGTATAAATTCACTATCGGCTCTTACCAAGTTAAAGCGAGGTTCGATTTATTTTAAGCGTTATAATGATTTTTCAATAGGAGCAGCAATAATATAATTTGAAATCATTATATATTCATTGGAAATCATGCACTTAGTGTAATCGCTTGTACAGCGTAAAATCACGAAAAACGACGCAGAAATAAATCAATATTGCGTAGTTTACTTGAAAGGTCGTTATGGCCATTCCCTACAAAATTATGTTTATATGTTGAGCATATTGACAGCGTCAAGGTTTACAATTTGCGATGGTTCTCTTTGTTGCTGCCGTATTTTTCCTTATTGGTTAGTAATAGTAATATTCAAAGCATAATTTAAATTTTCGCTTAAAAATTGAGTACGCTATAACGCATTATTTTAAAAGAACAGTAAAGAATTTCATAATAATGCCAGCTCAAAAACATCTAAATAAAATTTCAATATTGCTCTCCAGAAAAACTTAACTTACAATAATAATTTACAAAATATACAAAATATTCGATTGTATAACCAAGAATAAAAAAAAATCGAAAAAGCTTAAACTATAAAGCCCTGATATTTGTAAAAAAATTAACTAATAAATTTTCAACATATATACCGAGCGTAGAAAATTTGATGTAGGATCCATTTATAAAGGCATGATTTGTGTATATAGCACTGCCCAAAATATAACGATACAATGGACGAACAAAAGAGGCGGTAGTCTAAGCGTTGATATCCCGAAATTTGGGACGCTAAGAAAGGGACTTGATAGAAGCGCCTATATATTAATGAAGTATATACCAAAAAATATTGTTAAACATTATATAAATATAATATATAAGATATATTGAAAAAATATATGTTAATATGAAATTTAGATCGATGTCGTTGGTTAAAAACTTTATATACTCTATAATAAAAACATGAATTTTATTTGTTGTGATCGCAATATATTGTTAATGTAATTAGTAAACATATTCCTTTTAGTAGTGATTTTTACCGACTAGAAATTAGTTGTGTTGTGCATAGTTGTGTAAAATCATTTTTAATCATATTGAAATCTATTGCATTTATAATTGCCCATAATTATGGTGTTCTTTTACAAGTGTTGATTTTAATTTCGTGACAACATTATATAATAATGATATAGGTAATAATGCAAAGAGCAACATAATAAGAGATTTTTTTGTAGTTGTAGTAAAATCGACAATATAACATATAATTATTCCATACATATTCTCAATATCTGTATATTATATATCTGTGTATGTATAATATCTTATCTGTGAAAAATAAGCTGCATTCGTCAACGTAATGGTCCTGGGGGAAATCCTTGTCATTCCAGCCAATATTTGTGCAAGCTTATTTTTGATGTATGTTGCTAATCTTTACCTGTCGTCGACTTTAAGCTTTCTATCTGTCTGTTTCTCTTCTACATGTATATGAGCAACGAATATTTCAGCTGTGTTTTCGTGCCCAATTTGATTTTTTTGGTGATTTTCGCTACATAATTGACACTGTTACGCTTCATAACATATTGTTATTAATATAAAAAAATAAGTATTGGTTCAATATATTCAAAGTAATGCCTAAAGCATATTATTACAATATATAACAATAACGAGTTTTGTACTAGTTTGAAGCATATACTTATAGAATTTACAAAATTACTACGACAGCGAGTTAGAATGAAATTACGGTCAACAAAGTTACGAATTGTATTTGTCAAAAAAGAACGAATATTAGCCTCGGGTAATATTTGATATGCCTCACAATTTGAGACACTTCAATAAACGAAAAATCGATTCACAAGTCGTATTTATTTTCTTACAAAATCACTGAACAATAAAAATAATCGTAATAGAATGTAAAACTACGGATATTCCGAAAATAATATAATGGTCAATTTTAATTAGTGTGTAAATCTGTGTGTACGTGTGTAAATTTGAATAACTAGAATTTTTTTTTGATATTATATATGAATATCTAACTAATAAAATAATCGGAATGCAATGAGGTATTCAAAAATCATTTTCGTAACTTGTTTGACTGTATTATTCGGACGCATTATAAAATTACATAATTATAGGGTGTAGAGTATACAAAAAAAAAAATTTCCGACTTGTACAACATTTATAGTTGAGTAGATATGTGTAATCAAAATTGAGCAGCTAAATATTTTAGGACTTTTTTACACAGATACCTGCGTAATGTTTTTTGTCAGTATATAAATACGAACAATATATGTCTAGACTTAATATGATGCATATAATTTCCTCGTATAACGCTAAAAGCATTTTCTCATAACTTATAGAGATTGTATAATAGTGAATTGCGAAAGCAAAACGGTTGTGTAACGAATATTATAGCTTATTATATTTTGTTCCACCGTACTGTGTATATTTATTGTTATTTATGGAAATACATTGAAAATAAATAATATCTAAAATCGCCTTTCACTACAACCAACTCTGCTGGAAAAACTGATATATTTTTAGGCCTTCAACTGCCGCGAAATAATTTTTATCATCTTACTTTTTTATACTTATACAAAACCAACACTTCATACGCCAATTTTGAAAATGAATTATTGTCTAAGGAGCTGGGAAAGAATGGGTATTTTAGCAAATCTATCTTCTGTAAAGAGATAGGAAAAAGTGGGTCTTTTTTAAAGAAGGATTGCTAGCAGGCACTATTTTTTCGAAGCTTACAGCAAGAAATTTTTTAAAAAATTGACCATGCATAAAAGTAATTTTTTTTTCATTAGTACGCTCAAATTTATCAGATGAACAGAAAGCTATTGAATATATTAAGAGACGTTAGGTAATATAATATAAATTTTATTGAATTCTACTAAATGATTTGAGAAATTCATAATAAAATAATCATCCTTGTTTAAATGAATCTACTCTCTAAAATGGAGATATTAATTCTCAGCACCGTAGGAAGGAACAATACAAATGTAGCAATTTTTTAAAAGTTACACTCACATCAATAATCCTTTAATGCCCTCATAATTGCAGCGATCTTTTTTATTACTGTCATAACCTAAACAGTAGCTTGGTTTACTTTATTTTAATGCCTATAAATTTTTATGTTTATTATCCCTATATATCCTATTTTAATATTTCACCGTCCAAACTAGTTAAAAAAATTATTATCCATGATTTATTGAAACATAACTAAAATTTATTGAAGCAAAATTAAATTATTACACTAAGAATATTATTACTATTTTACCTAGAGTATTAAATTGTACCTTTTTGAATTATATTTTTTTTTACCATCTTTAAATTATGAATTTCAATCAATATTTATATAATACGTATACTTAGTTAGACAACCTTCACGCTTAAGAAGTAATCTATCAATTTTCGAATTCGGATAATATTTCGTTATGGTTAAAGCAAGTTAATTTACTGCTATTTCACTAGAAATTCTGGTATTCATTTAGCACAATTAATTAATATTCCAGTTGGATGTTGTGATCGCACACATACATGAAGAAACAACCGATAACGATAACAAGTCAGCAGCCATCAACATATATAGGTCCCCTGCAAAGTCAACTTGAAAAGCATTTATCTATGACAGTTGGAATAATATACAAACCAACTTTGCGAGCAAAAACAATTTTATTACTTCGTGTATTAGATACTCAATGGCATATATAGTACGATTGCGAGGTTCTATTATCAGTCCACCTTATCAATCGAACCAAATATTAAGTCGTTTTAATTCTACCCACGCCGTTAGTAACGTCGCACAAACAAAACCACAAAAAATATAATGCAAGTTATGAACAATGAAATTAACAACGGCGAAGGTTTTTATCAGTTTCATAACTTCAATAAAGCAAAATATATTCCTACGTGTGATGCGTCTATATTTGGGAACTTAGTATATACTACACCATGTCTGCAAACTAAGGAAAATCCTTTGGAACATGCAATTAACGTTCTGAATTCGGCAACGGTTGTGCCTGTTATTATGCCGATCGAAGACGATCCAGACGAAAACGTATCAGATGATAATTGTGCTGTGGTGAAGTCCCTCAACGAAGATATGGATGAAGTCCCTCAACATCGCTCACCTGAGAATCGCGGAGCTGGTGATCGAAGTGTAGTTGAAAAGAAGCAACAAAATGCAAAAGAGAATAAGGAAAAGTATAACGTAGATGGACCTCAAAGAAAAGTGACCATTCTGTTGGACCAATTATTGACGGATATTTATACAAAAAATGGTGGGTACACGGATTATAATTCTGCTACGTCTGGTAAATCGGTTCGAAGATATTTTGACTTTAATAAAGCTGAACTGGAAAAGAATGGTGAGATGTACAATATTTATTACTATGTACAATTTTTAATTTTTTTAGCATATAGGTTTTCTCTTAATTTTAGAAGCCTGTATATATTGTTACAATTATCAATGCACGAAGTATTTTGAGTCGTCATTGTGAGATTATAGTTTTCAATTCGCTTTCTCCATTGTATAAAAATTCATTAATCACGTTCTGCTTGCGGGAAATCGTAAAATTATTTCTGTGTTTGCTGGAAATAATGCAATATGGAACTCGCATATTTCATCGTTTGTAATTTTCAACGACGTATATGGAGGAAAATTGATTAGCAATATTATCGTTATTTATTCGTGCGCTCTCCATATAACCAGCTACATAAATAAATTATCCGCAATTTGTTTTTCCGAGTCTGTTAGCATACATTCGAAAGATAAATACGCACTAAGTTCAGTATTTATCTCAGGATATATAATACAAAAGAGATTTTTAACAAATTTTAACATGTACTTTTACATGGGAACATAAAAAAACAAGAAAATATACAAAAAGGAAAAGTGAAGAATTTATTTTGTATTTGAACCATGCCTAATAAATATGCCAGCTGTTGAGGATATAGCTAGAATTCCTGGAATCCACGCATTACCATAACTTGTGTGGTATATTTTCAACCCCCATGATTTCCATTCCCATTCACCTGTGATTTTGTAAATGAAGCTGTAAATATATCCTATTGCTGTAACAGTCCGAAATGTCACCGTGTCATTCGTTCTTGTACGCTCACGCAAATGGAGATATTTCCTCCTCTATATACGCGACAGGACAGTAACAGGACATCGTCGTCATGTATACTGAATTAAAATTGATGTACATATGGATTTAAATTACATTCCGGGTAAATCATATTTAGAATCGGGGAATAATCAAATGTATTCCCGATCACATCGAATATGAATATGAATATTATTTATTACCCATCAAGAGATAGTACAATTATATAGAATATCTTATAAGCGTAATTCGAAGTTCTTATAAGCTGAAGATCGTAAAACAATAGAAATATAAAAATCAGTCCATCGCGTTGGCTTGCCACTGAGATTCTTCGTTCTTAGTATGGTGTGGCCGGCATTGTTGTTACGTTTCAACATCTACTATCGTCAGGACAAACCGCGATAACTCAACATATAATGCCATATGAACTGTGAAGACATACCATATTCCAACACATTTCCTAAGTTCCAAAATATTGATATTTAGGAAAAACATTCAAAATACATGGTGCGATATCGCTATGTTTAATTGTAAACTTTTGATTCTGAGAATTTGGATGTTTTAACCAACTTATAACAAGCACTGTCTGGGCTATATAAAAGCTAATGCATTGCAAAATCACCAGTGATCGATTACTACTTCAAATATAAGCGCATCTGGACATAAACTTGAATTATTTTGGCAGAATATGAAAAGAACAATTCCAAAGTCAAATTATCAGTGAATTAATTCTAACTATTAGCGAAAGAAACCTGACGGCACTTTGGGTGTATACATATTCCTATAAATTTCAGGTAATCGAGTTAATGATGGTCAAATTCCTACAAGGGTAGATGTAAATTCCTATAGGATTCGGTCTTCAAGACAATAAGCTCCTTAATTCCTCGTTACTGATATTCAAAAGAAATGTTTCCAATTGAAATCAAACATTGAAGAAGAAGACATATATATATATGTTCCTATATATTTAACGATTGTACAATTACCCAATCAATGACCCAGTTGGTAAAAGTACAGAAATTCAGAAAGCAGAAGCCTGCATTTTATTGCATGATCACCCCATGAGGAAACAAAGTTACATGTGCAAGAAATAAGTGCTTCGTGCAAAAGGAAGGCGATGGACAACAGGCGTTTGTAGGAATTTGAGCATACACATTTTCGGTTTCTTCTACCTGACCCCAGATTTATAGGAATTTACCATCCTCGGATACTTTAGCTCACATTTAATGCACAGAGTTTTTATTTATTTTAAAACTAAAGATTTAAAGCTGCACGACTTATTATTACTAAATGCGAATACCATTCGGAATTAGGCTACTGATTCTAAGAACCAGAACCGTTGGATAAAACACGATATTAAAGGCAACTATTCATGAATACATACCTAAATGTATTTGGAAATAGTTTATCATTTGATCGTGATTGATTTGGTTAAGTCTTGATATCAGATGACATAATCCCACTCGTCTAATATTTCGTAAAATCGTACAATTTTTACATATTATTTTTTAAGGCCTACGATTGTACATGAATAATCAGAAAAGAACTAACCGTAGAATGTGAAATGTAGTGCTTGAACTTGTCGAAAAATGGAAATGATGTCGTGATATAGATTGGTGACGTGTGTAAGGGTCATAAAAGGTGTTACAGCGCAAACTTTGGAGAGCTATATAAACAATTTGTAAAATCCACGCTCTATAAAATAACTATTTATGTCTCTTAAAACAATTCCATAGCGCGATATCTTTTGCATAAACATCACAGGCCTTTATAATACACAAAGGATCTACTATAGCTTATTATCCTGTATATATTTATCTATTCTATCGATGCACATCACACAATATAGAAGGTCCTATATTTTGTTTTATCCTTGAAGACCTTGAGGAGCTGCGCGAACTGATTGGCGCTCTACGTGACCACGTGACACGCGCTGGTAACGTCCTGCTGCGGCGGCTGAAGCGTCGCGACGGCCTGCGGCGACAGCGTGAGGCACATTGTGACGTCATTACGGTTTTGTTGCGCCGCCGGTATACTGCATGTGAGTACTGTAGTGCACATTTTTGCAAATTGAATACAAATGACAAAATATAAAAAATAGATATGTGCGGTAAGAATAAAAGACGAAGAGGTGATTGATACGTTGACTTGTTGAAAAAGTTGACTGTCGAACGTAGCCTTATTATTATGTGCCAATAATATTGTAGTATTTTTATACCTTTTGACAATTTTAAAATTTTGCCTTATCTATATAAAATGAATCGTTGCACAACGTGACTCTTTTTTGAAGATTTCTTCTGGATTCAAACTCTCAGAACATTATTAATGAATTCGTTATTTGTAAATTTATTGCACAGTAATTTACTATTTTCAAAAAGATTTTTTTTTGACAGCAAGATTGATTTTTGCAAGGTAGTCGATTTCAAAAAATTTCAACAATCAACGTTGTCTTGCGAGTGATTTACAACCGCATATATTCTCCGGTTGTTTTTCGTAAAGTGATTTATTCGGATGTTTCGATGGACAAAGTTTCCTCATACATTACTTTCCGAATATAAGACTTAATTTTTTATAGATTAGCTATCGGACATTTAGATAAAAGTCTATGCATTAGATTTTATATTATTTCTACGAAAGGGTATTTATAATACGATAGCATTAGAAATAATTGAGGCGTGATAAAGCAAAGGATATAATAAAATAGGTACTAAAATGATTCGGGATAATTAAATTTAAGGGTTGCAAATAATAATTGTACTATGTAATAGTACAGAAATAAGTTTTCACTACACTATAAGTATTTTTAACGATATACTTTAAGACTAATTTAATTTATATGTTTTCACGTTATACAGTTTCCATGGTGTAATAATTTTTAACAAATGGCGCAGAGTAGATATATGCCCGCCATTATTTTATAAAATATAACGCAATTTATTTCGAGCTACTACATATGAAAAATCAAAAAAGTTTTAAAGGAACGTCGTAATCCAATTACAAAATGTCTATTCTGTAAATTAACAAATCAGTTTTGAATGAAAATGATTCTTATAATTTTCGTTAGCTATTAAGATATTATTTGAGCCATTTTTTAAGGAAAAGTAATAAATTTTGGATTAGATATTACCTTGTTGTTTTCTATTAAATTTAATAATATAGTCTAGACGTCATAATTTATTTTGTGGTAAGTTGAGTGGTATTTTACAAAATATAATTCTATTTTGTGTGTCTCTAATAATAATGGATTTGTTATCAGGATTTAATTTATCAGCACGTTACATACCACAGAAGTAGGCTATATAGGCCTAAGTACACAATAATTGAATATACACAGTGGTTCAATATAAATATAATTACATCCAGAAAATTAAAGGCTTCGTATTTAAAAAGAATATTTATTACTCTATTCAAATGTTAAAATCCTTAAAATATACGGATATGGATGGATAATTTTTGGTTAATATCTTATTGAATTTAATGATCTAATCTTGTAAGGACTGATATGTTTTGTATTACAGTTTAATTTTTGAAAAAATGCGCATATCAAATTTGAATAATTAGAAATAATTTAAACATCTTCTTTATATCCCCACTGAAGAGTTTCTTCAATATAATTCAAATGATTCCATTGTATTTATTTATAGTATAACTACTACAGGGAATAATGTAATGTCTGGGCTATCATTAGATTCGTTTAATGAAATTAATCGAAAGCCGCGCATCATTCATCATAATGAATTGATATCAGCGTCAGAGCATATTATGCTGAAACTCTCCCTTTTTATCTTACGGACGTCTGAAAACGAATTTGGTTTTACATCGATGCCAAACGTAACGAATAACAATTATAGCACGTCAATGATTGAAGACATCATTTAAATTTTATAAATGAAGACACTGATTTAAATCCACGCCACAATTTCTTCATTTTATCGATACAAAATTTCCGTTGCAACTTTGAGTGTAGTGGCATCTTGCTAAGTACGGCAACATTGCTATAGAAAACACATCACGCTTTCCCAGTGTCCTGCATGATAAAAGCTTTCTATCCTTTCGGAATGAACCGAGGCAACCCGAACCGTTCCCTTCGTTCATATGTTTTCCTCAATCGACACAGCACAAACCCCAAAACACATTTACTACAAGCTAGCAAACAGTTTCCTACTGGATACTGATGTTTAAACACGTGCCCAGCTAAAGCAATATCCGCAAACCAATAAATAATTTATAAATAAGCCTAAAATCACATAAAAAGCCGAATTGGTCAGTCATGAATTTCAGGTTATATTCTAGTAAATATACCCAGTTCAAATTGGGGTGGTGTTAATTTACTTTTCTTTTACAAAGTGGAATGAAAACAAAATAAGCGACTCAATTAATCGGGCTGGTTAATAGTATGTGTTCAAGTGCATCTTTAACCATTTCTAATAACGATCCAGTTTTCTTCCACTCAGCCATTGCAATTAATAATAGTAAAAAGCGATTCTATGAGTGGCCTGATCAACTCGCTGAAGAAGGTGGCCACAAGTGCCGCGGATGCAGCCGTTGGTGCTGGAAATGCAGGCGCATTACAGCTTCTATCACAAACAGGTAATTTGCGATGAACGGTGATTTTCGGATGCCCATCCATCATCTCCACTATCATTATTGTTCATGAAAAAATATCTTTAAAAAAATTTTAATATATATCTTCTCTCAGAAGCATAATTTTGATTTTCACGAGGCCTCAGTACCAAAGTCATTAGTAGCCTATCAAAATATGTTGAACGTTCTTTTTTATGCATGTAAAACTTTCTGAATAATGGTTTCTAAATTATTTAAAAATATATATTACAGCAATTATTAGAATGATTCTAAATAGACCTAATCCGTGCGACGAGAAATTATTTTATAATTTTTATATCTTCCAGACCTTGTACATAAATTTCGTTCCCGAGTGCTTCCTGTTGTCTTTCTTGTGATCCATGATTTGTTTCGTAGATGGATTATTTTATGTGATGATAATAAGGGATATTTTGTTATTTGTCGTAAAAACCAAGGCCTAGGTTAATAAGTCTTTCTCAAGAATCTCTTCATAAGGTAATAAAAAAGCAGATGATATATTTCTTCACAAAAGATATATATAGTAAGTAATTGTGTTTTTTAATTACATTTGATAATGTAGATTGGGACATAATGTTTAGAATTTTAAAAGAAACGGGTATAGATTATAAGGAGAGGAGAATAATTTTTAATTTATATAAACACCAAACTGCCTTAGTTAGAATTGAGGGGGAAGAAGAGGTAGCAAAAATAGGGAAGGGAGTTCGGCAGGGATGTACACTCTCACCGTTATTATTTAATCTATATATAGAAGATGCAATAAACAAAGTAAAAGAAGAGTATAGTGTAGGTGTGAATGTACAGGGAGAGAAAATATATATGTTGAGATTCGCCGACGATATAGCTATATTAGAAGAAAGCGAAAAGAATTTAGAAAGGGTATTGAATGGTATGCAGGCAGTATTGACTAGGGATTTTAACATGAAAATAAATATAGGTAAAACTAAAGTGATGAGGTGTGACAAAAAGGAATGCAGTAGAAAAATGAAAATCTCAATAGGAGATAATAGAATCGAAGAAGTGTCAGATTTTTGTTATTTAGGCAGTAGAATCACAAAAGATAATCGAAGCAAAGTAGATATAAAGTGTAGGATAGCACAGGGTAGGAAGGCATTCGTAGAAAAAGAACAGATTTTAAGATCAAATATTGACTTGGGTATTAGAAAAAGATTACTGAAGGTATATGTTTGGAGTGTAGCACTGTACGGGTGTGAGGCGTGGACTATAGAAAAGGAAGAGAAGCGTAGATTACAAGCATTAGAAATGTGGTGTTATAGGAGGATGATGAGGATTGGTTGGGAAGATAAAGTAACAAATGAAGCTGTACTAGAGTTAGTAGGGGAGAAGAGAAGTATCTGGAGAGTGTTACAGCGTAGGAGAGACAGATTAGTAGGGCATATTCTTAGGCATGGGGGGATTATGCAATTGATCATAGAAGGTAGAGTGGAGGGAAAGAGAGGGGTAGGTAGGCCTAGATTGGAGTATGTGAGTCAGATAGCTGAAGACGTTGAGATGAATAGCTATAGAGAGATGAAGGGATTAGCTCAGGATAGATCGGCATGGCGTGCTGTTTCCAACCAATCTTTAGGATTGCGGACTGTTTAACTAATTGTGTTTAATTAATTGTACACTCAATCAAATGACAAAAATTGGTGGAAATTGGAGATTTTTATATTTTGTGGTTCGTGGATGACGCATAGGAATTTTTTTTTATTTAGTTTTGTGGAATTGTAAATGATGAATAATTAAGACCAACACAAAAAATTCAACATTTTTAAATAAGTAGGCAATATACAGTATCGTATAATTATCACGCCTTAACGATATCTCAAAATATAACTGGAATAATCAAATATTTTTGAATTTTTTAAACTGTGGACTGTTGTTATTAGAAAGTCCTGCCCTGCACTATAGTTCATATAGCTTTGTCCTGTATTTTTCTTCCTTCATTGTTACATGTGTATATATAATATAACAAATTTAATATTTAAATTATACTGTCCAATTTTAATTACAGTAGTAATTAATTTCGAATTTATATTCATATTGGACAAAAGAAAACTACGGATTGCACATTTTCCATTCTTAGTTAAAGAGTCCGCAATCCTAAAGATTGGTTGGAAACAGCACGCCATGCCGATCTATCCTGAGCTAATCCCTTCATCTCCCTATAGCTATTCATCTCAACGTCTTCAACTATCTGACTCACATACTCCAATCTAGGCCTACCTACCCCTCTCTTTCCCTCCACTCTACCTTCTATGATCAATTGCATAATCCCCCCATGCCTAAGAATATGCCCTACTAATCTGTCTCTCCTACGCTGTAACACTCTCCAGATACTTCTCTTCTCCCCTACTAACTCTAGTACAGCTTCATTTGTTACTTTATCTTCCCAACCAATCCTCATCATCCTCCTATAACACCACATTTCAAGTGCTTCTAATCTACGCTTCTCTTCCTTTCCTATAGTCCACGCCTCACACCCGTACAGTGCTACACTCCAAACATATACCTTCAGTAATCTTTTTCTAATACCCAAGTCAATATTTGATCTTAAAATCTGTTCTTTTTCTACGAATGCCTTCCTACCCTGTGCTATCCTACACTTTATATCTACCTTGCTTCGATTATCTTTTGTGATTCTACTGCCTAAATAACAAAAATCTGACACTTCTTCGATTCTATTATCTCCTATTGTGATCCTCATTTTTCTACTGCATTCCTTTTTGTCACACCTCATCACTTTAGTTTTACCTATATTTATTTTCATGTTAAAATCCCTAGTCAATACTGCCTGCATACCATTCAATACCCTTTCTAAATTCTTTTCGCTTTCTTCCAATATAGCTATGTCGTCGGCGAATCTCAGCATATATATTTTCTCTCCCTGTACATTCACACCTACACTATACTCTTCTTTTACTTTGTTTATTGCATCTTCTATATATAGATTAAATAATAACGGTGAGAGTGTACATCCCTGCCGAACTCCCTTCCCTATTTTTGCTACCTCTTCTTCCCCCTCAATTCTAACTAAGGCAGTTTGGTGTTTATATAAATTAAAAATTATTCTCCTATCCTTATAATCTATACCCGTTTCTTTTAAAATTCTAAACATTATGTCCCAATCTACATTATCAAATGCCTTTTCTAAATCTACAAAAGCTATGCAAGTTACCTTTCCTACCCTCTTTCTTTTTTCTACTACCGTTCTTAGTGCTAGAATCGCCTCTCTCGTCCCTCTGTTTTTCCTAAAACCAAACTGATCTTCTCCTAGCCTTTCCTCTACTTTATTTTCTAATCTCCTATAAATAATCTTTAACAATATCTTCGATGCATGTGATAGTAGGCTAATGGTCCTATAGTTCTCACACAAATTAGCTCCTATTTTCTTCGGCATTGTTACTATTCTACTACGCTGAAAATCCTGTGGTACTTCTCCCTTCTCATATATTTTACAAACTAACCTGTATAATCGCTCCTGCATTTTTTCCCCTGCGTGTTTTATTAATTCGGCTGGTATCATATCAATCCCCGCTGCTTTGTTATTCCGTAAATCATTTAATGCTCTATGAAACTCTGACCTAAGTATGCTAGGACCTAAGTCATCCTCATCTATCTGTTCCACACTTTCTAGCTCCTACATTTCCATTCTATATAGCTACAAATAAACGACATAAAAGAATATAAATTTAAATGTAATTAAACAAGAATACACCTTATGTTATGTAGTAATCTAATTGAAACATAATTCCATTCTATTTCCTTATTAATTTATACTAAGAATGTCATAAGTTCATGGAGTACCTCGCAGTGTTTAAAGAGACAATAAGAAGAAGATCCTATCAATGGATGGTCCCATTTAAGGCTTTAGTGGAAAGCTTCGAGCCATGAAAGCTTCCGTAGAATAGCGAACGTCTATTTCAATAAACCGAACGGATTATATTAGGCATACTCGAAATGCTTCTTTCAATTCAAACATAACAAATCCGAAGAGAACACCAACAGAGATAGTTTAATCTAATTTTGATTCAATTCAGATTCCTTCTATCGGAATTTTATTGATTTTGTTATGTCCTCATATTTTTATTATACGACCTAACAAAGAATGTTGTTCAAAAATTGATATTTTTCAATATTAAATTAACTAGTTGATGAATCTTTACATACAACAATCAATTGCTAAGAAAGGAAGGATCACTATTCAACACTAAATTATTAAAGTAAATTTTTGTTCCTTTTTATTTCCATCTAATTGGCTTGTTTCGATGTTTCTTCGAAGATGATTTAGAAGTACTTATATATTTTCGAATATTTGTGGTGTCCTTTTTAACAAATCTGAACCATTTCCAAGTATAAATGTTGCATATATTAAATTTTGTATAACAGATATGAAATAATTCACACCGTTGAGACGATTCAAATGAATATATCAATAAATGCCAATAAAAATAAAATACAAATAAAAAATAAAATACCATTCAATACAAAAATAAAGATCCATTCAATCCTAGTCCCAGGCTAATCTTTTTTCCGCAATAAAGTGTCGAAATTTGCTCCAAAATCTATCTATATGCTAAATACTTTAACTAGTTTAAAGTATTGAAATCATAAAAGCTGTAGCGTAATAACAAAATATTAATTATATACTTATTTTAAATTTTTTGCAAGTTTTCTATTTAATAACTTTCTTACGTAAATCATTAAGTTATTAAATTCTATAATTTAATTTTAAAAAATAATTTACCATGAGGGTATATTTCAGTTTTTGTCGGAGTTAAGCAATGAAATGTTCAATCTGTCTTTCTTCATCACAGCACATAGTGTATTTAAAAAAATTGCAACATGAAAATAATTTTTTCAAAATTTCTTCCCAAATATTCTGAATCTATGAACACCATCTGCCGAGGACACATGCCTTTTGTTTAATTAAAATAATGCTTAATTCTTCTAGTTGTAAATATATATGTATAATAATTTTTGACTCCCCTCTAGTAAAAATGTGCAACAAGTTCGTCAACAATATTTTCTTAAATATTGGAAACCCCAGCCAATTTGTTATACTTTCATAGAGTTATAAACATATAGGTGTTAATTAGATACATTCTCTCGCAAACTAAACCAAAATACCTCAACTAATGAAGATTTTAGAAGCACCGTAACCATTTTTTTACGTCAAACATCTCGGATGGTAATTTGACAAAATTGTATTTAATTAAAACTTATTTTTGACACTCAAATGTTTGCAAACATAACTTGTAGAGCACTAGGGAACATTTGAATTGCCCTAAGCACTTGAGCTGTACTTCTTTTTCAAATTAAACGTTAAGCAATACTACGGGAAAGTTGTTGGACGATCTTATCAAGGATAAGCTGTTCTATATCCATGTGCAAGTTCAGGAATATAAATATTGTATAGCTCTTCTACGACAAGAAAACTTTGCAGGAGGATTTGTACTATCGACATGTTTATATTGGGTCTTGTAATTTGAATTGTAAAGAGGATGTTGAATTCATACAACGTTTTAATTTAAGAATGAAATTGCCAATGTAAGAAGTAAATCTCTATTAAATTAATATAGAATATCACCCAAATACTAAATAATAACTATTTATTAAATTGATGAAAAAAATCATTTGTTTCGCTTTACGTTTCGTTATTTTCACAAATATTGTAGCAAATTAGACAAAAAATACTTTGATTAGTATGGAAATGAAAATTTTTGAAATTGTATTAATGAACTATTGAACCACATTGCTTAACATTTTAAATATATGATCATTTTGCGTAAAGAATAAAACTAAAACGAAAGTAAAATTATTTTTTATACCCGATTTTTATACCCGAAATACTCGATTTTCGGTTAAAAAAATCTAGTTCCTAATTCACTTGAATCATACATATACGATTATACAGGGTCGGGCAGTTCTATCGAATCGGAATCCCCTGCCAAAACTAATTCAAATAGAAATGCGAAAAATTGCAATCTTATATAGACTTACGAGTTGCACACTCTAAAATTAATTTCAAGTATACAGGATGAACCATGAAAGCGCAATTAAAACTGGCCTTATTTATTTAAATGGAACACTATGTATATTTGCTCCCATTTTATGGCAGGGATTTAAATACTTATGAACACGTAAATTGTATTTTTTTAGAATGCGGCGTTGCCAAGATATTAGCAATTTTGTTAAAAATTGGTTCATTACAAGCCCAATTTCAAAAAATCGTAACTTACTTAGGTAGCGAATTTAAGTAGCACAGTTTTAAATATGAGTAACCACTAATATGGCATTATTTTTTGTAAATCAGTTTTTATCTTGAAATATACAGGCTTATGTAAGAGTCATGTTCAATTGGGGCATTTTCCTTGAAAGGTAAGTGCGATTTTTTAAATAGAACACCCCATATATTATTATTCCGGAAGATAATACGATTATAATGGAACTATTTTTACTAAATATGTCCTATACCTAAAACTAGTAGTTTCTGAGATATTGACGTATTTTTGAAAAATGCAGCATCCAAACAAACAATTCAATTAAAATTAGTATATATCTTTAAGATTGGCATGTTTTAAGAGAAGATAGAGGTGTTTTATTTAGTTTATGTTACTACAGATGGAATATAGTACCCCGAAATACGCATATTAAATGCGCAATACATCCAATTTAAATATTCGTTTTTGCTTTGATTTCATTCAAGATGTAAATGTAATTATTTTGACCAAATTGCGGTAGAACCAAACACAAATCTAATTTTCCTCATTTCGTCGCTTTCATCCTAATTTCTACAATTTGGTAACGGATCTATTATTAACACACTAATCGTATTAATTTAGTTTAAAGGTATACCGTCAAATTAATAATTCATTTTAAATTTGAACATAATATCAAATAATTGCTTACTGGTGTCCATGCAACTATTTCCACATTAATTATCAAATTAACTTTGCATTCAATTTAATATAAATTTCGAATCCAGGGTCGCAATAAATTTAACATGGCCCAATGTCACATTTATACATACCACGGACTATACGTTGTTTAGTTTATAATTTGTTGAATGTGTCAGTTTTTCGGTTTTAATTACGGAACTTAAACGAGTTATATTTCAATTTGCAAAATACACGAACATTACAATATCCGGGAATGTATAAAGGACTTTAAAGATTCGTTGTTCTAACCAGATTTTGTATATATACGAATCCCAAACACGACATATTTTCATATTTCATTCTGAAATTAGTTAAAGAGTCCGCAATCCTAAAGATTGGTTAGAAACAGCACGCCATGCCGATCTATCCTGAGCTAATCCCTTCATCTCTCTATAGCTATTCATCTCAACGTCTTCAACTATCTGACTCACATACTCCAATTTAGGCCTACCTACCCCTCTCTTTCCCTCCACTCTACCTTCTATGATCAATTGCATAATCCCCCCATGCCTAAGAATATGCCCTACTAATCTGTCTCTCCTACGCTGTAACACTCTCCAAATACTTCTCTTCTCCCCTACTAACTCTAGTACAGCTTCATTTGTTACTTTATCTTCCCAACCAATCCGCATTATCCTCCTATAACACCACATTTCGAATGCTTGTAATCTACGCTTCTCTTCCTTTCCTATAGTCCACTCCTCACACCCGTACAGTGCTACACTCCAAACATATACCTTCAGTAATCTTTTTCTAATACCCAAGTCAATATTTGATCTTAAAATCTGTTCTTTTTCTACGAATGCCTTCCTACCCTGTGCTATCCTACACTTTATATCTACCTTGCTTCGATTATCTTTTGTGATTCTACTGCCTAAATAACAAAAATCTGACACTTCTTCGATTCTATTATCTCCTATTGTGATCCTCATTTTTCTACTGCATTCCTTTTTGTCACACCTCATCACTTTAGTTTTACCTATATTTATTTTCATGTTAAAATCCCTAGTCAATACTGCCTGCATACCATTCAATACCCTTTCTAAATTCTTTTCGCTTTCTTCCAATATAGCTATATCGTCGGCGAATCTCAACATATATATTTTCTCTCCCTGTACATTCACACCTACACTATACTCTTCTTTTACTTTGTTTATTGCATCTTCTATATATAGATTAAATAATAACGGTGAAAGTGTACATCCCTGCCGAACTCCCTTCCCTATTTTTGCTACCTCTTCTTCCCCCTCAATTCTAACTAAGGCAGTTTGGTGTTTATATAAATTAAAAATTATTCTCCTATCCTTATAATCTATACCCGTTTCTTTTAAAATTCTAAACATTATGTCCCAATCTACATTATCAAATGCCTTTTCTAAGTCTACAAAAGCTATGCAAGTTACCTTTCCTACCCTATTTCTTTTTTCTACTACCGTTCTTAGTGCTAGAATCGCCTCCCTCGTCCCTCTGTTTTTCCTAAAACCAAACTGATCTTCTCCTAGCCTTTCCTCTACTTTATTTTCTAATCTCCTATAAATAATCTTTAACAATATCTTCGATGCATGTGATAGTAGGCTAATGGTCCTATAGTTCTCACACAAATTAGCTCCTATTTTCTTCGGCATTGTTACTATTCTACTACGCTGAAAATCCTGTGGTACTTCTCCCTTCTCATATAATTTACAAACTAACCTGTATAATCGCTCCTGCATTTTTTCCCCTGCGTGTTTTATTAATTCGGCTGGTATCATATCAATCCCCGCTGCTTTGTTATTCTGTAAATCATTTAATGCTCTATGAAACTCTGACCTAAGTATGCTAGGACCTAAGTCATCCTCATCTATCTGTTCCACACTTTCTAGCTCCTCCATGTCCTGCCTACCTTTATATAAATCTTCAAGATACTCCTTCCATCTTCTAGCTTTTTCCTTATTTTCTGTGAGTTCCTTACCCTGCTTATCACATATAATGTTACCCTTTGGTTTTACTTTAGAAAAATATGACTTAATTTTCCTGTAGCCCAAATCTACTTTACCTCTTCTCATATCCTCCTCAATATCCTATTATATATTTATATATTTCTGAAATATTATACATATTTCAGAAATCTAAAATAATATCATGTTATATGAAAATATGAATCGGAAGACCATACATTTACTGTTAATTGTACATATAATGTTATATTCGGCATTTTTCTTTTCTCGTTCACAAAAATGAATAAAGGATTTATTTTTTTATACGCGATATCTGATAATTTTCATATTTCGGACATATTGTGAAATATGTACGACATAATGTATATTCTAAAATTTTTATTATTCATAAAGTTATTATCATAACTGCATCATATGATTTTATCGAAAAATATTAGTCATAATATTATGTAAACATGAAATGTTTAAGCGAATTTTAATATGAAATTAGAAATGCAATGTGTTTATAAGTGTGCTTTTATGTATGGTAATATGTCGATTTTACTAAAAATAGCATATACGTAAAAAAGACTTTCAAATAGGAAAAAACAAGAATTTTTCAAAGAAATCTCAGTGGGGTCTTTTAACGGAGAATTTATAAAAACATAAAAGCTGCACAATTCTATACTATTCTAAGAACATCAATTTAGAAAAATCCGCTTTAAATCAATATCGAATAATATAATTATTTTTAATGCACTAAAAATTAGTATACATAAAATGGTATATTTCAGAGGTATATTTTCAAACTATTAAATGAATATGAATAACTCTGAATGTTTTTTTAGTAAATAATTGAAAATTCACGTTTGAAATAAGTAGAGACCGGATTATAAGAACTAAAAAAATGCCAAAATAGGCGGTAAATAGGCACTAAAAAACCTTAAAAAAGGCGCTAAAAAAGGCATTTATTATTTTGTAAAACACAGTAAAACAACATTTTTCCTTTAGTTATTTGTTATACGATTCTATTTATTTATACACATATTAGTTATTATTACAATTATTATACAATTTAGTAATTCATTTTATAATAATGTAATATTTACTATATTATATTAATTTTGATTTCAAGTTAGAACTAAAATTTTTCTTAGGTTATCAAACGTTAAGCGCTAGCTAAACACAGACTGAAGAAATGAAGGGTGAATTATTTATTTGAAATAACAGTTGTTACAAAATAACCACTATTGGTACTTAAGACAACATTAAGAACGATTAGGGATTTTTCCATTGGTAATGTAACAATAACGCAAACAATTTAGAAACTTTTTATCATCGAACAAAATAAATTATGGTAAAAAGGGAAATAAATATGAAAAAAAGGCGCGAATGCATGAAAAGTGTCGAAATAGGCATAATAGGCGCTAAACTGAAAAATAGGCAAAATTTGACCAAAATTGTCGAAATAGGTAAAAAAAGGCAATTTAAGGCATTTTGCCTAAAATCCGGTCTCCAGTAATAGTATTTAGAATATTATGATAATTATTTCATCTAAACATTAAAACCTGTGTTGCCATATAAAATAATGTAAAAGCTAACGAAATTATCTGAAATAAGCGTTATATAAGATATTATATAAAACATTTCTATAGGGACAAACTTTAACAATTCGAGTTTATCATTGTCTACGTGAGATGCATTAGTATATAAAGCATATATTATGTACCCTTAATATTAAAATCTTATCACGAATCTCGTACATAAATTCCCTTCGTGAACTCACATAAATTTTCATAGACTTAAAGCTCGTATTATTATTTGGGGCACATCTTGTGAGTTAGTCACGGCCGAATATATTGGCATCAACATTCTAATCCCCTTAACTTGGATCTTTTGTTTGTTGATGGACAAAAATTTTTTTTGATTAATTGTATTAAGCAGATTTAATGATGATTTCACAAAAAAAAAGAATTGATCTTTTAATTTGCTATAAGTATAAAAGTATAACATTAATTGTCACATTTTCTTGCGTAAAATCATCTTCTATTTTACTGCCTTATTTTCGGTATGATAATTATTCCGATGTGTTTGCCATTTACTTTCTGTTCCGCCTTTTGCAATTTCACTGTGGAGTAATTTGCGTCATATGCCTCATCTCAATGATGGAACCTTTAATCCAGTTTAAATTGCGAATGCAATCGAATCGATTTGCTTTTAGATATATACAAATGTAAATATGCGAAATGGATTTTCCATAGTACTAGTTTCCTTTAGATATAGTGTAATTTTTACACACTAATTTAAACAAAACTTTACGTTGTAATACTTTTTCCATAATTAAAAGTATAAATATAAACAAGATTTAACAATTTTTGAAATACGCAAATTTGCAAACCACCAGTTCTCCATCTTATTACAATTTAACACTTCATGCAGAACAACAATTAGTATTTTTCCAGCATAAATCCACATTTGTTCGAAAATGTTATTTTAGTGCCATCTAGTGCCAATCTTGTGACGCATCATTACAGGAAAACTATTAGATTCTCTTGAATATTAAAATCTAAATCTTCACTTACAACATACTATCGATATTAGATTTGTTTTTTACAAAAACAAACAAACAACACAGTTTTTTACTTCTCCTGAAAAATGGATCGTTTTGGATTTAAGAGTTTTTCTCATGAAGGTAACGATATGCAACAGTAAAAGCTCTGGTGAAAGCTTGTATTCGTTCGCTTATACGGTATTATATAATATATATTTGAACTTTGATGTTACTCGAGCGATTTTGATTCTCCTCATGAAATATTAGCGATAAGCAAAAAAACCCGCGGAAAGAGGAAACCCATTCATTCGAGCTCATGAATATCAAACATAAAACAGCTTTACTATCGCGAAACAATATAAAGTGGCAACGTGGCGCAAGGAATCGATTTATTTTACAATTTTAGCGATGTTCGACATACTCGTGTTCAAGTTCATGTTGAATTTTCAAGAGTTTATAATACATGTAATAGTCAAAGAAGAAATGAGAATCCAGGCTAAGCTCCTATCTATACATTTTCAATTTTACATGCTACGTTGGCAATACAGCATTGAAACTTTAAGTAATATTTATTTATATGTTTTCCAAAATTTATTGTATAATTTTCATACCCACTGATATAAATATTAAATATATTCACTTTAATTTACAGTTTAGTATTGTAGTATCCTTCTGGATAAGAAAAATTACAACATTTTCTTAAAAGAATTGTATTGGATTTCATTTCCAAGAAATCATTAATTTTATGAAATTTTCACGCGTTTGTAACTTATATGCAACTAAAAATATAAAATCCCATCTAAATATTCCAATAGTTTGATATAAAATCACCTCAAAAATGAAGTTAGAAAAATGGGCAAATTTTTACATACAATTTTATATAAAACGATTTCAAACAAATATATTCCTTCAATATTAGATGCTATTGACGCAACCAACTAGAATGATATTATTTGATATTTGCAAATACAAGAACTAATTCAAATTCAATCAAACAACAACATCTAACCACTTCTTCATTAACATTTCACGGCGTTAAACACAACGTTAAAAGAACATATTAAATTAAACCACGCATCACATGTACCTTGTTTACCATCATCAAAGGTAAATTTGCACATCCTTCAGCCTTGACCTTACTCAAAAATATACAACCTCAACTATTTGCATACTCTTCATGCTTCAAACAATTGTTTGATTAAGAACAATATATTCCATAATCATTAAGAATATTTGATGCAAAGTGAATTTCAATATAAATGTCGTGTTGGTACATTTTCTTCCGTTTCTCTTCATTTCTCTTCTATAACATTGTATATAATAAACCCCATGTATAAAAATGTGACCCATTACTTAACCCAATCAAATTCTCAAGATTTTTATTAATTAAATTTGCTATAAAGGTACGATATGATAAATTAAGAGCAAATTTTAATTTATATTTACTATTAATTCAAAGCACGTATTATTGATTAATGGATTTACATTTATAGAAGTTCTTGAAAAGTTCGATAAGATATTGTGTTAAAGGAATGCGACCTTACGTTGAAGTCATAGCAATTGGTAAATATACTATTTTGAAATTGTTTCAGTGAATATTTTGCAACAGTGGAAAAAGTTTCAGAATAGGGTTAATTTGGTGAGAGATGAAATATCAACTTATTTATAAAACTTTGTACAGTTGAAATTAAGTTCATTAATATATTTCATAGGACGAGTTTAATATTAAGTTTTGAATCAAATGTATTATTTTATTTGTAGGATTACCATATAATATTGAAACAAATGTGAATAATATATAAGTAGTTATAATTATTATAATAAAATTAATTATTTATTACTATAAAAAAATATTTCACAATACTATATTAATATTATTTTATATAGCCATACTCCTCTTATGAATTTAAAGAATGTAGAAATTTATAATAACTATATTAACTGCCACATATTTCCAACTTAAATAAAACTTAGCAGAACCCTAAAATTCATAATTTTTCACATTACGGAATTAAATTACCACTTCGCATTTTTCATTGTTTTTCACCATGGTTTTTGCTATCGTATTTCGAACTATCTTTAGATAGTATATCGTAAATATTTCTACTGCGCCATCAAGATGCATTTTAAGCAAACAACTTTTGAATATTAAAATTCTCTCATAACATTTTTCATGCCAGTAAGCTGAGATTAGCTTATATTCAATTAGTTTGCATGTTGTATTCTTTCTTCCACAGGATATTCTCTAGAGCAATGGGTATTAGTGCTGCAGTATTTTACCGGGATTTTGTATTTATTTGAGCTTTATATATTACTTTAATCCAAAATTACAAAAACAGTACGGAAAATGCACTTTTACAAATCAATCAATTTCTGCAACTAAGCGATATTTTTGTTTCTATTGAAAGTTTTGTATATACCAAAGTAATTACGTATAAATAACTCCTTATTTTAGTAGGAAGTGTGTCCCCCTTTAGCATTAATTACTTGTTGAATTCGATGTGGCATAGAATCGACCAATTTCTTGCAATTTTCCAGTAACAGCTCGTCCCGAAACCACACTCCAATGACTGCTTCTGTCATCAGATTTTTTGTTCCGCAGTCCATCTTTCGAAGCCTAGCCTTGCAAATAACGCACAGATTTTCCATGAGATTTAAATCTGGTGAATTTCCAGGCAGGTGATATTACTTTCCCTAAAATATTTCATCATCTTCTTTGAATTGTGGCACGGAGCTGAATCTTGCTGAAAAATTGCTTCACCGTTGGGAATAACTTTTTCCAAATTTCTGATTAGTTTACGTTCCTGTAACTGTTTATATTTGTCACTATTCATCATTCCTTCAATTGGCACAAGAGCTCCAGGTCCCATGTAAGAAAAACAACCCCAGAACATCTTCTTCAGGGGATGTTTTACTGGTCAATACGGGCCGCTGTTAGTTGTTCCTTGTCTGATTTTCTGACATATCGTGACCACTGCCCCTGCATTAAAAAGTGTGCCTCATCTGAGACCAACACCTTCCTCCAATCATCTACAGTCCAACTTGCATATTTTATAGCACAAAGAAGCCTTTTCTTCATCTTAGGAGCAGTTGTTTTTTTCTGAAGTCTGAGTGCTTTTCTTCCCAATTCCAAGAGCCTTCTCCGTACTGTCGAATCATGGATTTTGACTCCAGAAGTGGCCAAGTCTTGTTGTAAATCGAAACTTGTTTCCTAGGATTTATTTTGCTATTCCTGATTTAAAATGCTTCATATCTTGCAGTTGTCTTCCTCTTTCGCCCACATTTTCCTTTCCTCTGAACTGCAACTGATCCAGTTTCCATTTTCTGTTTTAGGATTTTATTTACTGCCCCCAAACTCACACCACACTCTTCTGCAATTTTTCTCTGTATCATGGAAGTATGCTCACTTAATGTTACAATCTTCTCTCGCTTCCTCGGCGTAATATCCATCATGCAAAACAATACCAAAGTACCTCGCTATACATTTACCACTAAATATACCTTTTGACAATTGCGAATTATTAAATTAATTTGAGATTAAGATGAATGGCATCATACTCTCGTCAAATGTGAAATAATAATGTTATATAATGTTGTGAAATGATAATAGTTAAAGAGTCCGCAATCCTAAAGATTGGTTGGAAACAGCACGCCATGCCGATCTATCCTGAGCTAATCCCTTCATCTCCCTATAGCTATTCATCTCAACGTCTTCAACTATCTGACTCACATACTCCAATCTAGGCCTACCTACCCCTCTCTTTCCCTCCACACTACCTTCTATGATCAATTGCATAATCCCCCCATGCCTAAGAATATGCCCTACTAATCTGTCACTCCTACGCTGTAACACTCTCCAGATACTTCACTTCTCCCCTACTAACTCTAGTACAGCTTCATTTGTTACTTTATCTTCCCAACCAATCCTCATCATCCTCCTATAACACCACATTTCGAATGCTTGTAATCTACGCTTCTCTTCCTTTCCTATAGTCCACGCCTCACACCCGTACAGTGCTACACTCCAAACATATACCTTCAGTAATCTTTTTCTAATACCCAAGTCAATATTTGATCTTAAAATCTGTTCTTTTTCTACGAATGCCTTCCTACCCTGTGCTATCCTACACTTTATATCTACCTTGCTTCGATTATCTTTTGTGATTCTACTGCCTAAATAACAAAAATCTGACACTTCTTCGATTCTATTATCTCCTATTGAGATCCTCATTTTTCTACTGCATTCCTTTTTGTCACACCTCATCACTTTACTTTTACCAATATTTATTTTCATGTTAAAATCCCTAGTCAATACTGCCTGCATACCATTCAATACCCTTTCTAAATTCTTTTCGCTTTCTTCCAATATAGCTATATCGTCGGCGAATCTCAACATATATATTTTCTCTCCCTGTACATTCACACCTACACTATACTCTTCTTTTACTTTGTTTATTGCATCTTCTATATATAGATTAAATAATAACGGTGAAAGTGTACATCCCTGCCGAACTCCCTTCCCTATTTTTGCTACCTCTTCTTCCCCCTCAATTCTAACTAAGGCAGTTTGGTGTTTATATAAATTAAAAATTATTCTCCTATCCTTATAATCTATACCCGTTTCTTTTAAAATTCAAAACATTATGTCCCAATCTACATTATCAAATGCCTTTTCTAAGTCTACAAAAGCTATGCAAGTTACCTTTCCTACCCTATTTCTTTTTTCTACTACCGTTCTTAGTGCTAGAATCGCCTCTCTCGTCCCTCTGTCCTAAAACCAAACTGATCTTCTCCTAGCCTTTCCTCTACTTTATTTTCTAATCTCCTATAAATAATCTTTAACAATATCTTCGATGCATGTGATAGTAGGCTAATGGTCCTATAGTTCTCACACAAATTAGCTCCTATTTTCTTCGGCATTGTTACTATTCTACTACGCTGAAAATCCTGTGGTACTTCTCCCTTCTCATATATTTTACAAACTAACTTGTATAATCGCTCCTGCATTTTTTCCCCTGCGTGTTTTATTAATTCGCACTTTTCTTGTACATTATTAATGATAATAATGTACAAGAAATAAAATAAATTTGTAATTCACATTAATTCGCACATTCATACTTTGGCATCATTTATTATCATTTCATAGCAGTTGAAAACTAATGGAACTCATATCTTGAAATTCCAGTTATATATATAAATTGATTTCCCGCTTTTGCTATATTGGAAAACGACTGAAAAGTTGAAGGGTAAAGCTTAATTATTTTTAGACTCAAGCCCGATTTCCATTTAGGTGAAGGATCGCTGCCAATTTTCTCTATAGTATTCGTTTATGAGCTTGCTGCAAATAAAAATACCGAAAATATTTCGCTGAATAGTAAAAAAAAAGAAACAGGTATCTATTTGTTGTAAACACACACATATGTAATATTTTTGCGAATGAAAACCAATTTTATTATTCGATATGATTGTTTTTCTTACGATCGTTGCATTTTAACGAAAAGATAAAAAGCTTATATTTGAATTTGCTAAATCTAAATCCAATTTTTACGATAATGTTTCAAAATGAATTTGCATTGACATCGATACAACTGCCAACGCTGGTTTTATTCAATCAATCTTCGTTCTGTTTTCTCTTGTTATATTGATGGATGTGTGTATTGGATTATTTCACTCATTTCATTTATCTATGGATTATTTAATGAACATTTTGCATGAATAGCGAATAAATGATTTAAGCCACGTATAAAATTAATCAACTACTTTTCTGATACATACAAAATATTCAACGCCTTTTTGGCCCGTCCACATAATATACTAAAAATTTGGTTATATTTATTAATTTCATAGAATTCATTACGTTGCTTTGCCTTAATCTATTTTTTATTTTTATTTTTATTTCTTCACTAAACTATGAATGTCTGAATAATCTATATTTAGAGTGCTGTATTTTGCTATATGATTATTTTTGCATCATAAAACTCACAGAAGAGAAATTATTTGGAAGTGCGACATTTAGTTAGATTATGCATTGAGGAAAATATATTTTTTTAATTACTTTTTAGGCGATTAGTATATATATATATATCTCAGCGGATGATATTAATAAAAAAAAATTAATTTTACATAATGAAGCTCATATAGTTTCGCAATCTTCATTTAAGTTGATTTTTTCTATTAATATTCTAGTCTTTTTTTTGTCAATAAATTATATAATCTCTTTATAATACCTACGTATTAATATAAACATTTTCTTTCTTTAAATTAATATATTCCATATTTGCATATTTCTAAACCAAACTTTTAAATTAAATAAAAATTTAAATACACATTCTTTCAAATTTTTTGCAAATATTATGCTGAAATAATTGCTTAATTAATTTTATTATTAATCAATTAAAATAAACGAAACTTCAAATTTTACTCCAGAAATGCAGGTACTTATTCTTTGACTATTAGCTAGAATTACAAATTTTAAGAGGTTTTCTAAATACATTTTTATATGAAAGAGGTGTCTTTACATATATTCTTTTTTGTAATATTTCGACCAAATATTCTATTAATTAAAAAAATAAATTAAAACAACGACCTCTTCTTATCCATTTTTTTTAGAAGAATTTATCATTTTCATATTCTTCTTCAGTTTTTTCCACCGAAAGGGTAGGTGAAAATTCTAAATTGAATAAATTCGAATTTTATCTTGTAATTAAAGCAATAAAGATTGAAAGATAAACTTTCAATTCATTCGTTCTAACATAAATGAAAATTGTTGTTCCTTTTATACCAACCATTTATATAATTAATTGTAATAATAAAATTAGCAGTTAATTTATTTTTTTAATAGAACATTTAAATGTAAAACATAGGGATCAAACTTATTTTATGTCTTCAAAATTGCTATTAACAATGCATGTTTTTCGTTTATATTCTCAAATAAGATTTTTTGCCTAACTATAATTTTAGGCTACTCTAAATGCAATACGAATACATACCACCCATAGTACATTGTCTCTTCATTTTCAAGGCAAGTCTTAATTTTGTATACTTTACGACCCGTTGACTTTCTATTACCAGAGTGGGCAAGCAGCCAAAGAACCCATTTCTAGTGGTTTTGGAACATTCAAAACCTTTTCGCAAATAATTTGCGAATACATTCTGCAAATGTCTCAATAATCTTTGTGAACTTATTTTCCACATAAATGCATATTTTAGTCAGGAAAGTTGATATATTAACTGAAATGGAAATGATGTATTAACATAATAAAAAATTATACTGCACTAGTAAGTCAAATAGTTGAAAATCAAAGCGGTTCTTACAAAAAACTACATTTAAAATAGTTACAGTCAAGGTTCACAAGGCTATGAAAGGAATATTCATTCTATATGATGTAGAAACTAGGGTACCATATCGATTTTGCTTTGTGCTTACTCTTCAAAAAGCTACATCGTCTAAATAATTTGGATTTCATTCGTTTAAGATATGGGTTAAAGTTTTTTCGCATTTTCAAATCTCTGTTAACATTTGAAATCTGAAATTTATCGCCAGTGAGGAGAATAATTAATTAGACTTTAATATACCCAAATAAAAACACTGTTCGCAACATTGTCACACTTGAGCTGCGTCTTAGAAAAATGTATATTTAAACATCCGCTGGAATTTTATTAAATGACTGTAAGACGTCCAATATTTGGATTTTTTTATTTCTGATAGAAACCCAATTTACTTCAATAAAACAAATATGACTAGAATAATTATTAGTGGGTACACTTTTCATTATATTTTTTAAATAATAGCTTCAGTAACTATTTATGTCTCACTTATATTTCGTGTTATGTTTATAAACATGTTCATAAATGAGTTTTTGAAAGTGCATCATAAAATTTTCTAAACGCTTAACGAGCAAGTGCCATTTTTGTGCAAGGAAGCAAAAAGTTTTGCTGTTATAAAAGGGAATACAAAAAATATAAAAAGTATATTTATTTAAATAAAGTAATGTTTCGATATCGCAATCTCTGCTTTAAATGAAAACTTTACCAAAAAAACGTTTCTATCTTCAATAAACCATAAACAAATATATTCAAGTTGATTGTCGTAATTTTTATGCAACTAAATAAACAAATTTCGTTATCTTCGTTTGAAATAGATTAGAACGTAAAATTTATCATAGTGATTATGATCATTTAATAGATAAGCAGTAAATAAAATAACATTATTATCTAAAAGTTAAAAATAAATTACATATAATATCTGTTATTTACACTCTACGAGTTTATTTTACACGAAGGAAAGTAAAAAAGAGACATCTGCACGCTATGTAAAAACAAAATAAAATACACGCGTTAATAACAAGTTTCACATTTCACATTAATAATTTATAACTGTGAGTTAAAGTTGATGTGCAGAAAAAGAAAAATATATTCACTACACAATTTTTATTTATAATTCTGTTGGCAAACGTTTCAAAGGAATTAAAACATTTTAAAGCATCACGTATCTTAAAAAAGTTTAATGTATTCATCATATCGCGTACTTCTTGTCAAAATATTATCGGATCCTAAATAAAATAGTATGAATATTCAGAAATATATTATTTTATAAAAGCTTATTTGCAGAATATCTGTTGTGACATTTAAAACCAGCTTTTTATTATATTTTAAATATAATTTCGTACGAAATTTTAGGTCATATCGTACGATCGCATAAATAATAAAATAAAGACCTATCTCAATCATATTTATACAACGCCTTTTGATATTTCACTTTATTATTAGATTACTTAAGTTTAATTAAAACTTTTCTCTAAAAACGGCGAGCTTAGGGGCAATTTAACATGTATAAACTGTTACCACAAGAAATTTGAAAAAAATCGATCCAGAAATGAAGGATTAATTTGCAGAATAAATTACAATGTTTTTCTTATGGCATATAAAGGTGCTCCATACCCTTAATATCAAGAAGTGCACGCATTTGGCACTTTTCATTTGCCCATTTTGCAGGAATCTCAAAAGCTAAACACATACCTTCATATTTCAAATCTGCGTGTTACTTGTCTTGGATGTAATTCGTATTTCGTTTAACTTTTAACATATACCGAGTAAAATTCTAAAATAGAATACCCTTCAAGATATAATAGAAGGTGAAGTCGCTTGCCGTTAATAAAATTTTCAGGAAATATAGTGAATTATTTTACCAGAAGTAGAAGAGTGATCTTTTTGTGATGCTCCAAAATACTATTTCACAATTAAATTAAATGTACACTTTCAGTAGATTTTAAGTTAAATCAACACAAATCGTATTATCTCTTGGATAATTACAATTCCCACGATATATACATAAAAATTATGCTAAAAAAATCCACCAATTTGGTATAACAATCTAGGATGACGCACTAAAATTTCTAAGGGTATTACCAAAAAAACACGATGAAAATAACAGCGTTGGTTAATTCTGCAATTATTTTTAATACTGAAGAGAAATATCTAATATTCAGAATTGAATATTTATGTGGATACGCACATTTAGTGGAATTATATTGTGGCCTTTATCTACATCTTGTTATTGTTTATAATAATATCTATAAGATATAATTTAATTATATAAAGTTAGTTTGTAAAATATATGAGAAGGGAGAAGTACCACAGGATTTTCAGCGTAGTAGAATAGTAACAATGCCGAAGAAAATAGGAGCTAATTTGTGTGAGAACTATAGGACCATTAGTCTACTATCACATGCATCGAAGATATTGTTAAAGATTATTTATAGGAGATTAGAAAATAAAGTAGAGGAAAGGCTAGGAGAAGATCAGTTTGGTTTTAGGAAAAACAGAGGGACGAGGGAGGCGATTCTAGCACTAAGAACGGTAGTAGAAAAAAGAAAGAGGGTAGGAAAGGTAACTTGCATAGCTTTTGTAGATTTAGAAAAGGCATTTGATAATGTAGATTGGAACATAATGTTTAGAATTTTAAAAGAAACGGGTATAGATTATAAGGATAGGAGAATAATTTTTAATTTATATAAACACCAAACTGCCTTAGTTAGAATTGAGGGGGAAGAAGAGGTAGCAAAAATAGGGAAGGGAGTTCGGCAGGGATGTACACTTTCACCGTTATTATTTAATCTATATATAGAATATGCAATAAACAAAGTAAAAGAAGAGTATAGTGTAGGTGTGAATGTACAGGGAGAGAAAATATATATGTTGAGATTCGCCGACGATATAGCTATATTGGAAGAAAGCGAAAAGAATTTAGAAAGGGTATTGAATGGTATGCAGGCAGTATTGACTAGGGATTTTAACATGAAAATAAATATAGGTAAAACTAAAATGATGAGGTGTGACAAAAAGGTATGCAGTAGAAAAATGAGGATCACAATAGGAGATAATAGAATCGAAGAAGTGTCAGATTTTTGTTATTTAGGCAGTAGAATCACAAAAGATAATCGAAGCAAGGTAGATATAAAGTGTAGGATAGCACAGGGTAGGAAGGCATTCGTAGAAAAAGAACAGATTTTAAGATCAAATATTGACTTGGGTATTAGAAAAAGATTACTGAAGGTATATGTTTGGAGTGTAGCACTGTACGGGTGTGAGGCGTGGACTATAGGAAAGGACGAGAAGCGTAGATTACAAGCATTCGAAATGTGGTGTTATAGGAGGATGATGAGGATTGGTTGGGAAGATAAAGTAACAAATGAAGCTGTACTAGAGTTAGTAGGGGAGAAGAGAAGTATTTGGAGAGTGTTACAGCGTAGGAGAGACAGATTAGTAGGGCATATTCTTAGGCATGGGGGGATTATGCAATTGATCATAGAAGGTAGAGTGGAGGGAAAGAGAGTGGTAGGTAGGCCTAGATTGGAGTATGTGAGTCAGATAGTTGAAGACGTTGAGATGAATAGCTATAGGGAGATGAAGGGATTAGCTCAGGATAGATCGGCATGGCGTGCTGTTTCCAACCAATCTTTAGGATTGTGGACTCTTTAACTAATGTGTTTGGAGGTTGACGGGAACATTTCTCGTCTTTGGCAACAATATATCGAATAATATTGTATAGCCACGTTATTTTGAAAAGATTTGAAAAAATTATGTATAGTAGAATATTTTTGTGCTATATTTCTTAGTATTTTTTTGAAAATTTTACTAATCTGATATATCAAGAATGGTATATTGACATTGTAACATATGAGAATGAATAGGTGAAATATAGAAATATTATTAAAATTGACGGAAATGATGGCGCCCAATATTGGGGTAACTTTATCCTGTGGAGTGATTTAATAAATAGCTATACGATTGGGCATCTTATATGTTCTCGATAATGTCTGAATATCAATCTAGAATATCTTCTGTCTTGAAGAAAACGGAGAATATAAAAGCAGATACAGTGAATTTTCTGATACGATAAATTACGCATAAATTCAAAATTTATTTGCATCTAAAATTGCCTTAGTAAATGCCTTAGTAAATGAATGCCTTAGTAAATATACCCGAAACAATTTTGGTATTATAATTGTAATACATGGAATACGAGCATATATAATATACTAATATTGGCTTATATTATATTAGTTTCAGCAATTTAATCTATCAGAAACTTGATCAAATTTCTCTAAGCTACGCGACCTTCTAGTAGCTTAATTTGGAATTGTCTTTGAGGCTTTGATAATATTCCTTCCACGGCTTGTTTACTTTATGTTCCTCACGGTCTGGCAGACCCCAAAGTGTAGGTCTTATTTGACAAGGTACAATTTTGCATGCATGCTATCATGCAAAGATTGTACAGTTAGTTACAAGTATCCGATACCTGCATTGAATGTGGAATAATAAACGAAAATTGTTATTATTTTTAGACACTTGTAAATTAGCATGAACAATATACAAATACCATTGCTATTTCTACAAATTCTCTGGAATCCTAGTCTTAAATTACTTTATTTTAAACAAAACTTAAATATTCTGTCTATCGATTCCGTGATTGAATAATTCATGCAATCCATATTCTTGACTGTATGACAGAATAACAGAATTCATGAATATATAAGACCAAATCTGAAGTGTCTGCAAGCACATGAAATGTCTGCAATCAAATTTTAAGACCTTTAACTCAATGCATTTCATAGATATAACAAAAATATAAAATTGATTTTTAAATACAGGAGGATGCGATTTGTTGCATTGTCTAATTTTATTTCCAATTTTAATATTGACTCATACGAGTATATCTATTAAAACTGGACCGAAAAAACCATAGTATAGAATATCACTTAGCTATTTAATGCTTTAAGTTACAGTATTTGGGTGATATTCATTTTTAAAACATCTACATAATATTTCCATTAGTTCATTGGAATTTCAAAATAATCATTACGCAGCGTCAGCAGAATAAATTCGACAAGTGGAAAGATGATTTGCCTTGTGAATCATTAAAATCAATCCTCTGCTAATTTAAAGGGTGTTTTAGTCGCAGTGGCGGCTCATGCCATTTCAATCTGGGGGCGCGCATTTCTTAAAAAATAACATAATAGTGAGAAATCTTACCTAAAATGGATGCAAAATGATTAAATTCAATCATTTCTTGAAACTGAATTCCACTCTTCTATCTCTCATTGATATAAACTTTTCCAAAACCTTTTCGTCAAAATTGTCAATATCTCGCACCACATTTTTATTAATACACATCATCGCCAACGCATTTAAACGATCATTACCCATAGCATTTCGCAAAAAAGTCTTGATTCTTTTAAGTGTTGAAAAACAACGCTCTGATTCAGAAGTGGTCACCGGGTTGTTATAATAATTGTAAGTATTTTTATAGTTTCCGGAAAAGTTTCACTGAGATTATTTTGGAGCAATAATGAAAGAAAATTTGTGGCTCCAATTATTTGATAAAAATCCGGACGCAAGTAATTGACTTCTAATTCTGTTTTTAATCTGGTTTTATTATGAGTCCTAATATGAATTATAGTTCTAATTAAGCTCCAAAAATACTCACAAACATTTCCATGAAGAACATATCTAAATATCAATATTGTTTGGCACCAATTCGTAACATTCGTAGTTTCGTCGCACTGAATAGCCAATAAATCGGATTTTTTTATTTGACTACAAATTTCCTCTTTGCATACCGCAAGGATACTATCTAAAATATCATTTTGTATTGTTTTAGAGGTCCCTTTGAAAACCGTAGTAACTTGCAGATGTTCTCGCAATGTAAAATCTAATTGTGCAGAAAAATCGACCAATTCTCTAAATTTTCCACGATTTCCCGATTCTTCATTCTCGCAATGACCTCTGAAAGCTAATTCAAAACCACTGCAACATTTCACGCAACAAACAATGCGTTTTAAAATATAGCGATTCTTCCTCACCTGTTCGTTATATTCTATTACATGTTTGCGATATGCAGAACTAAACTGAGTCATGATGTTTACTTTGCCAAGTAAAGCCAACTGTGCGCATGAACTGATGTGGACTCGAGATGATTCATGCTTTCTTATTTTATCAGGAAGGTGATGCAAATCTTTCATACTAATTCTGGCCCAATTCCGATCCATTCCAGTTGCTACAGGGTTGTAATTTAATATACATGGAAAGCAGTACAATAAGTTGGAAACTTCACAACCACATATCCATGTTTTTTTTGGTAAATGTTTCCTGAATAACACCGCGTAAATGACCGGTTTTGTGCACTCCTTGCACAAGTTTGCGATAAATTTAAATCAGGCAATGGCCTACCTAATTCTTTAATTTTTATTTTGTCCACAAGAGAAAGTCTACAAAACTCTATTTTCAATAAAGAACTAACACTATTCATTTATATTAAATTATTTGTATTAAATGTATTCTTGGAGAAACACGTAGCAAAATCGTACATACGTACATATCGTACATACACAGAACAAATGCTACTGTTTTATCTGGCTATTCTATATCAATTTATATACATATATACTAGACTACTCTGTTCTCTGAACTCTGAACTGTTCTCTGTTTGGCACTAAAGTATCGTGGCATCCTATATCTTAAAACAACTCTATATTCTTAGCTTTTAAGCAGCGTGACGTCACGTTGCTGTGACTCTATCCCAGTCCACTGGTATGTGTGCGACTTCTACTGCATCGGTCGCTCTCACTCTATTGCTTGCAATATTGTAAGACACTCATCTCATTGCCTGCACTAATCGCATATGCATTTAACTTGTACTGGGTGGCTTGGTTGGCCGCTGGAATGTGTGTTACATTAGTCGATATATGTATTGCGACTGGCGAACGATAGAAACAGATAATATACTGCATCGCTGATATCTACATCGATATACCACAACGGAACGCCATATCATGTTGTGTTGAGTGTTATGTTCGCGGCGCAAGTTTTATCTTTTAGAAAAAATAATGCCGAGATAAAATATCGCAATACAATTATATATCTACGGTGATGCGCTCAATGTTTAGGAGGGGCGCGCGGCCCTGTGGCCCGCATAAGGAACCGCTACTGCTTAGTCGGATAATTTGACTGTGTTTGTTCTATTTTTGAGAACTTGTCGTAAACTAAATACTTAGATTGAGCATGATTTGTAAGAAATGCTAATTGTTAAATATTAATTTTAGTTTTCCCAAAGAAACATATATATACAGATATTATCTGATTTATCAATAGATTTATTTACACTGCTGTGTCAATGCTGAAATTGATGGTATTCGTGAATACGGTCGGAAAACATTTTTATTTTCTGTCGGAAACTTTAGAAAAACCAATAATAGAGTCGGAATAAAATAAATGAGCTTTTGAAAAGCTTAAATCGCAGATTTTATTTGAAGTGTCTTTATTTTTGATACAATTCCTAACATAACGGATAAAATAAATCGAATGCAAAATACGGTTGAATTATACAAAATTAAAAGATTCTATAAAATCGTATTTTCATTATTCACCAAAATAAGAATTCCGATCCCGATCATCCATCATCTCTTATCCCTTGTAGACTACCCCGATGACAGTACGGTACCGGACATGCGATTCTCTATCACGCCGCTTCCGGCGCCGTCCCTGGGCATCCCACATCCCGTACCCACCAACCCACCGACCAGCAGTGACTCCGGCTTCCAACAGTGGCACTCAGCGATGAAGCTGGTCGCTCAGCTACCCGAGGGTATTCCGCCAGAGTTCCGCAGACGTTTGTGGCTCGCACTTGCCGATAGGTAAAAAGGAATCAAAACGGAGAATAAATCCGCCAAAAAAAACGGTTGAACAATGACATACTTAAAAATCTTCCTTTTTTGCATTTATTCGGAAAATCATTTTTTTTTATGTGGGGTGTGATACATTATTGAAAAGGAAATAAAAAATGCTATTTGACAGAACATATTTGATATTTGACGTTTATAAGAAAATATAAAGTTAGTGGTCGTATTTTCAAAATAAAAAGAGATAAAAGAAAACTAATAACACCTGTACAAGTGTTTTTGAAAAGTGTCTTAAGAAAGTCAAAGTGTCATTTATGAAAAATTATTAATGATTGAAATATCGACGATTAAAGAAAATGCATAATCTTAGGCTTTTTCAGATATCTAAAGAACTAAAAAAGTTATTCAATATCTAAAGGCAGATTTGAAATCAGCATAAAATTGCGCAAAACATCGCCCATTTAATCGTGTTTCTATCTATTATAATACTGTATATTCTAATTTTTTTAATATTTTTTAGATTTTTGCATTTGGAAATATTAGGTGCAAGCTAAAAATTTAAATGCTCTTCAAGTTGTTGATAAAATCCTCTTTCAAACAAATAAACACCGATTGGTGTTTAATAAATAAATAGTTTGTTGGCACAGGAATATTTTACTAACTTCTTTGGATAGCTTGTCGATCTTTCCACATGAAACTTTTTATACAGCCCAATGTTATTTTTCCTGCAACTCGTTTACATTCGCAACGTAGAGAATAGAATCGTAATCGAATCTAGACGTTCACGCAAAGAAAGCAGCATTCTGTCCGCTACTAGGATAGCAGCGTTCGTCTTTTTCTTCCTTTTTTTTTGTTAATTTTCTAGACACTTGGCAGCTAGACGCATTGACTGGAAACGGGTGGAACGCAACTGTTTCAGCGAATGGTCACATCCAAGTGATGCTGAACTCGGTGTACAAATTGTGAAAGACCTCCATCGGACTGGCTGCAGTTTATTCTGTGGGGAGGACGGCGTGGAAAATCAGGCACTGCTGAAGAAGGTGTTGCTTGCGTATGCAAGATGGAATAAGTCTGTTGGTGAGTGCATTTGACAAGGGGAAAGTATATTGTATATAACTAAAATACTAAATTCATTATTTTGAAGTCTTCAACACGTTATTTATTTTAATATTATATATTTACATAAATTGTGCGTAAAATCAAGATACATATTTAAGTGACCAAATCACATTGTTATTATTGTTGAAAATTCAAGGAATATTTATAATTGTTATAAAACAATAAAGAACGAAAATTTGAAATATGTACAGCGAAAATTTGTCAATTTGATTTTTTACAGCGTTAGTGATCGCTATCCATCTAAATCAAAATGACCACTCTTTCATTTCATAGAATGGCATACAATTTACATTACATAAATCTATAAATTTATTTTGAAATATATTATTAATTTTTATCAACTTACTGCACATTCTACTCTGCCCAAAGGATTTATACATGGATCTGTATCTTAAGACATGCATTTGAAGAATGCAGTAAAAATTATTATAATATTATTCTGCATTCTTTATTTACAACATTAAAAATGTTTCGTATCAACTTTTATTTACGTTCTATCGCAAAATTCACAACGTTTAAAGCCAATTGGAATTTATGATAGTTGATACTGAATATGAGAATCTAAGGCATTTTATTAAAAAAAAATTAAATATATTTATTCTAATAAATGGTTTCTATCATTTTTGTTAATTACATAATACATTTTAAGGGGGAAGAAGAGGTAGCAAAAATAGGGAAGGGAGTTCGGCAGGGATGTACACTTTCACCGTTATTATTTAATCTATATATAGAAGATGCAATAAACAAAGTAAAAGAAGAGTATAGTGTAGGTGTGAATGTACAGGGAGAGAAAATATATATGTTGAGATTCGCCGACGATATAGCTATATTGGAAGAAAGCGAAAAGAATTTAGAAAGGGTATTGAATGGTATGCAGGCAGTATTGACTAGGGATTTTAACATGAAAATAAATATAGGTAAAACTAAAGTGATGAGGTGTGACAAAAAGGAATGCAGTAGAAAAATGAGGATCACAATAGGAGATAATAGAATCGAAGAAGTGTCAGATTTTTGTTATTTAGGCAGTAGAATCACAAAAGATAATCGAAGCAAGGTAGATATAAAGTGCAGGATAGCACAGGGTAGGAAGGCATTCGTAGAAAAGGAACAGATTTTAAGATCAAATATTGACTTGGGTATTAGAAAAAGATTACTGAAGGTATATGTTTGGAGTGTAGCACTGTACGGGTGTGAGGCGTGGACTATAGGAAAGGAAGAGAAGCGTAGATTACAAGCATTCGAAATGTGGTGTTATAGGAGGATGATGAGGATTGGTTGGGAAGATAAAGTAACAAATGAAGCTGTACTAGAGTTAGTAGGGGAGAAGAGAAGTATTTGGAGAGTGTTACAGCGTAGGAGAGACAGATTAGTAGGGCATATCCTTAGGCATGGGGGGATTATGCAATTGATCATAGAAGGTAGAGTGGAGGGAAAGAGAGGGGTAGGTAGGCCTAAATTGGAGTATGTGAGTCAGATAGTTGAAGACGTTGAGATGAATAGCTATAGGGAGATGAAGGGATTAGCTCAGGATAGATCGGTATGGCGTGCTGTTTCCAACCAATCTTTAGGATTGCGGACTCTTTAACTAACATTTTAATATTTGCGTAATATTCTATACTATTACATAATACATGATTATGAAATATAAATTCAGATTTGGAAACGGTAAGGTATTATAAAGAGGATTTGACGTATGTTTCTGACAGAAATGTTTCAGATAAAGACATAAAGTAAATGGGAGTAATACAATAATTTACTAGGGAATGTTTTTCTGTCGAATTTTATGAAAATAGAGCGCGATATTTATTATTATATCTGTAATAAGATTTTTTTAAGTTGCATTATAACGCTTGCTAATAAAATTTTAATCATTATATTGAAATGAATAAGAAATTATATAGAGTGATCATAAATCCAATGCGTCAACTTTCATTCTTGTATATATTATATAGAAAATGGAAATATCTTTTTCATTCGTCAGTTTTTTCATATTGATTTGATTTTATGATCAAATAATAAGTTCATCATACGTCTGGCTTTTATTCTACCCACATAATTTTCTCGATGCAAGATATGGAATAGTAAAATAATTCTTTTATGATCCAGATATTCTTCAATCTATATTATTTACGTACCTACTTTACCAACTTTTTTATTATAATAAATATTCTTCATCTATTGCGCTGCTATATATATATAAAATTACGAAAGCTGAAAAGAATAATATTGACATTTCTTATGAGGTTTCATAAAGTTGAAAAATAAATTGATGGGTATGAATACCTCGGGCTATCAATTCACGAATCGCCTTCAATAGCAGTAATCGGTATGTGGGGTGGAAAATAATGTTTTATCAAGTCTATGCTGCAACATTTCAAACATTTTTCATCCATTGAATGCGAGCGAAGCCTTTTATTTATTTAGTTTGTGTAAAAACATCAAATTAATTCTACCAGGAATTGATATCCTAAGGGGGAAAGCAATATTTGTTTCCTTGCAGGTTATTGCCAAGGTTTCAATATGTTGGCAGCTCTAATTTTACAAGTAACAGACAGGAATGAATCGGATGCTTTGAAGTTGATGATCTACCTCATTGAAGGCGTTTTACCAGACTCTTATTTTGCTGATAGTCTTCGTGGCCTTTCAGTCGACATGGCTGTATTTCGAGAACTTCTCCGGACAAAGTTGCCGAAACTTTCTAGACATTTGGATAGTTTACAACTGGCATCTAAAGAAGGAAGTACAAGTTATGAACCTCCGCTT
This sequence comes from Leptodirus hochenwartii, assembly GCA_947310635.1. NCBI lineage: Eukaryota > Metazoa > Arthropoda > Insecta > Coleoptera > Leiodidae > Leptodirus > Leptodirus hochenwartii. Next base: position 6,622,422 of record OX371176.1, on the reverse strand, counting down.
ACGAATGTGTTTACTATGCAATGGTAAGTTACTCTTTGGTTTGCCAATTTAAAGTGTAACAAAGTTTATAATTACAAACGCTATTGTATCATTTTTATTTTTACTTTAAATTCATTTTACATTGATGTCGAAGAAATTCTATTTGAAATTCTCACATCATATCGAATTACTAACAAAATATTCCTTATAATTTAAAAGAAATGTCATCCTTTAGTTGAAATGTTTTTCTTTTCACAAAACCCGTGTCGTATAATATTTCCTTGGCGTATTATATGTATCTTTCGCAATATAACTCTGTATTTATAGCATTGAACCTATCACATCTTTCGTAGGTTCCTCACGTTGTTTTGCAATTGCTTGCCGCAGAAAACGGTGCTTCGAGTTTGGGATCTCATATTACTCGAAGGTAACGAGATCCTACTGCGAACGGCTTTGGCTATCTGGCGAGTGCTTGCTACGCGTATCATGACGGTGCGAAGTGCCGATGAATTCTATTGTATGATGGGAGTTTTAATGAGGGAAATTCTTGATAATGACTTGGCCAGCGAGAATGCGTTAATTACGGCAATAGTCAATATCGGAAAGTTAACTGAACTAACGAACCTTAGAGAACATTACTTGTACAATATAAATCCTTGGGGTGGCACAATTCCAAGACCACCCCAAGAAAAGGGTATTATTAAGCAGTATAGTAAGGAGAAGTTGGTACTGGATATAGGTGTGCTGAAGAAACAATATGTAAAACTGAAACAACGCCAACGACAAGCTCATATTATATTCAGTGCTGCTGTTGCTCGACAACCAACTAGTATACGAGCCAGTGGTAACAAAATAACGTTGGCAACAACAGCCCCAGTAGCTATGAACCATCTTTTGTTGGGAAAGAGTGCTTTAATGACTGTTAAACGATTAGGTCCACCAAAGGGTGCAGTACCTCCAGTTAGACAACCGCCAACAACACTACTATGGAAAGACACCGGCCAAGCTTCATCCTCCAGTGATTCTTCTGACACGGAACTATGTGATAACAGCGATGAAGACAACAAAAGCCAACAACTCGACTTGGATGACCTACCGGACGACAATCAAACCAAAAGTGATACTAGTATTTTAAGTATATTAGACAATACGGACGAACGACCACCTCAACAAATAGCATTGCCTGACGTTCTAAATGCATCCAAAGTAGACGTTATTGACATCCCCCAATCTATCTCTCGTAGTGATAGTGTCGAAAGTGTCGACTTTGAAAACTTCCTTGCGCAGCGTGTTCGCGACTTGAAAGATACGGATTCTAGAAGTAGCGAAATGTTAATGTTGAACAGTGAGAATGAGTTGGCTAAAGTTTTCGACAGTGATGACCGTGTTTTGTACGCGCGCAGAAACAGTCAGCGAGCTTTGGAGATCATCCAAGAGAACTCTATGATTTTACATCGGATACTGCAATGCCAGAGTAGATTGTCGTCGTCGCCCGAACCGGATGCTGCCGACTTGAATAGTGTACAAGATGATTTAGTAGCTTGTGAGAATTGCAGCCTCACTACAATCGCTACTGTAGCTGTAGGTTCCAGCATCGCAACGACGAACATGAATATCGATCTGCCACGTGATGTTGCTCCAAGAACGCCAGAACGTGCTGATTGCCAAACTGAATATTTAGTGGAAAGTTTGACGCCCATAAATGAAGAGAAGAGTCAATTCTGTCAAACACCAATTGATTTGCCATTCGCGGAAGCCTATATAGTAAAGACTGAAGAGAAACAGTGTCAAAATTTAGAGAAGATGGAAGATGCGAAAGCTGATGTTGCGGTTGCAGATTTTCTGAAAAATTATAAGCATTTATTTGAAAAGCCCAGCATCACTTCCAGTTCTGATAATACTACGCTAGATGAAGTTGTAAAATCTAAATGTCTAGATGAAAACTATATATTTGATAAGTTGTCTCCTGTGGATACAAAATCAAATGATACATTATATGAATTAGAGAATGAGATTAGATTAAAGAGTCCAGATAATAATAAGGATAATATTAAAGCTAGAATAGATTTATTCCAAGACATAACTAGGAATAATTTATCGTTGTTAGAAATTTATAGCAAAGGTCAAAATGTAACTAAAAAAGACAAATCGCTTGATGTTGATAATTCTTCTATTTCGCCTTCTATTTCTCCCCTTTGTGACTTACCTATAACAGTTAGTAATAATAAACTTAATTCAAATAGCGATAATATGGAACATATTTCCGCAACAACGGAAACTAACAAGTGCGATTATAATGATGAAGAAGCAGATTACAATCTTGAAAAATATCGAATCAAACTCGGCTCGCCAGTTACAGATGAAACAAACATTACAGATCTTATAGAAATCGATAAAAACTCCAAATACAACAGTATTATAGCATACAGTAGGAACCTGGACGAGAAATTCAACAGTCTAATATTAAACAGTCCAAAGATGCAAAGGAAAGATAAACGCTTCACGATGAGTTTCGATATGATGGACAGCGAGTTAATTGCAAATACTGAGCCGCGTTCGTCGCAAAGCTTCACAGATTTCCAATCAAGTACAAACGAACTGCTTTACGAACTGGCCAACAACAAAACACCGCCAATAATAGAGAAAATCGATGAAGGCGGCAATACTGATGAATACGTAGATATTGATTTGAATGATTCACAAAGGAATAGCGTAAAGATTGGTCAGGATGACCAGCGGAGGAGCAATAATCAAATAACATCGTCTGTTACTGTTGACTTTGATTCACCCAACAGCGGTAGTGGTGGTCCAGATAGTCCGCTGCGTTTCGACAAATCGCAAATTCGATCAAAATATGCGCTGAATATGGATACCCTTGGGGAGAGCTCCGGATTAAAGTCCCCTAATCGCATTTATAATCCATTCCCTGTGAGCATAAGCTCGAGGCAAAATAAAGAACGTGCCGTTCAGCTGGGTCTATATAAGAAGTGACAGCAATGTTCGCCACATCTGCAGACTCAATTATTGACTACTAGTTCGATAAAGCAAGCTGTACTATAATATTATGTTGCATTAATACTTGTAATTAAAGCAAATAAAATTTGTAATTTGTTATGGATGTTAATGTTCATAATATTATACGACTTTATATATATGAATTGATTTATTCTTTATTCATTCCTCTAAAGGTGATTTAAATAATGCAAAGAGGAATATTGTGATGTTACTAAAACTAACATATGTTTATACTTTAATAATTGAGCGATTTGAAATATTATTGTAACCTTATCCATCCATTTGGAGATAAAGTAGAACATGAGATAAAAATATATTTCAATATATTAATAATGAGCATTGTTAATTCGTAATAAAATACAGTTTCAAATAAAAACATATTCATTTAAAATTTTGAGATTTGATTTTGAAAAACTATTTAAGCGGAATTTTTAGAAATTTCCTCTTCAATCGTTCTTAAATCGTTTTACAATCAATTCTTTATATTTTTTATTTCTTATGTAATTGTTATCAGTATTAAAGAAGATAAGTTTTAAACATGTACTTAATATAAGTTCTTATTGTAATTAATATAATTAACAGTAATCTCAGTTTCATATTAACTTAGGGTATCACTAATTCCGGAAGAATAGGTGGACAAGTACACACTAAGTGTTTATCGCCATAAATATCATCAATTCTCGAGACTGTAGGCCATGTCTTGGTTTCCGGCTTTACAAAAGGTGCTGGGAAAACAGCCTGTTCTCTGGTATAAGGTCTCTCCCAATCTGAACTAATAACAATCTCTTGTGTATGCGGTGCCATCTTCAATGGATTTATTCTTGCGTCCATTCTACCTTCTTCGATTTCCCTGATTTCTTCTCTAATCGAAATCAGCGCCGAACAGAATTTATCCAATTCGATCTTATCTTCCGATTCTGTTGGTTCAATCATCAACGTCCCAGCTACGGGCCAAGACATTGTTGGCGCATGGAAGCCGTAATCCATCAATCTCTTGGCAATATCAGCAGGTTCGATATTTGCAGTTTTCTTTAAATCTCGAATATCGATGATGAATTCGTGAGCAACTAAATTAGAAGTTGGACTTTTGAATAATGTGATGTAGTGCCCTTCAAGTCTTTTGGACATATAGTTTGCATTCAAGATGGCTACTTGAGTTGCTTTTCTTAGTCCGCGTGGACCCATCATTTTTATGTAAGCCCAAGATATTGGCAGAATAGCTGAAGAGCCATACGGTGCTGCACTAACAACCTCAAATGATGTAGATTCTGTACCTGCAATGAGCAGAATTGTTAATATAATTAAACGAATTAAAATTATTGCACTCTGGTACCAAGTGGGTTCACAACTGGATGTCCGGGTAAATACGGTGCTAAATGTGATTTAACTCCAATGGGTCCCATGCCTGGCCCTCCCCCTCCATGTGGAATACAAAACGTCTTATGGAGATTCAAATGAGATACATCGCTCCCATAATCACCAGGTCTGCATAACCCCACTTGCGCATTCATATTTGCTCCGTCTAAATAAACTTGCCCTCCATTTTTGTGAATAACATCACAAACTTCGGCTACATTTTCTTCAAAGACACCAAAAGTACTTGGATACGTTAACATTAGACACGAAAGTCGATTTCTAAATTTCTCAGATTTTGATCTAAGATCTTCAATATCAATTGATCCATCACTCGTAACTTTAACTGGTTCTACTCTCATGCCAGCCATTTGAGCACTGGCTGGATTAGTGCCATGAGCACTTACAGGAATTAAACAAACGTCCCTTTGTTTTTCACCTTGAGCCTCGTGGTAGCATTGGATTGCTCTTAGCCCAGCATATTCGCCTTGAGCTCCACTATTTGGTTGGAAGCTAATCTTGTCATAGCCAGTAATTGCACACAAGTCCTTTTCCAGTTCTTCGAATAACTGATGATACCCCAAACATTGCTCAAGAGGAGCGAATGGATGAATATCCGTGAAGTGTTTAAATGAGGAGGGCATCATTTCCGTTGTAGAATTTAACTTCATCGTACAAGATCCTAAAGGAATCATGGAATGTACCAAAGAAATGTCTTTGTTTTCCAACATTTTCATGTATCGCACTATCCTTGTTTCAGAGTGGTGTGAATTAAATACAGGGTGTGTCAAATATGGAGCGGTTCTATTAAATTCGCTTCTTTGTATGGAACCTTGCTTGATGTCTATTTCGTTTAATATAGATTCTGCCTTTTTGGTATCGCCAAAGATGTATAGGAGATCATTGATGTCTTCTATAGTTGTAGTTTCATCTAGAGAAATTCCTATTGCACCATCATCATGATATCTTAAGTTGATTTTATGTTCCTGGGCACGATTTTTAACTTCTTCAACAGGTAATCTTGGTTCGATTCGCAATGTATCAAAAAATAATTTATTTGTTTGTTTGTTGCCATCTTGTTGTAAGCCATGTTTCAATATCTGTAAATTAATAAAATATGTTTTACAAAAGATATCTGACTGTTTAAATTGTAGTATTTATACCATTGTGTGATGATGAACTTTTGTAGCAATATCTTTTAAACCCTGAGGGCCGTGGTAAACACAAAACATTGCCGACATATTTGCCAATAATGCTTGAGCGGTACAAATATTACTAGTTGCTTTATCTCTTCTGATATGTTGTTCTCTAGTTTGCAAAGCTAATCTATAGCCATCTTTACCAGCAGCATCTCTTGTAACACCAATCATTCGCCCAGGCATTAATCTAACTAAACTTTGATTGCAAGCAAAGAAACCTGCATGAGGACCGCCATATCCTAAGAGAATTTAATTTGTAATGAATGAAGGATTTTGCTTTATTTGTGAATTTACCAAGAGGTACTCCTAATCTTTGACTAGTTCCAACAGCAATATCGACACCAAATTCTGAAGGTGGCCTTAGCAAAGCTAAACTTAGTAAATCTGTAGCGCAACAAACTAAAGTTCCGTGGCTGTGAGCCTCTTTAGCCACCGCAGTAAAATCTAAAACATTGCCGTTAGTATCTGGATATTGAAATAGAATTCCAGATATTTCGCGACAAGAAAAATCAGCCTCCATAATATCTGTTATCTCCAACGCCAGTCCGAGAGAATTCAGTCTTGTTTGAACAACTGAAATAGTCTGGGGATGCAACTTATCAGACACCAACATCTTCTTCCTTTTATTCTGTCTGTGGCACAAGGATAATGCCTCTGCAGCAGCAGTGCCTTCATCGAGAAGGCTGGCATTGGACACCTCAAGGCCGGTCATCTCTGAAACCATTGTCTGGTAGTTGAGGAGTCCTTCAAGGCGACCCTGGGCTACCTCCGGTTGATATGGGGTGTACTGGGTGGTCCATCCAGGGTTCTCGAAAATATTTCGCATGATTGTGTGCGGTACACAGCAATTATGGTATCCCATACCAATATAACTACGCCATATTTGATTGCGTTCAGCGATTTGAGAAATACGTCGAATAAGTTCATATTCGCCTAAAGGGTAGGTGCATACATTCAATATTTTTAAGTTTCGCTGAAAATTTTAAGTAATGGGAATATCACAAATTGCTGCGATTGCTTATGAATTACAAAGGCACCAATCGATTTAAAAATTATAATATAGATATATTCTTGTTACAGCTGTTATGGTATCACAATATTATTTATAAAGAGTTATTATTGATATTGACCCTTGTGGCAATAAAAAAATTGATACTTTATGTTTGACTCGGATACAAATGAATATAATTATAAATAGTATGAAATTCATTTGCAACTTAATATTTTATGGGCTACAAGTTTTCGATGATGAAATTTAAGATAATGACTAAACGTTCAATGATATGAATTATTATTGTAATCTCGTGATAAGTTGTTACTATATCTATTCATAAAATATTTTAAATAGTCATCTCGAAAAAATATAAAGTGAAAAAAAATTCAAATGAAATACGTACTAATTTTGCAATGTGATATTTAGAGATAAACATTATTAAAAGATATAAATATATTTCATTTAAAAAAGATTCATATTTTTACCTTTGATAGTTCTCGAATGATTGCTTTATTAAAGAGATATTTACATTTTGAAATATAGTGTATTTTCTGACGTGCTTTCGTTTTTCAAGCGATTGTATTTCTTATTTTACACTTACTAACTGGGTCTTCAATTTCTAGTTGTTTGTTTAGCCTTATTTTGCGTGGAACAGCTTTGTCCGTTAATTCATCTAAACTCTAAAATAATTAAAATTTTATGGAAATATTTAATATGACACACATTATAAAATATCTGACTATATTTTTAATGAAGATACCAAGGAAAAAAATATTACAATAATTTATAAATTATATAAAATTCATATTTTTTTTATAAGCTAATCGATTATTTACTTATTAATATATAATAATCAATAAAAAAGATGACGGTGTATAAAACTAAACTTTTAACTAGACAAATAATTTCCTGCATTCTTTTACTCACTTTATATCCCATTAAATCTAACATACTAACAATATCCCGTTTTCGTGGGCCGATATGCCTACTAGGAAAGTCATCCCTCTGCGGAAAAAGAGGTTCCTCAATGGGTTTCGCGGCACTACTCAAGAATCTGATATTATTTAATTTTGGCAATACATTTCTGGTACGTACTACTACTCTATACATTTTTATTAATTAATATATATAGATTATTCCTGATGGGAATTATTTTGCATACTGAATATATAAAAGAAGAATTCGCTTATTAATATTTAGCGTATTCTGGTTCAAGAGGTGGATGATAAGAAAATAATGTGTGGTTGATATTCTACTACAGTCGTTAAAGTTGCAACATTTTTCTAGTATTTTGCGTATACAAAATAATTTCAGCAATACAGATTTAGCTGAAACACGTAAAATATTTCACAATGAATGTTTTTATGGATTTTCAGATTTGTGAGGAAACGTTGCTAAATTTGATTCAATTAATAAATAAATCATAGGTATTTTTATACATTAAAATCGTAACAAAATAAATAACAACTAAAATAATTAAGTATATAAATAGCAACATATGTGTTTTCGATAACTTGCGAATTCTCGCAATTATATAGCAATCCTAGTGAAATTAAAAACCAGGTGTATTATTTATTTATTTAGTGCGCTATTGAAGATCGAGGCTTAACCTTCAAAATGCGCATTTAGCTTGTAAATCTTTTCGGTTGCGGAGTGTCGTAATGTCGTATATTTTTATATTAATATATTATATCATATTGTATATCTTGTATATTAATTGTACTGCATTAATAACAACGAACATTATCTCTGCTATTATCTCTCGAAATTTCCTAGTGAAATTTAAATGAAACTGAATTAAATACTACACATTCTACAAATTAATAAATTAAATATAATTTGTCTTTTTTTATTTAACCCATTAAATATCAAAAATTCAGTCAATCCTCATTCGCTTCTAAAAAATTCATATTTGTTTCCTTCCAGAAATGAAACTTTTAAATGTCTACAATTGAGGGGGTTAGAATAGAAAGGGTGTAAGTAACATTTTTATAGTTTGAGATAATTAACATGAAAGTTGACTGGACTTTATTAATTATTGAATTATTCAATAAAAAATATTTTTACATATAAAGCGTCTGAAAACGCTAATATTTCTATGTAAAAAGTATAAAACTTATCCAAACATCATAACTGATTATGTACAAATTAAAAAAAAAAATTGCACTTAAACCTTTACTATTCCAAATCAATGCAACATACATTGAAAATAAATAGAGCCAAAATATCAAAAACAGTTTTATTTAGAAAAAAAAAATGTAATTTTACAAGCTAAATTTCATAATCCGAATCTATTAATATATCCTCTTCAACAACCGAGTCCTGATCAGGGTCTTGAGTTTCAGTGTTAGATGTAGAAGCCGTAGGAATGATGTTTTCGTCTTCTGTAATTATCTTCTTTTTGCAAGCCTTGGATCCGTGCTCCATGTCTTTATAAAATTTGTGAAATTTCCGTGGCACATAGTCCAATAATGTTTGCAGATTACTCCATTTTTCTTGAGAAATTTTTAAGGCGCTGTTATTTGACAACTTAGAAAAAACCATATTCAATTTTGTTGGCGGTCGACCAGCAGTAGGAGCAATAATACATTTGGAAAATGGAAAATCATTATCTAATGTACTTTTAAATTCAAAAGAATAAACTTCTGATTTTTTCGTATAATTAAAGTGGATAATGCTGTTAAATTTTAAGCTCTTTTTATCAGAGTATTTTTTTTGGATCGTGAATCAAACTGTTCAGATATGGAAAAGAAAAAAAACATTCTTTTGTCATGTCGTGAATAATAATAATAAAATAAAAACTTACCTTCGTCACCTTCTATATTAATAGATAAGAGTTCTTTATTTAACACGAATAACACGAACTTTTAGTTTTACCGGTTTTATACGAGAATTATATGCAACAAGCTCTCAATAAAAAGAATATATTTTTTGGAATAGAAAGGGTATAAGCTCACTTGTACCCTTTCTATTCTTAGTTCATTAGTAATGTAAGTTACTTCATATTTCTACTCGACGATAAATAGCACTCGTAGTATGAAAAATCACTTGAACCTTTTCTCCACTAAAAAATTGGTATATTAATGTTCAGAAACTACACTTATCTCAATTTTTTTTAAAAAGTACTTATACCCTTTCTATTCTAACCCCTTCAATTTATTTAATAGTTGTTAAACAAATGGATTTCCAAGATCATCCTGTCGAAATTCTAAAAAAGTATACAGTGCTCTTGCTGCTACATAGTATTTGAAATAGAACTTTAGAAATTCCTGAAAATTATGCAAAATGTTACGTGAGGAATAATTGTATGGGATATTATTATATGTTTTAAGGGGAGTTCATTTGACTTATTTGCATGTGATTATCATTGATGCTGTTTTGACTTTGTTTACGTCAGTTTGACAATACTGCAAGGATATGGTAAATGCATGATGGCCGCCGTCTGACATTGTTACCATAGCAACCGATGCCATTGGCCAATGATAACATTAAATTATCATTATATTACAATATTCAGACACCAGTATATTTTTGCGTAAATGTCCGAAGAGAACATAAATTGAATCAAATCAAATATTAAAAACGATATTATAAAATAATGTGCTCACTCAACGAATCGTTAAAAGAATCTTAGTAGATTCTGAAAAGGTTCATATTTGTTACCTTTCAGAAGTGAACTTTTAAATATCTACAATTTACTTAATAGTTGTTAAAGCAATGGTTTCTATGGATTCAAAGATCATCCTGTCGAAATTCCTGAAAATTATACAGTGTTACCTAAAGAACTTTATAGAATATTACTAATAACATTTCAGCAATTAATTTGATATTTTATTTGTTTATTGCTTAGATGTATTTGTAAACATTTTATCGAAATAACTATCATATTACGATAATGCGATAGAGGCGCCGCTTAGAGCATTTTAATTAGTAAATTGTAATTCTGATTTATGTTATGCATCCGATATAACGCCGGTGAGATCGTGGCCGCCGTGGCGACTACATAGCCAACACATCGGTCACATGACATAGTCCATCTGCTACGTGTTCGTCTCGTCACGGTCTCGCGACAGCGCACAACTTCCAGCACGCCACCAGCACTGAGTGCGTCTAGGCCACCGTGCACCAAATCTCGAGAAAGTACCGTAAACTCGCAAACGTAGCCACGGCACGGCGGTACTTTTGCAGACGTTGTTCCCAATCCCACACGCGCGCCACTTTATTCCTACGTTTTATGTACGGGAATAGTTAGTGTTTCAATTGAACCAAGTGCACATACATCCCAGCCAAGATGGGCAGTAAGTATTTTAGCCGCTTTTAACCTTACTTTAGAACGAATTTAGCTCTTTTCGGTTAATACACCCGTGCGATATAATTGCTTACGTATATCGCAGGCTGTGGACAGCCCCTGATAACATTCGTTCTTTTCTAGTAAAATTCTTGGAAGTGATCAAACCCTTCTGCAGTATACTACCGGAGATTGCGAAACCCGAACGAAAAGTAAGCATTTTAATAAGATCGTTGTTGAATGATTCTGATTCACATAGTAAAGCATATGTTTCGTGTTATTGCAGTCCGTATTTGATCAAATTTTGCGTGTTTATGGTACTTTTCATTCAAAAATCGTTAACAGCTGTGTTGTGTACATGTGGCAATTAATCGTGTTCTATTACAGATCCAATTCAGGGAGAAAGTACTATGGACTGCTATTACACTCTTTATATTCTTGGTTTGCTGTCAGGTATGTTGTATAGGATTATTCGTCGTAATTTTAAATGGCCAATTGATATATTTTTGTAAATGCCTTTTAAATTAAACGATTCTTTATTAATTACGCTTATTTTAATAGTAATTTTTCGATAGCTTAAACCCACTAATACTGAACTTTAATTCCGAGTTACGTCTATTTGAAATCAGTTTAACATAAATATGGTACTGAAACGAACCTCACATATCCTACAATTCGGCCAAAGTAAAAACTAGCAATGTATTTGATTCGTCCTTAGATCCCTCTTTTCGGTATCATGAGTTCCGATTCGGCGGATCCATTTTATTGGATCCGTGTAATCCTTGCGTCAAACAGAGGCACATTGATGGAGTTGGGTATCTCGCCCATTGTTACTTCCGGTTTGATAATGCAGTTATTAGCGGGCGCTAAGATCATCGAGGTCGGCGACACGCCGAAGGATCGCGCGTTATTTAACGGAGCGCAAAAACGTAAGCCTTGGTTTTTAAAAGTCAAATAGTTGATATTTAGTTAGTTAGTTAAATAGTCGTCTATCCTAAGGATTGGTTGCAAACAGCACGCCACGCCGATCTAAACTAACTCCTTCATCTCTCTAGCTATTCATCCCATACGCCCTAGACTATCTGACCCACATACTCCAATCTAGGCCTACCTACTCCTTACTTTCCATCTATGGTATCTACATTCTATAACTGATTGCATAATACCCCCATGTCTAAGGATGTAACCTACTGGTCTGTCTCCTGCGCTGTAATACTCTCCAAATACTTCTCTTCTACTAACTATTACGGCTTCATTTGTTACTTTATCTTCCCAACCAATCTTCATCATCCTTCTGCAGCACCACATTTCAAATGCTTCTACTCTACGTTTCTCTTTATCAATAGTCCACGCCTCACCCGTACAATGCTACACTCCACACATATGCCTTCAGTAATATTTTTTTAATACCAAAGTTAATATATGATCTTAAAATCTGCTCCTTTTCTACGAATGCCTTCCTACCCTGTGCTACCCTTCATTTTACATCTACCTTACTTCGGTTTTATATCGACCTACTTCCTAAATAAGAAAAGTAGTAGATATCTAGAAACGAATTATTTTAGTAGCTTTTACAAAGCATATTTGCAACTTTGCTTCCTATTTCTCAATCTTTAGTGTTCGGTATGGTAATTACGGTGGGTCAGGCCATCGTTTACGTAATGACTGGAATGTACGGCGATCCGGCAGAGATTGGCGCTGGCGTCTGCTTACTCATTATTATCCAGTTGTTTGTCGCCGGTCTCATTGTCTTATTGCTCGACGAATTGCTGCAGAAAGGATACGGTCTAGGATCCGGTATATCACTCTTCATTGCCACGAATATCTGCGAAACTATCATTTGGAAGGCGTTCAGCCCGACGACAGTCAACACTGGAAGAGGTAATAGACTTACACAGTTTATTCAGCCAGATTTTGCAATGGCAATCACAAATTAAAATTATAATGGCAATCACAATAAAAATTAAATTAAAATCACATATTTAACTCCCGTATATAGTACGTTTAGATCTCGCATATATATTTTTAAATTAAAAAACCACTTCGCCGTTTCATTTTGCAGGCACTGAATTCGAAGGAGCCGTTATCGCTCTATTCCACTTACTTACCACACGCCAAGATAAAGTGCGCGCCCTTAAAGAAGCATTCTATCGCCAGAACCTGCCCAATCTGATGAACCTGTTGGCCACCGTTCTTGTCTTCGCTATTGTCATCTATTTCCAGGGCTTCCGCGTCGATCTGCCCATTAAGAGCGCGCGCTATCGCGGACAGTACTCCAGTTACCCCATCAAGTTGTTCTATACCAGCAATATTCCTATTATACTGCAGTCCGCTTTGGTTTCCAATTTGTATGTGATATCACAAATGTTGGCCGTCAAATTCCAAGGTAAATTCACATACACAACCCTTATTGCATTTATTTTTTATTTTTTATTAGCAGCTATAATAGAATCTTAAAATATTCACAAAAATATATATTTATTACCTGACCTGACCATACAGCATGCAACAAAGAAAAATATTACCAAGAAATTTATTCGGTAAGCGAATTATAAAAACATTTTGTTTCTATATTTATACAAAATGATCTATGATTTTTTCACATTTGACATAATATTCAGCGTTGAAAAGATATTCATACAAATGGCCGAACTTAAGTAAGGGCAAAGGTGTCTCTTGCCCCTCCACCCTATGTGTTACCTAGTTGCTTTTCAAATATCTTTACAAACATAACTTTAAATTATTTTTATTATCACTACGGTGTTAAATATTAGTATAGAATATCACCCAAATATCGCAACTTAAAGCATTAAGTAGCTAGATGCGCATTTCGAAGGCTATGCCCCCATCTTCAGTAGCACAAGTTAAAAACTAAATAAAATACCTGTGTCACAAATTGTGGTTGATATACTATTAAATAAATAAGTCAACATGACAGAAGCATTTCCAAAATGGCATATAATATGACCCATAAATCTTTTAAAACAATATAAAATAATAATTAACGAAACTGACAAGTTTAGGTTTGTCAAACCTAAAATAACTAAAAATTATAAATAAAATAAAAATAAATTTAAAAATAGTTCTTATTAAATATTAATATTCTTAATAACATATTACTGGTAATAATTAGCTTTCTAATATTTGCGTTCGCATTTTTTTTTTTCGATCACTCCAGGCACTTAGTATTTTGCATCCTTTGACATTTCGTGTAGAGACGTCACATATTTTTGCCCTTTTTGAAGAGAAACATTTCATGTTTGAAACAATTAAAAATCATCTTATATTTATATCGTATATTAATGCCTCTTGCACTCCTCAATATATTCCTCCTCTTACACTTTCAAAAACAAGATTTTTTAATGCGCATTTCGTAAGTCAAGCTTACTTCATCAATGGTACAATTAAACAAATATTTCACTTGTCACTCTTAAGATTATTATATAATTTCTACCTGAAAAAGTATTAGATACAATTTACGACCTTCAAAAATTTTCAACTCTTCAATTTATTTTCTGAAAAGTCTTAAACAATTTTCTGTTTAGCAAAAAAAATACAAAATGGAAATATATAAACCGTTACTATTTGACCACTATTAAAAAATAGCTTGTCTAGGGTGAAAATAAAATCGCTGAAATCCGTCCAGGGGCGGCACACGAATAACTATTAGCAAATGTTAGGCAAAGACCGAAAAGCATGTTTTATTATATATAAAATTATTCCATATTACACGGAGGCTATCTTCAGTAGCACAATAATTGAACAAATAAAGATACCTTTGTCACTCACCGGGATTGCTATACAATTGACCGAAATATCATTGTAAGAACAGTTTCCCGCCTTCATGCGACCTCTATCGTACTTGTTAGAAACTATGAAATGGAATTGCAGATAGCTGTGATCAACTGCGCAAACGCGTAACAAAGTTCATGGGTTACCAAACTAAACTGACCATAAAGAAAATGTATTTGTTAATTAAATTGATTTATTAGCTAGATGCGCATATCGGAGTCTATGGCCCCCATCAGTAGCACAATTTTCGAAATGCGCATCTAGCTAATAAATGCTTTATGTTACGGTTTTTGGGTGTTGTTTTATACAGTTAAACACAAAGCTCAAAGCATTTGTATTTTATCTTGTAGGTTACTTTTTGATTAACCTACTGGGAGTGTGGGAGGACGTGAGCGGTGGTGGTCCAGCCCGTGCTTATCCAACAGGTGGCCTCTGTTACTACCTCTCGCCACCGGAAACGTTCGGTCATGTACTCACCGACCCCGTTCATGCTGTGTTGTATATCTGCTTTATGCTCGGATCGTGTGCGTTCTTCAGCAAGACGTGGATCGAGGTGTCGGGCAGCTCGGCCAAGGATGTCGCCAAACAACTTAAGGTGAAAAATATTAGCCAAGAACTAACCCTTTTTTAAAAAGCTTTCTTTATTAATAATAATAATAAAGGGATCAAATTAAATGTTTACCAAATTAAACTCTGAACCCCCAGGCACTGTACTCTAAAAAAAATAATGGTTATACCGAATTTAGTAAGTGTCCACCAAATGTATAAAACTAAATTTACGCGACATAAAGTTATAAATACTGATTCAACAGATATTTTCGACAATTAAGCATATTCTATAATAATATAGAATATCACCCAAATACATATTTTTAAAACATATTCTATAATAACAAGAAATTATATAAGAATTATATTTAAATATTTAACCAATAACCAATGAAATATTAAAATTTTGCAGAATATTGCAGCTTAATCTTGACATTTCTTGTTGTCTGTAGGAGCAACATATGGTTATGCGTGGACACCGTGACAATTCGATGGTACACGAGTTGAACCGGTACATTCCTACCGCCGCTGCGTTCGGCGGCCTCTGTATCGGCGCTCTGTCAGTGATGGCCGATTTTATGGGCGCTATCGGCAGCGGCACTGGCATCCTACTGGCCGTTACCATCATTTACCAATACTTCGAGATCTTTGTGAAAGAACAGAGCGAGATGGGCAGCATGGGAGCGTTGCTCTTCTAATGAAGCTGCTGCGTTAGATATGATAGATAGCAGCGCGTTTTCTACATTAACTACATTGTCGCGTTACGTTGTTTCTTTGTTTTAATTAAATGATAATTTGTAAGAACATAATCAGATTGATCGTCGACTGATATTGTGATTAGAGTTATTTATAAAGATAATATATTTGTACAAACAAACGAAAGCAAAGCAGAAGAGTGGTTTTGGTGCATTTTTGTTTTAACTGTAAGCAGAGTCACGATTTTTCTCATTATATGCATCCTTACGTTTCGATTGCACAAAAAGTGATGCTAATCATAAACAGGAAAATATTTGACTTTACTTGCGGTTTTTTTTTGATTTGTAAAGAATTGTTCCGAGTACGAAATTTGGCTATATTCTATTAATTTGCTGTAACTATATATTATAGTTTTTTATTTTGTTTGTATGAACTAAGTTTAGAGTGCCTTCTTAATTTCGTTCTCGAATCTATTCGTCTTTGATGAAGCGTGCTGTTTTTAAACACCTTACAGCACTTTTTATACTAAAATTCGTATAAAATACACTAAAAAAATTCATTGTATATTCCATATCTGTTTTACCTTTTCCAGTTCTCCTTAAGAATGTCCTTATCTCTTATTTTTATTACTTCCCCCGTCTCTACTATACTAATTTAGATTTATTATAAATAATTTATTCAATGACATTCGTATTTCAATCATTTTGTCATTCTACTTGTATTTTGCGTCCGCAAATAAATTGATAAAAAATATATAAACTATTTGAATTTGAATATATAAAAAGGTACGTATCTAAAGAAAATATTTTAAATTCTATAGCACCTTTTATATATATTTACCCAATTTATGACAATTGCTTAATCTATGTAAATATTGCATATTACGAGCTATAAATCATTCATCCAGAATTTTTTTAGGGAAACTGGAATTTAAACACACACTTAGTGACCAAGTAGTAGGGATGATTTAGATTTATTTTAATTCATATTTACTATATTCTATTAAAAAATTGAAAATTTCTAACAAAAAAAAAATGAATGATATATTGCATGCAAACTGAAACAAATAATTTTCATTTTAAATATATGGGTGTCTTTATTTTATGATTTGAATTTATTACATTTATAACCGTATAATTTTGTACGAAAATCATGTACACTTTTCTTCAATCGTTGTTATTGTCGATAAGGTATTTGTTTATGTTACCAATTTCAATAATTGATAAGAAAACAGGCTTTTGTTATTGTTAATATGCCGAATTGTGCACATGTTTAATGGTACGCTGAGTTTATCCATAGACGTCATTATAAAATATGTTTGAGGGAACAAAACACAAAATATAAGTAGATTAGGCCAGGAAAAGTCAAAAAGAAGGGAAAGAGCAAACAAAGAAACAATGGTAAATAACGCGCAGTATTATGATAATAATAATAAGTCTTCAAATATAAATCCTAATAATTTTAGGGCCAAATATAGAAAATCAAATAAAAAGTATCGCAATATAATAGAATAATTGATAGTAATTACTTAATAAAAAATTAAAATAATCAAGGGTGAATTTTAAATGTGAAGCAAATGGGCAAGCAAAGTTCCCTATTTCCCAATTGAAGCGACACCCATGGGTACAACTAGTTACAGAAGACGTGGGCGTGTGAGAGTTTATTTCTTGCATATTTGCTGTAGCAGTCAATTAATATCGGCAGTGATGAATGTCTTGTGAAATCCATCGCTTTGTCAATTTCTTCAATACGACGCTTACAAGATGAACAAATGATTCTAGTTGGTGGCAAATTGAAGATATTTTAATAAAATGTTACAACTATGTTTTGAACAATTTTTAATTAATTTTAAACATTACGGGTGAAATGTGGTTTACGGTAAAAATTCCTAAAAATCCGGCGTTCATTTTTCTGTGTCCAGGAAGGTCCAAAAACCATAAAAACAAAAACAAATCGAGGCGGCAAAGATAAAGTGGTCGAAATCGATGAGAGCAAATTTGGCCGTCGAAAGTACCACAGAGGTCATCGTGTCAAAGGTCAGTGGGTGTTTGGAGGCTATGAACGGGGGACGGGACGAATATTCATGGTCCCTGTGGAAAAAAGGTAACTTGTTTGGCTTAATTTTTTGCTTAGCAGCTTTTTTTACAGTTTTTTGAACAAAAAAATGCTATTCAAGTGATTGTTTCCGCCTGGTTTTTTTCAATTCAGTGTTAAAATTTCCACCCTAAAAAGGCCTAAAAACCCTCATTCCTCAAAATATGCAAATTTATCGTAAACGTAATTCGCTCCAACATTACTTTTAAAAACTTAATAACGATTACTTCAGGATACTTGGGAAAATGTGATAGTGCGACGAAATAAAACCAAATCCTGGAGGATGACTTTCATGGAACGTTTGCTGAACTTAAACAATTATTTGTTTACCAAATGGTATCCCATCGGAAATGCAGAAAAAGGTACTGTAATTTTCTAGTTTAATTATTTATGCTAATATTTCCGAGTTAGACCAAGCATCGTTTGGATAATTAATATTTTGATTTTTTAAATTAAGTATATAAACAGATTCGATTAAGGTCTCAATATTCAGTTAGGTGCCTACAAATGTAGATCTCCCTAAAAATACACTCGAAGATAATTTAAATAATTCTCTGGATCGCCAAACAACAATTTCCATTAATCAAGAAAATTGTGTCCATTTGCGTTAACAAGCAACAATTATTATTAAAAAATATTAGTATTAAAAGATTCGGCGCGTGTAAAATTCCCAAGAGAAAAGCGGAAAATCATATCTGTCCAGATCAATCACACAGTGATATTCTATGTTGAGGGAATCTAAATTACTGCATCATTATCTTGAATACACGTCGCAGGACTATGAATGGCGTAAAGGAAAATGTTGCCTTGATCGTCTCGTCTCATCTCGTGGTCTCGCATCGCTTATGTTATTTCTATTTTCCATCGCACTCACTACATCTGTTCAGCTGTATAATATAATGTTCTGATCTCATTGTGTATCAGTTGCTGGCTGCAACTGTTCTTGATTTGACGCAGCCGTCCGTTTCCCCGAGAATCACGCGAATTTTCCAATCTGACAAGTTCGAAGGGACTCTTTGATAACGATTTTCTGTAGGACACTTTTAATTAATAAATCATCGCTTTTATTGTGAAATAATTTTTCGATATAAGTTAGTGTACATTTTTTTCAAAGACAATGGAGCATTTTATTAAAAACAAACGTGAATTATTCTTTAAACGCTACAATTAAGTAAATGCTATTGAATTGTAGAATAAATTTGCGAAAAGAATTATTATATCGAAGTTATTGCATGTTGTGTTTGTGGAAACTCAATGTCAGAAGCAGCTGATACACTTTCCCGCCAAAATTAGTCCTTCGCAACGTTTAATGGCATATCCTTGATTTAGGTTGCGGAAAGCTAATTATAGCGAATAAAGGTGACAATAAATTTATATCATTGTGAATGTGTAGTGCAATATAGTGGTGTTAAAGGATTAAAAACGTTGGAAATTCGTGCGTAAGATAAATACATTCTTTCATAAAATAGAAATTTAATTTTTTCAATATATTTAAATAAAAACTAGGATTGTATGTCATGTTAGATGTTTTAATTTTGAAGACAATATATAATAGATAAAATATATCCGAAGAATATCTAATAAAAAATGTTTAAATTTATAAGATATATATTATACTAACATTTTTAAATATATTTAAATTTTTTTTAGTTTTAAGATTTTTTTTCTTCTGTTTGAAAATATCTATATTAGGTCGACCAAAGTGTCCGTATTTAAGAAAATCTTTTGAAAAATTATAACGATGATTAATACGGAAAATAATGATAATAAAAAAAGTAATTTTAGGGTTTTTTTCTCTAATATTTTGTATTGTTTCAAATGTTAGCGTTCACATTTGACTTTAAATTAAATAGAATAATTATTACGATTTCACATAGTCAAAAAGTTTAAATTCATTTATCAAACTTTAACGTCTTCCATGAACTTTTAATAACTCAGCAAAAGTTTCCAACTAATATATTTGAAATTCTAAAAATTGTTTCTCTTTAACAGTATAAAGCATATGATTTAAAATAATGTGCATAGTAAGATAAAACTTTGTGTATTATATACAAATTTTCCTTTTAAGGAAAAGCCATTTACTCGATTTAAAATGTCTATAAAAACAATTGCTGATTTTTAATAATTATGCCTGTCTTTTTTACTTCAGTATTTTCCAATTGTCTGCAAATAGTTTGTTGTAATTTTTTGTTAGCAATGTTTTACAATATTACTGAACTGTTTATCTGCTAATTTTGATAGCTATTCATAGAAATGTACGTTTACATTTTCTTTTGACAATTGAATAGCATTATTCCCATTGTGAAATAACATATTTTATTCTGGATTAAATACTATTTATTCAAACTCACGAATACACATTAAAAAGCCAATATATGTTCCTTTAAAGTACAAAAGAGACTCCACTAAAACATCGCATGTTTTTAAATAAACTCTTTTTTTTATTCATCGCCCTTTTTAAATAAAAAAATTCTTTATGTTGTCGATGGATAATTTATTCAAATTTTTTGATCCTTCCGATTAGTGAAAGAGGCTTTCGAACGATGTTATTTCAGTAAAGAGAAGATATTTTCTTTCTAATTT
Organism: Leptodirus hochenwartii; assembly: GCA_947310635.1. NCBI lineage: Eukaryota > Metazoa > Arthropoda > Insecta > Coleoptera > Leiodidae > Leptodirus > Leptodirus hochenwartii. The sequence goes on along the minus strand of OX371176.1, from coordinate 6,601,880 downwards.
TGAATCACTTTAGAATTTAACATATTTTCAAGGTTTAAAACAGTTTTAGAATAATTGACGAGTTCAAGATCAACAAAAATCCAAGTCCATAAAATGAAGCGAAATGATGTTAAGCAGACTAACTTTTACGTTAATTAAATTGAATGATCTTTAATTTCATTTTAAGCAAAAATTTGATGAAAATTCATATTTATATATCGTTAAAGAATATTACTCGTGAAATAATATTTTTGTTGACTTTCTTGTGGTTTACGTGGTTTATAATATCTTCAATGATCCTATCTTTCATTTATAACAAACAGTTATGCACTTAAATAAATCGAATATTCTAATTTTTACTTCCACTGTCCAAAAATTGATAATAAAATATACTATGGACCTTTTTATACGTCCCTAGTGCTTTCTGCAAAACAAGTAGATTTTCGTATATAAAAAAGATTGCCTTTCCAATGTTTTTTATGATTTCTGCATCAATATTCTAATGTATTGTTAGAAGAATAAAAGCAGTATTTTCGAACAAATTCCTAGTTACTACAACAGGACCAGAGTAGGATTAAAAATTAAAAATAAACTCGTAATATTTGCAAAATGCAATTTATGAGTATCAGAAATTTAATTTTAATTTTTATACGACCCAGATATATGTTTTCATAAGAATGGAAGCAATCTTTCTTCTGATAATGGAATAAAATTCCTTAAGAGTTAGAGGAGTACCAAAGACTACTAGGGATATTTAGTAGTTTAAACTAAATGTATATCTAAATGCAAAGTGTCGAAAAAATTCTTATATTTCTTAAATAATTTTAAAATAATTTTACATCCAGTTTTATATAAATAATTTTTTCCGTTTGCAATTTTCCAAAATTAACATGCAATTGTGTTTGATATACATTTATATAAAATTTCTTCGCATTAATACAAAATAGTTGTTAATATTAACTTTAGAGAATTTAAGAATATATTTAAGATTTTTGTTACGGATCTTTTGAAGCAAATTTTAAACGAACGTTGCTTCAATTAAATTTCTAGAATATTTTTTCAAAAGTTTTTCTAATTTCCAGTAACAATCAATTATCCTTGTTGCTATTGCATTTAATATTAACATTCGAGTATTATTTGAAGGGTTATTGAAGCAGAATGATTAATAATCAGCATTATCCAATGAGAAGTGTTTATCTATATTACGAAAAGATAAAAATAATCCACGTTGGACAAAATTGCCGTGTTTTATTTAGTTATTTCTATTTGTGATATGGTACCGACTTATTTCTAAATTTAGTACAACCACGAAAGAACACCACATCGACCATTTTTTCAGTAAGATTTCTATTTCTATATCGCTTTAGTAACATTTACCATATAATTAAAAAAAAATTATTCAACACCAATTTATAAAAAAAACAACTTTGTCTTCACTCGTAATATCCAATGAGTAAACATAATCCTTTTCGGGTTGTATCACTACTCGTGAATAGATGTGATATTTTTCTGGAAATAAAATGATCGTATGCAGATTTTATCGCTGTTGTTACCGATTTTAACTCGTTTTAAACGTACGTATTGTATGATGTATTTAGTTTTTGTTTTGGCATTACGCAACATTCATTTTAATTCATGTGGATTCAAGTCTCGTGATTGACAATGACAATGCTATGCATACTTTTTTGAGATGAACATGATTATTCTGCAAAATCTGTGGTCTGTTCAATTTAGTATTTATACCAATGTTATAGCGTGATTTGATGATGGAAAACGTCAAATAATTAAGGAACATGAACGCATGTAATCTTTGATTTATTATAAAATATTTTAAAATTTAATACACCAGCACATCCCAAATTAAAATTGAAGAGAAAAAATAATTAGTGCTCTTTATTTGCTATAATATTCATTCTTACGGAATATTTTTGCAGTTGTAATACACTTATCTGAGAATAAGTACGTGTTGAGCTAGTTTTTTTTTTAAATAAATTTAGGTAAAGTCAATACTTATAATATATTCAATTCTTTTTATTATTAGTGTCAATAGATTTCTCATGCTTATATTCTATACAATTTTCATATTGTAATTGAAATCGATGCTATTTTCTATAGTTGCTATACTTCTGTATTTATTTCCGTTATAAAATAATTTGAAATTTCTAAATTAATACTAATAAAACAAACAATCTAAGACACATTTTTTTTTGCGAAAATATTTAAGCATTTTTAAATGACAGGTAAAATTATACAGGACATGTTAAGATGTACAATTTTATTAGCTTAGGACATGCTAATTTTTTATATTTATGAAATTTATGTAAAGGATCTTTGGCATTTTATATAACATGTATTTCATAGAATAGAATATAAAATTCTTTATTTTTCTGCATATAGTTACATCTGAAAAACAATACTATACTAAAAATCTACTAAAACAATATAATATGTAAAAAAAAATAGTGTCGATCGAATTAACAGAAGGAAAAAATTTCACAAATATTATTATATATTTCTAAAATATTTTCGTATGGTATATGGCTCCATATTACATATATAATCAAAATAATGATGTTTAAACTGTAAAATTTTCAATATGTTTTATCCACTCAGGCAAGCATATGAAATAATATAAATATATTGCAGTGAATGAATATTTGTTGTGAGTTCTATTTCGGAGATAAATATGATTATTATAAATCCACAAACGTAATTGATTTTTACAATGAAATATACAATTTACCCAATTAAAAATAAACAGTCCAATATTGAATTTGCCTACGGACGTGTATATATTTTTTTATTGCTTTTCAATTTATTCGGAACGATTTGATACATAAATGCAACAAAAGTTCATTAATTATTGTCCATTAGCTGATTTCTGATTACAAGCAGTGGAAAAAAATTTTATATATGAAAAGTGTTAGATCATAATAATTTTTATATAAAAAAAAATCTAAGTGTTAATAAAATAAAGAATATATCTACAAATGGTTATATAACAAATAATTATTCCATGGTACTATTACAATATTTTTATCATTTTTACAATAGATTAATCATTAAAAAACTGATTTTTGATTTTTCTCGTATATATTATATATATTTCTGTTAGTTAAAGAGTCCGCAATCCTAAAGATTGGTTGGAAACAGCACGCCATGCCGATCTATCCTGAGCTAATCCCTTCATCTCCCTATAGCTATTCATCTCAACGTCTTCAACTATCTGACTCACATACTCCAATCTAGACCTACCTACCCCTCTCTTTCCCTCCACTCTACCTTCTATGATCAATTGCATAATCCACCCATGCCTAAGAATATGCCCTACTAATCTGTCTCTCCTATGCTGTAATACTCTCCAAATACTTCTCTTCTCCCCTACTAACTCTAGTACAGCTTCATTTATTACTTTATCTTCCCAACCAATCCTCATCATCCTCCTATAACACCACATTTCGAATGCTTGTAATCTACGCTTCTCTTCCTTTCCTATAGTCCACGCCTCACACCCGTACAGTGCTACTCTCCAAACATATACCTTCAGTAATCTTTTTCTAATAGCCAAGTCAATATTTGATCTTAAAATCTGTTCCTTTTCTACGAATGCCTTCCTACCCTGTGCTATCCTACACTTTATATCTACCTTGCTTCGATTATCTTTTGTGATTCTACTGCCTAAATAACAAAAATCTGACACTTCTTCGATTCTATTATCTCCTATTGTGATCCTCATTTTTCTACTGCATTCCTTTTTGTCACACCTCATTACTTTAGTTTTACCTATATTTATTTTCGTGTTAAAATCCCTAGTCAATACTGCCTGCATACCATTCAATACCCTTTCTAAATTCTTTTCGCTTTCTTCCAATATAGCTATATCGTCGGCGAATCTCAACATATATATTTTCTCTCCCTGTACATTCACACCTACACTATACTCTTCTTTTACTTTGTTTATTGCATCTTCTATATATAGATTAAATAATAACGGTGAAAGTGTACATCCCTGCCGAACTCCCTTCCCTATTTTTGCTACCTCTTCTTCCCCCTCAATTCTAACTAAGGCAGTTTGGTGTTTATATAAATTAAAAATTATTCTCCTATCCTTATAATCTATACCCGTTTCTTTTAAAATTCTAAACATTATGTCCCAATCTACATTATCAAATGCCTTTTCTAAATCTACAAAAGCTATGCAAGTTACCTTTCCTACCCTCTTTCTTTTTTCTACTACCGTTCTTAGTGCTAGAATCGCCTCCCTCGTCCCTCTGTTTTTCCTAAAACCAAACTGATCTTCTCCTAGCCTTTCCTCTACTTTATTTTCTAATCTCCTATAAATAATCTTTAACAGTATCTTCGATGCATGTGATAGTAGACTAATGGTCCTATAGTTCTCACACAAATTAGCTCCTATTTTCTTCGGCATTGTTACTATTCTACTACGCTGAAAATCCTGTGGTACTTCTCCCTTCTCATATATTTTACAAACTAACTTGTATAATCGCTCCTGCATTTTTCCCCCTGCGTGTTTTATTAATTCGGCTGGTATCATATCAATATTTCTGTATTGTGCATATTTTATTATATTGGGGTGTGAAAATTAAAGTAGATGTTTCGGATGAAAAGTGTTGGAAAAGCGTTCCGTTTTCGCGCAAATCGCAAATATCTGCCTCAGTGCTATAAAGTATTGGTTATAAAATTTAATCCCCAAATAACTGAAGATGTAAAACTAATTTTTATTAAATAGCGAAATTTTTATTACGAAAGATCCTTTAAAAACATTCCTTCTATGTTGGATTTTTGTATTTGTCTCTTATACATAATTATGTATATGTACGAGTATAGGAGTTGTATTTATTACTTGAGTTTTCATATATTTCATATATAAATAAGAAAACAGTACTTCAATAAATAGACTTTCACAAGCACTGGGAATATTTACTGCAAATGCAATTTCAGTTCAGATCTAATAAAATTTCTCTTCCGCACGATATTTATACATCTAAAAAAAACTACGCGAAGAATATAATAAGAGTGCCATACTGAAATTAAGGATACGAATCGAAGTTATTCCAGAAGAAGCGTATAACCAAATTGATATCTGTTATCCAATACCTTATGAAATGGTTTAATTATACTACATAAATTAGTGGGAAAATCCAATTTTTTGTTAATATTGTTCTTTGGTTAATCCTTATTAAAGCAACCCCCATAAGTTTCTCGATTCTACTACAAGAGACGATTTTATTAATACAAGACAAAGGTTTAGGCAAAAGTTAGGGAAAATTTAATTCATGAAACTTTTACTATTAGATAAAGGCAAGACGGAAGAATAATTAAAATTGAAAATTAGTTGCATTTCTGTAGTTTTATATGCAACGAAAGGTTGCTTGTAAGATAATGGATTAGTATTGAATACTTTAATATTAATAACGTTGTTAGCGAACAATAATGCGTCTTGTAATGTATTATTAATATATAGAAGTTTCAAAATTATTTTCAAGTTTGCTTTGAAATTAACACTTATAAACGTTTAAATAATTGCAAAGTTCAATTCCCAGATGTAAATATTTTCAAGTCTGACTGATGAAAGTTTAAATTTATTTCTTAAGCATTGGAAAATGCAAAGACATATAATTAAAGAGAAATTCTAAAATATTTAAAAATGTGAATCCAAATCGTCCAAACTATTGTTTCCAGTTTACTTATATCTTTTTTATGATTGTCTAATTCCTTATTTCTTCCATTTATTGATTATAGGCCCTTGTATTTTGATTTCTTCCAATATATTAGAAGGAAATCAATCGAGGATTATAGGCCAACTTTTAATGGATACAATATGATATACCTTCACCATATGATCCCTTTTTAATATAGTTAATAAATTTTGGGCAACGTCATTTTTCTTGGAAGCGAAAAATACTTTTTGCACCCTCTATTAACTTACCAGTAAAATAAAATTACATTCAGCGATTCATCCTTGACTTTTCGTATTCTGTACACTTACCCAGCATTTACAACGCTTCTAAATACGGGATTTCAAACTCTTGGTAATATTTTCCAGCGGATTCTACAATTTTAACGTCTTTGCTGCGACAGCAACATCATTATATTTCCAGATTATTTAATATCATTGCCGGGACAGTTTATGTATCAAATCAGGACCTCCACTTGCCTCTCGGTATACTTTCCAGGAACTCAATTAATTATGTTAGGTTGAAACCAGCAGAGGCAGGATCTTTGGGATGAACTAGCATATACAATCGTGTCGCAGAATGTCAAAACAAAATACCACATTGCAATGAAAAATACTAGGCCATACATTTGACAAGATGTTCAAGGAGTTCTGAAACGAACTGCTTTCTTACTTTTTTTGACAATATATTTCTATAACCAGAGTAACTAAATACACGCAAGCATTGTGAGGACACGTTCGTGCTTCCTGGAGACTCAAAAACATTGGAGTAGTTATAGTACTTCCTGGAGTACTCATAGTCCTGGAGACTGAAGACGTGAATCCTCTAAAGAAGATTATCAAAAATATGAGCATAAGTTTTGATCTATGTTAGTAGTATAACAACGCGGTTCCTGGATCACTGCCATCAAGTTCTCTGAACTCGATGGCGATGTCCATCAGGAGCGGTGAAGAAGTAGGTGAAGAAGTGTCTCTAGGGCACTTCTTTCAAGGTCATATCTGAAGAAGTGCCTTTCTAGCAATTGGCGGAGTAGCTTCCTGTGTATCTTTTAAGGTCATAGCTGAAGAAGTGCCCTTTTGGCCTCAGATGAAGAAGTGCCTTTTGATAATGGCTTATTTCTTGTGTATCTTACAAGGTCATAGCTGAAGAAGTGCCTTTTTGGCCTCAGATGAAGAAGTGCCTTTTGATAATGGGTTACTTCTAGTGTATCTTACAAGGTCATAGCTTAAGAAGTGCCTTTTTGGCCTCAGATGAAGAAGTGCCTTTTGATAATGGGTTACTTCTTGTGTATCTTACAAGGTCATAGGAGAAGAAGTGCTCTTTGGGCCTCAGATGAAGAAGTGCCCTTTGGGCCTCAGATGAAGAAGTGCCTTTTGATAATGGGTTACTTCTAGTGTATCTTACAAGGTCATAGCTTAAGAAGTGCCTTTTTGGCCTCAGATGAAGAAATGCGTTTTGATAATGGGTTACTTCTTGTGTATCTTACAAGGTCATAGGAGAAGAAGTGCCCTTTGGGCCTCAGATGAAGAAGTGCCTTTTGATAATGGGTTACTTCTAGTGTATCTTACAAGGTCATAGCTTAAGAAGTGCCTTTTTGGCCTCAGATGAAGAAATGCCTTTTGATAATGGGTTACTTCTTGTGTATCTTACAAGGTCATAGGAGAAGAAGTGCCCTTTTGGCCTCAGTTGAAGAAGTGCCTTTTGATAATGGTTACTTTTTGTGTATCTTACAAGGTCATAGCTGAAGAAGTGCCCTTTTGGCCTCATGGCTGAAGAAGTGCCTTTTGGGTTAGGGGGTGCTTAGGTCCTAGCTGCCGACAATGACCGGTTGCGCAATAGTTTTTTTGTATTGCGTAAGCTACCTGAGTAGGTGGGCTAGGTTAGTTTCTAAGAGCAAAACCGCTGAAGAAGTGTTAATTAAATACGCTGAAGAGCATATTTAATTTTTTGGAAGAAATTTGACTTAATTCATGTAAAATTATTAATCGACAAGTGGGCCGCTAATAATAAACGTCAAATACATTTTTCAATTCTTCATATTCTTACTGTATTTGTAATTTTAATTTTGGTGTTTTTTTTTTAATATCTGCTTCGTACATTTGTATTGGTCTGTTTAATAATTTCATAATTTCATAAATATTCCATAATTTCTAAAAGGGTTTATGCATTTTTAGTGCTTTTTTAATGCCATACCCTATCAAAAATATAAACAACTTCATCCAACAATATATTAAGAGTGATCTTGAATAATTTCTATAACTTTATAACTTTTACATATTCTATGTTGAATAAGGGCAACAATTTGCCAGGCAAGTAAGAATATTTCCCATATTTCAGTCGCTCTATAATGTCGTTAAATTGAATCGCTTTGGCGCAAACATTACGAGACATTCGATTAAATTCAAAAGCGTCTAAATGGAAATGTTGTTTCTCTGAATTTATAAGATTATTGCTTTCCCTAAATACTTCTCCCTTTCTCATTGGTTCGTATCATTACACTGCAACATGCTTATTAAACATTTCAATTCTGAGGTGTATTAAAAAGGGTGTCATTATTATTTTTTATCACTATCAGTATTCTCTCTATTCTTGAATTTGCGCTTACATTTTTTCATTTAATTTAATAATAATATTTTACAAACTGCATGTATAAGTCATTTTTTATATCTTGGCGGACCTAACTCATCCTCTACTGCGCATAATGGTTGAGCTTCCAGTACCATTGTTGCCATATATGAATAAAAAACTTCAGTTCAAAATGCTCAAATTGTAAACTGCAAAATTACTGCAATTGACAACATTGCAGTAATTTTGACCACACCCCCAAATGACAAAAATGCAGTGGCGAGCATCTCTTCACGTCTTATGCATAAACTAGTCTTAATTTGTAATACGCAGTAGAAGGGGCAGGCCCGCCACTTAAAAAAAAATAACCTACATCAACGTTTTGCGTTATCTCTTTAGGAGTTTGTCACAATTAGATAAAGTTAGCTAGCTTTTAACTTAAAATCATATAATGATGGCATCGATGAAGAGAATATCAACAACAAGTACAAAATTGTATACCACTTTATAAATATTTGACTGTTGTTGTTATTTACTCGTATATGACGTATTTACTAATATTTACGATATTTCCTGAAATTTCTTCTATTAATATACGTTTTCGTATTTATTAATATTTCCACATTTATACTCTTGTTTCCTATATTTTCACCGTTTTATACGCCGTATTTCCAAATTGTCCTCCCCCCAAAATATTAATTAATTGTACACAATATTACGCTTGTCATTTTCGTCTATATTGATCATGTCTTTAGAAATTGTTGTCCAATAATTCTTATAATTGGCAGCGTTAAATTATGCCGAGGGTTGAAAGATGAGCAGGCGTTCAACATAGTTATGAACATCGTTATATATAACCACATAGTAGAAACTTTCCCTACTGAAGTAGCATGAGTTTGGCTGCTTTTGACATGCAGCCGTTGGTTTATAGGGTCAATTTACCAAAGAATCCATCTTGTTAGTCCCACGTTCGCCGGAGTCCCGTTTCCCGGCATCTGCAAGTTTGCCGTTTTGTTTGACAATATTATAGATTTTAGTTTTTTTAAATGCCTATCAAAAGTTGAAGAAATTAGCGTTTTAGCGAACTCATTTATGCCAAGTTTTATTCAGTTATTTTCAAAATCTTCCCAACGATTATTTATTAAGTGAAAAATTAAAAACAGTCGCATTTAAGATTGTTTTTATAGCAGGACTTTAAAAATTCAAGTTTGGATTATTACATGTGATAAAAATATTTGACTAAAAATGAAAAAATAGGTTTGTAAAACCTAAAATAACCAAAAATAAAAATAAATTAAAAATAGTCCTTATTAAATAAATTAAATAGACAAGATGAAATTGGGCCTGAATCTTTATTTGAAACTGAATTTTAGAAATGTAGCAGTGTAAAATGGCTATTTCTCTATAATTATAAATAATATATTACAAAAATTTAAACGATGCAGAGATATCATAAATATTAGTAGTTTAGTGCAAAGTAATAATTCGTCTCCTAAATTTGTTAAATTACCTTTTGATCCTATTATTGCACGTGATTTAGCATTTTGAATAAATATAATTTTAAAGTAACATATAATACCTCTAATAGTCTTGCTAATTTTCTAATACGTCGCTAAAATGAATGATTTGTTACCTACAGTGGCCAATACTAGCTAGTAAGGACCATCTTAGTTCTTTAACAACAAGAAGACAGGGTTGGGCAGTTCTAACGAATCGGAATCCCCTGCCCAAACTAATTCAAATAGAAATGCGAAAAATTGCAGTCTTATATAGAATTACGAGTTGCACACTGTAAAATTAATTTCAAGTATACAGGATGAACCATGAAAACTTTTATTTTATTTTCTTCCGTTCTTACAGTTTTATGTTTTTCGTGTGTTGCATTTTTAACAGATCCAGTCGTTGTGAAAGTATTTAATAAATGTTGAAATCTAGTTGTATATGGATGTCTGCTATTTGGAACATTTGTTTTCTATATTTTACTGGTCAATAGAGGATTCTTCTGGCACTCTCCTAAACATCAGATCATGTCGATCTTCTCTTGCAAAGAGTATGCCATCATATCTTTATGGTTTTAATGTAAAGTAGATTTAAGTAAACTTTAATTGTCGAATCACAAATATTACAGTTGACATTATGTTCCATGGCAATGTTAAAGATTAGTATTAATTTTAATTGAATTGTTTGTTTGGATGCGGCATTTTTCAAAAATATGTCAATATCTCAGAAACTGCTAGTTTTAGGTATAGAACATATTTAATGAAAATGGTTGTATTATAATCGAATTATCTTTCAGAATAATAATATATGGGGTGTTCCTTTTAAAAAATCGGACTTACCTTTCAAGGAAAATGCCCTAATTGAACATGACTCTTACATGTGCCTGTATGTTTCAGGAGAAAAACTGATTTACAAAAAATAATGCCATGTTAATGGTTACTCAGATTTAAAACTGTGCTACTTAAATTCGCTATCTAAGTAAGTTATGATTTTTTTAAATTGGGCTTGCAATGAACCATTTTTTTACAAAATTACTAATATCTTGGCAACGCCGTATTCTAGCAAATTACAGTTTCCGTGCTCATAAGAACTTGAATGTCTGCTATAAAATGGGATTAAAATATACATAGTGTTCCATTAAATAAAATAACACCAGTTTTAATTGTGCTTTCATGGTTCATCCTGTATACTTGAAATTAATTTTACAGTGTGCGACTCATAATTTTATATAAGATTGCAATTTTTTGCATTTATATTTGAATTAGTTTGGGCAGGGGATTCCGATTCGTTAGAACTGCCCAACCCTGTATAAATATTTTTTTAATATCTAAGAAAAATTCGACCAGTTAGTTGAAAAGGTTCCATATTTTTCGACGATACAAGTTCATTTGTAATTAACGACTTTTACAAGCGATCTCGTAAAGAAATTTTAAGATGAAAATTAAAGTTAACAGTATTTTGGAACACTTGAAAAATCTTCAAAAAATTAACTTTAAAAATCATAATTTGTTTGATACTACCACTTAAATCATAACTATAGTTAATATATTTTAAAAAGCGAGAAATTTTCTCATTTCTTCCAATTACAAACACGTAGACCAATTGAAATTAGATTTAAGGAGCATTTAACTCATTTCAATTAAATAGAAAAGATAAAAGTGCTGTAGCTGAGCATATTTTTGACTAACTCAGGTCATCCTATTCAAATTAGTTCACTTAAATTGCTTAAATTAAAAAAATGTTTCGAATTATTCTGTATTATAAATTCTATAGCCTTGTTTTGCAAAACATCTAATTTTATTTTCATGACTAAAGAACAAACAAGAAACTGCGACGAGAAGGAATAGCCGAACGCGAAGTACACCAATTTTATTTTCATTATGTCCCTAAAAAATTTTAACTGTCGTACAGATATACCGTTAATATATCGAGTTCTATATTTTTGAAGAGTAAACAGAAATCCTTCTTGTTAATATCTATAATATTATCAATTTTCTTAATGTCCCGGAATGTTTACAATTGATTATGTACTTCGCATTGGCAATGTCTAGAAAAGTATAGAAACCCAATATTCTCGCATACGCAGAAGTTGTTTAAATATTATTTCAGTATCGTTTCAAAATGTTATGATTGATAACGTTATTATAGCAAAATGTTGTAGTTTCCTTTTACGCAAGTGGAACAATTATTAATTCAAATTAGTCACGATAATTTAAAAATCCATGTTTTACTTTAAAAATTCTGTAAAGTATTAAATAAATTCTTGATGTATTTAAAAATAGCTTGCTGAACAACTAAGTTACTAAAAGTTCTAGCAATAACCATTATTTAGTTAATTGGTTATTAATGCAAGTATTCATTCAGTCAAAATACTTGTTAATCTACCTTACTCTTCTTTTTTTTTTCTATTTTATTACCATATCTTCTGTATGTTTGAGTAATTCTAATGCATCCTCATTTTTCATTTTATTTACACACCAAATGGAAAAATTCCAATGTGACAAAAATAATGGAAGGATTCTTTTGTTATCGAGTTAAGTTCAATGCGTAGTGATGTTATTTATATTGCTCTTGTAATGTGGAAGGTCACAACTAAACAAAAAGCAATTATCCTTATTACCAGACTGATTTTGATTCATTTTATCCATGATTCCGCTGTACGATAGGGCATAGAATAAGAGTGAATACTCGCTTTTTCCATTAGCTATGTTACAATAATGAATGCGAAGGATAACATGCAATGGGAATGTAATATGCTCCATGATGTGATTATATGAAATCACTTACTTTGGGAAGTGGTTTCAAGTAGGATAATTCACACATGTGGTGCTGTAACATAATAAACTATTCTTTTATTACATTTATTTCAGACGCATATTTAAAATCGAATTCTCCAGAAGCATGTGGGGGGGTAAAATGAATGTAGGAGGAATGGATTTTTAACAGAAGCCAGTTTTAACTGAAGCCACTTTATCTATACCTTTAAAAGATATTGATAAAGGATTGGATGTATTATTAGTTTGATATTAATATTGAATTTAGTAAATTTTTCAATTATTAAAAAATATATATATGCTATAGATTGAATGGAATAAAAGATTCACAATGTTTTATTTTCAATTCACATAATTAAATTTCGTAACGAAATATCAAATTCTATTTCAAATCTCTGTTTTCACGGTAAGCTAAAGAATTTTAATTGCATTCCTGTTAATTTATTTCCAGCATTTAAGGATGTAATTTCTTCCAGCACACATCCGAAATCTGTTCGTCTACAGAAGTGAAAAATTTCGTTATATTATCGAATAAAAAACGGGATCTTCTAAATATATAAAACCTTGTGCATCCAACTGATAATGTCTAAGATTTAAAGAGGTTTATAAAAAATTTATAGCTAAAATTTGCAAATAAAATACTTGACGTTTCGTGAACTTGAAAAAGCGATTTCAATAAGAAATATATTCCAATTTTTCGTATCGCAGTCACACACAAAAACTTTATTCGTCTGCTTACGACATATAACAAATGACATGTCAATCATGTCCGAATCGGCGTAAGAAGTAAAAAATATATTGCGATACTTTACTGACTTCGTCACAAGAAGTCATTTGGTATTTTGGCAATTTTATATTGCCAAAATACCATATTATAAGTACCAAATACCATATATAAATATGGCAATTTTAGATTGAGTCTGGAATGGAAACAAAAATGGTTTAAGTACTACATAAAATGGGTTAACTTATTTATTTTGTCGACAATACATTGAATTTTTACGAACGGTTTAGTAAAATCTAAGTTTTTCATGTGAATTTAGTGAATGAAAGTATATGAAATTTTAAACAAAACTAACTAGCCTTATCGACTATTTTATTGGTTTTGCTTGCTAAAGACACGTTTGCAAAGCTGCGATAGAGTCTTCTGAGGTTTTCGATGACAAATATACTTGTGGAAAGGATATGAACACGAATAGTTGCATCATTGCAGTCTACATTTATATTAAAATTTAAAGTAAAAAACATGCGTGAGACTCTCGCAGTATGTAAAAGTTGCTCGTGCTTAGGATTAACAGGTTTCACATCGTTCTTAAACCATATTCGATTACATATGGAACACACTGTTGTACCTAGCGGATTATTGAACAATTGTTTATCAAATTCGCGATGAGTAGGTTGAAAGAATGTAAATTTTGTGTATGATGCACTAGTGGGTCCATTTCTATTTGTCTATGGCTTACTCGCTCAGCTGTATCAGATTCATTTCGTTGATCTCTCACACCGCGTGTATCTTCACGTGTAGACGGCACGCCTGAAGCAGTGGCATTCAAATTCTCTATACCACTCACTGTGTCCTCACTTAACGACGGTATTGATTCATCCAGTGTATTTGAGGTCGTTGGAAGGTTATGTTGTCCACCATGTTTCTTTAATTCCCTTTGCCTAGCTCGATACTCTCTACTTCTTTCCAAGGTACTTGTTGGCACTTTTCTTGGCGGTTTATTCGCTTTCTTCCGTTCTATAAAGGCTCGCACTTTGTCTGTACTTGTCTTTTTCACCATTTCACTTTTCACACAATAGAAATTGTTAGTTAAAAGATTAAGCTGTGTTTGTGTAATATATAATAAAATACGCAAGCGTCTACTGGTTGCCTGATGCTACGTATACACGCGGCGCATGCGCGTAGTATGTTTCACAGCATGAGATCAGAAATATATGTAGAGAATTTATATAGTGGTATAGAGAATTTGAATGGCACTGATTCAGGCGTGCCGTCTACATGTGAAGATACACGCGGTGTGAGAGATCAACGAAATGAATCTGATACAGCTGAGCGAGTAATCGACAAATAGAAATGCACCCACTAGTGCATCATACACAAAATTTACATTGTTTCAACCTGCTCATCGCGAATTTGATAAACAAATTGTTAGCTAAAAGATTAAGCTGTGTTTGTGTAATATATAATAAAATACGCAAGCGTCTACTGGTTGCTTTATGCTACGTATACCAACAGTACACGCGGCGCATGCGCGTAACGTGCGTTTCACTTTTCGTGACGTTCAGGCCAATTTGCCCTACCGCGCCTATAGAAGTTTCACTTAAAAAAAATTAAAAATCTTTTTATTGGTGACAATAACATAAAATAACTACAATAATTGTCTTTTCTTAAGAACTAAATCACCAAAAGGATTGTGATCAAATTGGTGAAACATGTTTCACCTTTGGTCTTCCTCACAACCTATATTTACATTAAAAGTATTAACCATTATACTAGATTAAAAAATACAAATCTTAAAAAAAAAAACACATCACATTTGCATAATATAAAGAATGACACTGTACTGTACATAATTACAGTGGAAACAAAAAATTATTCACATATGTTACATTGAATTAATTAAATACAAATTAACATATTACTTAGCAAGTTATAGTAAAAGTAGCTTAATGGTCTTCAACATTTTAAATATTTAAACAACCTCTTAAAAGTTATAACAGTAAATGTTCTATTATTATGTGGAATTGAATTATTTGTTTTGTATATTTTTGAAAAAAATAGATTTTTATATAAATATATTTGCTTTGCATCTAAAGCCTAAAATAACATTTGCAGTTATGATATAAAATATGTTATCCTTACGAAATATGTCATTATTGTTTAAAGCATTTTAAAATGTTCTTTTAATAATATATCGACCTCGTGTCTATTATAGCGAAGAAGCTTTTTATGTTGATACAGGAAATTGGGTCACCCGGTATACGTGGCTCTGAGTACAATGTGCTAAACCGCAAGGCTAATAACTTCCTTTGGATAACTCAATACTAAATCTATCTCCAACCTCAATCTCATCTCAGTGTTTCACCAATGTTCAAAGTAGGCAGATATTTGTCGTCCCATCCCTTAACCGAAGCCTTTATTTACCTAACCTTGAGGTGGTGGGCGTATGTTGTCAAAGAGGATATATACGTGCGTATATTAACAGTAGAATATGGTCTATTCAAACATGTTTTTAGACATAATTAACTAAAATAAACAGATTTTTACGATGATAGATTGTCTTTTATTTCTGAATTTGCAAATAAGTTTTCCATGTTTTTATGGAATAACCATAATATTGCAAGTTGCGAATAATAAATAGTCAATTTTTAATATGTTATATATTATAATTTTAAAAGTAATATGTTATAGAATAGAAAGGTTTTGGTTATAAGAAATCGGAAAAATTCTTAAATATTTACCGACTCTTAAATTAAAACATGTGTAATATAAAGAAGAAAATCATTTTTGGGTATTATGTCTTCGACACAATAAATATAACGAATCAAAGAAAATTATTATGCCATTGATCTTAAATTTGACTTATTCTGTGATTAATTTTAGTGGTTAACATAGCAGGGGAAAAAATGCAGGAGCGATTATACAGGTTAGTTTGTAAAATATATGAGAAGGGAGAAGTACCACAGGATTTTCAGCGTAGTAGAATAGTAACAATGCCGAAGAAAATAGGAGCTAATTTGTGTGAGAACTATAGGACCATTAGCCTACTATCACATGCATCGAAGATATTGTTAAAGATTATTTATAGGAGATTAGAAAATAAAGTAGAGGAAAGGCTAGGAGAAGATCAGTTTGGTTTTAGGAAAAACAGAGGGACGAGAGAGGCGATTCTAGCACTAAGAACGGTAGTAGAAAAAAGAAAGAGGGTAGGAAAGGTAACTTGCATAGCTTTTGTAGACTTAGAAAAGGCATTTGACAATGTAGATTGGGACATAATGTTTAGAATTTTAAAAGAAACGGGTATAGATTATAAGGATAGGAGAATAATTTTTAATTTATATAAACACCAAACTGCCTTAGTTAGAATTGAGGGGGAAGAAGAGGTAGCAAAAATAGGGAAGGGAGTTCGGCAGGGATGTACACTTTCACCGTTATTATTTAATCTATATATAGAAGATGCAATAAACAAAGTAAAAGAAGAGTATAGTGTAGGTGTGAATGTACAGGGAGAGAAAATATATATGCTGAGATTCGCCGACGATATAGCTATATTGGAAGAAAGCGAAAAGAATTTAGAAAGGGTATTGAATGGTATGCAGGCAGTATTGACTAGGGATTTTAACATGAAAATAAATATAGGTAAAACTAAAGTGATGAGGTGTGACAAAAAGGAATGCAGTAGAAAAATGAGGATCACAATAGGAGATAATAGAATCGAAGAAGTGTCAGATTTTTGTTATTTAGGCAGTAGAATCACAAAAG
The DNA here is from genome assembly GCA_947310635.1 of Leptodirus hochenwartii. Taxonomy (NCBI): domain Eukaryota; kingdom Metazoa; phylum Arthropoda; class Insecta; order Coleoptera; family Leiodidae; genus Leptodirus; species Leptodirus hochenwartii. The sequence goes on along the minus strand of OX371176.1, from coordinate 6,584,877 downwards.
ATAATCGAAGCAAGGTAGATATAAAGTGTAGGATAGCACAGGGTAGGAAGGCATTCGTAGAAAAAGAACAGATTTTAAGATCAAATATTGACTTGGGTATTAGAAAAAGATTACTGAAGGTATATGTTTGGAGTGTAGCACTGTACGGGTGTGAGGCGTGGACTATAGGAAAGGAAGAGAAGCGTAGATTAGAAGCACTTGAAATGTGGTGTTATAGGAGGATGATGAGGATTGGTTGGGAAGATAAAGTAACAAATGAAGCTGTACTAGAGTTAGTAGGGGAGAAGAGAAGTATCTGGAGAGTGTTACAGCGTAGGAGAGACAGATTAGTAGGGCATATTCTTAGGCATGGGGGATTATGCAATTGATCATAGAAGGTAGAGTGGAGGGAAAGAGAGGGGTAGGTAGGCCTAGATTGGAGTATGTGAGTCAGATAGTTGAAGACGTTGAGATGAATAGCTATAGGGAGATGAAGGGATTAGCTCAGGATAGATCGGCATGGCGTGCTGTTTCCAACCAATCTTTAGGATTGCGGACTCTTTAACTTAACATAAGTAGAGCGAAATAATTACAATAATCATGTAGCGAATTATTTCAGGTAGGAATTCTGCAACATTTCGTTGATGAAATTATTTAAAAGATACTCGACCTTAAAGCCATCAATACGCTAGGAAATAATTTGGTCCATTTAAACTGAATACTGATATTTTCGGTAATAAATACCCTTCGTCGAAGATTAAGTGGCTTTCGATTTGATGCACGAAGAACGAAATAGAAATAAACGATTAAAAGACTTCTCTCATCAGAAGGTTGAGATATTTGCATGCTTATTTATACTGTCTGATATTAGGATGAAGTTGATTGCGGTGTAAAAGCTTTCAATCTATATCTGGCAGATAAAGTTGATGAAATAATATTTTTTAACATCGTCTTAAAAGCAGTGCCTTTATAATTTCCACTTGTTTTAATAATTTATCAATTGAACTTAGTGTTATTGTTGATTTGAAGATACATAAAAATCCTACATTAAAATCAATATCAGACATATCTCTCAAGACAATAAAAACTTTGTTCAATCATCCAAAAAAATAATGTAGGTATTCTTAATGTCAAATTTAATTTAATAAATAATTTGTTTACAATATTTTAGTACTGATCAATTTCTTAGACGTAGTGTATAATTTTTTAATTAATTTTATGGCAAGAGATAATATAAAATTTAAATTATCCCAATTGTAATAAAAATCGAAAATATTGTGCAATAATTTTTAGAAATTACCCTACATTTGACAATGAAACAGGAATGAAGTTTCTTGGGAAATATCATAGTTTATAATATATTTTATGGAGATGGAAACAACGAACCAAATATGTATGAAAGCATTGGTGGAATGTGAAGAATCTATCTGAACCTTATAAAACTTCGAATTGAACTCTTGTTTCTATCGAAATCATAAATTAATTTACCAGTCTAATTGAACCGGCAACAAACTCAAATATTCATTTCCTTTAATTCCTCCTTTTTTTTTTTAAATGCAACATGCGTTTCGAGTAATAAATATAAGAAATAATTCCCGTGAGTAAAAAGCGTTTTTGACCAAACCGAGGACGAAAGAGTTTAATTTTTGTTATCATACATGTACTTGTTTGTATAAATCAAATTTGAAAAGTTATGGAAAAGTCAAGAAACTTTCATGTCACAATCATTAATTTTTTTTATACAATTGCTTTTACAATCGAAAATAAATAGATGTTAAAAAAAATATAGAATAATTACGAACTATGATTTGTTTTAGTATAGAATATCACCCAAAGCATCACCCGTTACGCAAAGTATTAAGTGGCTAGATGCGCATTTCGAAGGCTATGCCCCCATCTTCAGTACCACAAGATAAAAACGAAATAAAATACCTTTGTCACGTTTTTAAATAGAACGGATAAAAGTGCTGTAGCCGAACATATTTTTGACTAACTCAGGTCATCCTATTATAACTATATCCTTCGAAATGCGCATCTAGCTACTTAATGCTTTAAGTTACGGTATTTGGGTGATATTCTATACCATAATTTAACACCGTAGTGATAATTTTTAAAATGATTTGTTTTGTTTTGTGCTAAATGTCTTCTTTCACGGAAACAATAGCAACTAAACTTATTTTTTCCTGGAAACTCTATTAAAGATATTACTTATTATGATGTCATTGCATACCTAAAACAATTTCCAACATTTTCCTCAGTTTTGCTTGTAAGAAAGGGCATTTCCTCATACTATGCATTTAGTGATCATTTTTCGTTCTTCATATCAGTCTAATCCGTGCTATATTGAATGTAATCTTCTTGTTGAGCTAAAAAGAGGTTCTTCGCAAACTTGATAATATTTTCAATCTATATAACCATTAAAAAAATCTCTTTTTCGTTTATTTATAATGATTGTGTTTTGTTTTGTGAAAATAGATTTTGATTGCTTCAGACACAGACAAAACTGTTCCAGAATGTCGATAATTTAATATTTACGCTAAGAATAACACGCTTGCAATGCGAAGATTGTAGATGGTTCAAGATGAGAGCTACTTTTTCGGCGGCGGTGAAGAATTTCAATTTTCCGTCAACAATTCTATTCCATGCCTTATCTCTTTTCGGTTATTATTCGATTTGTATGCATGGTATTTTGGCATGGAGCAGGCAACCAACTGCTACTCTCTTTAAAATCGTTTCCTCTTCTGTTACTTCTTCTTACGCCACTGGATGTAATATGATGTCTCGCTAAGATTAGTTAGTTGAAGAGAGCAGATGTGTACTCTACAATAAACTAACAGTATATAAGACTATAATATTTCCTCTATATGATCATTTGGAAAAAATACAAAAATGAAGAGAAAAGTGCCGACGTTGGCGTTGCTGTACCATCAAAGAAAATAATAAATTGGATCATTTAAAGCAGATACCGAGATTATTATTTTGCTTGGAAAAAAAAAATTTTACGCGATGTTCACGAAAGCTACGATAAAATTTTGTACCTGTTCAAAATTATATGAAACATGTATTTATTTTAAGTTCGGCTCTGACTTCGATCTATTGCCTCCTTAGAACAGATTCAAAATTCCACATGAATTGAATTGATGTAATAAATAAACATACGCATTTATTTATATCCTCGTGAATGTGGGATTGCGTGAAGGACAAAAAATGGAATACTTTTAAAATAAGAGGGACAAATTTTACGCTCTAATATTTTTGACGAATTATTATTTTATGCAGAAAAAGAGCGAGATCTTTTAAAGCCACATTTTCATCTAATTGCTATAAAATGTAGCAAATCCTTTACTACATCGCAAATTTAATTACATTATGTTTAATGTCAATTATTAGATAGAAATTGATTGAAATGTTATTAAAATTTCTTTGCTTTTAACTTTTGCTTTCAGTAATATTATATTGGATTTACTTCGCTTTATATTTTCTAGTAATACTAAGCAATAGTGAAGAAGCGACGTCAAAATTTTTATATTTTCTTTGTAGGGTCTTCGTATGTCGAACATTAGCGGCGCGTGCGCAACAACGGGTGGCTTCGGCCAGATCATGACGTCAATGATTAAGTTTAAGGTGACGCGTGAGGAAAGTCTGCCGGTAGCGGTACCATCCCCATGCACAGGATCGTACCCTTGTGGTGGAGATTTCCTCTCACCATACAGCTTTACGCAAAGGAACTCGTTATCGTCCGTTAGTGGTAAGAAATTTATTCATCCCTTTTAATATGGTAAAATTAGAGAAATTATATCTAAAAAATTATTTTTTTCATCAACGAGTTTAAAATATAATTTTTGAAATGTTTTAATCAATTTTTTGCAATTACTGCAATATATTTTCGTATTCATACTTTCATTGGTCCTGTTACAAATCCTTTGAATGTGCAGTAAGTCGCATACCTTCTGCAGAAATATTTATACCTATTTATACCTATTGCAGAAAAATTATAATTTAATATAGTTTAAAAACTTCTGCAATTAAAATTTCTGCATTGAACACGCTTTAATGTTTCATGAATAACTTATACATATAGTCTAGTATACCATATTAAGGGCAACCAATACTCATTTTAAGCGTGTATGCTGGCCATGTTAATATTATCCCATGCCAAAATCAAACTATTTGTACCAAATAAATGAAATTTTAGCTGAAATCAAACTGGTCCTTTCCACATAGAAATACAAAGAAAAAATCCTATTATCTTCATGTGATTAAAAGATAATTGACTTTGAATATAACACCATTTTGCAGTAACTTCGTGACGTCCTATTTAAATTGTATTTAAACTTTATTCCACCAATAAGGACATGTTTTCGCATTCATAATTTTCATCTCACTTTCACCCATATATAATCAGTAGCTGGCTTTATTTGTGCAATGTGCAGCCTACATAGAGCTCTGAAGGGTCATAAAATTAGCCAAAACTCTCAGCGCTGAAAACTTGTTCGCCCTTAATGTTTATTTTTTCTTCCTACTTTTCTTTTAAGAAGCACAAAGAAGTACAAAAAAAGTACATAAGTAACAAATATATAATAAAATTTTAATTTTTTTTAAATTTTACAGAAATATCCAATATAAGACAGTTATCAATTAATTTTTTTTGAAACATTTTTTGATTTTTGCTAATTTTTATGTTCGTAGTCATATTTACATTGATCCTGCTATAAATCCTAGTACTCTAAGTAAAACTATAAATTGCATTGTCGCAAATTTGGATTTGAAATGAATTTTTTTGATAATTTTCAAAAATATTGGCTACAGAAAAATAAAAATCAGTGATACGGTGTATGTTTCTTCAGGATTAATTCTAGATTGAACTAATTTCGATTATTCTTCATAAATTCGGGTTTTGACTGCACGAATAGGCTTCAATTAAAAAAAAGTTATCCTTCGTTTTTAATTTGCACATGCGTAAAAATTACTTACTCTTATATAAACTTATATGAATTCGACTATATAATTTCGCTTATTAAGCATTATCAAGAAAAAAGAAAATTATCTTTTGTTTTCTTGATAAGCGAAACTATAGTCGAATAAGTCCTCGTTTTTAACCGTGATAAAAAATATTGTATTTTTTATTTCTTGTCCTTAATATGGAATTTCACAATATAACAGCAAAATCTATAACCTATTCATATAAATTAAAAAATTTGATATATATATAAACTTTTCATGAATAGCACTTCAAAATTATATTGAAAATATTGAACGAAACAGAAAAATGAGTACCAATTTTTTATGTATTTCAATCTTGCGATTGCATAGAATACTCGATGCGACGCCGACGTCCGATCACGTTAAGGATCATGCCGCGATTGTCGTTACCGACGCGCAGCACTTCGGCGCCCTCCTCCACCACCGACGCTGACTGGATTCCAACAGTAAGGTAAGAAGAAAACAAACTACACGGCTTCTATATACTCCTGCTACAAGGCTAGTAAAATATTGATCATATTTTTGTACATCAATTCATGCAGATCCTTCCCAACAGATGGAGGACTGTTTAAATTTTTACTAACTTAATAATAAAATAATATTGAACAGGGGTCCCCAAACTTTTTAAGAATAGGGCCATATAGAGTGTTGAAATTGCTAAGTGGGCTGGATAAAAAATTTTTTTTTTCACATAGAAAACTACAAAACAAGTTTAACAATAATTTATAGATTTAAACTCTAATAATTGCAATATATAACTAAACCAATACAATGACATAATAAATATTTTATAAACTATTCAAATAAAAATTATATTCAATTATAATGCGCCACCGGCATTGAATGAGTACTATGGGCTTGTTTCTTTGTTGCAAGAACTACTTTATCAATATTAGGTGTTAAATTAGAAACACCAATTTAAAAAAAACCTTGCAAATGATTATCGTTTAATCTTCAGCGGATTTTTGATTACATATATTTCATCCTGTAAAATGATTGCTTGCAAATGCATGTACTCCCGAATATGGAAATCATTTTTCTTGCAAAATTCTTAATATTACAAAATTCAAATACCGTAACTCAAAGGATTAAGTAGTTGGATGCGCACTTCGACGACTATGCCACCATCTTCAGTAGCACAAGATAAAAACGACGCAATATACAATTGTATATCAATCACGATTCGTGACAGAGGTATTTTATTTAGTTTTTATATTGTGCTACTGAAGATGGGGGCACAGCCATCGAAAAGCTATTTAATGCTTTGTGTTACGGCATTTGTGTGATATTCTATACTATTATTTAACACCGTAGTGATAATTTTACAATAAAAATAAGGTATCAAATAATAAACTTTGAGTATCATACATTATGGTACCCAATTGAGGATTGTTTATTGCAACAAATGTAAAATAATTATATAATTAAGATAGATATAATTACAAAAAAACATTTGATTATGAGAGCTACTGAGATGAGTGTTAAGCTTCTTCAGTTTCACTTCCGTTCGCAAATCGTGAATCATTTTTTTTTTCATAGCATTTTTTATATTCGTTGTATTTGATCGAATATCATGGACGTAGATATTTATTTTACATATGTTTCTACAGGAATGAACCTTTGATTTTATTCCGAGTAGCATATTTTATGCTGGGGATTTAAGCGGAATCTATTTACAGAGAAGTTATGTTCGCTGGACGCGTTTCTTTAGAACCAAATATCTTGTTTTGCCTCCGCTAGTAAGCTTTCGACTTATTCTTCACATTTTGACAGGTGAGCGGCATCAAGTTGACTTAGGTACACACCTGAAACGAATATCTTATTATGAAGTGTAAAGTTCTACAGAAAACAAGAAAAAGTTCACATGTATTTCATAATATACGAATACCAAAGTGAAAAGTTGGACGAATAATTTATTAAAATTGTTATTCAAATTTGTTTCGTAATGCCGATAAAGTTCTCGCGACTCGAAAATGTTCTTTTCTATTTAACAATCACTTTATTTGTTTCATTTTTATCTATGTTGGTATTTTCGTGTACACCATTAATTGTGACAATTAATGCATTCCTAAATCGAAATGGATGCCTTTGCAATCAACAATATTTGGTAAAAATCGTCTATTTTGTGTCGATTTATTTTGATAATTGTCATCTTTCATCAGATCTAATTGGACCGCGATATAGTAACATTGAAATCATAACTAAAGAGCCAAACCTCTGTCGAAGGATCATGTTGTCATACATGAAACTCATCATGTTTTCTGTGATTTGTGGTTACGCTGCACAAAAGTTTCTTTTGCTCTTAAACAAACGTCCTTGTTTAACTTTATTTTTGTTTAATATTCAAATGGTGTGTCATTTATATCCTATAAGAAACGCAGACTTTTTCAGAATACCCAATTGTGCCACGAACGCTACTTTAAATTCTCCTATTTACTGGTTTATGAAAACTTACAATGACGTTAACAGATCCGCAAATTTAAATTTATTCAATAATACGATTTAAGAATTCTATTCGATTGTATTTAATTAATTTATAAAAAGGACAAATGTAGTATTTACTCTTTCAGCCATTATCACATTACTTAATTAATGATTATGCATTTTCTTATTATTAATAGTAATAAGGGAAACATATATGTTTGTATTTTTTGTTGTAATTTGAATATTGTTTTGTAAAAATGATTTTTGGTTTGTGATCTCGTTCAGGAAGGATTATAATTTGAACGTATCATCTGCTAGAATTATATTAAATACGGGACTCTTTATTGGGCATGTTTGTAATGTCTGTATTGTTAAATAAATAAATAAACAAATAAAAAAATAAAAATACACACACAGATAGCACGTGTGCAAACGAAAACGCTGCCTGAGTAGGGTGAACTTAAGGACTTATATTTTACTAAATTTATATCGACATGATAGGAAAATGAAAAAAGAAACTGTTAGATAGCCTGAGATTTAAAATCATTTTTATCAGCATGAGCTGATATTGAAAACTTAAAATGTGATGATTACAATTTCTATAAGCTAGTATATTAAAATCAATATAAACTTTGTTATAAAATATAAACATTATTAATTATAAAAACTAATATATCGCATTTAGATATATCTTGAAATTTTTAGAAAAAACCTGACAACTTCTTATATATGCAATGTGGAAGTAAAAAAAGCTTAACAAATTTGTTTCACTTACACAAATCACTGAGGATATGTTGTCATTTTTGGTGGTTCTGTAATATATCTTGAATATAACGAAGGTCCAAATTAAATTATGAAAACTAAGTGAAAATGAACGCGCAGGACTGCATGAAATTTAGAGAGTTCGTGAAGAAATCTAATTACAAATTGCTCGCATATTTCGACTGAAATATTGCAACTTTGTTTGTATCTGGCTTCAGTTTTTATTTTTAATCGTAATTTGAAGAAGTAAAATTTGCACGAAGTCTTTGGAGATATAAAATATTATGTTTTGGACTGAATTGATTTTTTAAAAATATTTTCGTCTAAATATTATGCGGCAACCAATTTTTTTTCCGCAAAATTAAGAAGCCACTCCTCAAACAACCGCAATATTTGTGTTATCGTATTCTTTAAGTTAAAGAGTCCGCAATCCTAAAGATTGGTTGGAAACAGCACGCCATGCCGATCTATCCTGAGCTAATCCCTTCATCTCCCTATAGCTATTCATCTCAACGTCTTCAACTATCTGACTCACATACTCCAATCTAGGCCTACCTACCCCTCTCTTTCCCTCCACTCTACCTTCTATGATCAATTGCATAATCCCCCCATGCCTAAGAATATGCCCTACTAATCTGTCTCTCCTACGCTGTAACACTCTCCAAATACTTCTCTTCTCCCCTACTAACTCTAGTACAGCTTCATTTGTTACTTTATCTTCCCAACCAATCCTCATCATCCTCCTATAACACCACATTTCAAGTGCTTCTAATCTACGCTTCTCTTCCTTTCCTATAGTCCACGCCTCACACCCGTACAGTGCTACACTCCAAACATATACCTTCAGTAATCTTTTTCTAATACCCAAGTCAATATTTGATCTTAAAATCTGTTCTTTTTCTACGAATGCCTTCCTACCCTGTGCTATCCTACACTTTATATCTACCTTGCTTCGATTATCTTTTGTGATTCTACTGCCTAAATAACAAAAATCTGACACTTCTTCGATTCTATTATCTCCTATTGTGATCCTCATTTTTCTACTGCATTCCTTTTTGTCACACCTCATCACTTTAGTTTTACCTATATTTATTTTCATGTTAAAATCCCTAGTCAATACTGCCTGCATACCATTCAATACCCTTTCTAATTTCTTTTCGCTTTCTTCCAATATAGCTATATCGTCGGCGAATCTCAGCATATATATTTTCTCTCCCTTTCTTTAAACCTAATATTAATTAATTCAACAAATATTACTTTTTAATATTTTAAAAAATAAATTGTACTTAAACTCCGCTGTGATAATTCACTCGATAAGTTTCTGCAGATTAATACTTTACGGAAAACTTGAGCTCAAATGTGAATAAAGCTTCTAGTGCAGCGTACTTATTCCAATTTATTTTTACTGTAAGTTAAATGCAAATATAAAATGTTCGGCGTAGTTAAAATCCTGTAAAAAGTTTTTAACGAGTATTTTTTTATTTTTAAGTGTTATTTAAATAATTACAAAATCTCTTCGCTACAATAATTTTTTCTCGTTATAATTTTTATTTATCCAGACTTGCTATATTATTTAATATGAACTACATTTTCAATAAATGTAATTTATACAATTAAATAATTTGATGCACATTTCGAATGAATAGTCTAAACGTTAATTATAAATTTTTTACTGTCGGTTTTGAAACATAAAAAAAATACCCACACAATTTAATGAAAATTACATATATTCGGCGTTTGTTGAATGATACTTTTGTTTTGCTGAAACCATGTAAAAAAATTAAGAATAAATCGCGTATATTTCATAGTTAATTGATGTTTTAGAATTACTCTGTAGAAATATGATCTCCATCAACACAACAGCCCTTTATATTCAACAATCCGGAATTTTCGTTGCTAGTTATTTTACATTATTGAATGATGGCGGCGTCCCGACGCTTTTTATCGGAAATAGTGCAGCAATGTTTCATAGGTCATCGGATCCCCCCAATGTATAAAACTATGGACATATTAGGAAGCATGCAATAATTCTAGTTGGTGACCTAACTATAAAATCAATATACAAAATTTAAAATAATTTAAGTTGAATATACCAGGCAAAAATTGAACTCTCATTTTTTCAATAATAATATAATATTACATCGTCAATAAAAAACAATATAATAATGGAAACTTAGATATTTAAGCCCTTCACAAACCTTTGACAGAAGCATCAGCAAATTGTTTGCAACAACTTTTGCCTAAATTTCTATAAATTAATAAACAAATTTTTGCTTACGAGGATCAATGAAATTTTGAATAAGAAACGTTCAATATATTTTTTCAATGAAAGTCTAATAACCACTTAGTAGAACGATATTGCCTAGTTTTTTTCGATATTTGTTATTGCATCAAACGAAATCAATTTAAAAACTGTTTTAAAATATTTTTACTTTTATTTTTTATTTAGTTTATTAATTTTATTAAATGCTAGTCGTTTGTATGTATTTCAACGAATACAAGCGTTTTTAGACATTTTCGTGCTTCGCTGACTAAAAATGTATTTTTCACGAAATTTTTTTTTTTTTAATTTCTGAAAATAAATTTATTAACCTCAGAGAGCTAGAAACTTCTAAAAACGACCACTTTCAACGAATACAAGCGTTTTTAGACATTTTCGTGCTTCGCGGATTAAAAATGTATTTTTCACGACAAAAAAATATTTTTTATCTGTGAAAATAAATTTACTAACGTTAGAAAGCTGGAACGTCTAAAAAAGGTTCACTTTCAACGAATACAAGCGTTTTTAGTCATTTTCGTGCTTCGCGGATTAAAAATGTATTTTTCACGACAAAAAAATATTTTTTATCTTTGAAAATAAATTTACTAACGTCAGAAAGCTAGAAACGTCTAAAAAAGGATCACTTTCAACAAATACAAGCGTTTTTTGGTATTTTCGTGCTTCGCGGATTAAAAATGTATTTTTCACGACAAAAAAATATTTTTTATCTGTGAAAATAAATTTACTAACGTTAGAAAGCTGGAACGTCTAAAAAAGGTTCACTTTCAACGAATACAAGCGTTTTTAGTCATTTTCGTACTTCGCGGACTAAAAATGTATTTTTCACGACAAAAAAATATTTTTTATCTGTGAAAATAAATTTACTAACGTCAGAAAGCTGGAAACGTCTAAAAAAGGATCACTTTCAACACATACAAACGTTTTTAGACATTTTCACACTTCGCGGACTAAAACTGTATTTTTCACGACAAAAAAAACATTTTTTATCTCTAAAAATGAATTTATTAACGTCAGAAAGCTGGAACGTCTAAAAATGGATCACTTTTGGCGAATACAAGCGTTTTTAGATATTTTCGTGCTTCGCGGACTAAAAATGTATTTTTCACGACAAAAAATATTTTTTATGTGTGAAAATAAATTTATTAACGTCAGAGAGCTGGAAACGTCTAAAAACGATCACTTGCAAAGAAAACAATGCAATGTATTCAATTTCATGTATACTAACTTTTATATATACTTCATCGAGAATTGAATTTAAGAAGAAATGTATGCATAACCATGTCATATATTCTTCACTCCTTCTGTCAGAATTGCAATAACCACCGTCTTATTCCATATATTCGCGTTTTTTATATAAAATTTCTCGAGAGAATTCCTTCCTCAGCAAATACTTGCTTGTACATAATTTCACGGCTATTTATTCGCATTATTATTGACTTCTTGCTTCCGGATGTATAAAGGCGCATTATGTTAAAGAAGATATTATTATAATATCTTTGTCCCTCTACTAATTATAATCAACAAATGAAACGGCATACCTATAATATATAGAGTCTTTCTTCAGTTTGCAGAAACATCTTTATGTGGATCTTGTTTGTGCGATGATATTCTTTTTTTGTTATATGTTAAAGATAAAATACATATTTTTTAGTTTATAACCATGAAGCTGTAGCATTAAAGCTAAAATTTTTTTTTTGTATTATGTCTAGCTCATCTATACTAAAGTATACCATCACCATTTTATCAAATTCTTTACGATTCTTCATGTTTGATGTTTAATTGTTCTGTGATAAAAACGAAATACTACAGTCGAATGGTACAATGATATTGTGTATCACGATCATGTCTACCTGATATTGGCAACACTGGAATTGGTGGCAACGTCGGTGTTGTCGGAGGGTCCCTTGCGAACCATAAATTCGCGTGTCAGACACGTTTTTCCTCCCCCATGTGCAAACAACAATCGCTGGAAATTAGCGGCAACCCCAAGTTCAATAAAACTGTATTGTACCACGAAGTTCTTACAGTTGATCCTTCCCAAGTTACATTGAATAAAATAATTAAAACTTTTACAACAATGTCAATAATTTCGAACGTAAGTTTGTTGATGGACTTTTAATTAAGCCGCTGAAAAACATACTTATATTATACCTTCTGAACATTTGAAAGCAATTTGCAGGAAAATTGTTCAGTACTGACAATTTTGAATAACGCACCATATCCGATTAATGTATCTTGATTGCAAGAAACTCCGAAACTGTTATAATAAATGATTTGATCAAAAATAATTTGATCAATAAATGATTTGATCAAAAAATGGTTTCCTTCAATATTATTTAATGTATCGAAACTGAAACTTGCGAGAAATTTAAAAACGCGAAATACTAGGGCATTTTTAACAATGATTTTTTAAATTAAATTTGATTATCTGACGCCAATCAAAATACGTTAGTAAATGAACACTAATATTTAATTTGTATTAACTCTATTGCATTTTATTTTTGTATTCGGCACGAAGCCAAGGCATAGTTAATTGTCGAGTACCTTCAGATTGGCATTTAGATTGGCATGTATCTAAATGGTAATGGTCCTTGTTTATTCGAACTATTAGATAATCGTACAAGAGTCTCTTTGACATCTATATACTGTAGAAACAGTACAGTCAATTGCTCAATTGTTGATTTACATCGGCACATTTACGCTGGGAATTTCAATATGCATGTATATTTGCGATGGCAAACTGTAGGTCACTTTGAGGACCTAGTTCGTAGTTCATGTTCATTTCAATGTACCGTTCACGAACTATAGGTCGTGAACTACTAACATCTTTTTAAAATGAACTAGTTCACGACCTATATGACATACATGCACATACTGAAAGTAATCTCTTTTTTTCTCAATATAAAAATATGAAATAGTAAAAAATAAATAAATTGATATATTACAATACTTATTTTGTATTAAGAATGAGGAAGAAAAAACAACAATGTTTACAATTTATACAAAACATATATATAAGGAAATATAATTTCGTTACGTTCACCAACATACTTTATCACATACATGTTAGTACTGCTATTAGTACTGTATATGTAATGTATACTATACTGCATTGTTTACGAGTCGTTACGGTTTAGTACACCACGGGTTCAGGACCTAGTACAAGTACATCAATATGTAGTTCATAGTTCACGAACTAGGTCCTAGTGACCTATAGGTCGTTGCAAAACATCGTCACAGTACGCCCGTCATTTGATTGAACCGTTCAGAGTGAACGGTTCGCGAGTGAACTACACATCTCTAATGTATATTCTCTATATATTCAATGAATTTTAACATTATTACTATTAACTATTATATATGAGAAGGGAGAAGTACCACAGGATTTTCAGCGTAGTAGAATAGTAACAATGCCGAAGAAAATAGGAGCTAATTTATGTGAGAACTATAGGACCATTAGCCTACTATCACATGCATCGAAGATATTGTTAAAGATTATTTATAGGAGATTAGAAAATAAAGTAGAGGAAAGGCTAGGAGAAGATCAGTTTGGTTTTAGGAAAAACAGAGGGACGAGAGAGGCGATTCTAGCACTAAGAACGGTAGTAGAAAAAAGAAAGAGGGTAGGAAAGGTAACTTGCATAGCTTTTGTAGACTTAGAAAAGGCATTTGATAATGTAGATTGGGACATAATGTTTAGAATTTTAAAAGAAACGGGTATAGATTATAAGGATAGGAGAATAATTTTTAATTTATATAAACACCAAACTGCCTTAGTTAGAATTGAGGGGGAAGAAGAGGTAGCAAAAATAGGGAAGGGAGTTCGGCAGGGATGTACACTTTCACCGTTATTATTTAATCTATATATAGAAGATGCAATAAACAAAGTAAAAGAAGAGTATAGTGTAGGTGTGAATGTACAGGGAGAGAAAATATATATGTTGAGATTCGCCGACGATATAGCTATATTGGAAGAAAGCGAAAAGAATTTAGAAAGGGTATTGAATGGTATGCAGGCAGTCTTGACTAGGGATTTTAACATGAAAATAAATATAGGTAAAACTAAAGTGATGAGGTGTGACAAAAAGGAATGCAGTAGAAAAATGAGGATCACAATAGGAGATAATAGAATCGAAGAAGTGTCAGATTTTTGTTATTTAGGCAGTAGAATCACAAAAGATAATCGAAGCAAGGTAGATATAAAGTGTAGGATAGCACAGGGTAGGAAGGCATTCGTAGAAAAAGAACAGATTTTAAGATCAAATATTGACTTGGGTATTAGAAAAAGATTACTGAAGGTATATGTTTGGAGTGTAGCACTGTACGGGTGTGAGGCGTGGACTATAGGAAAGGAAGAGAAGCGTAGATTACAAGCATTCGAAATGTGGTGTTATAGGAGGATGATGAGGATTGGTTGGGAAGATAAAGTAACAAATGAAGCTGTACTAGAGTTAGTAGGGGAGAAGAGTAGTATCTGGAGAGTGTTACAGCGTAGGAGAGACAGATTAGTAGGGCATATTCTTAGGCATGGGGGGATTATGCAATTGATCATAGAAGGTAGAGTGGAGGGAAAGAGAGGGGTAGGTAGACCTAGATTGGAGTATGTGAGTCAGATAGTTGAAGACGTTGAGATGAATAGCTATAGGGAGATGAAGGGATTAGCTCAGGATAGATCGGCATGGCGTGCTGTTTCCAACCAATCTTTAGGATTGCGGACTCTTTAACTATGTGAGATGCTTCATCCCTTAAATCAATTCAATCTCAATATTCTTCAAATCTTCAAATCTTAAATCAATTCAATCAATACAAAGTAGTGGTTTAATTTAACTGATATATTTAAAGCCTTTGCAATAATATCCTTTTGATATTCAATATTACTTCATGAAATATATAAGGCCCACAAGTATGAAAAAATAAAAGCTTTATTGCCCACCCTTATTATATTTTAAATTGAGTTTTTATTTTACTACTTCTCTTTCGTTCGGTTTATTTTGCTGCTTCTCTTTCGTTGGGTTTATTTTATATATTTTTTATTGTTGGTTCAACGAATTAAAAATTAGACGTCGATAGTTTTCACTTGTAATCTTGACAAAGTACCAGACAATTCATTACTTAGAAAAAGAAAACGATAACAAATAAAGTATTATTTCACTTGAAGAGTGAATTTAGTGAACTTTCACTTTGCTCGTTTATGTATCCAAGAAAATCGATTACCCTTCTATGCAATTATAAAGTGATTGCTTTATTAATACTATTATAGCTCTTGCAATATTGGGACTCAAGATTCTATATAAGTAATAATTGCGTGATAATCTATTTAAATTGTTGCACTTCCCTGCACCAATAAAGCTAAAATCACTTAAACGTTAAACTTCAGCACACCCTCGATGAAATGAAATTAATCGATGTACTCGTACATATATATAGTGCGATACATATTGTTTGAGATTCAACGAAAGTATAATTTAAAATTGCATGACCCTATTTTTAGAATGTAGAAATATTTTGTATTTTGACAAATATTTCTGCAATTCTACTGACTTAAGCAGCATAAGGAATTAATTAAGAATAAGATGGGAAGGTATAGCAAGATACTAATATTTTAACAATTTTTTTTTTGGCAAATATCTCAAGAGATCCTAGAATTAATTCTTGTTACCACGCTGGGTGTTTCCATTTACGCACAAATAAATGTTACACTTTTTAAAAATTATTTTTTAAATTAACGGTTTAAATTTTACTTGCTATTACACCACTTAGACGACATACACCACTTACATTTTACATACCTAAACATATGCAAATGTAAAATGTAACACTTGTACTGACTTATTTTTATCGTTGGACTTTGCTATTTATAAACCTAGTATTTCGAGGTATATTTTTAAATATTTGTTATACATTATTTAATGAGTATGTATGTGAAAATTTAAAGGCAATACCTACGTTTACTATTATAGTAAGTTTAGTACGTTTTCTTCTGTTTAATTGTAGTTCGCTAAATTTGAAAATCTCGTAATATCGAAAATATTTTTGAAGTGAAACTTCTATAGGTGCGGTAGGGCAAATTGGCCTGAATGTCACGAAAAGTAAAATGCACGTTACGCGCATGCGCCGCGTGTACTGTTTGTATACGTGGCATAAGGCAACTAGTAAACACTTGCGTACATTATTATATATTACACAAACACAGCTTAATCTTTTAGCTAACAATTTCCATTGTGTGAAAAGTGAAATGGAGAAAAAGACAAGTACAGACAGAGTGCGAGCCTTTAGAGAACGGAAGAAAGCGAATAAACCGCCAAGAAAAGTGCCAACAAGCACCTTGGAAAGAAGCAAAGAGTATCGAGCCAGGCAATGGGCGTTAAAGAAACACGGTGGACAACATAACCTTCCAACGACCTCAAATACACTGGATGAATCGATACCGTCGTTAAGTGAGGACACAGTGAGTGGTATAGAGAATTTGAATGCCACTGATTCAGGCACGTGAAGATACACGCGGTGTGAGAGATCAACGAATTGAATCTGATATAGCTGAGCGAGCCATCGACAAATAGAAATGCACCCACTAGTGCATCATAAACAAAATTTACATTCTTTCAATCCGCTCATCGCGCATTTGATAAACAATTTTTCAATAATCCGCTAGGTACAGTGTGTTGGAATATGGTTTAAGAACGATGTGAAACCTGCTGATCTTAAGCACGAGCAACTTTTACATACTGCGTTTCCAGCCATTATCATTGAAGATATGATAGCGTGCTATTCATGCCGAAATGCTCTCAATCGGAATACCATTCCAATGTTGTCGAAGTCAAATGGTTTTGTCTACCCAGAGTTACCTGGTCATCTAGCAAAATTAGATTTAGTGGCAGAGAGGTTAATTTCACCCAGAATTCCATTTATGGAAATTCGACGTTTACGACATGGTCAACATGGGATTTATGGGCAAATTATTAATGTTCCAATATCTGTGAATACGATGTTGAATCATTTGCCAAGAGACATTGATGATGATCATTGTATTAATGTCCACATAAAAAGATGAAAAAGGCACAGATCGAGTTATTTAATTGGTTTGGTGAGAAAAATAACTATACAAATATGGCTACAATATTTAATCCAAACTCCTCTTTATAGACTGTACGACATTACAGCTAATAATGCTTTCTTTGATGATCAGAGTGTCAATCAAAATCAATCAAAATCAAAATCAAATCGTTAACAAATGGAAAAAAAGCAATGCATAAAATCCACTTTTCCTAGGAGCTAAGAAGTTTCACTTCTACCGCGCGAGAGTCTCACGCATATTTTTTTAAAAGATTAGAGTTATTAAGTTGTCATACGATATGCCATGTTTACCTTTAGTAATTACCTTAGTAATGCCACTGTAGAATAATGACTTTAAGTACACATCCATTTCGCTCATATCTAGTAAAAATATTTGATCATCATTCAAAATGCAATATTGATAATTCTAGATGTAAAAGATATTCCTTTTTTTTCGCACTAGTTTAGAATGGATTGGATGAAATCTGTACCGGTAGAAATATAAATGAAAAAGTATTAATAAAATACTTTTTGCTACATCATTTTTATGAAAACGTTCCTAAAAAATAAGCAAATTTGAGCAAAAATATGAATTGGCGAATAAAACAGTGGAAATGATATATTGTACAAAATATTAAATAACTAATAAAAATTCTGTTATTGTGAAAATTTCGAAAAAAATGTGGTAATAACCGATGCTGAAAATGTGCCCTCAAACATTAGAAAATATTGTGTTTAAAAAATTTAAAGGACCCGCTGGGGACTCTCATTTAAGCGGCGGGGAAGAAATATTGACATACTGCACCCCTAAAAAATTTCAATTATTATGACATTTTTTATACAGTCTCCCTAAATTAGTAAATTATTTTTCCACGTGGACTTCGCGCTTTTATTTCGCGCGAAGGTAAATTTAAAATTCAAATCGAAAATGCCTGCGGATGCAGCCTTTTGAGCCCGTGAATAAATACGCTTCAATTCAGTTCATTTTCGGTAATAATTAACGTTTTATGCAGTCTTAAAATTAGAATACTAAATCATCTATAGTTAGGAAGTATTAAAATAAACCATTGCGGTAAATAAGACAAATGGTCATGACAATATTTTGTCTTAACACTTTAACTGCCCAAATGGAACAAAATAATTTTGGCATATGTATTTTTAGTTATTTTAGGTTTTACAAATCAATGTTTATTGTTGTTACTTAGTTACTTGTTAGCAGAAGCAGGACAGAAAAAATATAAGGAACTAAGGAACTTAATTAATAGGAAATGCAAGCTAGCGAAAGAAGAGTGGATAAAAGGAAATTGTGAGGATATTGAGGAGGATATGAGAAGAGGTAAAGTAGATTTGGGCTACAGGAAAATTAAGTCACATTTTTCTAAAGTAAAACCAAAGGGTAACATTATATGTGATAAGCAGGGTAAGGAACTCACAGAAAATAAGGAAAAAGCTAGAAGATGGAAGGAGTATCTTGAAGATTTATATAAAGGTAGGCAGGACATGGAGGAGCTAGAAAGTGTGGAACAGATAGATGAGGATGACTTAGGTGCTAGCATACTTAGGTCAGAGTTTCATAGAGCATTAAATGATTTACGGAATAACAAAGCAGCGGGGATTGATATGATACCAGCCGAATTAATAAAACACGCAGGGGAAAAAATGCAGGAGCGATTATACAGGTTAGTTTGTAAAATATATGAGAAGGGAGAAGTACCACAGGATTTTCAGCGTAGTAGAATAGTAACAATGCAGAAGAAAATAGGAGCTAATTTGTGTGAGAACTATAGGACCATTAGTCTACTATCACATGCATCGAAGATATTGTTAAAGATTATTTATAGGAGATTAGAAAATAAAGTAGAGGAAAGGCTAGGAGAAGATCAGTTTGGTTTTAGGAAAAACAGAGGGACGAGGGAGGCGATTTTAGCACTAAGAACAGTAGTAGAAAAAAGAATGAGGGTAGGAAAGGTAACTTGCATAGCTTTTGTAGATTTAGAAAAGGCATTTGATAATGTAGATTGGGACATAATGTTTAGAATTTTAAAAGAAACGGGTATAGATTATAAGGATAGGAGAATAATTTTTAATTTATATAAACACCAAACTGCCTTAGTTAGAAATGAGGGGGAAGAAGAGGTAGCAAAAATAGGGAAGGGAGTTCGGCAGGGATGTACACTTTCACCGTTATTATTTAATCTATATATAGAAGATGCAATAAACAAAGTAAAAGAAGAGTATAGTGTAGGTGTGAATGTACAGGGAGAGAAAATATATATGTTGAGATTCGCCGACGATATAGCTATATTGGAAGAAAGCGAAAAGAATTTAGAAAGGGTATTGAATGGTATGCAGGCAGTATTGACTAGGGATTTTAACATGAAAATAAATATAGGTAAAACTAAAGTGATGAGGTGTGACAAAAAGGAATGCAGTAGAAAAATGAGGATCACAATAGGAGATAATAGAATGGAAGAAGTGTCAGATTTTTGTTATTTAGGCAGTAGAATCACAAAAAATAATCGAAGCAAGGTAGATATAAAGTGTAGGATAGCACAGGGTAGGAAGGCATTCGTAGAAAAGGAACAGATTTTAAGATCAAATATTGACTTGGGTATTAGAAAAAGATTACTGAAGGTATATGTTTGGAGTGTAGCACTGTACGGGTGTGAGGCGTGGACTATAGGAAAGGAAGAGAAGCGTAGATTACAAGCATTCGAAATGTGGTGTTATAGGAGGATGATGAGGATTGGTTAGGAAGATAAAGTAACAAATGAAGCTGTACTAGAGTTAGTAGGGGAGAAGAGAAGTATTTGGAGAGTGTTACAGCGTAGGAGAGACAGATTAGTAGGGCATATCCTTAGGCATGGGGGGATTATGCAATTGATCATAGAAGGTAGAGTGGAGGGAAAGAGAGGGGTAGGTAGGCCTAGATTGGAGTATGTGAGTCAGATAGTTGAAGACGTTGAGATGAATAGCTATAGGGAGATGAAGGGATTAGCTCAGGATAGATCGGCATGGCGTGCTGTTTCCAACCAATCTTTAGGATTGCGGACTCTTTAACCAACTAACTTCTTAGCTTCATTAATTATTAATTTATATTGTTTAAAAAAAATTATTGGTCATATTATATGCCATTTTTGAAATACTTCTGTCATGTTGACTTATTTATTTAATAGTCTATCAATCACGATTCGCGACACAGGTATTTTATTTAGTTTTTATCTTGTGCTACTGAAGATGGGGACATAGCCGTCGAAATGCACATCTAGCTACTTAATGCTTAATGCTGGTGATATTCTATACTATTATATAGGTTAATATTTGAAATTATCATGTTAAATATTTAGACAAATGCATGTCATGCGTGATCATTATCAATTGCACCACCTGACGTGGTAGTGACCCAACACAAACGACCGCGGCGGCATTTACAGTAGGCAACACTCTTCAACCTGGCGGCGGCAGATTCAGTTTCTGTCTCACCAACGTGTATCCAGCAGACAGTGGCGGGTTCATTCGCTGTAACGTGTTCATATATATTCGTGTGGCGGTTCGATTCAGTTGTTGTTGCTACGCCGAGTGAGGCACACAGATCGGTCTCTGACGCCGCCAACAGCCGCCAACGGCGTCGATGCTTTCGACGTCGACGTCATCTACAATCGCGGCAACACCGCCACCGTATTAACGGGAATATAAAGCGATCGTGTATATGTTACAATTATTGCACCCGAGGATAGACGCTAGTTTGTGCCACAACGAAACCTTTGTTGTGCTTGTAATTGATCCTGCACGTATCCTGCCGCAGGCTAAATGTATTCTTGAGCTGTGTTGTGAGATCGTGCTTATAGCCGTCATTGGTTATGAGATATAATTGCGTTTACCCTAGCTGCAGAGGGTTACCCGATTGGTTTTCAGTCACCGTTCATCCAACCATCATTAAACAACGGTTTCAGGATTAACAAGGAAGAGTTTCAGATGCCACGCCACCGTTGAGTGTCTCGCATTATTAAGCATTAAGTGAAATGCTTCATCATCTCTAAAATCTAAAACACGAAGTGCTTTTATTGAATTTGCTAAACTCGTGCAAGTTTTAAAGGTCGTTGGTGTAAAAAGTACTGATACAATTTAGTGCGGTTTGAATTAATATTTGCTCCTCTCTGTAAATATTGCTGGATGGTTTTATGGAAAATTGTAAATACGTTGAATATTTATGAGATACAGGTTGATGTTTGTGTTTGTAAAGTCCTTTCACAATGGTGTGCAAGTTATTAAATGTAGAAACAAATGACGAGACTTTTTTAATTTAATTTTGTCACTTGAGTAAATAACGTATTTTTGTTGCTAAAAACGTTATTTGATAATTTGATGATACATCAAATACGGATTAATATTAAATACTTCTAACTAGACTAAATTACCTCACATATTTGCAAATAGTAAAAATTTACATGATTTAGTAAATATGCAACAGGTGGCAGAGATTGCGACCTCAATTTGGATGTTCTAGTTTGTAACAGCTCCAAATGTAGAATTTTACGAGTACTAAATAACAATAAATTGTATAATTACACGAATTAAATGGTTTATTTTGACGAAACTATAAACTATATAATCGTGAATGAAGAATTTGTTTTATACTATCTTTTTTCCATATTGTTAAACTAAACTCACCCTTTTAATAGTTCAGTTTGTTATATCAAAATTTAAATTGTTAAATAAGTTAAATCAACAAAAAGTCCTTATAGAACTTTGTTTCGTATAAAAATCAATGGTATCGACAAACTGATTTAAATTTTTAAGAATATGTTACCTAGAAAGTCTTTGTTGCAAAATTTTACATCACAAAATTTGCAAGTGTCATATCCAGATTGAATGTATGAAATGAATTTTTAAACATTCCCAAAATGGAATTAATAAATTAATACAGACACATGTTTTTATGTTAATATTTTTTTCGCTAAAAATGATAAGTTAATAAAGATATTCTTCTGGCGGGTTTACATCTAAAAATAAATGTATTCCTCCCACGAGATTCTGCATTACAACGATTCGATTTCGATCTAAAGTCTTTCCATTACATCGTAAAACGCCCCATTTCACGTCCCATTTAAATGTAGGTTATTCTTGAAAACTGTCGTATAAAACGATTCTGCAGTTAAATTTGTATTTATCTTTCTATCAATAGTACAAACCACCACCACTTTGCGATAAAATCTTTTATTTGACTCATGTTAAAATGCACCATCTAAATTTCACAAGACGTATATATGTAGATATACTAAGAAGTTTTCGGAAAGGATATTGAATGCTCTTCTTATTTATATTAGTATTGCTGGTTCTAACAAAAATACCTTTGAATATTATAAAAAGCTTCTTATAAATTAATAAATTGACTATTTTATTTTAGCGATTTTCAAATACTCCCAAGATGTAAAAATTTACAATTATATCTCCGATTGATACAACACATTTTGTATGAATATCAACAAAAATATAAATTGTACAGTTCCATATCAATAATCAAATTAAACGTTTATTTGAAAATCTCGTTATTTTTTCTCGAAAGATGAGATTTTGTAACGCTTCTAATTTACAGCGCGGACTCTACTGATACAAACATTTTATATTATAATTCATACACCAAGTAATATTTGCTATTATATTATTTAAACAATATTCTCTCAAATATCCAATGCAACTATTAACATTCCTTAATGGTCTTATTATGCTTCTATTCCATTACAATAACGACGTTTGCAAAATGACGATTATTTGGTCTGTACATTTGCGCATGTTTGGTGTCGTAATTAACTGTACTATAAATGAGTAAACCCATTTATTTAATATCGAAGACAAATTGTACACGCACTAATTTTATTAATTAATATTTTGCTATTTGTTTGAAAAGAGATAAATTTACAAG
This sequence comes from Leptodirus hochenwartii, assembly GCA_947310635.1. Lineage (NCBI taxonomy): Eukaryota > Metazoa > Arthropoda > Insecta > Coleoptera > Leiodidae > Leptodirus > Leptodirus hochenwartii. Next base: position 6,561,472 of record OX371176.1, on the reverse strand, counting down.
GAAAAACGACTTGACTTTAAAAATTTATGGTTTATCCATTTATAATATTCATTTCATTTCGTTTGGTCGGTTGATTGGTTTGAAATTGTCCATTTAAAAAAGCAAAAGTCCTTATAATATCGTGTAATATATGATGGAAATATAATCAAAAGCCGAAGTGAAAATATTATATAATTTAGTCTTCCTGCGCACTCCCTATTTTCGCGTTGATTCTCTCTGCTATTAAAAGAGATGTAATGAACGGAGGACGTCTAAAAATAAAGTATGCTATTACGCTTCGAAAAACGTGAAAAAAAACACACAAACTGACGAACGTAAGCACTTCATTATGAAATATCTCTTCGAATTCCTCGCGTTAACTTATCACCATTCATCCGCAATTTACTATTCTTTATCTATATAATTGGAGTAGATTCTGAATCATTTCCAATCTTCACTACCCTCGATATTTAACACATAGTCCGCGGATATTTTCACTCAATGCATTGACTGCTCCCTCAACCAAAGCTTAACCGTGCGATAGAAAATCACTGAATATGTAATAGATTGAAGTTGATTGTACGGCAATAGTGAAGTTACCAACCGAGTTCTCTGCAGTGATTTTGTTTGATAGCTTCGGCTCTGTTGGGAAAGTGATTGCATTTGCGTGGATTCTTCAGAATTTGCAAGGTGCAAGGTGTAATAAGTATGCTGTAATCTCGTATGTTATCATACATTTATAATGGATTGATTCCACGAGTCGAAAATAAAAATAAACTCCATATGGTTGATGTTCCATTGAACACACGAAAATGTTATTGAAGTAAATATTTCCAATTATATTAAGGTTTAGTTAAAGAGTCCGCAATCCTAAAGATTGGTTGGAAACAGCACGCCATGCCGATCTATCCTGAGCTAATCCCTTCATCTCCCTATAGCTATTCATCTCAACGTCTTCAACTATCTGACTCACATACTCCAATTTAGGCCTACCTATCCCTCTCTTTCCCTCCACTCTACCTTCTATGATCAATTGCATAATCCCCCCATGCCTAAGGATATGCCCTACTAATCTGTCTCTCCTACGCTGTAACACTCTCCAAATACTTCTCTTCTCCCCTACTAACTCTAGTACAGCTTCATTTGTTACTTTATCTTCCCAACCAATCCTCATCATCCTCCTATAACACCACATTTCGAATGCATGTAATCTACGCTTCTCTTCCTTTCCTATAGTCCACGCCTCACACCCGTAGAGTGCTACACTCCAAACATATACCTTCAGTAATCTTTTTCTAATACCCAAGTCAATATTTGATCTTAAAATCTGTTCCTTTTCTACGAATGCCTCCCTACCCTGTGCTATCCTACACTTTATATCTACCTTGCTTCGATTATCTTTTGTGATTCTACTGCCTAAATAACAAAAATCTGACACTTCTTCGATTCTATTATCTCCTATTGTGATCCTCATTTTTCTACTGCATTCCTTTTTGTCACACCTCATCACTTTAGTTTTACCTATATTTATTTTCATGTTAAAATCCCTAGTCAATACTGCCTGCATACCATTCAATACCCTTTCTAAATTCTTTTCGCTTTCTTCCAATATAGCTATATCGTCGGCGAATCGCAGCATATATATTTTCTCTCCCTGTACAATCATACCTACACTATACTCTTCTTTTACTTTGTTTATTGCATCTTCTATATATAGATTAAATAATAACGGTGAGAGTGTACATCCCTGCCGAACTCCCTTCCCTATTTTTGCTACCTCTTCTTCCCCCTCAATTCTAACTAAGGCAGTTTGGTGTTTATATAAATTAAAAATTATTCTCCTATCCTTATAATCTATACCCGTTTCTTTTAAAATTCTAAACATTATGTCCCAATCTACATTATCAAATGCCTTTTCTAAATCTACAAAAGCTATGCAAGTTACCTTTCCTACCCTCTTTCTTTTTTCTACTACCGTTCTTAGTGCTAGAATCGCCTCCCTCGTCCCTCTGTTTTTCCTAAAACCAAACTGATCTTCTCCTAGCCTTTCCTCTACTTTATTTTCTAATTATATTAAGGACTTTTTATAAAATTTAAACAATTGCAAATAAAAGTATATGTTATTCTTAAACTAATTTTTATTTATTTTTTTACATTTGTCTTCCAGATATATTAAATAAAATTTTCTCTAATAATATTAATAGTCCAAATTCTAATGATATACACAGTGACCTTCTGTTAATGATCTTGCTATAATATATTAGAAAAATGGAAGTATAAATTAGCATCTGTAAATTAAAACTATAATTAATTACTTGTTTGAAAAATATAGTTTTTTATATCGCAACACCAATATATATATTTTTTAAATGCTTCGCATTCAAAACTTTTTGTAGTAAAATTATATATGACTCTACTCATTATTGGTTCATCAATGGAAAAATAATCTGTGGCATATAGCACGTTCATTTTTGAATAATTGATTCATTTCTATCAATAATTCCTCAAATTATTGATTATTAATTACGTATTTCACTGAGTAACTTCCACGGTACTGTGAAATTCAAATTCTAACCACATTTATAGGTACATAGAAAAGTTATACATTGATTATATAAGAAGATACATTAATATTATATAAGGTAACCACCCGACTGAGTTTTTATAATATCTTTTGGTTTAGGCTGCAAATAGAAATATATACAAATGCATGTTAAATATACAATAAAGTAGGATTTTAATAAAGTTATCGAAGGAAATAAAACGATTGATGTTTTTACAAAATAAAATTTTCAAGCATTATTGGTAAAGGAAACTGACAAAATTGAAGAAAGATGTCATAAAAAAACCACAACTGAATGTGTTCAAACTGATAAAGCTTTTACAAGAAAATATAAATTTTTATTTGTAATAAAATTGAGTTAAATGGAGATAAAGCTTTTAGAAGAAAAATATAAAATTTAATTTGTAATAAAATAGAGATAAATGGAGATAAAAAAGTTATAACTGATGGAAACCCGAGTAGTGCTGTCCTCTTTCTTCTTACGGAGTATTGTTAAATTTCTCTTGCATCAAATCAACAAGTGTTCGTATTGAATATATATACAATTTGATTATAACGAAATATATCAATGCTAATATTACAATGTCCTTTAACAAAATATATTCGCAGTGAATAAAGCAGCAAGATGTAATATTAAATAGTGCCTATTCAATGAATATAGGCTCTCAATTTAAAAATAGGTAATCAATTTAGCTGAGATACCACCTGTAAGTTAAATTAATATTTTGCAAATCTTGTTAAATGAGATATCTGAAACTCGGACGTTTACTAATAACTTATTATTAATAAAATTGCAATTTTCGTTTCTTTTTTCGACTTATTGGAATATTTACTTCAAACATGACATTTGCAGTAGCAATGCTGTTATTTTTGAAAAATTGTGTATATGCTATTTTGAAAAAAATTAATCTTCATTCTAAGAAGGGTAATTCCTTAGTCAGCGAAATTAAAAATCAGTTTTTCACTTACAAAATTTTAATTTTGTTAATTAGGTATATCAAATTTCATCGTGATTTTCCCTTCATTACGATATACCACCCATATAATTAATTAGTTGACATAATCAACGCATATATTATATTAATTTCCATTTTACAACCCATTATGGTGCATATGTTTATTTTATTTGCCAATTTTAAAATAAATTTAATAACAGTGCATTGATATTCGATATATTATCATTAACAATTTGAATAGGAAAGAAAATAATATTATTTAGGATGAACAGAATTCAAGAATTCAAATTATCAGTATTATATATTTAAAAAAAATTATATTAATAAAGAGTTTGCTGTAAATAAAATATAACAATGTTTTAATTTCCAATAATTATATTGCAAACAGTATTGATTTGATTTATTCATAGAAATGCAAAAGAATCAAATCAAAGATGTTCAAAACAGTAGGTAAATCAAAGATGCTTCAAAAATATATAAAAGACTCAAAATTCATTTGTAATAGTAGTATATTTGTAAGAGTTCCAATAACAGAGCGATAAATTTTACGTATTTTTTAAAAACATAAATTATAAGCGGCTTTCAAAATGAATAGGCGCAATCTCAAATGAACATTTTAATATTTCATTTTAACTTAAACTTGATATATCTAATATGCCAATCTTTATAGTTATAGTGGCTGAAGTAAGCTACTCAAGCGGCTTATCAACAAAACCACTTGTTGGTGGTAAGGATCATTTTTCATATGGGCATGCAGATTTCTCGCTACCATACGCTGATAATATCAAATCTGTGCTATATGGAGCATGAAAGGAAAATTAGAATAAATTTTATATGTATGAGTATATATTATTCAAATTTATCAAAAAATGCATTCATTTGTTATATGTGGAAAATATATATTTAAAACTATTATATATACCCAGAAAAACATATACTTGTAAAAATAGCTATATTTTCCATAAATTTTCGTTATGGAGATTTTTTTTTACAATATTTTTTAGTCTAGTTTTGACAATTGATTAACTAGTCCAATTTATCAGTTATTATATCAATTTCTTTTGAAATGTCACTTAAATACTTCTATCTTTTGCCTATTTCCAGCTTTTGTACTTATATTCACAAAAGAAAAGATATATTTTTTAAATCAACAATTCATTGAGCGTACATCGGGTTCATTTATACGATATACTTTCACGATATAATAATTAGTTTCTGTCTGCTTGCAAACTCATCCTGCACTGGACCCAACATAAATATCGTCCTTTCTATTCGAGAAAATAATTAGTCCATTTTTTGGTGCTGGATAAATAAATAAAATGAGTTCTTCTTAATTGAACATATGGTTATCCTTGAAGATAGATAGTCTCATGTGATTTTGTTTCTAAAAACCACAAAACAAATATTATTGCATTGCATATAAATTGAATTATTTTTTTCTTGTTCTGCGCGAATTTATGGAATCATGTTTTTTTATTAAATTGTGTTATATTAATTAAATGCTTTGTTCGACGATTTATGGATCATAAAAAAAGATGGTCGCACCTTTAATAAACGCTTTCCCCTATGTACTAGAAGTCTTCTATCGAATAACGAGGATACTATATCATAACTAGTGACTCAGACAGTCGTTCTTGCGGTCAGCAGCAGACACACTATAAAAGAACGGAATTTAAGACAATATTTGTTTCGGTGGCAAGCAAGACATCTATAGGCATTATAGTCCATAGCAATATAAGATATACTCAAGCATATCTTTTATAAATCGAAATTAATTCGTATTTCGCGAAGGCGCTATTTTTTTGCGCGATTTACGATAGGAATAAAATTAGATATTTTCGCTTCAATCCGTACATAAATATATTCCGTATCTTCTACCTGTACAGATCAATAAGTTAGTGGGATAAACAAATGATATTTTTAAAAATTATTGCATCGATATTTTTCTAGTTTCTATTCAGATGTAATAATTCTAATAAATACTTCCAAAATTGATATCATTTTCATATTTGTAATAGAATTTCATGTATAATAAATTGTGTTCTCTTTTTTTTTGTCATGAACGCAGCCTACTTCATTCACTATAATTTTTATTTCTGCAAGAAACGCAATAAAACTAATTTAATCGCCTCTAAAGATACAAATATGATAATATTACAAGCTTGATAAATGATATTCCGCTTGTGTTGCAAGATCTGCGCATAAACTGCGCATATACTCCAATAACTATCTAAAAATAATGCCATCTGCCACTAAAATGTTGAACTACATCTACTGGATTGTCTTAAATATGTAAAAATTACAATGTTAATTTTGAAAGATAATATCTCCTTTATTTGTAGAGATATTTTTAAACTATAAGAAATTAACGACTTTTTGAGAAATTACCAAGTTCTACCACTTATTAGACTTTTATTAAATATTTCGAAAATGTATTTTCAAAAAATAAATAATAACAGTAATAATTTTTTCAAAAAAGTGAGCCGCCTATTCTCTAGATACTACTATTAGAAATATAGACCCAAAATATTCTGGGCATATACTCAGTAGTATTCTCAAAATTACTATCTCTGAAATATTATCGTGTTAAATTTAAGGGAAAATATCTCCCTTATTTTAAAAGATAATTATAAGATACAAAAACGATCTATCTTACTGCTTCCAAGTTAAGAAAATGCAATACTATTTTCAATAATGCAAAATTATACAAATTATACAAAATAATACAAATTTTTCAAAAATAAAACAAAAAGGAGATTAAAAATTTTTTTTTTGAAAAATGAGCTGTACAGTCTCTAGATACGTATATTGGTAATATAACTGTCAAATATTATTACAGAACTATAAGTCGTTTTCTCAAAATTATTTCTGAAAATTTGTCTGTACCGTTAGCGCAGCTTTAATAAATCTATGGTGTACATTTTTAATATTTAATAACACCTTAATCAACTTTCATATTATTTTCATGACCATAGATTATTTTAAACTATTAATAAGCGTAAAATTTCAAAGAAATACCTAAATAGATTATTAATATCACATAACTGAAGAATGTACCTTGCGTCTTGCGTGTTACTTACTGCGCTTGCGTATATATCAAGGATTTATGGCAGAAATCATGCCACATTACTATACATTGCTAAGCTAAAATGAATGAAAACAAATTTCTTAAATTTTTACAATTGATTTATGAAAATGAAGCAACTTATTAATTAAAATAAACAAATAAATTTAATTATCGAAAAGAAAACACTTTAGGTAGTAGAAGCGGTATAATTATTGAATATTAATTATCGGATACATTTTTACACTGTATTTCATATTAACTAATTTCTTTATAAAGAACTCACCAATGGTATTTTTAATGCAGTTCGGTTAATTCCTATCGTGTAGAAGATTGAGTTTCTTGACTGCTTTATCAAATGTCCATCGATTGCAAAAGCTTTAACAATATACAACAAGTTATAATTAATAAACTGAGGTGAATTTGGCAAACAGACATTCTATATTTAGCGGAATATAGTGCAGATAGTTAATTATGTTTCAGTTGTTGATTTCAACATTTCAATCAGAACGGGGTTTCTTATTAATTTTCCTGAGGATCTTCAGCAGCACTGAACTGCTAATTGAAAATCCACCTAAGTTTCACTTACGTAGTAAGCACACTGAGGTTTTTCAGATTATCAGATTTTCTTAATATTTACCGTTATATTGTTTTTATTTATATTTTTATAAATATTATATTTAATTATTTGCACTTTCTATGGAATCGATTTTTCACAATTTATAATATTTTTTTCTACGTAGAGATTCCATTCTTCATCCTACCTTAATTTATCTAATAAATTACCAACCAAATATTATATTATCGTAATAACTCATCCTTTATAACTCAATATGATGTATTCAAATGGTGTAATAAAATACAATATTGATATTAAGATTCTAACACCTGCAGGGCATCATAAAGCAAAGATAACATTTTTTTTCCAGGTCGATGTGAAACAAAGACTTGTAATTCTAATTTTACATATTTCATTTTCTGAGAGTAATTCATGCGGACTCGCTTGTGTCGTAATTGACGAAAATTCTAAAAATTAAAAATCAAATTATCGCCTTGAACCGCATTTCGTATGGTAGTTAACTTTAGAGATGATGAAGAACAATTCAATATTACGAATAGATCACTTACTGATAGATATTAAAAATAAATGCTTAACGATGAATATTCGCACAAAGTTAATTGAGTCTAATTTAAAATGTTGCTTGTATTTTTTTGATTCATTTAATCTACTAGAATTGGTATTCTGAGTATATAGAAAATATCTGTTCATCTTAATGCCGCATTTTCCACATTAAGCAAATGGAAAACAGTTTTTAATGCGGTGAAAAATAGGCCACGCGATAATCCAAACATTCACGGGAAATGCATTGTTTATTTGATCAAATAAGTGGACCATCAGCGTAGTTACAGTAATATAAAATTCTGCAAATATTTGTCATGCACGAGAATTTTTTTTGTCATGCACAAACATGCTTGTTCATTTTTATTTCACAATAAAAATGTTATTTCAGTAAATAATTATACGTAATTTTTAATAGTAGTTAATGATGTTTTCGTATACCTTCAAATACATCGGTAGCGAATTTAAATAACAGAGCGGAATATACCCTAACATTTAAACATGCTTATTTGAAATATGTGTTGGAGGTTTTAATTAATTTTTTCTAGAAAATATATTGCACTTTAATCGCTACTTAATCATTAAATTTCAAAATGTGCGTTAGATATGCTAATAGAATATAAGAAATAATAAGACCATTATAATTGCTAATTCTAGCATCTTTTTGTAAAAACTAATATTTAATTTAGATGCTCGTAATTTTTGATTAGTTAGTTAAAGAGTCCGCAATCCTAAAGATTGGTTGGAAACAGCACGCCATGCCGATCTATCCTGAGCTAATCCCTTCATCTCCCTATAGCTATTCATCTCAACGTCTTCAACTATCTGACTCACATACTCCAATCTAGGCCTACCTACCCCTCTCTTTCCCTCCACTCTACCTTCTATGATCAATTGCATAATCCCCCCATGCCTAAGAATATGCCCTACTAATCTGTCTCTACTACGCTGTAACACTCTCCAGATACTTCTCTTCTCCCCTACTAACTCTAGTACAGCTTCATTTGTTACTTTATCTTCCCAACCAATCATCATCATCCTCCTATAACACCACATTTCAAGTGCTTCTAATCTACGCTTCTCTTCCTTTCCTATAGTCCACGCCTCATACCCGTACAGTGCTACACTCCAAACATATACCTTCAGTAATCTTTTTCTAATACCCAAGTCAATATTTGATCTTAAAATCTGTTCTTTTTCTACGTATGCCTTCCTACCCTGTGCTATCCTACACTTTATATCTACCTTGCTTCGATTATCTTTTGTGATTCTACTGCCTAAATAACAAAAATCTGACACTTCTTCGATTCTATTATCTCCTATTGTGATCCTCATTTTTCTACTACATTCCTTTTTGTCACACCTCATCACTTTAGTTTTACCTATATTTATTTTCATGTTAAAATCCCTAGTCAATACTGCCTGCATACCATTCAATACCCTTTCTAAATTCTTTTCGCTTTCTTCCAATATAGCTATATCGTCGGCGAATCTCAGCATATATATTTTCTCTCCCTGTACATTCACACCTACACTATACTCTTCTTTTACTTTGTTTATTGCATCTTCTATATATAGATTAAATAATAACGGTGAGAGTGTACATCCCTGCCGAACTCCCTTCCCTATTTTTGCTACCTCTTCTTCCCCCTCAATTCTAACTAAGGCAGTTTGGTGTTTATATAAATTAAAAATTATTCTCCTATCCTTATAATCTATACCCGTTTCTTTTAAAATTCTAAACATTATGTCCCAATCTACATTATCAAATGCCTTTTCTAAATCTACAAAAGCTATGCAAGTTACCTTTCCTACCCTCTTTCTTTTTTCTACTACCGTTCTTAGTGCTAAAATCGCCTCGCTCGTCCCTCTGTTTTTCCTAAAACCAAACTGATCTTCTCCTAGCCTTTCCTCTACTTTATTTTCTAATCTCCTATAAATAATCTTTAACAATATTTTCGATGCATGTGATAGTAGGCTAATGGTCCTATAGTTCTCACACAAATTAGCTCCTATTTTCTTCGGCATTGTTACTATTCTACTACGCTGAAAATCCTGTGGTACTTCTCCCTTCTCATATATTTTACAAACTAACCTGTATAATCGCTCCTGCATTTTTTCCCCTGCGTGTTTTATTAATTCGGCTGGTATCATATCAATCCCCGCTGCTTTGTTATTCCGTAAATCATTTAATGCTCTATGAAACTCTGACCTAAGTATGCTAGGACCTAAGTCATCCTCATCTATCTGTTCCACACTTTCTAGCTCCTCCATGTCCTGCCTACCTTTATATAAATCTTCAAGATACTTCTTCCATCTTTTTTTTAAATTTTTGATTAAGTATATAAATTCGCGTTGTTTATTATATTAAAATCGAGATTTTTTTTCCAATATCTATTAAATAATTCATTCTGTATACAAGGTAAAATTCTAACAGGTTAATGGATTTTCCATCAATTCCAAAGAAACTAAATACAACAATACAGCTAATTAAACCGTAAACAAAATTATGAATTATACCTCCTAAATTGGATTTTTCCTAAAATGGATTACCATTGTCCAAACATTAGCTCTATATCTTCTACAAACTGTACGAAATACGATGCGGTAACCCGGAAATTATACTTTGTAAATAAAGTGAAGATAATCAGTGTTAATTCTCGCTGGATCGCCACTGAAATCCCGACAGGACCCAATTACATTGTGCTCTGCTGAAGGAAGACGCTACAGAGATACATTCACAGCTACAAGAACAATAATATACCACCTGTTGTAACAATCCACGTCGTATGCTGAGAGTGGGAGTTACTTCGGATATTAAATGAGGATTCCAAGAAAGTATAAAGATAAAATTGCGTAGAACATAACTTCTATTAAACAGCAATTACAATAAAAACAAAAAACTTAAATCAAACTCTTCGGACATCTCGTTGTTATGATATTTTCATTTAATTACCACCTGCATCTATGACGGCATAATGTATGTATTCATTTTTCTTCTTGGATAATAGAATTTTCCGCAATTTTAATGGAATCGTAAACTATTTTCGTTTGGGTGTCTTTAACTTTAATGGAACTTTATTCGGTGATTAAATTTAGTTTACGTAGTAAAATTGAAATATACAACAAGCGTCCTTAATTTTGTAAATCCGATTACGAAAAGTTTACGCGTTGTGGGGTAATAGAAATTTCGAGCTTTGCTAAAGAAATGTTAAAATTGAAAGCTTAAAATTTGACTTATGTAGTTAAGTGCGTTTTCCCTTAATAAATACTAGTTATCAGAAATTCTGTAATTTGGTATTATTGGGAGTTTTTCTATTTAATATTGATGGTCATTTAAAAAACAAAAAATGCGATAAAAATCAAAACAAGCGAGTGTATCAACCTGATCAATCGTCACATCAAGCGCAACCCAATCTTCAGTTCATTATGGCCACAAATACATCGACCATGTTGGAAATCCAGCGGGAGATCACCGAACGCCTAAACCAAGACAAATCCAAGAATCCCCAATCAACGGCGAGCACCTCATCCAGTTCTGGTGGAGGACCTAGCAACATGTTGATGATAGCGACCGCTGCGGCCGCCCGCAAAGACATGTTGCTTAGTGCGCGAGGCCGTCGTGCGTGTAGTGAACAAGGGCCCCATCCGGGGGCGCATCTTTGGAGTGGTCTAACTGGGGGGAAAAAACAAAGGAAACGCACCAGTGCACCTCAGATGGGCAGCCTAAATGCCACCCCTGGAATGAGAACTGCTTTGATATTGAGGTCCAGGAGGAGTTGGCCTGTTGCACCCGTTACAACGAGTTCAAGGTAGATCTATGTGTGCTATTGATATTATGTCTTGTACAGAGTGAGATAGACCTACCGCAAACGTACAATTAATCAAAATGATCCTTTCAATGACTTAAAGAAATGTACAAATTTCTTAAAGTCATTTCTGTAATAGGAATTGTGAAATAAATTGAGGCTGTTAGAATTTAACTTAGAAGAATATTTGCTGAGTTGTTAGACTTTGTTGTTAGTCTTTGTTAGTCTTCTTGTGAAACTTTTACTATTTATAATGAAGTCTACAACTAATATCTTCTAATTTGGCTACTAAACCAACTTGTCTACTAACGAATAACATTACACTAATTATATAAAATGACAATGGATTCTTTTTAGCAGGCTCATTTTAGCCGTAGCTAAATCAGACATCTGATTTTAAATCTGTCTTCTTCTTTGATTGCCTTCTCTTAACAGAGCTTGGTTATCATAATGGCAATCCTGATCTTGGACACTGCTACTCTGAATGAAGGAACAGGAACGTTCCGTAGACGAACGTTCCTCTTTGGAGGAACAGTTGTACCATTCTCTTAAGTTTTTGAGCCATGTGGTTCTTCATATTCGTGGATTCCTCTTCCCTTGTATAATCAGTTGTAGCAGGCCATATATTTCTCCTCACATAAAGTGACCGAGATATGTTTTGACTAATCTCTCTTCATTAATTTGTCGCTAGACTTCCTCATTTGTTGTCCTCACCGTCCACGATATTCGAACGTTCGAAAGCTTGCCTTTTGTCGTTTTTTTTAAGTGTCCATACTTCCATCCCATATAGGAGAGTTGTAAAGATATAGCATCTTACAAGTCAGGTTCGAATTTCTATATTTAGATCTTTATTGGATGCTAGGTTCTTCATTTTTATAAAGGCATCTCTATCCTTGATCTTATGTCCTTTGTTTGGTTATTGTTTTCATTTATTAAACTAAATCCGTAATTAATAATAACAACGCTGCTCTGATATGGCAATTGGGAAATATCACCCTCAACATCTGTCTAGACTTTTCATCTCGTACAACTGAATGTGCATTTCTTCTTGGGAGGTGGACGTCATTCATTTTATGTAGGGGGGGAGTCGCTCCAAGGGAAAGACTAGAATGTGACATGAATATTAATCGTACGTTTTATTAAATTATTATACCGAATATATACCGAGTGATGTAGGTTTTAGAGTAAATTATATGTCTTAATTACATATAGTATAGAATAAATTATATTAAGTAGCTAGATGTACATTTCGAAGGCTATGCCCCCATCTTCTGTGGATTGACGGAGCATGACCCGAATGCTAGTTTTGTTAGTCTTTCCTTAACCCATAATAAGAATAGTTTATTAAAAAAGGTTGTGATTTTGATAAAAATTAACGAGAAGCTTATTGTTCATTCATGTGTAAGAATTTCCTTTTCCTTTCACTATGCATTCCAGGCAGGCGTAAAAGGATGCGATGATCTTTGACGGAGCATGACCCGAATGCTAGTTTTGTTAGTCTTTCTTTAACCCATAATAAGAATAGTTTATTAAAAAAGGTTGTGATTTTGATAAAAATTAACGAGAACCTTATTGTTCATTCATGTGTAAGAATTTCCTTTTCCTTTCACTATGCATTCCAGGCAGGCGTAAAAGGATGCGTTGCCAGATATATTTTTAACAAGTTCAAACTATTTTTGAATCGAAAATATGTTCGTTGAATGAATACATTTTGATTTTACATTTTAGTTAACAGTTCGCTTATAGTCTTGACTACGATAATGAATTAATTAAATATTTCCACCTTTTTAAGGCTAATTTGTGAAAGTACTTTCAAACTCGCTTTAGCGTTGAACTCTGTTATGAATTGCTTGTGGTCAAAATGTCTAGACTGAAGACTAATCGAATTTTAAACACACTATAAATTTTATCACTTGAAAAAATGCAAACGTATGCAATTTGTCGTTGTTGTTAAAAGTCTCAATATTGGTGTAAGTGTTTTAATTGAAAAATTAAATAAATTATAATGCGGAGTTTGTTAACAGTAGCAGATTTGCATTTTTCTTGGCTCTTCGAATTATCGTCATAATTGATATGATTTTACCAGAAATATTTAACTATTTTCTTTATAGTATCCTTCAAATTATATTAGTTAAACAGTCCGCAATCCTAAAGATTGGTTGGAAACAGCACGCCATGCCGATCTATCCTGAGCTAATCCCTTCATCTCTCTATAGCTATTCATCTCAACGTCTTCAGCTATCTGACTCACATACTCCAATCTAGGCCTACCTACCCCTCTCTTTCCCTCCACTCTACCTTCTATGATCAATTGCATAATCCCCCCATGCCTAATAATATGCCCTACTAATCTGTCTCTCCTACGCTGTAACACTCTCCAGATACTTCTCTTCTCCCCTACTAACTCTAGTACAGCTTCATTTGTTACTTTATCTTCCCAACCAATCCTCATCATCCTCCTATAACACCACATTTCTAATGCTTGTAATCTACGCTTCTCTTCCTTTCCTATAGTCCACGCCTCACACCCGTACAGTGCTACACTCCAAACATATACCTTCAGTAATCTTTTTCTAATACCCAAGTCAATATTTGATCTTAAAATCTGTTCTTTTTCTACGAATGCCTTCCTACCCTGTGCTATCCTACACTTTATATCTACTTTGCTTCGATTATCTTTTGTGATTCTACTGCCTAAATAACAAAAATCTGACACTTCTTCGATTCTATTATCTCCTATTGAGATCTTCATTTTTCTACTGCATTCCTTTTTGTCACACCTCATCACTTTAGTTTTACCTATATTTATTTTCATGTTAAAATCCCTAGTCAATACTGCCTGCATACCATTCAATACCCTTTCTAAATTCTTTTCGCTTTCTTCTAATATAGCTATATCGTCGGCGAATCTCAACATATATATTTTCTCTCCCTGTACATTCACACCTACACTATACTCTTCTTTTACTTTGTTTATTGCATCTTCTATATATAGATTAAATAATAACGGTGAGAGTGTACATCCCTGCCGAAATCCCTTCCCTATTTTTGCTACCTCTTCTTCCCCCTCAATTCTAACTAAGGCAGTTTGGTGTTTATATAAATTAGAAATTATTCTCCTATCCTTATAATCTATACCCGTTTCTTTTAAAATTCTAAACATTATGTCCCAATCTACATTATCAAATGCCTTTTCTAAATCTACAAAAGCTATGCAAGTTACCTTTCCTACCCTATTTCTTTTTTCTACTACCGTTCTTAGTGCTAGAATCGTCTCTCTCGTCCCTCTGTTTTTCCTAAAACCAAACTGATCTTCTCCTAGCCTTTCCTCTACTTTATTTTCTAATCTCCTATAAATAATCTTTAACAATATCTTCGATGCATGTGATAGTAGGCTAATGGTCCTATAGTTCTCACACAATTTAGCTCCTATTTTCTTCGGCATTGTTACTATTCTACTACGCTGAAAATCCTGTGGTACTTCTCCCTTCTCATATATTTTACAAACTAACTTGTATAATCGCTCCTGCATTTTTTCCCCTGCGTGTTTTATTAATTCGGCTGGTATCATATCAATCCCCTCTGCTTTGTTATTCCGTAAATCATTTAATGCTCTATGAAACTCTGACCTAAGTATGCTAGGACCTAAGTCATCCTCATCTATCTGTTCCACATTTTCTAGCTCCTCCATGTCCTGCCTACCTTTATATAAATCTTCAAGATACTCCTTCCATCTTCTAGCTTTTTCCTTATTTTCTGTGAGTTCCTTACCCTGCTTATCACATATAATGTTACCCTTTGGTTTTACTTTAGAAAAATGTGACTTAATTTTCCTGTAGCCCAAATCTACTTTACCTCTTCTCATATCCTCCTCAATATCCTCACAGTTTCCTTTTATCCACTCTTCTTTCGCTAGCTTGCATTTCCTATTAATTAAGTTCCTTAGTTCCTTATATTTTTTCTGTCCTGCTTCTGTGTTTCCAATTTTAATTTTCCTTCTTGCTTCTATCATTTCAACTATTTCTTCCGTGATCCATTCCCTCCTACCTGCCCTTTTCTTTGTGCCTAATATTTCATTTGCTGCTGTAGTTAGCCCATTTCTGATTTCCCTCCATTCGCAATCTATGTCGTTCCTAGATGTTCCATTAGCCATGATTTCTACTTTCTGCTTGTACTTTTCACATACATCAGCTAATTTAAACTCAAATTATATATAACTGGGTTATAGGTTCTAAAAAAATCATCTCTATTACTATTGGAAAGTTATTTTAAATTGGAACCTGAGAGCAAGATCATTACACATATTAGTTAATTACTCTTAGTGCTTACATATAATGGTCCAATAATTATTTTCGTGCTCAAATTTATGATTGGGTATTGATTTGTTCGCCAATCAACTCAGTGAAGCAACGAGAATTGGAACAAATGCCAAGTTTGTATATACACAGTTCTGGTTCTGTGTCAGGAATAATTATTTTCGACAGGTTTTTAATAAAACTCAAGCATCCTCTCTTCAATAGATTAATTATAATTTAATAACAATTAGTAGATATCACGTTACAAATTATATATATAAATCTTACGATGGTTCTCCCAATATTTTTCGAAAATTACAGAATCGTGAAGCATTTGTAAGTAATATAAAAGGAAGAGGATATTTACTTGCGCGCGAGAGTAATTGAGGGGGTTAGAATAAAAAGGGTATAAGTAACATTTTTATAGTTTTGAGATAATTAACATGTAAGTTGACTGGACTTTATTAATTATTGAATTAGACAATAAAAAATATTTTTACACATATAGCGTCTGAAAAGGCTAATATTTCTATGTAATAAGTATAAAACTTATCCAAACATCATGAATGATTATGTACAAATTAAAAAAAAAAATGCACTTATACCTTTACTATTCCAAATCAATGCAACATACATTGAAAATAAATAGAGCCAAAATATCAAAAACAGTTTTATTCAGAAAAAAAAAATGTAATTTTACAAGCTAAATTTCATAATCCGAATCTATTAATATATCCTCTTCAACAACCGTGTCCTGATCAGAGTCTTGAGTTTCAGTGTTAGATGTAGAAGCCGTAGGAATGATGTTTTCGTCTTCTGTAATTTTCTTCTTTTTGCAAGCCTTGGATCCGTGCTCCATGTCTTTATAAAATTTGTGAAATTTCGGTGACACATAGTCCAATAATGTTTGCAGATTACTCCATTTTTCTTGAGAAATTTTTAAGGCGCTGTTATTTGACAACTTAGAAAAAACCATATTCAATTTTGTTCGCGGTCGACCAGCAGTAGGAGCAATAATACATTTGGAATATGGAACATCATTATCTAATGTACTTTTAAATTCAAAAGAATAAACTTCTGATTTTTTCGTATAATTAAAGTGGATAATGCTGTTAAATTTTAAGCTCTTTTTATCAGAGTATTTTTTTGGATCGTGAATCAAACTGTTCAAATATGGAAAAGAAAAAAAACATTCTTTTGTCATGTCGTGAATAATAATAATAAAATAAAAACTTACCTTCATCACCTTTATATTAATAGATAAGAGTTCTTTATTTAACATGAATAACACGAACTTTTGGTTTTACCAGTTTTATACGAGAATTATATGCAACAAGTTCTCAATAAAAACAATATATTTTTTGGAATAGAAAGGGTATAAGATCACTTGTACCCTTTCTATTCTTAGTTCATTAGTAATGTAAGTTACTTCATATTTCTACTCGACGATAAATAGCACTCGTAGTATGAAAAATCACTTGAACCTTTTCTCCACTAAAAAATTGGTATATTAATGTTCAGAAACTACACTTATCTCAAAAATTTAAAAAAAAGTACTTATACCCTTTCTATTCTAACCCCTTCAATTAATAGTTTTAGACTGAATATTTTTCCAAAGTTTATCGTTACTATTTTCATCAACTAAACGTCGTTCAGCACAAAATTTCACGTCAGGATTTCATCTCAAATTTAATTCTTGACTTATTGTTCCTCACCACTGCCGTTTCGTAACGAATTCTTTCATACAAACAATAATTAGCACATCTAAAAATAGATTTGTTTCGAAAAAATGCTTTATTTTTAGTTAAAGAGTCCGCAATCCTAAAGATTGGTTAGAAACAGCACGCCATGCCGATCTATCCTGAGCTAATCCCTTCATCTCCCTATAGCTATTCATCTCAATGTCTTCAACTATCTGACTCACATACTCCAATCTAGGCCTACCTACCCCTCTCTTTCCCTCCACTCTACCTTCTATGATCAATTGCATAATCCCCCCATGCCTAAGAATATGCCCTACTAATCTGTCTCTCCTACGCTGTAACACTCTCCAAATACTTCTCTTTTCCCCTACTAACTCTAGTACAGCTTCATTTGTTACTTTATCTTCCCAACCAATTCTCATCATCCTCCTATAACACCACATTTCAAGTGCTTCTAATCTACGCTTCTCTTCCTTTCCTATAGTCCACGCCTCACACCCGTACAGTGCTACACTCCAAACATATACCTTCAGTAATCTTTTTCTAATACCCAAGTCAATATTTGATCTTAAAATCTGTTCTTTTTCTACGAATGCCTTCCTACCCTGTGCTATCCTACACTTTATATCTACCTTGCTTCGATTATCTTTTGTGATTCTACTGCCTAAATAACAAAAATCTGACACTTCTTCGATTCTATTATCTCCTATTGTGATCCTCATTTTTCTGCTGCATTCCTTTTTGTCACACCTCATCACTTTAGTTTTACCTATATTTATTTTCATGTTAAAATCCCTAGTCAATACTGCCTGCATACCATTCAATACCCTTTCTAAATTCTTTTCGCTTTCTTCCAATATAGCTATATCGTCGGCGAATCTCAGCATATATATTTTCTCTCCCTGTACATTCACACCTACACTATACTCTTCTTTTACTTTGTTTATTGCATCTTCTATATATAGATTAAATAATAATGCTTTATACTTTTATAATATTCGAATGAAACGTGTTTGGCGGTAGCGTTAAAATATTTCTTTCCTTTTTTCATCGAAGAGCTTTTTTCATCATATTTACGATTTGGGATTAACAGATTGACAGATGATCAATAAGTCGTCATTATACATAAAATATGAATTCAGGCGTATGTAAATGCTTAGATATTCTCAGTTTGAATATAGGAAGTATATCATGTTTATATTCGGTTGATTTCACAAGGGAAATTTACCTTATTAACCTTATTTAGTTCTACTAATGCAACTAATAATACGTGCGATGCGCACGGCTCGGAAAATTCTCTGTGCTACATTTCCTTGGCAGATGCGAAATACCAAATAATTTGTGATATATTTTTTAATATCGTATTTGTTTATGAAAGTAATTTTAATTAATAATGAAGGAAATGGCCTACGGGGAATATTTAAAAGGTATCATTTGAAAGCTCCATATACTTTACGTATTAAAATAATATTGGAAAATTGAAAAACGATTCCTGTAGTGTTTTTTGATCCTATAAAAATGTATGGATAATTGGAAGAGTATGGAGAAAAGTATTAAAATTAATATGCAACATTTCATAATCCATTTATAGAGATAATATAATTTTATACGCACAAAAATGAAAATGTACCATGTTGGATTTATATAAACTAGAAAATGTATGTATGCCTATATCCCTATGGGGGAATTTCTCTTGGGTAAACATGGTTTCGTAAAATTGTTGTTTAAAAATTTTAAACAAATATATGACGCACATATCAACATGCGTGTTTCATTTATGGATTTTTCGAAATTTTATTTTTATTATAATGAATTGCAATTATTTTAACTGTTTCATTAATTATTTTAATTATTTTAACTAATTTATTACAATTATTCAACTGTTTTATTAAAAAGTGATTAATATTACGTTAGGTGTCAATTTTTTATTGGATATAAACATGGAATAACAATTTCGAGAACTTATACTTTTTCTTAAGAAAAGTATAAGGATTAAAACCTTGATATATGATAGTTAGAATTCAAATCGACTTCTAGAAAACTTTATTATATTTACTTTACAAAATTATATTGTAGTATTTTATGGAGAGATAGAAAAAAAATAGTGACATGATTCTAAATTTAGAATTTAATTATATTTTTGTTTTATTCTCTAAACATGTTCAATCGATTAGTAATTTGTATGATTGATGGTCTATAATTATATTTATAGTCATTATACATTAGGATGCGTCAATTCTATTTTATACCAGTGCCGTATTTCGGATTTTAGTCAAGTATTTTACACGACTTCTCTAGAAAGTATTCATTTCAGTGATCTTCGATTTATAATCAGTAATATAAATATTTCTAAATTAAAATTAGCTTTATTTAAAAAAGAAATTTTTATGAGTTGCATAGTGTAGTTTCATATACATTCGATTTATCTATGCATTCAAAATCTAGCGTTGTTTTTAATATTAATTTTGGTGATTTAATTAATATAATAATAATCAATAAAATACTTTTATTTCAATATGCATTATTTAAAATAGCTTCAAGGAAAAGTTTCAATTCGCACTTTAATATATTTTTTTACGACTTTTAATAATATAATAGCAGTTAAATATTAAAATAACCATATTGAATAGGGATGGGAGTAAATATTTACTTTGTTATTATTTACTCCCTATTAAATAGCAGTTAATTTATAAGTCATACAATTTCTTGAATTATGTATACCGATTTATTGTTTCTCTTAAGAATATGTATTTAAAACAATACTAACAAATAGGTGTGTCCTTTTGCAAAAAGCTAAGAAAGGATCATGTTAAATATTTTAAATTGCTAGTGAATTTACTTTTGCAAGAAGGGATACTTTGTGAAAATATAAAAATACATTTTCCTTTTAAATTGCATAAAGAGAACGGAAAATCCTTTGTTTTAAAATATTGCCTATAAATACGATTTTGTATTCTTCGTCATAAATGTTTTGTACTTTTATCACCACACTTCCTTCGAATTAACATTCGTTTTTCGTGCAGAATTTTCATGGATAATAAAATTGATGATAATAAAAACGAAATCACACAATTAATCGGTTCTATTGTTAAATGGGTTATGCCATTTAGAATAATTAGACTAATACTTAAATTCTATTCAAAATATTACTTAATTTTCCTATTATGCAACACAGCTTTGTAACTTAAATTCTTATATAGATATGCGCCTCATCTCCCTTGATATAAAACGTGTCACGCTTCATTCGATACAGATTCTATTCTAATTATGTTTATAAACCATTTCGGGGAAAAGCTTTTAGAATAATTCAGCTCACATATCTGACTGAACCATATGCTCAGACTGCAAGTATACACCTTTATGTTTGTACCGGTATATCACCTATAGCAGGGGTGGCCAACAAGTCGATCGCGAACAGTTGGACACAAAAATGATTATTTCGAATATAAAACGAGACAAAAAACATGAAATAGGGCGAATATAACTTGGCTCAGTTATTTAGCGTTTCTGTGCAGATTTTACATCCAAGTTAAGCGATTTGAATTTGAAGTTACAAGGAAAAAAGAAGTCACATGATTAGTTGCATTACAGCATTGCACTTTTACAGCATTAATGCTTGTAAAAGTCAGTTTCTAATGTTGTTTGCAGATCTCCAACAAAAAAAGTCGATTTCAAGAACAAATATAAGTTGGCCAACCCTGACTTATAGCATTTAGAAACTATAGTCACTAGGATGAGATGTCAAAGTGATGCAATCTAAAAATATTTTTTGTCTAACTCAATATCGCTGTTTCCTATTACTGAGTCAGCCAGAGATCGTCCGTGTAAAAGCCATTTTTCGCTCTTTAGTGATTTTTGACTTTTAAGTCCAAGTGTGTAAATATTTTCAATTGATACGTTACAATTAGCTAGTTTTGTTAAAACATACGAAATTTAGTTGTGGTGATCCTTTTAGGCACTAATAATCTATATTTACTTGGAACTATTATAGAATAAATATTAAAAGGGGTGCCAGGAAGAGCAATGATGAGCCTTATATCTTATAAGGCTTATTATTTGGTGGTATTCCTTTTGGCTGTACTTTCTTAATGTAGCATATGCCAATAAATGGATTTATTATTATTAATACTAAATGATTAGTAACTCACATTTCCTTAACTCACTTTAAGGAAAAGTTTTCTTTAATTTTCTTGAAAAGGAATGAAGATATAGAGATGTAATAAAAACTGATCAATGCATAATTTAATTCTGAAATTTTTATATATTTATGGTTTTTCTATAAAGATAATAGGGGAGCCAATAATTGCAATAATCTAATATAACATGTTAAATGCCTATGGCCCCATTCCAAGTTTCCACGCTGTATATTTTATTTTTAAGTTTCCACAAATATCTTTTTGTTTTCTAAATGGGGGAGGCCAGGAAGAGCAAGGATGAGCCTTATATCTTATAAGGCTTATTATTTGATGGCATTCATTTTGGCTGTACTTTCTTAATGTTGCATATGCCAATTAAAGAATTTATTATTATTATTATTAAAATCAATAAAGAAGGAAATTGAATTTATAATGATTTTGATAATCTTCCTAGGAATTAATGTACGCAGAAACCTATCTGAATTTGTGGATAGAAAGATCATCAGTCATCAAATCATCAAGCACAAATCGATAGTCCTTTTTTTCAGAAGAATATGTTGTCGACCCTTTTACACACATATAAATTGAACAGATTCTGCTTGATGTTTCTCAAGCTCTACAATCCTTCAATCTCTTTGATGAAGTATAGGGCACAGATTTACTATGAACTAGACCGTGAACACAGACATATAAAACTTTCAATGCTGTGTTTAAAAACAAATGTGGGGAAGACATTTCCCAAGAATGTCTTCCCCATATTTGTTAAGAATTTTTCTATATATATATTTTTTTCGATAGTCGAAAACGTGCAGTTGCCATGGCTCAGCTAAAAACCGGTCTTTATGAGTTGATATTTTGTGATTGTTAAATAAAAATAGTTACTTGTACGTTCTGTAATAAATTTTGCATAAATGAAGGGTAAATTAAGATATATACTGAAATATAAAGTGAACATAATTTCATATTTCAGTATGCAATAATTTCTGAGTATTTGCATTTATTGAGAGAGATTTTTTGTTTTTTTTAAAATTATACTTGATATAAAAATGGCAAATTAAATATTCTCATTAAAACGCTAACTTGGTACAACCTATATCAAGGAAAAATATAGTAAATTATATTTTCGTTAAATCATCCTAGACATAAACCAACTTCCTTGTTTGCATATTTGATCTGTGTTTAACTTGCAAGCAAGTTGAACTTATTTTAGCAACTTTAACTTATCGCCACTTATGCTTTCTATGTCGTCATTTACTTTTTACTTCTACATTCTACTTTCCTCCAGCATTGAAATATATGCAACAGTTGGTAGCCGCATTTTAACGATCGAGATGTTTAATTTAAATTTCCTTTATTAAATGCATCGCGTCAAACATTTCTCACATTCCAAAACGCTTTACGATGGTAAAATTAATTAAATCGAAACCAAAAAAAAAATAGTCCTGCTTTTCATTCTGGATTCAGCATTCCAAAAACCACAGGCAATGCACATATCCTTTATATGTTAACATCGACGCATTTATTGTATTAGAATTCGAATGGAAACCTCTAATTAAATATGGGACGATGTTACGTTATAACATTTTGGATTATTATTAAGAGCTTAATATATATTTTCTGTTTAAATTAGATGGGGATGAATATTTATACACACAAGGAACATACACCTGCTGATGTATTGCTCTAATAACGTTTTCTTAAAAAAACTTTTACAAAAATGTAAGCATTTAGCTCGTGTAAGCATAATAGTTATTTACAATATAAGTTTTGTAAAGATTCATATTACAACACGAGATGTTAGGTTGTCAAACGAGGCGTCAGTCAAAATAAATTTTAAAATGATGTTATGTCCTAAACAAAAATGATACCTGCTGTTATAAGGATTTAAGTTTTTTAAGTAGTCTTGAACTGTTTGTTGTTTCTGAGTTGTCTTGGTTACTGTTAAACACTTCAGATTTATAGCAAAAGTTTGCAAAAAAAGTACTCTTTGAAAATGTCTCATTCTGAAGAAAATTTACCCTCGGAAGTAGAGGAAGCTACAAATGGAGCAATTTCAAGTCTAATTTCCGCAAAATCAAAGGCACGATATGAACTTGAATACCAGAAATTTGAAAAATGGTGTGATACAAAGAGTTAAAGAAATGTCGGTAAAAAAATTGTTGGCGTATTTCGCCGAAAAGCAACAATCACAAAAGCCGTCAACGCTTTGGACGCACTATTCCATGTTAAGAACCATGATTTTCGTAAGAAAAAATCATGATATAAACATATTTATACAGCTAGTTGCTTTTCTCAAGAGAAGTTCAGACGGATACAAGGTAAAAAAGTCTAGCATTTTTTCTAAAGAAGAAGTATGTAAGTTTTTGGGCACAGCAGAGGATGAATTGTTTTGCTTATGAAAGTTGTGATGATCGTTAGCATTTTTTGGGCTTGTCAACGAGACGAACGTACGAAGTTAATGTTAGATCACATTGAAGACAAAGTATCATATGTTAAAATCGTGATCCCATCTACAAAAACGAAAATCGTACGAGAATTTATAGTTACCGAGAGAAACCAGCCAGGTATTAACTGGTTAACCATTTTTCGAAAATATGCTGAGCTTCGTCCTCCTAGTGCTACTCACAGGCGTTTTTTTGTCTTCTGTAAGCAAGGAAAATGTAGCTCGCAGCCTGTTGGGATCAGTACCTTTGGAAATATACCAAAATTAATTGCAAAGTAGTTGGGCTTGAAGAGACCCGAAAAATATACGGGGCACTGTTTTCGGATGTCATCTGCTTCCATGCTGGTAGATGGTGGGGCGGATATGCAAATGCTTAAGCGTCACGGAGGGTGGAAATCCTCTGCTAATGCAGAGGGGTATGTTGACAGTTCTTTAGAAAATAAGAAGGAAATAGCAAACAAGATTATGGGTTCTAAAAAACTAATGACGGTTAAAAACGCCAACCTGAATAAACTCAGTAATGTCCACCTCTGGTCTGCAAATTTCATATTGCAAAAAATGTGTTATAAATGTATATAATAAATAATTTTAAAATATTACTCTATTAATCAAAAACTCATTACAGCACTAGTGCTCCAATGACGACCATTACAAAACTTTTTTTTAAACTGTAATATTTAGTTTATTGAATGACAGCAGATAAAATCTTATTAACCCTCTATTTTATGCTTCATCTTGGATCGATCCCTCAGGCTGAGGGATCGACCCAAGATGTATTGTATACGATAATCTATAATAAAAAATATTTATTGCATCAAAATATGTGCAAGTCGTTCTTTCGCCTCTAATTTAATTTTTTTCACATTAAAAATTGACATTGATTAATAGATTTACTTAGGCGTGAAAAATGTTTTAATAGTCTCGAAGATATTCTTCAGTTTGTGAAGTAAATTATTTTATTTATCTTTTGGTTTCTTTATCTAATGGTTAACTTCCTACCGACATTTTATCTTCATAAAAAAATGTATACTTGGCGTTTTAACCGCTATAAAAAAAATTATTTTACCATGTCATCTATTGCAAGAAAACAATATTTCACGAAGAAAATCTGGGTGATGTTGGCTGTATTCTTTAAGCCAACTATAAAATGATAGTGATTGTCTGCACGGTTTACTACTCAATTACACGATAACAAATTGATATTGGAATACGAGATTTTATTTTATAGTTTACGTAATGCATACTTTATCAAACTATTATAAATTGAAAGAGAACTAAAAATGGTTGGATATTAACAATTCTGATTATCAGACCATCGTTTGGAAATAGCAAGTATTTGTAAATTGATTTTAACCTTATCTTTCTTCAGCTGATTGATAAACATTTAGATAAATGCAATTTCTGAAGAGGAAGTTTACTACCGAGAATTTAAAAAAATCGTATAACGAGCAGATTGGTCTAATAATAGCAAAACTCGTAAAGCATATTAAAAGATATTTAAAGATTTAATTTTTTTACCTACATTATCTTGTGATATCTCTCTTTCATATATTAGCTTTAAAAACTTAAAAATTTCAAGTTTTTTACAATTATTTGAGCAGTTGAAAATATCTGCATTATATAAAACATTCTGCTGTATTTATATACAAGTATTTTCTTGAATAAAAAACACTTGATGAATATTTTTGTTGTCTTCGCCAACATAATTTTTTATACGACTTGTTGCTCAGATACTTGCTAAGTGCAGTGTAAATACACGAGACCATCTCAACCAAAACAAATCTCCGTCAACTTCAAAGGTTACATTTCTTTTTCATCGCTTGAACAACGAGAAATATTACTTCTGAAAGAATCTGACTTTCTACATTTTCTTAAGATACACGGTTTAAAATATAAAAGTATGTACATCTTTGGAATGATATTAAAAATGCCTTTAAGTATGACTTCGTTTGATTACAAACATGTAATGTCTTTTATTTTTGTCCACTTGTTGTTGCAAAATGATTTTCTTTTAATGTGAGGCTGTCTGTGATTATAAATGAAGAATTTCAATTATTATGATTTTTATAACTTCCTCAAATTTTGGCACGGTATATCCGTACAAAATTTTTTTTCTGGTAATATTGATATAGATTATTTTATGCATGAATAATCATTCTTGGTAATTCAATATATTCTTTCTGATACTCTGTAGCATGTATACAAGAAAAGTACACGAAGATTTAATAAAACGTTAAAGCAATATGTACGTTCCATTTTATTTGGATTACTTACAATATAACAAGACAAACATATAAATAGGTTAAGTTGGAGCAATAATTGAAATAATAAATGCTGTACAATTGCTGCAATTCTACAAATGAAAGTATAGACTATTAATTAAATATACAGATTGATTTACTGTAAATAATATTCTTTTAAGAGTTGGGCTCTAAGTAGGATGCTACTGAAGGTTTGATTGACATAGGTTCGAATCTCATCGCATACGGTAATGAATAAAACCTTCTGTACGATAGATAAATGTAGAAATTCGATGTTTTTTTTTAATAATGTGATAAAGTATGAGTTTAACCTTCCGTATCTCATTTTTTTGTTTTTAATGAAACACATATTTATTATAACCAGTGTGTTGTAAAAAACTGTTGAAAATTACATTTATCTCATCAACTGTCATAATTTCAATTTAATTGTATTTGCAACACATTAATGGATCCAAAATAAAAAGTTGCAAATGGCACTTAAGAATAATACAAATAAAAAAAAAAGTTGGCAAAAGTTCGTTTTATATATATACACAAGTATGTATACGAATTATGTAGATTTATTTAATCGTAGGAATTAATTTTTTGAACTGGCAATTTGTAATAGTTATTTACAATATAAGTGTTGTAAAGATTCTTATTACGACACGAGATGTTGACTTATCAAACAAGTGTCATAATATGAATTTACAACTCGAATATTGTACGAAATTTTATCAACTTTCGTAAGTAATCCGAAAATTACAAAAAAAAATATTTGACAAGAGTTGTCAAAATAAATTTTAAAATGATGTTATGTCCTAAACAAAAATGATACCTGCTGTTATAAGGATTTAAGTTTTCTAAGTAGTCTTGAACTGTTTGTTGTTTCTGAGTTGTCTTGGTTACTGTTAAACACGTCACATTTATAGCAAAAGTTTGCAAAAAAGTACTGTGAAAATGTTTGATTCTGAAGAAAGTTTACCCTCGGAAGTAGAGGAAGCTGCAAATGGAGCAATTTCAAGTCTAATTCCCGCAAAATCAAAGTTACGATATGAACTTGAATACCAGAAATTTGAAAAATGGTGTGATACAAAAACAATAAAACAAGTGTCGGAAAAAAAATTGTTGACGCATTTCGCCGAAAAGCAACAATCACAAAAGTCCTCAACACTTGGGACGCACTATGCCATGTTAAGAACCATGATTTCCGTAAGAAGAAATCAAGATATAAGCAAATTTATACAGCTAGTTGCTTTTCTCAAGAGAAGTTCAGATGGATGCACGGCAAAACAGTCTAGAATTTTTTCTAGAGAAGTATGTAAGTTTTTGGGCACAGCAGAGGATGCATTGTTTGTGCTTATGAAAGTTGTGATGATCGTTGGCATTTTTGGGACTTATCGACGAGACGAACTTACGAAGTTAATGTTAGATCACATTGAAGACAAAGTATCATATGTTAAAATCATGATCCCATCTACAACGAAAATCGTACGAGAATTTATAGTTACCGAGGTATACTTATTGGGTATTAACTGCTTAACCATTTTTCGAAAATATGCTGAGCTTTGTCCTCCTAGTGCTACTCACAGGCGTTTTTTTGTCTTCTATAAGCAAGGAAAATGTAGCTCGCAGCCTATTGGGATCAATATCTTTGGAGATATACCAAAATGAATTGCAAAGCAGTTGGGCTTGAAGAGACCCGAAAAATATACGGAGCACTGTTTTCGGAGGTCCTCTGCTTCCATGCTGGTAGATAGTGGGGCAGATATGCAAATGCTTAAGCGTCACGGAGTGTGGAAATCCTCTGCTATTGCAGAGGGGTATGTTGAGAGTTCTTGAGAAAATAAGAAAAAAATAGCAATCAAGATTATGGGTTCCAAAAAAATCATGACGGTTCAAAACGCCAACCTGAATAACTCAGTGATGTCCACCTCTGGTCTGCAAATTTCAAATTGCAAAAAATGTGTTATAAATGTATATAATAAATAATTTAAATATATTATTCTATTAATCAAAAACTCATTACAGCACTAGTGCACCAATGACGATCATTACAGCACTAGTGCTGTAATGGTCATCATTACAAAACTTTTTTTTAAGCTGTATTATTTACTTTACTGAGTGAAAGTAGAGAAAGTAATTTTAGGAACTTTGTTACTATTTGATAATATGTATGTTAAGCCGGGTGTTAATCATTTAAATTCTTTTATGGAAGCAAAAGAAATTATTAATACATAAATATTAAGGTTGTATATTTTGAATTTTGTTTAAATGTGTAACTTTATCTCGGTAAAACTTATTTCAGTAAAAATATATATCTTATAATAGGAATACTATTTTTTTAAATATTTTTGCAAATAATATAATTTTCTAGTGTTTAGTTTTTAATCCCGTTGCTGGTAATGGACAGTGTCTGCAGAATCATCGTCCATTACCAGAATGTGAATTTCAGTGAAGAACATAAGCTATAGAGAACATAATCGTCGAAAACACATATTGACTTGAATACAGTCTGCTAGCTTTAAAATTTCAACGTACAAAAATCACGCATTTTGACAGAAAACTTGCAACGAAAAAAAAATTTTAAATCACAAAAGCTCTTTAATATATGTATTGTAAAATGGAAAGTAGAAGGATTATGATAAACTGATCTCAGGATATTGTATTGGATTGAAATTTGTCAACTGGTATACCCTTTTTTACAATACACATGGAACCAGGATGAGATAGGCGCAATGTAATTTTCAGGGTTTGTAAGGGTTTTATAGGGTTCGGTTCGTATTTGGCTGGCTGATGTGCAGATTCGTTGTACTCCATCTCTTTCATCTCGCAGCTTCTGCAGTCACTACAATCACGGCAGATGAATAAAGGCGTTATACAATGAAAATTGTGTCTAGCTAACCCAACAAAAGCAGATATCCTCTGCTGTTTGTAAAAGCGTAATATTCTGCGTTCTCCTGTTATAGTACATTCATATTTTAAATATGTTTGACCAATTAAAAGTCCATAATAGAATTAATTCTTATCTAAATATAAACAACCCCTGGCATTTCTAGATCTTGTCGTATTTAAATTAAAAATTACGCGGTGATTTTGTGTCATTGCCTAAGGGCACCTGTAAAGTGAGCATTGTGGGTTCTGTGGGCGCTCCCAATTCTGATTGATTTTAAATGAATCTATATATCGTATGGTACTTCTATTTATACATCTATATATTCACGGACAGGGACCGAATCTATCTTTAGCATCAACGTATACAATAAACTCTGCATTATTTAGCACCTCCTAATTACATGGTGCCATTTTTATTGTTGTTGTTTTTTAATTTACTATATTAGAGGATTTTTACATAATTATATAGATATAGTACAATACGCAGTGTAATTTTGAGAGTTTACTAAAATAATATTGATAAAGAAACATGCCTAAATTATACGGAATGATTCGTTAAAATGAGTCATAAACAAGTGGGGATTTTTTGACACGAATTAGCAAGTTTTGGAAATTTTGAAAATTGTACAACTGAGCTTACATTACATATGAAATAAACGAATTATACTCGGTTAAATCTTACTTGAAGATTATTGTCTTGAAATTGAAATTCTCTTCTATATTTTTGAAGAATTGTCATATATGCTCTTTATTTCTGAAAAATTATCATATAGCTATTATTTTCTTTTGAAAAGTGGGTTCTAAATTTCAACGTTTTTCAGAAATTATACGTATTTCAGAATAAGACATATATAGGATTTTTTAATTAATTTATCTTACAAACGCAATTCAGTTTTACTGAAAAATATATCAAATATTACCATAAAAATGTTCTTTTATTGCTTCTAGCAAATGTTATAAAAGTCCTTACAAAACATTTGTTACTTTTCTGATTTCTGGAACATTCTGTACAACCAAACGGTTATGCAGAGAAGACAATATAGTTATATAACACTTGTCACGCTACGAGTTTGATTTGTTTAATAATGACTAAGGTCCTTTCCTGTAAGGAACTCTCTCTGGTTGCCAATTCTATCGTCGATCGAGCAGACTAACTTCATTCCAACTGGCTTCTGTACAGGAGATTAAATTTATTGGAAGAAAATTGAAAGACGCGATATAGCCATAGCCGAATTGCAATATGTCTTGCGTATTAAATTCTCAGACGCGGAAATTATTCAGTGGCAATTATATATTCGATTGATTAAATCGAAGTGTATTTTTAATTCATGTCAGTCGCTAAATTTTTGAGACAATCTGGTTAAAAAAATTTTAAAATTAGATTGATTATTAGTATAGAATAATGCAAACATTTTCAGCTGCTTTAACAACAATATTTTGCTTAGTTTCATAAAATGTTAGATTGTCGAATGAAGATTCAATTTATGAATATCAAAGTTTTTCGATAACAATTATGCCTTTACTTAATTGCTACCATGAAAATAAAAGTCTTGACGTAAATGCTTCAAATACGTGCGTATTTAAAAAAAAAATTTAATCCTTCTCAGCCTATTTTGTAGAAAACTATCGATTTTAATTTTCTTCTTCGAGTAACTTAAATTGTAGCTAATATAATGTGAAGATGAAGGATTAACTTACAATAAACTAGTGCAAGTGAGATGTACTAGAAGTGTTTCGGATCTATTTGTATAATTTAGTCAAAAGTAGAAGGAATTTATCAGCAAGACGAGCACAACTTTCACATCTTCCTTGATCCTTGATGACGGAATGAATATGTGGATTAAAGTGAAGTTTGACTGCATGATATCTCCAGGATATTTTGGACTCTATTATACTTACTGTAAATCTCTCATGAGGTATCAATTTAGCAGTGGCGGCTCGTGCCAATTCAATCTGGGGGGGGCGCATTTCTCAAAAAATAACATAATAGGGAGAAATATTACCTAAATTGGATGCAAAATGATTAAATTCAATCATTTCTTGAAAGTGAATTCCACTCTTCTATCTTTCATTGATATAAACTTTATCAAAACTTTTTCGTTAAAATTTTAAATATCTCTCACCACATTTTTATTAATACACATCATCGCCAACGCGTTTAAACGATCATTACCCATAGCATTTCGCGAAAAAGTCTTGATTCTTTTAAGTGTTGAAAAACAACGCTCTGATTCAGCAGTGGTCATCGGGGTTGTAAAAATAATTTTAAGTATTTTTATAGTTTCCGGGAAAGTTTCACTGAGATTATTTTGTAGCAATAACGAAAGAAAATTTGTGGCTCCAATTATTTGATAAAAATCCGGACGCGAGTAAATGACTTCTAATTCTGTTTTTAATCTGGTTTTATTCAAAAATGCAGATATGCATGACACACGGTTTCCAAAAGGTCCACTGGAAATAGTTTAGAAAATGTTGGCATCGATTTCGTGTTAAATAACTCAGCGGCTTATAGATAGCCACGATATGAGAATCTGTCCTTCATCTGTGTTCTATTTTTTTTTGTAAATGTCTCTTGTAAAACGCCACGTAAATGTCCGGTTTTGAGCACTCCTTGCACAAGTTTGCGATAAATTTAAATGAGGTAATGGCCTACCTAATTCTTTAATTTTTACTTTGTCCACAAAACTCTATTTTCAATAAAGCACTAACACTATGCATTTATATTAAATTATTTCTATTAAATATATTCTTGGAGAAACACGTGGCAAAATCATACATACGTAACTCACAGAACAATGCAACTATATCTATATCAGTTTTGCTGTTTACTAGGCTTCTCTGTTAGGACGCTAAAGAATCGTAGCCCAGAATAGCATAAACAACGATATATATTCTCGCTGTACAAGCAGCGTGACGTCACGTTACTATGACTCATCCAAAGCCGCTGGAATGTTGCACACTAGTCGTAATATAGTACAAGCGGACCGAAGAAATAGAGAAGATATACGGCATACGGTCGCTCTCACCTATTGCTTGCAGTAGAGTGAGATGAGTGCATATGCATTTGACCTGTACTGTGTGGCTGGGTGGCGCTCGAATGTGTACTACATATTAACGATATAGCTATATTGAGAAGT
This sequence comes from Leptodirus hochenwartii, assembly GCA_947310635.1. Lineage (NCBI taxonomy): Eukaryota > Metazoa > Arthropoda > Insecta > Coleoptera > Leiodidae > Leptodirus > Leptodirus hochenwartii. The sequence continues at coordinate 6,529,132 of OX371176.1, read as the reverse complement.
ATATGCAGTATAGCTATATAGCTATACTGCATACCGTCGCTCTAACTCTAGCGCTTCCAACAGATAGGGCATATGCATTTGACTGGTACTTGCTAGCTGCCATATCGTGTGAGTCATGAGGGTTAGGTATGTTCGCAGCGCAAGCTTGATCTTTTATGAAAAATAATGCCGAGATAAAATATCGCAATACAATTATATACCTACGGTGATGCGCTCAATGTTCAGGAGGGGCGCGCGGGCCTGCGGCCTGCATAAGGAACCGCCACTGCAATTTAGTGCATCGATATAGATGTCTTCAGGTAACACGGTTGATCATAACCGGCATGGAAAAGCACTTGAAGAAAATATAAAAACAAAGAAAATATTAATTTCATATAAATCATGAAAAGATATATGAAGGTGGAGGACATATGTGAGGATAAGGAAATGGATAGGGACAATGACAGTATAGAATTATAAGAGTAATGTCTTTATTTTCTAATTCGGAATAGAACTGGCATGAAACACAATGATTTTAAGCAAGAAATGAATACTTCTTATTCAATATCAGCATCAGTAAAGTATTGAATATAAATATCGATTAACGGATGACGTGATACTGGCAAGATATTATTGTTTATGGTTGTATTATTTTATATTTAAGAATGACAGGATGATGAAGATGAAAATACAGGCTAGTTTATTATCAGTAGCCATTATTGAGCGCATGATACGGCAACATGGCAAACGTATATTATAATACATTTTGCAAATTCTATATTGCAAAATGTATTGTATTGTTTGGAAGAAGGAACGTCTCCCTATTCAGTGAAAATAAATTATATATATGTATGAATTATTTATTCAATTCTCCTGCAGGAAAACTATTTTATCAAATGTTTTTTAGAGAAAAACATATACGTAGAAACGAACGGATTTTTATATATTTAGGATGTACACAGTGTTGTATACATCAACTAATATTTTAAATAAAAAATACCTACCGTTTTATATTATTCTCGTTAATTTCGTAGAATATTTTAAACGATGCGCTTAATATTTACAATGAAAACATTAAAAAAATATAAACCCGCAGTTAAAACATAATTTCAAGAGGTCTAGTTCAAAAAATAAATATTCCATGGACGCTTTTTACGGTTTTTCATAAGGACGGTATAAAGTGGTAATTTGATTAAATTTTTAAATTTCACCCGAGAAATTATTATTCTAAATATATTATGCGATATAAATTCATTGAAAAACTATGTTCTATGATTATAATTAATACATTTTTTTTGCGATTAAGACCTGTACTGAAACATTAAATTAAATAATAATTTGACAACAATCATGGTTTGGTAACAGACACAAGTGTATAAAATTGTCTGATATTAGTGGTTTAGCCTTCGAAATGGGCATGCGGTTAATGTTTGGAGTTCCGATTTCTAGCGGAAATGATTTATTATGTTGATTTCGCTAATGTAATATAACGTACAATGTAGAAGGAATATGAAACATGTAGCTATGAATAAGATGGCATTTCATGTTTTGTGGAATATATACCCTTTGATGTTTGCATAATTGCGAAATAATAGCCAATACATAGCAATACTATTTGTATACGAACATATGAAATAGTTTAATATGTCTGAATTGATTTCATATCAAAATCTGTTAAATTGATTCATGTAAAATAATCAAAATATCAAATTTTAGAAGAGGATAAACCGCCGAATATTATATAGAATTTTTATTTACAATTTGAAAAGTTTCGATTTCATTTTATGTATTTTTTTCGTTTATCGGTTAAAAAGAATTGCATATTACAAATATATAAGCAGATTTCTAATTCTATTTGGCTTAACCTGCCATCTATTCCATTAAATATGTTTTTTTAATTTTTTTTAGATATCTTTCGAATGCTTGTTACTTATCATAATAATAATTTATTAATTGGATTTTGAAGAAAAGATTTTGATTTTAATTCATATGTTACATGTTTTAGTAGAATTAGATACTTCCTATAATATTCTGAATAAATCTCTAATTCTTCGAATTACCACAAGATTTTACAATCATTCTTTTGGAACCACACTAGTTCTGTACATTGATAAAAGAAAAGTGGCTACCTTAAAAATTTGACATTGATAAATCTATATTTATACGAAACAGAAAAGTTTCAAAAGTGAGTAAACTTTCATGTAGTTAAGTTTCTTTCTGGTGTTGGAGATCAAAATTATATGAGAAGTTTTCGTAATTTGTACGAATGTCACGTAACAGTTCTTTTAAAATATAGATTTTGATTCAAAGTTACTTTAGCAGTTCTTTTAGGAAAATTGATTCACATTTCTACACGCTAATTTATGCGAAATATTAGTGCAAATTTTCATTGATTTCTAAGTGAAAATGTAACAATAACTAATATCTAACAACTTCAAAATTAAATTAAAACTTCGTTGAGAAGTAAGAAATTATGGCAAAGCATTAAAAAAAAATCAAATGAATAGGTAAGAAAACAAATAATAAAAAATATATTTTTTTATATAGGTCAAATTCAAGAAATTACAGAAGTCTAAACAGGTCAGAGTAGATGTCGATAGGTTAAAATTAGCTGATGTATGTGAAAAGTACAAGCAGAAAGTAGAAATCATGGCTAATGGAACATCTAGGAACGACATAGATTGCGAATGGAGGGAAATCAGAAATGGGTTAACTACAGCAGCAAATGAAGTATTAGGCACAAAGAAAAGGGCAGGTAGGAGGGAATGGATCACGGAAGAAATAGTTGAAATGATAGAAGCAAGAAGGAAAATTAAAATTGGAAACACAGAAGCGGGACAGAAAAAATATAAGGAACTAAGGAACTTAATTAATAGGAAATGCAAGCTAGCGAAAGAAGAGTGGATAAAAGGAAATTGTGAGGATATTGAGGAGGATATGAGAAGAGGTAAAGTAGATTTGGGCTACAGGAAAATTAAGTCACATTTTCTAAAGTAAAACCAAAGGGTAACATTATATGTGATAAGTAGGGTAAGGAACTCACAGAAAATAAGGAAAAAGCTAGAAGATGGAAGGAGTATCTTGAAGATTTATATAAACGTAGGCAGGACATGGAGGAGCTAGAAAGTGTGGAACAGATAGATGAGGATGACTTAGGTCCTAGCATACTTAGGTCAGAGTTTCATTAGAGCATTAAATGATTTACGGAATAACAAAGCAGCGGGGATTGATATGATACCAGCCGAATTAATAAAACACGCAGGGGAAAAAATGCAGGAGCGATTATACAGGTTAGTTTGTAAAATATATGAGAAGGGAGAAGTACCACAGGATTTTCAGCGTAGTAGAATAGTAACAATGCCGAAGAAAATAGGAGCTAATTTGTGTGAGAACTATAGGACCATTAGCCTACTATCACATGCATCGAAGATATTGTTAAAGATTATTTATAGGAGATTAGAAAATAAAGTAGAGGAAAGGCTAGGAGAAGATCAGTTTGGTTTTAGGAAAAACAGAGGGACGAGAGAGGCGATTCTAGCACTAAGAACGGTAGTAGAAAAAAGAAAGAGGGTAGGAAAGGTAACTTGCATAGCTTTTGTAGACTTAGAAAAGGCATTTGATAATGTAGATTGGGACATAATGTTTAGAATTTTAAAAGAAACGAGTATAGATTATAAGGATAGGAGAATAATTTTTAATTTATATAAACACCAAACTGCCTTAGTTAGAATTGAGGGGGAAGAAGAGGTAGCAAAAATAGGGAAGGGAGTTCGGCAGGGATGTACACTTTCACCGTTATTATTTAATCTATATATAGAAGATGCAATAAACAAAGTAAAAGAAGAGTATAGTGTAGGTGTGAATGTACAGGGAGAGAAAATATATATGTTGAGATTCGCCGACGATATAGCTATATTGGAAGAAAGCGAAAAGAATTTAGAAAGGGTATTGAATGGTATGCAGGCAGTATTGACTAGGGATTTTAACATGAAAATAAATATAGGTAAAACTAAAGTGATGAGGTGTGACAAAAAGGAATGCAGTAGAAAAATGAGGATCACAATAGGAGATAATAGAATCGAAGAAGTGTCAGATTTTTGTTATTTAGGCAGTAGAAACACAAAAGATAATCGAAGCAAGGTAGATATAAAGTGTAGGATAGCACAGGGTAGGAAGGCATTCGTAGAAAAGGAACAGATTTTAAGATCAAATATTGACTTGGGTATTAGAAAAAGATTACTGAAGGTATATGTTTGGAGTGTAGCACTGTACGGGTGTGAGGCGTGGACTATAGGAAAGGAAGAGAAGCGTAGATTAGAAGCACTTGAAATGTGGTGTTATAGGAGGATGATGAGGATTGGTTGGGAAGATAAAGTAACAAATGAAGCTGTACTAGAGTTAGTAGGGGAGAAGAGAAGAGTCTGGAGAGTGTTACAGCGTAGGAGAGACAGATTAGTAGGGCATATTCTTAGGCATGGGGGGATTATGCAATTGATCATAGAAGGTAGAGTGGAGGGAAAGAGAGGGGTAGGTAGGCCTAGATTGGAGTATGTGAGTCAGATAGTTGAAGACGTTGAGATGAATAGCTATAGGGAGATGAAGGGATTAGCTCAGGATAGATCGGCATGGCGTGCTGTTTCCAACCAATCCTTAGGATTGCGGACTCTTTAATAATAATAGGTTATAAATTTTGCCGGTACATTGTGATATTCCATATTAGAGACGAGAAATAAAATTACAATTAATTATGATATAAAACGTAAAATATTTTGTATTTAATATATTAATTTTACATGCAAATTTATACAAATACTTACAAATACCAATTTAACGCTAAATACATGAAAGAAGAAACATTTTTGTTGATTATACTCACATTATTTATAAGAAATGCTGTATTTAATATATTATTAAATATAAAATATTTTATATATTATAAATACACTAATATATTTAATACTCACGCGGTACAAAAGAATAATTAGAGTAAAAAACAGCATCTCACAATCATTAAATATTGCGTTTTGATTCCTCAGCGTCCAAGCCACTTCTATGTCGTTGATGGTTTGTTTGTACAATCCTTAGCCCTTAAATGTGAAATGTTCTTCATGGCTAATGTAATATTCATGTACTTAGTCGACCATATAAATGGGTAAATACGATGACCGATGCGCCGAAACCGTACTCGGCAGTTAACAGTAATATCGTCCTTCTAATTAGTCAGATAAATGAATGTTATACCAGACTTTAGTAGCCAGCACTATCATGATCTAATTGCGATTTCTATTTTGCGTGAGCTAAATGAATAGAGAATTCTACAGAATAAAATAGCATAGTAATGAATAGAGAAAGTCTAGAAGTGGAGTCATTTTAATGATGACAATGTTCTTCATATGCGCTGAAGCTGAAATATTTGGGCGATAAAAATTGATGCATATTATCCCAATAAATATATCCACAACGTAATAAAGTTTCATTTCAAATGCCATATTAAGTTCTCTCAGACTATAGCGGAAAAATGCACTTGCAAATTTACTCTTTTAAAAACTTACAAAATAAGATATATCCATTCCTGAATAAATAATACGCTATTTGTAGCGCCCATAGAATTGCACCTGTTTCTATTTCTTCTAGTTTATGTGTTAGTTGCAATGACTTTACGCTACGTAATAATTTATTTAAACTATAGACCAGGGCTTGTCAAAATGTGGATCGTGACCCGATATGGGGTCGCGTAACTAAATTTTTGGGTCGCTGAAAAGATACAGATTATTACAGTTGAAAGATGAAGTTGTGATATTTTTAACTGAGCAGAAATCCGATCTTTTTTTCACAATAAATTACGGCTTTTAAAACTGTATTATTTGTCAGATTTTTTTGTAAAATTGAATGATTTAAACGTGGCACTTCAAGGAAATAATTGTAACATATTTACGTTAAAATATCAAATTGAAAGTTTTGTTAAAAAAAGTGAACATATGGAAAATAGAGTGGAAAATTAATATGTTTACAGCTTTTATAATTGAAAATTACCATTCCAAAGATTTGATTCTAAAAGTTATAATTGATCATTTAAAGTGTGTGGAGATACAATTTCAAATATACGTTCCTTCAAATTTTGATATTGAAAAAAAAAGGGTTATGATAAAAAAATGATTAATGTCCGTCATTTATCGAGAAGAATTTGCCGAGTTATCGAGCGACACAGGTTTAAAACTTGAGTTTTCCAAAAAATTGTTAAATGAATTTTGGCTGGGGATTAGGACAGAATTTCCAACACTTTCTGAAATGGCCCTAAATATACTTCTAACACTTTCTACTACGTATTTATGCGAAGCGGTATTTTTAGCATGTACGTTTATAAAATAAAAAAATCGGTCAACACTGCAAAACGTTGAAGAAGTCTACAACCTGCAGTATCAAATATTCATCCAAGATTGTAAGTCTTTATGGAAAAGTAAACAAGCACACCCAGTATGAATATTTCGCTTTGTTTTTAATACATGGTAAAATTATATTCGTGTGTATACCAAAGAATTGTTTTCGAATAAAATTTCTTTATGATTTATTATCAGCAAATCGTATTCCTAGTTTATATGCCTCTATACCCTGGGTCGCGAAAATATTTGCTCGGGTAAAAGGGGTCGCCTAGTGGAAAAGTTTGAGAACCGCTGCTATAGATGAAGAGAACTAGGGAGCGAACGCCTATCGATTACCAGCGAAGAACTATTTTGTATTATGCTACAATATTAAATACATAAATGCTCTTCATATTCTTTATTGCAGTTAATATATAACAATATTTTACAAACGTCACAATTATAATAGGCAAAATACACATTACTTCTACATGTTAAAAGAGATTAAGAACATGGACTATTTGATATTGAATTCATGTATTCATTAATAATATAAAACGATTTAGACAAAAGAAATTTCTTTACAGTTATTTTTATTTCATTTTTACTTAAGTTTTTTACATTTATCGGTAGCGTATTAAAAAGCATTTCACTTTGGTATTGTATACTTTTTTGTGATATAGTTAAACGACAGTTAGGTATATGAATATCATGTCTTTGCCTGGTCCGGTGGTCATGGAAGTCATCATTACACTGATAGTTATCAATATTTTCTTTGGCATAAAGTATACAATTTAAAATATATATAGAAGGTAATGTTAATATATCCAGTTGTTTGAACAAATCCTCTCTGTAGCCAATATTACCAATAATTCTGATTGCTCTGCGTTGGAGCCCAAATAATCTCTTAGCTGAAGCATAATTTCCCCAAACTGTGTTACCATAATTTATGTGACTGTGTACCAAAGCGAAATATGCGCACATTAGAATAGATTGGGTAACATTTGATGCAAGACGACGCAAAACAAATATATTCCGACTTATTTTTGCTGCTACCTTTTCTATGTGTTTATCAAATCTTATGGACGGGACACCTAAGTAATTACATTCCTCCTTATTTACATAAATAAAATGTTTGAGGGATAGTAACATATTCACAGTCTTTTGTTCATTTAGACATAATTCGTTAGTAACACACCAGTCCTATGCCTTCAACTGCGCTCTCTCTGATTTCGCAAGCAAGTCGTTAAAGTACTTATTTGATACAAATATCATCGGCATAAAGGAGACACTGTGCAAATTCACCAACATATTGCGGGAGGTCATTAATGAACATTAAAAAAGAAGCGGGCCCAGAATAGACCCTTGCGACACCTCTGTAGATACTGAAAGAGCAATTGCAGATTTACCATTGCATGTTACAATTTGTTTCCTGTTTGAGAGATAAGAACTCACTAAGGCTAGGCTTCTCTCACCAAAATTTAATTCCCATTTTAACATTATTATTAGTATCTCGTGTGACACGCAGTCAAAGGCTCGGGAAAGATCTAAGAAAATTGCCATGGCAAAATTACCAGTCTCAAAACAACTAATAGTTTTATTCGCAAAATCTATGATAGCATCAGCTGTCCCTCTATTTTTCCTGAAACCATATTTTGCTGAATATAGTAAGCCTCTACTTTCACAGTAATTGGAAATTTGATTATAGATAGCCCTTTCATAGTCTTTAGAGAACAAAGGTAAGATAGAGATTGGCCTATAGTTTTCTACGTGTAATTTATCTTCCTTTTTAAATACAGGGAGAACTGATGCCACCTTCAGTATGTTAAGAAAGACAGCAGTTCTAATAGTACAGTTAATAAGTTTAGTAAGCGGTGAGACTTATGTTCTTTTTTATCACATGACAGGAAATACCATATGTCTTTAGATTTACTATTTTTGAGTGATTTTAAGATATTTTATCACAACAGAAACAATATTTTACAATGCAATTCATAGTACCTAACACGTCATCATATTGTCCCATTGCACGGAACTCGTTTACTAACGCATTACTATTGCAAATGATTGTACGTCGATATTGAATTTATTCACGAAGCTTTTGCTGGGGCTGTAAAGTAGTATTGCATTGTGTCACAAACGGTTCACAAAGGCCGGTCAGACACGTGATATGACACCTATCAAATCATAATTGACAGCAGCAGTATATTCGCATTGCGCACAATTTCACTTTGTACCCGCAATAATACGATTATGTATAGAAATGATTTTGTTCTTCGGTCGTATTGCAACGTTAATACTGTGATACTAGTTGGAAGATATATGTTATGTTCATAAAAAAATAAGAAATAATCTGTGCTGTGATTATTTGCCAAATAGAAATTGACCTAATTTTATACAACAAAAAGACCTTTATTGGGGCTATATATGCCATTAATAAATTAAATATATTAAATAAGCCATTATTAAAATTTCGGAATTTCAGGATTAACTTATCTGGTATTATAAGTTGAATACTCGAACTAAATGGCCTTTTATTATTATTTCAAAGCAAACAAAATATCGAAACTAACTTGCTCAGATATTTTGTGCTGAATTACATTTTTAAATGGATAGAATTATTAAGAAACTGCAAATGATTTTTGTATGGTGCCAAAAAAACGAGGATGGTAAATTCCTATAAATATGGGATCAGGTAGAAGAAACCGAAAATATGTATAGTCAAATTCCTACAAACGCCTGTTGTGCATCGCCTTCCTCTTGCACGAAGCACTTATTTCTTGCACAAGTAACTTTGTTTCCTCGGGGTGATCATGGAATAAAATGCAGGCTTCTGCATTCTGAATTTCTGTACTTTCACCAACTGGGTCATCTGGGTCATTGTTAATTGGGTAATTGTCACGATCGTTAAATATATAGGAACCTATATCTATGTCTTCTTCTTCAATGTTTGATTTCGATTGGAAATATTTCTTTTGAATATCAGTAACGAGGGATTAAGGAGCTTATTTTCTTGGAGACTGTACCTTATAGGAATTTACATCTACCTTTGTAGGAATTTAACCATCATTAACTCGATTACCTGAAAATTATAGGAATATGTATACACCCCAAAAAAACCATTGCTTCTGATATATTATTTATTCTAATAAGGATATATGTACTCATATTGTAGTGGTCTATTTCCACAATTATGATAGACAAATGGCATCATTAGATGTTTACAAAACTAAAACTGCGTTATTGATTATTTATCATTGAATAGGTCGTTTACCAATATGTTATATATATAGTGCCAGGGTTGTGACTTAATCCTATGTATACCTTTCAATAATGTAAATATAAATATATATATATATATACGTATATATATATAATAGGATGTATTTGTGTACTTATTGATCAGCAATTGTTGAATAATGCACTCTGTACTTCAGATAATGTGACATTCGTTATCTGAACACCATTAAATACATTGTCAATTCTGTTAATTCTGGTATAGTAATCAATATTATATATGATTGTCAAATTGCGATATAAATGACAACGATGTACGATTTTTAATGCATTTATTTTAACTTGAATAATTCGAATGTTGGTGAATGAAATAAGGTACCGTTTTATAAATAATCTGTTTTTGTAACTCCATATAGGTACTTTATATGTATCTGCATAAATATACTGTCGTTCGCGTTTAATTTACCTGGCCATGAGATGCGCACTTGTCCAAAAATAATGGGGTGCAATTGCTATTGCTTAAGACGCGCCTACAATCATTAATTCCTTGGCACTATAATTCAATCTATGTACTATCAGTGGCGTAACAACTTACTACCAAAATGAGTTTGCTTTTAAATGGTAAAGTAATCGATATCCAATCAAAGGAATTGATTTTCATTGTGTATAAATACTTTAAATCTGATGGCAATTTGTCATCGAAGGAAGTAAAGGAAAGAGTGTCTGCAGCAACCAAAGTGTCCATAAGAACGGTAGCTACAATTATAAAGGAAGGTGAAGTTCCAGGTAACGAAGGTGAACCGAAATTTTCTACACCAGGGAAGAAGCGTATTCGAAAGGCGATTATGCGACATTTAGAAGATTTTGAAAAGTGTGACTTTCGAAATATAATATATAATTTGCACAAAACCGAAAATACAAGAGTTACGCTTAAAATATTACGTGAAAAACTATACAGTGACTTAGGATAGGAAGGACATAAAACGTCCTTAAATCATATTGTACATGATTTAGGATTCAAGTTTAGAAGCCCAAAAAATAATCGTAAAGTTTTAATTGAAAGGCACGATATTCGAGTTTTACGAATTAATTCTTTACAATTAATTAAATATTATCGACAATTAGGAAAATCTATAATTTATATCGACGAGACATATATTCACGCCGGACATACTCAGTCGAAATCGTGGAGTGATAATTCCAATGAAGGAATATTCATTTTCATTTAGAATATCTTTAGAATATCAAAAAATTAATTAATTTAAAAAATGAAACTATAGTACATACACAATCTGAACAATTAATTATAAATCTGAACGAAGAATCCAACGAAGAGGACAGTAATTTAATTTTAATTAGTTACAGTGAAGAAGAATTGTAAATTTCTTTTTAAATATCCCTTAAATGAACAGTACCTATAATATCTCACTGAAGAAATGTTATTTATGTATGTAATAATAGCATTTGTATATACATATCTTTAAAAAAATAGTCAGCACTTATCACAAGTCGCTTAATTTCTAATATTTATTACTACTGAAAAGCTCAAATAATGAGTATCAAAATTCAATGTAAAATTTTTTATTTCTTTTGGTAATACATGGTTAAGTGAAAGAGAGGTATGGAGGTCCAATGACCGAAATCCAAACTTTGCCTTTTCGTGGCCATATTTTCTCTTGCAATTATAAAATATAAAAAATGTAATAGTATAGAATATCAGATTTTTTTGTATAAAAAATCGCAAAGATGTCATCTACATATCTAATCCAAACTCTAGGAAAATAAATTTCAGTTTCTAGACTTAAACAATTTCCTATAGCTGTACCTTCTTTTTGATCAAAGAATTTACCATTTAAGGAAAAACAATTCTGAGATATACATAATTTAGTAAGTTTTAAAATGAAAATCTAAAATCATTATAATCATTTATTTATATGTATATATATCCATTTCTAATTTATACAGTTTATATATTTTTTAATTTTTTTGTGCGGTATACTATTGCAAAGGTAGTTTATTAAGTGGATGTGAAGACATCCTGTATCATAGCCGATATATTTATACGTTTTTTTTTCCTAAAAAATGGCAACGAATGAAGACAATTCTTATTATTAATTAGTGATACATTGGGCAAAAAAAAATCTGTAAAACCCATAAGAAAATTTAATAAATTGAAACAAAATACTTATGAAGATTTGCTAACAACAGATTAGTGAACAAGTTTTCCTGAACAATTCATTATTTTGGACAATTTTGAACAGATTAGTGAACAATTCAAATTGCAGAGTAAAATTAAACATACATTTTTACTATTAAAAGTCTTTTTTCTATTAAAATTTAACAAATATTTCTGCACAAAGTTTAGATGATTAGAACGTAATAGTGAATGAAAAGAATGGCACTAAAAATAAAATACTTATTCGATGTTTAAAGCGTATTAGAATAATAGCTCTTGAGTTATACCGTAGAATAAATTATTCGATTAAATCTGCAATTGTATATAATTTATTAATTACAGCAGCTAATATAACGTCCAGTAATGAGTCGTTCGTAATTCAGTTGGTAGATCTTAAGACAGCCAATTCAAGAGAAAGTACGGAAAACGAAAACTAATTATCCAGCTGCTGACTGATTTTCTTTGCTAGATTCGCTTTTTTTTTCTTATTTCGAGCATAAATATTATTTCGACTAGAAATATTACTTTGTTGCTGGTAATAATTGAATATTCTTATACTTTCATGTAAAAGTAAAATAATATGTATCAAATAGTGAGTTTATGAAATTTTATTTAAAATTTGATATTTTAGACTGATTTATTGTGTATGTATGAATAAAATAAAAAAAAATTGGATAAACTTTGCTAGAAATTAATTATTTGCACGCATAGTTAAGAAGTTCTTAACATTTATGCGTCTGTAATATATTGTGGTCCAATTAACGCAAGCATCCAGTGAAAATCAATTTTTTTTTCCTTGCACATTTACTAGAAAATTGTTTACTCTACAAAATAAAGGTCTTATTTAAAAAGGTTAAAGCACTTTTTATGAATGTTGAAAAAATGGATTGTTGCTTCACGGCTGGAATAAAAGTACTGTTACAGTTTTCACTCTTAACCTTCTCTTCATCCTGTTAAAATAACTTCTTTGTATTATAAAATACATCCATGTTTAATCGAAGCTGACCGATAATTTACAAAGTCTTGTTTAATGTGCACTATACAGAATTTTTCAAATAGTATTCACGACAAATGTGCGTACATTTCTTCAGTATACCTTTATTATTAATTCGAAGGATTTAAGTTCGGCTTTGCGTAAGCCAAATGTGTTTATAGTCCTGTCAATATCGGTAACAACGGAACTGGTGGCCCTTACCTTGGCCATTGTTCCGGTATGTTGATTTGAAGTGATTATTATCCCTGGACGTTCGCTTAGTTGTCCTTAGATCGATAGTGACAAAAGAATTAATATTTATCCTACTATGAACGTATATGAGACTGCTTGCCAAAATTAAGGCTGAAAATAACAGATTTTTTTGCAAATTTTGACATGTATTTGTCAAAAGAACGGATTCTTGCATACATGAGGTCTTGGAAAATATTGAAACCTTACTAAGAACAATAAATATTTTTTGAGAAAAAATTTGCTGGTCAAATTCAATTATCGTTGCTACATGACATTTAATGTTGTTCAAATGAATAAAAATAAATAAGTTGCTTAGTTTATTGATGAAAACTTAAAACCATTACTATAAGCATACAATATAATAAGTTCAACATCAATTTATCATCATTATAATTTATTATATATTTTTTGTAAAGCTTTGGACAGTTTTTACATAAAATATACATAAATTTACTTGTCTAAAAACATACGTATAATATTAATATACATAATCCTATATTTACTTACCCTTATTCGTAGTTCTTCATGCGAAGAATTGCTTTTTATTAAACTTCATACTCTATATAATAAAAGGAGCTTATCCAAAGGCTAGACTTGATTTTTTTCCATAAAGGGTTTACTTATATTTTAATAATAAGGAGATTATGTTATTATATGTAAACTTGCTTCAATTTTCGTACAAAACCGTCCAATTTTAGTATAATTAAAATATGTTCTCTTTTAAACAATAAAAAATAATTATATATTTGGTGAAAAGGGCGCATTATTTGTACATCTAAATTTTAATAGAAATTGTTGTGTTGAAATTTTTTTTAAAACCTACTATTAATTTCGCTTTTTAATAACATAATGAAATTTGGAAAATAAATAATTCATATCCGCAAATAATGCTAATATTATTTCTAAAAATCTCTTTGGTTTCATTTGAATAAAGTGTGGGGATAATTTATTTCCATTTCGCGCAGATAAATAAACACAACAAGTTTAATGCAACAATTGCTTTTGTTACCGAAAAATAAATAATGAAATTCACATATGTATAGGTTGTATATTTATTGATTATGGAATATATATCGATTTTGCAATCGGAGTATGAAAAACAACATAAAATGTTCATAAGCACATTTTTTACAATTAAATGTATAACTGAAAATTTAAGTCGGCTTTTGACCTAGTACTAATTTAACTTAGCTTGTATTTATTATATCAAGAACATAAAAAGCAATGCATAAATGTATATGGAGGAATGTTTTTAATTCGCAGATAATATAAGATTAACCATTATCATTGTGATGAATTTTTTTTAAATACATTTATTAAATTAGTCATAGCTTCGTTAGTCTCAGTGTATCTCAATTCGAATGAATTGTAAAATTCCTTAAATATTTATTTTTAACATCACTCTCTCAAACGTTTTAGTATATTGATGTATGTTTTTTTGAGTGATATCACGTGTTGATTTTTGTTGTGTGAAATGTCACCAACTATTCATTTCGACCGAGCTGTACTTATATATGTATACTTGAAAGACGCTTTGTATCTTTTATATTAAACAGTATATTGTTATGGGGTACAATAACAATCCTTGCGAAATGAAACAAGAACAATCTGCCAAAGCACATAAAAACCCGATATAGGTATACAAGAACTCATACTCGTAAGCAAGTGTAATAAGTAATATACAACATATTTATGTTTGCTGTAATCCTTGCTTGCTCTAAAAAGCTTCTTTCTGGTCTACCATGTCGTATTGTTGAGAAAATATCACGTAATTTGTGATGGAACATTCCGAGAAAAGTAAAAGTTTTTTTTACAAATATGGCGTCGCATGAACTTGTGCAATCACTCGCAGTTTTGGTGTTTATGCATAAATATTTCCTTTCTTTGCTTTTAAGATTATTTGGAAACATGTTTGGGAAATAGAATTGTATCTTACGATAATATTTCTTCGCTTAGATTTTTTGATTATTTTGAGTCAATCTCTGGTGAAGATTAAGTGTTAATTTGTTGTTAATATCTGTTTTAGTTTTAAGACACCCATCATAAATAAAAAGCATGCGTGAGACTCTCCCGGGGTAGAAGTGAAACTTCTTAGCTCCTAGGAAAAGTTGATTTTATGCATTGTTTTTTTTCCATTTATAAAACGATTTGATTTTGATTGATTTTGATTGATCATCAAAGAAAGCATTATTAACTGTAATGTCGTATAGTCTATAAAGAGGAGTTTGGATTAAATATTGTAGCCATATTTGTATAGTTCTTTTTCTCACCAAACCAATTAAATAACTCGATCTGTAAACTTTTCTTCTTTTCATGTGGATATTAATACAATTGAAATGATAGAAGCAAGAAGGAAAATTAAAATTGGAAACACAGAAGCAGGACAGAAAAAATATAAGGAACTAAGGAACTTAATTAATAGGAAATGCAAGCTAGCGAAAGAAGAGTGGATAAAAGGAAACTGTGAGGATATTGAGGAGGATATGAGAAGAGGTAAAGTAGATTTGGGCTACAGGAAAATTAAGTCACATTTTTCTAAAGTAAAACCAAAGGGTAACATTATATGTGATAAGCAGGGTAAGGAACTCACAGAAAATAAGGAAAAAGCTAGAAGATGGAAGGAGTATCTTGAAGATTTATATAAAGGTAGGCAGGACATGGAGGAGCTAGAAAGTGTGGAACAGATAGATGAGGATGACTTAGGTCCTAGCATACTTAGGTCAGAGTTTCATAGAGCATTAAATGATTTACGGAATAACAAAGCAGCGGGGATTGATATGATACCAGCCGAATTAATAAAACACGCAGGGGAAAAAATGCAGGAGCGATTATACAGGTTAGTTTGTAAAATATATGAGAAGGGAGAAGTACCACAGGATTTTCAGCGTAGTAGAATAGTAACAACGCCGAAGAAAATAGGAGCTAATTTGTGTGAGAACTATAGGACCATTAGCCTACTATCACATGCATCGAAGATATTGTTAAAGATTATTTATAGGAGATTAGAAAATAAAGTAGAGGAAAGGCTAGGAGAAGATCAGTTTGGTTTTAGGAAAAACAGAGGGACGAGAGAGGCGATTCTAGCACTAAGAACGGTAGTAGAAAAAAGAAAGAGGGTAGGAAAGGTAGGCCTAGATTGGAGTATGTGAGTCAGATAGTTGAAGACGTTGAGATGAATAGCTATAGGGAGATGAAGGGATTAGCTCAGGATAGATCGGCATGGCGTGCTGTTTCCAACCAATCTTTAGGATTGCGGACTCTTTAACTATTAATACAATGATCATCATCAATGTCTCTTGGCAAATGATTCACCATCGTATTCACAGATATTGGAGAACATTAATAATTTGCCCATAAATTCTAATGTTGACCATGTCGTAAACGTCGAATTTGCATAAATGGAATTCTGGTTGAAATTAACTTCTCTGACACTAAATCTAATTTTGGTAGATGACCAGGTCATTCTGGGTAGACAAAACCATTTGACTTCGATAACATTGGAATGGTATTCCGAGTGAGAGCATTTCGGCATGAATTGCACGCTTCAAATCACATCTTCAATGCTAATGTAAAAGTATGTAAAAGTTGCTCGTGCTTAGGATCAACAGGTTTCACATCGTTCTTAAACCATATTCGATCATATATAAAACACACTGTACCTAGCGGATTATTGAAAAATTATTTATCAAATTCGCGATGAGCAGGTTGAAAGAATGTAAATTTTGTGTATGATGCACTAGTGGGTGCATTTCTGTTTGTCGATGGCTCGCTCAGCTGTATCAGATTCATTTCGTTGATCTCTCACACCGCGTGTATCTTCACGTGAAGACGGCACGCCTGAATCAGTGGCATTCAAATTCTCTATACCACTCACTGTGTCCTCACTTAACGACGGTATCGATTCATCCAATGTATTTGAGGTCGCTGGAAGGTTATGTTGTCCACCGTGTTTCTTTAACGCCCTTTGCCTGGCTCGATACTCTCTACTTCTTTCCAAGGTACTTATTGGCACTTTTCTTGGCGGTTTATTCGCTTTCTTCCGTTCTCTAAAGGCTCATACTTTGTCTGTACTTGTCTTTTTCTCCATTTCACTTTTCACACAATGGAAATTGTTAGTTAAAAGATTAAGCTGTGTTTGTGTAATATATAATAAAATACGCAAGCGTCGACTGGTTCCCTTATGCTACGTATATGCACAGTACACGCGGCGCATGCGCGTAGCGTGCGTTTCACTTTTCGTGACGTTCAGGCCAATTTGCCATACCGTGCCTATAGAAGTTTCACTTCAAAAATTATGTATAATTACTTTATTAATATATCCTTTTATTTTCAGCGTTTAATATATATTTGTAGTTCAATGACTTTGTAGCGCATATTTTTGATGATCATCAAAAAAATCATCAGATAATTGAGTTATCAAAAAACTTTCATACAAACTAGAAATTGATTAAAAATAACTCAAGTCTAATTTATCGAAGAAAAGCGGATGCAAAATGCAAATGATGTGAATCTGCAGACTAACAGTTTATTGAAGCCTTCGAGTAACTACGAAACGGCAATAATAATATATCGATTTTCAAAATTATCAGCGCTTCTAGGAATAAATTTAATTATTGCGCGTATTATTTACATAATTATTATATCTGGGGTGATTGATTAAAATGAATGTGGTAAGACACAAATCGCTTGCAGAAACCACATTTATATGGTGCACCAATTATGACATTACATATTATTTATATATAACGTAATTATGAGCAAAACTTAAGATCAAATGTGTTGCTTATTTAGTTTGATTTCTACATTAAGTTAGGCTACATTTCTTGATATACTTTTTTTCATTCGAATGCGCGAATATTTTCTCCAATGTATGGCAAATGCTAAACAATATGAAGCATATGATGCAATTATATACTAATCCCTCTAATTTACACTTTTTTCCATATATAATTCTATATTCTTAAAGATTTTTTTCTTGCTTTTAGGTGAGTCTTATTTTTACGTCAAATCGACCATCCAACTTTATCGTTTGTATGACATTTACCTGCAGTATATCGGTAAGTGTTATATCTTCAGTGGTATTAGAAAAATTGTTATATACCTAACGTTCATTACAAAAATGTAACATGTGATATATCATTTATTTATAACGCAGCAACGTAAGAAAATGAAGCGCAACACATTTGGATTTTAAATGATTCGCTTTTATATAATTTTGCAATAACTTTTATCTTTTTTTACGAACATTCAGTATGTTATGCTAGAACTGCCATTACTTGTGCTAGATAGCATCTTGCATTTGATAAAGTAAATATTTTTATTGACTAAAAATCATATATAGCGGAAAAGGGAAATATACGCTATTCGATTGTGCAAACAGAGATTTTTTTTCTCGATCCTTGGAAATACGTGTATGTGTAGTTTTTCACCTACGTTATAAAAATATAATAAACGATTTTATTAGGTATCAAAAATACCTTATTTTTTTTTATTCTCGAAACTTTGGAGGGTTGATAGCATATAATTAAAAAAAAATCGCATACATTTCCCTTCGTAGTTTATATTAATTACTAGCGACTGTAATCATCAATATAAAAAATAATACTCTTCGTGGAAATATAAGTTTATTATATAAAATGATTATGACATGAAAATGATTATAAAATAAAACTTATGACATGATGATTGATTGGTAAACACTATTCATGTTTACAAATCATTGTATAAAATCATGTATACAAAAATGATTTTCAGTGAAATCTGAAATATCTTGGTTTTCTATTATTGTAAATTTAGGGTTGCTCGGTGAACATTTTCTGTGGAATCTATAAGATACTTCTTGATTGTGCATTGATAATAACTAAATGTGAAAAATAATGAAGGTGAATGACTTTAAGGGCGTGATGGTAGAGGTACTAATAATAATTGAAGCACTTTGAAGAAAGTGGATATAAAAGGATATAAAGCACAATGTATGGACGTAAAAGATTTTTTCGGGTTGGAAAATGTTGGCAATTTAAATGAACTAAATGGTCTTCAAATGTATAAAAAAAACACTTTTTCTATATATGCAGATATTTTCGTTTCCATATTTAAAATGAAATAATTTTCGCTACAATTTGCTTCACTAAAAATTATTTTACACAATCTTACTGGCAACCTTATATATCACACACAGACAGAAAATCATAGCCACATCTGTGACCGCGAAGAAAATTCTTGTATGTGACGTCATTAAGGGTGCGAAATATTTTCCAGATATCTGGCGAACATATTTTCGCACAATACATTTTGAAAATGAATAATGTGTCAGATAGAGACGCTTGTACGTTTTAGGCCATAATTCTATTTTAATCTTCCATATCTTCGGTAGTTCATTTAAACTTCAGGATGAATGCAAACTTGCTCTGTAATAAATTCCGCGCACTTCTCACAGTCCAAAAAAGAATGCCTTTCATATTCAAAACATCTTGCGTGGTGGTTGCGAAACTGGTAAAGTTTCTTGATGTCGTCGAGAGTCTGGATGATGAGGAGGTGTTGTTTCAACTGCTGCACTTATTACAAAAAGCAATTAACGAAAGTACAGCTGTAAATATAAATAACACCGTAGCAGAGAGAAATTTGTGATTTATTTCAGTGAAATGAGTACGTTTAGAATTTCGTTAGATATTAACAATTCCAATAACGATTTCGACTTCAATTTGCGACCAAAATAGTGGTATCTAAACTTAGGTTGGTGATTTTATATGATTTGCTATTTTCATCTAACATATTGTCAAATTTAGTTCCTATTCAAAATAAAACGATTTTGAATATGTTGATTTAATAAACACTACGCGTGTTTAATGTCAATTAGTAAAATAAATGGAAACCATTTAGAAACTTGTATAAACTCCTGAATACTAGCTTTGAAACGAAACTGTTTTGCAGAAAAGTTATTATCATTTTATAAATACAAAAATTATTAATTAAGTTTGGAAGGTGGAAATTGTTTGTTAGTGCCGAAACAAATTTAAAACATATCATGAAGTTTTCGCCTCGCTCTGGCCAAATTATTATTTAGAATACTTTAGAATTTGAGGGATTTTATAATATATTTTTAAAAATATCGTGCGTATTATTTATTTAGTATTGCTTGATATCGAATTTTGAAATATATCCCCGCGAAGGATAAAGTGAAGGTAGTAGTTCGTATTAGGACGGAAATGGAATTTTTATTGATTCAGAAGAAGTCCCAAACGACAATATGATAACATGACATGAGAATTGTTACTGGAAAATATTGGAATAAATGAACCAATCTCAATATTTTTTATATAATACGAAAGATGTATATTACTAGAATTAATATAATCCTTATAATCCTTGTACCATTTGTATACGCTTAGAACTTCTTTCGAACTTCTAGGACAAGGCATTTCTTATTTATTTTGAACTATATTCCATTTATATTGTAGCAAAAATCGTAATTTTTTACAAATTAAAAAATGTTGAAGTTCATTGAAATTAAAGTAATCTTTTTCAAAATTATACATACAGCTCTATCGGTACTGATTCCATTCAAGCTTTACATAAATCCTTATAAAATTGCAGTTTAGGTTATAGAAGATGAGTAGAAAAATGGAAGGGTAGCTTTATACCTCAGAATTGTATTTTGGAAAGGGTTCCAAAAAGACAGTAACAACAGAAAGCTATCATAACTTTTCATTTTTATAATATGGACATTTGGTCTTCCTGTTTTTGAATTGTCTTCTTTGCTAAACAATTCGCTTGTTAATGCTTCTCACTGATGATGGAAAGTTTATATATACTTCCGAAACCGGTATGAAATAAAGTAATTCAACAAGTGTAATTCTGTTGTTATTGTCTGTCCTTATGGCTTTAAGTTTTACGTATTATTATTTGCTTGATCTTTTTACCATGCACACTTCAGGGAAATCCTATGTGGCGATATTCTCAACATTCATGGCCCCGAAGGGATTTTGCTTTCTCGAAATATATCTTCCTGGGAGAGATTCGAACCCACGTGTAACGCAGCGAGTTAGTATTCATCCAACTATTCGTCCAAAATTGATTATGTGTAAATTACTCAGAATTTGATCAGAAATTTCGCTAATAATTTAGGATAAGAAAATATCGATAGGAAAATAAGTGGAAATAAAACAAAAATGCAAACTGTGGCAAGCAGGAGAGCGAAAGCGGAAAGACCCATGTTCAAATGTTAGATAATTAATCTAATCGTTTATATTAAATTAATAGCAAACGCTGAACAATGTAAGCTTTTTATGGCTAAGCGTGTAGGAAGTGGAACAATATTTTCATCTTTCATGTTTTCCGAGAAATGAATATTTTTGAAAGGAAATTCCGTTACATATTTCAGAGTCCACATTCTTCGCGACTCATACAATACTTGAATACTGAGAGTCCGGTTGTCACAAATCACTCGAGACTATTCCGAATTCTACAGACTTTACTTCCGGTAGGCAGTTACCATCTGGAGGACCCGTTTATACCGTACCGGTATCTTATCTTATAACATTTAAGTTATATAAGTTATATTTAAATGGGCGTAATAGTGACTGATTAAAAGGATCCTTTTAAAATTTTAATATTGCTCAATCGAGAGACAAGGTGCTTTAGTATTTAGGAGATAAAAATATTGAAATCACGAGCAAGAAAATTTTAACAACTTATCAATTTGAATGGCTTAGTTGTTAAACAAGTTTATTTGTTAAACAATGAGCGAGAAATTTTGTAACAACTTACCAATTTTAATTGCTGTATTAAATATTCTTTTAATTCTCAGAGAAAGTTGAAATATATAGAGGTTAATCTAAAACGTATAGCATTCGAAATGTATAGAAAAGAAATTGCAAAATTTAACATTTTATTAAGTAGGAAAAAAAATTTAATGCTTATATTATTTAATGCATACTTCTAATTTCAAAAATAGGACAAACACGTAGACCAATTGAAACTAGATTTAGGGAGCATTTAGCTCATTTCAGATTAAATAGAAGAGATAAAAGTGCTGTAGCCGAGCATATTTTTGACTAACTCAGATCATCCTATTCAAATTATGCACCCATCTTCAGTAGCAGAAGATAAAACTAAATAAAATACCTCTGTTGACTTATTAAATAAATAAGTCAACAGGACAGAAGTATTTTATTTAGTTTTAACTTGTGCTACTGAAGATGGGGGCATAGCCCTTGAAATGTACATCTAGCTACTTAATGCTTGTTACGGTATTTGGGCGATATTCTATATTAATATGAATTGTTCCTGATTTTTTATTAAAATTGTAGAATACTACATTTCAAACAATTAAATGCAGCTTCATATATTACGATTGACTTTCACTCAATATTTTTTTTTATAATTTATCGTACAATATTTTTAATATGAGATGTTGTGAAATATTTATTTATAGTTGTATAATCCCATCATTAATTTGCTAATCTTTTTGTCAGTTTGTAAGTAATCCATTTAAGATACAGTATTACCACAAGGAAACAAGAGGCATCTACAATCATAATTCTTTAAGGATTACATCCATTTCTTGTGAACGCATTGTACAGTTTTCCCTTAGAATGTTCATCAGGACCCCACTTTATATCCCCAATCCAAGTCGTAATCAAATCCTCTTTAGAATTCTGCGAACGTTCCACCCAAACACCACCACTATAATATACACGCATAAGTACTTACCACCCGCAAATTCAAATCTGGTGATGAAGACGACCGCATACCGTCTCGCGGTATAAAGGGATGTCTTGTGTGGATTCTGCTAAATAATTAACACCTTGCAGCAACTTCGACGCGGATTACAAAATGTTGACTCAATGGAAGTTAGTTAAAATATGTTACGCTTATTTAGGGGATTAATTTATTATACAACATTTTATACCCTAAATAAGTATATCATATTTTAATTTTACTGTTTTTTTATCATATAAATTTGTTATTGCTTTGTTACAAAGAAGATATATTTATTTGTGGTAAGTTTAAATTGAGTTAGCAATACTTTTGAAATACGAGGCAATCAACCTACTTAAGTTAGATCGTAAGCTCAAATTGAACTGCGCATGGACTTCTTCCATCCACTAAATTTGCTTTTGCTCTGTTACAAACAATATCTATTTACTTGTGGTAAGTTTAAATTGAGATATCAACATTTTTGAAATACGAGGCAGCTCAACCTGCTTAAGTTAGATCGTAAGCTCAAATTGAACTGCCAATGGACTTCTTCCATCCACTAAATTTGCTTTTGCTATGTTACAAACAATATATATTTACTTGTGGTAAGTTTAAATTGAGATATCAACATTTTTGAAATACGAGGCAGCTCAACCTGCTTAAGTTATATCGTAAGCTCAAATTGAACTGCCCATGGACTTCTTCCATCCACTAAATTTGCTTTTGCTATGTTACAAAGAAGATATATTTACTCGTGGTAAGTTTAAATTGAGATATCAACATTTTTGAAATACGAGGCAGCTCAACCTGCTTAAGTTAGATCGTAAGCTCAAATTGAACTGCCCATGGACTTCTTCCATCCACTAAATTTGCTTTTGCTATGTTACAAAGAAGATATATTTACTTGTGGTAAGTTTAAATTGAGATATCAACATTTTTGAAATACGAGGCAGCTCAACCTGCTTAAGTTAGATCGTAAGCTCAAATTGAACTGCCCATGGACTTCTTCCATCCACTAAATTTGCTTTTGCTATGTTACAAAGAAGATATATTTACTTGTGGTAAGTTTAAATTGAGATATCAACATTTTTGAAATACGAGGCAGCTCAACCTGCTTAAGTTAGATCGTAAGCTCAAATTGAACTGCCCATGGAATTCTTCCATCCACTAAATTTGCTTTTGCTATGTTACAAAGAAGATATATTTACTTGTGGTAAGTTTAAATTGAGATATCAACATTTTTGAAATACGAGGCAGCTCAACCTGCTTAAGTTAGATCGTAAGCTCAAACTGAACTGCCAATGGACTTCTTCCATCCACTAAATTTGCTTTTGCTACGTTACAAAGAAGATATATTTACTTGTGGTAAGTTTAAATTGAGATATCAACATTTTTGAAATACGAGGCAGCTCAACCTGCTTAAGTTAGATCGTAAGCTCAAATTGAACTGCCCATGGACTTCTTCCATCCACTAAATTTGCTTTTGCTATGTTACAAAGAAGATATATTTACTTGTGGTAAGTTTAAATTGAGATATCAACATTTTTGAAATACGAGGCAGCTCAACCTGCTTAAGTTAGATCGTAAGCTCAAATTGAACTGCCCATGGACTTCTTCCATCCACTAAATTTGCTTTTGCTATGTTACAAAGAAGATATATTTACTTGTGGTAAGTTTAAATTGAGATATCAACATTTTTGAAATACGAGGCAGCTCAACCTGCTTAAGTTAGATCGTAAGCTCAAATTGAACTGTCCATGGACTTCTTCCATCCACTATTCCTCTTCGTTTTAGTTTGTGAATAGCGTATTTCAAATATTTCTTGATTAATACGTAGGTAAAAATATTTCTACGGCATTTTCTGTCTTTATTCTGTTGGCAACCTCGCCCAAAATCTTTGCACTGATGGTGCATTTGTTGCCGTAATATGTAACACACGCCGGTCTAACAGGTTGTTGTATCGGATGACCCATATTCTGTTTTCTATTTTCCGCTAAATTTCACTCGATTAAAAAAATTTAAAAATACCTAGCATTATATCCGTAATACTTAAACTTATACACAATCATTGTACCCTCGGATTGTACCTTTAAAATTTTTATTAAAATTCTAGAAATATTTTGTGGATTTAAATGGCAATTAAAAATATTATTCTTAGATAAACGTGCATAATCGTCTTCTAATCCTCTTCATAATCCTGCGATTTATTTGACAACCTTCTTTTGAAGAAGAAATCATTGTCTTTATTATGGAAAAAAAAATTTATTATGGAAAAAATTATGGAGAAATTTATCTTGTATTTCATGTTTGATTATACGTCATTATATATATTACACGCATCAAAATAACATTTTGGCATCTATATATTTTTTTTTTTACTATTATGTCGTTGAAAGCTGTCTAAAGTTTCTGCACTTGATAAATATTTGATTTATATTTGTAGACCTTAGAGACCTTCAGACCTTCACACTTCATATTTTATAATTTAACTTCGCTTTCATTATATTTCATAACCCAACTTCCCTTATATAATGCTCTTAGAAACACGCTTTGATAAATTGGATTTCTTAAAAACTCATCTAGATTTGGGCTTTGGGATAGTTAATTTAACTTCATTAGTTAATTTAGCAATTTTATTGAGCTATATAATTTATAATACTTTTCGTATACTCAAGCATATTGCGCTATATTTTTGTAGCGTCTGTCTGGACATGATTTTTAATAAAATTTCTTTATCCATAACGATAAAGTATAATTTATCCATAATTTATCCATTATTCTTTACACCGGACTATTTCCTGTGACAATTTTCAGCCTGATTTATTTATTTGAAAAATGAATAATTTGTTTTCTTTATTTTTATGGGAAATCTATAGATATAAGATTGACCTCATCGAATAATATTTTCTATAAAAATATCTAATTTCTATTGAACAAATTTAATGGTTTTACCAAACATTGTAAAAGTGTAAAAACACCCCTATATTATTACATCCTTATAAATATGAAATTTATCTTCAATATTAGTATTACGCAATAATTAGGGAAGTAATTAGTTCTTTCCTGTAATATAGGCTATTACGATTTACCACCCCCCACATTATTCGCATATTTGTTCAGGACAAGGACTGTCCTTAGCCATTATTAAGTATAGGAAATTTGTTTTTCATTTATACTGTTAGAAACTATATTTTTTACTTCGTCAAAACTAATATCGAATTTGGTGCCATTGCACCAAAGTTTTTTGTTTGCACATAATATATATGCACCTTACAGGTGCATCAAGTTCCTTTATAAAACGAATGGAATCTGACGTTAGTCGAGGTAACGCATATAATAGAATTAATTTATCTCTGGTGCCGTTGCTCCTCTTTCTTATACAGCGGCTAAAGTTGACGTGACGCTCCTTGTTAATGTCCTTGTATATCCTTTTATAAACGTATATTATGTCCAGAGGAATATTTTTCCCCTGGAGACGACAAGTCCGTAGAATTTATATTGCAATAGATTTTCTGCACAGGACATTTCTGTAATATCATCCTACGCTTATAATAATATATGTTACAAACATAAAACTGATAAATCACTTCATAATTTTTACATATATGGAGTTGATATATTATTGGGAACATATCGCATAAACAAATCTAGAATCATTCTCATTTTATACTAATATTTTGCCAATAACAAAATTATAGACTATATAGCGTATTAATATTAACGAAAGGATTAAGCAGTGGCGGTTCCTTATGCAGGCCACAGGGCCACGCGCCCCTCCTGAACATTGAGCGCATCACCGTAGATATATAATTGTATTTCGATATTTTATCGCGCCATTATTTTTCCTAAAAGATAAAGCTTGCGCCGCGAACATACCTAACACTCATGACTCAACACGATATGGCAGCTAGCAAGTACCAGTCAAATGCATATGCCCTATCTGTTGGAAGCGCTAGAGTTAATGTAACACACATACCAATGGCTTGGGAAGAGTCATAGCAACGTGATGTCACGCTGCTTCTAATATATAGTTGTTTATAAATATTGAATGTCACGATACTTTAGCGCCGAAGAACAGCCAAAGAACCACAGCCACAGTTCAGAGAATAGAGTAGTCTGGTATATATGTATATAAATTGATATAGAATAGCCAGATTAGACAGTAGCATTTGTTCTGTGTATGTACGATATGTACGTATGTACGATTTTGCCACGTGTTTCTCCAAGAATATATTTTATAGAAATAACTTAATAAAAATGAATAGTGTTAGTTCTTTATTACTTAGTTCTTTAAAAAAAATTATAACACAGATGAAGGATAGATTCTCATATCGTGGCCATCTACAAGCCGCTGAGTTATTTAACACGAAATCGGTGCCAACATTTTCTAAACAATTTCCAGTGGACCTTTTGGAAACCGTGTGTCATGCATATCCGTTTTTGAATAAAACCAGATTAAAAACAGAATTAGAAGTCATTTACTCGCGTCCGGATTTGTATCAAATAATTGGAGCAACAAATTTTCTTTCGTCATTGCTACAAAATAATCTCAGTGAAACTTTCCCGGAAACTATAAAAATACTTAAAATTATTTTAACAACCCCGATGACCACTGCTGAATCAGAACGTTGTTTTTCAGCACTTAAAAGAATCAAGACTTTTTTGCGAAATGCTATGGGTAATGATCGTTTAAACGCGTTGGCGATGATGTGTATTAATAAAAATGTGGCGCGAGATATTTATAATTTTAACGAAAAAGTTTTGGAAAAGTTTATATCAATGAAAGGTAGAACAGTGGAATTCACTTTCAAGAAATGATTGATTTTAATCATTTTGCATCCATTTTAGGTCAGATTTCTCACTATTATGTTATTTTTTAAGAAATGCGCCCCCCAGATTGAAATGGCACGAGCCTCCACTGGGATTAAGTAAGGATAAAGTTGATTAATAAATTATAAGTATAGAGATTTAGCGTTTCTCATATTTTACATTTAGAGTAACCGCTTGAGTTTAAGAAGCTTAATTCTAAATGCAACCAATATTGTAGAATAAGTTTGTTGGCTTTTAAAAGATTCAATTAATTAAATATAGTAGGATTAGCCTTCCTTAAATCTTAAGTTTTAAGTTATTACCTAATACAGAATTTTTTTTGTTGGAACAGTTTTTAATGTCGACAAGTTTCAATTGCATTAATTTTCCTTAAATTTTCTCAAATTCTTGAAAGAAATCTTAAAAATGAAGAATAGAATTTTTACTAGAAGGTTTTTCAAAAATAATTCTCTTCACAGTAAAAAAAAAAATGTATGCTATTAAACACAGGACATCACACAAAAATTCTTTTAACATTTAATAACTTGCAAAATTGTATTTGGCATTCTCCAAAGCTTTGTTTTTCAATACTATAATTATTATTTTTAGATTGGATTTCGTTTCATTTTCACTGAAAATTAGATATAACAAATATATGTATGCATTGTAATAAAAATTATATACTTAAGTTATTCATATCTAAATTGTATATTTCCAAACCGTTAGTTTTAAATTTGTGTTCATGTGAAAATCCTTCTACTAAAATCCTTTTTTGGGTTCCATTTGCGTGCGCCCTCTGTGATACTGAACACGTACGATAAAATGAAAATCGTCACAAAATCGAACGCTTTTCAGCGTTGGCAGGTTTTCTAGTCTTGCGCTTTAGGAAACTGGAGAGCCTATCGATTTTCTGTTTTCTATTACAACGCGATCTGCAAGAGAGGTCGTAATCTAAGGATGTAGCAGTTGTATAGAAAAATTTAATGGAAAAGGGTTTACTTTAAATTTCATTATTAATTAAAGCCACAAATCTGTAATGTTCAAGCGCAAAGGAAAATAACTATTACGAATATCTTCCAAAAATGATTTATAAGCAGGATGCGTATTTTGAACGCTTTGTCCTCATATGCAGTAGCATTTTCAGCATACGTATGAAATAGAAATGCGGAAATAAAATTACTTTGATTTTGAATTGATAGCAGAGCATAAGTGTGTTTTTATTTTTAACCTGAAAACGTAAAAATTTTTCGGGCTTTGTTCAAAATAATATTTCATCAATAATTCGCGATTAGTTTGATAGATAATCTCGAGTGGCAACGTTTTATCTGCTATATTTATCATTGTCGTATTATAAAACCTCTAATGTTGGCACTAATGCAACTTTGGTATTTTGTTAATAAATATTTAACGAGTGTATTTTATAATAGTGTTATAAGCTACAGTTTTATTATATTTTTAAGCCAACTTCGATAACGGAATGAACTCTTCTGCACATTGTTGCCTCATCCACAAAATATTAGCCACAAAATGAAATAAGCAATTATATAATGAGCACCATTCGATCTTTTCTTTTAATCAGATAAATATCTTAATTTCTCCTAGGACTATAAATCTGCCACAAATCAAGCAATTAATATATTTTTCAAGAAACTCGAAGATTCAAAGCAACAAAATTAAGAATAGTTTGATCGACAAAAAGATTTTGATTTCTACAGATTTATATACGTTTCCTCAACTACCTTAAGCAATGTTACATATTTACAAAAACGTTTGCATTCGTTATATTCTTTTATATTTCTTCAATTTTTTTCTCCGTAAAGTATATAAACACGTTTAAGGCTGCATTTTCTTCGTTCCTTTTACAATTAACTTGATTATTCAGCCGCAGAAAAAAAAATCTATAATACGTCCTTCAACCAATTTCATTTCCAGCATTAATATCAAATAAACGCATGGCAACGTTGCCGTAATCTGTGGCAACTGCAAGGGAGCTTTCGGCTCACAAAATGTTATAAAGGATGCAACCACAGAATTTTACATACAAAGAAGTTGGACTTTGCGGGAAAGCTGTAGTTACGAAACTACGGCTTAAATCTGTTAAAACCATCCTTTATTTGAAGGATGCAATTATATATAATTGCAGACATAATATTATTAAATAAATTAAATAGACAAAATGAAATCTAAATTCATTAAATTTGTTTTAGATTTATGCATGTACGAGGTGTATTTAAAAAGTAATGAGACTGTTACAATAAAACTCTTTATTTATTTTATATTTACAATTCGACCTTATCACCTTCAAAATAGTTCCCTTCTGAGGCCACACAGAGCTGGAGACGTGGCACCCACTGCTCATAGCAGTGTTGGAAGTCGTTAAGTGGGATCGAACGAAGTTGGTCCGTAACGGTTTTATGAATGACGTTTATAGTGCCAAAATAATGTCCCTTGAGTTGAATTTTCAACATGGGAAAAAGGCAGAAGTCACAGGGTGATAGATCAGGTGATAAGGAGGGCTGAAGAACCACTGAAATTCTTTTTTGTGTCAAAAATTGCCTAATAGAGAGTGCTCTGTTACAAGGTACGTGTCATGATGCAACATCCAACTTTCAGAAATTCTTGGTCTGACTCGAAGAACTCTTTTCCTTAGTCTCTTGAGAACTTCGTGGTAAAAATGCTGATTGACAGTTTGCTCCGGGGGCACAAACTCCTTATGAACAATCCCCTGACTGTCGAAAAAGCAAATGAGCATTGTTTTAATCTTGGATTTGCTCATCCGTGCTTTCTTCGGACGTGGTGAGTCTGGGGGTGTGCTACTCCTTTTTTGCCGAACAAAATATCGTACATGCTTTAGCAATCTATCTACATTATGTATAATGTAGGGTCAGAGCTTTCCGAGTCTATTATCGAACCATTGTCCTCATGACGTCATACCTCGCATGTATATAGGATACAACCTGCCAAACATCTACACAAGCACATCGATGCTCACACACTTGTTGTTTATTCATTGTGTACCTCGTTGGTTTATTTAACAACAGCGGACATTCTTCGTTAGCTACAGCACAGTCTATATAACTGTAAGAGTTACTTAGATTTAGCGCGAAGGATAATAAGGTAGATACCGTCGGCTAATCCATCAACACGATTGTGTATATTTACAATGGGAAGCTTTTACGTTATTGGATTTGTTGAGGTAATTATTTCAAGTAACGCATATACGTACATATTATCAATATACAGGCGGCCCTCGACTTTCCCACATAATTGGTTCCTGAAAATATGTGCGAATGTTGAATGTTCGAAGGTAGAGGGATGTAATAAAAACATCAAAAATTGTATTTTTAAATTTAAATTTATCAATAATAATATTTATTTATCAATATACATAATTAAGTTAATGATGTGTGTTTAATTGCTTTCAGGTGTTTTCTTTATAAACTTGTCAAGAGTTAGTTGAATACCACCTTTTTTTTCTTTTCTTGATAAAGAGTTCTATAACATGCTGTGTCTCTCTCAATCGCCCTACGTACTTGAGATATACGTTCTACATTGGGATCACATTCTTCCACGATAGTCAACATTTTGTCAAGATGCATGTTTTTGATTGATTCATTCATATTTTTGATTGTCAAAGTCTGGACGATTTTATCAGCTTGTTCTTCCTCACTTTCATTGTGTATTTCATTTAGCTCTTGTTGCTCAATTAAGTATTCATTTGACAGAGGTATTGAGTGAGATTCAATCAACTCATTAACATCTTCGTTGTTGACGTCCAAGTTTATTTCATTCATTAGGCTTACTATTTCATCCGTGATAGTTTCCGGAGTTTCTTCAGAATTTATAAAATCATTCATCATTTGTGGGCATAATTGTTTCTAGGAACTTTTCATTGTTGACTCTTTCATTTCAGCCCACGTATCTCCAATATTATTTATTGGATTCCATATATTATAGTTCTTCCAAAAATTTCTTAATGTAGGCCCACCTTCCCTGTCAGTTGCCTTGATGGCCTGATTCATTATTGTCCTCATATAATATCGCTTAAACGTAGCTATCACTGTTTGGTCCATGGGCTGTATGAGGCAGGTAGTATTGGGAAGAAGAAACACAACATTGATTTCCGGGTATAAATTCTGCAGAGATTTTAGGTGTCCTGGAGCATTGTCTAAGATTAATAATGCTTTAAACTATAAATTTTTATCTCTACAATATTGCTTAACTGCCGGCACGAAATAAAAAGTGAACCAATCTTTGAATATTAACGCAGTGACCCAGGCTTTTTTATTTGATTTCCAAATGACTGGAAGCAATTCTTTATCTTTCCCTTTCAATGCTTTGGGATTTTCTGCTTGATGAACTAACATTGGCTTCAATTTTAAATCACCAGCTAAGTTTCCACCAAGAAGCAATGTCAATCGGTTTTTAGAAGGTTTATGTCCAGGGGAAACTGATTCTTCCTTCGATAACAATGTACGGATATTACCGTTGGCAGGTATAATACTTTATCGTCATTATTTCATTGTTATTTAACATCGCCTTACGCTAAATTCTGTACACGATTTAATGGGATGTCAAACATGGCATTCTTCTAGATGCATTTTTGAAAATAGATTTAAATTTTTCAGGATTTAGATACTACTTCTCTAAATGGCATACATATACAAGGGTGTCCCACGTATCTATCGACAGTTTACTTTTTATTGCCATATCTGTAATATCCAAATTAAACAAAACTTTACCACAACATAGTTTAACCAACATACTAAATCTCAACGTGATCACCATTATTCTCTTCAATTTTGAACAAACGTTCATTCTCATTTGAACAGTAACTTGCTGAAATGCAACGATAATGCGTTCCTTCAACACCTGAATGTTCGCCGGTCGTGTTGTATAGACTTTGGGCTTAATAAAGCCCCACAGAAAAAAAATCGCACGGTGTCAAATCCGGTGATCGAGGAGGCCAAGGCATATTTGGGGATCCACGTGCCATCCAACGATCCGGGAATTGTTCGTTTAGCCAATTTCGAACCACTCGTCCCCAGTGTGGAGGAGCCCCATCCTGCATAAAGATTACATCGTTTTGGATTTCTCGTGCTTCCAATTCTGGATAAAATTCTGTTTGCAGCATTTGGAGATATCGAACACTATTGACAGATTCATCAAAAAAAAATGGTCGGAAGACACCACAATCACCAATTGCAGCCAATACTGTTGTTTTGGGGGAATGCAACGATTCTTCGACAAACCATTGAGGATTTTCGCTAGCCCAATAACGATGATTATGGCAGTTGACACGACGATCAAGATGAAAATAAGCTTCATCCGAAGACATCAAATTGGATAAATCATCAGGATTTTCAGAAATTCTGTTCCTTTTCACCCTGTGCGAATTCCAGTCGGTTTGCTTCGTCTTCCTCCGTTAATTTTTGCACAACTTGAATTTTATATGGATGCCATTTGAGGTCCTTAAGAATCCTCCCGATTGTGGTACGGCTGATTTAAAGAGCATTGAAGGCACGGCGTAAGGATGAATGCAGATTATCAGTAAAATGTTCTTGAACACGATCCAAATTTTCACCAGAACGAATTGATCTGCTGCGCTTTCTTTCGACATCGAGGACACTGCCTGTTTCCATTAGGGCATTGTGCCATTTGTAAATGGTATCCCTTGATGACGGGTCACGATCGAATTCTTCTCGAAATTTCTGATGAACCAAAATAGGTTTTCTGGTCCATTCAAACCAACTCGCCACTTTAGCACATTCGCGAATAGAATGCGCCATAATAATTTGAATATTTTAAAGAAATAATGACTTAGGTGCCTAAAAATGAAGAGTAATAAAATTAAACTGTTTGCTTTATATTGTATTAAAATTTCAAGAAAATCTGACAAAAACTCGAAAAGTTATTTCGAAAAACAAAACTATCGATAGATACGTGGAACACCCGGTATA
This sequence comes from Leptodirus hochenwartii, assembly GCA_947310635.1. Lineage (NCBI taxonomy): Eukaryota > Metazoa > Arthropoda > Insecta > Coleoptera > Leiodidae > Leptodirus > Leptodirus hochenwartii. The sequence continues at coordinate 6,495,688 of OX371176.1, read as the reverse complement.
TAAGGTTTGCATTTATTCATAACGCCACTCTGAAAGTAGTGGGGATAAATTTGTTATTAGTTTCTATTAGCTTGTGGTACCTTTCTATTCTGAGCAAAGTTTCGGGCCGTAACATTTCCCGATAAGTGTAGAAATAATAATAATTAATAAATATTATATAATAAATAATTATAATATAAAAGGGTAATTAACTCTTTTGTAAACGGCCGATGTTTTCAAGCAAGAAGTTCCACATTTAAATTAAATTTTCTATTACACTTTTTACTGCACTAATCCACAATAATAATTTGCAAGCAGATTTTCGACGTTATAAATATCTTCCTTTTGAGAATATTATCGTATTCAAAAATTATATATTATAATGGTTATTCATCTGGTTGAATTTGCATAGTTTATTGCTCTGATTTTACTCTTGCGCTTGCTGATCAATGCAGTTCTTAAATGTTCATATCATACCATACATTTTCCGCATTTTTTACAACCATATTTTTACTCATGTTAATGTTTCCTTCGCCTTGAAATATGAAAACGTAATAATGCCAAATTTTTCTTTTGGGATATCTTAAAATTGCATTTGTGTCCTGCCGGTTGTGTGATTCCAAAAACTGAAAAGTACACCTAAAAATTCAACTTCTCTCGTAAAGTAAAAAAAAAAACTTGCCTGGCTGTTACTAGAACACTCTTAAGAAAAAAGGTGTAATGAAGCGGATACTCGCAAAACCCGCCCAAACTACAAACTTTTGACGAGATTACTCTTCAAATTGCCTAAATCAGCTCCGAGTAAACAATATATTTCGCAATATATTTTTTCACAGCGCTTAGGAAAACAAAATCGTTTTAGAATCGCCAACACCAATTGCAAATCGAAAATAAATTTCTAAAAGTGCAACTTCAAATTAACGAATCTTGCATTTAAGTCCAAACAGGTCAGAGTAGATGTCGATAGGTTAAAATTAGCTGATGTATGTGAAAAGTACAAGCAGAAAGTAGAAATCATGGCTAATGGAACATCAAGGAGCGACTTAGATTGCGAATGGAGGGAAATCAGAAATGGGTTAACTACAGCAGCAAATGAAGTATTAGGCACAAAGAAAAGGGCAGGTAGGAGGGAATGGATCACGGAAGAAATAGTTGAAATGATAGAAGCAAGAAGGAAAATTAAAATTGGAAACACAGAAGCAGGACAGAAAAAATATAAGGAACTAAGGAACTTAATTAATAGGAAATGCAAGCTAGCGAAAGAAGAGTGGATAAAAGGAAACTGTGAGGATATTGAGGAGGATATGAGAAGAGGTAAAGTAGATTTGGGCTACAGGAAAATTAAGTCACATTTTTCTAAAGTAAAACCAAAGGGTAACATTATATGTGATAAGCAGGGTAAGGAACTCACAGAAAATAAGGAAAAAGCTAGAAGATGGAAGGAGTATCTTGAAGATTTATATAAAGGTAGGCAGGACATGGAGGAGCTAGAAAGTGTGGAACAGATAGATGAGGATAACTTAGGTCCTAGCATACTTAGGTCAGAGTTTCATAGAGCATTAAATGATTTACGGAATAACAAAGCAGCGGGGATTGATATGATACCAGCCGAATTAATAAAACACACAGGGGAAAAAATGCAGGAGCGATTATACAGGTTAGCTTGTAAAATATATGAGAAGGGAGAAGTACTACAGGATTTTCAGCGTAGTAGAATAGTAACAATGCCGAAGAAAATAGGAGCTAATTTGTGTGAGAACTATAGGACCATTAGCCTACTATCACATGCATCGAAGATATTGTTAAAGATTATTTATAGGAGATTAGAAAATAAAGTAGAGGAAAGGCTAGGAGAAGATCAGTTTGGTTTTAGGAAAAACAGAGGGACGAGGGAGGCGATTTTAGCACTAAGAACAGTAGTAGAAAAAAGAATGAGGGTAGGAAAGGTAACTTGCATAGCTTTTGTAGACTTAGAAAAGGCATTTGATAATGTAGATTGGGACATAATGTTTAGAATTTTAAAAGAAACGGGTATAGATTATAAGGATAGGAGAATAATTTTTAATTTATATAAACACCAAACTGCCTTAGTTAGAATTGAGGGGGAAGAAGAGGTAGCAAAAATAGGGAAGGGAGTTCGGCAGGGATGTACACTCTCACCGTTATTATTTAATCTATATCTAGAAGATGCAATAAACAAAGTAAAAGAAGAGTATAGTGTAGGTGTGAATGTACAAGGAGAGAAAATATATATGTTGAGATTCGCCGACGATATAGCTATATTGGAAGAAAGCGAAAAGAATTTAGAAAGGGTATTGAATGGTATGCAGGCAGTATTGACTAGGGATTTTAACATGAAAATAAATATAGGTAAAACTAAAGTGATGAGGTGTGACAAAAAGGAATGCAGTAGAAAAATGAGGATCACAATAGGAGATAATAGAATCGAAGAAGTGTCAGATTTTTGTTATTTAGGCAGTAGAATCACAAAAGATAATCGAAGCAAGGTAGATATAAAGTGTAGGATAGCACAGGGTAGGAAGGCATTCGTAGAAAAGGAACAGATTTTAAGATCAAATATTGACTTGGGTATTAGAAAAAGATTACTGAAGGTATATGTTTGGAGTGTAGCACTGTACGGGTGTGAGGCGTGGACTATAGGAAAGGAAGAGAAGCGTAGATTACAAGCATTCGAAATGTGGTGTTATAGGAGGATGATGAGGATTGGTTGGGAAGATAAAGTAACAAATGAAGCTGTACTAGAGTTAGTAGGGGAGAAGAGAAGTATTTGGAGAGTGTTACAGCGTAGGAGAGACAGATTAGTAGGGCATATTCTTAGGCATGGGGGGATTATGCGATTGATCATAGAAGGTAGAGTGGAGGGAAAGAGAGGGGTAGGTAGGCCTAGATTGGAGTATGTGAGTCAGATAGTTGAAGACGTTGAGATGAATAGCTATAGGGAGATGAAGGGATTAGCTCAGGATAGATCGGCATGGCGTGCTGTTTCCAACCAATCTTTAGGATTGCGGACTCTTTAACTAGCATTTAAGTCTCTTTGAATTATGAAGAGCATTCTTATGATTTGACATATGATGTTTCGCTCTCCCAACATTATATGATTATTTTAAAAGTTAAATATCGAATTAAAGCTTTTAGATAATTCGTAAATTATAATACACGTACATTATCTTATAGTATAGAATAACACCAAAATGTTACGGTATTTGGGTGATATTTTACACTATAATTTAATACCGTAGTGATAATTAAAAAGAAAATACATTATCTTGTTTTAATTGAATCTCGAACTAAATAGTAGCCCAACAAATTCGAATGATTTCATCTAAATTATCCATCCATCTGCGAGGTATCGCGTTTTCCCCTATTAATGTAATTACCGTTTGTTAATTAAGTGGTTGTACAGTAGCATATACTTTCGTAATTATTGATTGTACAGTTTGTACAATCAAAGACAACATATATGGTTTATAATAAAGTTTCGTGAAACATATATGGCAGTGAGAGATGTGGACGCAATACTATTATCTTTTATTGTACACCGATATAAAATGCAATACATTATTTAGAACAGAAGTCTTCAAACAATCGCATGTGACGTTGAATATGACCTAGAAATAAATTGTATTCTCCTTCTTCAACAAAATTGCATTTTTCTTGAAGTTTTCTAATCATATGCATATATATTATATGCTTTCAAGATTTTTAAGTGAAGCAATGTTGTCATTTATTAGACTATTAAAAACTACTTCGATTTTGTCGTAAATAGTTTTTGTCTGATTAAAAAAAAAAGGAAATATATCCCTATGTCCATATTCGCACTTTTCTTAATCACAATTGGACGGCTGTATCACAAGTTTTAATTCCAATTGTTCGTTCTGAACGAATAAATCCACTGTAATGTATTCTACGATGAACTTAGTTTCATGAAGTGAAAATTTCGAACTCGAAATAAAAAACTCAACCACTCTCTATCGGATATTACATTCAACCACATTTTACAAGCAGAGTTTCTTCGCTTGAAGCTACGGCCATTGAAGTTTCTGTGTAAATTGGATAAAATTACACTCAGTTCGGAAATCTCACCGGGCAATTATGATCTGGTGATATCGCGATACTTTTGGGTTGGGTGGACGAATTTATAATCTTACGTCTTGGAAAAGATACATTTGTAAGTTGTCGCCGATTAAGACTCATTGAAACAGTTGGTAATACGAAATATTTTCTTATAACAAAACATTGAACTCTGCCATAAAAATATATGGGAATAATATTTTAGTGAGATTTTGCAGCTATATGCAAAGATTTCAAACATATTGCGTTTTCTCATAATAAAGAAAATGAATAAAACATAAAAAGTTGAAAGATAAGTAAGGATTTTTTAAAGCACGCTTCATATAGCTTAAAAGTCTAAGTAGTTCGAAAAGCTTTCTTCACGTATCTTGAAAAGTAAAAACTAAAGTGATGGATGAATATAGAAGGTTATTATGTTCAGTGCTCGGCAGTTCTATTTACAATTTGGCTATAAAATGATCAAGAGAACCAATATTTATTATGCACGCCAAAAGTTTCCAACAATTATTTCACTTCCTTCGTAACCCTCGGGTGTTATTTGTACAATAAGTATATCATAAATCGCATCAATCATACCAGTTAGTTTATTTATTTTAATATCACTATGGTGTTAAATAATGGTATAGAATATCACCCAAATACCGTAACAAGCATTAAGTAGCTAGATGTACATTTCGAAGGCTATGCCCCCATCTTCAGTAGTTATATATTATATAATATTATATATTATATTTATCATATTCTTCCTACGTAATCCTCGTGTTATTTGTACAATAAGTATATCATAAATCGCATCAATCATACCAGTTAGTTAGTTTTTTTATTATCACTATGGTGTTTAATTATAATATATAATATCACCCAAATACCGTAACAAGCATTAAGCAGCTAGATGTACATTTCGAAGGCTATGCCTCCATCTTTAGTAGTTATATATTATATAATATTATATATTATATTTATCATATTCTTCCTACGTAATCCTCGTGTTATTCGTACAATAAGTATATCATAAATCGCATCAATCATACCAGTTAGTTTTTTATTTTTTATTATCACTATGGTGTTAAATAATAGTAAAGAATATCACCCAAATACCGTAACAAGCATTAAGCAACTAGATGTACATTTCGAAGGCTATGCCCCCATCTTCAGTAGTTATATATTATATAATATTATATATTATATTTATCATATTCTTCTTCCTTCCTAACCCTCGTGTTATTCGTACAATAAATATATCATAAATCGCATCAATCCTACCAGTTAGTTTATTTATTTTAATATCACTATGGTGTTAAATAATGGTATAGAATATCACCCAAATACCGTAACAAGCATTAAGTAGCTAGATGTACATTTCGAAGGCTATGCCCCCATCTTCAGTAGTTATATATTATATAATATTATATATTATATGTATCATATTCTTCTTCCTTCCTAACCCTCGTGTTATTCGTACAATAAATATATCATAAATCGCATCACTCATACCAGTTCATTTTTTTTTTTAATTATCGCTATGGTGTTAAATAATAGTATGGAATATCACCCAAATACCGTAACAAGCATTAAGCAGTTAGATGTACATTTCGAAAGCTATGCCCCCATCTTCAGTAGTTATATATTATATAATATTATATATTATATTTATCATATTCTTCCTACGTAATCCTCGTGTTATTCGTACAATAAGTATATCATAAATCGCATCAATCATATCAGTTAGTTTTTTATTTTTTATTATCACTATGGTGTTAAATAATAGTATAGAATATCACCCAAATACCGTAACAAGCATTAAGTAGCTAGATGTACATTTCGAAGGCTATGCCCCCATCTTCACTAGTTATATATTATATATAATATTTATCATATTCTATGCTATACCAGTTAGTGATCAAGTTCTACTTTTGTCATCGAAATCGCATGATATGAGCTAGAAGAGTTCGTTATTAGAAAAGTTTCACACTGTGATGTGTTTAGCTGGAAATTTTCTGCGAATGCTGCATTGGTGTGATTTATTGGAGATCCTGGCAACATAGGAAGGAAAGAGGAAGGATGGCTCACGTATATTGGAAATAAACGATCTCATTTTACTCTCTGAGCTACGAGAGAAATGAGTTTATATTTCGCAACATGATATAATGCCCCAGATTTCGCTAAGGGATTGAGGATTATAATTATGTAGACTTATTGAATCGTGAAATTGACATACGATTATAGTCGCGAAGAAATATACGCTTCTTAACAACGTAATTTTCATTTTTAATCCATAAAATGATTGGAAGTGATTTGATATGAATACTTCTCATATCGATTTAATTTTTCGATGCACTTAGAATAATTTTATATTTTTATTCTAATATAAGTTCTATCGATTTCTAAAATTTCGCATTCGTAAAACGTATCCCTTAAAAGTATTAAAAGTTGTTGTAAAAAAAACTTGGAAATGTTGAAAAGAAAGTTGTGTAAAAAATATTACACAACTTTTTTCTATCGTCACTTTTATAATTTTTTATATAAAAAATCTAACAGCTAGATTTGTAATAAGTTATATATTTTTTCGGCTGGTTAAAAAACGTAATCGAGATTTGAATCTATAATAAAAATAAAAATTCTCTTATATTTCAATTTTCGATATTTCCAAGAAATTTTTTTCAACCTTATGATTTCTTACCGCAACCTTAATATTTTCGCAGGTATTCTAATATTGACAAATATTCAGCATAAGATAGAAATCAGCATATTCATTGTATTTATGGTCAATCTCATTTTCTCAGTTAACTTGTTGATGTATATAATTCATTTGAAATCACAATACATGAAATTTGAAACAAGTTTCAACAAAGTTATAGTTGAATGCAATACACAACCACCATAATACAAAGATATCTCAACTAAATATGGACAAAAGTTCTCCATCTATTGTTTAAAAGAGAATTAACGACAGTGGAAAATGCGTCGTTTCGCTATGTAGGTCAAAAGTTTTTCTCCAAACGGATATTTGTCGAAAGAAAAATATTTGGCTCTAAATAATTTTGTGTTTATTTTAATTTTTCTCAAAATTGTGCGTAAATAATTTTGTAAGAATTTTTTATAAATATTGATCAGGAGTCAACAGTTTATAAAATTTCATTCGATATGATCGATATATAAAATTCTATTGTCTTTGCTTGTTGTTTAATAAATTAGAACACAGTGGTCATAAAATTGATTCATTTTTACTACCTTGTTAATTTGATGGTAATTTAGTTTGCACTTTTGCGTAAAATGACGATTTCCTCGAAATGTCAAAAGTGAGCGTGTGCAATTTTCTACACGACAGGTAATTCGATTTTGTATGCGCAACAAATTATCGTTTATGCAAAAGACATTTGCACGACACAAATTTCCCTCGTCCTTTTATCGCCTGCATACATTTGTTGAACATTCGTTTATCGAAGAAATCGTATATTAATATTTTTAATATTTTTCCATACATTTTATTTCATCAGAAATTTAAAAAAACTGTTTTAGGGTTCTATGCAAATTTGTTATAATCACATTCATAATTAAACTTACGATATTTCCTCGGGAACAAATAACATTTTTGTTCAATTTAATAAGTTACAACAAACATATTCTTCAATAATTCAAAAACCAATAATAAAGTGCCTATTAACTAATAATATTGTTTAGTTTTGAAATTATAGTGATTAATAGTTATTAAAAAAACAAATATTGACTAACGTGATTTAAATATTACACAATAATGTATAGTTCCAGGTAGAGTTACAGAATATCAAAAGATTTATTGTGCTAATTTTTTATTTAATCACATTAACTTTTAAACTTGAAAATGCATCAACAATATACTTTTTTTTTGCATTTTTTAGATTTTAAAGTATACGAATCGAACTAAAACATATAAATCCTTACATTCTTGGAAGTTAATGATAATGTGAAATATTTTGTATTGTTTTATTAAAAAATGATGCATTTAGTATTTCTTTTCGAAAAAGTTTATTTATTAAATTACAAAAACTTATTTTCCATTTCATTTTGAAGAATATCCTTAATTGTTTGGACTCAAGGATATATATATAGCACTTGTGAAGAATGCGGTAAATTATTGAATATTTAATTAATCCTCATTCTTCCTAATTATTTTTTTTTCAAATCATCCAAATAATTCCTATAAAAACTTATAATAACGATATCAGTCCTATGTTATATATGTGGTAAGGCATATTAATTTTTATTTATTCTTATTTTTTGTTTTGCATTATTAAAAGAAATTATAAGGACTAATAGTAAAGAGCAACTGTATGAACATTAATTTCGATATAATTTACACTAGCAAGAAAAATATCTATCGATATTAAGATATTCAACATTCCCATCTACCTTTTCCTCTTGAATGTCTGGTTTCACGACTATATCCTGCAGGAACGGCTATATTACGTCCACGCTTTCGGGGTTGCATACAGTTCAATAGGCGCGTACATCACGTCACATCTGCTAGGCCGTACCTTTGCAAGAGTTCATCCTGTCGCCCATTGTCAATATAATAGCGTGTCCTTTTGTATAGCCAGGAAGTACTTTCATTCTGCAATGTGTTGGGTTTATATACAAGAAGGATTTGTGCGTGAATGCACGGTGATTATTTCTATAAAATGTCTAATAAATTAATGTCTATTAAAATAAATATACGATGCTGTCATTTTTTAATATATTTTTATAGGTACATAGATAGATGGAAAGCCACCAAATAAATAAACATATGTAAAAAGATTGTTGATTATTCAAATATTTTAATATTGCGAAATATTGATACAAAGCACTTCTTCGAAGTACTAACAAATCAGGATTTTTCTTAAATTTATTACTTACAATTTATAATTGATTTCAAATGACGTTTAGGCCAACGTAAAATAATTTTTATTGATTTAATGAGAATGTTATCCTTTCAAAGTTTACTTTTTGAAGCATATCAATTGGTCTTGACTTTCTGTATGACTCAAATTTTCCACGTAGCCCCAAAAGACCTTTTCGACGGACAGAATAGTTTTATATACAAAGAGAATGGCGAAATATAAACACTTCAATTTGAATTAAACAACAATTTAACGTTTACAATACTAAATTTAATAGAGAATAATATATTGGCACAACAATTGAAGAGAATTATTTAAATTGCGATAGCGCTTCTTTGAACAGTCGTTTTGTGGAAATTGCTGGACAGATTTTAATGATTTTTGTGTTATGTTAAAGCGATTGTAGTCTATATTTGCCCATTTCGTTCGAAATTTAAATATATGAAGTAAATTGGTCGGAAATTAAAAAATAAAAATGACCAATTTTTCTCCATATTCATATCTTAATTTCATATTTCCTTATGTAGGGATATGTTGGTTTAAAACATCTGACTTAAGCTTAAAGAAGTCAATGTGAACTATTCAATTTGTGTATATAGTTTATATTTACATATTTAAATGGCTTATAATTTGATTTGTTAAATATTTAATTTTTTTATATTTTATAGCAAAATATGTAGAATTTATAAATTACAAAATAAATATGCAATAGCGTCATCTAGCTAGCATATCTTAATCAAAGGTTTCGCAGCCATTTATCATAAAAAATCGAGTCAAACAAACAGTCAATAATTGTGTTTTCTTTAAGTTTCTAAACTATATATTTATTTACGTCTGATTTGCCGTATTTTGGTAAACAGGTTTACTAGTGTTTACATAAAATTTTGTTGATATAAATACGTATAAGATTTGTTGATATCAATACTCGAGAGTTGCTGCAGTGACTGTCGAAGCGAAGGTAGTCTCCCTTCAACTGTTAGACAAGGTATCATTGAGATTAAGATAAGAGATTGCGTTTACGTAACAATGTATGCTAAGCCTGAAGTGAGCGCTCTGTTCGTTTGACGATCGCAAAACTTTTCTAAACTTGATCGAAGAGAATATGAAAAATTGTGTAATCTGTGTTTATGTCCATCGTCGTTGTCCTCCTGAGTCAGTGTTAACTATTACCTCTTCAATTTATAATTGCCTCTTCAATTTGAAAAGTTACAGATTTTTAAAATCAACATTTTAGAACCAATTGTGTTTTCTTTAAGTTTTCAAACTAAATGGGTGATTTGATATATTTTGATAAAGGGTTTACTCGTATCTTTTAAATGGCCAAAGTGCCAAATGTTGTGAATTTCTATTTTTAAGTTAAATTGAGCTATGTGCCATAGCTAATATTTCTCGTAAGTATGCAATATTTATCGTTGGTATTTATACCATTTAATTCAACACTTCGTATTTTGAAATTTTTTTTAATTTTTGGCAGATATTTGCAACTTTGCCGTTGTTCCATTTCTTAGACAATACATTTTACATCTAAATTAATTCGAATACAACCATTATTTTATTTCAAAGGCTCAATTATCTTTTTTTATCGAAGTGCTCCATTTTATGCTTTTTGGCTCTTATATATTTTACAAATTATATATTGCTTAATTTTGAAATTTGAAGGATACCTCAAATATAAATATAAAAATCCTTATATCAAACTTTAATATGCACACGATAGTAGAATAAAGTAAATTTCAACCACCTGAAATAAAATTATTATTAAATGTATCATTTTACTTTATACTTACTCTATTTTACTCTATATTTTACTCTTTACTCTATACTTTACTCTATAAAATATTTTACTTTTGAATCTTTAATTTAGATGAATCGTTATTACGAAGGCAGTGTAATCGTTTTAATTAGTTAGTTGAAAAACACATTTCTTGTTACCTAAATAGAATTGCAAATTAATTTTCCTTCATCCCCCGTTTTTGTGTGCGGGCGCAAAACTGTTTAAATCTTTTAGTTATATATCCAATGTGAGAGCAACAGGCGAATAGATCAATAAATGGGAGCTTCTAGCGAACGCTTCAATGCGTATGGGTGGGTTTATAAACCACCCTCCAAATGTGCTATATAGGTATTCGTGTGTTAAACTCTGTTAGCGACCCCGATATTGTATATTCTTGTATACGTGTTACTTGTACACTTGTATACGTGGAGATATTTCTCAAGAGCCGCATTTGTTATAAGCCAGTGGTAGTGATTTTTTTTATGAGTATAAGCAGTTTTTAAAACAGAAAAATTATTGCAGAATTTCAACGATACTTGTTTATAAATCAACTTAAAATTTCATAAAGAAGAACTCATATATTATTATGAACTATGTAGCTTAAAAATCTACGTACGTACATTATTTTTTATTATTTTTTATTATTAGTTTTCATCGACATTGGAAATGTTGACACAAATAGCAAATTTGATCATTTTATAAGCATTTTAAAGGAAAATATATGAGAAGGGAGAAGTACCACAGGATTTTCAGCGTAGTAGAATAGTAACAATGCCGAAGAAAATAGGAGCTAATTTGTGTGAGAACTACTAGTCTACTTAGTCTACTATCACATGCATCGAAGATATTGCTAAAGATTATTTATAGGAGATTAGAAAATAAAGTAGAGGAAAGGCTAGGAGAAGATCAGTTTGGTTTTAGGAAAAACAGAGGGACGAGGGAGGCGATTTTAGCACTAAGAACAGTAGTAGAAAAAATAATGAGGGTAGGAAAGGTAACTTGCATAGCTTTTGTAGACTTAGAAAAGGCATTTGATAATGTAGATTGGGACATAATGTTTAGAATTTTAAAAGAAACGGGTATAGATTATAAGGATAGGAGAATAATTTTTAATTTATATAAACACCAAACTGCCTTAGTTAGAATTGAGGGGGAAGAAGAGGTAGCAAAAATAGGGAAGGGAGTTCGGCAGGGATGTACACTTTCACCGTTATTATTTAATCTATATATAGAAGATGCAATAAACAAAGTAAAAGAAGAGTATAGTGTAGGCGTGAATGTACAGGGAGAGAAAATATATATGTTGAGATTCGCCGACGATATAGCTATATTGGAAGAAAGCGAAAAGAATTTAGAAAGGGTATTGAATGGTATGCAGGCAGTATTGACTAGGGATTTTAACATGAAAATAAATATAGCTAAAACTAAAATGATGAGGTGTGACAAAAAGGAATGCAGTAGAAAAATGAGGATCACAATAGGAGATAATAGAATCGAAGAAGTGTCAGATTTTTGTTATTTAGGCAGTAGAATCACAAAAGATAATCGAAGCAAGGTAGATATAAAGTGTAGGATAGCACAGGGTAGGAAGGCATTCGTAGAAAAGGAACAGATTTTAAGATCAAATATTGACTTGGGTATTAGAAAAAGATTACTGAAGGTATATGTTTGGAGTGTAGCACTGTACGGGTGTGAGACGTGGACTATAGGAAAGGAAGAGAAGCGTAGATTACAAGCATTCGAAATGTGGTGTTATAGGAGGATGATGAGGATTGGTTGGGAAGATAAAGTAACAAATGAAGCTGTACTAGAGTTAGTAGGGGAGAAGAGAAGTATTTGGAGAGTGTTACAGCGTAGGAGAGACAGATTAGTAGGGCATATCCTTAGGCATGGGGGGATTATGCAATTGATCATAGAAGGTAGAGTGGAGGGAAAGAGAGGGGTAGGTAGGCCTAAATTGGAGTATGTGAGTCAGATAGTTGAAGACGTTGAGATGAATAGCTATAGGGAGATGAAGGGATTAGCTCAGGATAGATCGGCATGGCGTGCTGTTTCCAACCAATCTTTAGGATTGCGGACTCTTTAACTTTAAAGGAAGTTTACGAATCAGCCTTTCCACTGACACATGTAAAAAAGCGTTTTTCGCAGTCAGCAAATATTATATGGTTTAATAAGGAATTAGCAGAAATGAGAAGCAATCTCAATTTTATGATAGACATTTTATGACAAGCAATGACAATGCTAGTCTAAAATCAACCATAGATTTTATCTAAAATATTTGAAAAATGTATTAAAGTTCGTATAACAAATTTTCTAGAAACCAACGAGTTGTTTTTCCCAAATCAGTACGGTTTTCGACCAAATCACTCTACAACGGATGCTATCTCTTGCTTTGTGAATGATACGCTTAAATGTTTCGAAAATGGTGAATACTCGCGATCTACATTTGTAGATCTAAGTAAAGCTTTCGATGTTATCATTGTCGATGTCTTCTTTCTTAAATCATACTTGACAAATAGGGTTCAATTAGTTAATTATAATAAGGTCGACTCAGAGAAGCTCTCAGTGAAAACAGGTGTACCGCAGGGGTGTATTGTGGGCCCGATGCTTTATTTAGTGTACATTAATGACATTTCACATATCAGACGAGGTTAATTTCATTCTCTTCGCAGACGATACAATGATTTCTTGTAGTGACTCATGTTTTAAATACAAAATCCATAGAACCTATCTAGAGAGTGGTTTGTGTCAAATATCGTCTTACGAAATGTATGAATAGCCCAAATTATTGGGGTTTCAAATTTTTTAATGCTCTTCCTGTATCTGTTCGATCGCTGGATAAGAAGCACTTTAAAATATGTATAAAGCTGCTGCTACTTCAGAAAGCATTTTGTAAATTCTCTGATTTTTTTATCGTGCAATTTTAGTGAAATGTGATGAGCGTTGTTTCATACTAAATTAGCGGCCTGATATTGGCTTTTAATTTGTATTATCCTTGTATATAATATAAATCAAAAAGTTTTTTACATGTGTTTGTATTATATATATGTTTGAATGTGATGTTCATCGTTTAATGTCCATTTAAGCACATTTGATCTAATGTGATTCTTGTGATAAATCTGTTTTAAATCTGTTTTAGGTGTGCCTGTATCCATGTAAATATACATTTTGTTTATCATACTATATTCTATTTAGCTACTTCAGAAAATCTGATTTTAAAGAAAAATATTTTGACGACTGTAAATGTAAAAAACATAAATTTATTAATATAATAAATATTATTATTATTAGTGCGATATTTGTAGTTCTACATTGTATTCGAATGTTTTATAGCAGATTCATATTTTTTTATTAAAACGTTATAGATTCATGTCCAATGTCTTTGTGAAGCGACCTTTTATAAAAATTCAGGCATATGTAAAGAACAAAATTCATAATATCAACAACGCTAGTTTTCTTAAACAGCTAAAGGTTTAATAGGATAAAATATCACCAAATTTTTAAAAAAGTAAAGGTTTTATTAGAAATCATTTCCCCAATAAATAAATCCTTGCATTTCTATATCTTCAAGAGGCAGCTACTCGAAAATCTCCAAGTTTTGCAAATTGAATGATCTGTCCTTAAAAAATCTTTAGCATAAGAAAATTTCTTAATTATAAACAACCTCGCGATTGACGCGGGAAGGACAAATCCAATTTTTGCTTAGTTTCTTTCGTATATAACTAAATTTTGCTTCTATATATATTAGCAATGTAAAATTATTACTGTATGTCATTCACGTGCCAACGTGTCATTTTTTATATGTGCTACCTTTGGCACGCGTGCCATAACTCCACCTTCTCTGTTGTAGGCAATGCTCTCTTATCGCCTGAATATATACAACAAAATCTGCCATTCATTTTTGTGACATCTCGTTTTCCCTTGTCATGGTATTTTATTGGTTTTATAGTAGACAATACCACAGTATTAATGGAATTATTACCACAATATGGAAAATTGTACAGACAAAGTCTGAAGCAATACCCACGCAATGATTTCTCATATGATGGAGAATAGGAAGACCTATCATAACGATATTACATACGATTATAGTGCCGAATAAAAAGAATTTGAAAATTAACAAATAATTCCACCAAAATACAAAAAAATCAAGAACATGTTGTGTGAAATGTATTATACATTTATTAATGTATAATCTTTTATTCATGCAGTAATTGTACCGAAAAAAATGAATGCAACCTTCTTGTAAAGATTGTGAAACTTCTACAATAGAAAGAAAAAAATACTGCAAATACTTGAAATAGAAACTCTGAAAAAACTATCAAGTAATTTACTGTTGGTAAACATTATAATGCTTAGCCTAAAGTCTTTCAATCTATTTCGATGTGTTCGTGATTGCTGCTGTCCCTTTTTCATTTCCTCAATTTCACGGTTGTTTTTCACGATCTTCTATTGGCCGAAATCACAAAATACTGTGAACTTAATCTCCACTCGTTTTCCTTACGTAAATGCATTTATTCCTTTGTTCAATCTGTCAGCGATATTTATAAGATCTGACGTTTACTATTTTCCTTAACATTATAATCTTTAAGAATTCATTTATAAAGAAAGCTGCTGAATTTCCAGAAAAATATATTATATTACAATGCTGATGATTACACCTTGTTGACATTTCTACTTTAAAAATATCAAAATAAACTTAAAAATAAACATTTTTCAAATAATTGATGAAGCAAGTTGTGAAGCATTTATTTTCTAGTACATTTTCATTAAAAGTGTGCAGTATAAATTTTGGACAACGATTTTCTTCCATTTCTTAGCGTGATAAACACAATGTGAATATTATATTTATATATATAATTGAAAGCTTTCGTAAACTTTGAAGAAGGATTTGTGATTGTTCATTCCAAACTTTCAAACTGGTGGTATTATTTTTCTCTATTATTTTAATAAAAGTTACTAAAAGTTAATCCAATTTAATTGCTACTATATACGATATATATAAATTTATTCTTTTTAAATTTTACAATGCTTGAAAATACAATTGATCATGTTATATTGATTAAGTACTTTTAATTTCGAAATTAAAGTATTATATTTGGTTTATTGTACTATAGTATTAATAAAATTTCTCATGGAAAATTAAACATCACATTTTCTCGTACAGTACTAAAAAAAAAATTATATTTCATTTCATAAATCAACAATAATTCTTCAAATTATTGATCTAGATGTGAATTTTTTATATGTTATTTTATCATGCATTGATATATTAATTTTTTTCATTTTTTAATAGTTTTTAAGAGGATTTTCAATGTAGCATTGGATGATTAAATTAGATTAATATGCTTATTATTTTTCAAAGACTCTTCATCTAAAATATAAATGGATATAAATTATTTGAGACAACAAAAATGATTTTTAATAAATGATAAGCTTTCTTTTCTATAAACACAAACAAATTTGATCTCGTTTGTTATATATGACCTATTGGCTAAAAAAACATTTTTCATTTCGCATATATATTTTTATGTTCAATTACTCCTACATATAAAATATAAAATGAAATCCCGTTTCGATCCAATGGACCTTAAATATTTGATCTAGAAACAAGAAAGAATTTTCATTGATTTTCGAAACCCGCATCTGCCCTCTCCAATTTATATAGCGAAAAGAAACACAATAACGTGCTCATAAAAAACGAATGAAAAAGGCGGAGAAAATTATAGGCTACTAAAATAAAATAAAAAATTATACGCTGCTGTTCTCTGATCGAACGAAATTGTGGCTGAATAATCAAATCGATATTTTTGTTTTTTTAAGAAAATGAAATTCGGCTAAATAACACACATTTTTGTACCCACCAAATTCAAGAACGTTTTTGCTTCATTTCCCATGCTATTTCTTAATATTTTATATGCTTTTATTACACTTATAATTTGTATTTCAAATTCAATTTAAATAATATATATTAAGTATTCTGAAATTATCAAAATATCATTTTGAATGTGTTTTTCTACATTACAAGTTACATTACAATTGCAGATTTGTATCAAAAGTGACTTTAGACGTAAAACTAAAGATTTACATTTATTAATAGCTTTTTATAGCGTACTTAAGATGATTTTAAACCGAAGCAAAATTGATTGATAAAGCAAACATTTTAATAAAAACGTACCGTCATTTCTTGCATACTTCTTTAGATTTAACTTGCGGAAGCGAATGAAGGGAATTAAACTTAACATATATCTTAAATCTCATTTAAAACATCTTGTATGCAATTAAAAATAATGTTAGAATTCATTGAAGAAATCCGGAATATTTTCACTTACTCATACTATAGAAACGAATGTAAGAAGGAATTCTTGTAAAATATACGACATTTTGAAACAAATTCATAATTTTTTCGACAAGGGTTGACCACGAAACAATCTGACCGAGATTCTGCAAATATCTGTTTCACAATTTTAGTTTCACACGTATATATAATAATAATAAATGTTAAGTTTTCCACCAAACGTATACTGTTTATTTAAAAATAATAAATTGATGGCCTTTGAAGTCTTAGTTTATTTAACCGCGTTTTCATTGAATTAATTTTCGACTAATATCTTTTTATGTTAACTACTTTTTTTAACAAATTTTCATATAAAACGTACTTTTTACATTTTTTTACTTGTATATGTTTTTAAAAATATATATTGTTCTACTTAAAGTTCTAATTAGACGTGAGGAATAAATAAATAAATCTTCAGTGTTAAAATGGCAATTTAAAATGCACTATTAAATTAGTGCAGGTCTTGTTCAAGGACCATAACCGACAATTTAATCATAACATAAAATCAATGATTGATTTCTATTAGAAATATACGTAACGAAAGCTACAACATAATTTTTTTTTAAGTAAATGTATCATACAAACAAACACTCTAACAATGATTCTTTATATTTGAATAAATGTTATAATAATTTCGTCCTTTTGAATTTTTTAATGCAGCACTGCTGTATATTTTATGTATATATAAATATATTAAATTTGCATGGCGTTATAGACCAATAATTTGACAAAAGAATTTTTTATTTCACTCACACTGCAACATTCGAACACGTTAAAATAAAAATGGGTAGAATTCGATTCAATATAGCTCAACGAAATTCTAAAATACACTGATTGATTAATTTCATCTTTGCTATTCTTTGGTTGTCGAAGGATTGATTTTTTTAAATATAATACTAAGTTGTAATTTTTTAATTTAAAAATTTCTAAGCTTTAAATACTATATCTGCTTCTAAATATGCAACACGACTAATTATATACATATTTCGTCTTATTACAAGACGTTTAGTTACATATTAGTAAAAATCGGAGTTTGTTTTACAAACCTCTTCATATACAGTCATTCCTCTATATCTCTACCTCGTAAAAATTCTTCATGTTCAAGGACTTACCATAACAAGATCTCGGATTTATCTCAACTACTTTCAGTTCGCTAGTCACTTTCTATGGTGCGAAAATGTAAGACATCTATTACATACGACCCTCCAGTCTCTAGTGCTCCAATTCCCAACCATTCGTTACTTGCGTATGTGAGGAAACAAGTTTCTTTTATTATTCCCCGAGTGCATGTGTATTATTCAGGCCATCCGTATGCCATATTCTCCTGTACTCTCCCGAACGATCCGGGACTCGGCCAGACACGATCCCAGCTGCTTTCCTTCAGGTTACCTTGTCTTTGTATATACACAGACATTCTTACAGATCAATCACTCATGTAGACGCAAAGGACATCTATAATCTATAATGCGAAACGTCTATCATGAAAATTTGACTAATCCATATTGAAATTAAATGCGAAAGATAGTTGAGGTGTCCTTCTTCTAGTCTCGCTATAGAATTGTTAGGAATTTTATGCCAAATTTGAGCTGTTGCTTAAAAGCATTTTTTGAAAAGGGAACATGAAGAATTGATCCATTTGCCTTGACTGGCACATCCAACAAAGATTTTCATGTTGGTTTTCGCTTCATATTTCCTCATGCCACGTATAATGCGACCGTAAATGTTAGTGGAATAATGTCCCGTAATAGATTGGACAGCCTTCGGACATCAGTTTTCTTTTTCCTTCGCTGTGGCTTCCACATAGCCAGCCCAAACAACATAAACAGCTCGTATGTACTCGTCTTCTTCGTTGTTGGTGCTGCAAAAACACAATGGACACTGCAACTTAGGAAACTATTAATCCGTAATCTACTTGGGTCTAATCCAGTTCATTTTCTCATCAGAAAAATTCTTCCGCGATGTTTATCCCTTATTCGAGAATGTATTCGAACAAGAGGCTGCTTTCAGATTGTTAAAAATAACATAATTTGATTTTTTTAAATTTATATATTACTCTTATTAACGGTCCGCTTTCAATTAACTATCAAATATATATATAATAAAAAATTATATTTATTAGAGTAGAAAAAAAATATAAATTGTGTTCAATATTTTAAGAAACCACTTGCAACGTAGAGAGATTTAACAATTTTAAAAATTGCTAATTTCGATTGTAAAAACACAAGAAAGTTATTGTTTATTATTATTATTTCATTATCGCTTTTATGTATTTTAATTTCCATATCTAATTTGATCCTTTTATACAAACATTATAGCTGGAAAAAAATTTGTTCGTGAACCAAGAATCTAACAATTGTATCACAATTTTAAATTAGTAACAATACAAAAATTCCTCATTGAAAAACTATCAATATTTGGACAAGTCTTTAAAAGAGGAAAATTTGCAAATATATTACAAATATTTTTATTAAACATGCAATTCTTTAAATATACTGTTTACTTTTACCAAATTCTAATACAATGTATGTATGATAATTTTTTGTATTATAAATAACCTACATTTATTATTATTATTTTATTACTCGATGGTCTAACTTCATTTTAAATTCCTTATTGTACGTTTACGATGAAATATATTCTCAGAATATTTTACTACCTCATTTATTGATCTATATTTTATTTTTCATTCTCATAATTTGTATTTAGGCTTCTAATATTCTGCAATCTCTACAATTTATTATTCGTTCTTCAGAAGGTCATAGAATATAACAATGAACGGGATATCCATATCTAAAACGCAGCACGAAGTAAACCATTTACAATATGCCTTAGAACTATTCACCACTATGTTCAAAAGTTGATGCAGCGACGTGTTTACAAGAACTCGGCGAATGTTTACAATAGATAACGTTGAGGAGATCGCAACGAAATAATTTGATCGTTGACGATTAAGTCGACCAGTACAGTACCAACATTTCTTCGGGCAACATGTAATTAGGTACTTCGCTTGGTTTTTTTATTTAAATTTCCTAGACAATTGTGGTAATATTCAAGTAAAATTAAGTACGGTTATCGGTGAGAACTGTTTAATTGATTGGTAGCTTTTAAATTGTACTTTCTGCAACAATTTCGAATTGTTTTCTGTGCTCCAGTTCCATGGAGGTGTGGACCTATTTTATCATAGCCGTGGTAATGTTAAAATATATTATCATATCTAATTTTTAATACGGAACGTAACAAAATAAGGTTATTGATAACTATACATTAACAATGTTTTTTTAATAAACTGTTTATATTCATTTCCCATAAAAAATATTTTTATTAAATACTTTGCCGGTTTACATATTTGAATATAATATACGATAAACAACAAAACAGAATTACTTTCACTGTGAAATATTTTTGTGACATATTTGTGTTTTAAATCATCCCAAAATTCGATTTTCTATATATGTTTGTTATTTTATTGTCCCTGAGAAGGACTTGATCAAATAAACTGTGTGAAAAATTGAACGCGTTGTCAACGCGAGCGTTAGAAAGAAGGAAAAACTATATTTTAACAATGTGAAAAACTGCTTGACGACTATTCTGTTCACGATATGTGTGGTTTATCCTCCTCAATGGACGTGGACGAATATTTCCGACCAACTTTTCGCAAATAATATTCACATAAAATAGAGTCGAGTGTCTGACAATTCTGTTTTTTATCCAAGGTTGAAACCCTCATATATATACTCGTAGTAGATAGGAATAGTACCGCAAAAGTTAAAAAAATACTCCCGCACATTTCTGTTTTTATTTAACAATATTTAAAATTTTTTTTTGCAGAATACTCAAGCTAAATTGATTTTATTACTTCATAGAAAACGTTCAAAAATGTATGTAATGCATATCGCGAATTTGTTAATTTTTTTAAATTCGAAATCTTATTTGAAAATTCTAAGTTCGAAAATAGATTTAATTAAAACGAGCTTGCTTTCCTTTCTAACTCTACTTCTTGTTTATGGGATTAATTAAACGGAACTAAACAGTTTCCAACTTAAACGGTATTACGTTTCTTTGGAAATACACACAGCTTTGAAAGAATGTTCGAAAGAGAAATACATAAGAATTCTATGTTAAATTGATGCAGAACTTCCACAATTCAAATAACTTCTTGAAGTCTACTCATATTATAGATTTTATTTTTAGATCCCCTGGTAACACAAAAAAAAAGAACATTTTTATTCTATCCGGTATTTTATTATCTCAATAATAGATATTATTTGTAAGTTGATAGATTTGAAAAATCTACCAACTTACAAAAGAACCTCAAAAGAAATTAACTAAATTAACTGTTGATGAGGCTGAAGGGACCTTCTTTAGTGAACTTGTTAATAAATTTCTAGGAGTAAGTATTATAGAGCATATTTGTTTGTAAAGTTTAGGCAATGAGAAAATAATTCTTTAATTATACTCTTTAATATTCTTTAATTAATTAAGTTTTTGATATTATAAAAATATTTTTATTCTATAACAAAACTAAGGTTTTGTTATAGAATAAAAAAATATTTTGTGGGTTCCTTGTTCATATGTTTTATTATTTTATATTCATAGCAAATCAAAAAAAAATTAAATTTTGTTTTATGAAATTTGTTGCCTATTAACAAATAATAATTACGGTTTATTTAAATATTTTTTCTTTTTACATTGCAGGTGAGTGCTGTTCTTCTAATGATACCTTTCATAAAGTTTTTGAATAAGGCATATAAGGTAAATTCGCTTTGTATTGAAACTTTCGCCAAAAGAAATGTCGAAAGAATTTTTTTTTGTTATATCATAAATGCCAAAATGGTATGTTAATTTCTAGTTACTCTAATACTAGAGTTAACATATACCTGAACGCTTAAAAAGCGATTAAAATTATCGACTGCACTTATTAATAGTAAATATGTAATTATTGTATATAATTCTATTCTTCAATATATTTAACTTCCTTCTAAGAAGATTTCAACTTGAAAGATCTATATTTTTATATTGCTACGAAAATGTATGCTGAAACTCGACTTTTAATTCCCAAATTGGTGTATGATTCAAATTTCTTTAAATGAAACATAATATTATGAATTTTTAAGCAATGTTTCAAAACTATTCATAAAACTGTGCACATTTAAAAAATATAGAAAGGTTAATGCACTTCAGCCTTATCTAAATGTGATATTATTAATTTTAATTTCGATTATTCTATGTTTAAACAATCAAATAAGCTTTTCTGATGATGAAGCGAAAAACTTCTGAAATTCAACGTACATTATTTCCATTTTTATTTGATACCTGCGCTGTTGTAAAACGTAACAGTATCTTCATACGTTTCCAAACCACTTGTGATTTTTAAATATTTATCCTGTGATGCAATTAATTAATTTAAACATTTTAGCTTGATTATGCTTGAACTGAAGTACTGCCTTTTTAAATTGATTGCAAAATATATATGAGGGAAAAAAATCAGCATTTTTCTTTACGAATCTTACTATTGTATTTTTCTCATTTTATTGATCAAATATAGATTTTACTCGAAAGCTTCTCATGGTATATATATATTTTGTTGCATTTCTCATCTTGGTTTAGCAGTATAATGAAGAAAATTGTTTTCTACCCTGAATTATTTTATTTATTCGTGGATATTGAAATATCATTATAATACTTACAATACATTGATATTTTAAAGAAAAATAAATGGTTTTGAATAATGCATGCTAATTAACGTTTTGCATAAACAACGTCCTTTCGATAATATTTTCAGGGTGGTTTATATTTGTACTAAAAGTATTATTTAATATTATCCTTGCCGATGACTTTATCCCTGACAATTCGCCGATTATACTCGAAGGGAATTAAAATGAAATATTGGTTCTTAAAAATTGAATTGCACAATAAAATACGGCACTTGTTTAATGGTCAGGAAGATCTGGAGGCTATTACCAGCTTGATTGATTTTGTGTGCGAATGATTGGGAAAATCGCTGTAGGTGAAGAAAATGTGCTTCCATAGAAAATTGTTATTTTTAACTGTCGATTATCGATTAATATATTATGGGTGATTGTATTAAAATCAAATTTTCGCTAGTATACAATCTTCTTCTTCTTCTTTCGAATAACCCTTTTGGAGGGTACGATAAATCAACTTTGGCTATACTTCTTTGTATTCAATTTTCTTTGCTCCCAGACTTCCTTCATCCTTCGAGAATGTCGTTCCTTTTCTTCTTTGGTCCACTTTCTTCCATTCGTTGATTTCTTTCTTTCCTGAAATCCTGCCTTTTGAGTTACTTCTCTAAAACGTTTTCTGTTATTTATTGTGTCTCTTTTAATTCCAGCACTTTTCATATCTTTATCAATTTCAATGAACCATGTGGGTTTGGATTTGTAACTGTTTAGTAAGTTGAAGATCTGCTTGGTTAGTCTGTTATTATCCATTCGGTATATGTGTCCGTAAAACTGCAGTCTTTTTTTCCTCATTATATCAGTTAGTTTTTCAACTTTCAAATATAGCTCTCTGTTTGATCTTAATTTGTATTCTGCATTACTATTACTTTTAGGTCCCAATATTTTTCTCAAAATTCTTCTTTCTACCTTTTCTAGTTTTTCAAGATCTCCAGTTCTTGTTAGTTTAAGTGTTTCTGCCGCATACAATGTTTCAGGTCTAACCACTGTTTGATAGTGTCTTAGTTTTGTGTTCCAGGATAAAGATTTCTTGTTATATGTGTTTTTTGTCATATGAAACACCCCTTCCATTTTGTGTACTCTAGTTTCTATTGCTGCCTTTTCTTTTGTGTTGCTCGTTATCAACTCTCCTAGATATTTAAAGCAATTTGTTTGAGATATTGTGTTGTCATGAAATTTAAGCTTTTGAGGGGCATCACTGATGTTAGTTATGAACTGTGTTTTTTTAAATGATATTTGTATCCTACTTTGGCTGCTTGTTTCTGCAATTCTCTGATTTGTTCTTGGGCATTATCCAGTGAGTCAGTAATTAACGCTATGTCATCCGCAAAAGCTAGACAGTCTATGGTGATTTTATTTGGATTTCTTCCTAGTTGAACACCTTTAGTATCTATGGCTTTCCTCCATTCACGAACAACCTTCTCTAATGCGCAATTGAAAAGTAGAGGTGACAAACCGTCTCCTTGTCTTACACCTGTCTTTATTTCAAAAGGTTTTGAAATTTCTCCCATAAATGTTACTTTGGATGTTGTGTTTGTTAAAGTTGCTTTAATTATTTCACTTGTTTTATTATCGAGTCCTAATTCCTTTATAATGTCGATTAGTGCATTTCTGTCAATGGAGTCATAGGCCTTTTTAAAATCTACAAAAGTAACCACATATTTCAAGTTCCTGATTTTCCTCATTTCTAATATGTTCTTTAAATTTAATATTTGTTCTGTGCACGACCTTCTATATACAATATAGAATAGTATACAATCTATTATACGCAAATAGTTGCTTCAAAATTAGTGAAATCTAGCACTTATATTCGTGTGAAATAAGAAGATTAATTTGGAGATTTAAAAAATCGTGTTGACGATTGAAGAATTATTTCGCAATTATCACATGCCCGCAGCTTAAAGATAGTAAGTAGCGGTAAATAAATTGATATTACAACCTGAAGAGATGGTCACCATAAGCATGTGGTATAAGCGGAATTTTTATTTAATTGCGTGCGTATACCAATTTGGCTGCCACCAATGTAATAAACATCCGCAACTGATTTAGGATTAAAATTAACGTCGGCGAAAATAGTCGACGAAATATCCTGGATGTATCCCAGTTTAACTGATCGACCGATCTGCCATGCATTCAAAATTACACGGTCTAGCACGAATCCATGGTTCATTTTTTAATGAAATGTTATAAATCTATGTAACTGCAATATACAGTGCCGCAAAAATGGTTTTCAGTCTTTTCTATAGTAATGTTTTTCTTAACATTTGCATCTGCTTTTATGTCAGTTCTTTTTAAACAACGTTTTATATCCTTAATTATAATATTTCCGCATTGTTACAGTTAAATACCTACATTGATATTTCCATGGATTTTTAAGTTTGTTTAATTTTTTTTTAAAGAAATATTGCGTATTTATACTTTTACGATATATCCCACATTTTATAGCTTTCTGTATCTTCTTTTATAAACACGCTTTCTTATTTTATTACAATTCGTTTATTCAAGTTGTTCTTGAAATTCTCTTGTTTACTTGTTCCTTCTTGCTATTTGAGATTTACTATTTATTTAATTTATACAAGATATTTAAATGAACAATTTACAGCAAATTAATTCAAGCAAAAATTTTTTTGATTTAATATTCTTCATTAGTTAAAGAGTCCGCAATCCTAAAGATTGGTTGGAAACAGCACGCCATGCCGATCTATCCTGAGCTAATCCCTTCATCTCCCTATAGCTATTCATCTCAACGTCTTCAACTATCTGACTCACATACTCCAATCTAGGCCTACCTACCCCCTCTCTTTCCCTCCACTCTACCTTCTATGATCAATTGCATAATCCCCCCATGCCTAAGAATATGCCCTACTAATCTGTCTCTCCTACGCTGTAACACTCTCCATATACTTCTCTTCTCCCCTACTAACTCTAGTACAGCTTCATTTGTTACTTTATCTTCCCAACCAATCCTCATCATCCTCCTATAACACCACATTTCGAATGCTTGTAATCTACGCTTCTCTTCCTTTCCTATAGTCCACGCCTCACACCCGTACAGTGCTACACTCCAAACATATACCTTCAGTAATCTTTTTCTAATACCCAAGTCAATACTTGATCTTAAAATCTGTTTTTTTTCTACGAATGCCTTCCTACCCTGTGCTATCCTACACTTTATATCTACCTTGCTTCGATTATCTTTTGTGATTCTACTGCCTAAATAACAAAAATCTGACACTTCTTCGATTCTATTATCTCCTATTGTGATCCTCATTTTTCTACTGCATTCCTTTTTGTCACACCTCATCACTTTAGTTTTACCTATATTTATTTTCATGTTAAAATCCCTAGTCAATACTGCCTGCATACCATTCAATACCCTTTCTAAATTCTTTTCGCTTTCTTCCAATATAGCTATATCGTCGGCGAATCTCAGCATATATATTTTCTCTCCCTGTACATTCACACCTACACTATACTCTTCTTTTACTTTGTTTATTGCATCTTCTATATATAGATTAAATAATAACGGTGAGAGTGTACATCCCTGCCGAACTCCCTTCCCTATTTTTGCTCCCTCTTCTTCCCCCTCAATTCTAACTAAGGCAGTTTGGTGTTTATATAAATTAAAAATTATTCTCCTATCCTTATAATCTATACCCGTTTCTTTTAAAATTCTAAACATTATGTCCCAATCTACATTATCAAATGCCTTTTCTAAATCTACAAAAGCTATGCAAGTTACCTTTCCTACCCTCTTTCTTTTTTCTACTACCGTTCTTAGTGCTAGAATCGCCTCTCTCGTCCCTCTGTTTTTCCTAAAACCAAACTGATCTTCTCCTAGCCTTTCCTCTACTTTATTTTCTAATCTCCTATAAATAATCTTTAACAATATCTTCGATGCATGTGATAGTAGGCTAATGGTCCTATAGTTCTCACACAAATTAGCTCCTATTTTCTTCGGCATTGTTACTATTCTACTACGCTGAAAATCCTGTGGTACTTCTCCCTTCTCATATATTTTACAAACTAACCTGTATAATCGCTCCTGCATTTTTTCCCCGGCGTGTTTTATTAAGTCGGCTGGTATCATATCAATCCCCGCTGCTTTGTTATTCCGTAAATCATTTAATGCTCTATGAAACTCTGACCTAAGTATGCTAGGACCTAAGTCATCCTCATCTATCTGTTCCACACTTTCTAGCTCCTCCATGTCCTGCCTACCTTTATATAAATCTTCAAGATACTCCTTCGATCTTCTAGCTTTTTCCTTATTTTCTGTGAGTTCCTTACCCTGCTTATCACATATAATGTTACCCTTTGGTTTTACTTTAGAAAAATGTGACTTAATTTTCCTGTAGCCCAAATCTACTTTACCTCTTCTCATATCCTCCTCAATATCCTCACAGTTTCCTTTTATCCACTCTTCTTTCGCTAGCTTGCATTTCCTATTAATTAAGTTCCTTAGTTCCTTATATTTTTTCTGTCCTGCTTCTGTGTTTCCAATTTTAATTTTCCTTCTTGCTTCTATCATTTTAACTATTTCTTCCGTGATCCATTCCCTCCTACCTGCCCTTTTCTTTGTGCCTAATACTTCATTTGCTGCTGTAGTTAATTTTCTTCATTATGGAACATTAATTTATTTTGTAACACACAGTAATTTATAATATTTCTGCATTATTACAATTAAATACCTACACTGATATTTCCATGGATTCTTTAACTATTTTAATTTTTTTTAATGAAATATTGCGTATTTATACTTTTATGATATATCCCACATTTTATTTCTTTCTATATCTTCTATTATAAACACGCTTTCTTATTTTATTACAATTCGTTTATTCAATTTATTCTTGAAATTCTCTTGTTTATTGGTTCCATCTTGCTATTTGACATTTACGATTTGTTTAATTTATACAAGACATTTAAATGAAAAATTTACAGCAAATTAATTCAAGCAAAAAAATATTTTATTTTATATTCTTCATTATGGAATATTAATTAATTTTGTAACACAGTCATTTATAATATTTCTGTATTATTACAACTAAATACCTACACTGATATTTCCATGGATTTTTTAAGTATTTTAATTTTTTTTAATGAAATATTGCGTATTTATAATTTTATGATATATCCCACATTTTATTTCTTTCTATATCTTCTTTTATAAACACGCTTTCTTATTTTATTACAATTCGTTCTTTCAATTTATTCTTGAAATTCTCTTGTTCACTGGTTCCTTCTTGCTATTTGAGATTTACGATTTGTTTAATTTATACAAGACATTTAATTGAACAAATTAATTTAAGCAAACATTTTTTAAATTTAATATTCATCATTATTCGATTATTTTGTAACACACAGTCGTTTTCTTTGAATAATTTCTGTTCGAAAGCTTTATTTATGTGCATATTTATGTTGATGGTTTTTTTTCCAGTTTCTCATTCACTCACAGCATAATGATTGAAAGAAATTTCGCCCCAACTCGACGATAATTTACATTCTTCTTTCCATCCTCGTAAAGTCCCAGCATCCAACCTGACTTTGTATGTATTATACTTTGTAGCAATTGCTTTGCCACCGCATCAAAATCTGCTATCCCGAATTACCGCAATATAAATTCATAAAAATATTTTCACTTTTGTCTGAAAGCGTAATCAGTGGCGTGATTCATATAAATGAGTAGTCCATTTCATTTTAGCATGAATTTTAAATAATTTTCCCATTTTCTATCCTATACCCTATGGACCGTATTTTTGTAAAATATTGTTGTGGGGCGACGGCTAAAATATGCACTCATTGGTCGGTGCAAGGCAAGGAGAAACCAGCACTGTACCTTTCTCAAGTTTACACATGAAATGTCGATTATCTCAAATATATTACCCCAGGTGAGTAGAGCCAATGGCTCAGAATCTCACCCTGCTACTTCGGTAGCAGGCAAGCCCTCGGATTCTGGGGAGGGCAAGAGATCGATTTCGTCGGGAATTCTACGAGTCGGAGCGTGGAATATACGCAGTATGAATAGGATAGGAAAGTTAGAGAATTTGAAATTAGAAATGGAGAGACTTAAACTGGATATTGTAGGGATTAGTGAAGTTAGGAGGAAAGATCAAGTAGATACGTGGTCAGGAGAATATAGATTAATAACCACAGCATCAGATAATGGGCATACCGGTGTAGGTTTTATAATGAATAGAAAGTTGGGATGTAGAATAAAGAGTTATTGCCAAGTTAGTGATAGAATTATAACTATTAGATTAGACACGAAGCCAACGGACACAGTTATAGTGCAAGTATATATGCCAACTTCAAGTCACGATGATGAGGAGGTAGAATCCATTTATGAGGAGATTGAATCTAGGTTAGCAAACGTTGAAGGACAGGATAATCTAATTGTAATCGGAGATTGGAATGCCGTAGTAGGTAAGGGAAAGGAAGTTTCAATAGTAGGAGAATATGGAATAGGAACACGTAATGATAGAGGGGATAGATTGGTAGAGTTTTGTATTAGGAATAAGCTAGTGGTAGCAAACACGCTTTTTCAGAATCACAAGCGCAGGATATATACGTGGAAAATGCCAGGAGATATAGGGAGGTATCAGATAGATTACATACTGGTTAAAGAGAGGTTTAGGAACCAGATTAAGAATTGTAAGAGTTACCCTGGAGCAGATATTGATAGTGACCATAATTTAGTAGTCCTGGACTCAGAGGTCAAATTCAAGAAATTACAGAAGTCTAAACAGGTCAGAGTAGATGTCGATAGGTTAAAATTAGCTGATGTGAAAATAAATATAGGTAAAACTAAAGTGATGAGGTGTGACAAAAAGGAATGCAGTAGAAAAATGAGGATCTCAATAGGAGATAATAGAATCGAAGAAGTGTCAGATTTTTGTTATTTAGGCAGTAGAATCACAAAAGATAATCGAAGCAAGGTAGATATAAAGTGTAGGATAGCACAGGGTAGGAAGGCATTCGTAGAAAAAGAACAGATTTTAAGATCAAATATTGACTTGGGTATTAGAAAAAGATTACTGAAGGTATATGTTTGGAGTGTAGCACTGTACGGGTGTGAGGCGTGGACTATAGGAAAGGAAGAGAAGCGTAGATTAGAAGCACTTGAAATGTGGTGTTATAGGAGGATGATGAGGATTGGTTGGGAAGATAAAGTAACAAATGAAGCTGTACTAGAGTTAGTAGGGGAGAAGAGAAGTATCTGGAGAGTGTTACAGCGTAGGAGAGACAGATTAGTAGGGCATATTCTTAGGCATGGGGGGATTATGCAATTGATCATAGAAGGTAGAGTGGAGGGAAAGAGAGGGGTAGGTAGGCCTAGATTGGAGTATGTGAGTCAGATAGTTGAAGACGTTGAGATGAATAGCTATAGGGAAATGAAGGGATTAGCTCAGGATAGATCGGCATGGCGTGCTGTTTCCAACCAATCTTTAGGATTGCGGATTCTTTAACTAATAAAAATACGTGACCTGTTTCGTGTACAATGAATCAATAGAAAATTTGCTCTGTGATGGAAAATTTAATACCAAACGCTTCAATTAATTACCAAAGGATTTTCGTTACTAGCAAAGGTTCGAATAATATTTAGTAGAATCGTCGCTCCTCGGCAATCGATTTAGATGCTGTTTGTTGATATTTGATCCTGGTTTACAAACAATCCTCTTCGATAGTATTCACCGCAGTATATAAAATGTTAGTCCTGAATTCTCGTATATCTATACTTTGACGGTATTTTAGAATCACGATTTAGATCATTT
The DNA here is from genome assembly GCA_947310635.1 of Leptodirus hochenwartii. Taxonomy (NCBI): domain Eukaryota; kingdom Metazoa; phylum Arthropoda; class Insecta; order Coleoptera; family Leiodidae; genus Leptodirus; species Leptodirus hochenwartii. The sequence goes on along the minus strand of OX371176.1, from coordinate 6,465,173 downwards.
CGTTTTTAAAGAAGCGAGAGAAACTGCAGAATGCCATCAATATGTTTGCGGGATAATCTAAATTTTTGATTGGTATTTACGCATGTAAATACACGGACAAGATTTGAGCCACAAGAAGCAGATGACGTTTTAAGGACTCAAGATCGTTGACACAAACGGGAGATTGAATAAATATTATCAGAAAAAAATCTAATAAAATATTAGACGTTTGTAGATCTGGAGCAGAAGACTCAGAATAGTGAAGAAGTAGTTTTTCATTATATGATATTGATTATAACTTAACTAAATATTTGGTAAATCAATACAGCTTCATATTTACTTATATTAAATAGCGATTTGAAAAAGTATTAATTAGAATTGCTGATCTACAACATACAAAATATTTATGTTAGGACAATGAATGAAGTGAAGTTGTTGGTATTAAAGATGGCGATCTCCATCTTTAGGCTCCTTGTGAGGGTAATATGAGAAATGGAGGGTAATATGAGAAACATTACATAGTTAATGAAACTTGTAAATTTATGAGGGTTGAGGAAATTCTCTTAGGATAGTGAGATGTAGAACATAATATTCGATAAATGAAGACTACCACGTCGTTTATTTACTCCAAGGATATAGTATATGGAGTTATATGAATTGCGATCCTTATTTTACAATATTCCTTAGAAATAAACCTAACGTGTAGTTGTCGTAGCATTTTGTAATTAATGTGGATGGTCTTTATTAATTAATTTCTGAATTAACTACGTCGGCGAAATGCTGCTTCTATTAAGATTTTATGGAGTAAAGAAGAAGGAACAAGCAATTACCATGTTAATATAAACAGTGAGTTGGTTATAAAAAATATACGGCAATTATTATCGTGTAAAATTGTGGAGAATGAAAATGGTCGCTGTATATCAACCATATATCTATATGACCAAAGAAAATGGCAATTTGGTTGCAGATTTATCTGAAATTCTTATTTTGATAGTAATGTATGAAAAATATACAACACAGCTATGGAAAGACAGTTTACAAAAAAAATAAATTAAATTTTTTACGAAGAAAATACTTCAGTAGAAATTGATTGGATAATTTAGACTTTCGAATACTATAGTTATTTAAATAAATATTGCGTATTTATTTAATCTCTCAAAAATATGCTATAATAGATATCTACCTTTCCATTATTAAATTGTTTAATCTCATATTTCTTTGGACTTTATTAAATAATGAAACAATTGAATAAGACAATTTTCATTTATTGGTTCATCGTTCTTATAGCATAATAATTTTAATTCTAATTATATTATAATAAGGCAAGTTTTAAAACGCTAATACTAATATCAGTAAAAGAGGCACACGTTTTAGAAGCATGTTTAAGATTAACAACAAAATGTCTGAGAAAATTTGTAAATCAAAAAATAAATGCGTGAGAATCTCGCGCGGTAGAAGTGAAACTGCTTAGCTCGCGCAGGTTGAAAGAATGTCAATTTTGTGTATGATGCACTAGTGGGTGCATTTCTATTTGTCGATGACTCGCTCAGCTGTATCAGATTCATTTCGTTGATCTCTCACACCGCGTGTATCTTCACGCGTAGATGGCATGCCTGAAACAGTGGCATTCAAATTCTCTATACCACTCACTGTGTCCTCACTTAACGACGGTATCGATTCATCTAGTATATTTGAGGTCGTTGGAAGGTTATGTTGTCCACCGTGTTTCTTTAACGCCCTTTGCCTGGCTCGATACTCTCTACTTCTGTCCAAGGTACTTGTTGGCACTTTTCTTCGCGGTTTATTCGCTTTCTTCCGTTCTCTAAAGGCTCGCACTCTGTCTGTACTCGTCTTTTTCTCCATTTCACTTTTCACACAATGGAAATTGTTAGCTAAAAGATTAAGCTGTGTTTGTGTAATATATAATAAAATACGCAAGCGTCTACTGGTTGCCTTATGCCACGTATACACACAGTACACGCGGCGCATGCGCGTATCGTGTTTCACTTTTCGTGACGTTCAAGCCAACTTGCCCTACCGCGCCAATAGAAGTTTCACTTCAAAAAAATTGCATTCATATTTGATTTCCTCTGTCTCGCCCTTATGTTGTTACCTTTTTCCGTAGCTCAGTCTTCTTCGTTTGTATAAGCTGGTCACCAAGTTAGAAGAGCTCCTAGGTGTGAAGAGTATATCCTTGTTCTATTCCTTTTGATACTTATAATTAACTAATTGTTCTGGCAGAGATTGACAAGCATCTAGTGCCAAAAAAAAAAGAACGTTGTATTGTTTGATCTCACGAAATGGATAATAGTTGCTACTGAAGATGTATCACGTGACTGGCTGCGTCGCGACGCCATCATATTCTGGTCAGTATCGCTATAACATCAACGTCGGTGGTTTCCATCATGTTGTTGTTAATTAAAACGTTCAACACATAATGGCATTTGCATTGTTCCTAAATTATATTACCCAAATATAAGTAGCAAACTATATATCAGGGGTGGCCAACAAGCGATTGTTTGGTCGATCGCGAATAGTTGGACACGAAAACTGACTATTTCGAATGTGGCTCTTGTAAAATGAGACAAAGAACATGTAATAAGGCGAAGATAAATTGATTTAGCGTTTCTGTGCAGATTTTACATCCAAGTTAAGCGATTTGAATGTAAAGTTACAGAAGTCACATGATTAGTTGCATTAATGCGTATAAAAGTCAGTTCGTAATGTTGATTGAGGATCTCCAACAACAAAATTTTGTTCATTATCCAAATATGAATGACCATTTACAAAAACATCCCAATTTTCATTATAACTTTAAAAAATACGCTGTAGAAATTAAAAAGTTATTGGGGATTTTGATGCAAGATTTGGTTATTTTAAAAAAGTTGAGGATATTGTTCAATTTTTCCCCTTTAAGAAAGATTTAAATATGAAATATATTGCTGCAAACATTTCTGATGTTTTTGACTTGGAAAAAACGAAATTAGAGATTGAAATTATTACTCTAGAATCTGATTTAATTTTAAACGCTGGGGAGCTTGAAGAAGTCTTTTGTTAAGTATGTTAGTTGTCAGAAGTATCCAAATATTTAAAAATGTAGTGAATATATCTATTATTATTTTGGATCAACGTATTTGTGTGAATCGGCTTTTTCATATTTAAAATTAACAAAGACACAGCATCGTTCATTACTTACAAATTCACATATCGAAGATTCTTTTCGATTATCTTTATCGACATACACACCTCACTATGATAGAAGATATGAAACCACAAACTTCGCATTAATAACTCTTCTATTATACATATATTTTATGTATTTATTCTTTTATTTGTTCAATAGATATTATTATCGTGATATCGTTTCGTTTAAACTTCTTTTCACTAGATATCGATTTTTAATGTCATTGTGTGAAATATTAATAATTTTACAAGTAGATTGCCATCACTTTTTAAGAAGAAAAGTCGATTTCAAGAATAAATAAGCCACCCCTGCTATATATTATTATATATTTGAATATCTTCTCTGCCTTTGTTATATGAACAGCTACAAGAATTTTGTATTAACATGGTAATTAATATCCGCGTATTTCGATGTAATAACAATTTATTTACATGATGATGTTCGCTGAAGATGTAGCTATCTTAGAAGCGAGGGAACAGAATTTATAACAAGTATTAAATAGTATAAAGGAATTATTCACGAAAGACTATAATATGAAAATGAATATAAGCAAAGGATTAATGATATATGTGTTGAAAAAATATTGGGTACAAAAATGAAACAAAATTGATCTCAATAAAAAATAAGAAGTCAATTTTGTGTATAATATCAATAAATACGGATAATATTAGTGTAATAGTACTTAATTTAATGAAGAAATAAAACACGAACCGCCACCTCGACATCCCTGATTTTGAGTGTTTTAAAAAATGGTCGTTTTCGCAAGACATGGCCATTTATATTAATAAAAAATTCTGTAATAGGTCCATCTACCTTATAATTCTCTACCCGTTATATTTTTTATATTCAAATTCATGTGCAGAATAAATTATATGTCATCACCAGCTCTAGCAGTAATTCAATTTCCTGCGTACGGTAATTGCATAATATGCCGTAAATATTGATCATTCAAAGAGGCCATTCATAATATATAAAGCGGTTAGACGGTATCAAATTAGGTTAGCGATAAGACCTGTAGATTTCCTTTGTGCGATCGAATTTGCACATCGCCTACAGGAGACTACTGAAATTGCCCCGTTTATACGACTAATTGTTATTATTACCTCCTGGAATAATATCAAGAAAAGGCCTGCGTATATTACATTCGATTAGGAACGCCTTTATCCATATGTAATTATTTTTTCGGCAGATATTTTGAAACGATTTTTCAATAACTTATATTACATACATTTTTACTTACATTTATATAGTTTTTCTGATATTTGGTACATTTTCCGGTACCAATAAAATAAGTTTCACTATGTATATATACGCTTTAAAGTTATTAGAGTTTTCGACGAGATTTTGTACATTGGAAATACTCATTGTATCTTAAGATTATGCGCGAGAGTAGTTACAAAATAATCCTCTATTAAATTGATGTCGGAGCAATCTTTGGATTATTATAATGATGGATGAATCGCGTTCAAAACATTTTCTTTAAGTAATACGTATCATGGAAGGATAAGTTTTCAAATATGTTATACCGTCCACAGTAGCGATGGCAAACTGTAGGTCACTTTGAGGACCTAGTTCGTAGTTCGTAGTTCATTTCAATGTACCGTTCACGAACTATAGGTCGTGAACTACTAACATCTTTTTAAAATGAACTAGTTCACAACCTATATGAAATACATGCACTTACTGAAAATAATCTCTTTTTTTCTCAATATAAAAATATTAGTTTGTAAAATATATGAGAAGGGAGAAGTACCACAGGATTTTCAGCGTAGTAGAATAGTAACAATGCCGAAGAAAATAGGAGCTAATTTGTGTGAGAACTATAGGACCATTAGTCTACTATCACATGCATCGAAGATATTGTTAAAGATTATTTATAGGATATTAGAAAATAAAGTAGAGGAAAGGCTAGGAGAAGATCAGTTTGGTTTTAGGAAAAACAGAGGGACGAGAGAGGCGATTCTAGCACTAAGAACGGTAGTAGAAAAAAGAAATAGGGTAGGAAAGGTAACTTGCATAGCTTTTGTAGATTTAGAAAAGGCATTTGATAATGTAGATTGGGACATAATGTTTAGAATTTTAAAAGAAACGGGTATAGATTATAAGGATAGGAGAATAATTTTTAATTTATATAAACACCAAACTGCCTTAGTTAGAATTGAGGGGGAAGAAGAGGTAGCAAAAATAGGGAAGGGAGTTCGGCAGGGATGTACACTTTCACCGTTATTATTTAATCTATATATAGAAGATGCAATAAACAAAGTAAAAGAAGAGTATAGTGTAGGTGTGAATGTACAGGGAGAGAAAATACATATGTTAAGATTCGCCGACGATATAGCTATATTGGAAGAAAGCGAAAAGAATTTAGAAAGGGTATTGAATGGTATGCAGGCAGTATTGACTAGGGATTTTAACATGAAAATAAATATAGGTAAAACTAAAGTGATGAGGTGTGACAAAAAGGAATGCAGTAGAAAAATGAGGATCACAATAGGAGATAATAGAATCGAAGAAGTGTCAGATTTTTGTTATTTAGGCAGTAGAATCACAAAAGATAATCGAAGCAAGGTAGATATAAAGTGTAGGATAGCACAGGGTAGGAAGGCATTCGTAGAAAAGGAACAGATTTTAAGATCAAATATTGACTTGGGTATTAGAAAAAGATTACTGAAGGTATATGTTTGGAGTGTAGCACTGTACTGGTGTGAGGCGTGGACTATAGGAAAGGAAGAGAAGCGTAGATTACAAGCATTCGAAATGTGGTGTTATAGGAGGATGATGAGGATTGGTTGGGAAGATAAAGTAACAAATGAAGGTGTACTAGAGTTAGTAGGGGAGAAGAGAAGTATTTGGAGAGTGTTACAGCGTAGGAGAGACAGATTAGTAGGGCATATTCTTAGGCATGGGGGGATTATGCAATTGATCATAGAAGGTAGAGTGGAGGGAAAGAGAGGGGTAGGTAGGCCTAGATTGGAGTATGTGAGTCAGATAGTTGAAGACGTTGAGATGAATAGCTATCGGGAGATGAAGGGATTAGCTCAGGATAGATCGGCATGGCGTGCTGTTTCCAACCAATCTTTAGGATTGCGGACTCTTTAACTAACTAACGAACTATAAAAATATTAAATGGTAAAAAATAAATAAATTGAAATATTACAATACTTATTTTGAATTGGGAATGAGGAAGAAAAGACAACAATCTTTATAATTTATACAAAATATATATATAAGGAAATATAATCTTCTCTAGGTACTCTAGGTACTCTTCTCTAGGTCATCTTATTGGTAGTTACTGATGAAAATGTTTACTTACTTTACTAACACTTGAAAATTAAATGTACAATCGTTTTGTTTGGCATTATAATTTATATTTTCTATTCTGAATCTTCTCTGTTCAAACTTCAAAGCTTTGATTTGATATTAAGTGATTGCATTGCACTAAGTATGAAATAGAAGAACTATAAGATTTAGATGTTTATTTTTGCATTATTGCAACAATTTGCTATGGCATGACATATTTAAGAACATATTTAATCTTGCGAATATATTAATTGTATTATTCCAAATGAAATCTGATACCAACATATAAATTGTGACTCAGCTCGGCAATGCTGCTGTTGCAATATTGCATCGAGTTTCCTATTTCGTTCCGTTCACCAACACACTTTATCACTAAATAAATGTTAGTACTGTATATGTAATGTATACTATACTGCAAGTATATATATAGTACAAGTACATCAATACGTACACTATGTAGTTCATAGTTCACGAACTAGGTCATAGTGACCTATAGGTCGTTGCAAAACATCGTCACAGTCATTTGATTGAACCGTTCAGAGTGAACGGTTCGCGAGTGAACTACACATCGCTAGTTCACAATAGTACGATATTTTTCTTGCATAGTACAGTAGCCATTTTAACACTTTCCTGCCATTTATCAACTTGTTTTGATTAAGATTAATTACAAATTATAATTTGGTATATGGAAGCTTTAAGTAAATAATATATACATCGCTTAAGATATTTTATAATGTAAAATATGGACACGAACATTGTATAAAAAAAAATTATATAAATTTATTTGGTTAAATTTTTCTGCCGTTAACGATTTTATGCCGTTAAAATCTTTAAAAATTTTCGCTGTTTAGGCAGGTTCAATAAGCAAGATTTTGCTTTAATTTTTCACCAATTTCCTTAATTAGTATTCATTTAATGTTGTCATATTAAATATTTACGAAGAATATTATGTAGGAAAATTAATGGGGATAGTTAAATGTAAAGTTGGTTCTTCGAACTAATTAGCCTTATTAATTTTTTATTATATCCTTACATAGAAAACTTAGCCTACAATTAAAATATTACAAAAAGTATATGAAGTTTAGCTTATGAGAAAGTACTTATTTGAATCAAAAGAGAATGTTTATTTGAATCACATTTGAGAATGTTTATTTGTGATAATTTTATATATTATATCATAAAGCCATGCTTATTATTTATTCATAATCCAAGCCTTTTATTTGGCTGAAGAATTCCAAATTAAGCCCTCATGTACTGATGCTCCTTTTATCTCATAATCTATTCTCAAAAAAGGATGTGAAAAAGACATACAATATTAAAAAAAAACTGATATGTCGACTTAAAAGTTTCATTATAACGTAATTGATAGTTGTCTTTTTCCGGTAAATCTTTATTTAATACAAACTAATTGTTAAGATGTTAAGGATTTTTTTACGTATTTTTTATTTGATTTATTTAAGTCCCACGTTATATTACATAGTGTGTTAAAAATGACAATCCTTGCGTTCTTATCAATTTTTTCTTTAATCTTTTTATTCACGTACCTTTATTTTTGTAAAACGAGTATTATTCGATATTTAGGTCTTGTACGAGGTATATAAAAAACATCGTTATTTTTTGAAATTGTATATTTCCCCTAATAAAATTCCCAATACTTTTAATGCCGCGCATGATAAAATTGCAATAATGGCTCCATTTTTTTAAGACATAATATCTATAACTCACGAAATAGGCGAGGTTTACAATATGGAAGAAGGCTCTAGTTATATGTTATTTATACCGAGTCCTCTGTCAAAGCCATTACTCTTTCAGTGTCATCTCTATAAAGTATGTTTATGGTATAGGATAGGGAATACCTTCAAGAGAATAAAATTCATTTAACGTTGAGACAATATTGATCTATGGACTAAAAAGAATTCTTGACACGTGATATAAATTACTTCCTGCAGCGATTCTAAATTCTGACCGCTAGTGTATATTTCTCTTCTTAAATTTATATCTTTTTTCACTTTAAACCTTGATTTTTACTTATTCCTGTACACAAATGAAAGAAAACCGAATTAAATTTTTATGGTACTATTAACTGTACATATTTATAAATTTAATTTCGATTTATTTTAAAATCTAAATTATCGCCTTGACTTATTCCCCATATAATAATTTATTTAACCAATTAAAAAAAAGCCGTGTCTTCATTATATGATGTATCTTACTTTATCGCCTTTTTCGTTCTGAAATGTTGTAATATTTATTGTCGCTTTTAACACCTGGAAAGGAAAACAGTGTTAGTAACACTTTTCTAAATTGTGGAAAAAATTATGTGTCAGCATTATTTTTAATCGTAATATACAGCGCGGCCTACAATAAAATATATATGAATATTGAACAGAATGGTTTATTCTAAAAAAATCTGAATTTTAGTTATAATTTTTCCAAGAAAAATAATTCTAGTTAAACTTTGCGATAATGTTTTTAACAATTCCTATTGAGTAATTGGTTTGAATTAACAATTAATATATTTAATTTATAAGGAAGAATTTGAATTGGGTAAGGTTAAAGAATTTGATATTTATTTAGCGTTTTTTTTGTTACAGTATGAATGAATTTGTATTTCTTTTATAAAGTATTCTATCTAAAAACCTTTAGATACTAATTTTTAAATTACTTAACCTTGGCGTCGTGTGCATTTATCTATTTCTATATAATATATGGCTAAAATTAATTTGTTTTCGTCGTACTTCGAATAATATACGTAATGCCACATAATTTCGGTAATTGCAGACATTAAGTAAAATAACGACTTTTTAGCGGATTCTAGTTCCAGTTGCATTGTGTTCGAATACTATCATATTAGTTGAAAAAGATTCTAACAATAATAACTCATTTATTATTCATAAATATCTGAATTAGTCCTTATTGTTCCGTCTGCTTCTTTACGATAAATTACGCAACATTTGTTTTGAAACTGTTGTTGACTCTTTCGTTTGAATTGACAAATTGCCAAATCCGCGCATTTTACCAATCAATTAATTAAGTCACAACAGTTTAATTAACTCTTAAGCTTCAAATGAACTTACGTCACCCCCCTCTGTGTCGTGATTGACGAACAAGAACGAACAAATACCGACTGTATTGCAAATTATGTTTTTCGTTGTAAAGCATAACATTCTAAATTCAGTTTGAACATTTTTTTACGAAAAATCGGCAAATGATTAATTTCTTTTTTTTATAGATAAATCAGCTTCTTATGCAATGAATTTATGATCAAATGGAAATATGTTTTAAACTTTTCTAGATTTATCCAGCTCTGTATTCATGATTAATCAAGTTTTTGACTGGCATATTTATTAAAATAATTTTAATTTCAGCAGAATTATTTTCTTTTCCATTGTTATTTAGAATCCATTATATACGATATAATAGAATGAATATTTTTTGTGCACTAAATTTAAATTATTTTTTTTTTTCGATTAAATCAATTCGGTGCTGTTGCAACATTTCCCTCTGCTCTATCTTCATATATCGACTATCGATGGGTGAATATTTAGCATTCTGTGCGTGATGTTGTTGCTCCTGTTGCGCCTCTGCTCATTTAATACATGTCCTGCGGCGTCAATGTCCTGCGACGTCCTGCGGCGACAAAATTATATGCGAAAAGTCGGCAACAAATATTTTATTCACACAACTCTTACACTGCACTAAATAGTCTCTAGGCATTATATTTTCAAGTGCTGCTTTTAGATAATTCGATAAGACAATTTGCTAATTTTTTTTGGTAATTATAAAATCTGATAATCCCCAATTATTTCCTGTACCATATCCGGATAAAAAGATTATTATGACTTTTTTACATTATTTTTATATTATTTCTACACGATAGAATCAGGTAGTTCTTTCAATAAAAAAAAATCTAGTTAGTTCTAATTACACGAACATAAAAAAGCATAATAATCGAAAGAAGAAGAAAATTAACAGTTTTCGAAAGATATTTTGCATTTTTATAGGGCAATTGCCTAGATGAAGATCGCAATATATTTTTGAAACTAGAAAATAGATTTAGAAATTATCAAAATAGGTTCAGATAAACTATTTTTGACAATGACTAATTGTCAATTCTTTTTTTATATTCATATGAACATACGGCATGCTATAAGGACTTGTAATATAATATTCGCTAACTTAAAACGCAGCATAAGTTAACATGCGATTGCAAATTAAATAATTTAAATTATAGCTTTTTATTTTATTGCAAATTAAGTGGAAAACATTATACCATACGTACATAATTTTAATATAAAATTACTCACATAAGTTTTTGAGGTAACATATATTTTTACATATTGTCTTATAACGTATTCTTATATGTGGATATTTGAGATAATTTAAAATTCCATTTAGAGCTTTCATTGAAATCTTGCAGCAATTTGGTTGCGGGTTAAATTTTTATATGTGCACAATATATTGTTATATACATGGAGGATTATAACTTGCTTGGTTGTGATGTCGATCATGATCATATGATCACCCGCGCCACCATGCGGTGCTAAACAGAATTATGTCATTATGTCCCAACATCCTGGCTTCCAACAAGACGCGGGCCCAGGCCTAGGAACATCTAAATTGAATCCTTGCGTATATTTTGATACTTGCCGCTGCTGTAATTTTCAGGCTGTGGTTTAAGAATAATAAACAAGCGATATATATTCAAAGTCTGTCATTACTGAAGAAGATTTTTTTATATCGACTATATGATCAAAAAATAGTAATGATATCTATAATGACGTGACGAAACTTTTAAAACAGGTCAAAACGAAATCGTGGAGCCTCTTACAACTATCACTAATATGTGCTTGTCTCTTGGATATTTTCCAACGAAATTGAAAATCGCAAAAGTAATACCTTTACACAAGAAAGGCGACATTAATAATTGCGACAACTATAGACCAATCTCAATGCTACCCGCATTTTTTAAACTATTGGAAAAAGTGATAAACACACGTCTGATACATTTTTTTGAACGTAATAATTTTTACCATAAGAATCAACATGGATTTAGGAAGTCAAAGTCAACTATAACAGCAATTATTGAAATAATTGAGAAAATAGTTGAGGCTCATGATAAAAATGAAACGGTACAAATTATTATATGTGACTTAAGCAAAGCATTCGACTCGGTTGATCATGAGATCTTGCTTCAAAAGTTAAATTTCTACGGCTTGCGGGGAATTTCTCGAAATCTAATGAAGTCGTATCTGAACAACAGACGCCAACAGGTCTATTGGAATGGAAAGCTTTCTAACACTGACACTATTACAACTGGGGTACCTCAAGGGTCTATTATTGTGCCAACATTATTTGTAATGTACATCAATGACCTTCTGTACAACGTAAATCCTATAGCGGCCAGTCTATACGCAGATGATTCCTCTTTTATAACGGGAAGTGACGCCAAAACAGAGGTGATAGAACAATGTGAAATTTGGTTTAGCAGCAACAAATTATTACTGAATGTTGACAAAACTCAAAATATGACCTTCACAACAAAAATACGAAGAGAGGAGTCAGTAAAATTCCTAGGGTTGCATGTGGACCCAAAAATAACGTGGTATGAATATATTGATAAGCTATGTAAATCACTTTGCTGCGCTATATATTGCATTAGAAGAATGAAACAAATTAGTACTCCCAAATGTGCTAAAAATGTATATTTTAGCAATTTTCACATTCGCATGTCGTATGGAATTGAAGTTTGCGGAAATTCGACGGACTCTGAACGAGTCTTCAAACTCTAAAGACGAGCGCTTCGCATACTTTATTATATGGAATGAAGAGACTCATGCAGAAGCATGAATTTAAAGAAGAGCGTATACATACGATGCACAGCATGTATATACTAGCTTGTTTATGTCATGTACACAACAACAAAGATGCTTTCACAAGAAACGAAGAACAACACTATTACAATACCAGAAATGCTAAAGATATTGTGGTACCTCTTCATAGACTTTCACAATGTCAAGAACGGTCAAGATACTGGAGTATCAAAATGTATAACTTTCTTCCAAACCAACTCAAAATGATAAATAAGGACAATTACAGAAGAAACTTAAAAAAAATTCTACTACGTGAAGAACTGTACGAGAAGGACCATTTTTTAAATATTAATTTAAATATGTATATGAATGTTACATTCTATGAATAAAATGTATCGTAAATCTTATTATGTGACTATTATTGACAATTTGTAGAAATTTTAACAATAATTCAATTCAATTCAATTCAATTCAATTCAATTCAAATTCAATTCAAATTCAATTCAAATTCAATTCAAATTCAATTCAAATTCAATTCAATTCAATTCAATTCAAATTCAATTCAAATTCAATTTAAATTCAATTTAAATTCTATTTAAATTCCAGTTAAATTCTATTTAAATTCCAGTTAAATTCCAGTTAAATTCCAGTTAAATTCCAGTTAAATTCCAGTTAAATTCCAGTTAAATTCCAGTTAAATTCCAGTTAAATTCCAGTTAAATTCCAGTTAAATTCCAGTTAAATTCCAGTTAAATTCCATTTAAATTCCATTTAAATTCCATTTAAATTCCAGTTAAATTCCATTTAAATTACATTTAAATTACATTTAAATTCCATTTAAATTCCATTGAAATTCCATTTAAATTCCATTGAAATTCCATTTAAATTCCATTGAAATTCCATTTAAATTCCAGTTAAATTCCATTTAAATTCCAGTTAAATTCCATTTGAATTCCAGTTAAATTCCATTTGAATTCCATTGAAATTCCATTTAAATTCCATTTAAATTCCATTTAAATTCCATTTAAATTCCATTTAAATTCCAGTTAAATTCCATTTAAATTCCATTTAAATTCCATTTAAATTCCATTTAAATTCCATTTAAATTCCAGTTAAATTCCATTTAAATTCCATTTAAATTCCAGTTAAATTCCATTTAAATTCCAGTTAAATTCCATTTAAATTCCAGTTAAATTCCATTTAAATTCCATTTAAATTCCAGTTAAATTCCATTTAAATTCCATTTAAATTCCATTTAAATTCCATTTAAATTCCATTTAAATTCTATTTAAATTCCAGTTAAATTCCATTCTATTGTCTATTTTCAAGGAAATTTGAAGCATCGTCTATTTTAAATTGTATTTAATTGAATCAAATTTGATGTTACACTTTTATTTGTTGCTTCGTATTATTTGGATTAACTTCAATCTTGTAGGAGAAATTTCATTCTAAAGAAGTATATTTTCTTTTTCTTGCGCATCTACTGAAGATGAGAGTGTAACCTTCGAAAAACTATTAAATGCTTTGATTTGGGTGATATTCTATACAAGAAAATTCATCGCTAGATTTAATAAATTACTGATAAATCTAATTTAACAATATTTTTTTTACAAGATTTAATGTAATCTAAAAAAAGCATATTGTTGCCTTACCTCTGACAGAAACGTATAACTCAAAGTATACAAAACACGCATAAATTTCAGTTACAACACTTTTACTGGCATTGCAAATATTTATCTTTAAACTATGTATAGTTGTACTTGAAAATGATTCTAAACCTCTATTTCGAATTTTTTTTTCTAACGTAATAACGTTCATATCTGACCTAAGTATGGTGTGATATTATTAGGTCAGATGAATTTCGATGGTAGCGTTTCAGTTTAGTCATAATTAAGAGAAATTATATCGTCATTGGCGGTGCTATTCTATAAATAGAGCATATCGCATCAAGTATGCATGCAGAATTCAGTTGGTCTATCTGTTTTTAATGTCCAAATCATATATACCCATCTACAAATGAATCAAACTTTTAGCATGCGCAAAAACGAAACATACTCGTGTGTAGTTATATGGAACTGTATTATAATTGACAAGCAAACACGTGACCGGAGATGCAGGAGTAATAATTATATTGCACGCTAATAACGACATTGAAGCAGTATATGTTCCATGTTCGTCTAAATGTTCTTTTAAAGTATATAATTGAACAAATATATTGCTATGTTTTGTAGGGATAAAGGTTTTTGTATTCGTGTCTAATAAAAACAATAAAAACTTGGATATACGGCTATAGCTGCAAATATTAAAATAATTATTGTTAACTATATACAGCGTGTAAAGTTGTTTATTTTGTTTGTATATCGTTTTTCCAAAAATTGTTTGACAACTAATTTTCCTAGATAAATTGTCATAACATTAATTATCTACTGAAATTAAGCGTCATTCTTACAAAAATCTCGCCACCTCGAGCTAATAGACATACACTAATAAAAAATGAAGACTTTTTTGTTTCTTTTCGAGTCTAGAGTTCATGCGCTTAATTTAGAGATTTGAAATCTAACTTTAAACATTAAAATATTTTCTATTGATATATTTATACTAGATTTATATGTCCAAGCTCGAGTAAACCAAGAATTATTTAAAGAAATAAAGCGGACTCTTGATTTATTAAACAAAATGTCTTGACAAATAATACAAACCAATTTTTTTACTTTATTAAATTTTTCTCTTACGCTCATATTTAATATGGTTGATGGGAACTTAACACATTCCGCTTACACTATTATCATTTTATATTCAAATTATATCGATTTTTTGTTAATTTTTTTGCAGGCTATTGCCAAAATACTCTCAAATCGCTCATATTTTTGCTTTTAAACAAAAATTATATGTTTCGTTGTTAATACATTTAGTGTTAACTCGCTTTTATTTTGTTTAAGTGCGAATATTTTTTTATCGCTTTGCCAATTCAATTTTTCACGTCTTATTTAGCGGTGTTCTTAAGATAGTTCTATAATATATAATATATTTGTAAATTTAATAAATAGAAAAAGTCTTACGGAACGGATCCTCATCGATTGAAATATGTATTTAAAAATAGCCATCATAACCACACCAAAATCCTCTATACTATCCTTCCACATCCTTGCAGCCATTCTTTGGTCTTCAATCTCAACTTACACTTCATATTCGTAAGTGCTTCCACCATCAAATTATATCTACCAGTTGTTCCCACAAAATATAAAATAAGACGTACTTCTTGACATATTGGCGCCTTAAAAGATGGATGATTAGGATAATAAATCTAAATAAAAGTACCACATTTGCAATGTTGGTAAAAAATAATTTTTCATTTTTCATTGGTACCAAATTCTTTGCATATTTATTATAGTAAGAAAAGCAATTATTAACTAGAAATGATATGCAAAATTCTTATGTAAAATCCATTCATTGCAAAATTAAAATATACATCAAAAAAGCTACTTTAACAGATAATTATGGAATCTGTGGAATGAAAGTTTTGAATGCTTCGAATTAAATGAAATCTATTTAACTTATATAGCATTAATATAAATCATTTGTCCCCTAACTGCTATATATTCGCTACAACCTATTTTGTATAACTTTAAAGCAATCTGCTACCATCGGTTCTGTACAGTGAATCTCTTCCACTTCAGTAGTTTTTCATAATAGTTTTCCCGCACCTGTACATTTACTACGGCTTTTTCAGTTGCACACTGTACTTTCCTCTCTTTCTGACGCATTGTGGCGGCAATGTGCTGCCACAACTGCCACTTCTACCGCCACCAAAATACTATCAGAAGACCAAAGACTCGGACTCAATCAGAGGGAATCGATTCATGTTTTCAGAGCTTAGTTTTTGTTTGTTGCTTTGGATATTATGGAAATGATGTTCATAATTTTTGTAAAAATCTATTGTGAATTTAAAAAATGTCTACTATTATTTAAACAATTGAAGATTATTAACTAAATTTCGTTGACAGGTCAAATGTTAACAATATGCTGAAGTCCTTAGGCAAGGTCTGTCATGACAATAAATAAATACAATAATTGAACGAAGAAATTTGGAATTATATAATTTTTAACGAGCCGGGGACTTTATATTTTTACAAAAAAATTATAAAGAATATTTCATTATATTATTCATATCTTGAATATATCATTAAAAGATTCATGTAGATGTTTTTTACGTAGAATTTAATCTTCTACAAATAAAGTCTACAAGAGTTCTTCCAAAAATTCCTTATTTTGTCCAATAATTATAAAAGAATCAAATAATAAAACAAAAATGATATTTACCATCTTTTGTTATCGCTAAATTTAACTTCTTCTGCACATCCATATGCGATTGTTTGTACCACATGATAGATTTTTTTTTGATTTTACATTGTTTTTCCTTTATGCAATTGTATATAAATAATATTTTGACCAAAAAAATAATAAAGAATATTTCATTAAATTATTTACCATATATCTCGATCCCTTAAAAGATTCATGTAGATGTTTTTTACGTAGAATTTAATCTTCTACAAATAAAGTCTACAAGAGTTTTTCGAGAAATTCTTTATTTTATACCATAATCGTAAAAGAAACAAATTATAAAACAAAAATAAAAACCTTCTGCGAAAATGATATTTACCATTTTTTGTTATCGCTAAATTTAACTTCTTCTGCACATTTGTATGCAATTGTTTGTACCACACGATATAAAATCTTTTGATTTTACATTGTTTTTCTTGTATGCAATTATATATAAAAATAACACGGGAATGAAAAATTGGAACAAGAAAATGATAATGAAAATTGCCTTGTTCGTCCTTGTTGCATTTCCTTTGTAAAATCGTCATTACGGCGTTAAATAATTGTATCAAACATCACCCAAAAACCGTAACACAACGATTGTATTTTGGGTGATATTTTTATACAATAACCATTCCTATTTACCATCGTATACTGTGGTCGCCTGATGTAGCCGTGATACTTGATAAAACCGACGCACGACCGTTAACGAGGACCGATGGCGTACCGACGCCGGTTGGCAGCGGCAGTGGCGACAGTTCGCCGTTGGCGGGTGCAGTGCGAACTAGACGCGCACCATCGGTCCTCGTGGGTACCATGTCTTTGCCGCCGCTGCCGTCGCTCACCTGAAGAACCGCAGCTGGGTCATCTGTGTTGTCGCAACTGTATCAGTGCTGGCGACGAATCTGCGGGTCTTCTCTTCGGTGAGACGCGACCCAGATTCACTCTAAACTGGAACCCTTAAGAGTTCACCGACTGTATATAGATGCACGCCGGGTAATAACTAACAAGCTGCTGTTGCTGATGTTGTTCTTCGTAACAATCGTAACAACAAAGCAGCACGCGCTGTTATTATGTTTACGTACATATCTTTCACTCATGCTGATTTAGCAGGATATAATACAGGGTGCATGAAGCAGGATACATTTTAATAAATCATTTGTTGTTCAGTGCTACATTAAAATGTGCACTAAGTGGTGATGCTATAGGACAACACCAGTTGATATTAATGTTTTGTGCTAAAGGGCAATTTGTAATTAATAAACGTGTGTGTTTCTGATACAAATTAACTTATATAAATGTGTAGGTGTATGTGTATATAAGGCTCGCTCCCTAAAGCCCCTCGAGTTTTCCGCGAACCCTCAGCTCAATACTCAGCACGTTGCGTTTGGATGCACTAGAAAAGCAAAAAGTATATATTTAAGTCAAGTATATATATATATATACACATCAAAGAGTGTGTTAGATACTCGCAACAGGTGAGTGCATGCGTATAACACACACCACGCAGATTTTCGCGGTTTTCCCTCACTGGTCGTTGTTGATTGATATGTTTTCTGTATGCAAGAAAATACTGTTCTTGCCTTCGATACAGCAAAATCATATATTGCTTACATTAATGGCTTTATAAATCGCTTTGACGTTGAAACGCTTTCATCAATAATATACCGTTTTTCTCTTGCAAATAATCGTCAAATTCATTGTTGATTCTAAAGATTGATTGCCCACTTGCTTAGCCTTCTAAATAATAACCTTTTAATGTAGAATGCCGCAACTAACTACTTATATTGTTAAACTAATTGTATATTCTCAGATTGCTTAAAAATCTAAAATATGGTAAGAAAGTTTGAATGTGAGTAAAGATCTGCATGCAGTATTTTAAAAATATTATAAAGTTTCCAAAGCGGTGCAAAATTTGTACGGTATTAACAAAAGGTATATTCTAAGCTTCCAGTGTTTTTACTAACATATTTGTAATTAATTAATTAATGGTAAAAGTTTCGGACATGAAAATGCAAGTTTTTCTAGTTTAGAAACTCACTTATTATGCGCGTATTCTAATTAAAATCCACGAATTTTTCTTAGGTGTTTTACCTTGACGTAAGACATAACATAATTGGGAATATTATACCTTTTCAAAAAATATATATTTTTTTACATACATCAGATTTTTTTTATTTGAAAAGCTACCTTATAGTTAGTTAAAGAGTCCGCAATCCTAAAGATTGGTTGGAAACAGCACGCCATGCCGATCTATCCTGAGCTAATCCCTTCATCTCCCTATAGCTATTCATCTCAACGTCTTCAACTATCTGACTCACATACTCCAATCTAGGCCTACCTACCCCTCTCTTTCCCTCCACTCTACCTTCTATGATCAATTGCATAATCCCCCCATGCCTAAGAATATGCCCTACTAATCTGTCTCTCCTACGCTGTAACACTCTCCAAATACTTCTCTTCTCCCCTACTAACTCTAGTACAGCTTCATTTGTTACTTTATTTTCCCAACCAATCCTCATCATCCTCCTATAACACCACATTTCAAGTGCTTCTAATCTACGCTTCTCTTCCTTTCCTATAGTCCACGCCTCACACCCGTACAGTGCTACACTCCAAACATATACCTTCAGTAATCTTTTTCTAATACCCAAGTCAATATTTGATCTTAAAATCTGTTCCTTTTCTACGAATGCCTTCCTACCCTGTGCTATCCTACACTTTATATCTACCTTGCTTCGATTATCTTTTGTGATTCTACTGCCTAAATAACAAAAATCTGACACTTCTTCGATTCTATTATCTCCTATTGTGATCCTCATTTTTCTACTGCATTCCTTTTTGTCACACCTCATCACTTTAGTTTTACCTATATTTATTTTCATGTTAAAATCCCTAGTCAATACTGCCTGCATACCATTCAATACCCTTTCTAAATTCTTTTCGCTTTCTTCCAATATAGCTATATCGTCGGCGAATCTCAGCATATATATTTTCTCTCCCTGTACATTCACACCTACACTATACTCTTCTTTTACTTTGTTTATTGCATCTTCTATATATAGATTAAATAATAACGGTGAGAGTGTACATCCCTGCCGAACTCCCTTCCCTATTTTTGCTACCTCTTCTTCCCCCTCAATTCTAACTAAGGCAGTTTGGTGTTTATATAAATTAAAAATTATTCTCCTATCCTTATAATCTATACCCGTTTCTTTTAAAATTCTAAACATTATGTCCCAATCTACATTATCAAATGCCTTTTCTAAGTCTACAAAAGCTATGCAAGTTACCTTTCCTACCCTCTTTCTTTTTTCTACTACCGTTCTTAGTGCTAGAATCGCCTCTCTCGTCCCTCTGTTTTTCCTAAAACCAAACTGATCTTCTCCTAGCCTTTCCTCTACTTTATTTTCTAATCTCCTATAAATAATCTTTAACAATATCTTCGATGCATGTGATAGTAGGCTAATGGTCCTATAGTTCTCACACAAATTAGCTCCTATTTTCTTCGGCATTGTTACTATTCTACTACGCTGAAAATCCTGTGGTACTTCTCCCTTCTCATATATTTTACAAACTAACCTGTATAATCGCTCCTGCATTTTTTCCCCTGCGTGTTTTATTAATTCGGCTGGTATCATATCAATCCCCTCTGCTTTGTTATTCCGTAAATCATTTAATGCTCTATGAAACTCTGACCTAAGTATGCTAGGACCTAAGTCATCCTCATCTATCTGTTCCACACTTTCTAGCTCCTCCATGTCCTGCCTACCTTTATATAAATCTTCAAGATACTCCTTCCATCTTCTAGCTTTTTCCTTATTTTCTGTGAGTTCCTTACCCTGCTTATCACATATAATGTTACCCTTTGGTTTTACTTTAGAAAAATGTGACTTAATTTTCCTGTAGCCCAAATCTACTTTACCTCTTCTCATATCCTCCTCAATATCCTCACAATTTCCTTTTATCCACTCTTCTTTCGCTAGCTTGCATTTCCTATTAATTAAGTTCCTTAGTTCCTTATATTTTTTCTGTCCTGCTTCTGTGTTTCCTATTTTAATTTTCCTTCTTGCTTCTATCATTTCAACTATTTCTTCCGTGATCCATTCCCTCCTACCTGCCCTTTTCTTTGTGCCTAATACTTCATTTGCTGCTGTAGTTAACCCATTTCTGATTTCCCTCCATTAAGGATATATAAATAGTTTATAGTTTAACGGATTTTTCCATGAATTTTAATGAATATGTAAATTGTTTGTCTTTCGGATTATTATTAATTTTAGTGCCCAATTAGTTTAAACCAGCTTAAGAAAATTTACCTACACTAAAATATAGCGTCTTCTCTATATGATGGGTGGACAAATAGATTATTTAAGGTAAATATATTTGAATTGAAGAGATCAGGATTTACTTGATTATAAAAATGAGGACATTTTTAAGATACACTAGATCTGATAATAATAAAAATAACAATCTCTGACTAAAAGTTTTGAAACATTAAAATTATGCACTGTTGCAGAAAAGATATTTTTTATAATTTTAATAGAAAATTGTTCTTGAATAAAATTTTGCAATTATATAATGTATATAACACCAATTAGTTTTAGTTCATTTTTTCTAAAATTATGAGTCATTAAGGGAGCAAATTGCATATCTTAAATAGAATAATTTATATAATAGTAGCTATAATATCGAAACATATAAAAAGAGTAGTGACAGTTATATGTTATTTACAATAAAATAAGGAACTTTGCAATATTTCATTTAGAAAAACTCTCTTCGTGATTTTTATAATCAAATTTTGCCTTGCACTTTACTTTTATATAAGAATAATCACATTTCCAATTGAACGAACCTCCTGTAGATTCAAATGCTCGTATCTAAATATAGTTTCCTCTTGCATATTCTCTGTATTTATCTATCGCTATTCCATGATAACATTTTGTAATATCATTCACAGGCAGGATATTACAACAACATACATCACTTGATGATTTGCAAAGTATATTCCGGACTATTCTTTTATCAATATTTAGTTTCGATTATTGGAATAATATTATATATGTATGCAACAATCCATATCATATTTCGTATGTTTCAATCAAATATACAGCTCATTATTTTTAAATTGGCGGAGAATGACAGTAGTATACGCATCATAAATCAAAACCGGCATAATGGCTTGACCAATACAGTACAGAGCAGTGATATTCGAAATAGTATGGCGTCAGTCGTACGTCATACTAAATATTCCAGTGCAGTACTCTTTTTTTGCAAATTCATGAAAAGTATCATTGATATTATTTTAAAATGATATGAAGTCAAATATGGCGCCTATTTATCACTTAATAAAATTTGAAAATAAATTCGAAATAAAATCACTGAAACTTCAGCTGACATTTTATATATTTATTTCCCACTTATTGAAAATATTGTTCAATGTTCGTATTTTTATTAACGATGGAATATTTAGATAAATATGTTTTAAAAGGATTAATATTAACTAGAGATAAGAGATATGAAAAATTAATTTATTACAAAATACAACCAATTGAAAACATAATATAAAAAAAAAGAAACAATGTAAAATTAAAACTATATACACAAATATATTAATTTTGTATATTATAAATAATCGTCATAACCATCGCTATCACTATCTGTATCTCCATTAATATTGATAATGAGCTCTTCTGTAAAAGTATCTATCTATTTCAATAAATATAGTTCTACCAAAACACGCTACGCTTCTGTCTTCTCCAAAGAATAAGTAGGTGTGTCTAGTGCAGAAGGTGTGCGTCCTAAGAAATGCAATGTTGACAAATCACCATGCACAGTTATAACCATTTTAAGCATTTAGAATGAATTCTTTGAAATTAATACAAAAGTTATACTAGAATAAAAGAAATGTTGATAAATACTTATTATAGTATCATATTTATGTCATAATTAATTTGCACGATAGCTATAAAATAGTGGCAAATTAAAATTCGTAGGCCTAGAGTATTTTTTTGTTGTCTGGCACCACTGGTACTGTTTAACCCCGATAAGCACAACCCTATGCGCAGACGACTACCAAAATTCTCCGCCAATTTAAAAAAAAAGCTGTATCTTCGAAGCGATGAAAAATATTTTGCGAAATTCGTTTTCTAGCATGGAAATCCATCCATTTTTTTATTGGATTTTTATTCATCTTTTATACCGTTCCTTAATTACAGATATACATTTTCATTTGCTTACAATTACACTAATTTTTCTCACTTAACCTCACCTCTATAAATGTATGTTCTAAAAATATCATCTTGTATATTCGTCGATACATTTTACTTGGTACTTCTACCTATTTCTCTCGTAAGTCTCGTAAGCATTATTATTCTTAACTTCAATTTCTATTGCACTTAACAATAGTACAGTTCCCTGCAATGGGAGTGAATTTTATCGAGCCCCCATAGATTAGCTTCATCCGGAGTACATCTTGCAACTAATTTAATACACGCATGCAGATGAAGAACTGTTACACAATTCCTGAACTCTTGATGTAGCTATCGACGATTTTCCCATATCTCGAGATATTTCCCATACAGCAGTGTAATTTTCTCGTTATATATTCGGATCTCGTCGAATACGAAACGGTTAGCCTATTTCGAATATTCAAAAGTCATTAATAAACCAGGATTACGAGGCGAAATTTTTCATTATTATCTCTGTGAGCTCGTGCAGATATATTTCCAGATTTTATAATATGTAATATTCCTTTGTTCTTCTCAAATTGGACGAGTAAAAAAGAAATCAAAATGCTGTACAATCAAATTATTATTCGGCACATTTCAATATAATTTATTACGTGATTATATATAAATATTCATAAATTTATGTCGGAGAGATTTGTTGCATTGATTCAAATTTCGGAATATATTACAATATAGGGAGGTATCAGATAGATTACATACTGGTTAAAGAGAGGTTTAGGAACCAGATTAAGAATTGTAAGAGTTACCCTGGAGCAGATATTGATAGTGACCATAATTTAGTAGTCCTGGACTCAGAGGTCAAATTCAAGAAATTACAGAAGTCCAAACAGGTCAGAGTAGATGTCGATAGGTTAAAATTAGCTGATGTATGTGAAAAGTACAAGCAGAAAGTAGAAATCATGGCTAATGGAACATCTAGGAACGACATAGATTGCGAATGGAGGGAAATCAGAAATGGGTTAACTACAGCAGCAAATGAAGTATTAGGCACAAAGAAAAGGGCAGGTAGGAGGGAATGGATCACGCAAGAAATAGTTGAAATGATAGAAGCAAGAAGGAAAATTAAAATTGAAAACACAGAAGCAGGACAGAAAAAATATAAGGAACTAAGGAACTTAATTAATAGGAAATGCAAGCTAGCGAAAGAAGAGTGGATAAAAGGAAACTGTGAGGATATTGAGGAGGATATGAGAAGAGGTAAAGTAGATTTGGGCTACAGGAAAATTAAGTCACATTTTTCTAAAGTAAAACCAAAGGGTAACATTATATGTGATAAGCAGGGTAAGGAACTCACAGAAAATAAGGAAAAAGCTAGAAGATGGAAGGAGTATCTTGAAGATTTATATAAAGGTAGGCAGGACATGGAGGAGCTAGAAAGTGTGGAACAGATAGATGAGGATGACTTAGGTCCTAGCATACTTAGGTCAGAGTTTCATAGAGCATTAAATGATTTACGGAATAACAAAGCAGCGGGGATTGATATGATACCAGCCGAATTAATAAAACACGCAGGGGAAAAGATGCAGGAGCGATTATACAGGTTAGTTTGTAAAATATATGAGAAGGGAGAAGTACCACAGGATTTTCAGCGTAGTAGAATAGTAACAATGCCGAAGAAAATAGGAGCTAATTTGTGTGAGAACTATAGGACCATTAGTCTACTATCACATGCATCGAAGATATTGTTAAAGATTATTTATAGGAGATTAGAAAATAAAGTAGAGGAAAGGCTAGGAGAAGATCAGTTTGGTTTTAGGAAAAACAGAGGGACGAGGGAGGCGATTCTAGCACTAAGAACGGTAGTAGAAAAAAGAAAGAGGGTAGGAAAGGTAACTTGCATAGCTTTTGTAGATTTAGAAAAGGCATTTGATAATGTAGATTGGGACATAATGTTTAGAATTTTAAAAGAAACGGGTATAGATTATAAAGATAGGAGAATAATTTTTAATTTATATAAACACCAAACTGCCTTAGTTAGAATTGAGGGGGAAGAAGAGGTAGCAAAAATAGGGAAGGGAGTTCGGCAGGGATGTACACTTTCACCGTTATTATTTAATCTATATATAGAAGATGCAATAAACAAAGTAAAAGAAGAGTATAGTGTAGGTGTGAATGTACAGGGAGAGAAAATATATATGTTGAGATTCGCCGACGATATAGCTATATTGGAAGAAAGCGAAAAGAATTTAGAAAGGGTATTGAATGGTATGCAGGCAGTATTGACTAGGGATTTTAACATGAAAATAAATATAGGTAAAACTAAAGTGATGAGGTGTGACAAAAAGGAATGCAGTAGAAAAATGAGGATCTCAATAGGAGATAATAGAATCGAAGAAGTGTCAGATTTTTGTTATTTAGGCAGTAGAATCACAAAAGATAATCGAAGCAAGGTAGATATAAAGTGTAGGATAGCGCAGGATAGGAAGGCATTCGTAGAAAAGGAACATATTTTAAGATCAAATATTGACTTGGGTATTAGAAAAAGATTACTGAAGGTATATGTTTGGAGTGTAGCACTGTACGGGTGTGAGGCGTGGACTATAGGAAAGGAAGAGAAGCGTAGATTACAAGCATTCGAAATGTGGTGTTATAGGAGGATGATGAGGATTGGTTGGGAAGATAAAGTAACAAATGAAGCTGTACTAGAGTTAGTAGGGGAGAAGAGAAGTATTTGGAGAGTGTTACAGCGTAGGAGAGACAGATTAGTAGGGCATATTCTTAGGCATGGGGGGATTATGCAATTGATCATAGAAGGTAGAGTGGAGGGAAAGAGAGGGGTAGGTAGGCCTAGATTGGAGTATGTGAGTCAGATAGTTGAAGACGTTGAGATGAATAGCTATAGGGAGATGAAGGGATTAGCTCAGGATAGATCAGCATGGCGTGCTGTTTCCAACCAATCTTTAGGATTGCGGACTCTTTAACTAATTAGAATAAACAGTAAATTGAATTTTGATTTGAGCATTGACAATGCGCTGATTTTAAATCTAAAGGTACATTGACAATATTTTAGAAAATTTAGTATTCTATCGATTCATATTATTTATTTGTCCAACGTACACACAAATTATAAAGAATTTGTAATAAAACACATCAATATATCATAAAATTGTATGCTAAATTACTATCAATTATTACTTAGAATATCAAGTAAAAATTATAACTAAATTGCGCTTTTTTAATAATATTAAGCTCGAATCTTCAGTAGCATAATATTTCATGAATGATTTATGAATGATTTACACATCAATACAACAAAACTTATACAAAAACCTTGATATTATTAGCTTATTTCATATTTTATTGATTATTCCAATAGCGAATTCATAATCGATAGTATAAAGAATTAAATAATTGTTTATTACGACGTCGCAGTATATTTTATTACAAAAGATAGGAGGAATCGATTAATGATTATGATTAATAATTGCGTAGGTAATTAGAATCGGTGTGTACTAAACTATAGCTCTCTAACAATCATTATATGAAATATATGGTTATATAAACAGATTCAAGAGCGCTCTGACGTCAAACGATTACCTGTATCTATTGAAAATATTGTGGTTTATTAAAAAGTGTGATTAATAATAGAATAAAACACATATGTGTAGAAGTAATGAAAATACATCAGCCGATGATTAGTTTTTGATTTATATCGCAATAACGTTTGTAATAAAGCTGCAAGTCCGACTCATTTTTAAGGAGGCGCTTTTTATTTCATTAGTAATTTTTATGTGTCTTTATATTTTTGAACTTGCAACCATCGAAAATATTTTAGTTTAATTAAAATGTAGTTTTAATCATCAGTTGATTGGATTGAAGGTAGCGAATGCCAGATTTATGCCCAAAGGCAAAATAAATGAATTTTAATAAAAAATTAGAGCCATATCTAAAACATATTGCAAAAAGGACGAAGGTATAAGACTTTTATGAAATGAACTAATGAGAATTTCAAAATGAAATGTTCTATAGGATGAGATTTGACAATTATATAGTAGTAATAATTACTTATTAGTAATGCAACTGAAGAAGTAAAAATAATATTCCATTGTCAAAAATTTATTCTTAGGAATTAATGTAATTGATTAGTTTTTTCGATGAATAGTTTAAAGATGAAATAATTGAATTTATTTCGATTATATCGCAACGGTTTGGTTTCAGCATACTTTTGTAACTTACCTTATTCAATATAATATTTTTAGTCTATCACAAATACTTTTTCAATGTGAAATAAATATAAATTTCACGCTGAATTTCTATACCGTATTTATGACATTGGATATTATAATGAATAATAAATATAGCATATGAAATGTGATTTCTTAATATTATTGCAAAACTTACATTTTTCTGATTCTATCCCTGCTGGAAATAATATTGAAAAATATGTATTTATAAAATAGAATAATCAAGATATTAAAAATGTAGTAACATTTCTACATTCGCTTTTCAACAACAAGTAACATACTTTGAAATATTCCTATATACTTTAGGAATACACAATAACATTCTTAGCAATTCATTCTAATCTAACTACTAAATTATTTACGAAAATCGATAATTATATTCAAGCTAGGTAATGAGATTTTATAAGGTTTTAATTTGTCGACGTAGATGACTTTTATATTTGAGGTTCGTTAGACCGACCCCATTTTTAAATGTTTTATTAAAAAAATTATATTAGTCCATTTAATGTACATATTTATCTACGATATTAAGTAATTATATGCACAGTAATCAAATATACATTTTCCGCATACAGTTTATAATTTATGAGTAGAAACATTTTACGAAAAAATTAATTAGGATATGTATTTGTTCATTTTTCGAGAGTGCCTTTTGTAATGAAAATGATTATAAAGAGATATAAGAAAGAGTGCGCATAAATTGTAATTTAATTGAAAGGTTTTTTGGGAATTTATGATTAATTAAATCTTTATTTGTGGGTATTAGTTCATTTTTAATAACAATTTTAGTCACTTTTGATTTTATAACTTTAAGTAGTGTTATAATATTGAATTGAGTACAAATTTTGCACCATAAATATACGACTAGAAATTCATTTTTTTTTAAACACGTCAAAGCTTTTTATGCAATTGACCTCATATACAAATTTCTTGCTTTCATAATTAGATTTTTGAAGATAATTAGTGTTTTTCTTTTGGCTCACTAACGACCATTGAGTGTAATCCCTTACTAACCCTCTTTACATCACTTCTGGTATTCTTTCGGGTACGCGGGTACTAATATATAACAATCTGGTGTATGTGTACGTTGTATCAGTGGTGCCAAAGCTTACGCCAACGTAACGTATCACATATCACCACCACCGTCATCAACGTCATCATTATCATCGTCCAGCAAGTGACCAGCCAGCCGGCAACCTGGTTGGCGTGTGGAAGTGTTGTCTGCCGTGGTGCGGGCCCCCAGCAGCAGCAACAGGTTCTTCCACCTCCGACAACGGCAACAACAAAACATCAGCCGTTGTTGCCTGCTCTTGTTCTTCTTCTTCATCGGTCCATCTTCATCAGCGACATTGTTCGCACACATCCGATCATTCCGCGCTATACAAGTCTTCTTCCTCGTCCTCGTCCTCTGCCGCGAACGTCTGTAGTTGCCCACACCACCACCAGCCTGTTGCTGCTGTTGGTAGCGCCACTGCCACAACGTCCGCCACGTCACCCGGATCCGCAGCCGCCTCAGACACCGAAACCATCGCGTCCTGCAGCTACGAAGATGTTTCGGGTACGATCCGACTCGTGTATTTTCGAAACACGATGTGGTAATAATAGGGAATAAATCGAAGCAGGAAAAGTCGGAATTTCTAAATATTCATTCGCAAATCGTCGCTTGAGGGCAGAACTAGACTATGTCCAATTTTCATGATTTTTAGATTATGAGTTCATATACTTCAAGGCGTGCTCGATTTGGTGCAGAAACGCGTTGGTATAGAGCAAGAAATCAAACTAGCTTTCAATTACAAAAGCAATCAAAACTAACAAGCAAATTTGCAAAAAAAAAAAACGCTTCCTATAAAAAGTGCATTTTGTAACTTAGATTACTTCTGCTATCAGGCGACGAAATGATATTTGTTGCAATTATCAATTATCTAGTTTGCCGATTCATTAAATTTGCCAAATTCTTCATGAAAAATTAAAATACGTATTTTTCTCTAAAATGCAGCTATAATCTCTTATTGATTTTTTTTCCACGTTCGTTTTGGTTCATAAATGAGGACAAATTTAAAGCGATATTGTACGAAATGAGTTATTAAAATCCAGTGTCATTAAATTGGTTCATCTTTTTTCATTCCTAAGGTAAAACTTTGTTAATCGATGAAGTATTGATCTGATACTTATTATCAAACACTTCTTGCTACATCAAACGCCAAAAACCGAAATTTCGAATATTCCGACTTACATTTTGTAAACTCCCATTACCACACGTGTACCCACCTAAAAGACATGGCATATCCTGACTGCTCTACCATCCTCCTACTATCAGGAGGTCTATTAAGTGCTTATCAGCAATCCCAACAACCAATACTGCAACTGGACAGTCCTCCGCGCGCTAGGCAACCATCACCGCAGCTGCAGGATATTGCGGAGGAAGAGGCCGAGGTAGAGAATCTTCTATCATCAGATCCGCATCACTTCGACAGTACCTACCAGCATCACGTGGATGATACGTGGTCCGAAGACGAGGCGCTGGTTTCAGGAGCTTTCGCCTCGCCGGTGAAGGCCGCGTCTTCTGTGTCGAGCGTTGGGTTCTCGCTAGGTGGGCGGATATTCGGTGTGTGTTTGTCGATGTGGTGATCCCTTTGGTGGATGGATATTTACTTTGCATGTTGGTTATGCTTTTTTGTGTTGGCGATATTGCTGGTAGTTTTGTTTGGTAGATTGTCTGCATGTTATCATAAGTCACAAAAATATGTTAAGTTAAATGATGCACTCAAATTTTAATCATTTACATTTTTTGCTTTTCTCCAATATCTGTTCCTAAATGTTCTAATTAATACTCGAGACGATTGAAACCGACAGATCGATTAAAAAAATTAAATCGCGGAAGGGAAAAAAATCTGGACTTACATGTTTCCTATACGTTTTCGAAAATGTTTCAGGGTTAAACTAAACCTTTGTTTAAGCCCGTATATATGCAAATAACAAGAGACTAAATAGATCACTCCAAATACTGCAAATGACCCAAATCTTGTTTGCTATTCTTGCATTGCTGGTAAACAATTCATGTATTTGACTAAGTAACTAGAGCAATTTAGCGTTCTGTTTGCTAAAGACCAAATACAAAGTCAAATACTACCAAAATTTGTCACCAAATGACTTAGCCTTATTTTAAACGTAAAAATATGATATCTTATTACTTTTATCAAATTGGATTTTTATAATTTTGCTTGTATCTATTTCTCACAATGCACACATTATTTTTAATTCCATTGAAACTTCATAATCAATTTTTCAACAGTATTATAACTTTAACAGAGAATTTAATTTTAGCTACATGATATGCCAGAAAGATTTATCTTTTTGATTTTGTATATAGAAATTGCTCATGAAGTGATTTCATATAAGAAAATTACGAACATAAGTTTAAACAGTTGATAATTTTCAAGTATACAAACAACGTTTTTGGTTATTCAAATAATAATTTGAAATTGTACGAAAAATATTCTATCGTAAATCTTTTTTTCTAATACACGCTGGGGGAGGGATAAGATTTGTATATTTTATTAAAATGAAATGCTATATATAAACACCTCTTTGATATAGTGTTTCGCATTACTCTTCCGTGAACAAGCGCTTCATGAAACATTTATCAACTTTGCAACCTTTGCGGTCCCACAATATCGATTTGGCAGAACAGAGTTGACCAGTAGTTTATCACCAGATACTCAAAATAGACAAATATTGATACATTTTAATAGAAAATATGAATTTTCATTTATGATTTCAACAAAATTTCAATCTTAGAATGTAACATTAAGGAAACACTAATTAATTAGAGCTCCCAAGCTCTTTTATGATATCATAATGTTATATTGATTAACCTTGCTTCGTTTAACTAAATTATTCATGGCACTCGCAGCTTGACTGTAATTCAAATTATGAAGAAGGATTACAAAGGATAACTGAAGGAAGGTAGATGTAAAATGTAGGAAGGCATTCGTAGAAAAGGAGTAGATTTTAAGATCAAATATTGACTTGGGTGTTAGAAAAAGAGTACTGAAAGCATATGTTTGGAGTGTAGCATTGTACGGGTGTGAGGCGTGGACTATAGTGGAAAATAAGAGAAACTTAGAATTCAAAATGTGGTACATCTAGGAGGATAATCAGTTGGGAAGATAAAGTAACAATTGAAGCAGTACTAGAGTTAGTAGAAAAGTATTTGGAGAGTATTACAGCGTATGAGAGATAGACTAGTAGGTCACATTCTTAGACACGGGGGTATTATGCAATTAGTTATGGGAAAGAAAGGGGTAGATAAGGTAGGCCTAGATTGGACTATGTGGGTCAGATAGAGAGATGAAAGAGTTAGTTGAGGATAGATCGATGACAGATGGCGTGTTGTTTCCAACCAAACCTTACGATTGAGGACTATTTAACTATTTTTGTACAAGATACAAAATGTCGTGATACAATATTTCTTCCTTGATATCACAAATTATATCGAATGCTCTTCTGTCGCGTCAAAATAGTACCATATTTGCACATATGTAGAGCTAAGTAAGCATAACATGGATTTAAAAATTGACTTTTATTAAATAACTTAAATCATATTTTGCAAGATTTTTCTGAATGTCGATACTGGCGTTAATTTTATATTAAAAATGTTCAACCTTTTGTTCTATGGCATAGCAGCAAAGTGAAAATCGATAAAATTAGGCTTGTGTCACTATAGCTCGTCGTGAGCTATATAATATTGCCTGCTTGTGTATTCTATTCTACAACAAATAAGTCTTCAGAAGATGGCGTAATATATATTCCACTCGCTGTATGGATCGTATGTTAAGGGGTGGTGGTGATTTCTTGAACTGAGATCGCAGATTTACGCCGATTTTCAGCAACAAGCACGCACACTGCACACACGCTCAATGTGTAAATATGAAGGAAATTCTAGTAAATCCATTCTGACATCCAGCTCTGCGCGAACTGGCGTTTATCTCTTTGTTTGTGAACCCATTTTTTTAACGAATTGGCAGAATAAAACCAATTTTCATACATTTAAAATCTCTGCATTCTACACACACGTTCGCGCATATGTTGCAAAATATCTATCGAATATTGCACATATCGACTTTTTAGGGGCAAACACAAAAATAGCAATCCATATGCATTAAATTATATCAAATTTAGGGCAGTTTTTCAAAATCATTATTATATTCTTCCTCCATATAATAAAAAAAAACATGCGTGAGACTCTCGCGCGGTAGAAGTGAAACTTCTCAGCTCCTAGGAAAAGTTGATTTTATGCATTGCTTCTTTTCCATTTGTTAACGATTTTTTTTAGTCGATATTCGATTACATATGGAACACACTGTACCTAGCGGATTATTGAAAAATCGTTTATCAAATTCGCGATGAGCAGGTTGAATGAATGTGAATTTTTGTGTATGATGCACTAGTGGGTGCATTTCTATTTCTCGATAGCTTAGCTATATGAGATTCATTTCGTTGATCTCTCACACCGCGTGTATCTTCACGCGTAGCCTGAATCAGTGGCATTCAAAATCTCTATACCACTCACTGTGTCCTCACTTAACGACCGTATCGATTCATTCAGTGTATTTGAGGTCGTTGGAAGGTTATGTTGTCCACCGTGTTTCTTTAACGCCCTTTGCCTGGCTCGATACTGTCTACTTCTTTCCAAGGTACTTGTTGGCACTTTTCATGGCGGTTTATTCGCTTTCTTCCGTTCTATAAAGGCTCGCACTCTGTCTGTACTTGTCTTTTACTCCATTTCACTTTTCACACAATGGAAATTGTTAGCTAAAAGATTAAGCTGTGTTTGTGTAATATATAATAAAATACGAAAGCGTCTACTGGTTGCCTTATGCCACGTATACACACAGTACACGCGGCGCATGCGCGTAGCGTGCGTTTCACTTTTCGTGACGTTCAGGCCAATTTGCCTTACCGCGCCTATAGAAGTTTCACTTCAAAAAGAATAAAGTCCTTCTAACAGTGATAAAGTTTTACGGCAAGCCCACAGTTGCCGAAACAGACACTACGTGTGCTTGTTGCTTGCATCCCTGCAAATATGGTTAGTGACGGGGTTCGTGCAATAAGGGAAAATAAAATTTGTCGAAGAGAGGTATGAGGAGACTCATGTGCCTTATAGCTGCCCTCACGAACAATAGCCTGAGCAAATCACTCGTATTCTGCACGAAACTATTCCAATTGTGCATGTTAGGGGCGTATAAGCTTTCCTGAACAGGCGAAATATTTTGTTATTACAATTTATAGTTATAATAATCGAGTGGATCTTATTCTTTATTGCAATACGCTTCTTAAAATTTCATCGGCTTAGATAGGACAACGGGTATGAATAAATTTTTATTTTTTAAAAATTGTGTCGCCACTGATTCTTCTTCTTATAGTTATGGTAGTTTTTGCACGTTGATTTTGCACATATCAGAAAACTGAAGCATTTAGAAGGTATTATAGCATATAGGAGAGATCATTAAATCAAATCTTAGTTAGGGAGTAGTATAAAATATCACCCAAATACCGTAACTTAAAGCATTAAGTAGCTAGATGTATATTTCGAAGGCTATGCCCCCATCTTCAGTAGCACAAGATAAAAACTATAAATTAATAATTAACGAAACTGACAAGTAACAACAATAAATATATTAGGTTTATCAAACCTAATATAATTAAAAATAAATTTAAAAATAGTTTTTATTAAATAAATTAAATGGGCAAGATAAAATTGGGCCTGAATCTAAATTCATTAAATTTAATTTAGATTTATGTATGTATATACTTTCATAAGCATTTAACTCGGAATAATTCAAAATACTTTTAAGTAATTTAAATGAACTAATTTGAATAGGATGACCTGAGTTAGTTAAAAATATGCTCGGCTACAGCACTTTTATGTTTTCTATTTAATCTTAAATGAGCTAAATGCTCTTTAAATCTAGTTTAAATGAGTCTGCGTGTTTGTCTTCTATATATACTTTAGGACAACTAGAACAAGATATTTTATAAATACCAGATTTTTTATTGAAATCAATCAAATCTTTGGGATTTCCTATAAAATTAGCAAGACTATTAGAAGAATTGTATCTTACTTTAAAATTTTATTTATTTATCTATCTAAACCACGTGCAATTATAGGATCAAATGATAATTTAAGAAATTTTGGAGTTGAATTATTACTTTGTTCTAAACTACTAATATTTCTGATATCTCTTTTTCTTTTAAATTTTCTTAATATGTTATTTATAATTTTATAAGAATAGCCATTTTATACTGCTATATTTCGGACATATTTTAGGACATATTTAATGAAAATGGTTGTATTATAATCGAATTATCTTTCAGAATAATAATATATGGGGTGTTCCTTTTAAAAAATCGGACTTACCTTTCAAGGAAAATGCCCCAATTGAACATGACTCTTACATGCGCCTGTATGTTTCAGGAGAAAAACCGATTTACAAAAAATAATGCCATGTTAGTGGTTACTCAGATTTAAAACTGTCATACTTAAATTCGCTACCTAAGTAAGTTATGATTTTTTGAAATTGGGCTTGCAATGAACCATTTTTTTTACAAAATTGCTAATATCTTGGCAACGCCGCATTCTAACAAATTACAATTTACATATTCATAAGTACTTGAATGCCTGCTATGAAATCGGATCAAAATATGCATAGTGTTCCATTTAAAAAAATAAGACCAGTTTTAACTGTGCTTTTATGATTCATCCTGTATACTTGAAATAAATTTTAGAGTATGCGACTCATAATTCTACATAAGATTACAATTTTTCGCATTTCTATTTGAATTAGTTTGGGCAGGGGATTCCGATTCGTTAGAACTGCCCAACCCTGTATATCAAATTCTAATATATTATTATTTCTAATGACTAAAACATCGAAGAAATATAACTGATTATTATTATTTTCGATTTCATAAGTAAATTTAATTGAAGGCATTCATATTTTAATAAAATTATCAATATTAGATATTTCAGTATCAAAAAAAAAACCTTAATGCTTTAAGGAAAACGAAGAGTTTATGATTAACTAGCATCTTATTTTAAATAAACTATTAAACGTATTGTTTTTTGTGAAAAGTAAATTTATCCATAAATTCTTAATATACTATAAATTTCAATAAACCTTTCCAACATTCGTAAAATTATTTGTTTAATGGCAAAAATGACTAACTAGAAGTTTTGGTAATTTCTTAAATAATTCATACGAAATAAAAGATTTCAGTTTTTTTATGCGAATTTTATTTGAAAAAAACACAAATTGAAAAAGCTGCCAATATTATTTGCGTTCTACACTAATCAAACGAATGCTGACTAATATCTATTTAAAAACTTTGTCGAATTTAATAATGATTTATTTTGTGTGACCTATTCCATCGAATTACAAGAAAAGATGTTAAATATAACGACTTAAGCTGATACCGTTAGCTGGTAAATTAAATAATGGCAATAATTCAAATGCATACGAATATTAGGGGCTTTTTTTTTCCAGAAAAATATTTTTTAATAAGAGGATTTGTTACAATATTCACATAACGATAGTTTGAAGTAAATCATAAAATGTAGTAATAGTAAAATGAAAACACATAAAAAATTTTGTTGTTGCAATATTAAATAAAAATTTCATTTTGCATTGCAATACATTTGAAGCATTCTTGTTAGATTGATATGCGTTTTTTTTTTACCTGCCAGTTTACTGAAAGGACATTCTTGTTGCTGGCTACATAACTCTTGAATATTCCAGTGACTGTTTGGTTTTTATGTGCATAGAAAAGTTTGTTTAATAAATAAGTGGAATTTATCGAATCCTATTTTAAATATAAATTATTATTCGAAAATATTTTTCTAATGAAGATTGAAGGTTGAAACCTAGAATTTCTGCACAGATATGAAGATATTTGGTAATAAGTTACAGAGGAAATAAATGTAAATATATTTAAATATATTTTAAATGTCGTAGATGATCATATAAAAAATATATAGGAAAATAAAAGAAAAACATTTCTAAGGTATTCTTAAATACCTGCATAAATTTCTCAATATAACAAGTATTTATTTAGTAGATAGCAGATAAGTTTGGAAATTACAAATAACAAATTCCTTTCATTTTTACATGTTTCTATGAATACGTCAATGATGGATTTTGCCAATGCGATAATTTTATGCAGAATATTTTAAACATAAGCATGTGCTACGTCTATTTGAAATTGTGATTGGATGCGGTTATTAGATCACAGATGATTGCAAAAAAAATACACGAGAGAGAGTGATTGACATATTGGGACCGTAAAAACAAGTTTAATTGCGCCAATTATATCTATGCGCAAAACATAAAATCGTGACTATTAATCAAACTGCAGAATTATATATTAATCTTACAAAAAATCGCATCTATGAAATATGTTGTATCGGTTTGTTTTTATATTATTTTTCAATCAACTTAATTCTATATCTTGTAACGATTTGTTTATGTCAATAATAGTTTCTAGTTGACTCATGTATTGCTGAAAAATGCATATGTAAAACTTTAATAAGTAGAACATTTTGGCAAAGAATTGTAAGATAATCTTTACCTACGATGGCTTAAACGGAACATGAGATTTTTCTAACTACGGCATTAAATTTATCTCTGCGTAAAGTTTTAGTTTTGTGCTTAATCATTACGTTGAAAAAATCCATGAACAGACAAATAACAAATATCATTTAATTTGAATTCGTTGTATTTTTACTGTCCTTCATTATACCTTTGATTAGTAATTTTAAAGTTGGCCTCTAAATAAAAAAAATTATAAATACAGTGGCACAATGATCATGGCTCATGATGTATAATATCATGTCATAATGTATCTCTGTATTTTTTATTCTGTTCTCTCATGCCAATCAAATTTGTGTCATTTATATTTCTATAATGGCATAATAAAGTGCTTAATGGATATGACGGCCGGTGAATCTAAATGACTTTATTTACATGTAAAACGGTCGATGTATTCGTGGCGTGAAAACTTTTTGTAATTTTAATTACAATTAAAGTGAGAATGCTTGAATATTTACATTGTCCAGGCGGTATAGAAAACATACAGCGTAGGAATGAAAATGTGCTCGATATTTTATTAATACAAAGAATACAGATGAGAAAATCTGGAGCAGGGAGGAAGATATGACTCTTTTTTTAAATTTATTCAAATAATAATACGTTACATTTCTTAAGCAAAGTTAAAACAATCTTAGACTTCACTAAGTCTTTGAAATAATTTATTAAAATTGGACAATTGCCATATAATGTATAGAATTCAATTCTTTCGATTCGATTTGAGTTATTTAAAAGTAATTATTAAAAATTCAAGTACAATTTTAATTTATGGTATTATCTAATATTGAAGGTTGACCAATTGTCGTATACTTATTTCAATTTCCAGTCATGTTTAAGTGAAATGGTATTATTATGAACCAACTTGATAATTGCTTCATTGTGTTTTATAATTGAATAATTTGGGTATTTTTAAGTGGCGTGAAATAGTTGAAATGGCAACAATGTGTTATTTTGTTATTTATATCCATTTAAAGTCGATTTCTGTAAGTTGTTATTTTTTCATACTACAGCTGAAGAGTAAGTAATTTCGTGTCTGTGCGTTGTTGTATAAAATTTTGAAAAAAAATCATTAAATCAATATATTTTTTTAAATTAAATATTTTCCTGAAACTCTCGTTATTATATAATATAAATATTTCAAATTAAATTAGTCCAATATACACACAGTTTGGTTTTAGGAAAAACAGAGGGACGAGAGAGGCGATTCTAGCACTAAGAACGGTAGTAGAAAAAAGAAAGAGGGTAGGAAAGGTAACTTGCATAGCTTTTGTAGATTTAGAAAAGGCATTTGATAATGTAGATTGGGACATAATGTTTAGAATTTTAAAAGAAACGGGTATAGATTATAAGGATAGGAGAATAATTTTTAATTTATATAAACACCAAACTGCCTTAGTTAGAATTGAGGGGGAAGAAGAGGTAGCAAAAATAGGGAAGGGAGTTCGGCAGGGATGTACACTTTCACCGTTATTATTTAATCTATATATGAAGATGCAATAAACAAAGTAAAAGAAGAGTATAGTGTAGGTGTGAATGTACAGGGAGAGAAAATATATATGCTGAGATTCGCCGACGATATAGCTATATTGGAAGAAAGCGAAAAGAATTTAGAAAGGGTATTGAATGGTATGCAGGCAGTATTGACTAGGGATTTTAACATGAAAATAAATATAGGTAAAACTAAAGTGATGAGGTGTGACAAAAAGGAATGCAGCAGAAAAATGAGGATCACAATAGGAGATAATAGAATCGAAGAAGTGTCAGATTTTTGTTATTTAGGCAGTAAAATCACAAAAGATAATCGAAGCAAGGTAGATATAAAGTGTAGGATAGCACAGGGTAGGAAGGCATTCGTAGAAAAAGAACAGATTTTAAGATCAAATATTGACTTGGGTATTAGAAAAAGATTACTGAAGGTATATGTTTGGAGTGTAGCACTGTACGGGTGTGAGGCGTGGACTATAGGAAAGGAAGAGAAGCGTAGATTAGAAGCACTTGAAATGTGGTGTTATAGGAGGATGATGAGGATTGGTTGGGAAGATAAAGTAACAAATGAAGCTGTACTAGAGTTAGTAGGGGAGAAGAGAAGTATTTGGAGAGTGTTACAGCGTAGGAGAGACAGATTAGTAGGGCATATTCTTAGGCATGGGGGGATTATGCAATTGATCATAGAAGGTAGAGTGGAGGGAAAGAGAGGGGTAGGTAGGCCTAGATTGGAGTATGTGAGTCAGATAGTTGAAGACGTTGAGATGAATAGCTATAGGGAGATGAAGGGATTAGCTCAGGATAGATCGGCATGGCGTGCTGTTTCCAACCAATCTTTAGGATTGCGGACTCTTTAACTAACTAACACACAGTTGCTATGTTATATAGTTTTATATAACATATTTTTGTTTCTTTGTTTTTTTCCTTATTAAAATATTTATACAGACTAAAAAATAACTCAAACAAATCCAAAAAAGCATTTTTGAAATAGAGAATTTATCTTGTAAATTGACGCATGAATAATTCAAGATATTTTAAGTTTATTACTTAAAAATTACTTCGTTTTAGAGTCAATCTTTTTGTAAAGTATATTTCTTTTATACTTGTGTTAAGATGTAGTTTAGTTTGGTTTGAACTATGAGCAAACAATTTGAACTATGACAAACTATGATTATGCAACGAAAAAATTATTGAACATATAAAAATAGAGTTCAAGAGCAGTTGATTCAGTCACTATATTTAACACAATTTTATTTTTGTCTTGGCCGATTAACATATCCATTTCTCACCTTTATACTGTTGAACAATAACTATAGATAGACGAGGAAGGTATTCGTGTGCAAAATTATCAGCAACATCGTCAGGTCAGAACATAAAAGAACAGTATTTCTTCATTTTACAATATAATAGATTTATTACATTGATTTGTAAAATAATGAGGTTTAATATAATTTCTAAAATACGATAGAAGAATTCTGAAATTATCTATCAACTGATATTAATAAAAAGTGCCATATCTTATGTTGTTGTAACAAATTGTTTTTGTTGTTGACTCTGCAAAGAGGATACAAATAATATTGTCCATCATCTCAGTTAGTAGTTTGTGTGATACATAAGTCTATAATTGTACATAGTCGTTGTGATACAAACGCCTTAACGTAGTCATTTATCATCACTAATTCAAGCAGCGACACTCTTGCGGTGATATTAATCCATTTACATTGTGTTCTGTGGTGACTTGTATAGCCTATCCCAAAATTTTTGATCGTAAGTATGTATAAGATGCATCTAAAGCGTTTGAAAAAAACTATCTGAAAAACTAAAGGTGTAAACGTAAAATAAGCACGATCCACATTTTTTTTGCTCAAAATGAAAGATTACAATTTATTAATCGCTCTGTAATAATTTCTAAAATATTTAGTTGAGCATAATATGGAATTTATAAAGGATTGTTTATATTTATTTATTGCGTATTATTAAACGGCAGTTATAAACCAAAACCAAAAAAAATCGGAAAGACTATATTTACTTGTATAAGCATATCATGTATACAATGAAAGACAATAATAATGTGCCATGATAAGAGTCTAAGCGAAATGTCAACTCTGTGGAGTAGCGAAGGCAAACTGTAGATTACTTTGAGGACCTAGTTCGTAGTTCATTTCAATGTACCGTTCACGAACTATAGGTCGTGAACTACTACATCTTTAAAAAATGAACTAGTTCACGACCTATATGAAATACATGCACATACTGAAAATAATCTCTTTTTTTTCTCAATATAAAAATATTAAATGGTAAAGAATAAATAAATTGAAATATTACAATACTTATTTTGAATTGGGAATGAGGAAGAAAAGACAACAATGTTTATAATTTATACAAAACATATATATAATGAAATATAATCTTCTCTAGGTACTCACGATTATTTACATGAAGTTCTAAAATACTTATTGGTAGTTACTGATGAAAATGTTTACTACTTTACTAATACTTGAAAATTAAATGTACAAATTATAATTAAATGAACTAGATAGAATCGTTTTGTTTGGCGTTATAATTTATATTTTCTATTCTGAATCTTCTCTGTTCAAACTTCAAAGCTTTGATTTGATATTAATTGCACTCAGTATGAAATAGAAGAACTATAAGATTTAGATGACACATTTAATCTTGCGAATATATTAATTATATTATTCCAGATGAAATCTGATACCAACATATAAATTATGACTCAGCTCGGCAATGCTGCTGTTGCAATATCGCATCGAGTTTCCTATTTCGTTCCGTTCACCAACACACTTTATCACTAAATAAATGTTAGTACTGTATATGTAATGTATACTATACTGCATATTATAATATACCTTTTTGTTGTCTTTGGTTGTATATGTGCACAGCTAATATTTACAGTATGGAACAATTTAGTTATATACACTAGTAAATGGATATTAAGACAGTGAAGGAATCGTATTTGATTATATTAACTTATTGTAAAATATAACAAAGAACTATTCAGTTTATTCAGATGATGCGGTTTTCGAAGATGTGTGCTGAAAAGGAATTTTTACCAAATTGACTTGAATCATTATCCTATCAAAGTTTATTCTCTTCAACGTGACTTGTTTTAAAAGACTATATAGCGTTTTTATTTAAACACCTAGTAGGAATCTGTCAATGTTGTAATAACGTGTCAATATTAGCGATGCGGAAAGAAGGTGAAAAGTTTTAAGATATTTCACTTCGTGGCGTAAAGTTTTGAAATATACTTCAGTTACTTTCATCGATGGACTGAATTTTGATATTCCGTTACTATATATTTTGGGAGTTGTTCTTTGAACCCTGGAATAAGGTTGCCAATTTTAATCTGTATTATTCAGGGATATAAAAAAAAATCAATTTTACATTTGCTAACGATATTTCATAATGCGTATTCGATTATTGAAAAATTCCCAATTATTAGTTAGTTTCTATTTGCGTGTGAATAAAAATACGCTGTTTTGATTTTTAACGCCCCAAAAAAAACATTTTATTACTGCTGGACAATTCCAGACATTTTGGACTGCAGATAACCCTAAATTGCAGATTCTGATGTACCAATTTCAAGATATATTCCTCCGCAGTGATGTCTGAATTAATCATGACGTTACTTTGTCAACAGAACTTCAAATAATGCAAAAATATATATATTATGTTAGAATTGGACATCGCACTTCTATTAGAAATGGATTTTTAGATACATTAACATATTTTTCAAATTTTGTTTAATTTAAAAAATATATATAATATCATGTAAGGGTTCATTTTTGTATTAATTTTTTTATTATTGCAATCTTTGTTATCTAGCTGCAACCTAGCTTTGCTAAGTCCGGTCCTTTCTTTTTCTTATATATATATATAACCCCCGTGTCTAAGAGTCTGACCTATTATTGTATCTCAGAAATACAGGCAATAAATATTAAATATCGCCAACTTATGTTTTATATATTTCTTAGAAATTGACAATATTATCATCTACTTGTTCTGTCAGGTGTAATTTATTATATTATGTACATATTTATAAACTAAGAAATGCGACAAACCGTAATACAAATTTTAAAGATGGACATATAAAAATCAATCTATAATTGTTGCGTTCAATCTAACTGTGCATAAAAATTCTTACCTTAAATTGTTTTTTCGAAAATTCCTTTTCTTGGAATTCTTTCAAAATTCTTTAATAGCCTTTCTGTGCATTCTGTAATTAAAACAATAGTAGATTAAATAATCGCGTTGTTCAATTCAACCAATTTCTTACATCATATATTTGTTAAATGTTAAAATATTTAGATATTATTCGAAGCGTAGTTATATATAAATAATGAACTTTGAATTTCGTAGCTAATTTTAAAAGTTTAGGTTTGAGAGTTAATGT
This sequence comes from Leptodirus hochenwartii, assembly GCA_947310635.1. Taxonomy (NCBI): domain Eukaryota; kingdom Metazoa; phylum Arthropoda; class Insecta; order Coleoptera; family Leiodidae; genus Leptodirus; species Leptodirus hochenwartii. The sequence goes on along the minus strand of OX371176.1, from coordinate 6,422,599 downwards.
ATTCGTTATCGATGGTGAAAATAGTTTGGAAAGGTGTGGGAAATATGCACTTCAAAATTCTCTATGGAAATACGTTAATACAGGCCGAACCAAACTCTATACCAATTTTTTTGCAAATGTTTTATAAAATAGTTACTATTTCGATATTGTTTTCGATAAATTCCTTAAACAAAATCCTTGCATACAAAAAAATGAAATTATAATAATTTGCAAGCTGTTAATATTTTAGAATAAATGCAAAAAAATTTGTACATCCAGATTATCGGTAGTAAAGCATTTAGTATGGAAAAGTAATTTCAAAAACACGTTTCGAATCTATTTCAAAATGCCTTGAAATAATATGAAATAATAATAATTCTGTATACGTGAAATGTTTCTTAACAATTACCCGATCTGCTTATATAAATTTGCTCTGCTCTTTATTATTTTGAGTTCAGTTTGGAGTGTTTCTTTTTATCATTACCCACGAATTTGATATTTCAGTCCTGGTTTCGTGATAAAAATGTAAATTTACACAATAAATATTTCTACTTACATAGATATATTGCAACTAAAACAAAGTGAATATTAATAAAAAGAAAATCAAAATCTACCGTTTTTATTTGGAATTTAACACTACATTTTCAAGATGCAAATTTTCACAAATTTGTAGTTTACTATGCTTCTGAAACAGTTGTAAATTGCGCTCTTCCCAAACGTACATGCAATTCTAACCATTGTTCCCTTTACCGTAACATAAAACATTACGTAGCTAGATGCGCATTTCGAAGGATATGCCCCCATCTTCAGTACACCACATACCACAATTGTGCTACTGCCGTTAAAAAGCCGTTATTTTGTGATAATCCATAATATAGCAAATAAAAAATATTAATAAAACTAAGTAATATTTTGTATTCCTTGATTTATATTTTGTTAAATTTTTTCATTTTTATGATATTTCCGTGATTTTCATACCATGTAAATTCTGAACTACCCAAGCGTGCAAACTAACCGCAAGAGTTTTTTGCGGTATGTAGAGTGGCGCGATAATTAAGACTTTGCACTCGCGACCAGCCGAAATATTTTACTAGACCCTCTCGAGACAACTGTATATCTAATACCTCCTGTGACAGACTTAATGGCACATTATCATTCATGAACTTACTTAATTCAACACCTCATAAATTCGCATCTAGCTGAATGATAATATCACCTGGAATGAATGTCTTTCATTACGCTTTGTGAAAGTGAAGTCTTTATATTTTATTATGTTTTTTTGTGCTCGATTGTGCTCTTTTTGTACCAATATTTTTGGTTTAATTTTCGTATTTGAATATCCCATTTAAACATATTTAAACTATATATTGACGTTTTTTAAAAAAAAAAAAAATGGAGCAACACAAGATACATACATTTATTGCTGATTTATATCGCCATGATTTTGTGAACACAAAAACTTTCTAAAGTTTATGTTACATGGTTCGATAACGTGAAAATTTACATCCCTTTTATGTTTCCCATTTTTTATCCAGTTAAATGTACGCTGAAGGCCTTGTAAATTATTTAATTGTTGTTTGGTATTGACCTTTGAAAGTGTTTATATTTTGCATGTGAACGTCGATGTAATTAAAACTCCGAAATTTGCATTCCTGCGATAGTAAATATGTTTTTTATAGGACAAATTATAGTCTCTTTTATAGGACAAATTTACTTACCTAATAGTCACTGATCTTATGTTCGCTCAAATTATCAAGATTAAATTTTTATAGTAATTTCAGCAATTATAATCTGAAGTTATAGTAAAAATGCGATTTAAATTTATTTTAGAAATTTGCTATCATTGCGTGTGGAAATTCTTTGTATATTCTCTGTTATTGGTAGTTTACCAATTTGTAATTGCTTAAAATTTGTATATTAATTTGTTGCGAACTGGAGAAATAGTCTCGCAATATTTGTAAATATTCTCCGAAGTATTATTGAAATTTGCAGCCCCGAAGCATTAATTAAGCCTTCCACACAAAACCTACGTTTTAAATATACAGTACAAGGTACAAAAATATATATGACTGTTTTGACTTGTATGCAAAATTCATTACATTTATTTCTAGTTATGTTATAGATATAAAAATAGAAATATTATTTTCGATAAACATTAATAATAAGAAAAATTAAACATTACGGTATTTGGGTGATATTCTTTACTATTAATGATAAGGGTGAAAAATTGACTTTCTATCTAAGCTTAAGATCACTTTACTTTACATTTTAAATTCGTTTTAATATCAATTTTTGCGTCAATTTTAAACAACGACTGAGAATTACAGAATTGGGATTTATGTTTTGACTTTTGTCATACAATAATATATTTTTCACAATTTGAAAGGTATCTTACATCAACTTGTTTCACGCATGTTCGCCATTCTTAAAATCAATTCATAATTTCTTTCTTCTCTCCTCACGTGTCCTTTGCCCGTATCCTTTAATGAAACTCAACTAGGTGGCACACCTCCATCGCATAAAGAGTCCTTCATCAAGAAGGCGCGGCGCAATGTGGCCGTGGTGTCACCATCGCCGACACTCTCGCTGAAGAAGAGCCTGAAGAAAGTGCAACAGCGTTGTACGGGTGGAAGTGGTGGTGGCGGTATCTCCAGTGGCGGCGGTACCAGCAGCGAGTCGCAATCGCAATCGTCGTTGCAGCAGCCGGCATTGTCGCCGGTTGCTGCAGCTGCAGCTGCGACCGCAGCGGCTGTACAGCTGCAGCTGCAACAGCAAAGTGGCGCTAGCAGAATGCAAGCGGAACAGGGTTCCATTGGGGACCTGAAGAGCTATCACAATCGGTATCTGAGGAATCGGAGGCACACCTTGGCCAATGTTCGGTAAGACGAATTAAAAAAAATAAATTACTCGATGAAAAAATACGCATGCCACAGATATTATTTTCTAACACTATTTAAAAGTAAATACAAATTCAAGTTAGTCCATAAGATCGTATTGCGAAGAATATATTTTTCACTATATTTGGAAGTAAACCAATAATAATCGATCGAAAAATGAACGGTTCATAAAAAGATTAAATATATCTAATTAATTATAATTAATTTTAGATGCACTATCTTATGGTCTTAATATAAACTTCCTGGATGTTCTTGAAAAGTTTACTTATCTAAATTGCTGTTGCTGAAGGATTACGAACGGCAAAGGTTATTTATTTAATTTGCTACCCATTCTCTTATAGGCTTTTCAAACACTAATTCGATTTCTTCATCGTCACTTTTGCACTTTTTTCGCCAAACTTTTTTTTACGTGTAGCAAAACTAATTAATTTTCCACTTACATTTTTTATTAATCGGAAGTTTCTCTTGTATGAATATTTTCATTAACGCATCTCAAATATTTATCTCTGTCCGTTGCGCTCTCATAACTTTCCCAAACTTCTAAATTACGTGAAAAACTTCTCTTTGAACCTACTTAATTCAAAACAGAGGCTACGGCAATGAGATCCCTACTATGCGTTACGTGACATACAAATTATATATATGTATATATAGTCTTAAATTTCTCTTTGGAAATTCCGCGAGTAAAATAAATGGGATTAAAAATCATTTGGTTCAATTTATATTATTTCTGAAAGAAAAATGTGACAGAAGCACAAATTCTGACCTCTTTGGATTCCTTCTGAGATTGGACTATACCTTGCATATTTTATTGTAAATTTCTATTCTTGCTACAAGGAATAAGAGAAAACAGATTAAAATAAAAAAATTTCATCGAGTATACTTTTCTTAAAAGTTATCTATGTAAAAAGCTTTGCTGTTTAATTAAAAAAGAATGAAACATATTATTTAATAAGGATAATCGCATAATTTTCGTGAAATAGGAATAAAGCGAGAAACTTTTTAAACTGGGATAATTTATGAAATAATTTGCCCCGTTTTTCATATCAAGGAAGTTTTTCTTTATAACATTTAATACGCATACTAATGTGGCTTATATTACGAAACTTTTTCAAACGAAGTTAGATTGTACTTTATTTTAATATGTTGAAAATATACGCGCCTCGGAAAGTAGCTCAATCATTTTGTCGTATTTTCACTTATTAGCAACATTATGCAATTTAGATCGCAGATTATGAAATAACAATGGAAAATAATGACACTATGATGGCAGTCATTTTTTCTGCTCTTGTGTAGAATTATATCAGTGACGGCTCGTGCCATTTCAGTCTGGGGGGACGCATTTCTTAAAAAATAATATAATAGTGAGAAATCTTACCTAAAATTGATTCAAAATGATTAAATTCAATCATTTCTTAAAAGTGAATACCGCTCTTCTATCTTTCATTGATATAAACTTTTCGAAACTTTTTCGTTAAAATTGTAAATATCTCGCACCACAGTTTTATTAATACACATCATCGCCAACGCGTTTAAACGATCATTACCCATAGCATTTCGCAAAAAAGTCTTCATTCTTTTAAGTGTTGAAAAACAACACTCTGATTCAGCAGGGGTCATCGGGGTTGCTATAATAATTGTAAGTATTTTTATAGTTTCCGGAAAAGTTTCACTGCGATTAATTTGTAGCAATAACGTAAGAAAATTTGTGGCTCCAATTATTTGATAAAAATCCGGACGCGAGTAAATGACTTCTAATTCTGTTTTTAATCTGGTTTTATTCAAAAATAGATTGACATGACATACGGTTTCCAAAAGGTCCACTGGAAATTGTTTAGAAAATGTTGGCATCGATTTCGTGTTAAATAACTCAGCGGCTTGTAGATGGCCACGATACGAGAATCTGTCCTTCATCTGTGTTATATATTTTTTGTAAATGTCTGCTGTAAAACGCCACGTAAATGTCCGGTTTTGAGCACTCCTTGCACAAGTTTGCGATAAATTTAAATCAGGCAATGGCTTACCTAATTCTTTAAATTTTCCTTTGACCACAAGAGAAAGTCTACAAAACTCTATTTTCAATAAAGAACTAACACTATTCGTTTTATTAAATTAATTCTATTAAATATATTCTTGGAGAAACACGTGGCAAAATCGTACATACCTAACTCCCAGAACAATGCAACTATATCTATATCAATTTTACTGTATACTAGGCTTCTCTGTTAGGACGCTAAAGAATTGTAGCCCAGAATAGCATAAACAACGATATATATTCTCGCTGTACAAAGCCGCTGGAATGTTGCACACTAGTCGTAATATAGTACAAGCCGACCGAAGAAATAGAGAAGACATACTGCATACGGTCGCTCTCACCGATTGCTTGCAATAGAGTGAGATGAGTGCATATGCATTTAACCTGTACTGTGTGGCTGGGTGGCGCTCGAATTTGTACTACATATTAACGATATAGCTATATTACGAAGCATATGCAGTGTAGCTATATAGTTATACTGCATACCGTCGCTCTAACTCTAGCGCTTCCAACAGATAGGGCATATGCATTTGACAGGTACTTGCTAGCTGCCATTTCGTGTTGAGTCATGAGTGTTAGGTATGTTCGCGGCGCAAGCTTTATCTTTTAGAAAAAATAATGCCGAGATAAAATATCGCAATACAATTATATATCTACGGTGATGCGCTCAATGTTCAGGAGGGGCGCGCGCGACCCTGCGGCCTGCATAAGGAACCGTCACTGAATTATATATATAAAAATTATATCAATTATGTCTTAATACATAAAAATGGATATGCATTTTGTATTTAAACATGCAATTCAAGTCTGTTGAGAAATTATCATAATAAATTGATATAATTGAGGTATATCTATTTAGATGAAATATTAATACACTATAAAAAACATGCGTATAAAATAATTGTCTGCAATAATTGCATATAACATTACAGTGCAAAAGCGTGGTAGGTTGATTTAGCTATGATAATAAAATTTATAAATAAAATGGGCTAAATTTAGTTCATGGTAATTTATCTTTGACCCTCTTTACTTTTGAATAAGATCATAAGAATTTATTATTTATTTATATGATCAATTATCTAGTTCATAGAAATTTGTCCTTTTGTAAAGTAGCGTAAGTCAAGTTATGTAAGCATTCTTAAAGAACACCTTCTATAACTTTAGTTGTTTAAGAATAGAAACGCTACGTTAAAATAAGTATAGATAATTATAAAAATTCGATTAGTGTGACTTCCTCAGTTTTTCTAAACAGTCTGCTATCTTTAAAAGTAGCTACAAATATTTATGAAAGCATTATGGATGTGGATTTTATTTTTAGAAAATGTGCTAAATGTAATATTATAAAAATATTTTTTGATGTATCAACATTATATTCATATTAAAAATTATCACTACGGTGTTAAATAATAGTATAAAATATCGTAAATTAAAGCATTAAATAGCTAGATGCGCATTTCGAAGGCTATGCCCCCATCTTCAGTAGCACAAGATAAAAACTAAATAAAGTACCTCCGTCACGAATCGTGATTGATATACTATTAAATAAATAAGTAAACATGACAGAAGTATTTCAAAAATGGTATATAATATGACTTATAAATCTTTTAAAATAATATAAATTAATAATTAACGAAACTGACAAGTAATACAAGTATACGCTTTGATAAGCATTTAACTCAGAATGATTCAAAACATTTTTAAGTAATTTAAGTGAATTAATTTAAACAGGATGACCTGATACAAAAATATGCTCGGCTACAGCACTTTTATCTTTTCCATTTAATCAGAAATGAGCTAAATGCTCCTTCAATCTACTTTCAATTGATCTACGTGTTTAGTTTAGGACAACTAGAACAAGATATTTCATAAATACCAGATTTTTTATTGAAATCAATGAAATCTTTGCAATTTCCTAAAAAAATAGCAAGAATATTATATGTTACTTTAAAATTTTATTTATTTAAAATACGATCTAAACCACCTGCAATTATAGGATCAAATGGTAATTTAACGTGAAGTTTTTGTATCCTTCTAGTTCGCTTTTTGTGCTTCTCTTGGTTGTTTTGGATATTTAAAGAAATTGCATAATTACGTTTATTTCATAATACGTTTATTAGGAACATGTTTCGAGGATTTATAGTACCCCATCATCAGCCAAATAATATTACAAATAGAATTTGTTTCTTACATCATTGTCATGAAATAACGTTTTTTTAGAATAATTTAAAAAATTAAATCTTAAGATTATTTTCTTCTGGTGAAATTTTATTTATTTAGAGAATACGATTATTTTACATCAAATTTACCAAAATTTGGAATTGAATTATTATTTTGTTCTAAACTACTAATATTTCTGACATCACTTGTTCTTTTCAACTTTCTTAATATATTCTTTATAATTTTATAAGAATAGCCATTTTGTATTGCTATATTTAGAAAAGAATAGCATGGAAAAAATTAAATAAAGCTTTCAAGGAAATAAACGAATATTGCGATAATTTTTGTAAAATTTGAATTTTTGCTATACAATTGTGTAGCAGCAATGACGGTTAGTGACAGTATCTTTTTGTGCACGTATCTCCTCCGAAGCCACACCACCCAGCGAGCCAATGCCGCTACCATTCGCTCCCATTTGAAATATTCTTACTAATTCGGGCCCATGCATTACTAAACTCTGTTCACAGGGCGCACACGAACCCCATTTACCCGTCCATGATCGGATTGTTAGACACGACCGAACCATTCACGTTTTATTATATGTAATTATTTTAAAAGTTTTATAGGTCATATTATATAGCATTTTTGAAATAGTTCTATCATGTTGACTTATTTATTTAATAGTATATCAATCACGATTCGTGACAGAGGCATTTTATTTAGTTTTTATCTTGTGCTACTGAATATGGGGGCATAGCCTTCGAAATGCGCATCTAGCTACTTTAAGTTACGGTATTTGGATGATATTATATACTATTATATTCATAGTCAAATATGTTTCACTGATTGTGTGAAACTTTGCGCAAAACATTGGGAAACCATAAACCAATAAACCAATTCATCCGAATAAAAACAAATCTGTTTCCGTCTCAGATATAGATGTACCACCCTGTGCGTTTCTTCATATATATGACCTTGCGTCACATACATCATACTTATCCATCCGCTATTTATCTTCATAGAAAATATATGCATATACACCAATATAGCAGTTATAAACTACCCTCGAGTTGTGTGAGGAATTTCAAATTATGTTTTAGCTATTCTCAAAGGAGCTACAACGTGTGTTTATATATTATTCGTTGCTAAAACTGAACATATAAAATATATTTCGCAATTTAATGTTTCAAGCTCTAAAATTTTACAGTCATTCAGAGAAGCTGTAAAGTGCGTATGTAATATTTTTTAAGATTCTTCGCAGTTCTCTACTATAGTGAATATTATAAATTTGTACTATTGAACATTCACGAAATGCAAATAAAATAAGAACAAAATTTGATGTATATCAACACGGAATTTATTTTAAAAATTAAATTACCTACTCAAATATTTGTTATTAGATTTTTCTATCGTCCACTGTGATATATAACTATATAATCGTATTTCAAACATATTTTCGATTTGAATTTTTTAACTCATGTTCATTATTAAATTTTATACATAAATCAATACTTCTTTTTAATAACTAAAACTTTTCTTGTCAAAAATTAGCTTTTTGTTCTTATATACCATCATTTTCCAATTGTAATGAAATCATAGATGTTATTTCCAACTTTTGTTTGTATCAATAGATTTGTCGCATTTTCCCACATGACCACAAAAATCCTACACAAAATCCTACAGATTCAAACTTTTCTTAATTCTACTGGGAAATGTTTTTTTTTCCTTCTTTTGTTAACGTTAGGAAGCAATTGGAATGAATAAAAAAATTATGATACCAGAAGAACACGTGAATTATACAAGAGTTACATAATTTAAAAAATATATATACCATATATATATATATATATATACTGGCCAATGTAAAAAGAGATTAAGTAAAAATTATGACGAGTTTATATCTTAAAGAACTGCCGCGATTTTTGAATATAGAATATACTTGCTTGATTTTTTAGCCATAATTTTAATTTAATCTCTGGAACAAAACCAAATTGGTGAATTTTGATTTTGAATTTGAATTTGACTATGCTCTCTTGTACCTTACAAAACAATTATAACCAACAAACTTATTTTATAAAGTGATCGTCCTTTTAACACAACACAGATTACTTATTTCAATTTTTTTCTGGTAAGAAATATTCAAATACACGAAAATATTCTCCACTATAAAGGAAATTATTATTTCTATAGTATCAGTTAGAGGTCAAGACATTTTTTCTTTCGAAAATTTATTGTTGACTATTTTTAAATATATAGTAGTTCGAAATATGATATAATCAATGGTTATTTAACTCGATTTATATGGGATTCAATCTGAAAGGCCAAAAGAAGCTCCGTCACATTTTTAATGGTGGAAATATTGAAAGGATTTGAAAATCAATACAACTTTCCACCACGTTAACTTGTTCGATATTTATTAATCACTGCGCTTCCTACTATTTTTTTTATAAAAAAAAACAATATGATTTAAACATATAATATATTAAAAATTAATTGTTTCAAGTCCCTAAGCCACAGTTAGACCTTGTTCTTCAGTTTTCTTTTTACCTTCCTATGTTATATACATCATATATTATTTTAACTTACAAAATTTGCTATTTTTTAAATTAAATATAAATAATTTCACTTAATAAAAAAAACATTCATTTGTGCCTCATATTTTATGCTTCTTTGAGTATAATGCTTAAGTATATATAAAAATGAAATTGTAAAGATTTATTTATTAACTCTTCAAATATAGATAAATTTTTTAATTTGCTCACTTACTATCGGAACGAAAATTATATATAGTTATTCCTTTGAAAAGATATAATAGAACTCGAGGGTCTTTAATTTAAAGTATTTCTCGGTCATAACGTAATTAGTAATTGCAATTACTGTTAAATGAATATTTGGTAACATACTATAAATGCATATATAAATTTTTATATATATTTTTATTTCTATAAAAAAATGAAGGATATAGCAAAATGCCCCGAAAAAATATTGTATTAGAAATTCTTTTGTATGGCTAAGACGTCCCCTACTATTAGAGCCAAACAAAGAACTAAATTGTCATAGAAGATTTTAAGTAATGGTTTTACTAAAAATATATTTTCTAAAGATATATAACAACAAACGTTCTTAGTCCGGCAAAATTTAGTAAAGAAAAAATATCAAATGAAAAAAGCGTCTAGTTATTTCCAGAGCAATCATTACTTGTTGTTTGTCTGGAAAATTGTTTTGCTGTAAGCCTTTTCAAATTTTACATCAATGTGAAAGATGTCGCTCATAAATCCCTTAAATTGTGTCGATGGAAGGAAATACGTTAATAATATTCGTAACAATGTCGCCCTAAATTCAATTTAACTTTCGCAGATTAATAAATAATTGGACTGGAAAGCTATAAATTGACACAATGAATTGGACGCATTATTTACGTCAGAGAAGATTTTATGTATAATTTCACTGGGACAGTTAAAAATATATTAAAATGTTAACCATTAAATGAAACAAATAGTGAAATTATTCCATTTTATTTCGTGGACATTTATTAAACTAGTTAAATGCACTGTGCGTAAATCATTAAATCGAATTTATTATTTTTATATGTTACTTGTATAAATAAACTCGTTCATTTGTTAATAGCTGAAGTCTGAAATTAAACCAAAATTTTTTTTAGTATTACACTCTACATGGTACCAATCGATTATTGATTAAATAGTAATTTACATTGCTTTCTTAATATGAAAAAAAGTAAAATTCATAACGATTTTTTACTGCTGTAAAAATATATATATGCCACATACAAGGTAATTAATTTAGTTAGTTAAAGAGTCCGCAATCCTAAAGATTGGTTGGAAACAGCACGCCATGCCGATCTATCCTGAGCTAATCCCTTCATCTCCCTATAGCTATTCATCTCAACGTCTTCAACTATCTGACTCACATACTCCAATCTAGGCCTACCTACCCCTCTCTTTCCCTCCACTCTACCTTCTATGATCAATTGCATAATCCCCCCATGCCTAAGAATATGCCCTACTAATCTGTCTCTCCTACGCTGTAACACTCTCCAAATACTTCTCTTCTCCCCTACTAACTCTAGTACAGCTTCATTTGTTACTTTATCTTCCCAACCAATCCTCATCATCCTCCTATAACACCACATTTCGAATGCTTGTAATCTACGCTTCTCTTCCTTTCCTATAGTCCACGCCTCACACCCGTACAGTGCTACACTCCAAACATATACCTTCAGTAATCTTTTTCTAATATCCAAGTCAATATTTGATCTTAAAATCTGTTCCTTTTCTACGAATGCCTTCCTACCCTGTGCTATCCTACACTTTATATCTACCTTGCTTCGATTATCTTTTGTGATTCTACTGCCTAAATAACAAAAATCTGACACTTCTTCGATTCTATTATCTCCTATTGTGATCCTCATTTTTCTACTGCATTCCTTTTTGTCACACCTCATCACTTTAGTTTTACCTATATTTATTTTCATGTTAAAATCCCTAGTCAATACTGCCTGCATACCATTCAATACCCTTTCTAAATTCTTTTCGCTTTCTTCCAATATAGCTATATCGTCGGCGAATCTCAAAATATATATTTTCTCTCCCTGTACATTCACACCTACACTATACTCTTCTTTTACTTTGTTTATTGCATCTTCTATATATAGATTAAATAATAACGGTGAAAGTGTACATCCCTGCCGAACTCCCTTCCTTATTTTTGCTACCTCTTCTTCCCCCTCAATTCTAACTAAGGCAGTTTGGTGTTTATATAAATTAAAAATTATTCTCCTATCCTTATAATCTATACCCGTTTCTTTTAAAATTCTAAACATTATGTCCCAATCTACATTATCAAATGCCTTTTCTAAATCTACAAAAGCTATGCAAGTTACCTTTCCTACCCTCATTCTTTTTTCTACTACCGTTCTTAGTGCTAGAATCGCCTCCCTCGTCCCTCTGTTTTTCCTAAAACCAAACTGATCTTCTCCTAGCCTTTCCTCTACTTTATTTTCTAATCTCCTATAAATAATCTTTAACAATATCTTCGATGCATGTGATAGTAGACTAATGGTCCTATAGTTCTCACACAAATTAGCTCCTATTTTCTTCGGCATTGTTACTATTCTACTACGCTGAAAATCCTGTGGTACTTCTCCCTTCTCATATATTTTACAAACTAACCTGTATAATCGCTCCTGCATTTTTTCCCCTGCGTGTTTTATTAATTCGGCTGGTATCATATCAATCCCCGCTGCTTTGTTATTCCGTAAATCATTTAATGCTCTATGAAACTCTGACCTAAGTATGCTAGGACCTAAGTCATCCTCATCTATCTGTTCCACACTTTCTAGCTCCTCCATGTCCTGCCTACCTTTATATAAATCTTCAAGATACTCCTTCCATCTTCTAGCTTTTTCCTTATTTTCTGTGAGTTCCTTACCCTGCTTATCACATATAATGTTACCCTTTGGTTTTACTTTAGAAAAATGTGACTTAATTTTCCTGTAGCCCAAATCTACTTTACCTCTTCTCATATCCTCCTCAATATCCTCACAATTTCCTTTTATCCACTCTTCTTTCGCTAGCTTGCATTTCCTATTAATTAAGTTCCTTATTTCCTTATATTTTTTCTGTCCCGCTTCTGTGTTTCCAATTTTATTTTTCCTTCTTGCTTCTATCATTTCAACTATTTCTTCCGTTATCCATTCCCATTAATTTATTATATGAGATTGCAAAGATATAATAAATTTTCAACACATTTAGGCCTCGTATCTTCACAATATTTCATGCAATTTGACATTGCGCCGGCAAAAATTAATATAAAATCCTCTTGATTCGTATTCCTAACACATACATGGCGATAAATTGTTGGAATTCGCAATCCTGGGCCATAATCAAATGATCTCACATGAATATTTCAGTATATGGCCGTTATGGACGAATGAGTTAAATCGGGTTTGAAAAGAAATTGCAGTACACATATTTTTTGCCGTTTTAATGATTTGGTTTTTATAAAAATCTATAATAAAAGTCGTAAAAAAGTGTGGATGTGTTAAATCTTTAGTGACTGTAATATTGATGGTTATTTAATGTCCAAATTAAATGTTTCTTTCAGGAAGTATTTCGTCTAGGATAATAATTTGATCTCCCGAAAGGGAGGAGGATTTATATATATATATATATCTCATTTGTTTATGTAAGTAGTTAACAAAAGTAAATGATCTTACAAAATAAGTAAAATATTTTTTTAATGTTCCAAAATTCAAACATATGTTTATAATATATATGTTTGAATTTACTTACACAAATAGTCTATTGAATGATATTTACTTTAGACTGAATGATTCATTTTTTTTTTCAAAGCTGCTTGAATGCCAAATCGTGATAAATCAATTTAACTGGCAACTGGAAAAAGTCCTTCGTCACCGATGTCGCATTTGTTCATAATTCTTTGCATTCTCGCAATGAATATGACCATTAGGCTATCAATGAAAGATTTCCTCTACATCCCAACAAATATACGTCTACCATGTACATAAATTGAGAGATATATCGCTTTATTTACTGCTCTCTAGACTCGGTTACAAATCCACGGTAAATATAGAAATATCAATCTGACTCCGTGATTTAATTCATCTTCATACATTCGATTTGCAATTTGCTTGTGTGAATATTTTGCGACTTTCACGACATAATTTAAAATTTCACTGTTGTATTATTTTTATTGTGCAACTTTTCTTATATGTCTGTTTTAAAAGAATACAACAGTTTTAAAAGAACATTTAAACTATCTAAAATTTCTGGAAAAAAAATTTCCAAAGTGATTTCAAGCCAACTAAACTTTTATAGATAACAACTAAATTATTCATGTACTGAATAATTTAGTTGTTATAGGGTAGGAAAGGTAACTTGCATAGCTTTTGTAGACTTAGAAAAGGCATTTGATAATGTAGATTGGGACATAATGTTTAGAATTTTAAAAGAAACGGGTATAGATTATAAGGATAGGAGAATAATTTTTAATTTATATAAACACCAAACTGCCTTAGTTAGAATTGAGGGGGAAGAAGAGGTAGCAAAAATAAGGAAGGGAGTTCGGCAGGGATGTACACTCTCACCGTTATTATTTAATCTATATATAGAAGATGCAATAAACAAAGTAAAAGAAGAGTATAGTGTAGGTGTGAATGTACAGGGAGAGAAAATATATATGCTGAGATTCGCCGACGATATAGCTATATTGGAAGAAAGCGAAAAGAATTTAGAAAGGGTATTGAATGGTATGCAGGCAGTATTGACTAGGGATTTTAACATGAAAATAAATATAGGTAAAACTAAAGTGATGAGGTGTGACAAAAAGGAATGCAGTAGAAAAATGAGGATCTCAATAGGAGATAATAGAATCGAAGAAGTGTCAGATTTTTGTTATTTAGGCAGTAGAATCACAAAAGATAATCGAAGCAAGGTAGATATAAAGTGTAGGATAGCACAGGGTAGGAAGGCATTCGTAGAAAAAGAACAGATTTTAAGATCAAATATTGACTTGGGTATTAGAAAAAGATTACTGAAGGTATATGTTTGGAGTGTAGCACTGTACGGGTGTGAGGCGTGGACTATAGGAAAGGAAGAGAAGCGTAGATTAGAAGCACTTGAAATGTGGTGTTATAGGAGGATGATGAGGATTGGTTGGGAAGATAAAGTAACAAATGAAGCTGTACTAGAGTTAGTAGGGGAGAAGAGAAGTATCTGGAGAGTGTTACAGCGTAGGAGAGACAGATTAGTAGGGCATATCCTTAGACATGGGGGGATTATGCAATTGATCATTGAAGGTAGAGTGGAGGGAAAGAGAGGGGTAGGTAGGCCTAGATTGGAGTATGTGAGTCAGATAGTTGAAGACGTTGAGATGAATAGCTATAGGGAGATGAAGGGATTAGCTCAGGATAGATCGGCATGGCGTGCTGTTTCCAACCAATCTTTAGGATTGCGGACTCTTTAACTAACTGAAAATGGGGGCTTAGATGTAGAAATAGACATTCAGTTTATAAATACTTTTTTTGTGTGTGTGTTAATTTCTACGAAAGATTTACATAATTTACGTTAGATATTCTTTAATCGTTGGCACTTATGTTGTAAAAGAACGTAACGTAATTGAATATAATAATCAATTATCATACCCAAATCTAATAATCAATATTTATTCTAATTTATATATTTATTCCTAGTTAAATATGAATTTAACATTTTATATTTGCTAAAACTTTTTTGTGGATTTCTCAGTAAGTAACTACAAAAGTTTTTATATATTGTCTGTCATTTATGGTCTTTGGCAATCTTCGCAATAAAACATTTTTCAAAATTTATTGCCCGATTTTGTAGATATTTATATACAACTTTTTGCTAGCTTATAATATTGCATAATACTATAATTTTAACGATGTTCTTTGAAAAAAATGCTTTGTGCTCATTTCCCTATATAATTGATTAATATAGCCAAATTAAATAATTACAAAGCGTAATAAAACAATTATAGCGTAATAAATAATAAATATTTTTATGATCTATATAATATAATTTCCCATGTTCGTTTTTTTTCAATTTGCTGTTTGTTGGAAGATTTTTTAACAGTCGATTTCATATAATACCAATGTTATGAGTAAAGCAATTTTTATACCGATTTAAAATATAGGAATGTGTAATCAATATCTCTGTAGGGCAATAATTGCTAACCCAATGTATAAATTATATTTGGAAAATGAAAATCCAAGTATATAGTATTGCAAATGCATTGTGTGAGAAATGAAAATTTAAATTATTAATGTACTGATGCAATAGAATCGTCTACATTAATTGAATATGGATTAACTTCACTAATTACTTATACAGTACATTTTACAAATCGTATTCATAGAATTGCATTTGCCATCCGAATCAAATATTTATTACATTTAGACTATATATTTACAGTTTTCGTGGTGGGTTCAACTTTTATCAGTCAACCAACATTTATAATAACAAAATCTGGTTAGGAAAATTGAAAACAAATAGAAACTCGGTGCTTTTATCGAAGGAACAGCAATAAGTGTTGTGGATATTTCAAAATCACACAACTACAACAAACTCTTCAGCGTATCGGGTAGGATTCACTGATGCTGGCATATATCCATGAAAATCTCCACTTTTATTAATATCAATACTATATTCGGTTATACTTGTAATATATACACGTATGCATATAAAGCTTGAAGATTAAATTCAATCAACTATACCTATATCAAAGTAACCTATTTTCAGACTGAGATTGCCATTATATATGCATAGGGTATGTCAATAGTGTGCCAATGCACTGCATATGCCTCCTAGGGGCAAGACATGGGCAACGACGCTCTGGCCTATAGAGCGGTCCCTATACAGGGATCCCGGTCTATAGGAAAGATTCAGGCTAACCCACGGTATTAGGGGGATTAGGCTGAATCGGTGGGGCGACGGCTAAAATATGCACTCATTGGTCGGTGCAAGGCAAGGAGAAACCAGCACTGTACCCTTCTCCAGATTACAGTATGAAAATGTCGATTATCTCAAATATAATACCCCAGATGAGTAGAGCCAATGGCTCAGAATCTCATCCTGCTACTTCGGTAGCAGGCAAGCCCTCGGATTCTGGGGCGGGCAAGAGATCGATTTCATCGAGTATTCTACGAGTCGGAGCGTGGAATATACGCAGTTTGAATAGGATAGGAAAGTTAGAGAATTTGAAATTAGAAATGGAGAGACTTAGACTGGATATTGTAGGGATTAGTGAAGTTAGGAGGAAAGATCAAGTAGATACGTGGTCAGGAGAATACAGATTAATAACCACAGCATCAGATAATGGGCATACCGGTGTAGGTTTTATAATGAATAGAAAGTTGGGATGTAGAATAAAGAGTTATTGCCAAGTTAGTGATAGAATTATAACTATTAGATTAGACACGAAGCCAACGGACACAGTTATAGTGCAAGTATATATGCCAACTTCAAGTCACGATGATGAGGAGGTAGAATCCATTTATGAGGAGATTGAATCTAGGTTAGCAAACGTTAAAGGACAGGATAATCTAATTGTAACCGGAGATTGGAATGCCGTAGTAGGTAAGGGAAAGGAAGTTTCAATAGTAGGAGAATATGGAATAGGAACACGTAATGATAGAGGGGATAGATTGGTAGAGTTTTGTATTAGGAATAAGCTAGTGGTAGCAAACACGCTTTTTCAGAATCACAAGCGCAGGATATATACGTGGAAAATGCCAGGAGATATAGGGAGGTATCAGATAGATTACATACTGGTTAAAGAGAGGTTTAGGAACCAGATTAAGAATTGTAAGAGTTACCCTGGAGCAGATATTGATAGTGACCATAATTTAGTAGTCCTGGACTCAGAGGTCAAATTCAAGAAATTACAGAAGTCTAAACAGGTCAGAGTAGATGTCGATAGGTTAAAATTAGCTGATGTATATGAAAAGTACAAGCAGAAAGTAGAAATCATGGCTAATGGAACATCTAGGAACGACATAGATTGCGAATGGAGGGAAATCAGAAATGGGTTAACTACAGCAGCAAATGAAGTATTAGGCACAAAGAAAAGGGCAGGTAGGAGGGAATGGATCACGGAAGAAATAGTTAAAATGATAGAAGCAAGAAGGAAAATTAAAATTGGAAACACAGAAGCAGGACAGAAAAAATATAAGGAACTAAGGAACTTAATTAATAGGAAATGCAAGCTAGCGAAAGAAGAGTGGATAAAAGGAAATTGTGAGGATATTGAGGAGGATATGAGAAGAGGTAAAGTAGATTTGGGCTACAGGAAAATTAAGTCACATTTTTCTAAAGTAAAACCAAAGGGTAACATTATATGTGATAAGCAGGGTAAGGAACTCACAGAAAATAAGGAAAAAGCTAGAAGATGGAAGGAGTATCTTGAAGATTTATATAAAGGTAGGCAGGACATGGAGGAGCTAGAAAATGTGGAACAGATAGATGAGGATGACTTAGGTCCTAGCATACTTAGGTCAGAGTTTCATAGAGCATTAAATGATTTACGGAATAACAAAGCAGCGGGGATTGATATGATACCAGC
The DNA here is from genome assembly GCA_947310635.1 of Leptodirus hochenwartii. Lineage (NCBI taxonomy): Eukaryota > Metazoa > Arthropoda > Insecta > Coleoptera > Leiodidae > Leptodirus > Leptodirus hochenwartii. The sequence goes on along the minus strand of OX371176.1, from coordinate 6,404,410 downwards.
CGAATTAATAAAACACGCAGGGGAAAAAATGCAGGAGCGATTATACAGGTTAGTTTGTAAAATATATGAGAAGGGAGAAGTACCACAGGATTTTCAGCGTAGTAGAATAGTAACAATGCCGAAGAAAATAGGAGCTAATTTGTGTGAGAACTATAGGACCATTAGCCTACTATCACATGCATCGAAGATATTGTTAAAGATTATTTATAGGAGATTAGAAAATAAAGTAGAGGAAAGGCTAGGAGAAGATCAGTTTGGTTTTAGGAAAAACAGAGGGACGAGGGAGGCGATTCTAGCACTAAGAACGGTAGTAGAAAAAAGAAATAGGGTAGGAAAGGTAACTTGCATAGCTTTTGTAGACTTAGAAAAGGCATTTGACAATGTAGATTGGGACATAATGTTTAGAATTTTAAAAGAAACGGGTATAGATTATAAGGATAGGAGAATAATTTTTAATTTATATAAACACCAAACTGCCTTAGTTAGAATTGAGGGGGAAGAAGAGGTAGCAAAAATAGGGAAGGGAGTTCGGCAGGGATGTACACTCTCACCGTTATTATTTAATCTATATATAGAAGATGCAATAAACAAAGTAAAAGAAGAGTATAGTGTAGGTGTGAATGTACAGGGAGAGAAAATATATATGCTGAGATTCGCCGACGATATAGCTATATTGGAAGAAAGCGAAAAGAAATTAGAAAGGGTATTGAATGGTATGCAGGCAGTATTGACTAGGGATTTTAACATGAAAATAAATATAGGTAAAACTAAAGTGATGAGGTGTGACAAAAAGGAATGCAGTAGAAAAATGAGGATCACAATAGGAGATAATAGAATCGAAGAAGTGTCAGATTTTTGTTATTTAGGCAGTAAAATCACAAAAGATAATCGAAGCAAGGTAGATATAAAGTGTAGGATAGCACAGGGTAGGAAGGCATTCGTAGAAAAAGAACAGATTTTAAGATCAAATATTGACTTGGGTATTAGAAAAAGATTACTGAAGGTATATGTTTGGAGTGTAGCACTGTACGGGTGTGAGGCGTGGACTATAGGAAAGGAAGAGAAGCGTAGATTAGAAGCACTTGAAATGTGGTGTTATAGGAGGATGATGAGGATTGGTTGGGAAGATAAAGTAACAAATGAAGCTGTACTAGAGTTAGTAGGGGAGAAGAGAAGTATTTGGAGAGTGTTACAACGTAGGAGAGACAGATTAGTAGGGCATATTCTTAGGCATGGGGGGATTATGCAATTGATCATAGAAGGTAGAGTGGAGGGAAAGAGAGGGGTAGGTAGGCCTAGATTGGAGTATGTGAGTCAGATAGTTGAAGACGTTGAGATGAATAGCTATAGGGAGATGAAGGGATTAGCTCAGGATAGATCGGCATGGCGTGCTGTTTCCAACCAATCTTTAGGATTGCGGACTCTCTAACTAACTAGGGTAATGTACCGAGTGTTCATTCTGATGGAAAACAAAAATTGATCGCTCCAAGAAGCGTACGCACTAGGTGCTTCTTAAATTTAATTTACGCAAACATAATCTGTAGCATATGTAATCATGGCTGAAAATTAAAAATACATTACCCATGATTTTTAAATATAAATGTGTTTTCTGAATACGTTTAGATTCATTTATTTCTTGTAAAAACTTTAATCAAACAGACACGGGATTTTATTAGATTTTGCAAAGTTATGTTTGTATATTTTTGAAATAATACAAAAATATTTCAAGCAAGAAAATGCAGAATGTCGTCGTATATAGAAATGTGCAAGAATATTCGATTAATATAATATTCGGATTATTATGGAATTATATTTTGACCTGTATACTTCTTTGTGTTGGTATCACATTATAAAACCAATATGAATGTCCAATGGGATTTAAATCGCGATATAATACAATGATTGACTCTTTCATATTGACACAATTGACGTGTCTTCTAAATTGAAATGTTTTGTGGGACCTCGAAAATATGTCGTGGAAATTTTTGGTCAATCCTGAATATATGCTTAAAGAATTACTTAAATATCGCACATTTTCCTTTGTGAATGATGCAATGAAGTTTGGGTATGCAAAAATAAATTGAAAATTTAATATCTTCATTCGAATAAACATTTAACATACTAGCTAATAAGGAAGAGTTGAAGCACAATTTTTTTCAAGCACTAAATTATTAAAAATTGGAGTATAAATGATTATGTGATATTTAAAGATAGCTATGATATGAATTGTATAAATAGATATGGCATTATTTTAATAAAAATAATATATTATTTTATAGAGACTCTTCTCGTTAGTTAAAGAGTCCGCAATCCTAAAGATTGGTTGGAAACAGCACGCCATGCCGATCTATCCTGAGCTAATCCCTTCATCTCCCTATAGCTATTCATCTCAACGTCTTCAACTATCTGACTCACATACTCCAATTTAGGCCTACCTACCCCTCTCTTTCCCTCCACTCTACCTTCTATGATCAATTGCATAATCCCCCCATGCCTAAGAATATGCCCTACTAATCTGTCTCTCCTACGCTGTAACACTCTCCAAATACTTCTCTTCTCCCCTACTAACTCTAGTACAGCTTCATTTGTTACTTTATCTTCCCAACCAATCCTCATCATCCTCCTATAACACCACATTTCGAATGCTTGTAATCTACGCTTCTCTTCCTTTCCTATAGTCCACGCCTCACACCCGTACAGTGCTACACTCCAAACATATACCTTCAGTAATGTTTTTCTAATACCCAAGTCAATATTTGATCTTAAAATCTGTTCCTTTTCTATGAATGCCTTCCTACCCTGTGCTATCCTACACTCTATATCTATCTTGCTTCGATTATCTTTTGTGATTCTACTGCCTAAATAACAAAAATCTAACACTTCTTCGATTCTATTATCTCCTATTGTGATCCTCATTTTTCTACTGCATTCCTTTTTGTCACACCTCATCACTTTAGTTTTACCTATATTTATTTTCATGTTAAAATCCCTAGTCAATACTGCCTGCATACCATTCAATACCCTTTCTAAATTATTTTCGCTTTCTTCCAATATAGCTATATCGTCGGCGAATCTCAACACATATATTTTCTCTCCCTGTACATTCACACCTACACTATACTCTTCTTTTACTTTGTTTATTGCATCTTCTATATATAGATTAAATAATAACGGTGAAAGTGTACATCCCTGCCGAACTCCCTTCCCTATTTTTGCTACCTCTTCTTCCCCCTCAATTCTAACTAAGGCAGTTTGGTGTTTATATAAATTAAAAATTATTCTCCTATCCTTATAATCTATACCCGTTTCTTTTAAAATTCTAAACATTATGTCCCAATCTACATTATCAAATGCCTTTTCTAAATCTACAAAAGCTATGCAAGTTACCTTTCCTACCCTCTTTCTTTTTTCTACTACCGTTCTTAGTGCTAGAATCGCCTCCCTCGTCCCTCTGTTTTTCCTAAAACCAAACTGATCTTCTCCTAGCCTTTCCTCTACTTTATTTTCTAATCTTATATAATACTCTTCTCGTATGTATTAATTTTTATTCTTGCCTGGATTTCAACTAGTTTATATGATTCCCATCATTGAAATAAACAAGAGATTGCCAAATATTCATTTTTGAATACGTGGACAAAGTTTAGTCGCAAGGTCTTCGTAGATAAGTTTTATTTTATATAAATAAAATGAGTTTCAATAAAGAGCAAATGTCTTGCGGTTTGAATAAGTAACTAAATTTTTGCAAGCTACCCGTAAAATGCATTCGTAAATTTAATAATAAATTTTTATTGCATTAAGAAATTTTTATTTAGTTCCACCGTAATCGTATGAACATGAGTCTGGTGAATTTCCGTACTTTTTAGATAAAAATATCTTTCCATTTCTTACAACAGCTTTAGAATCCAACAAATTGGTTTCATTTGTGAATAAATATTCATGTTAGACTTTAGAAGCTGACTTTAGAATGTCGCAGATACCTTTCTTACGATTTTCTGCACTGTAAAGACGAGACAAATCCTTCTAATCATCATCACCATTATTATTTCGCTGACACTGCAGACTTTTACTGAAAATCGTCTGCACAGGTCAGCGTAATGTTTTTCCTGTGGATGCATTCCAATGACTTGATCGACATTACATCTTGTCGGAATATATATTTTTCAGTTTTCTTAAGACGTGTTGTAGGGGCAGAATATTCTAAAAAAAGTGTTTGCGTAACCTACCATTATTCATTTATTATTACAAAAAAACATGAATTCCAACATGAAAAAAAAAATGCCTGAGACTCTCGCGCGGTGAAGTGAAACTTCTTAGCTCCTAGGAAAAGTTGATTTTATGCATTGCTTTTTTTCCATTTGTTAACGATTTTTTTTATTCGATATTCGATCACATATGGAACACACTGTATCTAGCGGATTATTGAAAAATTGTTTATCAAATGCGCGATGAGCAGGTTGAAAGAATGTAAATTTTGTGTATGATGCACTAGTGGGTGCATTTCTATTTGTCGATGGCTCAGCTGTATCAGATTCATTTCGTTGATCTCTCAACATATGCGTATGCGCGTTGCGTGTCTATGATGAAGCGTTTCACTGTTCGTGACGTTCAGGCCAATTTGCCCTACCGCGCCTATAGAAGTTTCACTTCAAAAACATTCAAAATGTTGATTGCTTCTTGAGTTCCTAATAAAAAGCTCTATTCAATATCAAAAAAATCACTACAGTAATTTCTATTGTTAAATTCACAAATATTTTTTGGTTCATTATCTTATTTAAATTGTCGGTATCTGTACACTTAAGCATGTTATCTCCAAAAATATATATATTTGACAATGTGTATATGAAGCAGTTTTAGTTTAAGTATGCAATGTGGTGTGCGTTTCCTATTCGATCGAATAATGATGATAAAATAATTGCTAGCGAGACTCTGATAACAAATCGATATTTATCTTATGTCGAAAATGGCCTCGGAAAATGCGAGCAAGTGCCATTACCTAGCCGATGCATTTTTCATATCAGAGGCTGCCGTATCCTCAAGAGGCTGAGCATAAAATTCGCTCTAAAAGAAATGATAAATGATCGTAATTTATTTTTTGACCCTTAAAGGTTTTATGGGAAATACACGTTCTTTGAATTAACATAAAATAAGATCATATTTTAATACAAAACTTTACTTTTAATTTTATAAAATGTGCTTTAGCTATGTTATATTTTTAAACGTACAAAATAACAATCCTGGCTGTTCCAGCAATATTTTTTTTTGCATATTTACAGTCCAAAATATATAAAACTCAACGGGATATTAAAATCAATTTATTAGAATTAATCTTTGTTGATATAGCAAAACAATTTGTACACCGCATCATGCAAAAATGTTTCTTTGCACAAATTTAAGCGAGTTAATATAGTTCAGGCTCATGCAGAAATACATCATAAATTAAAATAATATATTACTTCGCAAAATTTTATTATCAACGTATATTACGAAATGTGTTTTGTGCGCAAAATGGCTTAGAAAAAATGACTGGTATTTTAATTTTCCCGGTTTTTTAACGGTCGTATACACCTCAAATTTTAATGATACTTAAATCTGCCCGGAACAAATTGAACACTAAATTTTGTTGATGTAATTGGTGTTTTAGTATTAGATAAACAAGATGAAAAGTTGAACCAAATGTTTGTTGGTAAACACATAAATTCTAGGAATCTATAAACATATTCACAATATCTAATTTAGTACTGCAAAATTTCGTGAAGAAATAAGTTTTATTAAAATGTGGAGAATTATTACGTTATATATAAATATTGTTTTGAGGAAATTTATATTTGAAGTGTTATGTTTCATATGTTTATTAAATATCTGTATATCCACATTATGTAACAACAATATACGTTTTTACACATGTAAGTGGTATACCATCAAAATATATTTCAGTATCTTAAATTGTATTTTACGAACGCTACACCTGGTTTTGATATATCTTTTCTGTTACATTCTATCTTTGATACAATCGTTCATTTTAAGTATCATTCAGAGAGCTGTGGTTTAGAATATATAGTAATTTTTAATGATCCACGCACTTAATACAGAATTTAATTTTATCGTTGTTTAAAAATAAACACATTAATAAACAGGATGTAATATATATTATTCTATATTATAGAAAGGAGGTTTAACAAAATTAAACTGAGAGGATTTTTTTGAAGTGTAACTTCTATAGGCGCGGTAGGGCAAATTGGCCTGAACGTCACGAAAAGTGAAATAGATACGCAACGCGCATGCGCCGCGTGTACTGTGTGTATACGTGGCATAAGGCAACCAGTAGACGTTTGCGTATTTTATTATATATTACACAAACACATATTTTAGCTAACAATTTCCATTGTATGAAAAGTGAAATGTAGTAAAAGACAAGTACAGACAGAGTGCGAGCCTTTAGAGAACGGAAGAGAGCAAAATAAACCGCCAAGAAAAGTGCCAACAAGTACCTTGGAAAGAAGTAGAGAGTATCGAGCCAGGCAAAGGGCGTTAAAGAAACACGGTGGACAACATAACCTTCCAACGACCTCAAATACACTGGATGAATCGATACCGTCGTTAAGTGAGGACACAGTGAGCGGTATAAAGAATTTGAATGCCACTGATTCAGGCTACGCGTGAAGATACACGCGGTGTGAGAGATCAACGAAATGAATCTGATATAGCTGAGCGAGCCATCGACTCACAATAGAAATGCACCTACTAGTGCATCATACACAAAATTTACATTCTTTCAACCTGCTCATCGCGAATTTGATAAACAATTCTTCAATAATCCACTAGGTACAGTGTGATCGAATATCGAATAAAAAAAATCGTTAATAAATGGAAAAGAAGCAATGCATAAAATCAACTTTTCCTAGGCGCTAAGAAGTTTAACTTCTACAGCGCGAGAGTCGCACGCATTTTTTTTTTATATACCGACGCAATATCTACAAAATCCTCAAAATCATTATAATTTATTCAAGAATATATATTGCAAAATTAAGCACATGGACAATAAATAATTATATAGCATGCTATTATCCAAAAATAGCAGTAATAAGTGATTGACCATGGATTATTATTTATATTATTTTAGTGCGCCTGAAAAATCTTTTTTTTTCACGACTATAGTACTACTTAATAAATGAAAATGAGAGCTTAGTTTTCGAAAATATTTGATATGCCATCTTGGGTGACGTTTTATTTAACAGAAATATATTTATAAGTTGCTTGCGACTAAACTTTATCAACGTATTAAAAAATTAAGCATCAATTTCTTTGTAATTCCTAACTAAAATCAAGTTAGTATTTGAATCAGATGATTGGGTAGCTTTCGCGACGTATTTGTAACACCCTGTACAATTTATAGTATAATGAAACGTCGTTGCGCAGTCTTTTGTAACAGATGCGTGGACAGTGGTAATTTCGCGATGACAAATACAGATTTAATGACCCTTTGCAACATTTGCTGCATATAATCAGTATATAAGTGAGCATTCCATAAACATATATTGCGAAATCATACAAAATGTATGCCAAATTCATCGTAAAAAGAATATTCGCAGTGTTCATTTAATTAGAAATTCAGAACTATTTAAAAATCATCCCGAAATTATATAAATTTATTCAAAAGCATAATATGAAAATTTGGTTATGAAAATTTTTACCTCATATAATGAATGATTAATTGTTATCGATATAACATAACATATATTTTAATATGATTAACATTATTTAATATAACACGGAATTATTTACTTTCTTCATTCGATAAAGTGTTAAGAACAGAATATTAAATCTTCTGTGGTTGGGACTTCCTTGAATAAATAATACGATACTCTCGCAATCTTCTACTAATGAATTGAGTCATTCGAGATTTGTACAAATATACAGAATGGCAAAAGAACTAATATAAAACGTGCCGATATAAATTGCAAACGCCAAATTTATTATTTTCTGGAATATTATATATTTCATATTTATTTATTTGCATATTTTTATTGTGCAGACTTTTATTCGGGTCTGTATTTTAGATATTCGTTAGATTCACAGCGCTTAGACGTCAGGTTCGAATTTATCCATGAAGATGTAATATAATAAATCTTCAGGATCACCACACATTAAATAAAAGCACGCGGCGCTTTTTGAAATTAATACTTTTGATGCATTTACCATTATCAGAGCGACATTTTCAAATAATCTGCAATCCTGAAACTTCATAAATGAAATATTATTTGAAAAATTTGAAGCTTACAACAAATATCATATTTAGTATTGTATATATTATTCATATATTGATGAAGAAGAAAGCAAGCTAGCGAAAGAAGAGTGGATAAAAGGAAACTGTGAGGATATTGAGGAGGATATGAGAAGAGGTAAAGTAGATTTGGGCTACAGGAAAATTAAGTCACATTTTTCTAAAGTAAAACCAAAGGGTAACATTATATGTGATAAGCAGGGTAAGGAACTCACAGAAAATAAGGAAAAAGCTAGAAGATGGAAGGAGTATCTTGAAGATTTATATAAAGGTAGGCAGGACATGGAGGAGCTAGAAAGTGTGGAACAGATAGATGAGGATGACTTAGGTCCTAGCATACTTAGGTCAGAGTTTCATAGAGCATTAAATGATTTACGGAATAACAAAGCAGCGGGGATTGATATGATACCAGCCGAATTAATAAAACACGCAGGGGTAAAAATGCAGGAGCGATTATACAGGTTAGTTTGTAAAATATATGAGAAGGGAGAAGTACCACAGGATTTTCAGCGTAGTAGAATAGTAACAATGCCGAAGAAAATAGGAGCTAATTTGTGTGAGAACTATAGGACCATTAGCCTACTATCACATGCATCGAAGATATTGTTAAAGATTATTTATAGGAGATTAGAAAATAAAGTAGAGGAAAGGCTAGGAGAAGATCAGTTTGGTTTTAGGAAAAACAGAGGGACGAGAGAGGCGATTCTAGCACTAAGAACGGTAGTAGAAAAAAGAAATAGGGTAGGAAAGGTAACTTGCATAGCTTTTGTAGACTTAGAAAAGGCATTTGATAATGTAGATTGGGACATAATGTTTAGAATTTTAAAAGAAACGGGTATAGATTATAAGGATAGGAGAATAATTTTTAATTTATATAAACACCAAACTGCCTTAGTTAGAATTGAGGGGGAAGAAGAGGTAGCAAAAATAGGGAAGGGAGTTCGGCAGGGATGTACACTCTCACCGTTATTATTTAATCTATATATAGAAGATGCAATAAACAAAGTAAAAGAAGAGTATAGTGTAGGTGTGAATGTACAGGGAGAGAAAATATATATGTTGAGATTCGCCGACGATATAGCTATATTGGAAGAAAGCGAAAAGAATTTAGAAAGGGTATTGAATGGTATGCAGGCAGTATTGACTAGGGATTTTAACATGAAAATAAATATAGGTAAAACTAAAGTGATGAGGTGTGACAAAAAGGAATGCAGTAGAAAAATGAGGATCTCAATAGAAGATAATAGAATCGAAGAAGTGTCAGATTTTTGTTATTTAGGCAGTAGAATCACAAAAGATAATCGAAGCAAGGTAGATATAAAGTGTAGGATAGCACAGGGTAGGAAGGCATTCGTAGAAAAGGAACAGATTTTAAGATCAAATATTGACTTGGGTATTAGAAAAAGATTACTGAAGGTATATGTTTGGAGTGTAGCACTGTACGGGTGTGAGGCGTGGACTATAGGAAAGGAAGAGAAGCGTAGATTACAAGCATTCGAAATGTGGTGTTATAGGAGGATGATGAGGATTGGTTGGGAAGATAAAGTAACAAATGAAGCTGTACTAGAGTTAGTAGGGGAGAAGAGAAGTATCTGGAGAGTGTTACAGCGTAGGAGAGACAGATTAGTAGGGCATATTCTTAGGCATGGGGGGATTATGCAATTGATCATAGAAGGTAGAGTGGAGGGAAAGAGAGGGGTAGGTAGGCCTAGATTGGAGTATGTGAGTCAGATAGTTGAAGATGTTGAGATGAATAGCTATAGGGAGATGAAGGGATTAGCTCAGGATAGATCGGCATGGCGTGCTGTTTCCAACCAATCTTTAGGATTGCGGACTCTTTAACTAATTGATGATGATGAAAAATTTTAGTAACCAAAAAATCTAAGCTTCATTTTTTCTATTTATACTCGTACATGTTTTTATTTCTGTTGGTATTTGGATAATTGATAAAATAAATATTTAAAAAATATTTCGTGGTAATCTTACAGATAATGTTCAAACAACTGTCAAAGGACATATGATCGCATTACTCTTGATTTGATTAAAAAGTCGATTAAACCGTTTTCTGTTTACAATCCCTTTATATAAACAAAAGGCCAAGAAGTATTCTCGCTTAGAACGAGCTGCAACAAGCTAAACTAATTTTAAACAATTGAAAACTTGGGGGCTTTATCTTAAAAGTACGATAATCACGTGTGCAATTCAACAAGTTCCTAATTCTAAAACGAAAGGATGTATCGCAGTTGGGTTGTTCCATGCCAAGTGGCCTAATTTACAATCAAATTTTTTAGTCACCATCTTCAATCTTGCTGAAATTTGGTGTAGGTATAAACATATGTCTGAAACGATGCTTTGTAAAATTTCAACTTCATAAGTACTATAACAGTGGTTCTGGAGCCTCCAGCATAAAGGTCACCCATGCAAAACCGATGCACATTCGAACAAACTGGCAAGTTTCAAGGGGGAGCTGTTGTACAACCACAGTAGCTATCACTCTGAAAATTTGCACTCTATGAGAGCTTTTAATGCTTTAAATGATGGTTGTATTGCAAAGTTTTAAAAAGTTATAGTTTTGTTACTGTTATGTCACAAAGTTGCCCAAATAATCCGTCACGTCAATTTTGGGGCAGATTTTTGTTGCTCATAACTTTTAGAAAAGACCTTGTAGAAACGTATGCTTTGCTGAGTTATTTAATCCCATTACTGCTTTTAAGCTGCCAAAGTATCAGCTATTAAGCTCACTTTATTGTCAAGATATGTGCTATTGAACACAAGGTTAAAATTTTATTAAGCAAATTTTGTGCATTTTCAAAGTCAAATAGCATAAAACCTTTTTCTTCAATCAAGTTCTTTCTATTACCAATAGAAAGAGCAGTCTTTTTTCTTTGAGAGTCATCTTGTTTCATTTTGGAGAACCATTGCTTAATGCCAAAAAAATTACTTTGAGAATGACACTTATTTGATTACGCGACCTGACATTACAAACACAACCACGCTCGACGCTGTGGATTTCTTACCAAGGATCCCAAGCCAAGGGTGGGTTTCTTTATGGATCCCGAGCAAAAGTGATACATTGTTCCATCAGTAAAACTATAGATGATTTGTTGAAAAGTTGCTTCATTATTTTATATTTGATTGAAATTTATCATCAATATCCAGCATGAAGGCCTCTTTTAAACTAAACTGCCTTCCCATTTGTGCAGCTTTGGGGACTGGAATATTGCCTAAAATGTGCTCTTCTGGTATCCAACAGGTATCTTTTCTAGAGGGCCAATAAAACGAATGTGCTATTCCATGTGGATGCATAAAATTGACCAAGGCATCATGCTGTTCAATTGAAATTTCACAGATATTGCCAATCCACCAATTGTTGTCGTAAATGCAAGCAATGTATTGTCCTGGATGAAGATTAGCAACAGATAGAGATGAAAAACTGGTTGTAGCAAATGGGTTTACAGAAGCTGCACCAACTGTAATGCACCATTTTGGTCTCAATTCACAGAACTTTGAAAACCCAACTTTATCAGATTCGTTTTTGACTCGATAAGCTGTATATAATTCTTTCAAGTTGCACAGTATCAATCGTTTTTGCATTTGAACTTTTGTACCTTCAGATGTTCTTACTGATAAGCAATCTTTCTTTCCAGGGCATATTCGTGTAAACTCATCATCTTCGTAAAAGCAAAGTATTCGTTGTTTTACTTCATCAAGCAGTTTTCTCCCTTGCTTCTTTCCCGGCATTGACAGTAGCCCATTTTCCATTTTTAGCTTCCTTGATTTCTTCACCATTCTTTCGGAAACTTCAAATTCTTCCATAGTTCTTTTTATTGACCATTTAGCTGGAACTAGTGTCAATATCTGCAACTTTTCTTGACGGCTTGTACTTGAAAGCTTTAGTTTTTGCTTCAGTCCTTCTAGGAGTTCATCACATGCTGAACAGTTTTCACACTGTTTACTTGTACTTGCCGCCTTTATATCACTGGATTTAAGGTGACTAAGGGAGGCAATTTGTTCAGCAAATGTTGCCTGCACCTGGTTCAATTTTTTTTTTACATAGTCTTTTGAATCTTTTGATGTTAATCGTGGAATTTTAACAGGAGATAAGCCGATAGCTGTCAGACTTGAGTTCATCTTTCCACAAACTACCACTTCGTCATCACTATCAGATACTGAAGATGCAGATGGTACTCCTGACGCTTCTTCTTCTTCTTGGTTTTTCATTTCCTTTCTACATGTTGGGCATAATTTTTGGCCAGGCTTAACATCTTTTTTTGTTAGCTTCATTAGGTAGTCTGCTGTTCGTAAGTCAATGGGTCGCAAACCTTTCTTTGGTGCATGATTTTTCTTTCCAAAAGGATTATAACACGATGTCTGCAGCAACTGGAAATTTGTTAGAAGCCTTGCTTCATGATGCATGCAAATTGTAGAACCTTCGTTAAATTTCAATCCAGATCGTCGACTTAGAAGTTCTTTTTCTTCGCTATTAAACTGATTTACCAGTTTTAAGACAGCTTTGTGAGAATGGAATCCTGAATAGTGGCACATTGAATCATCACAGTTTCCTATGGTGCATTTAGGTAGGTTCGCTTCAATTTCCATGATACAAGGCACGTTCTGGTGTTTGGTCAAATCAAGAAGTAACTACAAAAAAATTATGTAAATAAAGAATAAAAGAAAAAGTAAAGAAAAAATAGAGCACCTAGGTTGTCATCTCCCTGTAGGTTGTGTTTGTAATGTCAGGTCGCGTAATCAAATAAGTGTCATTTTCAAAGTAATTTTTTTGGCATTAAGCAATGGTTCTCCAAAATGAAACAAGATGACTCTCAAAGAAAAAAGACTGCTCTTTCTATTGGTAATAGAAAGAACTTGATTGAAGAAAAAGGTTTTATGCTATTTGACTTTGAAAATACACAAAATTTGCTTAATAAAATTTTAACGTTGCGACTAATTGCTTATATCCTGACAACAAAGTAAGCTTAATAGCTGATACTTTGGAATTTTAAAAACAATAGTGGGCTTAGTTTGCTCACCAAAGTACATCTTTGCAGGAGGTTTTGTTTCAAAGTTATAAGCCTCAAAAATTTGCCCCTAAATTGAGATGATGGATTATTTTGGCAACTTTGTGAGGTAACAGCAAAAAAACTAAAACTTTTTAAACCCTAGAACTGAAACCTCTATGGAAAGCACAAAAAGTTGTCCTTAATTGCCATTTTTCAGGATGCTAGCTGTTACAGTTTCAAAACAGTAGCACTTGAAACTTGGCAATTTATTCGCGCGCGCGTTTACATTGCAGAGGTGACCCTTTTTCAGGAGGCCATAGCGCCCTATCTATACTACTAATAAACGAGAGATTTTGCACAACATCATTTGAAGGAATGTTCAACACCTACACCAAATTTCATCAAGATCCAAGATGGTACCAAAATGGTCGTTAGGCCACTTGGTATGGAATGACCCAGTTATAAGTCTGCAGAAGTATGTTATAAAAATATTGAAAATCAAATCTAAATGTAAATGTAACTCCCTATTTGAATGGAGGCACTTAGAGTGGTATTTTAAAATTAAATAATAGATTTAAGAGAGAAAATAAAAAGCCTTTTCACCGAATATTTCCAATATTTAATTATATTGAATCTTACGGTATTTGCATAATTCATTCCGTACATCGAATTTGTTTGTTTTGCCTTAAATCTAAACTAAATAAGTTTTTGAATGGATTTCAGTAGAACTAAGTTTTCGTAAATTCTGAACAATATTCATTTATATCTCTGCAGTTAATAAATTTTCCTACAGCAACTAAATATTGGTTTTGGCACGATATTATCTTCAGGTCGCAGATGCGCATGGTGGCACTCTTTTAATATATTGTTAAATTGTCTAAAATTGTTAAAATGTATATCATTAGTAATAAATATAACATTGAATTAAATAATATCCGAAATATAGCTGTACAAAATGGCTATTCTTATAAAATTATAAATAACATATTAAAAAAATTTAAAAGAACAAGAGATATCAAAAATATTAGTAGTTTAGAACAAAGTAATAATTCAACTCCAAAATTTGTTAAATTATCATCTGATCCTATAATTGCACGTGATATTTTAAATAAATATAATTTTAAAGTAACATATAATAGTTCTAATAGTCTTCACGATTCGTGACAGAGGTATTTTATTTAGTTTTTATCTTGTGCTACTGAAGATGGGGGCACAGCCTGCGAAATGCGCATGCAGCTACTTAATGCTTTAAGTTACGGTATTTGGGTGATATTTTATACAATTATTTAACACCGTAGTGCTAATTAAAAAAAAAGCAGTAATTAGTTCGAGCTTTTTAGTGAATAACAAATTCTGCAGGTATTTTTTTGACTTAACAAGAACTTATGTTGAGTTCTTGGCGAAAAGTTAATCGCAGAACCTGCAATTTTTTTCAGAAACATCGGACAAGAGTACCGATTTGAAAAACTGATTTTTTTCTATGAAAAATTATTGTATGAAACATAAGCAAGCGTGTTATTAATTCAATACGAAACGTTCAGACGCGGCACATGTATTTGGAATAATAAATCGAAATATATGGAAGCGTGTATATAAGCACTGTCTACAGAAAATATCATAAGTTCGTTTCGTTTATAATACGACGGAAATACGCGTTTCGGGAATAATGAGCGTTTATTTTTCAAATCGTAAATAATTGGGCATGTAATAATAACCGGAGCCATTCCTGTTCGCTGTGGGCTTAAGAACTCACATTGCTTAACAACCGTACACATTGGCGGTATAAATATTTAGGGTAAATTAATATGAAACGCCAACATGTGCTTCAATGCAAATGGGAATTAAAGAAACCGTCGAGTATTGCCGAATAAATATTCGCACTGTATAGAAGAAGATTCAAAATTTGCGCTTATATTAGTTTGATCAATTTTGCCTAATTGTGAACAATTATTTGCATTCTTACTTAGTTATTGTCACTTTAATTTACTATATAATAAAAACGAAGGATTATTATTAATGCTATAAAAAAAAACTTTGAAATTCTTTAAAGTTTGAAGCATTGTGTTCATAGAGAGATATATAATAAGTATGTAAGTTTGACGATGATTCAACACAATATCCTATAACATTTTATCTTTCCAGGATTGCAGAATCCTCGATCAGGCGATCAGTTTTTCATAAATCATTAAATGGATAGTGTCTTATAATAACGTAATAACTTATTGATAAAATTGATATATATTACGGATTTCTTATGGGACTGTTTAAAAAATTTTCAATAGTAAATAAATGATATGTCTTTTACATTTTCCAAATTGCCCGTAGAAAAAATCATTCATATTTGACTGTAAAGCCGAAAATCTTTAAAATACGTCAAACATTTTGGGCTATAATTAATTTCTTATATACAATTGCTTCAACCACACATTTAAGCTTAATGATTTTTTTAATGAATGTTAGAAAAAAACTATTACATTTCTATAAGCATTAAAGCTATTTCTATTATATATGTCACAGCAAATCATTAAAATCATTATCTTGCATTAAAATGTGCGTATTGTGACAAAATAAACATCGCGGTATGGAAAACTGTCATGTCAACTAAATAAAATATATATTATTTTCCAAAAGATAAACCGCAGATTATATTTTCAAATTGTGCGGAATTAATAAAATAGCGTAATAATATTAAAGTTCATATTGTATTTGAAACAAACGTTGTGAAAGTGTAATGTAAATTAACTTTAAATTTGATAACATAATGCATAAAATAAAATATACACAGCTGCTGTAAAAATATCAAATTGAACAATTATTTAAGATGATAAAATTATTTTTATTTTGCAGTTCGATTTGCAAAAACGCTTTATGAATTTATTGGATATCAAAATAATTTGTTGCCAACTTCTAATTATAACAGTGCATTACGTAATATTGAAAACAATATTAAGTCTTCTAACATAAATAGCAATAATGCAATTGCTGCCAATGGAATAAATATTCGTCCTTTATATATGTTTATAATATTACAATATATTTTATATAACATCTTTATCAATATCAATTTTTTAATACTACTTATTATAATATTTCTTGTAGTAGAGCGCGTTGTTTTTTTTTTTTAATATATGAACATTGCTTAGGATATATAGCTTTCGAGATTTGAGCTTACTCTTCGGATGGATGCAAACGAAAGTTGAATTTTATGTTCGTCATAAAATTGTTTGCGAAAGTCGACTAAGAGCGAATGTTGGTACCCTATATTTTTATTTATTTTGTACGTATAGATAAATATAAATTTTTTATGCAAAAAATATCTGCAAAATATATAGTTGAAAATAAGCGAACACTAACGACATTGAGAAAATGTTTTTTTTCGGTATAAAATTGATTTTTACCTGGCGTAAATATTTATATGACCATCTTGTTCTTGACTTTATTAAAACAAGGCGTAATGACACACCAAATCAATAATACAAAAATGGAATCAAATGCAATGCTTTTTTATAAAATTCCCGGACGACTCAAAATGAAACACTACACTATTATTTCTTCTATTTATCATTGAACTCGTATTATTGATTGTATATTTTTATTAATATCATAAATAATTCATCGTTAACTAATATAGGTCTGCAACACCTCCGTTGTTCGTTTTCATATTTCGTAGCTTAACCTAAAGTAGAAATAAAACGAATTGACGTACATTTTGCATACATTATTCACCAAGCCCCTATTTTTAATAGTAATATCGCTTGGTCCAGTTTATTTTCTATACACGCAAAAAGAAGTTTTACCACACCTAAAAACTTTCATCTACTTTATAAATGTGTTTTAATATTTCGTTTAATTAATGCAAAGTCACTTGTGATTTTTACTTTTTAAACATTTATACGTTATTTTCAAAAACCTACATGAATCTTTCCATTTTCTTTTTTTAAGTTATGCCGCGTCCAATTATTTTTCTAAAATTCTATACCTATATATTTAAGACCAACAAAATTTAATAAACTGTCACTTCCGTTGTTGGTTTGCTAGTCAACCAATTTATGCAAATATAATTCAAAGTGAATATTTTGATATTTAAGACTTCAGCTGGAGTATATATATTCTTCAAGTTGATCCAATCGACACCCCGAAATATAATTATGCGTTGCGTATTCGCAGGATTCTTAATATTCTTAAAGAGGCGCAAATT
Source organism: Leptodirus hochenwartii (assembly GCA_947310635.1). Lineage (NCBI taxonomy): Eukaryota > Metazoa > Arthropoda > Insecta > Coleoptera > Leiodidae > Leptodirus > Leptodirus hochenwartii. The sequence goes on along the minus strand of OX371176.1, from coordinate 6,386,931 downwards.
GGTAATCTTTGCAATCGTCCAAATTACTTTCTAAAGTCATCCTATTGTGAAATCAAATTTATGCAAGTATTTTATTTTTAACATATATTGATAACGGTTAGGTCTTGGATATATGCATACCTATATATAGTAATTGTTATAAAAAAAATTATCATAAATTATTTATAGACCTAAAAGTCAAACAGTTTAATTCGCTTTTTATGTATTACGAGTTATTTTCAAGGTACGAGATATTTTAAAAATAATTTAAAAAATGGAAATTCTTGAAAGTTATGCGATTATTTCATAATTTTGCTGCTTTAAAAATATTAGATCATGCCCAAATTATATTTAGATAATGACCAATTAAAAAAAAAATCCCGTGAATTTTTTAGAGTTTAGTAACATAAAAAGGATTAACAATAGCCGATGCCATACAATATTTATTGCTGAAAATCTTACCTTTTTATATCCTGAACATTAGAAAGGTAAGGTATAAAAAAGTAAAATCGCTTTTATTTTTTTTATCGATCTATCTGGTGGAAAAGGTTTTTTCTACCCCTTTTTTAAGTAGAAATGATTCACAACAGTACATATTAAAGAACGATATTACCAGGCTTATGGTATATTATCCTGATCTGCATCAATTGTTATTTACCACAGAATAAATTCTTCTAATTACAAGCTAGTCGAGGGAATATTTGATGAAGTACACCTATATATACACACTATATCGATTTAAAATCCAATAACTTCGCTTTAACAACTCAGCCAATCTCATACTGTGCTTTTTGTTCATTTCGTGATCTATTTTAAAATTAGCGGTCTTGTAAATGTGGATATACGCGCCTTATTTATTTTTTAAATGAGAATTCAATAGTTTGGTAAAGAAAGGGCGCACAAGTTAGCAAGAGGTATTATAATAACATTTTGTTTTAAATAGATTTTAACATCACTTATTTCTTTGAATATTTAGAACTAATTATGGAACTAGTTAGCTAGAAGCTTTATAAGTAATATTACAAAGGAAGCTTTGCGTTTATATGAAGCTACCACTTCTTTGACACGATCCTACATAGCAAACAACCCTTTGATGAGGTTCAAAATAGTTTAAAATTAGTAAAACGATGATTTTGAAGTATAGCAAACATCATTTATAAGTATAAGTTTGGCTGCAAAATAAAATTTCGTACAAAATGATTGTTACATTTCACTTACGTAAGATCGATTCGTTAATGAGGTAATCAAACCATAATAATCTATTAGAAAAACTCGCTAATTATCAACGAATAGCAAGGCAAAAAGCTTTCAAGGAAATAACCGAATATTGCAATAATGTTTGTAAAATTTCAATTTTTACTATACAATTGTGTAGCAGCAATGACGGTTAGTGACAGTATCTTTTTGTGCACGTATCTCCTCCGAAGCCACACCACCCAGCGAGCCAATGCCGCTACCATTCGCTCCCATTTGAAATATTCTAACAAATTCGGGCTCATGCGCCACTCAACTCTGTTCACAGGGCCCACACGCACCCCCTTTTATCCGTCCATAATCAGATTGTTCAACACGACGAAACCATTCACGTTCTATTATATATAATTTTTCTAAAATATTTAAAAGTCATATTATATGGCATTTTTGAAATGGTTCTATCATGTTGACTTATTTATTTAATAGTATATCAATCACGATTCGCGATACAGGTATTTTATTTCGTTTTTATCTTGAGCTACTGAAGACGTGGGCATAGCCTTCGAAATGCGCATCTGGCTATTAAGCTTCGAGTGCACTGTATTGTGGTGATATTTTATAAAATTATTTAGCATCGTTGTTAAAATAGTTCCAGTATCAATAATACCCTGAATTTTCAATTTATTTGTACAGTAATAAGTAACAGTTTTGTGTTATCTAATCCATAATATAATAACAAAATTATTACCCTTATTTTTCATAGATTATATGGGCAAGATAAGCGAATTACTTGTTGTGATGGCGCACACAAGACTTATTCGCTTATGAATATTATTGCTACACTTATTTGATAATAACGCACGTTATAACCATTACAAATTAATTATAACCATTATCAAATATGTTCAAAATGAAGTGTTCAATCACACGTAGTGGTGTTTAAAGGCGTAATAATTCGACCAAATTATCAAATCAATATTTTAATATGAATTTGATGAAGCATTCTTTTTATTAGCTTACTACTTCAGTAGAATTGCGTATCTTTTGCTTCGTATGTTATAAGTTTGTGGTGATTTATCTTGAAAATTTTAGTTCGTCTCGTCAGAATGTGCATGGTGTGAAGAAGTGTAAATATAAAACTAAGGGGGATGTGTGGCGGTTTGCAATATAAAATTGCATTAAGAAACATGCTGTATTTTCAGCTAATTTCTTGAAGAAAACTCGTAAAGAGGATATAAAAGATTCTTGTAGTATCTGCTACTTTACTACTTTTAAGAAATCTTGAAACTTCTTTTCTGTAAAGATTTCTTTCCATTTCGTGACTCTACCAAAAAATAGCACATCAACGCAAAAATGTTCCCAACTCTTAATACCCAAATCAAAATATTTGCACTATAAATTACTTGCACTAATAATAAGTATTTATTGCAATAATTCATGTAATACTTTTTTTTTTATCCAATAATGATAAAACGTTTACATGTTTAAAATAAATATTACACACTTATTTTATTTACACTTTTTGACAAATAGTACATCAAATATTTTACCAGAATTTTACCAGAATAATTTACTAATTAATTAATAGTCCATTATTTCAATATATGACCCAAACTTATCGGTCTCAAAAATATATATTTTAGTTGAACATAAAATAAAGGCATATGGAAACATCTGTGTAAGTAAAATATTCGGTTTCTAAAAATACCGCTTTATTGGAGTCTGTCATAATTTGCTTGCTTGCTCAAAAAATGAAAAATCGCGAAATGTTTCCATTTATTGGGAAAATTATGAATAATAAATTTGCGCGAGTGATTTTTTGAAATAAATGCTAAGAGCGCTCGTTTAAGTCAGATGATCCTTAGTTATAGTTTACAAAACGAAAATACAAATAATTATTTAAACATACCTTACGTTTTCTAAATAGCTTTTGTTTGAGTATTTGGGAATTTTAAATACAATTTAGAGAAATGAATGAAATGGATTTTAAGTTGCCTCAAATTTATGCCGCACAATAAATTGAATGTACACAAAAATCAGTAATATTAAAATGTTCGTATTTGATACACTTAAGTAAATATGTTGAAATGAAGTATGGATCACCATCCACTCTTTCAATTACCTTGCACAATCTAAAAGATTATTTTTAGATTTATTATTATTAGATGAACTTGGAATTGAATGCTACAATTATGACATTATACAGATCTGAATAAATACTCTTTTCTGAACAATGCAATAACAAAGCATAAAGCTGATTAGTTTGTTTTCTAAAGATGTTTATATAAAAAAAATTGCAATATCAAAAATTTAATTTTTTTCTCCTACATTTAGAATTAGTTGTTGACAGGCATATTTTTCATTTTTCATACATTTTAAATAATCCTGACTTTAGACGAAGTCTATTTAGCCACCTGCTAAGGTAAAAAAAAAAAGGGGCCTTAACAAAAGGGATATAAGATAACAGGGTTATAATGTCGCCTAGGGTCCATCAAGGCATTTATAGACAAACGTGACTAGACCACGGATGTAAGGGAAGAAGAGGTGCGAGAGAAAAAACACCACCTAATTCTAAATTGTTTGTTTTTATCATAGTTTTATAATGTTTTCTTTTATGAATTTCTATAAGATTTTATAATTTGTGACGTTGTTCGATGTCAAGATAGATTTTAAATGAACGGGGCTGGAATTCTTTTGTAGAGTTGTAAAAAACATATTTTTATTTTTATGTTTTTCATGTTTAGTGCCAAAATAAAGCACTAGGATAACGGTTCACTCCACCTTCGCTAACATCCTCAAGTTTTGCACAATTACTTCAACAGCACTTCAAGCTCGATGTTAATATACACCATTTACGTAACAGGCAAAGTATATAGAAGGGTGTTTTCAAATGTGCTAATTTTTACCGGCACATTAAAAAGTGGTTTCAAAATTGTATTAAATAAATTTGGAATAGCATTTGGTTAATAATAAACTTGCATAGATGGTAAGCACTTCTCCACAAAATTATGTTAGCTCTCAAATTAAAACAAATTGCTTTAAATATGTTTATTCCAAATATAGAGTAATTAATTTATTGAATTAAATTTATGGCTTTTGGAACTCCATTTAAATATTCAGTGAAATAAACTATCGTTATAATACAATATTGAAAGAAAGTCGAATTAAAGAACGCATGAAAGCTGTCGTTTAAATCACCTCTAATTGTTCTTTGCTGTCTGGAATATTATTAAATTTGATATGTGTTTGAAGAAGCAGTTTAATATGATTCTGTCAAATTTGACCTTCTTTGGTTATATTGTATACCATTAATGAATTACCAGCACCATACGATCATGCACAAAGGTTGAACTCCTTTTTGTAAATGTTGGTAAAAAAACAAAATCGATTTAAAGAACTGCCAGTTTATAAAATTTTCTATAAGCTTTTATATGAATTTTTATGGGATAAAAGAAAATCTATGGAAAAAAAATTATCGGCTTGTACTGCTGCTTTCAACTAATACCTAGAATTGTTGGAGCATTATCAACAAATTGACAATCTCTAAATAAAGCTAAGGTAGTTTTAAATACATCCTTAAAATTTTTATGTAGGAAAGTCGTAGACAAAAAGGATTCACAAAACATTACAGCTACCTTTTATTTATTTATTTATTTATTTATATATATAATTATACAATATTTCCCTGTGGTCCCTTTGGGTTGGATCAAGTAAACGAAAATGTTGTATTCTTAAAAGAATTTGAGTCCTGTCACAGCAATTTCAGTTGCAATATATTTTGGATCACGTATCTTATAAAATAGTAGTAAAAGTAGCAGTAAAATAAAAGTTATAAAACTCATATATAGGGACCAGATAATAGGCACTAAAAAATGCCAAAATAGGCCCTAAAAAACTTATAAAAAAGGCGCTTAAAGTGGCATTTCTTATTTTGAAAAAAAACTCAAAAAAGTCATGAAAAAAATATTTTTCCTTTAGTTATTTCTGATACGATTATATTTATTTATACACATATTAGTTATTATTACAATTCTTATACAATTTAATAATTCATTTTATAATAATGTAATATTTACTGTTATATTAATTAATTTGATTAATTTTGATTACAAGTTATATACAACTAGATTTTTCTTATGTTATCAAATGTTAAGTTTTCACTTCTATGGCTAGAATTAGCTAAAATTTTCTAATTCATTTGGATTTCTTTTGTAAAGTTTGAGTTAAGGGTGGTCACTTTATTGTTTTTAATTTTGTTCGCTACCGTTTTATGCTTTAATGTAGCTAGATGTTGCGTTACATAATTTTTTTTTTCATATTTCACTTTTGTATTGCAAACCTTATAAAATAATATTATACCGTCACCATTAAAAATATTACAGCCGAAGTCCCGAATTATTTTTTGGATCTTGGATTCATCTGAACTGCTAGTTTTAGGCATTTTGAATTTATTTTCGAATGTATTCGTGCGCTAACTAAACACAGACTGAAGAAATGAAGGGTGAATTATTTATTTGAAATAACAGTTGTTGCAAAATAACCACTATAGGTACTTAAGAGTACATTAAGGATGATTAGGGATTTTTCCATTGGTAATGTAGCAATGACAAAAATAATTTGGAAAGTTTTTATCATCGAACAAAATAAATGATGGTAAAAGCAAAGTAAATATGAAAAAAAGGCGCGAATGCATGAAAAGTGTCGAAATAGGCAAAATAGGCGCTAAAATGAAAAATAGGTAAAATTGGATCAAAATTGTCGAAATAGGCCTAAAACTGGTCTGTACTCATATATATCAAAAGAGATACCATATATAGGAAATTCTGTTTAATCAATTATATATTTTATATAGATTAAAAGTTATTTTGAGCACGTAGGAATTTTTTTTTATTAAAATAAAAAATTTCAATTATTGCCACTTCTGATCATTTACGCAAAAAAAATGTTGTAGAAAATATTTTAAATCGAACGAGCTTCCATACACGTCTTTCATTTTTGTATAATTTTGATATATTTTTTGATTTAAATGTGTGGACAAAATAAACTAAATGTAATGGACGAAATACGATTAAAAGGTCACTATTCAGATGAAATCTTTTCTTTCATAGTGAAAGAAATTTTCACTGTTTTTTTTAGTTCTTCTATAGTGAAACTTCTCAAAGAATAAAGTTTACCCCCTTATACATTGCAAGTACAAAAAAAAGAATAAAATATAAATGTAAATAACACTCTTACGTAAAAAACAGTTTATAAATTCATTATCTAAAAAAAACATGTTTTTCCTTGTTTTTTCCCAATTTAAATTGAATTTCTTTTTACAGTATTAAAATACAATAAAAATAATAATCAGAAACCGAAAATACTAACATTCATAATTACAAGCAAAATATTTCTTACTTATTTTCTCTCAATTAGTAATATGACTTAAAATAAATTAAACAACAAACCAAAATTAACAAACCAAAATTAAGAACACAATCAATTTGCAACCACAATCGCAATTATTCTTATTCATTTTCTTTTTAGCTATATATAAATAAATCCGAAATCAAAACTTTTAAATTCCCTAAAGTCTATTAAAAAATTATTTATACAACTTATTTTTACATTAGTCGGTAGAGAATTATTTATATAGTATATATTTCAGGGTATGTGTAAAAAATATTACGATACATTGAGACTTTTCAATCGCAGTAGATATTATTATAACAATTTTCTATCATAGCTATAAATACTTTTAGAGTCATAATAAAATTTCGCAATTTTTGCGAAAATGTGAGGAAGACAATGTAATTGAAGCATTAAACAAGGATATAAATTGTAATACATCTGCTAGTTTTATTATCTTATTGTATATTTAATTTTTTAACTAGTTTGATTAAATATGCCAAAGAAGATATTATCTTTTACTCGGTTATTTCGGAAATCGATTTTGGGCAGAGTATATAATTTTTTTCTTCTTTTTTTCTTAAAATATAGTAACAATGCCGAAGAAAATAGGAGCTAATTTGTGTGAGAACTATAGGACCATTAGTCTACTATCACATGCATCCAAGATATTGTTAAAGATTATTTATAGGAGATTAGAAAATAAAGTAGAGGAAAGGCTAGGAGAAGATCAGTTTGGTTTTAGGAAAAACAGAGGGACGAGGGAGGCGATTTTAGCACTAAGAACGGTAGTAGAAAAAAGAATGAGGGTAGGAAAGGTAACTTGCATAGCTTTTGTAGACTTAGAAAAGGCATTTGATAATGTAGATTGGGACATAATGTTTAGAATTTTAAAAGAAACGGGTATAGATTATAAGGATAGGAGAATAATTTTTATTTTATATAAACACCAAACTGCCTTAGTTAGAATTGAGGGGGAAGAAGAAGTAGCAAAAATAGGGAAGGGAGTTCGGCAGGGATGTACACTTTCACCGTTATTATTTAATCTATATATAGAAGATGCAATAAACAAAGTAAAAGAAGAGTATAGTGTAGGTGTGAATGTACAGGGAGAGAAAATATATATGTTGAGATTCGCCGACGATATAGCTATATTGGAAGAAAGCGAAAAGAATTTAGAAAGGGTATTGAATGGTATGCAGGCAGTATTGACTAGGGATTTTAACATGAAAATAAATATAGGTAAAACTAAAGTGATGAGGTGTGACAAAAAGGAATGCAGTAGAAAAATGAGGATCACAATAGGAGATAATAGAATCGAAGAAGTGTCAGATTTTTGTTATTTAGACAGTAGAATCACAAAAGATAATCGAAGCAAGGTAGATATAAAGTGTAGGATAGCACAGGGTAGGAAGGCATTCGTAGAAAAAGAACAGATTTTAAGATCAAATATTGACTTGGGTATTAGAAAAATATTACTGAAGGTATATGTTTGGAGTGTAGCACTGTACGGGTGTGAGGCGTGGACTATAGGAAAGGAAGAGAAGCGTAGATTACAAGCATTTTAAATGTGGTGTTATAGGAGGATGATGAGGATTGGTTGGGAAGATAAAGTAACGAATGAAGCTGTACTAGAGTTAGTAGGGGAGAAGAGAAGTATCTGGAGAGTGTTACAGCGTAGGAGAGACAGATTAGTAGGGCATATTCTTAGGCATGGGGGGATTATGCAATTGATCATAGAAGGTAGAGTGGAGGGAAAGAGAGGGGTAGGTAGGCCTAAATTGGAGTATGTGAGTCAGATAGTTGAAGACGTTGAGATGAATAGCTATAGGGAGATGAAGGGATTAGCTCAGGATAGATCGGCATGGCGTGCTGTTTCCAACCAATCTTTAGGATTGCGGACTCTTTAACTAACTATACCTCGAAGAATATTTAATGGAATATTTTATCATGTGTAATTTCTACGGTAGCTATTGTTAATTTAGCAGCTCTGAAATTTGTTTGAAGATAAATTATGAAATATTATTTTGATCGTGTAACTTAGTTTGGGAGTGATATAAAGCAATCTTTAATATATAATAGGCCGTTCGATATTATCCTTGACATTATCGGAACATGATCGATAAGTTCATAATAAACTGCATTTTTTAACGATACTGAGTCTATTTTCTCGACAATGTAGCACGAATACCCTTGATAATACCTGTTGATTTATGAACATAAATTCTATGTTCGTGCGTCGGTGAAAATGCGCTGTATATTACAGGAATTGGTAAAAGAATGAAAAGGGACAATTTACTAATGAGCTTCTTTACATTATGCCATGGATGTCCGTGCATAATGCTAACGAAATAGGACTACAGCACCGTACTAGTAATAAATGAAGTTTGCGAGACCTAAATATGTAACAGATATTTTAAATCGCGCTAAACTGATAAATAAGCATACTGAAGATGTTAATAGATGAAAATGCGAACTATGGAAAAGCCGATGGTATGCGAACAATAGAAGAACTTTGATCGTAATTCATATTGGTGAATTCGGCTAATTAGCCAAGTATATTTAATTGATTAGAAAGTTATTGATGAGGGGATTAAAAAACTGAATAACGTTTTAGTCATTTATCCAAATTAAAAACGTTTGTTTGAAAAGATTGTAAGAACAAATTATAGTCTTTTATTTGCTTTGAAATATACAATTTATAAAATATTCCAAGTCAAATTTATGAGCTATAGTTACTTGTATTTGCTTTGTTCAAACAAATTTATCGAGCAACGATAAATATTTCAAAAAAATATCATTTGCGTCATTTTTCAATTTATTATCCTTATAATGGTAATATATATAATTTTATTTTTAAATTGATCACTACGCTGTTAAATAATAGTATAGAATATCACCCAAATACCGTAACTTAAACCATTAAGTAGCTAGATGCGCACTTCGAAGGCTATGCCCCCATCTTCAAGTTACTTAATGCTTTAATGTACGGTATTTTGGTGATATTCCATACTATATAATTTTATGTTAAAAAAATCAAAATTTAAGTGAATTTATTCAAAGAAAAAACATACCTCTCGTTTACAAATATTTTCATTTAATGTAATATGATAACCCGCATTAAATTGGCTATCCTTTGAGTAAATACGCATACTGTGTTGTATTTAGCTATCGTAGAGTTAGTAATTGGGTTACTAAAGTGTAAATGGAAGATTTAATAAAAATGTTTGCACATAAAACGGAATGTAATTACAATTTCTGCACATAGCGACATAAATAAAACTTATACTTTAAGAATTTAATACAAATTTCTGCACATAGCTACATGAATTTAATTCAAATTTCACATAAAATAAAAATATCTGCACATGGTGAGCTAAACCAGAATTTAACAAAAAAATCTGAACATATAATGGAATTTAATTAAAATGTTTGCACATAAAATAAAATTTCGTAATTTTGCTCGGACGATTATCGAAAAGGTTCAGTAATTTACAAAGAATCTGAAATGCCGTAGGGGTGCTAACATACACGACCAAGGAAGCAAACATTTTCCTACATAACGAATGAATGTGGCAAGAGCAAACGAAATAACACAATTTTCTCGCTTGTACAACCAATAATATTGGAATTGTGTCAACAGTTGGTCAGAATTTCGCCTTTAAGGTCGTTGGCGCTGCGATTGTCAAACTCTTCATATGGTTAAACTTGTGTACATATTTTTTTAGACAGGCGGAACATTGTCCTGAGAAAAACCGCACGAAATTTAAAGAATTTATTCATGTGAAGTTGATTTAATTTTGAACTATCCGTTTTTATTAAATAGTATTTATTAAAATCTTCAGCGCGGTAAATTTCCGTACGAAAAAAATTAGATGCGCTGCGAAAAGTTGTTCTAAGATCCTTTTCAAAAGGACACGGCACAAAACGATTTAAAACGTTTTGTTTGTCGGCATAAACTTTGTTTGATTTTTGCAATCGGATAATAAGAATGAATTGGATTTTTTATTTTTATAACGTGATTTGAAATGTATTGAGCATGTAAATGCATTTTTGTTAAAAAAGAATTATTTGATGGAAAAAAAATAATTAAAAAAATAGGAAGATACTTTCAGGTAACGTAGTTTTTGTTCATAAATGTTATTTGAACACATTTACATTTAAAGCAGTTTCTACATCCTTTTTAACATTTAATTGCACAAACTCTGATAAGTAGTCTATAAACTTGCAGCTTTGTAAATATAAATGTTGCAATGAAAATTCCTTTTCAATTTTCATTGAAGACATTTTATGACAAAATATCAAAAACTCATTTCAGTTTTATTAATTTATAAAGAGTGATTAATTTTCTACGAGAAACATAAATATATTTCAAGTTAAGATATTTTTTGCGATAAGATCGTCAGTACGTAATATTTTAAGCATGCATTAAAAAACTTTTTTAAATATATTTTAAAATTGAACTTCTTTTTGTCAAATTTTATTTTTTTACTTCGAGTCTGACAAAAACTAATAATACACCATCAAATATAATTGTCGAACTCTTAGTATCTGAATTGGAATATATAGAACGACTATTCTGTTTCTTAATTTTAATTATTGCATTTGCTTTGCAGAAATTTTATAATAACAGCGATAGTGTACATTCCTGCTTGACTCCTTTTCCTATCCTTGCTTCCTCTTCTCCACCTTCGAACTTAACTAAAGCCAATTCAATCAACCTTATACAGCAGAAATATAAATAAATCATTTTTCTATATATCAGAAAAACAAGTTCAAAATGTAATTCCAGTACAAACGAGTGCCTATTTCTTCTGAACGTATTTCGCACAACGAAAGCTCTAGTAATTGACTGGGGAGTTTTTCAACATTCGCTGTGGCTTAATTTGATTTAACATCCTGAAACAAACAATGAGCCCGTTTGATTACCTAACTTGCAAATAACACCGCATATTTGATTCTCGTGTAAATAATGTTCGCGAATTACAACATCGCATATATTTATTTAGTACAATATGTTGGAAACATTGGTAGCTGGGATTCGCTCAAACTGAGCTCTGAAAGCACGGAGCCTAATGAAATTTATTATTGAATCGACTAATTAAACAAGAACACGTATGTTAATTACTTATTACGCAATATAAGCTATATATACATAGGATCTTTCTAGATACAGGTAATAATTGGTGTAGGGAAATGTGGTTACTTAGAAAATGTGAACAGAATTCAGGAAATATTATTAATTTTACATGGAATGCAATTAATATAATATTACCAGTCCACTCATAAAGTGCGCATTTAACTATTGTAATTTAAAAATATTGATAGTGATATTATAGATCAGATATTGATAGTGACCATAATTTAGTAGTCCTGGACTCAGAGGTCAAATTCAAGAAATTACAGAAGTCTAAACAGGTCAGAGTAGATGTCGATAGGTTAAAATTAGCTGATCTATGTGAAAAGTACAAGCGGAAAGTAGAAATCATGGCTAATGGAACATCTAGGAACGACATAGATTGCGAATGGAGGGAAATCAGAAATGGGTTAACTACAGCAGCAAATGAAGTATTAGGCACAAAGAAAAGGGCAGGTAGGAGGGAATGGATCACGGAAGAAATAGTTGAAATGATAGAAGCAAGAAGGAAAATTAAAATAGGAAACACAGAAGCAGGACAGAAAAAATATAAGGAACTAAGGAACTTAATTAATAGGAAATGCAAGCTAGCGAAAGAAGAGTGGATAAAAGGAAATTGTGAGGATATTGAGGAGTATATGAGAAGAGGTAAAGTAGATTTGGGCTACAGGAAAATTAAGTCACATTTTTCTAAAGTAAAACCAAAGGGTAACATTATATGTGATAAGCAGGGTAAGGAACTCACAGAAAATAAGGAAAAAGCTAGAAGATGGAAGGAGTATCTTGAAGATTTATATAAAGGTAGGCAGGACATGGAGGAGCTAGAAAGTGTGGAACAGATAGATCAGGATGACTTAGGTCCTAGCATACTTAGGTCAGAGTTTCATAGAGCATTAAATGATTTACGGAATAACAAAGCAGCGGGGATTGATATGATACCAGCCGAATTAATAAAACACGCAGGGGAAAAAATGCAGGAGCGATTATACAGGTTAGTTTGTAAAATATATGAGAAGGGAGAAGTACCACAGGATTTTCAGCGTAGTAGAATAGTAACAATGCCGAAGAAAATAGGAGCTAATTTGTGTGAGAACTATAGGACCATTAGTCTACTATCACATGCATCGAAGATATTGCTAAAGATTATTTATAGGAGATTAGAAAATAAAGTAGAGGAAAGGCTAGGAGAAGATCAGTTTGGTTTTAGGAAAAACAGAGGGACGAGGGAGGCGATTCTAGCACTAAGAACGGTAGTAGAAAAAAGAATGAGGGTAGGAAAGGTAACTTGCATAGCTTTTGTAGACTTAGAAAAGGCATTTGATAATGTAGATTGGGACATAATGTTTAGAATTTTAAAAGAAACGGGTATAGATTATAAGGATAGGAGAATAATTTTTAATTTATATAAACACCAAACTGCCTTAGTTAGAATTGAGGGGGAAGAAGAGGTAGCAAAAATAGGGAAGGGAGTTCGGCAGGGATGTACACTCTCACCGTTATTATTTAATCTATATATAGAAGATGCAATAAACAAAGTAAAAGAAGAGTATAGTGTAGGTGTGAATGTACAGGGAGAGAAAATATATATGTTGAGATTCGCCGACGATATAGCTATATTGGAAGAAAGCGAAAAGAATTTAGAAAGGGTATTGAATGGTATGCAGGCAGTATTGACTAGGGATTTTAACATGATAATAAATATAGGTAAAACTAAAGTGATGAGGTGTGACAAAAAGGAATGCAGTAGAAAAATGAGGATCACAATAGGAGATAATAGAATCGAAGAAGTGTCAGATTTTTGTTATTTAGGCAGTAGAATCACAAAAGATAATCGAAGCAAGGTAGATATAAAGTGTAGGATAGCACAGGGTAGGAAGGCATTCGTAGAAAAAGAACAGATTTTAAGATCAAATATTGACTTGGGTATTAGAAAAAGATTACTGAAGGTATATGTTTGGAGTGTAGCACTGTACGGGTGTGAGGCGTGGACTATAGGAAAGGAAGGGAAGCGTAGATTACAAGCATTCGAAATGTGGTGTTATAGGAGGATGATGAGGATTGGTTGGGAAGATAAAGTAACAAATGAAGCTGTACTAGAGTTAGTAGGGGAGAAGAGAAGTATTTGGAGAGTGTAACAGCGTAGGAGAGACAGATTAGTAGGGCATATTCTTAGGCATGGGGGGATTATGCAATTGATCATAGAAGGTAGAGTGGAGGGAAGAGAGGGGTAGGTAGGCCTAGATTGGAGTATGTGAGTCAGATAGTTGAAGACGTTGAGATGAATAGCTATAGGGAGATGAAGGGATTAGCTCAGGATAGATCGGCATGGCGTGCTGTTTCCAACCAATCTTTAGGATTGCGGACTCTTTAACTAACTAATTAAAAAAAAAATTGTATGGTAGTCAACAAAAATTAATTCTTATGGCAGAGTCAGTTCAAAAAATTATGACGCAATTAGGTATTATTCAAATTGCATCCATACACAAATATATCACGCTTTGATATGAATCCAGTTTTAAAGAATTGCAGAAAAAATAGCAAGTATTTGGAAACCATCCCACCAAAATATCCGAATGTATGATTTTTTTTGTGAAAAATGATGTTGAAATTCGAAATATCCAATTATTTTTGCAGTAGAATCTACATGTTGGTAATTTTATTAGGAAATGAGAAGGTATCTGTTTGAAATTTTACGATAAACAGAACTGACACTGATACCCGATGTTTTCAGAATCTTTTTGTTATTGTAATAGATGTAAAATCTACGCTTTCAGCAATGCAACGCAGCCTTTCAATTTTATTGCGCATATTTATTTCCTTTAGTAATTTATGTCTTTCTCTTGTTCCAGGTGAGTGAATATACAGAAATCATAGCGACGATGATTGTAAGTTGTCAAATTGTTAATATTTTATATTATTAAACTTGTCTTGGACACAATTGTCATATATATTCTTTAGAGAACTTTGCGATAGATTTCGCACCATACTATTTTAATAATTTCCGAAAAGTTTCATCAGGTTTTTTTTTATATCTATATTAGTGAAATATATACAACATTATTATTACGCTTTTTCACTAGATTAATAACCAATGAATCAAATAGAAGCCAGTTCCTTTAATGTATTAAAATAAAAGTCTAACTATAATTAATAAAAATACAAAATAACATTTTCATATATGGTTAATGTATTATCGATACGTCGTTACTTTGCTCATATTATTAGAAAACATTTACGTATATTATTTTTATTACTACGAAATATTAAGGAACAATTCACTGGTACTTTATATATCAATATACTATTTCAAATCAGTATTCCGTACGCAAATTTTAAACTGAAGATTGAATTACAATCAAACCTCTACAACCTGAAGACGCTTTTCTTAACTTAAATCAATTTTCATACGTTATACGCTACAATTCCCTCTCGATTAAAATCTCTAGCTTGTCGATCGCATATTTTCTATGCCGGGCTATAACAATTTTCTGCACATCAGCCTTTCAAAGCATTCGTTTACTTACCCATCGAGAAACAAAACCGATGCTTCAACAGTGGTTGGTTAACCACATTGAATATCTCATTTCCGCCGTACCCTGTGCAGCATTTTACCCTAGTTCCTGTTTCACTCGCACCTGTTGCCGGGCAGGACATCGTCCTGCGTTCTTCGCACTCGGTCGCAAGGTCACGGACGAATCGATCGTGAGGATGGCGAACTCGCCATTTCCTGTGTGTGGGAATAGTAGATGTGATGATGGGATCAGAATGAAAACTAGTATTACTTCCATTTTCTGAGTATATATATTTTTTACCATCCTGTATACATTTTTAGCGCATGTATACATTGTTAGGCTACCTTAATTATCTTGAAGTAATATTTTAGAAAAATCGCATTTAT
The DNA here is from genome assembly GCA_947310635.1 of Leptodirus hochenwartii. Taxonomy (NCBI): domain Eukaryota; kingdom Metazoa; phylum Arthropoda; class Insecta; order Coleoptera; family Leiodidae; genus Leptodirus; species Leptodirus hochenwartii. Next base: position 6,371,335 of record OX371176.1, on the reverse strand, counting down.
TTTATCTTCGTTTTCTGCTGTATTGAGAAAATATATTCAAATAAATCACACTAACGTTTTTCCTTTAGAAATATCTTTGCGTGTCACTTAACTTTAATCTAGCTCTGCCAATTGATTTGATTGATGGCTCTTTTTATTATATTTGATTTTTATTGTTATTATGTACAAATTTTACTTTTTTATTAATAGATATTTGTCTTTTTCTACTTATTCAACATATTCTACTTCAATAATGTCCTGCTAGTGTTAGAAATCGTTCTATTTGAGTATGTTAATTATATAGCTCATACAGAGTGTCATACATTCGAAACTCTATTTGTTCGATGTTATCGCAAGGTTCAAGACAAGAGCAACGACTTGTATATGTGCTAGTGGTGACTGGTAGTGGCCCAGAGTTCAAAATCCTCTCGCCACCGTTGCGATCCTTTTGCTCTCCAATACACTTGTATATAATCTCAGTAGCGTAGCTATCGAAGTGGAATTAAACGAACCACCTTAGATTAAATATTTATTTCATTTTTATCAATTAGTATATCTCAAAAGGAAATCAGAAATGGGTTAACTACAGCAGCAAATGAAGTATTAGGCACAAAGAAAAGGGCAGGTAGGAGGGAATGGATCACGGAAGAAATAGTTGAAATGATAGAAGCAAGAAGGAAAATTAAAATTGGAAACACAGAAGCAGCACAGAAAAAATATAAAGAACTAAGGAACTTAATTAATAGGAAATGCAAGCTAGCGAAAGAAGAGTGGATAAAAGGAAATTGTGAGGATATTGAGGAGGATATGAGAAGAGGTAAAGTAGATTTGGGCTACAGGAAAATTAAATCACATTTTTCTAAAGTAAAACCAAAGGGTAACATTATATGTGATAAGCAGGGTAAGGAACTCACAGAAAATAAGGAAAAAGCTAGAAGATGGAAGGAGTATCTTGAAGATTTATATAAAGGTAGGCAGGACATGGAGGAGCTAGAAAGTGTGGAACAGATAGATGAGGATGACTTAGGTCCTAGCATACTTAGGTCAGAGTTTCATAGAGCATTAAATGATTTACGGAATAACAAAGCAGCGGGGATTGATATGATACCAGCCGAATTAATAAAACACGCAGGGGAAAAAATGCAGGAGCGATTATACAGGTTAGTTTGTAAAATATATGAGAAGGGAGAAGTACCACAGGATTTTCAGCGTAGTAGAATAGTAACAATGCCGAAGAAAATAGGAGCTAATTTGTGTGAGAACTATAGGACCATTAGTCTACTATCACATGCATCGAAGATATTGTTAAAGATTATTTATAGGAGATTAGAAAATAAAGTAGAGGAAAGGCTAGGAGAAGATCAGTTTGGTTTTAGGAAAAACAGAGGGACGAGGGAGGCGATTTTAGCACTAAGAACAGTAGTAGAAAAAAGAATGAGGGTAGGAAAGGTAACTTGCATAGCTTTTGTAGATTTAGAAAAGGCATTTGATAATGTAGATTGGGACATAATGTTTAGAATTTTAAAAGAAACGGGTATAGATTATAAGGATAGGAGAATAATTTTTAATTTATATAAACACCAAACTGCCTTAGTTAGAATTGAGGGCGAAGAAGAGGTAGCAAAAATAGGGAAGGGAGTTCGGCAGGGATGTACACTTTCACCGTTATTATTTAATCTATATATAGAAGATGCAATAAACAAAGTAAAAGAAGAGTATAGTGTAGGTGTGAATGTACAGGGAGAGAAAATATATATGTTGAGATTCGCCGACGATATAGCTATATTGGAAGAAAGCGAAAAGAATTTAGAAAGGGTATTGAATGGTATGCAGGCAGTATTGACTACGGATTTTAACATGAAAATAAATATAGGTAAAACTAAAGTGATGAGGTGTGACAAAAAGGAATGCAGTAGAAAAATGAGGATCACAATAGGAGATAATAGAATCGAAGAAGTGTCAGATTTTTGTTATTTAGGCATTAGAATCACAAAAGATAATCGAAGCAAGGTAGATATAAAGTGTAGGATAGCACAGGGTAGGAAGGCATTCGTAGAAAAGGAACAGATTTTAAGATCAAATATTGACTTGGGTATTAGAAAAAGATTACTGAAGGTATATGTTTAGAGTGTAGCACTGTACGGGTGTGAGGCGTGGACTATAGGAAAGGAAGAGAAGCGTAGATTACAAGCATTCGAAATGTGGTGTTATAGGAGGATGATGAGGATTGGTTGGGAAGATAAAGTAACAAATGAAGCTGTACTAGAGTTAGTAGGGGAGAAGAGAAGTATTTGGAGAGTGTTACAGCGTAGGAGAGACAGATTAGTAGGGCATATCCTTAGGCATGGGGGGATTATGCAATTGATCATAGAAGGTAGAGTGGAGGGAAAGAGAGGGGTAGGTAGGCCTAGATTGGAGTATGTGAGTCAGATAGTTGAAGACGTTGAGATGAATAGCTATAGGGAGATGAAGGGATTAGCTCAGGATAGATCGGCATGGCGTGCTGTTTCCAACCAATCTTTAGGATTGCGGACTCTTTAACTAACTAGTATATCTCATTGAAATAATTTTGGTTGAAAACCCCTTAATGTACAATTTCTTCTAAAAGAAAAATCTTTACTACGCCACTGCACTATATATTATACATCAAGGGTGGCCAATAAGTTTATCGCGAATAATTGAACATAAAAACTGATTATTGCGAATGTGGCGCTAGTAAAATGAGACAAAAATATTTGATTTAGCGTTTCTGTGCAGATTTTACATCCAAGTTATAAACGATTTGAATTTAAAGTTACAAGGATGTCACATGATTAGTTGCATCAATGTTTATAAAAGTCAGTTCGTAATGTTGATTGAGGATCTCCAACAAAAAAATTTTGTTCATTATCCACATATGAATGACCATTTACAAAAACATCCCCAATTTTTATTATAAATTCGAAAAATACGTTGTGGAAATTAAAAAGTTATTTGATGCAAGATTTGGTGGTTTAAATAAAATTGAGGTAATTGTTCAATATTTATCTTAAGAAAGATTTAAATGTGAAATATATTGCTGCAAAAATTTCTAATATTTTTGACTTGGAAAAAACGAAATTACAGAATGAAAACATAACACTACAATCTGATAAATATTAATTAACAAATAAAAATGATATAAAATTATACATGTAAAATTATAAACAATTCAGAGGAGATACTACCTTCTGTTTGCATTATCTTCAAAACGACTACACATTACATTTAAGAAAAAAAGACTAATTATTAAATCAGCAGATTAGAAATTTTCAGGTTCATTCTGCATAGTAACAAAAATTCTTTAAAATTATGATTCGAAAATTGAGTAACCTGATTTTGAGACAACTAATTGACAATTTTTTGATGTATGATAACCTAATTTTAAGTCTGAAATTGCTTTTATCTCACATAAATAAAAGTACATCCATCAGCTAGTAGAAGATATCTAAAATCAGCTGCAAGATGAGTTGTGCAAGTTGCAACACTAAGAAGGATCAACTATAAAGTAAAATTATTAGTTGTAATGTTCGGAGTGAAAGTTACAAGTAAAAAAGAAGTCACATGATTAGTTGTTTAATGCATTAATGCATGTAATAAAGATCTCCAACAAAAAAATGTTGATCATTTACCAAATATGAATGACCATTTACAAAAACAACCCAATTTTAGTTAGAATTTTGAAAAATACGTTGTCGAAATTAAAAACGTTATTGAGGATTTTTTAATGCAAGATTTGGTGGTTTAAATAAAATTGAGGTAATTGTTCAATATTTATCTTAAGAAAGATTTAAATGTGAAATATATCGCTGCAAAAATTTCTGATATTTTTGACTAAATTAGAGATTGAAATTATTACTCTACAATCTGATTTAATTTTAAACGCTAGGGAGCTTGAAGAAGACTTTTGGAAATATGTTAGTTGTCAGAAGTATCAAAATATTCAAAAATGTAGTAAATATATCTATTCTTGTTTTGGATCAACGTATTTGTGTGCATCGGCTTTTTCATAATTAAAGTTAACAAAGACACATCATCGTTCTTCACTCACCAATTCACATATCCAAGATTCATTACGATTATCTTTATCGACATACAAACCTCACTATGATAGAAGATATGAAACCACAAACTTCGCATTAATAACTCTTCTATTCTACATATATTTTGTTTATGTATTTGTTTTTTTATTTGTTCAATAAATATTATTATCGTGATATCGTTTCGTTTAAACTTCATTTCTAGCTTTCGTTAGCTATCGATTTTTAAGGAACTTGATTATGTCATTGTGTCTTTGGCCAGCCCTGATATATACTAAATACGTTATACTAAATGTAGAATGGAATTTCAGAAGATGTGGTGAAAATGCAAGGCAACAAAACCATCAAATCTTGCTTAGTGAAATTACCAGCATCTGTAAGACTATCCGAAATGAAAATTCCTGTAAATCTCTCTTGCATCATGAAGCATTATTGTTAATTACGTCTTTTGTTTAATGTATACTGAAAAATATAACATATTACAGTTTACCACATAATTAATGCAAAATCTTGCATAAATGTCATATTACAGACGTACCTTGAGGAACTAATACGCTTTTATACAAATACATCTTAATACAAACTTGTTGATTTAGTTTTCATATTTTCATCGCAAATACAATCAGATTTTTTATCCTATCAATTATTAAGTGCAAGAAAAATTTGATTCATATGAACCTATACTGCATACTTACTTCATATAAGCGCATTTATGCAAGGATTTGTGTTATAATTCTCACTAACATAAAACGCAACTTGAAAATACAAATTGCAGCTATATATTAATTAAATATGTTGGATTTTTTAAATATTGTTGTCTCTCATCGCTAACTTGTTCTGTGAAATAATGGTCTAGATATGTGCATTTTTATGCCTTTGTGAGAATTTTTTGATAAAATTTTATCTATTATTTACCCCGCCTTTTATAACATTATAGATACGGAAACGGTATTAAAAAATTAAAAGTAAGTTTTATACTATTTATGGCCTCCTCATTTGTATTACCATATTACGAACATAATTATTATTTGTGCCAAGTTCAAATTTGCGTGAAACTTTTCTTGGAACTGAACTCATAGCGCCATCTAACGATGAGATGTTTCATTACAGATTTTCACGTTCGTAACTGAAACTCTGCTTCAGATATAAATATAGATCAAAAAGTGTATATTTTCCGATCGATTTTCCACACAGTTCTAGTCGTGGCATAACAAAATTTCCCAGTAGTATACAAAATTGTATCTAGGTGGCTTTACATTCAAGTTGTCCAAAACTTGTCCAGCGTCACGAAAAATTAGTTAAATTCATAAACCGGTAGAGAATATTATAATTAGCAATCGCTATTCTAAACACATGTTTAACTGATGTATAAAATACCTTATTATTGGTTATAAAATGTACTTTAGTTATGGAATGTTTCATCTTCGTTAAATCTTAATATGTTCGTTATTATCTCGATTTTATGTGCCTCTTGGAATTACAATATTTGTAATTTATGTTGGCTAAATGGAGATATTTTCATTTATTTATCTGTCAAAATTCTGTATAGAAAGTTAGATGAGATTCGTTTATGCTTATTCGAATGTAAATTTATTCATAACTTTAGCGTAATAAGTCAGAGAAATTTCACAATGGAAGACAACAGGCGGTCGAATTAGAAGGTCTTAGTCAAAATATTAGATTCCATTAAATTTCGGTCGTAATCAAACGAGCAGTGCATTTTAATACATTTTAATTTTAATAAAACGTGTGGAAATTTAATGCAAATGAATTATTTATAAGCATGACAGTATAAAAATCTATTTGAAAGTTCTGAGGATTTTGTTCCTGAATAAGTTTGTCATCATTAATCTGGTGAAAATGAAGAAAACGGTGGAAAATTTTAAACGGTGGAAACATCTTTTATTCTTCCCCAGAAAAAGCAACCTTTCAGCTTGATCGATTAATTCACACAGTTTTTCAAAAGCTGATCAAATTTATTGCATTTCAATACCATCGACCAACATTTCTCATCAATTATGTAGTTTTTAATTGCATAATTTTAACCTCCATATCTTCATCTATTCCCTTTGAGTTTTGCTTCGTTAATAGCATTCCTGTGCCAAGTAAATTGATTTATCTAACTACACAAAATATTCATGTGATTTCGAATTTTATACTATATTGCATTTTCTTCTTATTTATGTGGAAATTTCTTCCATTATTTCTGATTTCACACCAATGGAGCGGTTGCTTCTGTAGCTTTTGTATCTGTATTTTGTTTCGTATTTTATATAAAATGCAGTGGCGTTACAATAATATAAACGACATTATTACATTCTAGTAAAATGTTTTAGCTTACATAATTTTACCTTTAATATTAAAAAAAAAAACGAGTTAATATAGTTTGATATTAAAATTTTAAGAAAGTCAAAGAATTGTATTATTTTGATATGTTTGTAATACAAAGGCTTTGGATTTCTTTACTTCAAATATCAATTAAATTTATCTATGGTAAAAATTGTAAAATTGTAAGAAAATCAAAGAATTATATAATTTTTTTAACTATTTTGATATGTTTGTAATACAAAGCCTTTGGATTTCTTTATTTCAAATATCAATTAAACTTATCTATGGTAAAAATTGTAAAATTGTAAGAAAGTCAAAGAATTGTATTATTATTATTAACTATTTTGATATGTTTGTAATACAAAGGCTTTGGATTTCTTTATTTCAAATATCAATTAAACTAATCTATGATAAAAATTGTAAAATAATAAGAAAGTCAAAAATTATATTCTTTTTTACTGTATCAATATTCTTTTCTACGTGCCTTTATGAGTTTGTTCAATTCCTCTCATATTTGCAGCATTTCCTTTCAAAGAAAAAGGACGACGGCGACGAAGATATTTCCTAGCTATTTTGCGGGCATGATAAAGCCAAATGTACACAGTTTGTTATACGAAAGATAGAAACTAAAATAAAGCGTTCCATACGGTCACAGCTCTTGGGAATACCACCTCTTCCTGTATAAAATAATACTATTTCATTCGCAATATTTTGAATATTATTCTCCTGCTTTAGCAATGTTTGAAGTCCCACAAATTATTCTACTTCCGACTGACTATTAACTTATCTTATCAGATACCAACTTGGTGTAGAATTACAATTACATTTACAATGGTTATAAAGAAGACAATAATTAAAATATCACCTAATTGCAATATCGCACAATTACAATATGAAGGAATAAATATCCGACAGGAGTGATTTATACAATATAAAAATAATAACTACAGGCGATTAATTAAAAGTGTCTTAGTTAGTTAAAGAGTCCGCAATCCTAAAGATTGGTTGGAAACAGCACGCCATGCCGATCTATCCTGAGCTAATCCCTTCATCTCCCTATAGCTATTCATCTCAACGTCTTCAACTATCTGACTCACATACTCCAATCTAGGCCTACCTACCTCTCTCTTTCCCTCCACTCTACCTTCTATGATCAATTGCATAATCCCCTCATGCCTAAGAATATGCCCTACTAATCTGTCTCTCCTACGCTGTAACACTCTCCAAATACTTCTCTTCTCCCCTACTAACTCTAGTACAGCTTCATTTGTTACTTTATCTTCCCAACCAATCCTCATCATCCTCCTATAACACCACATTTCGAATGCTTGTAATCTACGCTTCTCTTCCTTTCCTATAGTCCACGCCTCACACCCGTACAGTGCTACACTCCAAACATATACCTTCAGTAATCTTTTTCTAATACGCAAGTCAATATTTGATCTTAAAATCTGTTCCTTTTCTACGAATGCCTTCCTACCCTGTGCTATCCTACACTTTATATCTACCTTGCTTCGATTATCTTTTGTGATTCTACTGCCTAAATAACAAAAATCTGACACTTCTTCGATTCTATTATCTCCTATTGTGATCCTCATTTTTCTACTGCATTCCTTTTTGTCACACCTCATCACTTTAGTTTTACCTATATTTATTTTCATGTTAAAATCCCTAGTCAATACTGCCTGCATACCATTCAATACCCTTTCTAAATTCTTTTCGCTTTCTTCCAATATAGCTATATCGTCGGCGAATCTCAACATATATATTTTCTCTCCCTGTACATTCACACCTACACTATACTCTTCTTTTACTTTGTTTATTGCATCTTCTATATATAGATTAAATAATAACGGTGAAAGTGTACATCCCTGCCGAACTCCCTTCCCTATTTTTGCTACCTCTTCTTCCCCCTCAATTCTAACTAAGGCAGTTTGGTGTTTATATAAATTAAAAATTATTCTCCTATCCTTATAATCTATACCCGTTTCTTTTAAAATTCTAAACATTATGTCCCAATCTACATTATCAAATGCCTTTTCTAAATCTACAAAAGCTATGCAAGTTACCTTTCCTACCCTCTTTCTTTTTTCTACTACCGTTCTTAGTGCTAGAATCGCCTCTCTCGTCCCTCTGTTTTTCCTAAAACCAAACTGATCTTCTCCTAGCCTTTCCTCTACTTTATTTTCTAATCTCCTATAAATAATCTTTAACAATATCTTCGATGCATGTGATAGTAGGCTAATGGTCCTATAGTTCTCACACAAATTAGCTCCTATTTTCTTCGGCATTGTTACTATTCTACTACGCTGAAAATCCTGTGGTACTTCTCCCTTCTCATATATTTTACAAACTAACCTGTATAATCGCTCCTGCATTTTTCCCCCTGCGTGTTTTATTAATTCGGCTGGTATCATATCAATCCCCGCTGCTTTGTTATTCCGTAAATCATTTAATGCTCTATGAAACTCTGACCTAAGTATGCTAGGACCTAAGTCATATAAGTGTCTTATAACAGGTAAATATTAACAGTCTTAATTCTTAATTCTATAATATATGTACACAAGCGTATCTAAATATAAACATTCCTTGCATGGAATTTAAATAGAACCTATCATCAAAAACTATATTATAAGGTTGCAACATGACAAAATTCATTTATAGCTGTCAGTAAATTCATCAGATGTATAAAATGCTCCCGTGACTAATATATCGTATATTTTCTTATTAAAAATATTAACAGATGTAGAGTTCTTTAGTGCACTGGGGAGAAGATTATACAATGTAAATGAATTAGAAAATATGCTATTTTTATACTTTTCATGGTGCGGTCGTTGTGGTTTTAAAAGTTCTTTATTACGAGTTGGATATCCATGATTAGGTAATTGATTTTGTATAATGATATCTTAGGAAGGAAGAATATCATTATATTTTGTATAATGATATCTTATATAAGGAAAGCCTCAATCCTTTTCTTTTGTAGCCAAATTTTGTACAAATTTTTGTAGCCAAATTTTTAAAACTGGTTTTATTTTATTATTACACGTAGAAAAGGACCTATTTATTTTAAGCTGTAAATATGGATTTTAAAAATTTCATTACGGTGTTAAATAATAGTATAGAATTATTTAATATTTTGAAACTAAATTAAAGGAAACGGAAAATGATTATGTTTTAAATTTATTATTATTTATTATGGATTAGATATGTATGACATCTTGATGACATCTTTGCGATTTTTGATACTGAAATACTTATGTCATGTTGGCTTATTTATTTATTTACAAGTTATTTAAAAAATTATCATTACGGTGTTAAATAATAGTATAGAATTATTTAATATTTTGAAACTAAATTAAAGGAAACGGAAAATTATTATGTATTAAATTTATTATTATTTATTATGGATTAGATATGTATGACATCTTGATGACATCTTTGCGATTTTTGATACTGAAATACTTCTGTCATGTTGGCTTATTTATTTATTTACAAGTTATTTAAAAAATGATCACTACGGTGTTAAATAATAGTATAGAATATCAACCAAATACCCAAATAAGTAATTTAAGTGAACTAATTTGAATAGGATGACCTGAGTTAGTCGAAAATATGCTCGGCTACAGCACTTCTATCTTTTCTGTTTAATCTGAAATGAGCTAAATGTTCCTTAAATCTAGTTTCAATGGGTCTACGTGTTTGTCTTCTATATATACAGAGGTAATTTGTTTAGTTTTTATCTTGTGCTACTGAAGATGGGGGCATAGCCTTCGAAATGCGCATCTAGCTACTTAATGCTTTAAGTTACGGTATTTGGGTGATATTCTATACTATTTTAAATATGGACTTTTTTGGCGCTCGCTATATTTGCAATTCTTATAAACAGACAATTCCATTCCTCGACCTTACTTTATCCGTGCTAATTTTGGCTGGAGTTTACTTATACGCGAACACCATCGCACAACCTTCGTCGGTTATTTCTAATCCCACCTTTACCTTAAACACCCTTTCCTTGTGCTCTGGAATAAATTTTACAGCTAGATCGTTGTCTCACTATATTCACCATATTGAAGGTGTTGATGTAGCGCACTTATACATAGAGTCCTTCTCCTTCTGCAGCAAATGTCCCACCCAATTCTCAGTTGTTGGTCATGACGTCAGACTATCATGCATATGCGAAGGTGAAGTCTTTTTCCCTTGCCACGTGGTCATAAACTGAATTACGTACGTACGAACTAACCCTGTATTCTAGAGAAGTGTATAATAATATACCCGACCTGAAACGAGGACACAATACAAATTTTTCGCATATTAAATCCACAAAGTATATATAGAAAAATTTGATAAAACTTTACTTAGAATGATGAATCTTACAAAAATCATGATCGTTGATATGTTTCCGAAAACAATCTCTCATCTAATTATACATCGATCAGAGTTAGGTAATGGACTAAACGTAGGGGTGGTTAAGGCACTTCTTAGCCCTACGTTGACATTTTCGTAAGAATTATTTTCGTCAGGGGTAATATCTCTTCGTGAGCAATGTTATAACAACGGGGTTAATATATCACTTGGACTTTGTCTGGGTGCGCCGTGCGAATAGACGTATACACGTCACATTTTATCAGCTGGTTCGACCTTGGCCTACCCACCAAGTGCATACCCAGTCACGGTTCCACTTTTACCCTGACACGTACCTCGCAAAGAACCCTACCCTTATTGTAGACAAAGGCGCGTAAATGACAATTCATACATAATGCGACTTGTGATTTTTACATGACGCTTCTTTAAAACTATATCATTCTAAAATTAGGCTGAGGTTTATTTAGCTCTAAACTATATCACGTAATAAAATCCACCAAAGAACTAATGAAATGCAATTAAAATACGATGCCAATTCATTACGTATTTCGAACCGCCACTGTTAGAAATCAATATGTCATGAAATGTTTTCTCAGTTTTATTTTCTCTTTGTCGAATTTAGTTCGAAAAATGTCACCTCTTTTGATAGGGGTTTCCTGCGCTATGTTAGTAAGGTAAGGAAAGGAAAGGTAACTTGCATAGCTTTTGTAGATTTAGAAAAGGCATTTGATAATGTAGATTGGGACATAATGTTTAGAATTTTAAAAGAAACGGGTATAGATTATAAGGATAGGAGAATAATTTTTAATTTATATAAACACCAAACTGCCTTAGTTAGAATTGAGGGGGAAGAAGAGGTAGCAAAAATAGGGAAGGAAGTTCGGCAGGGATGTACACTCTCACCGTTATTATTTAATCTATATATAGAAGATGCAATAAACAAAGTAAAAGAAGAGTATAGTGTAGGTGTGAATGTACAGGGAGAGAAAATATATATGCTGAGATTCACCGACGATATAGCTATATTGGAAGAAAGCGAAAAGAATTTAGAAAGGGTATTGAATGGTATGCAGGCAGTATTGACTAGGGATTTTAACATGAAAATAAATATAGGTAAAACTAAAGTGATGAGGTGTGACAAAAAGGAATGCAGTAGAAAAATGAGGATCTCAATAGGAGATAATAGAATCGAAGAAGTGTCAGATTTTTGTTATTTAGGCAGTAGAATCACAAAAGATAATCGAAGCAAGGTAGATATAAAGTGTAGGATAGCACAGGGTAGGAAGGCATTCGTAGAAAAAGAACAGATTTTAAGATCAAATATTGACTTGGGTATTAGAAAAAGATTACTGAAGGTATATGTTTGGAGTGTAGCACTGTACGGGTGTGAGGCGTGGACTATAGGAAGGGAAGAGAAGCGTAGATTACAAGCATTCGAAATGTGGTGTTATAGGAGGATGATGAGGATTGGTTGGGAAGATAAAGTAACAAATGAAGCTGTACTAGAGTTAGTAGGGGAGAAGAGAAGTATTTGGAGAGTGTTACAGCGTAGGAGAGACAGATTAGTAGGGCATATTCTTAGGCATGGGGGGATTATGCAATTGATCATAGAAGGTAGAGTGGAGGGAAAGAGAGGGGTAGGTAGGCCTAGATTGGAGTATGTGAGTCAGATAGTTGAAGACGTTGAGATGAATAGCTATAGGGAGATGAAGGGATTAGCTCAGGATAGATCGGCATGGCGTGCTGTTTCCAACCAATCTTTAGGATTGCGGACTCTTTAACTAACTGTTAGTAAGCATGAAGTCTTGGAAAAACAGAAGTTAGTCTAGGAAAATATCAGATGGTTTTTTTATATGTGCGTATATAATTATCTGAGTTTTTTGCCATATGTGATTTCCACACTATATCTTCACTAATCTTCTTTTTTGGTTCAAAGACCTAACACTAACTATCCGCACATTAGCGAATACTCATTTTAAGCGTATATGCTGGCAATGTTAATATTATCCCATGCCAAAGTCAAACTATTTGCACCAAATAAATGAAATTTTCACGGAAATCAAATTGGTCCTTTCCACATAGAAATACATAGAAAAAATCCTATTATCTTCATGTAATTAAAAGATAATTAACTTTGAATATAACATCATTTTGCAGTAGCTTTATTATATTCTACATAAAATAATAAATCAAAAATAAAAAATAATACCACCTTTATTTAGGTAAAAGGACGTGAGATTATTCCGGTTAAGCTTATAAATAACAAACGTAAGAAATTGGTAATGTAAAGGTATATACAAAAAGTCCCTAAACATGGTGATTTTTCATATATACCATATATACATCATTGTATCTAGCAGTCTATCTTCGAATCGTGCCCAAATGGGAATATGATTTTATTCCGTTTTATGCATTTATCTAACACACGCACCATATATTCAGTGATGTAATGCAGGAATTCAGATTCAAATTATTCCAACTGCAGGTTCCCTAGGGACAATTTCAGAATCAGAATATCTAGATGCGGCTGTGCAATTGGGTACTGAGTGTGAATATCTGCACGAGATAAACATGTGAATATATCATGTCCACTTGTGGGCGATAAAAATATCCTCATCATCTAAGCTATTGAAATAGACCATATTATTACCATGAATTTGATGTATATAAAAATTTCATCAAGTAAATTTTCGGATACACTGCCATTTTCCTTGTCCAATATTGTACTATATCTTCTACTGCCAACTTTGCATCTGCTACGAGCGTAATTGATTAGAGTAATCCGGATCATGCTCAATCCTATGATAGTTTAGGAATTTCTAGTTTATACGAGTTAGCCAGCAACTAGAATTCAGACTGACTTTGCGCCGCCAATTTAATCTGCAATTGCTCCGGAATTGTTGCATTCAAATCACATCGTAGGGGTAGTGAAATGATGTAAACTCTGTTACTGCTAACATATTTGTTACTTTAAGTTGAATGAGTTTGCAAACTTGCGGATTGCTACTTTAATGATATTTTAAATCTGAGTTATTACATTCGAACATTGTATTATTAAAGGAGGAAATGAGATGATTCGTTCATTAAGTGGAACGTTTCTAGCTTCTTTGGTATTGCGCATTGATGTAATTAAATTACACAAATTTTTTGAACAGCATAAGATTTTTTAATATAAAAAAGATACTTTGATGCTTCTTTCCTTTCTTCAGTAAGCTATATTCGAGGAGATTGGAAAATTCATTTTGAATGTTTATAAATGATCAGTGCGCACATTGCATTTTTTAATATTTTGTTGCTGTGTGATTTGCCTTCGTTGGATTAAAGTTCAAACTTAAGTTGTACTGGAGTTTTAAGTTCGACATGCACGGAGCGATTTAAAAAGTTACGATTTTGTAATGTCCTTAAATATTAGTCTTTCGGAACAGTTTATATCTTGTTACCGGTAAAACTTTGTCGCTTTAAAAACGAAACTTTTAAGGAAGCTTTATGGTAAAATTCTCAATCTCAATTAGGTCAGTTGAGACCATATCTTTGAGACATATTGCATGGGTTTGCAATCTTGTACCTTTCTAATAATCCTTCCAGAAGTGGATAACATCTATTTGTTTGATTTGATATGCGTTAATTGATTAAAATATAGATCTTTCTTCAATTATAGTTTGCTTGATGTATTCACTAATTACCCTTATTTTAAGATTTCGGATCAGATACCATGCTGAACATTTTAATTTTTAATTTACCAGTACATTAGTTAATAATTTCTTTCAACCTACTTACATTTTTTTTGCTAGAATGTTTTAGTAATCATGACGAAACTGTGGCTATATATAAAACAGCGAAATCCAATTTCGAATTCCTCATTTTTCCCAGCTACACTTTCCATTATTTTCCTTCCTGATAATCATACAAAAGAATAAGCACTATTTATCACCCACAACAACGGAAGAGGATACGCTGAATTGTTTTCATTAAAAGCGTTATGATTTTTCTTGGTAGCTCCATTGCTGGCAAAAATAATGATTAATGATATTAGTTGGAATCATTAAAAAAAAAAAAGCACACGGTGCGTACAAACGACTATTGACCTAAATCAGTCGAAATCGCATGGATAGAGCAACCATTAATGTATTGGTAATATAGATATAGAGGTTTATACAAAAAATCAAAGAATGAACCTGAAATAGTTATTCCTAAAAATTAGGAACCAGTTTAAAAAATGGAAAGTTTTGCTAAGCAATTCTATGTATTCTATGGCCAAAATGTAATCTTTAACAGATTTAAGCGTGTCCTGTTCGAATACTGGACTTGGCAGAAAATGTATCAACTATTTTAGCACGTGTCTTGGATAATCCATTGAATCTCTAACCGAAATTGAGGCCTCTTGGTTAAATCTTTACAATGCGGGTAATCTTATAATCTTCGTATTGACACTAGATTTTACAATATTATTATTGCACATGCGTACTATTTAATAATTATATTATATAGCATACGTTGGAATATTTTGGCATTTTAAAACGTTTTTTGCTACCCATTTGGTCTGAGCAGAGTTTCACAGCAGCACTTATTTAGTGTACAAATACGTATATAGTAGCAACATAGGCGAACTAATCCAAACATGCTGCTAATATATCAAACTGACTCATGGTCATGGCAGAATTTATTGGACATCAATGTTTGACTCGGCGACGTGAGCTATATAGATTATATTCGCCCCAAGAACGAAATGAGGGAGCCGCCACCAATCCACCACTCGTTACTAATGTGCACTTGAAGGTCTGTGCCATTTGTCGTGTGGTTTACATTTAGAAATGTAAGAATATTTTCGCGAAATCTATATAAACGTTAATGTGCATTTTATAGTGTGTTTAAATTAAATTTTTTTTTTTTATGGTCATTTTAATGGCGATTATGCGAAATTATCAAAGAAATCGTGCAATATATCGTGGTTCAAAATTATTAATGCATTTTATATTTTGAATTTTTTATTTTAATCATTAAATGTCAAAAAGGCAAATACCGTTGTTGTCTAGTTCTACTGAAGATGGGGGCATATCCATCGAAATGCGTATTTAACTGTTCAATACTTATGCGTATTTGGTTGACATTTTATATAATTGTTTTAAAAAAACACGCTTTTTTAAACCTCCTCTGTATATATTTTGTATTTTTGTAGAATTTGCATTTGATTTTATCATTACCAATATAAATGATTAGTCTTTTTTGTCTTCCATTTCTGTGCATCTAGATTCTATGTCTAGACTTTGATCAATATCTTTATATCTGAAGATACTTATTCGTTCTATTCCTCGTTTTGTCTTCGATGCTTCAAATATTGAGTAAAAGCATTTTAAAATCAAATTTTTTGATGAGCGCCAATATTGTATATTTTAAAGGTTTTGAGAAGATAATATGTATTTATATAACGAACAAGAAAGGCCATGTTTTAAAAAATATCAACTATCAATTATCAATCAAATTTCCTAAATTACAATATTTAGAAGAAATCCACTTGACTTTTTAAAAGTAAGCTTTATATTATTTCCATTACATCTCCTTAAGACACCGCTCTTCTACAGTTATTTTTTATTTTTATTAATTACATCAGTTGTGCAGTAAGTGGCAAGAAATTTCTTCTCAATATCAATCTCGACACTCTTCAGCTTCTAATTATGTCGTACTAAAAATTAATCTGGACCTATTTATATATATTGGGACTACAGATTTAAAACGGACTCTCATCTAGATTGTTAGAAGATGATTGCTTTGTGCTTCACTGATCTAAACTTGTAACAAAGTAGATATCACGTATATGGGAAGGAATTGTGTTTCCCACTTCCACACACCCATATAACAGGGGCCAGAAGGAAGGAAAGAGATTATGTTATCCAGACCTCTCCAGTGAAAAGAATCCAATCTGCAATGGGATCGATTAGATGTTATCTAGATGTATGATGGCTATACACTATAATGTATAGCACTTGATTCGATTGGTGAATAAATACACACACAAATACACACAGAATAAATACACATAAAAAATTTATATTAACAAATTAAGCGTTTTCTAAACTCGACTTACTCAAGCTTTCAAAATTATGCGCAACAAAATGTTTGCCCAATTGTCTATGTATTATTTTTGTATATACCTCGAAGTTTGCTGAAAGTGGTAAAAGTTCAGAAACGTATTTTTTTCCTAGTTTAGATTTTTAGTCTTTTTTCTAATATATTTTTGCATTCGGAGAGAGATATTGGGAATATCTATTCACATACTAATTTAAGAAACTATATATTGCCAGTATCAATGGCCAGGGTATCCATTTTTAAGATAATTCCTTAAAAAGAATATATAAAATATATCTGTACGATTCTTTTTACCAAATAAAACGATCAAAAAGTTAATTGAATACTTTGAAATGTGAATGGAAAATTTCATTTATCTATGATGATATTTATATATATATATATATATATATATATATAATCCTATATAAAATCACACGCAAGAATTTAAAAAAAATACGAAGCTTCTTCATACTTCAGGATTTTCTATTTAATCTGCATCGTTTTATTTGAAGAAATGTTTATCGGAAAAATCGATTTTGCAAATACAAATGGGATATTTATAATTATTAATATATTTATTTTGAAACATGTTCAATATTGCAGCGAGCTTTAAAAATTCCAAGAGTCTCAAGTTTTTCATGGCTTAACAACTTACCGTTACCTAAACCTTCTTCTTTTCTGTAAATTCTACGATTTACCCAGGTTACTTTGTTTCATAAAATTACAGCGTTTGAGAATTCCTTCTAGACCACGGTGTGCTCAAGTGTTACCTGAGTGTTCTTAAAATTATTAAAAAGTGTATGATAATTAGTATGGTACCGTAAGGCCATAAGGATGGGAGTGCCTTCAGCAACATCAAAACAATGTATAAAATGTGTTAAACATTCAACAACCCGGGAGAAATATATCGTATTGATAAAATTTGCAAAATTGACAAAATTAGTCATTTTACATTGTTTTGGGCACTTGTTAAACTTTGACGAAAATCGACGAAAAATCGGAATATTTCAAAGGTATATATACACTACTTTTTCACATTTTTCGACGATAATTTCAACTTTTTCTATTTGAACCGGAAATCAGTAAAATATAGTTTTAAGACGATTTATAGCCATTTTGCATTGTTTTGAGCAGCACTTGTTAAACTTTGACCAAAATCGCCAAAAAAATCGGAATATTTCAAAGGTATATATACACCTCTTTTTCACTTTTTTCGACGATAATTTCAACTTTTTCTATTTGAACCGGAAATCAGTAAAATATAGTTTTAAGACGATTTATAGCCATTTTGCATTGTTTTGGGCAGCACTTGTTAAACTTTGACGAAAATCGTCAAAAAAATCGGAATATTTCAAAGGTATATATACACCTCTTTTTCACTTTTTTCGACGATAATTTCAACTTTTTCTATTTGAACCGGAAATCAGTAAAATATAGTTTTAAGACGATTTATAGCCATTTTGCATTGTTTTGAGCAGCACTTGTTAAACTTTGACCAAAATCGCCAAAAAAATCGGAATATTTCAAAGGTATATATACACCTCTTTTTCACTTTTTTCGACGATAATTTCAACTTTTTCTATTTGAAGCGGAAATCAGTAAAATATAGTTTTAAGACGATTTATAGCCATTTTGCATTGTTTTGGGCAGCACTTGTTAAACTTTGACGAAAATCGTCAAAAAAATCGGAATATTTCAAAGGTATATATACACCTCTTTTTCACTTTTTTCGACGATAATTTCAACTTTTTCTATTTGAACCGGAAATCAGTAAAATATAGTTTTAAGACGATTTATAGCCATTTTGCATTGTTTTGAGCAGCACTTGTTAAACTTTGACCAAAATCGCCAAATATATACACCACTTTTTCACTTTTTTCGACGATAATTTCAACTTTTTCCGTTTGAACCGGAAATCAGTAAAATAGAGTTTTAAGACGATTTATAGTCATTTTTCATTGTTTTGGGCACTTGTTAAACTTTGACGAAAATCGACGAAAAATCGAATTATTTCAAAGGTCTATATATTTATACCTAGGATTTATGCTAGATATCAAATATTTCAACACAACCACAATCTATATATCACCAACAGAGTGCAGCACTTCCTGGCCTATGAAATTTGTGTAAATGTGATTCTCTCTTTTATATGGACTTGCAATGCCTATATATACATTGTCATTGCCTTTGCGAACATAAATAACGACAAGCAACTTGGATGCGACTAATAGTGTGACAAGAATCTTGCACGGTCACTCTGAGGGCTTAATTAAAAGTTAACTTCTCGTATAATAAATCGCTGTTAACTTTTTAGCACTTCCTTTTGTATCACGGAGTTAAATTAACACAGCCACATAAAATTTTATGTAATATCATTTTTTGGTGCCTAAATTTATGATGTAAGATACAGCCTTTTTGAATTCGGATATAGAAAAAAAGTGAGTGTTTGTTTATAAATATTTATTCGTAAACGAAGCCTACAAATTTATAAGATCCCTATAATAATATTTATGTTGCTGTTCTAATAGAGAAAAATCATCTTTCGGCCATGAAAAAAATAAATTAATATGTAAATCTTTTGATTATTTTAACACATATCCATAATATTTATTTACGTGCGTGTTTTTTTTAAATCACTTAAATATTTTTATTTTAGATGAAAATACAGTTATGGCCTGTCGTATTATTTATGACAGAAATTTTTGCTAGTTAGTTGCCTGTATATCAATTTTTTTTTTAACCATGAACATCTGTATTTATTGATACTTTTTTTTTAATATCGCAGTAGTAGCAAGGCTATAAAAGCTCATTTCAAAAGATGGAGATATATGGATAAGTTGACAGCTTTCCCAACGTTGCCATTTCTTACCAAATCTTCACAGTGTAGAAAAACTTCAATAGTGAAACTACTTCAATTTTGAAACAAATCACTTAGATAATAGACGGAACAAAATAATATCTCAATTAAAACTCGTATCATAAGTGACAGGACATAGAACAATTTTTTTTCATTTGTTTCGGTTTAGCGAGTCTTGATAAAAGCAGAAATATTCTTTTTTTGTTACAAATTTTATATTTCGTACTTGATTAGAACCCATTTTCAAATAGCGATCAATGGAGGACATTCGTATTTAACTTTACTATTGCCGATTGCAATTCATCAATTAGAAAAATACCAATAAAAAAATGTTTCTTTTAGTTCCATTCAAAAATTATGCGCTTTGGCAGCATTGGAAGCGAAAAATAACGCATTTTATTAGAATTATTAATTGCACAGTATCCAGAAAGTCTGCAGTCGATTTTCTGGGGCGAATCATTATACGATTACATTTCATTATCTTCGTTGTTGGAAAACGATGGTCCTATTTATTATAGAGTCCATGAGGCTTCGGCGAAAACAGAAGTTTGTTCTAGTAGCGCCTTTTTACTACTATAGTTGCGTAAAGCTGTAATTTATTATCTGCTTAGAAATTTTATTAAACAGTAATAATTTAACTACCATAGTTTTGTCCTATTCCCTATATTCCTTGTCGTATGTTAGGAAACTGGGTATAGATAAAAACAAAACTCATTTGCAATATAAATGCGAACATATTGCGTAATAAAATTTTGTAATAAAATAGTTTCTCTTACCGCTTATATTCGAAAGGTCTCTTAGCGAAATTTTCGTTGTAATTTATGCTGAATTTAATTTCTTTGGCGGTACTTTAGATTTTATACGTTTTAAAGGATTACTATACATCTTCTATCAATGTGAGATCAATATTCGGCATTCGCGTAAAGTTTTAAGAATTTCGTTGAGCGGAAGAACAAATTCTACATTCAGTCGCAGCCATGGAAAAAAACGACCGGAAAAAGAAATTCACTTGGAAAATTTCAGCCTCAAAAAGTTCGGTAAACTTTGTGTCAATACGTTAATTTACATAAGATTGTAAATGGGAATTAGTAAGTTTCTATAAAATCTACTGTCTGATTTAATTGACAAAAGATGAAGCTGTCTTTAAAGGTTAATTTACCCTTATTTACATTAATTTCAGATATGGTCCAAGTGCAACTTATTTTCGAGTTCCGCAATATTTAGTAAATATAAAAAAAACCAAACCCTCAACATTCCTGTCCTAATATCCTTATCATTGCTCTTGATATGAAAAAGCACATAAACATATCAATTAATTTGGCGAATTATATTTAGCTAATAATGCGTTTTCTTTTGTTTCAGGTAAGTTGTCATCTTTATTAAAAACACCGCCAATTAAACTAAGTTTCTAAGTAAGTATTATCAAAATTTCAAATCATATAAACATATAAAAACCTAAGCTATTCTTAGGTGATAGCTGGAACATAATAAGATTTTTTTTAACCTTATATACGGGCAATATGAGTGCGAATTATTATTCATACTCCAGCATCTCCAGTTATTAAATAATGTATATTTTACTCGGCAGTCTGCGCACATTGCTACGAATATCGACAGCTCTATCTGAATGCTAAATGCAACCATTTTTTTGGGGGGAATTTACTCCACTATTGGATAAATTTCGCATAAATTCATGCGCATGCTAAAGTATATAAAAGTGGCAATGTATTTTGGGGAATTTTTAAATTTAAATTTATGCTTTATTAAATTTTTATAAATTTAAATTTATTAAAACCTATCATGTGAAGAATAAATTCAACGGATTTTATAATAAATAATATATATAGATTATTGTGTCAATGCTACATCAAATTGATTGAGAATAAAAAAATCATCGATAGAAATCAGAATAAAAACTATCTAGTTAATTACGCTTAATTAACAAATGAGGAGTTAGCGATTCCTATTTATACTAGAAAATTAAGCAAAGTGCATATTACAACATAGTCTTTGATGGGTATTTACAAACGGTCTTATATAGTAACTCAATTGCTACTTATAATTTTTTATTGCGACATTCTCATTAGTCGTTAATGACCTAATTATTTTTTCTATCCGCTGTAAATGAACCTGTTGATTTGAGCTACTTTGTATTTAGAGGTACAAAAATTAGGGTGCTATATTTATATTTTTCTATTTCCAGTTCTTATAATAAGACAATTAAAAAGTTATAATTTGAACATTCTACATTTTTCCAAAATATTGAGAATGGTATTTTATGTTACGAAATTATTAAATGCAAAATAAATCAGTTTGGTTCAATAACTTAATTATAGTATTTTGAGATCGTTTTAAATTGCAATGACGATTTCTGAATGAATTAAAACAATTTTTTTCGAATTATTTCGAAATTCTGTAAAAGGAGATTTATACCTTATTTTTTGTACTATTTATTTTTGTTTCAACAGAAAAATATTTTCACAGTGATATCAGTGACAAAATATATTCGAAATAACTAAATATCAACGACATTTTCAAGAATATATGTCAAGAAAAACTTACAAATTTATATAAATTTAATTACATAAAATTTTCTGTTATATTCACTATAACTCATTGAGCCTATTTAACCTTTATATTATTAATAACATTATTAAATGAACATTCAAATATATGTACACATTATATTTGTTTTGCATTTCGTTAAATGTCTTTCGAACAATAAAACAGTTTGTATGCTGTATGATGATAAACTGTTAATTTAAATCATATACAGGACTGCACTAGCAATAATTGTTTTGTCCAATAAATCTATAATACTACACAATAACGCCGGTAATTTCAATCAAATTCTATGCGATTTATTGCGAATTTATTCTCGTCACATTGTTCGTTTAATCCGCGAATGCGAAATTACATTTCACAAACCAACTAGGAAAGTGTATGTATTATTCAAAAAAAAAGTAACTGCGAAATTTGCAAATAGAAGATATATATAATTTGTATACTTTTGTATATTTGAAACAAAAACTTCGTAAATGTTGAATTTTTTCCTCAGTGCCGTGAAAAACACACAAATTCTTGTTCTGTACTAAAGCCTATTATTAAATAAAAAATGAACTAATAAATTGTAGAAATTAATACTCCACAGTTGCTATATTTGGTCCTTACGCGAGACAAAAATTAAATTTCATATTGAATTACAGTAATTTGATAAAAAGTAACAACTCACAAGTTCTTACAAATTTTTCTTCACTTTCATAAGAATCTGCCCGTCTAGTTTAAATATAACCTTCTTGAAATAGCCTCTATATATTGCCTGGTATAATATATTGTTGGCGAAACAATTTTTTAAACTTTCTCAATCAATTTTTATTATATTGTGTGCTTCTATGTTCTATGCTCATAATTTTCAGCAGTATAAGCTGATATTTTTATATATTTTAAACAAGAAAATATATTGTTTCGAAATATTAAATTTGTTCTGGGATAAATGTAAATAAGAGAACGAAAATTCTAGGCCGTTCGAAATTAAAACCTTTAATATTTGTATCAATTAAAAGCAAGAATTGTTCATACTAAATTTAGTTAGTTAAAGAGTCCGCAATCCTAAAGATTGGTTGGAAACAGCACGCCATGCCGATCTATCCTGAGCTAATCCCTTCATCTCCCTATAGCTATTCATCTCAACGTCTTCAACTATCTGACTCACATACTCCAATTTAGGCCTACCTACCCCTCTCTTTCCCTCCACTCTACCTTCTATGATCAATTGCATAATCCCCCCATGCCTAAGGATATGCCCTACTAATCTGTCTCTCCTACGCTGTAACACTCTCCAAATACTTCTCTTCTCCCCTACTAACTCTAGTACAGCTTCATTCGTTACTTTATCTTCCCAACCAATCCTCATCATCCTCCTATAACACCACATTTAAAATGCTTGTAATCTACGCTTCTCTTCCTTTCCTATAGTCCACGCCTCACACCCGTACAGTGCTACACTCCAAACATATACCTTCAGTAATCTTTTTCTAATACCCAAGTCAATATTTGATCTTAAAATCTGTTCTTTTTCTACGAATGCCTTCCTACCCTGTGCTATCCTACACTTTATATCTACCTTGCTTTGATTATCTTTTGTGATTCTACTGCCTAAATAACAAAAATCTGACACTTCTTCGATTCTATTATCTCCTATTGAGAACCTCATTTTTCTACTGCATTCCTTTTTGTCACACCTCATCACTTTAGTTTTACCTATATTTATTTTCATGTTAAAATCCCTAGTCAATACTGCCTGCATACCATTCAATACCCTTTCTAAATTCTTTTCGCTTTCTTCCAAATATCGCTATATCGTCGGCGAATCTCAACATATATATTTTCTCTCCCTGTACATTCACACCTACACTATACTCTTCTTTTACTTTGTTTATTGCATCTTCTATATATAGATTAAATAATAACGGTGAGAGTGTACATCCCTGCCGAACTCCCTTCCCTATTTTTGCTACCTCTTCTTCCCCCTCAATTCTAACTAAGGCAGTTTGGTGTTTATATAAATTAAAAATTATTCTCCTATCCTTATAATCTATACCCGTTTCTTTTAAAATTCTAAACATTATGTCCCAATCTACATTATCAAATGCCTTTTCTAAATCTACAAAAGCTATGCAAGTTACCTTTCCTACCCTATTTCTTTTTTCTACTACCGTTCTTAGTGCTAGAATCGCCTCCCTCGTCCCTCTGTTTTTCCTAAAACCAAACTGATCTTCTCCTAGCCTTTCCTCTACTTTATTTTCTAATCTCCTATAAATAATCTTTAACAATATCTTCGATGCATGTGATAGTAGACTAATGGTCCTATAGTTCTCACACAAATTAGCTCCTATTTTCTTCGGCATTGTTACTATTCTACTACGCTGAAAATCCTGTGGTACTTCTCCCTTCTCATATATTTTACAAACTAACCTGTATAATCGCTCCTGCATTTTTCCCCTGCGTGTTTTATTAATTCGGCTGGTATCATATCAATCCCCGCTGCTTTGTTATTGGAAATATATTTTTTAATTTTTTTAAATTGCAATAATTATTCAACTATATTTAATAATCACATAAATATATTATTAACGTTTGGGTGATTTGTGGTAACTTATTTTTAAATCGTTCGCATACAAAAAGAAAATTGAATGCAAAAGGTTGCTTGAACATTTTAAACTTTTACTTAAATTTAATTATTTTATTCTAATAAGCCCTTATTACCTTTACTATAAATATTTATATAGTTCAACTGCAATATTTCAAAAGATCAGAGCGAAAAATATGAAGTAATACAAGAAATATTCCTTGCTAAAGTACTTAAGCGGATGTAGCACGTTTATATGCCATAAGAAAAACAGTCTAATTTATTCTGCAAATTACTCCTTCATTTTTAGATCGATTTTTTTCAAATTTCTTGCGATTGCAGATTATAGATGTTAAATTGCCCCTAAGCTTTTCATTTTTGGAAAAAAGATTTAATTTGTTCAAAAATTGCTGCTAAACATAGGCATTTTTTTAAGGGGATAGAGCACTTTTATATGCCATAAGAAAAATAGTGTCATTTATTCTGCAAATTACTCCTTCATTATTGGATCGATATTTTTGAAATTGTTTGTGATTCCAGTTTATAGATGTTAAATTTCCCCTAAGCTTTTGATTTATGGAAAAAAGATTAAAAAAAAAAAAAAAGATACGCTCGTCTCATTGCATATGTATTGTATATATGTATTTAACTTGTACTGGCATTGGATAGCCGCTGGGAATCTGTGACACATATTAGACGATGAAGCAAAGAGAGAACCGAAGAAACAGCAGATATACGGCATACGGTCGCTCTCACCGATTGCTTGCTTATAGAGTGAGATGAGTGTATATGCATTTAACCTGTACTGTATGGCTGGGTGGCGCTAAACACACAGCGGCACCAAATTAGCGATATATCTATACCACACGAACGATAGATACAGATAAATACAGCATCGGTCGCTGCTGTGACTTGCAACGGATACGATAACGAACGCCACAACGAACGTTGTGTTGATTGTTATCGCGGCGCGAGCCTTATCTTTTATGAAAAATAATGCCTAGATAAAATATCGCAATACAATTATATATCTGCGGTGATGCGCTCAATGTTCAGGAGGGGCGCGCGGCCCTGCGGCCTGCATAAGGAACCGCCACTGCAGCAGCGTCTAATCAATCTGGTCAGAATTGGTTCAGGAAGTAGTGGAATATTCGGAATTATCTCCTTAAATAGTTGTACCCTTAGCGGCGCTTTTATAACTATTTTCTTACCGTTTTCTTCATAATTTAATATTCCTATGATTAAATTCGCCACGAATCTGGCACAGCTGTCAGTAGATTAATCAACGAATAACCATATATAGTTATTTCCCACAATTTTTCTAATTTGTTGCATTGTTTCATCTTACACAAGCTTAACAAAATTTTTACGGAGTGTACTCTCGTCTGGTATGGGTCTTTTACAATATGTTTCTAAAAATGTCTTAAAGTGACGATTGCTCTACTCATTTATAGGTATATTTGACTTCAGCATTGCATTGTATAATTCTAAGTTGTTCGTTAAAAGCAGAATTTGATGCAATAAATGCGACAATTATTGTCTGTTGCTTCAATGATTGAGACTTCACATTTTGAGTGCAAGTTCGTTTTTAAATGCCGGGTGATATCGTACTTTGTAAAGGTCTGGTGTTTATGTATTTTTGGGATGGACTGCCCGAATGCTCGTTCTTGAATTGTTTATTAGAATTGTTGGATGTTGATTAGGAAACGTTCGTTGTAGAATTGAGTTGATTATCCTAAGTCCCCATATTTATAAAATTAGCTAAATTATAGATTGGGAGGGAGGTTTTTGACTAAGGGGACTAATAAGAGAAGATGTTTAGTTAAGGGAAGGGATCTTTACTAAGTTATTGGTAGGTTTATGCAGAAATTGTTACTTGGGATGAAAAAAGAGAGTTTGAAGATATACGGTTATATACAGATATAAAGAAATATTGGTTTATGAGGGTTTGAGGATTTGGCAAAAGAATAAGAAAGGACGCGGCAAATGGATATTTCTTAAGGGGAATATAGTGCGGGCGTAAGATAATAAAGGTATAAAGTAATTGGTTTATGAGATAGATGATATAGATGAAGATATAGATGAATAAATATGACTTCGAGGAATCTCTAGGTTAAAAAGCAGAGTGTTTTTACAGTTAAATAAAAAGGTAACAGGTACAAGGGTACCTAATGCGAATTGTTATGGAATTTACGATATAAGGTCAAAGAGATGGATGGAAAAGAATTTAAAATGTACTGCAGATTGTAAAGGATGACATTGAAATTGATATTAAAAAGGAACTGCATAATTCTAAATAAGGGTCTGCTAAATGGTACTGTTAATTAAAAATATAGGTGTAGGAAAATATATACAGGATCATTACAACGTAGTGAATCTATAAATTAAATTATATCTTACATAATCCAAACTTGAATTGATAGAAGCAAGAAGGAAAATTAAAATTGGAAACACAGAAGCAGGACAGAAAAAATATAAGGAACTAAGGAACTTAATTAATAGGAAATGCAAGCTAGCGAAAGAAGAGTGGATAAAAGGAAATTGTGAGGATATTGAGGAGGATATGAGAAGAGGTAATGTAGATTTGGGCTACAGGAAAATTAAGTCACATTTTTCTAAAGTAAAACCAAAGGGTAACATTATATGTGATAAGCAGGGTAAGGAACTCACAGAAAATAAGGAAAAAGCTAGAAGATGGAAGGAGTATCTTGAAGATTTATATAAAGGTAGGCAGGACATGGAGGAGCTAGAAAATGTGGAACAGATAGATGAGGATGACTTAGGTCCTAGCATACTTAGGTCAGAGTTTCATAGAGCATTAAATGATTTACGGAATAACAAAGCAGCGGGGATTGATATGATACCAGCCGAATTAATAAAACACGCAGGGGAAAAAATGCAGGAGCGATTATACAGGTTAGTTTGTAAAATATATGAGAAGGGAGAAGTACCACAGGATTTTCAGCGTAGTAGAATAGTAACAATGCCGAAGAAAATAGGAGCTAATTTGTGTGAGAACTATAGGACCATTAGTCTACTTTCACATGCATCGAAGATATTGCTAAAGATTATTTATAGGAGATTAGAAAATAAAGTAGAGGAAAGGCTAGGAGAAGATCAGTTTGGTTTTAGGAAAAACAGAGGGACGAGGGAGGCGATTTTAGCACTAAGAACAGTAGTAGAAAAAAGAATGAGGGTAGGAAAGGTAACTTGCATAGCTTTTGTAGATTTAGAAAAGGCATTTGATAATGTAGATTGGGACATAATGTTTAGAATTTTAAAAGAAACGGGTATAGATTATTAGGATAGGAGAATAATTTTTAATTTATATAAACACCAAACTGTTAGAATTGAGGGGGAAGAAGAGGTAGCAAAAATAGGGAAGGGAGTTCGGCAGGGATGTACACTTTCACCGTTATTATTTAATCTATATATAGAAGATGCAATAAACAAAGTAAAAGAAGAGTATAGTGTAGGTGTGAATGTACAGGGAGAGAAAATATATATGTTGAGATTCGCCGACGATATAGCTATATTGGAAGAAAGCGAAAAGAATTTAGAAAGGGTATTGAATGGTATGCAGGCAGTATTGACTAGGGATTTTAACATGAAAATAAATATAGGTAAAACTAAAGTGATGAGGTGTGACAAAAAGGAATGCAGTAGAAAAATGAGGATCACAATAGGAGATAATAGAATCGAAGAAGTGTCAGATTTTTGTTATTTGTTTAAGCAGTAGAATCACAAAAGATAATCGAAGCAAGGTAGATATAAAGTGTAGGATAGCACAGGGTAGAAAGGCATTCGTAGAAAAGGAACAGATTTTAAGATCAAATATTGACTTGGGTATTAGAAAAAGATTACTGAAGGTATATGTTTGGAGTGTAGCACTGTACGGGTGTGAGGCGTGGACTATAGGAAAGGAAGAGAAGCGTAGATTACAAGCATTCGAAATGTGGTGTTATAGGAGGATGATGAGGATTGGTTGGGAAGATAAAGTAACATATGAAGCTGTACTAGAGTTAGTAGGGGAGAAGAGAAGTATTTGGAGAGTGTTACAGCGTAGGAGAGACAGATTAGTAGGGCATATTCTTAGGCATGGGGGGATTATGCAATTGATCATAGAAGGTAGAGTGGAGGGAAAGAGAGGGGTAGGTAGGCCTAAATTGGAGTATGTGAGTCAGATAGTTGAAGACGTTGAGATGTATAGCTATAGGGAGATGAAGGGATTAGCTCAGGATAGATCGGCATGGCGTGCTGTTTCCAAGCAATCTTTAGGATTGCGGACTCTTTAACTAACTAATCCAAACTTGTTCGAAGCTATAATGTACTTACGAATTTTGAGCACGCCTGACAAAATATTTGATCACCTTTAATTTTTAATTCCAAATGGCCCTTAGCCACTCTTCAATTCGCGATGTTTATCACAACTATATACAACAAATACGATTAGTAAAATGAGACAATATGTAGTAGAAAAATGGTAGAGAGTAGAAACTGTTGAAACGGATGATGAGCTAAGAATAACAGAGAAGAAATAAACTGAACTACAAGTGCAATTCGCGATTCCCAGTCCCTATGGTATAATATTCGTAGAAGTTACGTGTTTAATGTTTTTATCCTGTCATATTTTATATAATAGATAATTTTCTGGAATTAAATTGAATCATTGGTTGAAAAAAAGTCAATATAAACACTAAATAAACACAATATTTCCAAATTATGAAGAAAGCAAAAAATGTGGCTTAAAATGACCCAAATCAAAGCAATTCGTGTTCATTTTGTTATATTCTATCGATATTATAAATATTATGCATAAGCACAAATGCTTAGAATCCGGTCCTAGTCATAATATAAACAATACCCTCCTATGGCTATATAATATTGGCACCACGTTTCAGTTTGGCTTCTAAAGCCACTCCCAGTTGATATTACAACTAGCAGTTGTAAGTCCCTAAAATAATACGTAATTTCTTGAGCATCTGCGGCGTCGCTCAACCAGATGGTTTGTTGAGCCGCCCTTAGGCAAGGACACAACCGGATGCCATCCGTGACTCGAGCTGGTGTAACTATCCCAGCCCAAAATGACACAGGATGACTTACAGTTCAAAGGTTGTGGAAGTTATAGTAAGGTACCTTTCTGTAACAATGTACCCAAGGAAGAATAAGGAAGTTTTTGTTGGTATATGCTGCTCATAGTTCCAAAATTTGTGCCAATATAAGAGTATCTCTACAGAACAAACAAACTCAGATACATTTCAGTTGCTGTTCTGGTTGTTAAGTTTTAAATTGTCTGCAGAAATATGAAGCACATATTGAAGCGATATCATTACTTCGAAATGAGGAATAATGATCGCAAAAGCATCAATACAATATTTTGGGTACAGGAAATAGAATTATAATTTTGGATGCGACTCAGTTCTTAAGACAGGAACCAATGTGGTCAATCACAGCTTTTCAACGCCTCAAAGTAAGGCGACTTATTAAAAATCATACTCGATATTTTGTTCCGAAGATGGTAAATTCCTATAAATATGGGGTCAGGTAGAAGAAACCGAAAATGTGTATTGTCAAATTCCTACAGACGCCTGTTGTCCATCGCCTTCCTCTTGCACGAAGCACTTATTTCTTGCACATGTAACTTTGTTTCCTCGGGGTGATCATGCAATAAAATGCAGACTTCTGCATTCTGAATTTCTGTACTTTCTCCAACTGGGTCATCTGGGTCAATGTTAATTGGGTAATTGTCACGATCGTTATATATATGGGAACCTACTCGTATATCTATGTCTTCTTCTTCAATGTTTGATTTCAATTGGAAATATTTCTTTTGAATATCAGTAACGAGAGATTAAGGAACTTATTTTCTTGGAGACCGAACCTTAGAGGAATTTACATGTACCTTTGTAGGAATTTGACCATCATTAACTCGACTACCTGAAAATTATAGGAATATGTATACACCCTTTTGTTAGATATGTTATTCTGAATTAACTAAGTGCCCATTTGACTTCACTAAAACAACAAAAGATCTAACGCAGATTTATTTACTCTTTCTCAAATTATTTCTTCATATTTTGAGCTTTAAATGTAAAGACAAAAAAGCAACATTATTTTACAACGATTTTTACAATAATGAACAAGTTACTCTAACATATGGAACTTTGCAAGAAATATGAAAACTATTCCTTATCTTTCCTTTAGTAGAAGTGTACCTAAAGGGAATACAAAGGGTTTTTGTAAAATTTAGATGAGCATTTATAGTACCACTTTTTAATGTATTTTTTACATTGTACAAGTATTTTTAAATCTATTACATGGTTTCCATTGCATCACATGAATTTTCAATCTTCAAAAATTTTCAATTTCCAATTTTCAATTTTCAAAGACATATTGCCCATATTGCCAGTCACAAGCACTTTATTCTTATGTACCAAACGTGAATGCAATTCTAGTCTTTGGTTAACGTTGCGTGAAATTGCATCCGCTAAGATCAAGAAAAATCAATGATTTGCACAAGATATGATAAATATCACACAGAACACATATTCATCATCATTTTGCTATTCCAGAGACATTCTAAACTTCTTTATCGGCTTTCGGGTAGAAAAAATATTTACTTCCATCAATATTTACCTATAATAAAATATTTTGCGGTACGAGTATAAAAACTTATATAGTGTTTGCTTCATTTGTGTCCGCTTCCCGTTATTCATTATTAAATTAAATAATGTTTAAATAATATTAGTGGTACTTTTCATAAATTTGCAAAAAAAAATGCACTGCACTGGAATATTCAACGACTGACGCCATACTGTATTGAATAGCACTGCTCTGTACTGTATTGGTCCAGCAATTATACAGGTCTTGATTTATGACGCGTGAACTTCTGTCACTTTCCTGCCACTTTCAATAAAACGGTGTTTATTTGACAATAATATTCCTAAACACGCATTTTCTAACCAATTTCTTTTTAAATTGCGCATAAGGGCTGCACTTATATACATCACTATATACTTATATATACAAGGTACTCAGCCACACCTAGTTTTTCTCTTGACAATACACAAGCGTACCCACAGCACTATTCAATGTGCCGTACGACTGACGCTATACTGTTTTGAATAGCACTGCTCTGTACTGTATTGGTCAAGCCATTATACAAGTCTTGATTTATGATGCGTGAACTTCTGTCACTTTCCTGCCACTTTCAATAAAACGGTGTATATGTATCGGTAATAAAATATTGGTATAATTAAATAGTTGAAATTGCCACAAAATTTTACGAAATAAAATATTTTAAATAGGTTATAGATTTTGCCGTTATGTTGTGATATTCCATAATAGGGAAGATAAATAAAAATACAATGTTTTATATCACAGTTAAAAACGAGGATTTATTCGACTATAGTTTCGCTTATTAAGCATTATCAAAAAACGAATTACAGAAAACTTATTTATATATAAACAATCTACCCATTGGTCATTAAGTAAATTATAATTAGCGATTTTTGGGTGTATTTCTAGTGATACAAACAAATTTAATTTAGGACTTTTTAAACAAACATGTAAAATTGTTAAATTATCTATACTGGGGAAATTATGGTAAGATTCTAAAATATGGTTAGCAAAGTTCGATTTTTATTTTTTTTAAATTTATAAAATATACATCTAGATACTTAATGCTTGTTACGATATTTGGGTGATATTATATATTATAATTTAACACCGTAGTGATAATTTTATAAATTTTATAATTTTATTAAATCTCATAACATGTTACTTAAATCTAAATTTAATTTTAAACTTTGGCCAATATTTTGCGAAGTAAATTTAGCAAGTAACAAATATAACAACACTATAGTAAGGATCCACTAGTGCACATGATCCTAGTATCATATCCTAGCGCGCTGAAAGGACCTTCTTTCAGCTGATTCTCTGCAAGAGCAGGCGGAGCATCGCGAGCAGGTCCTGGCCGCCTCGAACGTTACAGTGCCAGTGTCCTGTTGCCTGTCATCGGTAGCAGGCGGCAGCGTCAGAGAGAGGCAGCCGCGGCGGTAGTACAAGTACTCTGCCAAAACCAAACAGAATCCATATTACGATCGCGAGAGGATCGAACTGCTTCGCGTTCAACTAGACTGTTATGTCAGTCAGTTGGTGTTGCACGGTTCTCGAAGCAATCGCATCGCATCGGACCCAGACCACGTGTATTGCGAATAGAATGCACGGCTCTTCGCCGTGCATTGTTGCCATCGTGCCATATTCTATATTGTTGTTATTTCTTGTGAAGTTGCGACGATGCTGCGATAGATCGATCATGTGTCTCAGTGTGTCAGATACGAACGAGGATCGCTTGTTCGTGATGAGACCGGATCTTCAGAAAACGCTGTTCCATTGTTGAAAGTGTGTTTTGTGATTAGAGCTGTGGTTTCCTTCGATGTTGATTATTTCATGGGAATCGTAACATTCTATAATATTCTATAACCAAACCGAAATTTTTCAAAAAATTAATGAACATATATAGTAAATAGTTTTTTAGGATATTTACTAAACAAAATCGCATTTCACTATTTTCAAGTACTTAGTTTTTAAATAATTTACATCGCAAGTCAATTAATTTTTATTTTTAGTTTCAATATTAACGAAATAATTTATGTTCCTGGATATAATATTAAATAACGGGAGATAAATTAAATTTTTTTCTTTCAATATAGATTATTTCATTGGAATCGTAACAATCTATAATATTCTATAACTAAAACCGAAATTTTTATAAAAATTAATTATCATATACAGTCAATTATTTTTAAGGATATTTACTAAATAAAATCCTATTTCGCTATTTTGAAGTATTTCTTTTTAAATAATTTACATCGCAAGACAATTTATTTTTAATTTAATGTTTTATTTATTAATTTCAATATTAACGAAATAATTAATGTTCTTTGATATAATATTAAGCAGCGGGAGATAAATTGATTTTTTTCCGGATAAAATTTCTTTCTTTCAATGTAGATTATTTCATGGGAATCGTAGCAATCTATAATATTCAATAACAAAAACCGAAATTTTTATAAAAATTAATTATCATATACAGTCAATTATTTTTAAGGATATTTACTAAATAAAATCCTATTTCGCTATTTTCAAGTACTTATTTTTAATTTACATCGCAAGACAATTTATTTTTAATTTAATGAAATTTGTTGAAAATTTTAATGAAAAAACCCGAAATTTGTCTAAAAATGAATAAACATATACAGTAAATTATTTTTAAGGATTTTTAAGAACTAAAAAAAATCCTATTTCGCTATTTTCAAGTACTTATTTTTAATTTACATCGTAATACAATTTATTTTTAATTGAATGAAATTTGTTGAAAATTTAATGAAAAAAACCGAAATTTGTCTAAAAATAAATAAACATATACAGTAAATTATTTCTTAAATTTTTAAGGATATATACTAAACAAAATCTTATTTCGCTATTTTCAAGTACTTATTTTTTTAAGAATTTACATAGCAAGACTTTTAATTTAATATTTTATTTCTTAATTTCAATATTAACGAAATAATTAATATTCTTTGATATAATATTAAACAGCGGGAGACAAATTAGATGTTTGCTTATAAAATTTATTTGGCATTGAAACTAACAATTAAAAAAAACGTCATCGTCATCATGAAAAAAAAATTTTCACCTGTTTACTTCAAATTAATTTGCTTACTATTGTTGCACTATTAAAATATCGTATTCCGAATTCAATATTAATTTTTTCCTAACTTCTCTCCAGAAGTTTTTTTCCATTGGAATTTTTTACTACTTGACACACATATGCTCAAGTATATGATATGATGATTTTAGCATTCCTTTTGTGTATAGAACGTAAATTGAATCTTTTATTAACCGTTCAAAGCGAGAGGCTTTTACGTCTAGTTGTTAATAATAATTTTATTTAGCTCTGAGACTATCTCTGTAATGTGCAGTGAATGTGTGCTGATGTATTTAATGGCTGTTTGCAAAAAAAAAAACCAGAAAAACAAGCATTTTGTTCACAATTAAAAGAGGTCCAACGCGAAATTTTGTAAATACGCAATCCATTTTAGAGTGGTTCTTTTAGTATCCGTAGAATACAAAGTATCGTTGCAGGAAGTGAGTAATTAAGTAATTGCTTAATAAATTATTCAAAAATCTAATTCGGACTACATTTGGATTATATATATTGTCTCTTTCGGTGACAAAGGAAGGAAAACCTTGGGCATTTGTTGCAATTGGTAGACTTTCAAAGAAATATTACACCTATTATATCAAGCTATAAAATTCTATTTATATTTACAAAACCTGCGTATATACAGCCTGATCTACACAGAATACTCATCAGTAAGCCTTCTTATATTATTTGATCTATACATGAGTAATACAGCTGATAGACTTTCTACTAGAATTATATTAATATGCGGTAAGAACATTTGCAATAGACACAAACATGAATTTAATAAATTAGAAAATTATATGATGCTAGTTTGCGGTGTACGTTCTATCTAGGAAATAATAAATTATAATTATTAACTAACCAAAGATAGCGAGTCCAAAAATCATTTTGTCGTTTAAATCAATTTTTTATTTAAAAAATGAAATGATCCCTCCTAAGAAAGCGCAGTAATTAGTAAATAGGTTTAATTTATTTAAAATAATTAGACTACAGTGTTAGTCTTCGACATTTCGTGGTAATACAATAATATGTGACCCTATACTTAAAATAATTGATATTTATTGTCGATAGTATTTATGAATAATATTATTTATTTAATTTGTTGTTTATCAAACTACCAGCGTTAAATTACTATTTAGCAATTTATTTGACAACCGGTCATTTTCGTAATTTAATTTTTAGATTGTAAATATTTTCGTTCCCTCATACTAAAATAATGTATCTGTCAAATATTAATTAAGTAGTATTTAATATTTTATAGTATTTAATATTAATAAATTTTTATAAACATTAAATACTATAAATGTTGAGTCCATCTTCATATATAAATACATTATTTCATATTTTAAAGATATTTCGAACTTTATATCTTGCACATAATCTATTTATTAAAAATTAAGAATAATTTCTTATTTTAATTATATTTTTATATTATTTTAATTTTAGTTAGTTAAAGAGTCCGCAATCCTAAATATTGGTTGGAAACAGCACGCCATGCCGATCTATCCTGAGCTAATCCCTTCATCTCCCTATAGCTATTCATCTCAACGTCTTCAACTATCTGACTCACATACTCCAATCTAGACCTACCTACCCCTCTCTTTCCCTCCACTCTACCTTCTATGATCAATTGCATAATCCCCCCATGCCTAAGAATATGCCCTACTAATCTGTCTCTCCTACGCTGTAACACTCTCCAAATACTTCTCTTCTCCCCTACTAACTCTAGTACAGCTTCATTTGTTACTTTATCTTCCCAACCAATCCTCATCATCCTCCTATAACACCACATTTCGAATGCTTGTAATCTACGCTTCTCTTCCTTTCCTATAGTCCACGCCTCACACCCGTACAGTGCTACACTCCAAACATATACCTTCAGTAATCTTTTTCTAATACCCAAGTCAATATTTGATCTTCAAATCTGTTCCTTTTCTACGAATGCCTTCCTACCCTGTGCTATCCTACACTTTATATCTACCTTGCTTCGATTATCTTTTGTGATTCTACTGCCTAAATAACAAAAATCTGACACTTCTTCGATTCTATTATCTCCTATTGTGATCCTCATTTTTCTACTGCATTCCTTTTTGTCACACCTCATCACTTTAGTTTTACCTATATTTATTTTCATGTTAAAATCCCTAGTCAATACTGCCTGCATACCATTCAATACCCTTTTTAAATTCTTTTCGCTTTCTTCCAATATAGCTATATCGTCGGCGAATCTCAACATATATATTTTCTCTCCCTGTACATTCACACCTACACTATACTCTTCTTTTACTTTGTTTATTGCATCTTCTATATATAGATTAAATAATAACGGTGAAAGTGTACATCCCTGCCCAACTCCCTTCCCTATTTTTGCTACCTCTTCTTCCCCCTCAATTCTAACTAAGGCAGTTTGGTGTTTATATAAATTAAAAATTATTCTCCTATCCTTATAATCTATACCCGTTTCTTTTAAAATTCTAAACATTATGTCCCAATCTACATTATCAAATGCCTTTTCTAAATCTACAAAAGCTATGCAAGTTACCTTTCCTACTAATTTTATATTATTATAATTTATTTTATATTATTTTATATTATTATAATTATATTTATGACTTCATACTTTGGTTTAAATCGTAGTTTATTAGTACAAGATGTTTTTCATAAATCTATTGAGCACATCGCCTCAGTGTTTGTGTTAAAAAAATAATTGAGCTCGACAAATAACGCCAGCCAGTTCAATACAATTATTACTTGTTAAAGATCGATTGGATCCGTAATGAAAAAAACACAAAACAAATTGATACGAATTACAAAAAGCAACAATGCGTGAACATTGCGCCACCCTATATGCTGCCAATTATATTATATATATTTGCAGCACAATAAAATACAGAAAATTTTCTTTGTCTCGTCATACAAAAAGCTTTGAAAAAATATACAGCGTATCACAATTTTAGACCCGTTCAGTATATTAACAAATCTTATGCGTTTTTTTCTGTATTTTGTCAAGATAGAATACAACTGGACAGAATATATATTTCGTTATTGCTGTCTCTGATACCCTTTATGTCATATATACAAATTTGTCCGTTTATATCCATTTATCTCGTAAAACGCCGTATAAAAATGAATGGTAATTTTGTGGTAACGAAAGTTGTTAAAGGTTTACAATAACAATATTATTGAATAGGTTCAATTTGCCTTTCTTTTTATAGTAAATTAAAATTTTCAAACGACTAATTACTTTGCTAGTTCTCAATTTCAATTGGATAATTGGAGATAAAATTACAACTACGAAATCTGCAAAATTTTATACTGGCAATCGAAATGAATTTCTAAATAAAATAAATTTTGTTATACATATTATGGCACGAATTTATGGGACAAAATAATAAACTAATAGAAATACAGTAGAGCGTCGCTTCTTAGAAAACCAATGAAAATCTGATTTTACGGTATTTTCGAAATCGGCATACAAAAATATACAACATGGCATTGCAGAAACTAACGGTACAAATGAAAATATACTTGAAATTAGAATAATATTTATTTTTATATCTATAGTTTTGAACTACATTGATAAAGCCAGAAAATAATTGGTTTTTAAATATAACTCATATATTTTTCTTCGGGGATTGGATAATTGGCCTTTTATCTCACATAAAGTAATAAATTTTAAATATTATATATAAAATAAATAGCATATATAAACTAATAATGAAATTTATTTTTAGTCATGCTATTACTAACTCAATTATTTCAACTTTATATGATTTGCGAACAGTATATATTTTTTGTTCTACTCAAATATACCTTCTACACGTGTTGAAATATATTAAACTTTTATTTGTTTCATTATGAAGAAGCATCGAATTATTTTACTTAGAAAAAGTTTCTGGTTTATTAAAATGAATTGTAAAAACTTGTTTTATATTGCTCTTAAAAACTGCAATAAAACTCGTGGAGTTTTGAAGGTTTTCATCCAATCTACCTTTTACTAATTTTAGTAAATCAAACCTAAAATTTTTCTCGTGCATTATTTTGGAGGAAATTTGCATTTTCACGTTGTTGTATTACCTTTTTAACCTTTTTGAACCTCTTGACCTGGTTTAATCTATAAAGTATTAATCTTAGAGTAATTATTAATGCTCTTAAATTAATATATCAAAATATGCCTTTTCAAACATTCAAAATAGATAACAAAAATATTTCTGTTTTCATGAAACGCACATTCGTTTTAATTGGGCCGTTTTAATCAAACGCTCATTATAATCTTAATATTTCTAAAAAAATAAACTTATGTTAATATTATCTTACTTTGCAATGTTGCTTCAACAAACGATATTTTGTTTAAATCCGAGTTTAAATCGTAACAACACGTAAACGAACGGCTTTTTACAAGTACTAAATGCAATTTACGGACGTAAACATTCGAATCGAAAATAGATTTCCCGGCTAGATAATATATTCTTGATGGACAACAAATTCCAATTCAATTCTAGACTTGTGCGTTTCGCATCTGAATTTATCCCGTAATTTGTTATGGTTATATTTAATCCAACAAATGCTTAAAATCTAATTAGCAGTTTTCATATTAAATTTTGGCAGATATGCTGATAATAATAAATTGCTATTAGACACGATTGCAATTAATGCAATTTGTACCGTGCGTGGTATTAAATTAATATCCGATTTAATTACTTATAAATCAAAGGAATCGTATTATCTGTTTCGTTTAATATGA
This sequence comes from Leptodirus hochenwartii, assembly GCA_947310635.1. Taxonomy (NCBI): domain Eukaryota; kingdom Metazoa; phylum Arthropoda; class Insecta; order Coleoptera; family Leiodidae; genus Leptodirus; species Leptodirus hochenwartii. The sequence continues at coordinate 6,332,101 of OX371176.1, read as the reverse complement.
TTTTAACTCGAAATTCTAATTTTTATTATTTACGATATATATAGTATTTTCTACTCGAAGGTGATGTGTGATTTTCTTAAGTACAAAAGAAACATTTGGAAGCAATTATAGCGTAGGAGATTGTTTGTAGAAAGTTGAGTAAAACGAAAGGCGGCCATTAGAAAATTATAAAGTCCTAAATTTTAAAGGCTCGAAAAAAAAGAAAACAACTTTGAAATTTTTGGATATATTTATATAATCTTTAATATAAGAACCATTGATAATTTTACACAATGTTATAAATATTCTTATTATTTTTTTAATTGTTATATCCAGTCTTACACAATATATAGCGCCATACAAAAATGATAAGAAAACATGCAAAGGCAACTATCGAGTTTTTCGTTTTTACTTTTGTACTTTCGTTTTTATTTCCTAAAAAAGCAACTAGCGAAAGCTTTTGTCCTGACCAGTGAAGCTTTTTCCCGAAATATTTGAGTAGTCCTTGCAAAGAGGAATTTATATTTTTAACTTCCTTCGTATTTACAACTGAAGCCCTATGTCGTTAACTTGATATATTAAATAAGGAAAGGGTTCTTGTTAAATCGAGTATACATCTTGGCAACATTTCATTTAGTTTATATGCATACTTGGTTTAAGTCTTATATAGTGGAAAATTGTTTTCGTAATCATATCGCTTTGAAGAGCGCATCCTTGAAGAACGCATCTTCCGTCTAACATTCTCTTTTTAAAACAGTGTTTCTTCAAATCTAATTTTTATAATATGAGCATTCAATATAAAAAGATTATTCCTTATACCATTATGTGGGTCGTATTGAAAATGTTACTATTTCTGGAGTTACTAAAGCTATAAAATCTGCTATTAGATTTATTTGAGACAATAAATAAATAAATACATTTTGCAATATCAAAAAAATTCTATTGGTATTATTTGGAACATCATTGTTACAAAAAAACTAAGAAGTGTTCTAGTCTTACTAATAAAATATATTATAATAAAATATATAATATATATATAATAAAATAAAAAATTAAATTGTCTTACTAATAATGAAAGACAACTTTGTTATAACGATTCTCTATACTTATCTTTGGATTAGATTTAAATTTGGATCGCAACTTAATTAGTAATTATTTCGCGACCCAAAAATGTAAATGTATTGCCTAAATTTTTGTAACTTTTGTAAGAAAACCGTATTACATCCTGATACGTGCGATTCTCTGATTTATGCTACACGATATTCAATTTGTTTTTTATTTTTTTTATGTTTAACTGTATTTTTTATTGTTCGTAGCGATTTTATGTACCTCAGCACGTCGATCAGTTTATGGTGTAGATTCAACGTCTAATATAACACTTTACTACTTTATTATTTGCTTACTACATAAAGAAAAAACGTGTAGATAGTAGCGATGTGTAGTTCACTCGCGAACCGTTCACTCTGAACGGTTCAAACAAATGAAGGGCGTACTGTGACGATGTTTTGCAACGACCTATAGGTCACTATGATCTAGTTCGTGACTATGAACTACAAATACGTATTGATGTACTTGTACTAGGTCCTGAACCCGTCGTGTACTAAACCGTTCATCAATCACAACGACTCGTAAACGATGCAGTATAGTATACATTACATATACAGTACTAACATTTATTCAGTGATAAAGTGTGTTGGTGACCGGAATGAAATAGGAAACTCGATGCAATATTGCAACAGCAGCATTGTCGAGCCGAGTCACAATTTATATGTTGGTATCAGATTTCATTTGGAATAATATAATTAATATATTCGCAAGATTAAATATGTTCTTAAATATGTCATGCCATAGCAAATTTTTGCAATAATGCAAAAATAAACATCTAAATCTTATAGTTCTTTTATTTCATACTGAGTGCAATGCAATCACTTAATATCAAATCAAAGCTTTGAAGTTTGAACAGACAAGATTAGAAATAGAAAATATAAATTATAACGCCAAACAAAACGATTCTATCTAGTTCATTTTATTATAGTTTGTACATTTAATTTTCAAGTGTTAGTAAAATAGTAAACATTTTCATCAGTAACTTAAGTTAAAGAGTCCGCAATCCTAAAGATTGGTTGGAAACAGCACGCCATGCCGATCTATCCTGAGCTAATCCCTTCATCTCCCTATAGCTATTCATCTCAACGTCTTCAACTATCTGACTCACATACTCCAATTTAGGCCTACCTACCCCTCTCTTTCCCTCCACTCTACCTTCTATGATCAATTGCATAATCCCCCCATGCCTAAGAATATGCCCTACTAATCTGTCTCTCCTACGCTGTAACACTCTCCAGATACTTCTCTTCTCCCCTACTAACTCTAGTACAGCTTCATTTGTTACTTTATCTTCCCAACCAATCCTCATCATCCTCCTATAACACCACATTTCAAGTGCTTCTAATCTACGCTTCTCTTCCTTTCCTATAGTCCACGCCTCACACCCGTACAGTGCTACACTCCAAACATATACCTTCAGTAATCTTTTTCTAATACCCAAGTCAATATTTGATCTTAAAATCTGTTCTTTTTCTACGAATGCCTTCCTACCCTGTGCTATCCTACACTTTATATCTACCTTGCTTCGATTATCTTTTGTGATTCTACTGCCTAAATAACAAAAATCTGACACTTCTTCGATTCTATTATCTCCTATTGTGATCCTCATTTTTCTACTGCATTCCTTTTTGTCACACCGCATCACTTTAGTTTTACCTATATTTATTTTCATGTTAAAATCCCTAGTCAATACTGCCTGCATACCATTCAATACCCTTTCTAAATTCTTTTCGCTTTCTTCCAATATAGCTATATCGTCGGCGAATCTCAGCATATATATTTTCTCTCCCTGTACATTCACACCTACACTATACTCTTCTTTTACTTTGTTTATTGCATCTTCTATATATAGATTAAATAATAACGGTGAGAGTGTACATCCCTGCCGAACTCCCTTCCCTATTTTTGCTACCTCTTCTTCCTCCTCAATTCTAACTAAGGCAGTTTGGTGTTTATATAAATTAAAAATTATTCTCCTATCCTTATAATCTATACCCGTTTCTTTTAAAATTCTAAACATTATGTCCCAATCTACATTATCAAATGCCTTTTCTAAATCTACAAAAGCTATGCAAGTTACCTTTGCTACCCTCTTTCTTTTTTCTACTACCGTTCTTAGTGCTAAAATCGCCTCCCTCGTCCCTCTGTTTTTCCTAAAACCAAACTGATCTTCTCCTAGCCTTTCCTCTACTTTATTTTCTAATCTCCTATAAATAATCTTTAACAATATCTTCGATGCATGTGATAGTAGGCTAATGGTCCTATAGTTCTCACACAAATTAGCTCCTATTTTCTTCGGCATTGTTACTATTCTACTACGCTGAAAATCCTGTGGTACTTCTCCCTTCTCATATATTCTCAGTAACTACCAATAAGTATTTTAGAACTTCATATAAATAATCGTGCGTACCTAGAGAAGATTATATTTCCTTATATATATATTTTTGTATAAATTATACACATTATTGTGTTTTTTTCCTCATTCTTAATTCAAAATAAGTATTGTAATATTTCAATATACTTATTTTTTACCATTTAATATTTTTATATTGAGAAAAAAGAGATTATTTTCAGTATGTGCATGTATTTCATCTAGGTCCAGAACTAGTTCATTTTAAAAAGATGTAGTAGTTCACGACCTATATTTCGTGAACGGTTCATTGAAATGAACTACGAACTAGGTCCTCAAAGTGACCTACAGTTTGCCATCGCTAGTAGATAGTAATAAAAACAATACTAACATGGCTAACATCAAATACTGTAACCGCTGAGATTTTACGCTATTCATTTTCGTTATATCGTTGACCATATTCGCAAATGTTATAACAAATGTCCTCAAAGTTCTGTTCTAACCTGATAAGGTTTCCGCATTATTTACCAACAATTTTTCAATATTATATTAATAGCTGCCCGCATATAACAATTAAAGAATTTAGATTTAATGATAAGTCGAAAAATAAAAATAAAATGTTATATTTTATATTTTATATACAGTAGATCTGTAGAAATTTGGATATATTAAAATCTGTAGAACAAATTTATTAAATTATTGTTCATAAGTATTTTACACATTTAATTTGTTTGAACTGACTATTAGTTATCTTATTTAGTTTAGAGACAAACTGAAAGTACAAATATTAGAATACGACATCTAACAGATTAATTTTTATTGCATTTATTTAGCTTGAATTTTTTTTAAGAAAACGAAGTAGTTTTGGAATAAAATTTATAACAATATTCTTAACATTTGTAATTACAAGAAATGTTTTAATTAGCTAACGATAACAATTTGTATTTAAATAGTAAACAAATCTATATTCCGTATATTCTATATAAATCTATATATTGTATATATTTAATAAAAATCGCTTTATAAAAAAAAAATATTTCAGAACATTTCACTGTATGTCTATAACGTTCATTAATAATTAGGCAAAAATCTAAATTTTGATTTTAAATCATTTTGATTTGCCGATTGAATCGAAAAAAACATTATCACTAGAGACCGGATTATAGCCACTAAAAAAATGCCAAAATAGGCGGCAAATAGACACTAAAAAACGTTAAAAAAGGCGCTAAAAAAGGCATTTCTTATTTTGAAAAAAACTAAAAAAAGGCATGAAAAACACAGTAAAAAACACAAAATATTTTTTTCATGTTTCACTTTTGTATCGCAAACTTTACAAAATAATATCATACCGTCACCATTAAAAATATTAGAGCCGAACTCCCGAATTATTTTTTGGATCTTGGATTCATCTGAACTGCTAATTTTAGGCATTTTGAATTTATTTTCGAATGTATTCGTGCGCTAACTAAACACAGACTGAAGAAATGAACGGTGAATTATTTATTTGAAATAACAGTTATTACAAAATAACCACTATTGATACTTAAGAGGACATTAAGAACGATTAGGGATTTTTTCATTGGTAATATAGCAATCACACAAACAATTTAGATAGTTTTTATCATCGAAAAAAATAAATTATGGTAAAAAGCAAAATAAATATGAAAAAAAGGTTCGAATGCATGAAAAGTGTCGAAATAGGCTAAATAGGTACTAAACTGAAAAATAGGCAAAATTCGATCAAAATTGTCGAAATAGGCAAGAAAAGGCAATTTAAGGCATTTTGCCTATAAATCCGGTCTCTAATTATCACATTTGTTCTATAAATATAGAATCAATCGTAATGAAACTTGTAATGTAATTTTTATTTAATTTCACATATGGCACCTGGAAAATGGCAAATTTTATTATAAATTAACTATTTCAAATTCTATATAGATCATTCCCACACATAAATTCATTAGTAGTATGATCCAATTAATCACTATCAAGTAATTATAAATCACTAATAACAATTACGTAATTGACCTAATAATGATTTCCATAGATCAGAGCCGTATCGACAGAATTGCCACTTAACAGCAATATATTTGTGAATTTTAATATATCCAATTTTCGGGAGAGATTAAATAAAATCATTAACATCCTCACGGAGAAATGAATAGTTTTATAAAATAATTTGTATATTAATCACACGATCACATTTCTAAACAAAAATTATGAAGATGTAACATCAAGATAAATAAATTAAATCTGGCACTGGTACGAATAAGCGCGCCTTTATTTCCACACGAGTTGTTAATATGAAATTCCTGTTATTCTTAACTTTTTTTTTTCTGCAGGAAATTTTATTACAATGCGAACCTTTACCTGGCTAACGAACGTTATTTATTATTCAGTTCATTGTTCAAATCATCAACAATTCTATTTTTGTAATTCAGTTTGTATGATTCAATTAAAATTTATGTCACTCAAATATAGTGAATTTTAATTACACGAATGCAAGAAGCGCATTATCCGTTGCCATCCTATAAAATAACTTGCAATAGATTATTATTTATCCATAAATCGATTAATAATAAATAGATTTATTCACACAAAATATTTCCCTACGTGGTACCATTTGTATATAAATCTATTAATGTAATATTTTAAATACTTATTTCCATAATATGTAAAAATATTATTTTGGACAAATAAACTATCAACTGAGCAAAAAAAAAATATTAAAAAAAAAACTAGAGTTGACGTATATTTCATAGAAATTTTTATTTTCTACAGATTGATTTTTATAGACTTTGTTACCTCTTGAACATATCCAAATATTTATTTTTTTAGTAACATATTTATGTATATCGATCTTGATTTCGTCATTGAATTTAACAAACTTTGTTCAAGTCGTTTTTGTAATGCGGAAAGCAATACAAATTTTAGATCGTTTTTTTTGGTCTTCTATTCAAATTACGTTTCTTCAATTTCAGTACGAATTTGAAGTTGTATAAAAAATATGCCGTATCATTTGTACCAATAAAAAAAAAAGATACTATGAAAAATTACAACACACGTTGTTTATTTATTTATTCAATATTAAGAAAGCTATTAACCTGAACAAAATACTCTCTTGTAAAATTGCGCTGGTAATTCTTTCGATGGTTGTTCGCATTCCCAATCACATTCCACAGAATCATATGATTCTTTTAGAATATGTTACGATTTACGATTGCTATTACGGTGGTATTTAGAAAGAAAATCGATTTTTCCGTGGCTATGGACACGTTTACGCGGATTATATGTTTATAGAACATCCTTTCATTTTAGACCGTGACCCATTGTTGCGATCCTTTGGCGGTTATTCGTATATTGGAAGATATATTACCACGTCCTCTCACATGGTAAAAATAGGTTCTTCGATGGATGTTACTACTCCTTGTTAAAATAAATAAATCTTTCATGAAATATTCCCATTGAGGCAAGCACCAAAAGGACATACTATTAATTGGTACCACTTTTCTTAAAAACAAAAAAAAATGCATTTCATTTCTCTGCTAGTTAAATGTTAAATACTTAAATTAGTGTTAGATGTTGGTAGGTTTTGACCGCAATTTTATAATTTGTTGACAGTTTAAAAAACCTGCAACAAATCATGTTGCAAGATGAATATGTTGCTGTAATTACAAAATTTATGAAAGCTCCAAAATCACTTGCATATTTCCATATTATTTGATTTGCAGAAATACTAATCATAAACTAATTGTTGTATAATTGACTCTAGCCAACTAATCACGCTATTTGCTGACATGAAGAAACTATAACCATATCTGATACGTCAATATCGACCAAACCATTTGAACAGTCGGATTGGGACCATTTTGTTGATATTTGCTCAAATTAATATTTGCATTGAAGTTATGTATAATATACGAACTCGAGCTCATATATATACTTTATATATGCAAACAAACACAAATTTTTGCCATAATACGGCATTTTACGAAGATATATTCCTCTTCTATTATAAGCTGCGTACAATCTTGTATAGTGAAGTAATTTGTAAAATACGCAAAACGATTATTTCGTATTGGCTTACAATTTCTTAGCGGAGGTGAGGAGCTGAGGTGTTAGGGTAATAAAAAAGATATCATTTGATAAAAATATCTATAGCACAAAAAATCCCGAGAATTTTTTAAAAATTTGTTAAAAATTATATGTAAAAATACGTTTTTTCGCGACAATAGGAAGATTATTAAATTGAATAAATTTAAAGGATTAATGAACGCAGGAATTTCATATTGAGACTATTTCATAAAATCGGTAATTTATATAATGATGCATCCTGTATATAATTCTATGAAATCATCAGATTATCGTCACGTGACCTTTCTGTTAATGTCAATGTTAAAGTAGATATACCAAACTGGGGATGGCCAATTTCTCGAAAATGTCGCTATTTTGGGACATCGTACGAATTAAAGTCAAGTTTTTATATAAATATTTTACAACATCCCGTAAAAGTAAATTTACTCAATAGGCTTTGATCCAAAATATTTTGCAAATTTTAAATTTGATTGAATTAAAATTGAACATAATAAAGTTGAAATATATTAGATTTTTAAACCAGCAAATGTGGAGTGCGTAGGAGTATTGATATGTTGATAAAATCCTTTTAGTTGTGATATATCTTATTCAATTTTTTACCAATATAGTGATGATGGATTTAATGTGAAAAAAACGGCAGATGGAATTTTTTAAGAAAACCTCCAGTATTGACAATGTGTGTATATTTTACTTCGAACGTGTGTAGTATATTTTATAACGAATTTCAATAATAATGGAATGTCTAAAATGGCTAGAAAGTAGATATTCCTGTTTTATATAACCACCAGATATTTCGATGGCTGCAATGAAATATTCATAAATTTTTGAATTATTTTTCTGAATTACTAAAGCATTTTCTTTAGTAGAATGTTATAAAACATGCATCTGGTATTAGTCTGCCCTAAATAATTTTCTAAGTGAAATTTTAAAATACCGTTATCGTTACTTTTTTGTCATGTTTCAGTGCATCTTTGGCTTGAATGCACTTACTTAAGAAAATTATAGTAATTTCTGAGCGAATTGAGACTGCATCGCTTAAGAATACGGTAAACATTTTAGCATAATTGAATGCTACTTGTACAAATATAATTAGTTCATAATAGCATAATGCAATTTCATAACAATTAGTTTATATAAGTATAGTTTGCTTCTGAGTTTTATCAAAACTAAAAGAAAAATTCATTTTCTGTAATGATAATAATCAATTTAAAACTACTTATTTTTCAGTAATTTCTTCTTATTAAGAATTACCATGTATGCTGACGGTAGTATTTATTAAAAAATATTAATAATATTTCTTATGGAGTACCAAAAAAAGCAAAAGAATTTCAAATAATTTTTTTTATGTTATACATATAAATTTCTACATTTAATATTGAAAAATTCAAATTGTAAAAATTAAAACAATATGTTGTCTATTTTCTTTTACAAAACAATTTACAAAGACAAGATGCAATTCATTTAGACATGCAGAATTATGCAGTATATTATAAACATGACATGCAGAAGGTATTCCTCGCAATTTATAATTTATGTTAAAACCATTGCTTTAGTACATATAAATTAAAATTTCAGCAGTTATTAGACTGGAAACAAATTTCCATGAATTATTATCTAGTGACTTAATATATAACTTAAGAGCTGCTTCACATGACATGACAAAATTTATTATCACAATAGCTGGCGAGTAAATATTGAAAAGTGTAATTTTAGATAAATTCAAGAGACAACTTCATACAAACATTTTATAGTAATTTTTGTTGCAATTTTCTATTGACAAAAATTTTTTCACACAAATTAAGAGACTATTTATTATATATATTTTGTCTAAGTGATCAGACTTTTAAAGTTCCTCCGGTCATTATTTTTGTCTTAACAATCTTACCTTCCTATGAATCAAATCTTAAAAAAAAATCATCTTACCATTGAATACTATAATCTCTAACCATCTTTGCGTAATTTAATATATCTCAAAAATTCATTTATTTTTGAGAATATGGTACTATAAATCGTAATATTATAAAAAATTATTTACCAACATTTAAGTGCCCGCAGAATATTATAGCAGTTTCTACAACAATACAACATTTGTATTATATAATAATATTCCTTGTCTTCTCTCCAGTTGACCTCCACATTGTCACCAGTTGTAATTATTCCTATAAACTATCAGATATTTACATAATCGATACAATATTTAAAATTCCGGTTTTTAATTATCCAATTAAATTAATTATTGTGGGATAATTTACTACTCAAAATTAAACATATATATTTTTTTTAAGTGACATTTAATCTACATTTTCTAAACTTTAGAAATAGCAGGATTGAACAAATTTGCATTTACTGGATTAAATATTCTCGATCAAATTTGCTCAGACCTTTAAACGTATCTGTAGAATTTAACAAGCCTTGTAAATGATAATGTTGCTAATAAACTCGTGACAATATGATTGTTTGTATAAAAGATGTTCCCAAATTTATCAGGATCATAAGGACGAAATGTGAGCGATTTTTCGCTTTCACTTTTATATAGCTTGTGATAGAAAGGATTCAGAAAAAAAATGGAAAATAATAACCTTGCAGGAATTTTACTTCTATTATATGATTTATAAAAATAATATAAAATAAAAATGCAGGAGCGATTATACAGGTTAGTTTGTAAAATATATGAGAAGGGAGAAGTACCACAGGATTTTCAGCGTAGTAAAATAGTAACAATGCCGAAGAAAATAGGAGCTAATTTGTGTGAGAACTATAGGACCATTAGTCTACTATCACATGCATCGAAGCTATTGTTAAAGATTATTTATAGGAGATTAGAAAATAAAGTAGAGGAAAGGCTAGGAGAAGATCAGTTTGGTTTTAGGAAAAACAGAGGGACGAGGGAGGCGATTCTAGCACTAAGAACGGTAGTAGAAAAAAGAAAGAGGGTAGGAAAGGTAACTTGCATAGCTTTTGTAGATTTAGAAAAGGCATTTGATAATGTAGATTGGGACATAATGTTTAGAATTTTAAAAGAAACGGGTATAGATTATAAGGATAGGAGAATAATTTTTAATTTATATAAACACCAAACTGCCTTAGTTAGAATTGAGGGGGAAGAAGAGGTAGCAAAAATAGGGAAGGGAGTTCGGCAGGGATGTACACTTTCACCGTTATTATTTAATCTATATATAGAAGATGCAATAAACAAAGTAAAAGAAGAGTATAGTGTAGGTGTGAATGTACAGGGAGAGAAAATATATATGTTGAGATTCGCCGACGATATAGCTATATTGGAAGAAAGCGAAAAGAATTTAGAAAGGGTATTGAATGGTATGCAGGCAGTATTGACTAGGGATTTTAACATGAAAATAAATATAGGTAAAACTAAAGTGATGAGGTGTGACAAAAAGGAATGCAGTAGAAAAATGAGGATCACAATAGGACATAATAGAATCGAAGAAGTGTCAGATTTTTGTTATTTAGGCAGTAGAAACACAAAAGATAATCGAAGCAAGGTAGATATAAAGTGTAGGATAGCACAGGGTAGGAAGGCATTCGTAGAAAAAGGAACAGATTTTAAGATCAAATATTGACTTGGGTATTAGAAAAAGATTACTGAAGGTATATGTTTGGAGTGTAGCACTGTACGGGTGTGAGGCGTGGACTATAGGAAAGGAAGAGAAGCGTAGATTACAAGCATTCGAAATGTGGTGTTATAGGAGGATGATGAGGATTGGTTGGGAAGATAAAGTAACAAATGAAGCTGCACTAGAGTTAGTAGGGGAGAAGAGAAGTATTTGGAGAGTGTTACAGCGTAGGAGAGACAGATTAGTAGGGCATATCCTTAGGAATGGGGGGATTATGCAATTGATCATAGAAGGTAGAGTGGAGGGAAAGAGAGGGGTAGGTAGGCCTAAATTGGAGTATGTGAGTCAGATAGTTGAAGACGTTGAGATGAATAGCTATAGGGAGATGAAGGGATTAGCTCAGGATAGATCGGCATGGCGTGCTGTTTCCAACCAATCTTTAGGATTGCGGACTCGTTAACTAACTATATGATAGGGCTAAATATAATAATTAACTACTAGTTATTTAAAAAAAAAACGCATTATTTGGTCCTCTTCTCATTTGTTTCATCGTAAAATCTCAGACGAGTGTTCCATTTATTTAAAATAGTTACATAAGGTATTTCTTATAATAAGTTACTGCGAACAGACACTTAATTTCTAGTTAGAACAAATATAAACGAATTCTTAGAAAAGAGAATTGGAAAGTACAGAAATCATTAAATTCCCTACACAATGGGAAGAGTTATAGGAAACTTCAATACCTTTTCATTGTTTCAGAAGTCAACGAACAAAGAAATTTTATATAGTAAAAGGAATACCAGATTTAATTTTGCACAAAAAAATTCTAATTAGAAATATAATAAGTTATTCCCACTAATGCAAACGTAACTACAGAATTGGTTAAACTACTAAATTTCATAAAACAAAATATGATAATTTGCTAATGCAATACCACCATAATAAAAAATTTGCATTATTGCATTATTTCAATAGCTTTAAGATATAATAGAAAAAATACTCAGCTTACCCTTCTTTATCCATTGTTTGGCAATATTTCGTTAATATTTCAAACCTATATAAGGGCCACTCTTTGATTTTCATCAAAACATCAAACAAGGACCACTATCTATATATTTTTTTCGATAACGAAAACTTCAATTAAATTTTCCTTTAAACAATACCCATTTTGAGTTGTGTTAGTTTTCCATTGACAGGACATTATTTTCCATTCCATTTTCCATTATTGTTCTTGTTCTATTTCTTCCATATTGTAACATCTTCCAAAGCGATTCTTCTCGTTAATTAGTTTCAATAAAATGTACCATAAATATATGTCCAAATCAAAATAACCTATACAGGTTTACAATCGCACGTTAAAAAACTTTTTGTTACCCAAATATTTTGGAACCTTAAATATTTATATTACATCAAGATAAAATGGATAAATGCAAATTTCAGCATGATATCTTCTGGTCCTAATAACTAGTATTACAGACATATATGTTCTCATTTAGTAACATTCAGAAATACAACACTTCGGTGTGCAGTGGTTAAACTAACCCTTATATCATAAAATATATTCGCAGTGTAAGGGTACAATCGTGGTACACTCAACTCGCTCAGAACTGTAAAGGAAGTTTCTGTGGATATTCTACTGGAAGATATGTTAAAACGATCCCTGTTCTATTCGATTGCAGGCATACTGATTGACCACGGTTGTATTTGGTCGAATTGAAATGCTTTCAGGGTACATTTCAGGAAATCCAATCATGGAGAATGAAATATTCTTAATACGAGTTATATCTTCGTTAGCTCAAAGTTAGTACTCCTTATATACCAGGTCTTCCTTTATTAACAATGCTGCGTGTTCTTTTCGATATCCACTGACAGTAGTAGATTTTATGAAAAATTCAAAGTGTGTCTTCAAGTTTCACGAAGGTAGATTATTTTATGCAGAGAAATAAAGCATATTTACGGGTGTATATTCACATATTCCAATAATTTTCAGGTAGTCGATTTAATGATGGTTAAATTCCTACAAATGTACATGTAAATTCCTATAAGGTTCGGTCTTCAAGAAAATAAGTTCCTTAATCCCTCGTTACTGGCGACTGCTGGTCCGGTACGAAGCAAGAAATGGATCAATTCTGCGATTATTTAGTGGAGACGTATATATCCGAAGAAAGTATAATTCCGCCGAAGGTGTGGACAAGAGCCTCTGCAGATTCCAACCGAACAACAAACGCTTGCGAATCATTTCATGCTGTATTAAACGCAAGCTTTTATAATAGTTCTCTACACCTTTACACTATTCTGGAGGTATTAAAATCATTCCAAGTCCAAACATACATCAAGATTAGAAGCGCAAGACTTAAAATCACACGTCGGAAGAAAAAAAGCTGTGTCTTGAAAAACGCGTTCATCAATAATAAAATCCATGAATTTGGTGCAGGCGAAATTAGCAGATGGGATTTTGTCAAGGCTGTGGCACACAGAAATAAAATACTGTTTAAGTGATGGACAACAATGACGATGATACAGAAATACCGAGATTAATACGGCCGGAAAAAAATGACAAAATTAGAAATAATAACTTATAAGCAATAAGCAATATAATCCTATTTAATACGTTTGTAGGAATTTGACCATACACATTTTCGGTTTCTTCTACCCGACCCAATATTTATAGGAATTTACCATCCTCGATATTCACTACTTTCAAAAATTAATCATATCATTGCTTCGCTATGTATTGATCTCATTTGCTCTTTAGTATCATTTTTGTACATATTGTTTTAAATCGAGCAGTTTTTTTGAATTCATCCCCCTGTATATCTCGTCGAAATACATTGAATCTATTCCATCACCCCCCCGGTGGGTGGAAATATGTATTATGCATGCACACTTCAAACCTCCAATCCACATGTGCACGTGCAATTCTAGCAGGATTGGTGTCTTCTTCCCACTTATTGGTCTATTTCTGCTTACCCAGCGCGATGGAGCGCCCAGAATCGTCCAAAACGCATCCATGATGCTCTTCTTCTATATTGCCCATTTTGCCTCTGGTTCAGTCAATCAAGTTAGCAACACCACCAAAAGGAGTATTTTTTTTTGAGAAGGTCATATTGGCTTTTAATAATTTTGAAAATTTCGCTTGTAAGGCATGTTCCAAAATATACACACCTCATTTTATAGTTGACTATAAGAAAAATTATGAAAAAACGGACTTATTGTAGCTCAAATTTTGTAATTATATTTATGGTGCTTAATAAAGCTTGTAAACTTAATACTTTATGGTATACCTCATGCAGAAATAAGTGGCCAAGCTTTAGTAGCGAATGATTTACAACCGCAGTAAATTTGCTTCATTTGCATTAGCTCATTTCAGATTAAATAGAAAAGATGAAAGTGCTGTAGCCGAGCATATTTTTGACTAACTCAGGTCATCCTATTCAAATTAGTTCACCTCCAGTAAAATTTTGATAGAGAATATAAAATATAAATGTCCCAGATAATAAAATAAACTTTAAATATATGTAATAACAAATAATTATTTCATAATAGTGTTACATTTACTTGTACAAATTTGATTGCTTATTGATTGCTTCATTTAAAAGATGTGATTAAGAATCAATAAAGAGTAATGATCACAAGAATGATAATAATAATAATAGTGATCCCTTCCCTTCGTCAATTTGAATATTTAAAATCCAAACATTTTATTTCTAACATTAGTTTTGTTCAAGATTCTAGAGAAGTAAGACTATATTGCAAAAAAAAAAAAAAGAATAATCTAGAAAGTAGCAGGAGTGATTAGTTAAAGAGTCCGCAATCCTAAAGATTGGTTGGAAACAACACGCCATGCCGATCTATCCTGAGCTAATCCCTTCATCTCCCTATAGCTATTCATCTCAACGTCTTCAACTATCTGACTCACATACTCCAATTTAGGCCTACCTACCCCTCTCTTTCCCTCCACTCCACCTTCTATGATCAATTGCATAATCCCCCCATGCCTAAGAACATGCCCTACTAATCTGTCTCTCCTACGCTGTAACACTCTCCAGATACTTCTCTTCTCCCCTACTAACTCTAGTACAGCTTCATTTGTTACTTTATCTTCCCAACCAATCCTCATCATCCTCCTATAACACCACATTTCGAATGCTTGTAATCTACGCTTCTCTTCGTTTCCTATAGTCCAGGAGTGATATAGACATAGAAATGATTAGTGAGTTTAGTGACATCGAATGTGATAATGACGACCACATCAGAAAAGAAAGGTTTTCTTGCCAAAGGTAGCCAAGGATATTGTGAAGAATGTCTTCATGGAACTACGAGAATGGGTGCGAAAACGAAGCAGCATGCATTAAAAAAACTTCATTTTTGACGAAGACTCCTGTTCGAACTATAAGAAGAATTGTGAAAGATGGTGTTTGTGATAGAAAGGAAAGGAGCGATGCTAATGTTATGAGGAAATTCGATTCATTTGATGTTCGTTTGAAGCTCTACAGTTCAGAAAAAATTGTATGAAGAAATATTATCAGCGTCACTTAGCCAATTATGTCATATTTTAAGAACCGAGTGACCTGACCTGACCTGACCTGCTCGAACTATAAGAATAATTGTGAAAGATGATGGTTGCGATCGAAGAAAAAGGAGCGACGCTAATGTTATCAAGAAATTCGATTCATTTGATGTTCGTTTGAAGCTCTACAGATGCGAAAAAATTGTATGAAGAAATATTATCAGCGTCACTTAGCCAATTATGTCATATTTTAAGAACCGAATGACCTGACCTGTCCTGACCTGCTCAAACTATAAGAATAATTGTGAAAGATGATGGTTGTGATCGAAGAAAAAGGAGCGACGCTAATGTTATCAAGAAATTCGATTCATTTGATGTTCGTTTGAAGCTCTACAGTTGAGAAAAAATTGTATGAAGAAATATTATCAGCGTCACTTAGCCAATTATGTTATATTTTAAAAACCGAGTGACCTGACCTGACCTGACCTGCTCGAACTATAAGAATAATTGTGAAAGATGATGGTTGTGATCGAAGAAAAAGGAGCGACGCTAATATTATCAAGAAATTCGATTAATTTGATGTTCGTTTGAAGCTCTACAGATGCGAAAAAATTGTATGAAGAAATATTATCAGCGTCACTTAGCCAATTATGTCATATTTTAAGAACCGAGTGACCTGACCTGACCTGACCTGCTCGAACTATAAGAATAATTGTGAAAGATGATGGTTGTGATCGAAGAAAAAGGAGCGACGCTAATGTTATCAAGAAATTCGATTCATTTGATGTTCGTTTGAAGCTCTACAGATGCGAAAAAATTGTATGAAGAAATATTATCAGCGTCACTTAGCCAATTATGTCATATTTTAAGAACCGAGTAACCTGACCTGACCTGACCTGCTCGAACTATAAGAATAATTGTGAAAGATGATGGTTGTGATCGAAGAAAAAGGAGCGACGCTAATGTTATCAAGAAATTCGATTCATTTGATGTTCGTTTGAAGCTCTACAGTTGAGAAAAAATTGTATGAAGAAATATTATCACCGTCACTTAGCCAATTATGTTATATTTCTTGCTGTCCGAATACTTAACGAAAAGTATTACGAATGAATGGCTTTCGATTCAAAAAAATTAAAAAGCGAATGTGGTTGTTGGAGGCACCAAAGTTGCAGCTTCTTTGGATAAAATACTTAGAAATATTCATAAAGCTCGCGAAGATAACCGCTTCATATGTTACTTAGATGATACGTGGTTTAATACACACGACACAAAAATAAAGACGAGTGACACAAGTAGTTCGGAATTTTAATTAAATGTGTAGATGTTTTATGTACCTAGATACTTTATTTGAATTTTTAATGTTCCATATTTTCATGTGCATTTAAAATTATAATTAATTCGTTAACATAATTTATTTAAATCGAATAAATAGATGTAATCTTTTCCAAAATAAACGTTCCTTACCCTTTCATTCAATGAAAAAACATCATTCAGATAATATAATATTGAATGATAATACATAATTTTTAAGCAACATTTAAACACAGTTTTCAATTTATTATATTTCGCTTCAATTAAAATTCCAATACGGACCTGGCACATCGCAGTACGACTTGCTGTTTGAGATTGTAAATCTTAGGATAGAAGAGTCAACTGCACGGTATAACTGGCCACTTATTGTTGTATGAGGTATACAAAAGTTACTTCTTAAAATGGTCTTGAATAGACAAAAAATAATTCTTAAAAGAATTCCTTGGCACCCGCTATCCAAGTACGCATATTGAAAATAATAAATTAGAAGAAAGCTCAAAAAATGTTCTTTAATAAAAAGATTTGAAGTTACCATATGTTGCTAGCTTGATTGTGGTTCTGAACAGGATGTTATGAAATTCTAGAAAGCAGCTCCAATGTACGAGTGAGTATATGAGTACAGGATCTCAATCTCCATAATATAATGTGGGGGATAAAGTGAAAAAAAAATCTTTTCGATCTTTTTCACGAAGTATGCATTTTTTTTATTAACGACAATAATTATTGTTGTACCACCCGGACTTGGAGTTTATTTTGTAAATTTCGTCGATAAAAAGTCTCTCAAATTGGAATTCAAAACTCATTAAATTAGAAAAAGCAAGTGTATTGAAAAATTAAGAATTTTCACATGACCAATTTAATTTATTCGCAACTTTTCGATGGAATTTGTAACTAATGTTACTGTCTATCCTTGAAGTATAATTTTTCGATAATTCCGTAATTTATTTCTAGAATATTAAATTTTTTTTGGAATATTATAAAATTAAAAATTGTATTACAAAAACAATTATTCGAGCTCATGTGCATCTCTATTTTAATTGATTTGTATTCTTAGTCGGACAAAAATTTTTATTCAACCAGAAAACTAACGAAATCAAGTGATTTTACAAAATTTAAGTTTTACGTAAAATTTGAATTATAAATTAAGATTTTCAAATAAAATTAAAATTTATAAAAATTCGATTGATCAAATTGACGCAGGTTTAATTTGTTCTATTGCATTACTCTATTTATAAAATAACAAGAATAAATTAAATACCATCCTGTTCATACCATCCAAAAAGCCGTATATCTAAATTTGCTGAAGCTTGCAAAATTATATTTAGAGGCGCCTTTAAACTACTTAATTATTTAATATAAAAAATTGATAACATCTAGTTAAAAACAATTAACAATATATAAACTTTTAAAGTGTCAATAGTGTGCCAATGCACTGCATATGCCTCCTAGGGGCAAGACATGGGCAACGACGCTCTGGCCTATAGAGCGGTCCCTATACAGGGATCCCGGTCTATAGGAAAGAATCAGGCTAACCCACGGTATTAGGGGGATTAGGCTGAATCGGAGGGGCGACGGCTAAAATATGCACTCATTGGTCGGTGCAAGGCAAGGAGAAACCAGCACTGTACCCTTCTCCAGATTACAGTATGAAAATGTCGATTATCTCAAATATAATACCCCAGATGAGTAGAGCCAATGGCTCAGAATCTCATCCTGCTACTTCGGTAGCAGGCAAGCCCTCGGATTCTGGGGCGGGCAAGAGATCGATTGCGTCGAGAATTCTACGAGTCGGAGCGTGGAATATACGCAGTATGAATAGGATAGGAAAGTTAGAGAATTTGAAATTAGAAATGGAAAGACTTAAACTGGATATTGTAGGCATTAGTGAAGTTAGGAGGAAAGATCAAGTAGATACGTGGTCAGGAGAATACAGATTAATAACCACAGCATCAGATAATGGGCATACCGGTGTAGGTTTTATAATGAATAGAAAGTTGGGATGTAGAATAAAGAGTTATTGCCAAGTTAGTGATAGAATTATAACTATTAGATTAGACACGAAGCCAACGGACACAGTTATAGTGCAAGTATATATGCCAACTTCAAGTCACGATGATGAGGAGGTAGAATCCATTTATGAGGAGATCGAATCTAGGTTAGCAAACGTTCAAGGACAGGATAATCTAATTGTAACCGGAGATTGGAATGCCGTAGTAGGTAAGGGAAAGGAAGTTTCAATAGTAGGAGAATATGGAATAGGAACACGTAATGATAGAGGGGATAGATTGGTAGAGTTTTGTTTTAGGAATAAACTAGTGGTAGCAAACACGCTTTTTCAGAATCACAAGCGCAGGATATATACGTGGAAAATGCCAGGAGATATAGGGAGGTATCAGATAGATTACATACTGGTTAAAGAGAGGTTTAGGAACCAGATTAAGAATTGTAAGAGTTACCCTGGAGCAGATATTGATAGTGACCATAATTTAGTAGTCCTGGACTCAGAGGTCAAATTCAAGAAATTACAGAAGTCTAAACAGGTCAGAGTAGATGTCGATAGGTTAAAATTAGCTGATGTATGTGAAAAGTACAAGCAGAAAGTAGAAATCATGGCTAATGGAACATCTAGGAACGACATAGATTGCGAATGGAGGGAAATCAGAAATGGGTTAACTACAGCTGCAAATGAAGTATTAGGCACAAAGAAAAGGGCAGGTAGGAGGGAATGGATCACGGAAGAAATAGTTAAAATGATAGAAGCAAGAAGGAAAATTAAAATTGGAAACACAGAAGCAGGACAGAAAAAATATAAGGAACTAAGGAACTTAATTAATAGGAAATGCAAGCTAGCGAAAGAAGAGTGGATAAAAGGAAATTGTGAGGATATTGAGGAGGATATGAGAAGAGGTAAAGTAGATTTGGGCTACAGGAAAATTAAGTCACATTTTTCTAAAGTAAAACCAAAGGGTAACATTATATGTGATAAGCAAGGTAAGGAACTCACAGAAAATAAGGAAAAAGCTAGAAGATGGAAGGAGTATCTTGAAGATTTATATAAAGGTAGGCAGGACATGGAGGAGCTAGAAAATGTGGAACAGATAGATGAGGATGACTTAGGTCCTAGCATACTTAGGTCAGAGTTTCATAGAGCATTAAATGATTTACGGAATAACAAAGCAGCGGGGATTGATATGATACCAGCCGAATTAATAAAACACGCAGGGGAAAAAATGCAGGAGCGATTTTACAGGTTAGTTTGTAAAATATATGAGAAGGGAGAAGTACCACAGGATTTTCAGCGTAGTAGAATAGTAACAATGCCGAAGAAAATAGGAGCTAATTTGTGTGAGAACTATAGGACCATTAGCCTACTATCACATGCATCGAAGATATTGTTAAAGATTATTTATAGGAGATTAGAAAATAAAGTAGAGGAAAGGCTAGGAGAAGATCAGTTTGGTTTTAGGAAAAACAGAGGGACGAGAGAGGCGATTCTAGCACTAAGAACGGTAGTAGAAAAAAGAAAGAGGGTAGGAAAGGTAACTTGCATAGCTTTTGTAGACTTAGAAAAGGCATTTGACAATATAGATTGGGACATAATGTTTAGAATTTTAAAAGAAACGGGTATAGATTATAAGGATAGGAGAATAATTTTTAATTTATATAAACACCAAACTGCCTTAGTTAGAATTGAGGGGGAAGAAGAGGTAGCAAAAATAGGGAAGGGAGTTCGGCAGGGATGTACACTCTCACCGTTATTATTTAATCTATATATAGAAGATGCAATAAACAAAGTAAAAGAAGAGTATAGTGTAGGTGTGAATGTACAGGGAGAGAAAATATATATGCTGAGATTCGCCGACGATATAGCTATATTGGAAGAAAGCGAAAAGAATTTAGAAAGGGTATTGAATGGTATGCAGGCAGTATTGACTAGGGATTTTAACATGAAAATAAATATAGGTAAAACTAAAGTGATGAGGTGTGACAAAAAGGAATGCAGCAGAAAAATGAGGATCACAATAGGAGATAATAGAATCAAAGAAGTGTCAGATTTTTGTTATTTAGGCAGTAGAATCACAAAAGATAATCGAAGCAAGGTAGATATAAAGTGTAGGATAGCACAGGGTAGGAAGGCATTCGTAGAAAAAGAACAGATTTTAAGATCAAATATTGACTTGGGTATTAGAAAAAGATTACTGAAGGTATATGTTTGGAGTGTAGCACTGTACGGGTGTGAGGCGTGGACTATAGGAAAGGAAGAGAAGCGTAGATTAGAAGCACTTGAAATGTGGTGTTATAGGAGGATGATGAGGATTGGTTGGGAAGATAAAGTAACAAATGAAGCTGTACTAGACTTAGTAGGGGAGAAGAGAAGTATTTGGAGAGTGTTACAGCGTAGGAGAGACAGATTAGTAGGGCATATTCTTAGGCATGGGGGGATTATGCAACTGATCATAGAAGGTAGAGTGGAGGGAAAGAGAGGGGTAGGTAGGCCTAGATTGGAGTATGTGAGTCAGATAGTTGAAGACGTTGAGATGAATAGCTATAGGGAGATGAAGGGATTAGCTCAGGATAGATCGGCATGGCGTGCTGTTTCCAACCAATCTTTAGGATTGCGGACTCTTTAACTAAACTTTTATTATGTAAAGCAAAAGTGCCCATAAATTTATTTAGTCCCCTGTAAAGATTCTGACAAGATATAAAAAATCATATTTTTTCTATTATGGCATTAACTATTATTTGCCATTTATTTTCTAGTTTAGCTAATTTTAGTTAAGCTAATTTAATTTTAATGATTCTGATTCGTCGAATCCTCATCCTTATCCTGAAAAGAACTAGTGCAATTGAAGGATTCATTCCATTAAAGTCAATTTGTTATTCGCTGCAACAAATCAAGTTTGCGCTTATGTAAACAGGCCTTTACGTCATATTTTATCAAACGTAGCATGTATCCTCCAAGCGGAGATATGCGAAATTTAATTTGAACTGGATGTCTGTGTAATTGTACCGTTCAATAGTACAGTGCAGTATTATGTAGTGTCCATACTATTTTACCATGAAAACGTGTAGTAGTATAGAATATCACCCAAATACCGTAACTTAAAGCATTAAGTAGCTAGATGTGCATTTCAAGGGCTATGCTCCATCGTCAGTAGCACAAGATAAAACTAAATAAAATACCTCTAAAATACCTCATATTTTATTTAGTTTTATCTTGCGCTACTGAAGATGTGGGCATAGCCTTCGAAATGCGCATCTAACTAGTTAATGCTTTAAGTTACGGTATTTGGGTGATATTCTATACTAATATTTAACACCGTAGTGATAGTTTTTAATAAGTAAGCGTCATGTTTGAACCAAATAAGAGAATATATAATTATACGAAAAATATTGAAGAAAATAATCATAATTTATACACGGAATTAAAATATAATATTTTTTTTAAAGATTAAATTAGGGTATGCTGTATGCACTTCTCTCACACGCAAAATTTTAAATTCTAGATGGGTATTAATCAAATTGTTGCGTATTTAAATATTTTACAATTATAATTTTGGACAAAAAACATGTTTACCATTTATTATGGGTTTTCGCAAATACTGCACCATACTATTAGACAGCGTAGTAAAGTTAGAAATTCAATGCTCGCTAAAACGTGACTGTGGAGTTATGTCAACGTTTTGTTTGTGACAGAGTTTGTTGGCTCATGTTTATGCTGTTTCGAGTTGAATATTATATGGTCAAATACATATCATTATAATTTTGTGTGCAATACCAAAATGTTGTATATATATAAAAAAATAATCTTCCAAAGATGAGGTGACCAAGCGGAACATTCTTTAGAAACTACAGTTCTTACAATTCAATAAAGTACTTAGAATTTTATACAGTCCTTCTCTCGTAACTTCTGACGTAATAAACAGAACGTCCTCGCTCGAGTTTATTTAAATTGTTCCTTTCGCAGTTGTAAATTGTAAATCGTTTCTAGAATTTTTAATTATTTTTTACATACATATTATATTGTTTACTGTTAGCATTCGTAGCAACATGCTATTGTGTATATACAGGGAATATTGATTTGCAATAGCAATGTTATATAATATTCTATTTTGATGAAGCGTGTAGGAAGACGTCCATTCCGCATTTTAATTAATCGAATTAATTATTAATACACTAAAATCGGTCTCAACATATACATTCTAAAGCGCTTACGTTTAACACGATTGTTGATAAATTTTTCATTCTAAGTGTCCTAAAATAAATATTCTAAGATATGTTCATTTCGAAAAGTTCCTTTTAAATTAATTGATAGAAAATCCTTTTAGTTTGCACTTGATATTTATATATATATATTGTTATTAAAACGTTTATATAGCTTTGTAATTACGGAATGAAATTAATATTTAAAATTATAGAAATTTAAAAATAGATATTTTTTAAATAGGCGATATTTCGAAACGTTGTTAAAGAAGGAATTGTTTTATTTGAATGTCCGAAATTACCCGAGAAAATATTCACTATTAATTAATTAAGGACGAGAACTATAAACTATTACAAATACAATAGGTTTTTATGAAGAAATAGATCGAGAGTTTGTCTCATGAAGAAATTGAAAAATATCTCGAAACGTTGCCCAAGAAGAAGTTGTTTTAATTGAATGTCCGAAATCACCAGAGAAAATATTCGCTATTAATTAATTACGCACGAGAAATATAAACTATTACAAATACAATGAGTTTTTATGAAGATATAGATCAAGAGTTTGCTTGATGAAGAAATTGACAAATATCTCGAAACGTTGCTCAAGAAGAAGTTGTTTTAATTGAATGTCCGAAATCACCCGAGAAAATATTCACTATTAATTAATTACCGACGATAACTATAAACTATTACAAATACAATGGGTTTTTATGAAGAAATAGATCAAGAGTTTGCCTGATGAAGAAATTGAAAAATATCTCGAAACGTTGCTCAAGAAGAAGTTGTTTTATTTGAATGTCCGAAATTACCCCAGAAAATATTCACTATTAATTATTTACGGACGGTAACTATAAACTATTACAAATACAATGGGTTTTTATGAAGATATAGATCAAGAGTTTGCCTGATGAAGAAATTGAAAAATATCTCGAAACGTTGCTCAAGAAGAAGTTGTTTTAATTGAATGTCCGAAATCACCCGAGGAAATATTCACTATTAATTAATTAAGGACGAGAAATATAAACTATTACAAATACAATGGGTTTTTATGAAGAAATAGATCAAGAGTTTGCCTGATGAAGAAATTGAAAAATATCTCGAAACGTTGCTCAAGAAGAAGTTGTTTTATTTGAATGTCCGAAATCACCCGAGAAAATATTCACTATTAATTAATTACGGACGAGAACAATAAACTATTACAAATACAATGGGTTTTTATGAAGATATAGATCAAGAGTTTGCTTGATGAAGAAATTGACAAATATCTCGAAACGTTGCTCAAGAAGAAGTTGTTTTATTTGAATGTCCGAAATCACCCGAGAAAATATTCACTATTAATTAATTACGGACGAGAACAATAAACTATTACAAATACAATGGGTTTTTATGAAGATATAGATCAAGAGTTTGCTTGATGAAGAAATTGACAAATATCTCGAAACGTTGCTCAAGAAGAAGTTGTTTTAATTGAATGTCCGAAATCACCCGAGAAAATATTCACTATTAATTAATTAAGGACGAGAAATATAAACTATTACAAATACAATGGGTTTTTATGAAGATATAGATCAAGAGTTTGCCTGATGAAGAAATTGACAAATATCTCGAAACGTTGCTCAAGAAGAAGTTGTTTTATTTGAATGTCCGAAATCACCCGAGAAAATATTCACTATTAATTAATTACGGACGAGAACAATAAACTATTACAAATACAATGGGTTTTTATGAAGATATAGATCAAGAGTTTGCTTGATGAAGAAATTGACAAATATCTCGAAACGTTGCTCAAGAAGAAGTTGTTTTAATTGAATGTCCGAAATCACCCGAGAAAATATTCACTATTAATTAATTAAGGACGAGAAATATAAACTATTACAAATACAATGGGTTTTTATGAAGATATAGATCAAGAGTTTGCTTGATGAAGAAATTGACAAATATCTCGAAACGTTGCTCAAGAAGAAGTTGTTTTAATTGAATGTCCGAAATCACCCGAGGAAATATTCACTATTAATTAATTAAGGACGAGAAATATAAACTATTACAAATACAATGGGTTTTTATGAAGATATAGATCAAGAGTTTGCCTGATGAAGAAATTGAAAAATATCTCGAAACGTTGCTCAAGAAGAAGTTGTTTTATTTGAATGTCCGAAATCACCCGAGAAAATATTCACTATTAATTAATTACGGACGAGAACAATAAACTATTACAAATACAATGGGTTTTTATGAAGATATAGATCAAGAGTTTGCTTGATGAAGAAATTGACAAATATCTCGACACGTTGCTCAAGAAGAAGTTGTTTTAATTGAATGTCCGAAATCACCCGAGAAAATATTCACTATTAATTAATTACCGACGATAACTATAAACTATTACAAATACAATGGGTTTTTATGAAGAAATAGATCAAGAGTTTGCCTGATGAAGAAATTGAAAAATATCTCGAAACGTTGCTCAAGAAGAAGTTGTTTTATTTGAATGTCCGAAATTACCCGAGAAAATATTCACTATTAATTAATTAAGGACGAGAAATATAAACTATTACAAATACAATGGGTTTTTATGAAGAAATAGATCAAGAGTTTGCCTGATGAAGAAATTGAAAAATATCTCGAAACGTTGCTCAAGAAGAAGTTGTTTTATTTGAATGTCCGAAATCACCCGAGAAAATATTCACTATTAATTAATTAAGGACGAGAAATATAAACTATTACAAATACAATGGGTTTTTATGAAGAAATAGATCAAGAGTTTGCCTGATGAAGAAATTGAAAAATATCTCGAAACGTTGCTCAAGAAGAAGTTGTTTTATTTGAATGTCCGAAATCACCCGAGAAAATATTCACTATTAATTAATTACCGACGATAACTATAAACTATTACAAATACAATGGGTTTTTATGAAGAAATAGATCAAGAGTTTGCCTGATGAAGAAATTGAAAAATATCTCGAAACGTTGCTCAAGAAGAAGTTGTTTTATTTGAATGTCCGAAATCACCCGAGAAAATATTCACTATTAATTAATTACGGACGAGAACGATAAAAATGTGGAGTATAAGTTAGTGAAGCAAATTTACAACATTAATTCAAATTTATCTGATTTCAAAAAATTATCCGTCTAGGCGATATGTCAACTGCTGTCAAGTTCACAGTTCATATATTCACACCCTAACATAATATAGGCACCCACGTATTATATAATATAATACTATCACATATCACACAACACATTCCATGCTGTGATTATTTATAAACTTGGACAGGAAATTTCAGTCTGTATTTGCGCACTGTGTAACGTCATAATATTTCTTTGAGATGGATTTGGACAGCTGCTAAAGAGGTAACATCGTTAGTCATATCTTCTGCAGGCAGACAGCTGTTGTAGTATTCTACAACAAGAATGATGATGTTATTGAAAAATGTTAAAAATGGACAGGAAGAAGTATAAGATTATTTCAAACGGAGGTTTAAAAAGCTGCAATTTTTAATATTGTAAATATTTTAATTGCATAATCAAATGTAAAATCCTTAATTTAAAGTTGTAGTATAGTACAACTTTTTTTTGGTTAATTAAAATCTAAAAATTAGTTAATTCTTTTGATGTCAAGTTAAAAGCAATATCAGTTTTGGTATACAGTATATTTTTCTGTCATATTAAATTAATAAGTAATATTAAATTAAAAATTCCTATCCTTTAAAAATTGCAAGCCTTTAAAATAAATAAATTATATGTAATCTTTGCCGTATTTTTGATTTTTGATTTGTTTTTGTGGAAACTACCTCAACAGCATATAATCCCAATTACAGAGTGTAGTTATAAAGGATTTTAGGAACATATGGGAAGGGTGGGAATCCTTTTATTGAATTTATTGAATATTTATTTAATGTATGTATTACTTTTATTCAGGTGAATTTTCGAGAATTTGCCGATAAATAACGCGCTGATACCTGTAACTTTTAAACTGAAAGTTACTTGACAAAAAGAACTCAGTTTCACATTTTTCACTCGTTAATTTATCTTTAATGTAAAAACTGTTTTAATTAATATTCCTACATTTCAAAAAATATATTACTTTATCTCCGCACATGGAATATGAATAGGTATCCAAAGAATATAGCAAAAAACATTACAAGTATTTTTGTCAATTCACAAATTGATATGCAGATTAAAATAGAAATCCAGCAGTCGCTATTTTTGTCTTCGCATTTTTTCGCTGATAATCATGAACTCATTTATAAATAATGTACGCTTTAATTTTCGTTCTATATTTAACTATAAATAAATAAATTTTGAGCGTTAGCATCATTCATATCCTCAGCGGTGTCAACATGTCAAATAAGAATGTTTATCGGGGTTGTTGAAAATACGCATTTTTGTAATACTTTTCCAAATCCACGCTTTCTACATCAAACTGTCATCATAAATTCACACAAATCTATTACCGATTTTTATTACACATTGCAATAAATTTAGTAATTTTACTAATTAAAAATATCCTTGAAAAATAATGTTTTATGTTTTATGCGACAATCATATATATAATTTTATTTTGTAATGTTGCTTTACGCTAATTGACTTTAGACCACGAACTGAAGACATAAGCGAAATAAGAAATCTAATTAAATAATTATTGACGATTTAATTAATTAACTAATCTTATTTCTTACAACCAATGATAATATATACTTCGATAGAACCGAAATTTGTTTAGACTTTTCCAAATCTTTTATCTTAATTTTTTTCTGTAATCCTAATACGCTAAAAATAGGTAGCAGAAACGCAAAAATAGCTGGGGAGCGAAAAGGAGATTTCACAGGAATTTGTGAGTTAGTTTCGAGGGTTTTTAACTTGTACTGTGTCTAGGAGTTTGAATTTTGGTTCATTCCTTGTTCATTCAGTTGAAATGATATCATTTTTTTGCAATATATGCAATAAAAATGTGTAACTCTCAAAGCTGCAACACAATTAGAAATTAAACAAATCAAATAAATAGATAAACAAAATCCTTAGTTATACATGAATAAATTTGAATTCAAGTAGGTACGGTTGCTACATTGTTTGATTTAATATTTTATATGCGCGAATTATATTTTGTATATATGTTCGTTGCGCATGCATATAAAATTATGGGAGAAATTGCCATATGTTTAAGAGAAGTTGTGAAATCTCGCATAAGTTCATATGAACATGAAAATTACATGCGTAACGAACATATACGAAATATAATAATCCGCCTGGATTATATATCGCATCAAATATTTCCTTAGAATTTTCACACTTTTGGCGCTGGATTATAATAAATTTTCCAATAATTGCTATACGAATAAAATTTCTTTGCATATACTATTAAAATAGTAACAAATTATTTTGAAAATATCAGTATGTACCATTCAATTGTTTAAACTTAATTAGGTAACTTAAAACCAAAATTATTTTTACTCACACGTAAATCTCTATCTAGATACATTTCGAAGAATATCTACTACATATGTATGCCATTTGATATAATTTTGCATAAATGTGACAGGCATTTCATGGCGTGCGTTCGATTTCTAATATAGGATTTTTCAGGTATTTAAAGTACCGTTTCAGAGTTTTCGGATTATTTTTACCTTAAAAAAAAAAGTGAAAATAACTTGTGCGCTATGAGTCAAATCGCTTCGCTTGAATTATGGCCGTCATTACACATTGATTCTGTATTTTATTTTATATACAGTAAAATTTAAATATATTTCTGTACACTGGATGTCCAAAAATAATTATATCCAATTGCCATTTGCTTGTTGCAATGTTCATAATTAATACGCTGTCAAATCTTGCGGTAAATTGCATCTAAATATAAAATTTCTCAAAATAGATTTTCTCATGTTACACCGCCTTGTACATTTATTGATAGAAATATTTGCAGTCGTCAGATTTTATAGAAGTAAATCAAAATATAATTTCACGCATCATGGAATCAATATATTGTACATGCAGCAGTGGCAGTTCGTTTGAGTTGGGAAACTTTTTTAAGTGAAGAAAATATATATGTACATTCAATGCACAATTCTCTTGGGGAATATGCAAAAATATTATTTATGCGATTCCATTATTATATGCGATTATATGAAACCATTCGCAAATATCCTTTTCATTATCACCTAACAAAATCATCAATTTTCAATACAACATTCATTGCAATGTGGATCCCTTCTAAGAAACGCCTGTATATTTTAATATTTGTTATATTATTTTTGTTCTTTGGAAATGTCATTTCGATCTTACCATATCTATCGAGCCGCCTTTGACGCAAGTATAATTGTAGAGAAATCCTAATTTCTAGGCAAACTATAAATTACTAGTCCAAAGCAGATTACTAACTAGATATTATAGCAATGTATTTTCAGTATATCTTTAACGTATATGATTTGTATTCTTCTTTTGTCTACTATTTTATGATTTTTGTCTTAAATCATTCTTGTTGAGGCATTCTCACAAATTTATCAAAATTCGGACAGCTTATTTATTCCTATAGTAGTATTCTATTTTCGTGTTATTAACAATATAAAAATAAATTAAATTGAAACAAGAAAAATATTTGCTTAGTACATTGTCAATTTTGTAGTGTTGACTTGGTGGCAATGCTAATGCGTGTAAAAAACATTTTCCTGTATATTTTCGTAACATTATTTAAACGCACTTGTGTCTCTTAAATTACTAGCCAAAAATTTATAAAGTGTATGATATATTTTTAGGAAACCTGTTCATTTCGAAATGACAGATTGAGCAATAGTCGTTCACTTATATATATACATAGTGATCTTTTATGTTGAAATTTCAGAGCGTGTAATTTTCACCCAAAATTTCTTAGCCTTGTAATTTGTATTAAAAATGTTTTTTAAACGTTTCCATTTTTATGAAGATGTTGGAAATTGGGCAGGAAAAATGATGTATATCCAGAAGATGTTTCAACTTCGAAAAGATATACAATTGCAATATATTCTTCGTTTACCGTTATATCGATATATATTTTTCTACAATACAAATATCCTATTGCATAGTGTATATATATTTTTATACTGTTATTAAATTCGTGTAACATTGTACTTTTCGAGTTAGCTTACGAAAATAATATTGTAAGTTGCCAAGAGTGCCATACTCGATTCTAAGTAAATTTTTTAGTTTTCCCGAATAAATCTTAAAAAATAACATCCTTTAGAAAATATATGCCAATTTTTATTACGCTTGTTTTTATATAAGCACTCTAGGGCCATTATTATGTATAATATCTTGCCATAAAAATCCGGACGTTCATTTGTCACTTTCGTTCGTTGTAAAATTTTTGACCCGATATTCAGTATAGCAGATTTATAGCAAATAGTTTTCTTGTTCTACCCAGTATATATTACTCCCACTAACATTTAACCAATATAATATATATCAATACGTAGTTAGCTACGTTGATTTTCAGTGGTTTTAATTTGTGTGCGTGGCACGGTGCAACAACCGTGGAGAGGGGGAATACAAAACAAACAGTCAAATACAGCTTGGGAATCTATTAAAAATTTTCTTCCAGTTTCTATCGTCATCGTCGTCGTGTTCTTTGTCGCCTTGCGGCAAACGATTACACCTGCTAGAGACTTGAACTTCTCTGGCAACAGAACTAAATCAAATTCGCGAATATTTTCCATGCCGTCAGTTTGGCTTTTCGGCGGAACACTTTTTATGCAATCCGCATGTGTCTGAGAAATTTTCACGCGCGTGTAAACAAATTGTCGTGGTTTAGTATTGCTGAGGATTATTATAAATAAATTCTCCAGGTATCGTAGATAGTTAGAACATCATCTTTGTATCGTATTGGTTTGTGCTTAATTTAATAGTCCTGTCCATCAATGCTAATATTCAAATAATCCAGTCGTGTTTTTATTAGGATAAATCAATGGTTCGCTATTTTAATTTCACGAAAAAAAAAGGAATTATTTTTTAAAATATACAATAAACATGTAAAACGTAAAATTTCGCTCTTAACAATTTATCTAATTATAAAATTCATATAATGAAGATCATCAATACTATTTGCAATCTTTTATTAATCATGATTTCAAAATAATTCTTTTAAAATATATAAAAATATGTTATACTACAAGTTTTGTAATATTGTATTTTTCTATTTACGAATTGTGTCAACATTGCTTGATATTTTTTCAGCATTCCATATTTTAATCAGTAATAAAAGATATAAATTTTTATATACACCAATTTATTATGCAATGCGCTCCAGTTGGGATAATAGAATTTACATAATTAAACCATTTCCAGTTTGAATTAATTTGAATATGACCATAATTTTGTTCGAAACTTGTAGAGTTACCTTCATCATACTATACAAATTATCCTTTAAGAAAAACTTGCCGACACTTTGCATTTATCTTATATAAATAATTTATTTAGCACGTGGGGAAAGGTAGCGCCAATTGGCTCAGATTATATTGACATTAGATGTTGGAACAACATCAATTTGTCTTTGTGTGTTATTTCGCTATAAATCTACACTAATTGACATAGAATCAATTTCTTATCAACATCGAAGTGTGTAAATTACTTTAAGATATAGCTTTGATAATATACAGGCTCATTCCAGATCTTGGTTCTCTTCTAAGAATTACGAGTAAACAGCTACGATTTTTAACTAAATAATTCGATATCCCAAACAGGTCAAGGTTTTTAGGAATCTACTTATTCAATTATTATCTGTAAAGTTTCAACATCCAGGTTTTTCGTAAACATCTTTATAATCTATTTATAAGCGGCTTAAATTTAGAAAAAATCTTTACATGTAGAATTAATTGTATCGAAAATTCATGAAAGTTGCGTAAATGAAATTCAGTATCTATTTTCAAAATTGCTACTTTGAGAATCACGAATATATTACTCTCTACTCTACAACTTTGTATGGACCTCACGTTTAAAATGATTGCGTAACAAATTGTATTACAAATTCACTACTAAAATAAGAGATAAGGAAAGAAGTTGAAAATTTATTGATGGAATATACCGTGCAATTTCGTTACTAATTTGATTATTTAATAATTCATTTTTGGCATTAATGAATACAAAAGGAATGTTAATTAGCGAAAATTCGATTATATAGCACCTGTTGCTGTGCGATGTTGATATTTTAAAAGATATCACAAGACATTTATAAAATCAATTGAATTTCGTGCGATAAACTTTATTATATTTTGTCTTAAATCAAGCTATAGAAAATCAGACAGCTGTTATTGGAATTTCAGTTTTTCCAAATAATTTGTCATCTAGTATTGATTGATCCAAAAATTCAACTTAATAATATTCTTCCATTTCTAATCTAAACCTAAACAATTTGCATCATTGCATTGATTCCTTATTTCGCTACTTTAGCAACTCACAACTAGAACCATGTCTTAATAAAAGCAAAACGTGTTCCAACTAGTACTAATCAAGGGGCGCGTGCGCGTGCGTGTGTGCCATGTGACGTTACGTGTGCATCGATGCATCTCCCATCTTCCCTTGCACCTGCACCTGAACCCCCACCCTATCTCACCACATCACCCCCTCTTTTAACTGGGTGACGTGTGTTCTTTCGTTGATAATCCGTTATCAAAAACACATTCACCATATCGGTCGGCAGCGGTAATAGGGGCAGAGGCTCCTCAACCTCTTCGTCCTGTGGCGGCAGCTCGGGACGTAGGTTCATCATCATGAGTGGTGGTGGTGGTGCCGGGGAGCTGAAGATTCCCGAACTGCGGATAGGTACACCAGGAGGCGGCTCGCAACTCCTGGTGCCTCCTTCTTCGGCTGGCGGGCCTCGCAGAAGACACAGCTGGATTTGTGGGTAAGATGTTGGATGAAACATTTTTGAGGGATATAAATGCACAAAATTTTGGTCCTGTAAGCACGAATACGACGAAAGATGACTCGATTGTTAACAAATGAGCGATTTCGGATGTTTTCAGCGCACCAGCAAGAAAATCTGGTTTATTAGAAGTAAAAGTATTTTTTCTCATCTAAAAATTTATTTTATTTTTACAAGCACAAAAACCATTGTCTCCTTTTCAAACGAGCGCATTTTATGCCATTTCTAGCTCTTTACTGTTAATGTTTTACTAATTTGTTGGATTAAAATTATTTTTTATAGTAAGAAATTTCATGTTTATCCTGTAAGCTTCATGCTTACAGGATCAACATGAAATTTTCTGGAAACGTCTGAAAACGATTGTTTTTTTCTTTACAAAGGATCGATTTCCGATTTTTCTAACGCTCCAGTATCGACAGTCTGATTGATAGGAACTAAAAAAAAAATTTCTCTTCAAAAATTTCATTTTGATCCTGCAAGTACAAAAATGTATAAAAACCGACTGTTTGAACATCAGTGACAATAACGAAGGAGAAAAATATTCATTTATCTCAATGACTTGTGCAGTTGGTAAACTAAAATTATAAGATGATACAAAAATCTTTACATCAGCGGATAATTTGTATGAAAATAAAATACAACCGATTTTATTTTATTCTCATTTTTGGGCTGACTTTTAAAGTTTATTAAAAATCTCTTAACTTGTATTATATTCCATCGTCATTTCGATCATATCGTTTAGTGTTAGCTGTTTCTAAGAAGATCAAATATTCTGCTGTAAAGCTGCAATCTTTTTGATCTCATGTATATATTAGTTAGGAGTGAATTTGTGGACTAGAAAGCCGCTATATTTTCTGTAGTGGTACACCATCTGCTCTTCACTGTATTCATTTCCGTGACAAAACTTATCGCTTTAATTCAACTTTGAAAAGTCTAATTGCGTATCCGCAGTAGCTTTAGTGCGAATGGGCTCCGTTACAGTTACGGAAAAGTATTTAGATCATAAACAAACTATACCAAAAGAAGCAGTATGTTGCAAAAAAAAGTAGATTTTCATCTAATGTTTTGCACGCATTTGTTGTTATCAAGAAACCAGTGCAACTGGTTTTTTTTTTAAATATTTTGTAAATCTTAAATACACACATATTGAAAATGGCGTTGAAGACTGCATAAATTTAGCCTCAGAATAAACATCCAGCTTTGTGTGCTTGTCGTTAATGAAGAATTTATTGCGAAATTAATGGAAATTAGACTATTACTATTTAAATTCTACTTTTTCCATCATCACCTGAAAATTGTTGTCCTTTACTTTATATGCTCAATAAGAACCTTATACATGAATATTTTTCTTCTTCTAAAATGTAAGTACTGCATCTTGGCCTGTCTTTCTTCTTTCGTTAACTTGTCTCTAAATGATATTTCGCTATATATTTTCTCCTACCCATTAAAGCGATTGTGAGCGTGGTATGACAATTAACATTCAGCTTCAGTCATTCGCACTAAAGACATGAAGAGCTACCGTTCCTTGTACACAGGAGGGAAGGATCTGCCCTTGATTCAGTCTTCTATACGAAAAGGAAAGAGCCAGCTAATCTGTTAAAAGCGCTTTAAACTGTATAAAGCTTTTACACACCTAAATCTATCGCAGTCCGTGTTCTTTGTTTGTCCCCCACTCATCTCTGTCTTTGAATAGATTGAAAATGTATCTCTATTTTGTGACATGCAGAGGAGGATTGTACATAAATATCAATGAAATTTGTATCATGACTTTAGATTAAAGATATTTATGCTAGGGATGTTATAATCTAAAACTCATGGCTAAAAAATCTTGAAATATTTTTTAAAAGAATATATATTTATTTGGGAGAGTAGCTTCCTTCATCTATCTTACGAGCTATCTCTTATTTACTCTTGTCTCTTATTAACTAAATACTAAATATATTTTGAGTAAAATCGTTCTAGGTTGCATTTAAATATCTTTTTTTTTATATCATTTGGTTACATGAATTTATGATATACAGTCGAACTCGGTTATAACGTCATTGCAGGGACCGAGCAATTTTGACTTATTAACCGAGGTGACTTATTATCCGAGATAGGGAAGGGATGCAGATTTAATGAATTATATTTTTATTTCAATTTTATTTCAATTTTTAAACATTAAAAACATTTAAACATTTAAAAAAAAATCGGTTATCATTGTCTGCCTTTATCTAGAATTCAAAGGTTTTGTTTCTAAATCCTCTTCTATTTTATATAAATTATCTAAATGTAGACTTTTTTCTTCGGCTTCATAATATGCAATTAATTTACGAACAAGTAACAATGCTTCAGAGGTGGTAGGTTTTGGGTCTGGCATTATCTCTTCTTCTTCTTCTTGTTCGTCAGCTGATTTTTCATTTCTTGTTTACTAAATCGAGATCAGGCATTTCTCCAGTCGTTGGAAGGTCTTCATCCTTTTCGATAAATTATTTGGTCTTATAAATCTCAGATCTTATAAATTGTTTGAAGTGGGAATATCGAAAGATTGTATGTAGCCAATGTTTCAGAGGTAAATCATCTTCCTCGTCAAAATGATGGTCACATAAACCCGCATGCCGGAAGCAGTTCCTAATTGTAGCACCGATGACGTCCTTCCAGACATTTTTCAGAAATTTCAGAGCAGCAATTAGAGTTACTTTGCTCAAGTTAAAGTTTGCGCAGTTGGTTTCCATCATTTTCAAAACCAGTCTTTTTCTGTACACACATTTCAGGCTTCTTATTACTCCTTGATCCATCGGCTATAGAATACTGGTTGTGTTTGGAGGCAAAAACTTCAAAGTTATAAATTTCAATCCTAGTATGCGAGGATGAGGTGGATAATTATCTAAAAGTAGGATAATTTTTCTCTTTGATTTTTTGAGGTCCTCTTCGCAACGTCGGATTTCTTTTGCAAATAACTCGCTTGTCATCCAAGACTTCTTATTGGCTTCATAGGTCACAGGCAAGCTTTTTACATTTTTGAAGCATCGTGGGTTTTTTGAATTGCCGATCACTAACAAATCTTTTTTTTCAGTGCCGCTTACATTAGCACAAATAAAAACAGTGATCCTTTCTTTTGGCAGTTTTCCGCCAATGCATTTTTCATTTTTGAATTTTAAAGTGTGGTCTGGTGTCAGCTTGAAGAAGAGGCCTGTCTCGTCCCCGTTGGAGATGTCTTCGTTTTTAAGAAAATTCCGGATTTCTTCCCACTCATTTTTAATCCACGCACTAGTGATATTCAAATTGACGTCTTTGGCTTCGCCAATTAGTTTCCCAAAATTGATTTCATGTAGTTTTTCGAAACGCTCTATCCATGCCGGGGAACATTCAAAATTTTCTATTCCCAACAATTCAGCCAATTTTCCAGCTTTTACTTGGAGAATAGGTCCGCTTACCGATAAATTGAGGGTTCTTTATTGTTTAAACCAGTTCAATAAAGCATCATCTACATCCAAGTGGGTAGGTTTCCTCATTCGCTTCACACTTTTGCTTCCTTCATTTTCTTTGATTTTATTTCGAGTCGTCCATATTGAACCCACCGATGAGTTTACTAAGTTGAAATGCTTACACACTTCTCTTTTGTTTACACCGCTTTCTAACATTTTCACCACTGCCGGTTTTGTTTCTAAGGTTATTGCTCACGCTTAAGGCTTGCATTTTCGTTTTCTAAGAGATCAAACTCAAAACTGATTTGATGTTTCTGCTTGCATTTTGCTTGCAAGCTATTAAACAACCTCATTATTTGGTAATTACCAAAAAACCCGTCTAATCTCCTAAACGGAGGAAATCATAATGTCATCAACATAATGACTTATTATCCGAAGTCATAATACATAGAATATACGAGCCTTGGGTTGGGACCAAGCCATTTTGACTTACTAACCGAGTTGACTTATTAACCGATGACTTACTAACCGAGTTCGACTGTATCTATTAAAGTTTTTTTCTTTATATTAAAACATTTTGCCCAATAAAAAAATAAAAATAGACTTAGAAATTAGCTATACATATACCTGTGGAAAGTTGATTGATTTTTCGAATAATATACTAGTCGTAGTTTGATTTTAATCATTCAACAAAATGAGACCTGCAGAATTCCGAATGCAGAATTAATATTGTTATTGCTTTCGAAATTTCTAGTTCTGCAGTTATATACTGCCAAGTTGGTGTAGGACTTGCATCCTCCTAACTTCTTCATATGTGCAAACAAGAAGCGTAAATCAAATTAGCCGGAATAACTTAAACGTTTCTTACAAATATCTCGCCAACAAAAACACTAAAATGTCGATAAAACCAGAAAACCCAATCCCGTTAAGATTTCTATAGTTCAGCTTTGCAATTGTGCCATTTAGTATTATTCCTACATATCCGTCTAATAATATTACAGTCGTTCAGAAAGTTTAAATTGGCTATAAAATTCAAACATGACGCACGTCTAAAACTGACATTGAGCTGACATATGAAAATATATACGAGAGAGATTTTTGAGGAAATTAATTTATTTTGAAATGCACTCTTTCGAAAAGACTTACTTTGTTGTTATACAGACAAGCCAATATAATTTTTTTAATTTTAATTTTATTGATTATATAATTATTAGACATTTTATTATTCATTT
This sequence comes from Leptodirus hochenwartii, assembly GCA_947310635.1. Lineage (NCBI taxonomy): Eukaryota > Metazoa > Arthropoda > Insecta > Coleoptera > Leiodidae > Leptodirus > Leptodirus hochenwartii. The sequence continues at coordinate 6,294,445 of OX371176.1, read as the reverse complement.
ATGGATTTGGGTATGCGCAATATAATTTATGCTATGATCAAACCAAAATATCTTCCTTCATTTAACTTTTAATGGATTATATTCTCCGTTTGACAATTATTGATTGATCATCAAATTGTTTGATGTCTACTAAGATGAAACAAAATTTCCCTAATGAAGATTATAATAAATAATCGAAACGTTGCTTAAATTATACATGTGTTGTAATTTAAACGGTCCGAATTCCCATGACCTCCGAATCAATAAAATTGTTCTTATACATTATGACGCAAGTGGTATAAAGTTGACCCATTCACTTCGCTTACTATTTTATTAATACATTCCGGGGAAGAATCGTAAATTTCATTTCAGTGTGTACGCTTCTATATCACATGACACTTTGGTTCTATCATTCGTCTTCAGAACACATCTGCATGTTTATGTTTTCTGTCGCTTCTGATAAAAGGGCAAATTCATCAAGCTGGATACCAGCGTGTTCTATTTATCGTTTTTATTGCGTCCTTTTTTTGTTGGATTAAGCTAAATTCGATATTGCTGTAAAATTTATTATTGCCAAGTTTACATCTGCAAATGCAAATGTCAGATCCGATTGTATACTACGAAAATGGAATACCATACATTATATGGTACAAAGAGAAAAAATCATTTTTTTTTAAATTATCGTGCAAAATGTGACATTATATTTTCTGTTTCTTCATGTTAAGTTCTCAAAGCATTAAGTAGCTAGATGCGCATTGCGAAGGTTCTGCCCCCATCTTCAGTAGCACAAGATAAAACTAAATAAAATACCTTTGTCACGAATCGTGGTTGATATACTATTTATTGATGAATTAATATAATTGGCAAATTGGACGTTTAATTATTAAAAAAAGAACGGAAAATAAAGTCGACTAATCATGGTAGCAATTTAATTTTACGATATCTTTTGATATCTGTATTAATATGACAGATTCAGGTATAGATAATAATTCTTCGATCGATTTCATGTCGCGAGGAAAAGAAAAATTTTTATTTTATAAATTTCACATAAAAATAAAAAAGACGTACAAAATATTTGTATAAATAAAGAATAGTAATGCAGATTTCCGACTTCACTTCGATTTTTAAATATATATTTTTCATTATTAGAGTTAATAACACGGTATTTTAATTAAAGTTTAGAAATTGTAACTATAAGACAGTTACTATATTAATCATAATTTAAATCCACCATTAATAATGTATTTTATTTAGTTTTATCTTGTGCTACTGAAGATGGGGGTATAGCCTTCGAAATGCGCATCTAGCTACTTAATGCTTGTTACGGTATTTGGGTGATATTCTATACTATTATTTAACACCGTAGGGATCATTTTAAAAATACAAACAAGTCATAAATTTTTACATTTCCCAACTTCCCTTATGGTATGCAAATAAATCTAGATCCTTCGTATATTTCGTTGTTGTTCCTTCGTAATTAATTTATTTTGTGCATATCGCTAAAACGTATTCGTGCGTAGTCTAATAATAACCGAACGAACTGAGTCAGTCGATTTGAGAGTATTATCAAGCGCCAATATCATCAATTATGTCCGCCACGTCATGACCACCCAATTAGTACTCGTCATCAATCTAGCAACCGCATCTCTGCACCCTGTCGTACATGATGTGCCAAATTTTTTTTGCACGACGTAAGTTATTGTTTGATTTTTTTCAACGCATAAATATGCATATAGTTTAGTACAAATATGTACAAATGGACAAAGTATTTGTGAAATTTATGTATTATAAAATCAATTTGCCTGAAATTTTTATTACACAAATCGTAGGTTCTTCGTAACACATAAGAACCACTTACTTAACTAATATAAATATTATGCATTCATCCAGAATTAATTACAATGTCGGATTAATAATCGACACTAATTTAATGTAGTTGTTTTATAAATGACGGCTGATGAGATAAAATGCCTACTTTGAAGAAAAAAAAAAAAATATACATATATATATATATGTGTGTGTGTGTGTGTGTGTGTATGTGTGTAATATATAGAAAAAAAATATAATTTATATACTTTGTCTACAACTAATGTTATTTAATTTTACTGTTGTGCAAATTTCTCAAAACTAAACTATAGTACACGAATAAAAACATCTTGTACAATAATAGTTTTTAGAACTAGTACCTATATATATTGGTATGTTGTTTAGTACTTGGCTTATGTACACTATTAGACAATTATTGATCTTTTCATGCATGAAGATAATCAATTAGTTGGTCTTCATCCTCCAATTTGCTTCTGTTGTTGTTGAACCAAAATATTTTGCAAATACAGTAGCGATGGCAAACTGTAGGTCACCTTGAGGACCTAGTTCGTAGTTCGTAGTTCATTTCAATGTACCGTTCACGAACTATAGGTCGTGAACTACTACATCTTTTTAAAATGAACTAGTTCACGACCTATATGACCAAATACATGCACATACTGAAAATAATCTCTTTTTTTCTCAATATAAATATATTAAATGGTAAAAAATAAATAAATTGAAATATTACAATACTTATTTTGAATTAAGAATGAGGAAGAAAAGACAACAATGTTTATAATTTATACAAAACATATATATAAGGAAATATAATCTTCTCTAGGTACTCACGATTATTTATATTAAGTTCTAATATACTTATTGGTAGTTACTGATGAAAATGTTTACTACTTTACTAATAATTGAAAATTAAATGTACAAATTATAATAAAATGAACTAGATAGAATCGTTTTGTTTGGCGTTATAATTTATATTTTCTATTCCGAATCTTCTCTGTTCAAACTTCAAAGCTTTGATTTGATATTAAGTAATTGCATTGCACTCAGTATGAAATAGAAGAACTATAAGATTTAGATGTTTATTTTTGCATTATTGCAAAAATTTGCTATGGCATGACATATTTAAGAACATATTTAATCTTGCGAATATATTAATTATATTATGCCAAATGAAATCTGATACCAACATATAAATATTGCATCGAATTTCCTATTTCGTTCCGTTCACCAACACACTTTAGTTAGTTAAAGAGTCCGCAATCCTAAAGATTGGTTGGAAACAGCACGCCATGCCGATCTATCCTGAGCTAATCCCTTAATCTCCCTATAGCTATTCATCTCAACGTCTTCAACTATCTGACTCACATACTCCAATTTAGGCCTACCTACCCCTCTCTTTCCCTCCACTCTACCTTCTATGATCAATTGCATAATCCCCCCATGCCTAAGGATATGCCCTACTAATCTGTCTCTCCTACGCTGTAACACTCTCCAAATACTTCTCTTCTCCCCTACTAACTCTAGTACAGCTTCATTTGTTACTTTATCTTCCCAACCAATCCTCATCATCCTCCTATAACACCACATTTCGAATGCTTGTAATCTACGCTTCTCTTCCTTTCCTATAGTCCACGCCCCACACCCGTACAGTGCTACACTCCAAACATATACCTTCAGTAATCTTTTTCTAATACCCAAGTCAATATTTGATCTTAAAATCTGTTCCTTTTCTACGAATGCCTTCCTACCCTGTGCTATCCTACACTTTATATCTACCTTGCTTCGATTATCTTTTGTGATTCTACTGCCTAAATAACAAAAATCTGACACTTCTTCGATTCTATTATCTCCTATTGTGATCCTCATTTTTCTATTGCATTCCTTTTTGTCACACCTCATCACTTTAGTTTTACCTATATTTATTTTCATGTTAAAATCCCTAGTCAATACTGCCTGCATACCATTCAATACCATTTCTAAATTCTTTTCGCTTTCTTCCAATATAGCTATATCGTCGGCGAATCTCAACATATATATTTTCTCTCCCTGTACATTCACACCTACACTATACTCTTCTTTTACTTTGTTTATTGCATCTTCTATATATAGATTAAATAATAACGGTGAAAGTGTACATCCCTGCCGAACTCCCTTCCCTATTTTTGCTACCTCATCTTCCCCCTCAATTCTAACTAAGGCAGTTTGGTGTTTATATAAATTAAAAATTATTCTCCTATCCTTATAATCTATACCCGTTTCTTTTAAAATTCTAAACATTATGTCCCAATCTACATTATCGAATGCCTTTTCTAAATCTACAAAATCTACACACTTTATCACTAAATAAATGTTAGTACTGTATATGTAATGTATACTATACTGCATCGTTTACGAGTGGTTGTGATTCATGAACGGTTTAGTAGACGACGGGTTCAGGACCTAGTACAAGTACACCGTGCACCATGTAGTTCATAGTTCACGAACTAGGTTATAGTGACCTATAGATCGTTGTAAAACATCGTCACAGTACGCCCGTTATTTGATTGAACCGTTCAGAGTGAACGGTTCGCGAGTGAACCACACATCGCTAAAATACAGCATATATAGAATGTGAACAAAATCTTTTGCGAAGAATATCTTCGTATAGAATATTATTAAAATAAGACGATTTCTGGAAAATGTTAATATACGCTATATTTTGATAGTGGCGCTTGAATAAAATAAGTAGATAGTATTCAGAATGCATTCAGAATATGAAGAGGTGTTGTTCTTTAAACGGGTATTTAGTATTTGCGATTAAACGTGTCGTTTTCATTGTTCAGAAAACTAAGCTAGATACAATACTGACAGTTTATTGTATTATTACTTTACATATTCTGTAGCAATGTTTTACGTGAATATAAATTTCACGTTTCGTATGTAACTTGTCGCGTATTAAATTAGGTATAGTCTTCAGCAAATTAAAAATAAGGAATCAAGAAGCGACAAATCTTGTTTCTCCAAAATAGTCACATACATCCCTAGCGTCACGACCGCGTCACGTTCCGGTCAAGACAAATGACGGGCGGAGGTTGTCAGCGGTGTCCATTTGTCACTACGCTACGTTGCTTTGTCTTAAGGTAGATACAACCACCAATTTGGACGAACTACGGATCCCTCTGTGTCCTTTACCACATTGAACGTTTTCTCTTCTTCCGACTCTCTCATTTTTTGCTTCTCCGAAATATTCTATAGATTTTTTTTTACCATGCCCTTTTAAGATAAACGCATATTATAAATTTATTAAAATAGATATTAATTTATACATCTTTCCGTAAACAATAACTCGACACATGATTATGATGCAATTATAGTTTAGCTTAAGACTCTGTAGTGATTGTGACGTTACTGGAGTCGTGGTAGACTGTATAGGACTAAAAGAATGGTACAGATTTCGTGGTGACGGTGATCCAAATGTTACAACATAATTCAATAAATATTTACTACAATGAAAGTAAATGTGAATATTAAAAGAATCTTAGGACAACTCGCAATCGAGAATATCTCAAATAAAAGCTTTAATAGTCTCTAAAATTAAATCTCTGTATATCTGGCAACCTTTCGCTGCAACACTGTGTATATGTACAATACGCTCTTCATTTGTCATTTCCTTTTTTCTTTTCATTTCATTACATTCATCCCGAGGTTACGTAACCCCATGGTAACTTGAGATTTAAGACGATGTATATGGGACATGTATGTCTATTAGAGTCAGTTACATCCCGGGCAGGACCTGACTCGTAAACTGACCTAAATAAAATTGAATTAATCAGTGGTAAATCCGCTGTAAGAAGAATTTCTTACAAGAAAATAAAACGTGTATATACGTAGTATAGAATATCACCCAAATACCGTAACTTAAAGCATTAAGTAGCTACATGTACATTTCGAAAACACTTTTAAGTAATTTAAGTGAACTAATTTGAATAGGATGACCTGAGTTAGTCAAAAATATGCTCGGTTACAGCACTTTTATGTTTTATATTTAATCTAAAATGAGCTAAATGCTCCGTAGTAAATCTAGTTTCAATTGGTCTATGTGTTTGTCTTTAGCACAACTAGAATTATATATACATACATTAAATTTCAAAGTGTATATACGTGTAAAAATATAAATTCGAAAATAAGTTTACGTTAAGAAGTTGAAAATAATATTAAATGTAATCGCGTTTAATATTTATGATTAAATTTTCTTCTTAAATTAAAGCGAAGGTGATGCAAAACTATACTAAAGTATAATTATATTTATACGTAATTGTATTAATTAACAATATATTTTTAAACGTTAATAGTTCGGAATATATTTCAAAAAAAAAAAAAATTGAGATCTTCAAATAATTGATCGATTGTAGTTGTAAGTTTAATTATTAAATTTTCAGTACTTTTAATCGTATCATTTTTGAGAAAAGGACACCTAAAATGTTAAATTTTGTTATATGGTCAACGGCAATTGAAGACAAAAGATGCCGAATCGAACAAATACGACAATGAAAAGGAAAAACAGTAACTAATGAATCAACTATTGTTTTTATGAAACCCTGCAGTTGAGGTTACAGAACATTTCTATGTGAATAAGGGAAGGAAGAAAAGTAGAACGATTATAGACGATATATAACTGAGCTCAAAAGCTAGATTTAAGGTCACATTAGATGTAAAAAATTGCACTCTACTCACCACATTGGCAATAAATTGTAACAACGACTAGTTTAGTTGATTTACACCTCCAGCAAAGTTACTCAATTGATTTTAGTGAATTACAGAGTATTTTTGAGAGAATAATATAGTTCTTATTAGGAATTTAGTACTGAAATAAAGTTACTGTTTAAGAAAAGTGTGGATCTAGATTAGAGCGCATAGGCGGCAATAAGAATTAGAACATTAGAACATTAGAAAAATTTACATCTAAGCAACAGAGCAATTAATTTTCTTGAAATAACATTATTGTGGCATATAACAAGTAATTAAGATTCTGACTGTGTTTAGTATTTATTTCAATCATTTCATGCAGAGTGCGAACGAAGTCTAGTAAATACAATTTTTGTATTAGAATTAACTGAAGAATGTCCTCATTTAATTATTTACCTCATTTCCGGTACACTTTATATAATAGGAGCATTGTCATTAGATCGGGATATTTACTCGGTGAATCAACATTGCTGGTGTAATTATTATCCTTATTGATTTCCACTGGAATAACATTTAAATGGTTGCTACAAGTGCGTACTCGAACTGGAGGAAGTAATTATATATGGCGCTACTGGCTATAAATCTAAACGCTTTTAAAGATGGGAAATTATAAAGTATCAAGTGTTTAATAGACATTATAGAGTCAGTTATATTAAAGAAGTTATATATTGATTAACGTATTAATGCAATCAACTTTAATAAGTCACTAGGATACATATTTATAATCGGAATTTTTTTACAAAGTTTTTCCAACTAACTCTTTGATGAATTTTGTTTACTAAAAGCTATATTAGTTTATAGAGCATAAGATAAAGTGTTTCTTCTACAATTGAGTGATATTTACTGAAGGAACAAGTAACAAAGAATAACCTTTTAGAAAGTTGCAATTTGTTCATCGTGTGAAAGAGAAGGAATCTTATTTGCACGTAATTCTATTTTAAAAATATTCCTGCAGTTCAAATCTACTAACATTATATATTTGCAACTTCTAATATCTATAGAAAAATTAATATATTAATGCTTGTTAAACCCGTTTTTCATTTCTTATTATATATTTGGATTTTCTTCTTTTTTCGTACTTGCTCATTTGTCGTTATATTTTTTGCGTTATTTATTTTTTAGGTGTTTTGTTTACCTCAAACTTCTCGATTACTAAATAGACAGAAATATATTTAGCATATTTGCACTCGTATGATTTATTTTCGCGCAAATTATGAATTAACAATCCTTCAGATGTGTCCATCTCTATAACGCAATTTTGTCCTGAGTGAGTTTAGATATAAGATATTAATTTTATGGGTAAAGCTCTCCCATTAACTATGTGTAACATTACGTAATGTGGAATATTTGTTGAATAAATTCAATCTTCCTGTTAGAAATGTGGTCTCTACCTCATTAAATTTACCGTTTTGTACAACGCATAATCGACCAAACTCAAAGCGTATATCATTATGTGAAAAGATCACAAATGTTATTGTGAAAAATGCTATTGTGCTAGTTTTATCAACATGCTTTGGAAAGATTTTAATGAACGAAGTAAGCAATTAATTATACATCAGGATTAAGGATATATTGTTTCATTTAATAAAGTGTTCTTTGTATTATTAGGAAAAAAGAACAACATCGAATTTTTTTATGGTAAAAAATCTTTATATTTTGTATATCTATTGAATATGTACGTATATATAATCTACGAAATTATTTAATATATTCTTCAGCTCTTTTTCACCAAATGCTTCTGAAAATAATTATTTCGATACACAATTAGTTTAATAAAAGTCATCGAAATTCATTGAAAATTTGTTTCACTTTTTTATGATTACTTTCCATGGAAAATGAACTTAGAATTAAAATACTATATATACTTTTCATATGAAATATAAATTTGCCACTAATTTACATTAATTCCTCTTTGGGGGTAAGTTTTTTATCGACACAATGCAATGAATCTCCTAACATTAGATTGTTTTTTATTTATAAAACAAAATATTTTTTCGTTAGTGATTTTATTAGCTTTAAACACCTCCTTGAAAAAGCTAATGAACTTTTCAAACTTGGTGCGTATTTTTGTGGATAATAAAATTTGGATCAGTTAAAAGGAATATTTTTCAGCCAGTTTTATGATTTTGTAACAAGAGACAACCGCGGTGGTTTTTCAAATTTATTTAGTTGGTCTTTGGAATTGTTTCTTCAATGAAATTTTATTTCTCAAACGTCTATTTGATTGCATTGCTCCTATATTTGATTATTATCATTCCAGAAACGGTGTCTGGGATATTATAAGAATTTATACAAATAATTCCACTTTTTTCTTTTGACTTTACCTGAATGTAAAAATCAATAACATTTATATACAATCAAAGTGTTTTCACCGAATTTCGAAGTTTCTCATAACATTCTTATGCTGCAACGGCGTCTTTCATCTCCGTTCGTCATCCCTTATATAATGTACAGAAGAACGACGTCTGGCGTCGAGAATAGCGTCAACCATCATTCATACAACGGATGGCGTCTTTATTCACTTTCTGGTTTTCTTGTACGTTGTTCGGTTGCTACAATCACGCAAGAGCATAATACGTCAACTACGAAAGAAAATATAGATATTTAACAGAGTGAAAGGTATTTTTTTATTATTTTTTGGTTTATGTATGAAAAGATATCATCTTTAGCTCGCAGCAATGTTATAGGTCGATTTATTAATTTCTATTCCTGATTATTATATAAATAAATGAAATATCAAAAATTGATTCGAGATTTATCATAACTGATGTTGTTACAATTTTATTGCATTTAATAAAACAAATTTGATAACTAGTGTCCATTTAACAATCAAATATTGATTCATAATCGAACATACCTCTTGAATTTTTTTATTACGCTTAATTTAAAAATCACTGCTAATTTTGCTTTTGAATGGCTCTTGGAAATATTAAATTAAATACAAATTTTATAGAAAAATATCTCAGAATTGACAGTCATTAATATTAACCCCCTTAAATCGTTTATTCTATATAAAATAGTTTCTTAAAAAAAACTTCAACAGCTATTTATTTCTTTTCGATAAATTATTGTGCGAAAATACTGCTTTTCTTGAAAATTATTGTGGAAAACGTTACATTCCTTTAAACTGTTCTCCTTTCTTGTTCCGAGGCAATATTTCGATTCAGTTGTCGCAACTAGTCAAGGAGAAATGGCTTGTCTTTTCAATAAATTGCACACGTACGTTATGGATGGTGGTGGTCATACCGCAAGTCCTTCAGAAGACCACATGATTGATGTCGAAAAAAGATGCATATATGAAAATAAACTTCAAATAGAAAGGTCGCTGAGTATTTTTGAAATTAGACTTCCTGCAGTATTTATTGTGAAAGATATTCATTGTTTTTATGTACTTTTAAAAATTAAATTCAAAATTATCGGGAATTTAAATAACAGGGGGGGGGGGGGGCTCTACAAAGACGTAAAAAAATATTAAAGCGACATTAATAGTATTTTAAAAATCCATTAAATAATACTAACTTAAAATCATATTAACGTTGACACAATAATATTTTTACTATATTAAATAAGTAATTTTAAAATATATCCTCAGTAATTACAAAAATACTGTTATATGGGTTATAACATAAATAATTTGTTCGATAATGTGTATACAATTCTTCTGGGTACATTCTGGATAAAGTACAAGGAAAAGTAGAACCCCTTTAAAAAATTGATTTGATATACTGGACAAATTATTCCTTTTAATTCACTGTCTTCACCAAAATAAACATAAAAATTCATCGCAAGATTAGAATATTTTTCGTTTGAAAGGCAAAAAATGCATTTATAAAACCGAGGATGAAACGCTACTGTATTTATTATTTCGCGCTTTTTTGTACAATTTTGTTCCGAGCATGACGTTACAGTTTAAACGTATTTTTGTGTATTTTATTACAATAAATCACATGATATTCTCCATTATGAAACTTTAATGGCTAATCTCTAGAGATGGTAAAATTTTCACCCGTTATATTATTATATCATTTCACAAGAACTACGTATACGTTTAATATGATTGACAAAATAAAAGTTATGTGAATAAAATTTTCATGAATTCGCAGCTTTCAAACATTTTGAAAATACGAATTAATTTAATTACGTTTTCAATGGTAGTTTTTATTTTTAATGTGTCTGCATTATTTTTATGCAACTTCTCACCTCAGATTTTATAATCTTGAAAAAAAAAGTTTTATTTAATATACAGTAGTGTGCGAATTAATGTGAACAACAAATTAATTTTAATTTTTTGTACATTATTATTATTTCACAGCATTATACAACATTATTATTTCACATTTGACGTGCGTATGGTGCCATTCATCTTAATCTCAAATTAAGTTAATGTATTCGCAATTGTCAAAAGGTATATTTAGTGGTACATGTATAGCCAGGTAATTTTGTATTGTTTTGCATGATGGATATTACGCCGAGGAAGCGAAAGAAGATTGTAACATTAAGTGAGCATACTTCCATGACACAGAGAAACATTGTAGAAGAATTTGGTGTGAGTTTGGGGGCAGTAAATAAGATCCTAAAACAGAAAATCGAAACTAGATCAGTTGAAGTTCAGAGGAAAGGAAAATGTGGGCGAAAGAGGAAGACAACTGCGAGAGATAAAGCATTTTTAATCAGGAATAGCAAAATAAATCGTAGGAAAACAAGTTTCGACTTACAACAAGATTGGCCACTTCTAGAGTCAAAATCCATGATTTTCCATCCATCCATGATTCATCCAATCCATCCATCCATGATTCGACAGTAGACAGTACGGAGAAGGCTCTTGAAATCGGGAAGAAAAGCACTCAGACCTCAGAAAAGACAATTGCTCACTGCTCCAATGATGAAGAAAAGGCTTCTTTGGGCTATAAAATATGCAAGTTGGACTGCAGATGATTTGAGGAATATGTTGGTATTAGATGAGGCACACTTTTTAATGCAGGGGCAGTGGTCACGATATGTCAGAAGATCAGACAACGAACAACTAACAGCGGCCCATATTGACCAGTGAAACATCCCCTGAAGAAGATGTTCTGGGGTTGTTTTTCTTACATGGGACCTGGAGCTCTTGTGCCAATTGAAAGAATGATGAATAGTGACAAATATAAACAGTTACAGGAACGTAAACTAATCAGCAATTTGGAACAAGTTATTCCCAACGGTGAAGCAATTTTTCAGCAAGAATCAGCTCCGTACCACAAATCAAAGAAGATGATGAAATATTTTAGGGAAAGTAATATTACCTGCCTGAGAATTCACCAGATTTAAATCCCATGGAAAATCGGTGGGCTATTTGCAAAGCTACGCTTCGAAAGATGGACTGCAGAATAAAAAATCTGATGCTAGAAGCAGTCATTGGAGTGTGGTTTCGGGACGAGCTGTTACTGGAAAATTGCAAGAAATTGGTCGATTCTATGCCAAATCGAATTCAACAAGTAATTAATGCTAAAGGGGCGCACACTTCCTACTAAAATAAGGTGTTATTTGTACGTAATTACCTGTTTCTAAAATTTCATAAGTAATAAATCCCTTTTTTTCAAACATTTCACTTCTGTTCACATTAATTCGCACACTACTGTATCATGGTATATCGTTTCATTAAAAATATTTCTGGACAGTGTCCAAACAGTTGTAAAAATATATTAAATATATTATCCTTGAAGTTATGCAAGCAGATCTAGATGCTGATTTGATATATTGTTTTCGTATGTATTTTAGATATCGATATTTTCTCTTATTCATGATCATACCATCTCTAGGAAAAGCGCTTTGTTATAACAATGAGAATATATGATAATGATTTTAATGCACATTATACTATATAAATCTACATTTAACGAACATTTTAACTCTACATTTTAACTAAACCAAATTTAGTATTATATGCACTAATATTTATAGATGGCAAGTAACCTTTTATTTTTTATTTTTTTGTTGCAAAACCACGAACACTAAAATTAATACACATTTTGGAATTTTATATATATATATATATATAGATATATATATATATAGTTAGTTAGAGAGTCCGCAATCCTAAAGATTGGTTGGAAACAGCACGCCATGCCGATCTATCCTGAGCTAATCCCTTCATCTCCCTATAGCTATTCATCTCAACGTCTTCAACTATCTGACTCACATACTCCAATCTAGGCCTACCTACCCCTCTCTTTCCCTCCACTCTACCTTCTATGATCAATTGCATAATCCCCCCATGCCTAAGAATATGCCCTACTAATCTGTCTCTCCTACGTTGTAACACTCTCCAAATACTTCTCTTCTCCCCTACTAACTCTAGTACAGCTTCATTTGTTACTTTATCTTCCCAACCAATCCTCATCATCCTCCTATAACACCACATTTCAAGTGCTTCTAATCTACGCTTCTCTTCCTTTCCTATAGTCCACGCCTCACACCCGTACAGTGCTACACTCCAAACTATATATATAAAAGTAATTTATTGGAAATGAATTTGCACATTAAACTGTGTATTATATATTTTAATAATTAGTAAGTAAATGTTATTCTATTTTCTAATTTCCAAATGCCCACCGAAATATTATATTTTGCGGTATTTATAATTTTAATAAATTTTAAACGTCAATTATCACTTCGTAAATAATTAACACTTCTAATTGCTATTTACAGCTTTTCACAAAAATCCTTTCATTTTAATAAACCAATTTGAAAAATATGTACAGTATTTTTTACATATTTCACGAAACCTTTCACAATTCATAAAAAATTGGCACAAACATCACGAATTTAGTTAATAACTCGGTAAATACATGAATTATTACATTTTCTTAAAATATTGGCCCAGGCAAATTTTTCTAAAAATAATTTGTTTTATTAGAAAACATTAGTAAACTTTTTTTGAAAACTAATTTCATATTTACAAATATGTTCGAAAAAATCTCGTTATATTCTCTCCAAAAATGTAATCATATAATATATATAAATAACATTTACAAAATCTGTTATTTAGCTATTTAGCTTTCATGCATTATGAAAATGAAAACCGCAACATGAATCATTTAATAGCTAGATGCGCATTTCGAAGTCCATGTCCCCATCTGCAGGTAAAATACCTTTGTCACTCAAGGTGATTCATACACAATTGCATTGCAGATGGCGGTATGACCTTCGAAATGCACATATCGCTATCAATTGTTATGTATTTTCGTAATACAATATTTTCTCAATATTTGAATAAAAGTAGGAACGTATTGCCTTATTCCGGGTACTTTTCTTTTATCAGAACAATAATATATGGTTGCTGGATTATAATCATTCTTCACCTTGGATCTTTCATCACATGTTGGCATCACAACGTTTTCATTACGTGGCATTTTTTATAAATCATTTTGTTTCCATTTAAAAATTATAGTTTCTCGCAGTTTCTATACAAATTTAAGGGTTACAGACTTACAACAATCGATACAAATTTTTTAATCAAATTTTATTAACGTGCTAAAATATTGTGGTATAAATGCAATCTTCTAGTTCTCTAATTGCGTCAAGTGCATTTCTTATAGTTTATTTGAAGTTTTTGTGCAAAACTGCTTCTGAATCGAATGGGATATGCTTTAATTGATTGCAATGGAATAATTTATTTTTATTTATGATATTTCTTGCATTAAAATATGTTACCAAATACGGAATAGTCTCATATAAATTATTGCACTTTATTCGGGGAAAAGCCAGGTATTATAAAACTTACCAATTTTCGTATTTTCCGTTTCGTATATTTTCCTTATATCTTTCACCGCGTTATATAACATCCCATTGTTCTATTGCGTATAATACGAACCTCCTTGCTATTTTATACCAACCCTTATAGCCATTTAATTTTGGATGGCCCAAACTATAAAAGAACATTTCCACTTAACTTGAACTTTTCAAATAAAAGCTTGTTTTATCCACTTTATTTTATACTAGATTTTGTAATAAAAGTAATTGCCTTTTAATATGTGCACGGACAGTGGAAATTTTTCAATGAATATTTCAAAAATTCATTCACCCTGTTGCAAGCAACAAAAATTAGAAGTTTTTCTTTCATACAGTCTTTTTTTTTTATAATTATTTGTTTCAAAATATATTTTCGGTATCTACTAGCTATCAGAAGTTTAAAATATTTTTATAATGTAACATTAAATTAATATAGCTCATTAATTTATCGTATTACTCATTAAATATGACTTAATATACGTAATCGTGAATTACAAAATTCTTCAATGCTACCATCATTTGTGCAAACTATTTTGCTATTCACTAACTGACCCAAATCTTAAGTTTTCATAAGCTTTTATTACATTACAAGCTTTTATTTCACTTCGCTTGTTTGTCCATTCGCTAATCTTGACCCACTTCCACACATCCGATCGACTTGAACTTTTTCACACGCAGTTCCAATGACAATACAATATTTTCATGTCTTCTATTTGATGTCAGGAAAGCAGATACCTATCGAAACTCCTCAATTGCAAAAACTAGGCCTACCGTGAGTGGGTTCATCTTGCTCAGCTCAGCAAGTTTCCACATGGTAAAGCTTGTTTTAAAAAAAAATTCTTTTTGCTATAGCTTATTCTTTGCTATGATTGTTTGTTGGTTTTCTGTACTATTCTTTGAAAAATGTTTCATCGATTTCCCCAACATTTTTTTATTCAACTCACGATACTCATTAAAACATTAATTGTAAAGCTTTTTAACTAATTTTGCGCATACTTTTGACATTTATTATCTCTATTGAACATTTACGAATATTGATTTGACTAACAAAAGCAATACTTTAAGTATATTTATTATGGGACATTCTTTACTATACGCTAGGGGAATTTGGGAAAGTTCTCTTTGCATCCAAAGTTTATATAACTAATAACTTATTCAACTACGGTTTATATCTAGTCTTAGAAGAGGCTAGTACATTCTTGGACAATGAAAATCAACGATGAGGTTCGCTTTAGTAACGTAATCTTGCAAATCTTACATTGTAGTTTTTTGTTTGTTATAAATCTATTTTGAAATCGTTGAATATTTATCATTTTCAATGTTCGTTATAAGATATAGATTATCAATCAAATAAATTATATTTCGTCATAAGGGCATGATTTTTTAGTGTCTTCAATTAATTTCAATAATAAGTACGTTACATTTTCTTCAAAATCTCCTTTTACATTTATTTTGCACCAGTTAATAAATAATCTTCTCGGTGATTTTTCTTCATATCAATAATGCCCCTGTATTGATTATATTAAGTAATCGTTTTTTAATTATAAACTGTTTGTCTTGTAGAATTGGAACTTCTATTTTCAAAATCCATTCAAAAATGGTTACATATTAATTCTTCATTTAACAATATGCATTTGAAGAATTCAATAGAGATTATGACCCTTCGAAATCCGTGTTTTTAATTCGGAAATGAGGAATGTAATAGCCTATAAAATTGATCGACCCGCTTATATCAAACTAATCAATTTATATATTTTTTGAAGTGATACTTCTATAAGGGCAAATTGGCCTGAATGTCACGAAATGTGAAACGCTTCAGTGCCGAATAGTGAAACATGCTACGCGCATGCGCCGCGTGTAAAAAGTGAAATGTAGAAAAAGACAAGTACAGACAGAGTGCGAGCCTTTAGAGAACGGAAGAAAGCGAATAAACCGCCAAGAAAAGTGCCAACAAGTACCTTGGAAAGAAGTAGAGAGTATCGAGCCAGGCAAAGGGCGTTAAAGAAACACGGTGGACAACATAATCTTCCAACGACATCAAATACACTTGATGAATCGATACCGTCGTTAAGTGAGGACGCAGTGAGTGGTATAGAGAATTTGAACGCCACTGATTCATTACCCGTGAAGATACACGCGGTATGAGAGATCAACGAAATAAATCCGATACAGCTAAGCGAGCCATCGACAAATAGAAATGCACCCACTAGTGCAGCATACACAAAATCCACATTCTTTCAACCTGCTCATCGCGAATTTGATAAACAATTTTTCAATAATCCGCTAGGTACAGTGTGATCGAATATCGAATAAAAAAAATCGTTAACAAATGGAAAAAAAGGCAATATATAAAATCAACTTTTTCTAGGAGCTAAGAAGTTTCATTTCAACCGCGTGAGAGTCTCACGCATTTTTTTAATACATTTTGAAGATGCCACCACAGAAGACTTATTAACACAAAAATTTCTCACAAAATCACAATCCCATGTCGTATTTTTTCAATGAATATTTATAATTCGATAGCGACTATAATACAAAAAAATTTCGAAATTGATTCATCAGTTCAGCGACTGAATTTTTTTTTGTACGTTTCTTACGATTTAGTAAGTAGTCTTTGTTTGATGATTTGCAGTACTATTGTATTTCTTTTGGGAGTACGTATAGTGGTACTTATTTCAACAAATTGGAAAAATCTAGCTTATTTTGAAAAGATGAATTAGTTCATTCCAAGTTCTACTTGTCTTCAATGGTTGTAGATTATATTTTTTCAGTCATTCTATAAATTTCATATCGTAAGATTTTTTGCAGAATTTTCACTATGCTCAAATAAACATTTAATAACTAGGTACATAATAATAGTATAGTTGAATATTTGTTTTAGAATTACTAATATTTGTCTTGGCTTTATTAATGTACATCGATACGTTTAATAACTTTATCGAACGTTAATTTAGCCTAGCTTACAATACTATATAATTCTTCGTCCTTCAGTGTACATATACACATTTGCCATGGCGTAGGTCGGACCATTGATCCACCTCTTGCTAGCATTGCCACCATCAACGACACTTTGCTGTGCAGAACTGCATCTTCTCTTCAGGTGCAGTCCGCCTACACGATACTTGTTGGTTCTGTTCTGTATCTACACTATGCCAGCTGTACAGTTGCAGCTGCTACTTGGCCTGCTAGTTTATTCTCTTTTCCCATCTGATACCTTGCAGGATTGTTCGGAACACACTGGAGCATGTTAGGAAAAGATTAGTGTAGTTTAGATGTAGAGGCAAAATAAAATACGGGAGATTTAAGGACCGGGAATGTGAAACGTAGATTAGGGAAAGAGGTAATATATGTAATGGCTATTTGTTTTCATTAAAATAAATTAAGGAAAGGTTTTGCTCATCGTTTAACGTAATTTTTGTAGTTCTTAATCTTTATTAGTTTGTTGATAAACAATATTATATTATATTATATTTATTATATCAATTTTTGTCTTGCATATTATATTTTGCCTTATAACATTATTAATTCTCTTCTCGTTAACGCTTTTAGAGCGTTTTATCATTTTACAATTAGAAATTAATATTTTCTCATTTTTATATTCAATTCGTTAATTATTAGTTAACTTTTGATATTAGTTTTGCGAGTATTACAGAGAACTTCTGCCTCATAATAATGCTATGGAAAAATAGGAATATTACTCCTCAATCTGTAAATCTAGAAGATGAAAATGACAGTTTATAAATTTGTCGATTTCTTTCCATATCCCTTAAAATTTACGTGACATCGTATCCATTCGAATTCCGATGCACATGAACAAGTGTTGGACTAAATAGTAATTATTTCTTTTGTTTCTCCGGAACAGAAAACTGAAAAGATATAATAAAAAAAAAAGGACTGCATAATTCCTATATATATTTCAATCGATGTGTAACCAACTTTTATAACATATTTAATCATTCATAGCACGGACCAATTTGATTCCGGATCAGTAAAATTTACCCGCTAAATAACTAGTTATGCTAGTAGGAATAGCAGCCCGATTTTCCCGACTTTATCCAGGACCAGTCACAAATTTGCAGCTCGCCTAACTCCTAAACATTCCTGTCCTGTCTGCTACATCCCATTTCGAAACCTACTTTATGTTTTGATATTGCTGTATCAAATTAAGAACATTGCATAGAAAGAATACAAAAATTTAATAGTAATTAGAAATGTTTTAGCAGTTTTATTTAGGTTTTTAATTGCTACAGTCTTCTATAATTGCTAAAGAAATAAATTCGGAAGTGATATGTAATTTGAAGTTATTACAGCTTTGGAAAAATAGACTCGTAGGCATATTCTTAGACACGATGGTGTTATGTAATTATCTTCTAACTTATAGAAGGTTAAACAAGGGAAAGCCTCTATAGGCAAAACCATGTTAGAATACACAAATCACTATTTATTTATTAGAATAATAGGATTTTTACAAATGGTGTTTAAACATAAAATAATTTTAGTTCATCTTTAATAAAAAAGCGAGCAGCAATATTTTATACCAGATCTAATTTTATTAAGTAATATCAACGTACGTGAGCATACAAAGATATTTTTGTAATAAAATTAAGTTTCCCAAATATATACTATAGAACATGCCAATTAAAAAAATCGTTTGAAAAAATATACGCAGATATTGTTGAAATATTTTAATACCTCGAAAAATATTGCACACATTTTATTACACTACGTTTTAAGTATGATATAACTGAAGTGAGTTTATGGTTTAGTGGGTATATAAATTTTACCGCATAGCCAGAATTTTTAAAGCGTAGATTAACCTGAGATTAAACGGAGCAAATATAGAATGGAATTATGACCGAGACGACAAATGATTTAATTTAGATAACGAAAATTAATTACCGAATTAAACAATGTTGAAATGAGATTTTATATACGTATACGTGCATATGAAATTCTAAATATGAAACTTTGATATGCAAACAAACCGAGCATTTCTTAAGGCCCTAGAGTACCATCACGGGTACTCAGATTTGAAATTTACAATTTAACATCTATAAATTGCATTTACAAGAAATTTGAAAATATCGATCCAAAAATGAACGAGTAATTTGTAGAATAAATGACACTGTTTTTATTATGGCATATAAAAGTACTCTATCCGCTTAAAAAAAAGGCATATGTTTAGCAGCAATTTTTGAACTAATTAAATCTTTTTTTCAAAAACGACAAGCTTAGGAGCAATTTAACATCTATAAACTGTAATCACAAGCAATTTGAAAAAAATCTATCCAAAAATGAAGGAGTAATTTGTAGAATAAATGACACTATTTTTCTTATGGCATATAAAAGTGCTCTATCCGCTTAAAAAAAAGGCATATGTTTAGCAGCAATTTTTGCACTAATTAAATCTTTTTTTCAAAAACGACAAGCTTAGGAGCAATTTAACATCTATAAACTGTAATCACAAGCAATTTGAAAAAAATCTATGCAAAAATGAAGGAGTAATTTGTAGAATAAATGACACTATTTTTCTTATGGCATATAAAAGTGCTCTATCCGCTTAAAAAAAAGGCATATGTTTAGCAGCAATTTTTGCACTAATTAAATCTTTTTTTCAAAAACGACAAGCTTAGGAGCAATTTAACATCTATAAACTGTAATCACAAGCAATTTGAAAAAAATCTATCCAAAAATGAAGGAGTAATTTGTAGAATAAATGACACTATTATTTTATGGCATATAAAAGTGCTCTAGTTAGTTAAAGAGTCCGCAATCCTAAAGATTGGTTGGAAACAGCACGCCATGCCGATCTATCCTGAGCTAATCCCTTCATCTCCCTATAGCTATTCATCTCAACGTCTTCAACTATCTGACTCACATACTCCAATTTAGGCCTACCTACCCCTCTCTTTCCCTCCACTCTACCTTCTATGATCAATTGCATAATCCCCCCATGCCTAAGAATATGCCCTACTAATCTGTCTCTCCTACGCTGTAATACTCTCCAGATACTTCTCTTCTCCCCTACTAACTCTAGTACAGCTTCATTTGTTACTTTATCTTCCCAACCAACCCTCATCATCCTCCTATAACACCACATTTCAAGTGCTTCTAATCTACGCTTCTCTTCCTTTCCTATAGTCCACGCCTCACACCCGTACAGTGCTACACTCCAAACATATACCTTCAGTAATCTTTTTCTAATACCCAAGTCAATATTTGATCTTAAAATCTGTTCTTTTTCTACGAATGCCTTCCTACCCTGTGCTATCCTACACTTTATATCTACCTTGCTTCGATTATCTTTTGTGATTCTACTGCCTAAATAACAAAAATCTGACACTTCTTCGATTCTATTATCTCCTATTGTGATCCTCATTTTTCTACTGCATTCCTTTTTGTCACACCTCATCACTTTAGTTTTACCTATATTTATTTTCATGTTAAAATCCCTAGTCAATACTGCCTGCATACCATTCAATACCCTTTCTAAATTCTTTTCGCTTTCTTCCAATATAGCTATATCGTCGGCGAATCTCAGCATATATATTTTCTCTCCCTGTACATTCACACCTACACTATACTCTTCTTTTACTTTGTTTATTGCATCTTCTATATATAGATTAAATAATAACGGTGAGAGTGTACATCCCTGCCGAACTCCCTTCCTTATTTTTGCTACCTCTTCTTCCCCCTCAATTCTAACTAAGGCAGTTTGGTGTTTATATAAATTAAAAATTATTCTCCTATCCTTATAATCTATACCCGTTTCTTTTAAAATTCTAAACATTATGTCCCAATCTACATTATCAAATGCCTTTTCTAAATCTACAAAAGCTATGCAAGTTACCTTTCCTACCCTCTTTCTTTTTTCTACTACCGTTCTTAGTGCTAGAATCGCCTCTCTCGTCCCTCTGTTTTTCCTAAAACCAAACTGATCTTCTCCTAGCCTTTCCTCTACTTTATTTTCTAATCTCCTATAAATAATCTTTAACAATATCTTCGATGCATGTGATAGTAGGCTAATGGTCCTATAGTTCTCACACAAATTAGCTCCTATTTTCTTCGGCATTGTTACTATTCTACTACGCTGAAAATCCTGTGGTACTTCTCCCTTCTCATATATTTTACAAACTAACCTATATAATCGCTCCTGCATTTTTTCCCCTGCGTGTTTTATTAATTCGGCTGGTATCATATCAATCCCCGCTGCTTTGTTATTCCGTAAATCATTTAATGCTCTATGAAACTCTGACCTAAGTATGCTAGGACCTAAGTCATCCTCATCTATCTGTTCCACACTTTCTAGCTCCTCCATGTCCTGCCTACCTTTATATAAATCTTCAAGATACTCCTTCCATCTTCTAGCTTTTTCCTTATTTTCTGTGAGTTCCTTACCCTGCTTATCACATATTATGTTACCCTTTGGTTTTACTTTAGAAAAATGTGACTTAATTTTCCTGTAGCCCAAATCTACTTATGCTCTATCCCCTTAAAAAAAGGCCTATGTTTAGCAGCAATTTTTGAACTAATTAAATCATTTTTCCAAAAACGTCAAGCTTAGGAGCAATTTAATCTCTATAAACTGTAATCATAAGAAATTTGAAAAAAATCGATCCAAAAATAAAGGACTACTTTGTAGAACAAATGACACTGTTTTTCTCATCGCATATAAAGCTAAAATTGTACGCAATCTAAGTTGAAAAATATACAAACTGAACTTATGACTTAATTTTAATACGCGGACTTTAGATGGGGTAGTTATTTTCTGCCTACTATTTTCTAGAATAATTCATTTTATTGTCTTCTTGAAATTAACGTTTAATGCTTTTAGTTTTTTTCTTCAATTTCGATCTAATGTCAGTTGAATACAATACAAATGTATTTGGTATTTAGTTATCTTTCAAGATGTACTCTAAGACATTAATCATACAGTTCTTGAGCTCTAGATTATATGCAACATCAATTAATTCACACCACTAATGGCTTCGAGTTTACAAGATTCACTGACTTATCGAATTTTATATATGGACTTGGTTCTTTACCAGACCATTATTAGCTGTACATAATATTGCAGATTCTTTTATATACCAGGGATGTATTATTAAAATCACATAGCGAAATTCCGTCAAAATATACACAATGATGTTCTTAGTTTCTATATTGCAATAATACTTTTGAAATAAAGGAAAACTCTCGTATATGAGTTACAAAATATTTTCAAATTTTATTGTGGCATCTTTAATATCAAGCGAAATTCAAGTTGACATTGCATGATAAAATAGCAATATTTTTTAAATATTATTTATCGAGTATTGCAATGTATTTCTAAAATATATGAAAGTTACGGGATTCGAACTAAAGACCTTTTTATTTGATCAAAAACGATGCTTTGTTAACTGTATTTGTATTCCTCTTCGCCCGGTTCCATATCGGTTTATTGTTCTGTGTACTGGAAGGAGGTTATTGTTATTTACTCGGCGATTGGTCTCAGTTCAGTGTTGAGTATGTTTGTGGCGGAAGGATATTGAAGACGCGGACAGCGACGCAGGACGTTGCAGACGTTGCTTTTGAAGTGCCGCAAATGAACTATTAAATTATATTGAGTGGATATTAGCCCCGGTAATGCGAATTAGAGGGGGACATATAGCGGAAACAGATGCTTGTTTTCTGTCCCTGGTATTCTTCGAAATACGTTTTGTTATATTACGATGGCACTTCTACATAATGTGTCAAGTTTTTCTGGTTTTGTATAATATTATGGCAGAAATTTAATAATAACAGCAATAAATGTATTTCGTATCCCAATTCACCAAAATAAAGAAATTATTAAGCCTTTATATCCAATAGAAATTAAACGAAAGAGAATATTAAAATATCTCATTATCTAAGATGTTATAAAAATCATAAACAAATATGTAAGACTACTATTCGTTTATTATTATATGTTTTGTCTGATTTTGCAAAAACGAGATTAACGAGCTGTCATTAAACCTGTGAAATAAATTACTGATTTTCATTTTATAGTTAGAAACAGCAACAATTTTTTTTATTTTTTAATCATACCTAAAAATATCGACGCACCTGATTTATCTAGAAATTAATTTGATACAAATAAAAGTTATATTTTCACGTATAAAATAAACACAATCGTAACAAATTGAGAGTATATTCATAGATGCCGGCTGCTTATTTTTAAATTATTTTCACCGTGACAATTGTCGGCGATTTGCTCGCGAAATATTGACCCACTTTATCGCAATTTCGGTATATATTATTTTACATCCAAATATATTCTGCGGTTGTAAAAATCTTGCTAAAAAAACATCATTTTGAAAACTGTCTAGAATATTACAAGTATTACAACAACCTCAAAAATATTAATTATTAAATATTTATACATTTTCAGCGTAGTAGAATAGTAACAATGCCGAAGAAAATAGGAGCTAATTTGTGTGAGAACTATAGGACCATTAGTCTACTATCACATGCATCGAAGATATTGTTAAAGATTATTTATAGGAGATTAGAAAATAAAGTAGAGGAAAGGCTAGGAGAAGATCAGTTTGGTTTTAGGAAAAACAGAGGGACGAGGGAGGCGATTTTAGCACTAAGAACGGTAGTAGAAAAAAGAAAGAGGGTAGGAAAGGTAACTTGCATAGCCTTTGTAGATTTAGAAAAGGCATTTGATAATGTAGATTGGGACATAATGTTTAGAATTTTAAAAGAAACGGGTATAGATTATAAGGATAGGAGAATAATTTTTAATTTATATAAACACCAAACTGCCTTAGTTAGAATTGAGGGGGAAGAAGAGGTAGCAAAAATAGGGAAGGGAGTTCGGCAGGGATGTACACTTTCACCGTTATTATTTAATCTATATATAGAAGATGCAATAAACAAAGTAAAAGAAGAGTATAGTGTAGGTGTGAATGTACAGGGAGAGAAAATATATATGTTGAGATTCGCCGACGATATAGCTATATTGGAAGAAAGCGAAAAGAATTTAGAAAGGGTATTGAATAGTATGCAGGCAGTATTGACTAGGGATTTTAACATGAAAATAAATATAGGTAAAACTAAAGTGATGAGGTGTGACAAAAAGGAATGCAGTAGAAAAATGAGGATCACAATAGGAGATAATAGAATCGAAGAAGTGTCAGATTTTTGTTATTTAGGCAGTAGAATCACAAAAGATAATCAAAGCAAAGTAGATATAAAGTGTAGGATAGCACAGGGTAGGAAGGCATTCGTAGAAAAAGAACAGATTTTAAGATCAAATATTGACTTGGGTATTAGAAAAAGATTACTGAAGGTATATGTTTGGAGTGTAGCACTGTACGGGTGTGAGGCGTGGACTATAGGAAAGGAAGAGAAGCGTAGATTACAAGCATTTGAAATGTGGTGTTATAGGAGGATGATGAGGATTGGTTGGGAAGATAAAGTAACAAATGAAGCTGTACTAGAGTTAGTAGGGGAGAAGAGAAGTATCTGGAGAGTGTTACAGCGTAGGAGAGACAGATTAGTAGGGCATATTCTTAGGCATGGGGGGATTATGCAAATGATCATAGAAGGTAGAGTGGAGGGAAAGAGAGGGGTAGGTAGGCCTAGATTGGAGTATGTGAGTCAGATAGTTGAAGACGTTGAGATGAATAGCTATAGGGAGATGAAGGGATTAGCTCAGGATAGATCGGCATGGCGTGCTGTCTCCAACCAATCTTTAGGATTGCGGACTCTTTAACTAACAAGCAGAATTTTTGACAATTTAAAATCGTATAGTTTCCATTTTATAAATTATTTAAATTCGAATCTGAATTTCTGTAAAAAAAAAAACTGTTCCCTAAACTGTTAAAACTTTAAATAATATATATTTTTTCATTAGTTGTAGGTAGAAATGATTGTATTATTTTATATTTGATTTAAATTTTAATCACTCAATTTGCAGCATAGTAGAATGATTTTTCGGAGCGAAACTTTGAAACATCGTGGCATTTTGTCAACTATGTGACGAAATATTCTTCAGAACTCCCACACTTACTCATGGTATGGGAAATTATATTTATAATAAATTTCAACAATAATGTATACGAGAGAAAATATCCTAAATAGAATATAACTTTTCACCTAGCTGTTATTATTGACCGTTTTATCTTGCATTATGATTTCTTTTTCTACAATTGAGGCTAATAAAATTGAACCGAAACAAATCTTGCTTTTATTTCATAGAAATCGAATCATATGATAAAAATTTGGACCATATATGCTAATATATTTTGCAATTTGCGATATTGCATAAATCAACATACTTTAATTATTTTATATGGCGAGGAAAATAATATGTATAAATAACTGAAATTAAATATGTCATTACGCAATTTATGTGGGTTCTAAATGACTCGAAGAATCTTGTAACGTTAACTTCTAATAAGTGATTTTAAGCGTATCCTTCGGAACTATGAAGCAATTACACTTTCGAGCATTGCGGAGGCGTATTTTGTAAAGTTATAATTGATAGAGCGTACTCGATGTAAATTTGGGATATACAGGGTTGATTTGTGTATTAAAAAAAAGTTATATATATAATTATATCTCTTGAAAATAGCAGATCGGAGTGGGTCATTTGTTAAATATAATCGAATATAGTATTTTTATACGCTTTTCGTGTTTACAAATTTAAATGTGTATGGAGGCGTCACTGTATATAAATTTTATTAATTATTACTAATATGTTTTTCAGAGAAATAATATCACGTTCCTACATTGCATCGAATATATCAATTTTCCAGCGCTTTGCAAGAAATCACAATATATTATGAATTGTAATATTGTTTCCTAATTTTTTTTTAAATTTATCAATTTATCTTCATTTTTACTATACTGCAAATGCAACATACGTCGCTTGCTTAGATTTCGTTTTTTATAATCATGTTTACACATAATGTAAATATTTTTATATATGAAGAAACGATAATAATCATTACTAAACATAATATTGATAAAAAACAATAATATTGATCTTAGAGTTATAGCTTAATGATAATTACGAAAGTCAGTTTGTCCATTGAGTCGTAATTTGATAAATTATTTCTAATTTACTGAAGAGGGATTATTATTAATCATAAAAGATAAATTCCAGTATAGAAGTAAATTAATAAATCTACTTTGACAAATTTTAAACATTTATCAATTCGAAACATACAAATTGCACTGTGCCTTTTCGTTTCTTTTCAAATGTTGTTTCCAATTTACGTTATAAAAATATATTGCAATTTATAAATAAGTTTTTCAATTTACTTGAACTTTAATTTGATCCAAATCAAAATTAATGTGATTAATTACTCTTTTGCTTCACTCTGTCTGGGTTCTTTATAAAACTGAGTTGAAATAATAATATAACGTAAGTCAACGTAACCGCAATTTCATTTTAATTGAAGAAATTATAATTTGAAGCCCGCGAAAACTTTGCAGTGCGAAAGAAAATACGCAAATCTAAGTTCTAAATGGCGGAATTTAGTTTGATAAAAGGTTATGTTTAAGTAAAGTTTAAGATACGACAACAATAATGTGAAAAGTGAAAATACAGTAACTACGAAAAGTTTTCAGACTTATGCAGTTTTGTTTCTATATATAATTTTAATTTAACGATGTAATTAAAGATAATAATTAAAATTTCTTTTCGATTTGATCGTTTGTTATCCTTCAGCCGTTTATCGTTTTAGAAATGCATTATTTATTTTCGATGGTTATAAGATTTTTCTTATTTAAGGACGGAGGACTTGAGTAATAGTTCCTATTTCCACCACAATTTTGCAACAGCAATTTCAGTGTTGGTAAATCAACATATAAGACACTTTTCATTGATACTCGTTGGTTCTTTATCGATTTCTCTGATTTTTTTTTTAATTTCTAACGGAATTTCAGCGGACCACCAATTATGAAACTTTACGATTTTTCAATAATTAATTTGAGAAAAAACTCTGACATATGTGATTAATTAGTAACGACATCATTTCAGTCTACATGTATATAAATATAATATCCTTAAAAAATCACAAAAATCAAATATACGAATAAGAAAAATTATTTATTCAAGAACCATTTTTGATGTTCACAAATTTTACACTAGAAATAATATGTAATAAATATAAATATGTGAAAAAAAAATTCTCTGAACATCTATTTTTTTAACACAATATTTTTTGTTTTTATATACAAGTTTCTTGAGTTTAATAAAATCAAATACAAATTTGAAAAAAATTGTAAACAAATAACCATTTTGAATATTTCCAACAATATTTCTAAATGTTAGACTTTCATTATAGTAGTAGAAATATATATAAAAAAAAAACAGAATACGATTGTATAAATTGTTAAATTCAATAATATAAATTTGAAAAGGAACACAGTGTTGAAGGATACTTTTTAGTGCTTCATATTTTCATCCACGATCAGTCTTGCATTTTATTAGTGCTGTCACGTAATCCGGTGTACCGGTGCACCGGTCCAACTTTTGTTGGGGACCGGTTACCTTTTCTTTCGTGGTACACTGGTACGCATAGGTACGTACTGCCGCATCGGTGTGTACCGCCACACCGCTGTGTACCGCCGCACCGGTGTGTACCGCCGCACCGGTGTGAACCGCCGCACCGGTGTGAACCGCCGCACCGGTGTGAACCGCCGCTCCGGTGTGTACAAGAACGCGCTAATGTATCGGTGCGCATTGCGCACCGGTACAGCGGTTCAGAACAAATGAGCCGTTTCGCAATATCTAGGGAAAACCGGTACGTATGGTACAGACCGTGCTATACGTACCGGTCCGCACCATGCGTACCGATGCACCGGTCCGTACCGTACGTATCAATGCACCGGTTCGTACCATACCGGTGCATCAACGGATTCCGTGCACCAATTTATTTTTACGTACCGGACTAGTGCACCGGTAAGCGGTGCATCAGTGCACCGGTGACAATGGACTGTACCGGATTACCGGTTCATCAGAGGAAATTTGACAGCACTACATTTTATATATATCATGTCTTGCAATGAATGCACATTAAATTAATTATATTTTCTCAAAACAAATAATCGTACCTTGGAATTTTGGAAACAAGCTAATTCAATTAGAATTTTCGAAAAATTCGAATGGTTTCTTCATCCATAACTTTATAGATTATAAAAGATATTTCACTTATTTTCATTGAATACGCAAAAGACACTCGACGCTTCGAAGGTGGAATGAAGAATGAGAACTCATCGCAACGTTCCGGCAAATATTTATTATAATTGAAATTAGCTGAATATAAATAATGCATATTAAATGCGACATATTCTCCGCTATTTATAGTCAGATTACGTTAACTGTTAGTGCATTGCTTTTATTGAAAATATATCAGTTTCCTTATAATGATGTTTTGCACTTTCTTGTATAGATCATCTTTGCTTACAATAAAATTATGTCTTCTCATGATAAATAAATATCATTTAATAATTAAATGCAAATAACTTTATGTTTTTTAGACTTTAATAGTAGCACAATAAGTAATAACAATAAACAATGGTTTGTCAAACCTAAAATAACTAAAAATAAATTTAAAAATAGTTCTTATTAAATAAGTTAAATAGACAGGATGAAATTGGGCCTGAATCTAAATTGGTTAAATTTGATTTAGATATATGCATGTATATACTTTCATAAGCATTTAATTCGGAATAATTCAAAAACACTTTTAAGTAATTTAAGTGAACTAATTTGAATAGGATGAACTGAGTTAGTCGCAAATATGCTCGGCTACAGCACTTTTATCTTTTCCATTTAATCTGAAATGAGCTAAATGCTCTTTAAATCTAGTTTCAATTGGTCTACGTGTTTGTCTTCTATTTATACTTTAGGACAACTAGAACAAGATATTTCATAAATACCAGATTTTTTATTGAAATCAATCAAATCTTTGGGATTTCCTAGAAAATTAGCAAGATTATTAGAACGATTATATGTTACCTTAAAATTATATTTATTTAAAATACTATAGGTAATTTAACAAATTTTGGAGTTGAATTATTACTTTGTTCTAAACTACTAATATTTCTGATAACTCTTGTTCTTTGAAATGCTTTAAGTTACGGTATTTGGGTGATATTCTATAGTATAATTTAACACCTTAGTGATAATTTTTAAAATGTCATACATGCATAAATATACCTGACATATATTTTTACCCTCGAGCTTGTTAAAAAATATTTACAACTAAATAAAGGATTTAATGTGTTAGTGAAATAGAAAAAATCATAAATCAAAAGTATTGTACACAAAATAATAAATTATGGATGGAATTTGCAATTAAACAAAAATATTTTTTAAACGACATAAATAGCGTAATTTATCTCGTCATGGAATAGGTGTAAAAAAATATTTTTGAAATTATTGGAAAACAGGAGCGATAGAAAATTCTTTGAAGGATCCACGAGAAGGAGCAAAATATGGGTAAAATATTTTTGGTAAACGTTTGTATCAAAGCATCAAATTTTAGAACGTCATTTCAAATCGTTATAGTTCAATAAATATCTTGTTTTCGTTACTATAATTTATCATTATTAAAGAAATATATTTAATATTATATTATGTTAAATTAAAGATAAATGAAATATATTTAATATAAATAGATTATCAAAAACACAGAAATTTTGGGGGTTCCAAAATTGAATTTTAATTACATTTGTAACTTATTTAAATGAGTATAAATAAAAGTTTTTAGATTTTAGTTAACGTATTTTTCAATTTTACTCGAATAATATTTGCAAGCGTTCTTTATTCAAATTCTCTCTAACTTAATTATAAACAATATTTATGTAAAATTTAAAAAAACTCGTTACTTACAATGATTACAATTATAATTAATAATTGTTAATGCCACAGCATCCCATGTAGTCGCACAGAAAAACATATATCACAAGAAATTGCATATAATTAATCACTCGCAGCCCTAAATATATTCCCTTAATTTAGCTTTTCACCTTCATATGACGTTTTCATTTGAAATCAATAAACAAAATATATGTTTTAATTTTTTCTTTATATCTGACAAATGTGAATACTTGTATGTATAAAAACATGAATAAATCTATCTATCCATCAATTTTTCACTTCATCAGAAAACATTTGAATATTTTTATCATACGAATTGAAAAAATAAAAAATAAATCTATGTCTCAACAAGATTTCTTAGTATGTGAGGAAAATATGTAAGGAAACCACCCATTTTTTCAATTTTTCCATATTTTCGCTCATTCTGAACAACGAGTCAAACTTATCCGATTATAAAATAGGCAGAAGGCATTATAGGCATTATATAATTTGTTATATTTTAGTGTAAAATATTTACTGTTAACAAACCTACATCTAGGTTCTTTTACAATAACCAGCAATTCCTCTCAGTGTATCTTTATATCAAGAATATCTTGAGAAGCATTATGATTAAAAAAAATTATTAAATGGGTGCGCATATTTTCTAGTTTGGCATTCACTGGTGTTATTCGAAAATCTTCGCATTTTTGAACTATATCGTTGGTATTTCGCATATAGATATAGCAAATTAAAATAAATAGGCGACGACACATTGTACAGTCATAGCGAGCTCCCCCAAAAATAACGGGGCACACATTCGTATACACAAACGACCAACATAGTCTCCGAACATATACTATACAACACAGTCGAACATAAACATAATCCACTCATGTGTTATCATCTTAATTAAGAATTGTTGCTTTTTTTACTGTAGTGAGACATCGTCTCGTAGTGATGTTATTACAGAAAGCTACATAACCAATTATTGCCTATTCATCTTGTGAAATCTCCTCAACATACGTGATGTTTTTCTGTTCCTGAAGAACGAATCGGCGTTCGTACTGAATACGTGCAAATACTGAAGACCGGCGAAAAATGATTTATATTTAATTATCAGACTTGCGATTCATATATTCTAATCTGAATCGTATTCATATCGCGTTTTCGAAACGAAGTATCTCTATTTATAATGCAAAATTTGATTCGCGTCACTATTGCTGCCAACGGTGAAATAGTTCGCCAGAAATTTATTTTACAAAAGTTCCAACCGTATTTCCGGTGATATTTAAGTTACTTTCATCAATAATTACTTTTCGTGTATTAAACTATTCGTTTTTTTGAAAAAATGTGTACCAATTTAATATATTTGTGATTTCTACGCGTTTTTAATAGTGCGGTGTAAATATTAAATAGTTCGTATTTAAGTCTAAGCAAATATTTGGAATATGTTTCCTATGAAGAAATTGTGTATGGATGACGCAGATAAGAAGCAGAGAATACTTAGGAGACGTAGAGGTTGGACAGTTGTCGTAGGGCCTGAAATTCGGTCAGTTTTTTTAATAGAATAGATTTATTGATTTAATTTTTTTTACGCTGCTATGTTTGCTTTCAATAAATTCCCTTTTTATTTTGTTAATAATGCTTTTCTTATGACAAAATCGAATTATGGTTTGGTTGTTTCTACTTCTATGCTTTTTATATGTATGTGATAGTTCTTAGTTGAATACCTTGAGTGTTCAATCATAATTAGAATCTTTCCTGCCCTTAATTTTGTACACAATTGTCGCATTTTCATGCACCGTTTCAATTCTTAAATTCATATGGTTGTACCAAAAATTTTCAATATTATGACCTCGATCGCTTGTTAAATTGCCTGTGCAACCCTTCTTGAATTCTTATTAAATCGAGGAAACCAGTTTTGCTCTTTCAACTACATCGTGAGGAAAAACACGACATAACTCGTTTAGATTTTCAATGAGTAAATAATGCATCATTTTCGGCACGTTCCTTGTATTCACACTATTGTTTTATCAAAAAATCTGAGCAGCTGTTAGTTGTAGTGTCTTCTAAAATGCACTACAATACCTTGCACAAGCTGCTCTAGCAGCTGTCCTCACGTAATAGCATCTTAGAATGATTATAGTACAGCTGCGAAAATAATGTATATTGCAGTACATTCTAAGCTTATATTGCCTTAAAAGAACTAGAGATAAATTAGAGATATATATATATATATATATCATTAGAAAAGAAGACTTTTGCCTTTGCCTATGAATTTTCTTATTAAAAAGCAACAATTATTTTTTAAAATTGCAGTGTTATAAAATTTTGTGAAATATATAATAGTATATTAAAGAACGAATTTCATAAGGCAGGTTTTATTGCACGAGTTCAAATTTAGAAAACGAGGTTTTCTAAAGAACGAGTGTTATAAATGACTTATGAAATGAATTTTTATACTATTTTTTCTAATTTGCGTCTTTTATGTCCTTTTTAAATAAAAAAACGAAATTTCAAAATTTAGGGGGGTTTTTTAGTGTTGGTAGTAACTATTGACACATTTGAAACTTTTGAAATTGTCAAATTGTCAAATAAATTAAAATTAAACTATTTGTTGCTTTCTTTTGAACTTTGACGTACAATTGTACATTTCAGGGACAAAATTTAAATTAAACTATTTGTTGCTTTCTATTGTAGTTTGACGTTTGATAACTGACAAACAGAGCTACCAACTTTGAAACAGTAAATTGCACTATGCTATAACTCAAATTCGTTATAAACGAACTCATTTAGGTTCGTTTCTAGTCGATTAGAAACGCAAATTAGAAAAAAGTATATTTTTGGTTCTACGGTCCTTAACCTGTTTTAATCTACTTTTCGAACGTGCAAACTAATAAGTATTTTAAAATGTATTTCTGACATACGTAGCATATTTCATTACTTATATCGCGATTAGAAAAAAGCCACATTAAAATTTTTCAATGATCACTTTTGATTATGAAATAGTATATGTATAATTTTGAGCAATGTATTCAAAATGTGAAGACAATATTACGACATAATAAAAGACAAAGAGAATTCTGAAAAAAATTATAAACTGATATGAAGCTGTATAAAGTTGATTGTAAAAAAAAAAAAAAATTATACTGGAATATTTGATAATAATGTATTGATAAGGAATGTTTCTGCCATCTATTAGATAAGAAAAATAAGAATTAGTATTTATTTATTTTTATTATATTGTGTCATTTATTATAATATGGTTTTTTTCTTATTGCAGGTGAGTCTTCAATATAATGGAACAAAACAATCGTCTCTTCTACATACCTAAATTTTTACCGGCACACTTTGGTAAGATTTATCGAATACAAAAGGAAAACTAATTGTCTAAATTATCAACTAATATATTGTAAACGTGAAAACTGCAACCCCCCTCCTATTTAGTTTTCAATTTCTCTACTTCCGCGACATCTGTTGGAAAATATCCAACATCATTATGACAAGTTTTGTATCTGTATAGATTTCCCGACATGTGCGGTAGTTCGCGTTTTCACCGTTAAAAATCAATACATCTAGCACTGCGATCGTCGCTCTATTTTTAAATACCACTGCACATAAATCAGTAAGTAAATATATGAATAATCCTAGTAGGAAATACATGAAATAAATCAATTTGGTTGAGTGGAAACGAAATACCTACCTAAGTGCAAATGTAAAAATAAATAACAAAAATATGTAGGTCTTTATATAAAAAATATCTTTTAAAAGCAAATGTGTAAATTTCAAACATTCAAAGCTTCTTTTAACGGACATATAATAATTAAGCCAATCAATTTTTTGGTGGGCTAAAATTGGATTATTTTATTTGAATATAAGTACATTTTTCTTTTCCATTGTGATCGTATTATTAATTTTTATTCGATTCGTGCGAACCGCACATTCACTTCGTATTCGAGGATTTATGCAAGGACGTGTGTCATATTATACACTAACTTTAAACGCAGTAGAACTTAACAGCTGATTTCAATTTTAATTATCGGAAATTTAAATATTTTTACTTTAACTTCATCATAAATTTAAACTACAAATCATCGATTTGATTTGATGATTAATTTAGAATGACTTATTATTCATATATGCAATATATTAGACTAGAGTTATTTTTTAAATTATTTGTGCACATATACAAGAGACTGTACTGCACATGTTAGCATACCCGGCCATCTCGTATATGGAGCCGGTCCTGCATACTTTCAAGCTAAAGTTGATAGTTATTTTAAATAATGAGATATAGAATTGCTACTGTGGCTCTATAAGACGCCCAATTAGAAGCAAACCCTCTTCTAAGCTGTATTATTATCATTTCATTAATACATAAGGATATAAAAATATATCCAGAGAATTCGTGTTGATTCCTGTTGAACCAAAAAAGTTTGGTTGAAAAAGCGGAATCGAATCTGTTTTATATGTTGCATATCCGCTTTACATCAGCGGTATATTTATTTTATATATCGATACTATACTGAAGAGAAATGCGACTTGATAACCTTGCGGATTTCTGCACTTGAACTTTGTCTATGCGACGATATATAATGGTATTGTTAGGTTAGTGTAAGACTGTATCAACCCCATGCGGATCGCGACATGCAAACCTCCAATTACACCTGATAATCTGCGGGCTGCTTCGAACTTCGAATGCCACCCCTTCCGATATTACCTCTCGAACTAAATCCACTTGATTTGCCATTGTATCATACAAGCAAATACTCGAGTATTCTCTATGAACTACCCCTCAAAAGTTAGAAATTCACAATTTTCAACCAACGTTGATATATGACTTTCAATAAACATTTTAAATTATAATTAAATTTGATATTCTGTACACATATATCGGATTTTGTTAGATCATTTTAACTAAAATAATGAATTATACCGTTGATATTGTCAATTCTTTTTATTTTCTAATTCGTCGACAACTAGCTGTGGCTAAAAAGCTTACTTACGTTTTTACTTTTTTTTTGTTTACCTTCGTTCATAAAAAAACCAGCAAAAAAATTCCAATTTCCAGTAAGAAATCATACTTTTTCTAATTGTTAAACAATTACATAAAAATCGCGTGCAGGGGCCTATCAGGATGTCTTGATACACAAACAACACAGGGCCACGGACGAGAAAAGGTAACGAGTAAATACATTAGGAGTCCCTAACAAACTTTCGTTCTTTTGTTCATACTACTCGTATATTGTTTGGTTTGGATTAATTCAAAACATTTGAGTAATTCAAGTGAACTAGTTTGTATAGGATGACCTGAGTTAGTCAAAAATATGCTCGGCTACAGCACTTTTATCTTTTATATTTAATCTGAAATGCTGCTTAAATCTAGTTTCAATTGGTCTACGTGTTTGTCTTCTATATATACCTTAAGACAACTAAAACAAGATATTTTATAAATACCAGATTTTTTATTGAATCTTTGGGATTTCCTAAAAAAATACCAAGACTATTGTAGTGGTATAGATATTTATATTATTTGTTGCTAGCAACGTACGCAGATTAAAAGGAGCAGGAGTCTGCTTAAACAGCTTTTTCCACAATTCCTTTATTTTCGTAGCACTCTCATGCTGGCGTCTTGTATGTGGTGGCTTGTTAGGCCTATATGTGGCAAACTGTAGGTCACTTTGAGGACCTCGTTCGTAGTTCGTAGTTCATTTCAATGAACCGTTCACGAACTATAGGTCGTGAACTAGTACATCTTTCAAAAATGAACTAGTTCACGACCTATATGAAATACATGCACATACTGAAAATAATTTCCTTTTTTCTCGATATAAAAATATTAAATGGTAAAAAATAAATAAATTGAAATATTACAATACTTATTTTGAATTAGGAATGCAGAAGAAAAGACAACAATTTTTATAATTTATACAAAAGATATATATAAGGAAATATAATCTTCTCTAGGTACTCACGATTATTTATATGAAGTTTTAAAATACTTATTGGTAGTTACTGATGAAAATGTTTACTACTTTACTAACACTTGAAAATTAAACGTGCAAACTATAATAAAATGAATTAGATAGAATCGTTTTCTTTGGCGTTATAATTTATATTTTTTATTCCGAATCTTCTCTGTTCAAACTTCAAAGCTTTGATTTGATATTAAGTGATTGCATTGCACTCAGTATGAAATAGAAGAACTATAAGATTTAGATGTTTATTTTTGCATTATTGTAAAAATTTGCTATGGCATGACATATTTAAGAACATATTTAATCTTGCGAATATATTAATTATATTATTCCAAATGAAATCTGATACCAACATATAAATATTGCATCGAGTTTCCTATTTCGTTCCGTTCACCAACACACTTTATCACTAAATAAATGTTAGTACTGTATATGTAATGTATACTATACTGCATCGTTTACGAGTCGTTGTGATTCATGAACGGTTTAGTGGACGACGGGTTCAGGCACTTGAAAATTAAATGTACAAACTATAATAAAATGAGCTACATAGAATCGTTTAGTTTGGCGTTATAATTTATATTTTTTATTCCGAATCTTCTCTGTTCAAACTTCAAAGCTTTGATTTGATATTAAGCGATTGCATTGCACTCAGTATGAAATAGAAGAACTATAAGATTTAGATGTTTATTTTTGCATTATTGTAAAAATTTGCTATGGCATGACATATTTAATTTTGCGAATATATTAATTATATTATTCCAAATGAAATCTGATACCAACATATAAATTGTGACTCAGCTCGGCAATGCTGCTGTTGCAATATTGCATCGAGTTTCCTATTTCGTTCCGTTCACCAACACACTTTATAACTAAATAAATGTTAGTACTGTATATGTAATGTATATTATACTGCAAGTATGTATGTTGTACAAGTACATCGTGCACCATGTAGTTTATAGTTTACGAACTAGGTCATAGTGACCTATAGGTCGTTGCAAAACATCGTCACAGTACGCCCGTCATTAGATTGAACCGTTCAGAGTGAACGGTTCGCGAGTGAACTACACATCGCTAGTATGTGGAGTGTCAAACGTCTGTTTCTTTCTCCGGTGTTTTGTCTGTTTTTAATAGTGTGGTCTTGGCGTGAATCTGTATTCTTGACGTTTTAGTTACTTAGTTGTTTGTTGTTTGATGTTTTTGTAGAACTTTAGGTTTGTTTCTCATGCTGGCTCTTCCTTTAATTGTATTTTATACAAATATGCTGGGCATAAGGAATGGTTTGATCGTAATGAACACATGATTCCTATACAGTTTCTTCCTAGATTACTATCTCGAAACCACGTCGTCGTAGTAAAAGGTTTACTGAATAACTCTGTAATATAAACCTTTATTCTCGGACCATGCATATTATTCATTATGCCAATTGGATTTTACATTTTGATTAGACACATTTATGCAATTTTCTTTAATTTTGCTATACTTTAAGCTTATTTCGTCCAATGCACATGCTCTTTTCGCCAATCGGTCACTCTTTTAGTTGCCATTTTTTACCACTATTATCAATTATATGTACATATTATAATTAGTAACTAAATTGCTTACATTTCAAATAACGCATTCGAAGGACGATGACTTTGTCTTGAATTTATATATAGAAACATGGAGGATATTTGATTCTTAACTAAGGACATTTACGTGAAGAAGCATTTATAATATCTAAGCAACATTAAACTGTTATACAAAACCTTATGTGGTTTTTAGTTTTTGTAATTTTTTTAATTTTTTTAATTCAATTAAACTCACAAGAAAAATGATCACATAAAGGCATAATGATTCATATGCAGTCTTTTCATTATATCCACGTAAGATATCGAGATTGAAAACGATTAGAGTCTATGAAAGAAATATTTTGTCCTTAAATTACTTGCCTTAACTTAAATAACATTCTTTTTTATATCGTAAATGCGATATATGTTTTAGCGTTTTTTTTGCGAAGACAATTTTTTTACACGTTTATTGTTCCAATCAATATTTGTGCGCAACCCGATTTTATCGATTTAATTTCTAAGCACTTTTGCGAACGCTTGGTACATCGTATCACCTAAAATTAAAGTTTGAAAGGGTAGTTTTATAGCTTTAATTACTTAAGTTTTGATGTATAGATTTCCCAAATGTAACCGAATATGACGTTGCAAACTTCTGCACTTGAAGCCCAAGAATTGAAAGCTTTCCAATATTTTCTATTGCTCAAATTTTGAAGAGATCAATATTGACAGAAATTGTAATATAGCTACAAAAATCGAGTGCGCATGGTAATTAATACTAATTAATGTTTGAGAGAATAAAGGATTTAAAAGGAAGTTCGGTGAAATTTTATAACCAACGTAACGAGGTCTATTGTTATTAGATAATTTATGCTGAATTTTTAAAATATTTTAAAATCCATCATCGAGTTTTCATTTATTTTATATAAAAATGTTCTGGTTTAATATTTAATGAACATGTATTAAACCAACGGCCTTATATTATATATCTAATGTAGGATAAAAAATATATTTTTATCCCAAAATTACGTTGTAAAATAATATTCCTGATTAATGAATGGAAAATTAACTCTCAATGAAAAATGTTATTTCTGCATATTTATAATATCGACTTTTTATTTACTGCACCTTAACTTACGCTTATGAATTATCACTACGTTGCTAACTTATAATATTATTTTATAATATTATATTATAGCTGATGTATGTGAAAAGTACAAGCAGAAAGTAGAAATCATGACTAATGGAACATCTAGGAACGACATAGATTGCGAATGGAGGGAAATCAGAAATGGGTTAACTACAGCAGCAAATGAAGTATTAGGCACAAAGAAAAGGGCAGGTAGGAGGGAATGGATCACGGAAGAAATAGTTGAAATGATAGAAGCAAGAAGGAAAATTAAAACTGGAAACACAGAAGCAGGACAGAAAAAATATAAGGAACTAAGGAACTTAATTAATAGGAAATGCAAGCTAGCGAAAGAAGAGTGGATAAAAGGAAACTGTGAGGATATTGAGGAGGATATGAGAAGAGGTAAAGTAGATTTGGGCTACAGGAAAATTAAGTCACATTTTTCTAAAGTAAAACCAAAGGGTAACATTATATGTGATAAGCAGGGTAAGGAACTCACAGAAAATAAGGAAAAAGCTAGAAGATGGAAGGAGTATCTTGAAGATTTATATAAAGGTAGGCAGGACATGGAGGAGCTAGAAAGTGTGGAACAGATAGATGAGGATGACTTAGGTCCTAGCATACTTAGGTCAGAGTTTCATAGAGCATTAAATGATTTACGGAATAACAATGCAGCGGGGATTGATATGATACCAGCCGAATTAATAAAACATGCAGGGGAAAAATTGCAGGAGCGATTATACAGGTTAGTTTGTAAAATATATGAGAAGGGAGAAGTACCACAGGATTTTCAGCATAGTAGAATAGTAACAATGCCGAAGAAAATAGGAGCTAATTTGTGTGAGAACTATAGGACCATTAGTCTACTATCACATGCATCGAAGATATTGTTAAAGATTATTTATAGGAGATTAGAAAATAAAGTAGAGGAAAGGCTAGGA
Organism: Leptodirus hochenwartii; assembly: GCA_947310635.1. Lineage (NCBI taxonomy): Eukaryota > Metazoa > Arthropoda > Insecta > Coleoptera > Leiodidae > Leptodirus > Leptodirus hochenwartii. The sequence continues at coordinate 6,254,705 of OX371176.1, read as the reverse complement.
GAAGATCAGTTTGGTTTTAGGAAAAACAGAGGGACGAGGGAGGCGATTCTAGCACTAAGAACGGTAGTAGAAAAAAGAAAGAGGGTAGGAAAGGTAACTTGCATAGCTTTTGTAGATTTAGAAAAGGCATTTGATAATGTAGATTGGGACATAATGTTTAGAATTTTAAAAGAAACGGGTATAGATTATAAGGATAGGAGAATAATTTTTAATTTATATAAACACCAAACTGCCTTAGTTAGAATTGAGGGGGAAGAAGAGGTAGCAAAAATAGGGAAGGGAGTTCGGCAGGGATGTACACTTTCACCGTTATTATTTAATCTATATATAGAAGATGCAATAAACAAAGTAAAAGAAGAGTATAGTGTAGGTGTGAATGTACAGGGAGAGAAAATATATATGTTGAGATTCGCCGACGATATAGCTATATTGGAAGAAAGCGAAAAGAATTTAGAAAGGGTATTGAATGGTATGCAGGCAGTATTGACTAGGGATTTTAACATGAAAATAAATATAGGTGAAACTAAAGTGATGAGGTGTGACAAAAAGGAATGCAGTAGAAAAATGAGGATCACAATAGGAGATAATAGAATCGAAGAAGTGTCAGATTTTTGTTATTTAGGCAGTAGAATCACAAAAGATAATCGAAGCAAGGTAGATATAAAGTGTAGGATAGCACAGGGTAGGAAGGCATTCGTAGAAAAGGAACAGATTTTAAGATCAAATATTGACTTGGGTATTAGAAAAAGATTACTGAAGGTATATGTTTGGAGTGTAGCACTGTACGGGTGTGAGGCGTGGACTATAGGAAAGGAAGAGAAGCGTAGATTACAAGCATTCGAAATGTGGTGTTATAGGAGGATGATGAGGATTGGTTGGGAAGATAAAGTAATAAATGAAGGTGTACTAGAGTTAGTAGGGGAGAAGAGAAGTATTTGGAGAGTGTTACAGCGTAGGAGAGACAGATTAGTAGGGCATATTCTTAGGCATAGGGGGATTGTGCAATTGATCATAGAAGGTAGAGTGGAGGGAAAGAGAGGGGTAGGTAGGCCTAGATTGGAGTATGTGAGTCAGATAGTTGAAGACGTTGAGATGAATAGCTATAGGGAGATGAAGGGATTAGCTCAGGATAGATCGGCATGGCGTGCTGTTTCCAACCAATCTTTAGGATTGCGGACTCTTTAACTAACTAATATTATATTATTATAAATTTCTTATGATATTTGTTATTCTAACGAATGTCCTTCTTACTCATCAAAAATATAAATACGTATTATTTAAATACCCTGTAGAATACTGCAATTTCTCGAATTGTAGGTCAATGCCTTTTATGTATAATAACATAAATATATGTAAATGGTAAAATATATTTCTATATTTTCAGAAATAATCTTATATTATGTGCATTATATATTCAAGAGTAGTTTCCTCAATTAATTAAAGTGAATAATTTATATGGACAATAATGAGATTGAACTATTACCAATATTATATTGATTGGAAATACGCATAATTACCTTGCCCGTACCATGTTTGAAAGGTATAATAATACACATGCAAATTTTCTGCAAAAATGATGTAAAGATATTGTTTACACTATGAATTGATAATTATAAATAGATTCAACAATAATACATTTATATTATGTAGAAAAGCATTTGCAGAACAGCAAGTTTTAAGGTTTAACATTAACTTAACATTTTAAAAAGACTATTTCAGTATTGTACGTTTCTGAGGCGTGGACTGTAGGAAAGGATAACAAACGTATGGTCCTCTAAGAGAATTATGAAGATTACGTGGGTAAATAAATTTACAAATTGACGTTAAGCTTTTTTGGAGAAAGAAAAGCACTTATAGGAGGATTTACAGAGTATGAGTAGGTCATACTCTTAGACATGGGGGTATTATGCAAGTATTTACAAAAATATATAAGATATAAAATGGATAGATACACATACAAAATAAACCAAATTTTACTCATAAATAAATGTGGTAATTTTTGTGGCTAAGAACATTTTTGAGAGTCTTAAAAATTATTATTCCGAAGAGTTGATGATGATTAGCTGTGATTAATATAGTACAGTGTCAAGAATATATATAAAGCACAAAAAAAGTTTATATTTCATTCGTTCGTTCATTTATTTGTTATATTTTCGCCCTTCGTAAATTTATAAAATGTTACCCATATTGCAAATAAACACTAACCCTTTTCTTTAGAAATCAAATACAAAATAAGATCAATACCTCCATTCAATGAACACACGAATATGATAATATATTGGGAATATTTAGCTATTTCTTAATCAAATATACTTAAATTTATATTTATTATACTTAAATTTTCTGTATGCTTTTTGTGAAAATATATTGTGCTGGCAAAATAGTACATACTAGAAATTGTACTGCGAATTCAGAATATTTTTTACGATAAGAAGCATAATATTTTATTTTTCAATGCAATATTTTGTTGCGAATTGCAGAATTTTAGTTTCTGTATATTTTTTTAAATTGAATTAATTTTTGTTGTACGTATATAATATTGAAAGATTATATCCTAAATATTATATAGAAAATTTATATTTCAATGAAATGCTCCAGTTGCATTTATAATACAAAACAATAAATAATTATTTCGAGAAATTTGAAAAGATATCTCCAATTATCAAACTAGATATTGAAAAAAATAGCTTTATATTACTTTCTAATTAAATGTTTGGAAAAACAGAATTTTCATAATCAAATTTGTCACCGATTTCAAATTTCGCTGAAGTCAATTAGGTAGGCGCAATTATCTCAGACTCTAAATATAAACCCTGTCAGATTATAATCGATACGTATACGTTACCAATCTGCGAAAGTTGTTCCGGAAAAACTCGTGCGGAAAACTTTTAAACTCATTATTGTTCAACGCAGTCCCGTGCAACTTTTCACGTCACGTCCAATCTAAGAATATTTTTGAAACGATTTTGCTCAGTAATTTTTTTATACTTATTATTTTTATATTACGAAGGACATTTGGATATATCTACAGTTCAAACATTTATTATATACCGTAGGTATATATTCTAAAAATTCAATTGATGCGCATAAGCATCGTAAATTGAAAAACTTTTTAGGATGCCCACTATTTTCACACAAAACATAAAACTCTAAAATTATCCTTGATCTTGTTATGTATTATGAAACTAATATGTCCTTGATAGGTCATCAAATCCCTACTGCTAAAAAATCCTTTGTAAACATAAAGCATATTCTTTAAAACAAAAACTTGCTTTGCATTAATTAGCAAAAATTATTACATTAGGTGCCTATAAAGTTGCTAATACGAAAAATAAATAAAAATAAGTTTGTTTCACACAATAATACTTTGGAAAAAAAATCAGTGTTGTGACAATGCAATTAATTTCCCATTAATAAATAATTTTGTTCCATTTGCATTAACTAATATCTAAGTAAGATTTGTTTAACGCATATATATCATTTACAAACAATTTTACTTAAATAACGCTACGTTAATTTTTAATTTATATAAACACCAAACTGCCTTAGTTAGAATTGAGGGGGAAGAAGAGGTAGCAAAAATAGGGAAGGGAGTTCGGCAGGGATGTACACTCTCACCGTTATTATTTAATCTATATATAGAAGATACAATAAACAAAGTAAAAGAAGAGTATAGTGTAGGTGTGAATGTACAGGGAGAGAAAATATATATGCTGAGATTCGCCGACGATATAGCTATATTGGAAGAAAGCGAAAAGAATTTAGAAAGGGTATTGAATGGTATGCAGGCAGTATTGACTAGGGATTTTAACATGAAAATAAATATAGGTAAAACTAAAGTGATGAGGTGTGACAAAAAGGAATGCAGTAGAAAAATGAGGATCACAATAGGAGATAATAGAATCGAAGAAGTGTCAGATTTTTGTTATTTAGGCAGTAGAATCACAAAAGATAATCGAAGCAAGGTAGATATAAAGTGTAGGATAGCACAGGGTAGGAAGGCATTCGTAGAAAAAGAACAGATTTTAAGATCAAATATTGACTTGGGTATTAGAAAAAGATTACTGAAGGTATATGTTTGGAGTGTAGCACTGTACGGGTGTGAGGCGTGGACTATAGGAAAGGAAGAGAAGCGTAGATTACTAGCATTCGAAATGTGGTGTTATAGGAGGAGGATGAGGATTGGTTGGGAAGATAAAGTAACAAATGAAGCTGTACTAGAGTTAGTAGGGGAGAAGAGAAGTATTTGGAGAGTGTTACAGCGTAGGAGAGACAGATTAGTAGGGCATATTCTTAGGAATGGGGGGATTATGCAATTGATCATAGAAGGTAGAGTGGAGGGAAAGAGAGGGGTAGGTAGGCCTAGATTGGAGTATGTGAGTCATATAGTTGAAGACGTTGAGATGAATAGCTATAGGGAGATGAAGGGATTAGCTCAGGATAGATCGGCATGGCGTGCTGTTTCCAACCAATCTTTAGGATTGCGGACTCTTTAACTAACTAAACGCTACGTTAATTTATTTATAATTTATTTAATAAATATAAGTATTTGAAATATATCGCAAGTTTGGTATAAACTTGAATTATATGCAATTATTTCTTCTTCTTTTTGGATAAAGGAATATTTTATTATAATGAAAATACGCTTATTAAATAGAAATTGTATATTCAGTTAAAAAATAGGAACAAAAATATAATTTTAACAAAATACTATAAAAAAATATGCCAATAGTACATAAATAATGACTCATATCATTAAACAATATTATCAAAAATCAATACTTAAGTACGTAAACTTGACAAACCCTGATTTAATAATCATTTATAGTCGTGGTACATAAAAAATGTTCTCAGTCCCCTGGAAGAAGGTTATATTAATAATATCGAACAAAATTTACTTCAAATAGTCTTGACATACCGAGTGTAGCGCATTATAAAGTTATATACTCTTTTTCTTTATATACTATTTATATCAATCGAATTACCACCCTATGATAAGGAGGACATGTGCACTATACAAGAGGACGGCCATGTAATGGCCATCCTGCACGTTTCTGCTTTCTGCATCCTCAATATTGCAACATAACCTAATCTATTAACTTAAATTAATATTTGTTATTCCACAATGAAGATTTTATTATGGGCACATGATATAAACTTATTACTTGCACAGCGTTATATTTAAATGTTTCATAGAAACAATATTTATCTCTTGCGAAGAAATGTATTCAAAGAAACACGTTTCTTTATTACAAGTAACTGAATGTGTGTTACTGAAGTAAAGAAATAAGTTTTTAACTAATACACCATTCGTGTGAAATAGTTATTTACAATATAAGTGTTGTAAAGATTCTTATTACGACACGAGATGTCGAGTGTCGTAGTATGAATTTACAACTCGAATATTGTACGAAATTTGATCTACTTTCGTAAGTAATCCGAAAATTACAAATAAAATATTTGACAAGAGTTGTCAAAATAAATTTTTAAATGATGTTATGTCCTAAACAAAAATGATACCTGCTATTATAAGGGTTTAAGTTTTCTAAGTAGCCTTGAACTGTTTGCTGTTTCTGAGTTGTCTTGGTTACTGTTAAACACGTCTGATTTATAGCAAAAGTTTGCAAAAAAAGGAATGTTTGAAAATGTCTGATTCTGAAGAAAGTTTACCCTCGGAAGTAGAGGAAGCTGCAAATGGAGCAATTTTAAGTCTAATTCCCGCAAAATCAATGTTACGATATGAACTTGAATACCAGAAATTTGAGAAATGGTGTGATTCAAAAAGAATAAAACAAGTGTCGGAAAAAATTTTGTTGGCGTATTTCGCCGAAAAGCGACAATCACAAAAGCCGTCAACGCTTTGGACGCACTATTCCATGTGAAGAACCATGATTTCCGTAAGAACAAATCAAGATATAAGCAAATTTATACAACTAGTTGCTTTTCTCAAAAGAATTTCAGACGGATACACGGCAAAAATGTCTAGCATTTTTTCTAAAGAAGTATGTAAGTCTTTGGGCAGAGCAGAGGATGAATTGTTTTTGCTTATGAAAGTTGTGAAGATCGTTGGTATTTCTGGGGCTTGTCGACGAGACGAACTTACGAAGTTAATGTTAGATCACATTGAAGACAAAGTATCATATGTTAAAATCGTAATCTCAACTACAAAAACGAAAATCGTACGAGAATTTATAGTTACCGAGAGAAACCTGCCAGGTATTAACTGCTTAACCATTTTTCGAAAATATGCTGAGCTTCGTCCTCCTAGTGCCACTCATAGGCGTTTTTTTGTCTTCTATAAGGAAGGAAAATGTAGCTCGCAGCCTGTTGGGATCAATACCTTTGGAAATATACCAAAATGAATTGCAAAGCAGTTGGGCTTGAAGAGACCCGAAAAATATACGGGGCACTGTTTTCGGAGGTCCTCTGCTTCCATGCTGGTAGATGGTAGGGCGGATATGCAAATGCTTAAGCGTCACAGAGGATGGAAATCCTCTGCTACTGCAGAGGGGTATGTTGAGAGTTCTGTAGAAAATAAGAAAGAAATAGCAAACAAGATTATGGGTTCCAAAAAAAACATGACGGTTCAAAACGCCAACCTGAATAACTCAGTGATGTCCACCTCTGGTCTGCAAATTTCAAATTGCAAAAAATGTGTTATAAATGTATATAATAAATAATTTTAAAATATTACTCTATTAACCAAAAACTCATTACAGCACTAGTGCTGTAATGCTCATTACAAAACTTTAAAAAAAACTGTAATATTTACTTTACTGAATGAAAATAGAAAAATTATATTACGGGTAAACTGATATAAATGTCCTGGGAATAAATGTTTCTTTGCTATAATAAAGCACATCTTTTTTTCCGTATATAGCTTACTTCTATTTGACATTGTGCAAACGTCGTTAAAGTAGAACAAACTTCGTTTTTATAAACTAAATATCCATCGCTGGTTAACACTACCAATATATGAAGCAGTGTTAGAAACGTGAAGTTGACACTTACATCTTGTTCTTGTTCATTAATCATTATACGTGGCCTAGTTCCAATCCGTCTGACAGATGTCGCCACTGCTGCCATGTCTACATTTACATCATCCCGTATTCCCATACATATTCCCATAAAGGCCTCCGCTTGTCCTCGGCGCATTCACCCATTCTTCTAGACAGCACATAATAAATTTATATGAGGATGGAAGCATTATCATTCTTCAGTAACTACACAAATCTATTTAGACTAGTGCTGCGGATGTCACCAGTTACGTAGCTACAAATTTTGATTAGATCCTGGAATTTTGTTATTCGACACCAAGGGTGAAAGTGCTTTTAGCCAGAGTGAAGTTAACTGTGGCGTTGTTCTATATGCATAGAAATTCCATGCTTGATATGAGTGGTATTCTTAATCATAATCTTTTCGGGCAATATCTTCAGGTTTTATATGTGGCGATGTTTTAAATTTCTTAGAGTCTCAACAATTGGTACAAATTTGATTATTCCGTTCAATTTAAGTTTAAAAATGTGAAATTAAGTTTTACTTTATTTACAAATTAGTTTTCAGTATTTAATTTCTCAGCATTAAAGAATATTGATAATATTTCATATAATGACACATAGTTAACTTTCGTAAGATATACTTTTACATGAGAAATTTTCATGTTCAATCTGGAGGAAGACTTGGAAAAAGTATAGTACATATGAATTTGATGCTTTAGTTTGTTTGAAGTATTCAAAAGCTTATAATTTATATCTTCATATATTTATTCAGCAAAATAGAAAACTCGAAAATACAGGACCTTAATTTACAATGCCTTTATGCGCAGAGAATGTTTAGACACAAATTTAGAACTCCATAAAGCCTGATCCGTATTTCACCTGATCGAACATTGCCCACTTCTTTAGTAATGAGTGCTGCTCGTGTCGCTTCAGGGAGCTACAGCATTCAGCACAAGATATAAAAACTCGATGCCATCTATTTTGTTTTACAGGTGATGGATTCTTTTCCGCTTCTACTCATTTACTTTCAATTAAAGCTTGTTAATTCCTTTTCCTTTCACTCAAAACTACTCTCAATTAAAGTTTGTTAATTCCTATTCCTTTCATTCAAAATTTGCTTCCGTTTGCTTATATTTGGACGCATTTGAATACATTATCCTTACACTTATGTTTGGTTTATCATGGTTTAATACGAAAGTATAAAAATCATTCTTCCGCGGTTTATTTCAAAATATTGTACAAAACTAGAACCTTTCAAAAAACGCTACACAACGATTCTTCATTGAGCTCTTAATAAAAGGACACAGTAGTCTTTGAATATTATTGAATGAGCTCACATTAGTCTCCTGAAAACGAGACTATAGAATGAGGCTCTATGCTTTCCTTTCAAATTGCCCGAGGATCTTCAATGGTTCAATAATACGCACTTTCCTTCGCTCCCTTTCTAGAAACCGCACATTCATTATAATAAGATACACATACGTGCATACCACGTAACTAATTTCAATCACTTCATTTTGACATGAAGAAAATAACCGTATTTATAACTGAATTTACACCGTACGACTGCGCCAATTATATCCTATTATCAATTTACTGCTCAATTGGCTTCAAAATTAACTCAAAATAAATGCGCGTTAAAGGTTCAAACATTCTGCATAGTTATTGTATTATGAAGTGAAAAATTCATGTGAATCATAATTTATACAAAATGACCTCAATTCAAATTCTTCAATATTTCTTTCTTTGATCTTCCAATAAGGATGGTTCATTAAAAGCTTTGAAAGTGCAAACTTTAAACTTAAGAAGCATCATGAGCATGGCGAATATTATTTCTGACACTGAAGCTCTTCAGTGTCCTTTTACTCTTGGAATATTGACGATCCTTTAATTGAGTTTGTAGATTTTATTCGTTATGTTAATAAAAGGATGTATGTAAAAGAATGTGATGCTTTTATTATAGTGTACTATTAACATTTAGAAACAATTTTGATGTAAATTCAGACTAAGTGAAAAAAATATATTTCTTTTTTAATAATATTTACTATTATATTTTCCATTGGTGAATATTTTTATGATTAATGTATTTTTCAAATTTTTCTTTTCTAAAAAATCTGGAAAGGTAGATTCATTTTCCGTATTGTCAGGTTAATTCAAATTTCCAAGCGATAAATTCTAAAATAAATTGTAAAAAAATATATTTATCGTGGTGTGTTTTTGTTGGTAAAAAAATGCCTAAAATTGGTTGGCTAAAATTTTTGTTGGTAATTATTATATTATTCTACGGTCTACTAATAATATGGTTTAATTCGTGGTATATTTCAAATAATACTAGCAATAATTGTTTATTTATTTACTTATGCATTTGTTTACAAATCGGGTATACAACAGTTAGGGTACATTTAAATCCTAACCCAAAAGTACACTACATAAAAATCAGAAATTACAATATACAACATTTGACGTAAATGTTTATATATCTGTGAAATATTATATAATATGCTACGTGTATAGTAACAATATCAAGATTAATATTTTAAACGCATTTATAAGCTATTTAAAAAAGAAACGTGGAAATATAACAAAATTTTAACACTGCACTTTTTTTTCGAGAATTTGAGTGTTCTCAAATTCTCGAAATTCATCAACATTTTTTTAAATGAACTTAAAGATTGGTGCAAAATGTCTACAAATGCGCAAGTTTTTGATACAGAATTATATAAATTACAAATACGAATGATAGGAGAATTTATTCCTGCGTGGGTATTGTTGAAAGGAATATGGAAGAAAGCATGTCACGTTTTTTCGCGGCCCTTCCTAAGTGTGCAACTACGTATATACATTTTTGCATTTTTTACTGATCAAATTTAAAAAAAATGTTATGTTGAAGGTACTAAATTGTTAAAGGCATTCGAAGAGAGATTCTCATATATGCACAAGTAATTTTCAAAATATTCGTAAGTCCATTTGACAGTTGATGTACAAATAGCGGCTTCACATTTACAAGTGGAGTTTCAGTCAAGTATTGAATTGAAATACATGTTTGGTGTCAACGATCAACTCAAATTTTACCGAAAATAAATACAAGATGATAAATAGGCCAGCCTGAAACAGCTGGCAATATGCATTTGGAACTACCTATCTTTGCGAATCTTTCTTCTCGAAACTGAAAATTGTTAAACCGAAGAATCGCAATAGGCTGACAGATGAAAACATGAAGAATCAACTGCGTTGCGCGTCAACTAAATTACCAGTTGTTATTAAAAGATTAGCAAATAATATAAAAAAAACAAGTTTTACATTAAAATTTAAATTAATGTTTGTTTTATAATTGTATTGATTATATTAAATGAATTAATTAAGGGAAATAAAATATAATAGTGTGATTAATTAATTATCACAATGTGCGGCCCACAGTAGATCAGTAAGATTTTTTTTAAGCCGAGTAAGCGATTTTAGTTGGTCTAGTATTTCATGCCTCTTATAAATCGACGCATTAAGTAGCTACATGCGCATTTCGAAGGCTATACCCCCATCATCAGTAGCACAAGATAAAAACGAAATAAAATACCTCTGTCACGAATCAAACAGACTACCAAAATACACAAGCATTAAAACCCTACACCAGCAAACCGAACGGACAGACCTACAGACAAAACTTAACAAACTAAACTTGAAATTTTACAAAAACATTAAAAACATAGACAACGAAACACTAACTCGACTCACCATACAATCAATACCCAGCACACATAAAACCTCAAGACAAATGCTACAAAACCACACTCATCCTGTCATAACATAACATGACAACACAGCACTAACATCAATCCACTAACTCTAAACCTATTTAACAACCCAAGAGCTATGACTCACGCCAAACTGTATAACCAAACAACTAATCCAGGAGAAAGAAGCGCCACGCTTGAAACTTCATTTTACAGGTCCTACGAGGTCCTGTAAAATATATCAATCATGAATTGTGATTGATAAATTATTAAATATATAAGTCAATATGACAGAAGTGTTTTAAAATGGCACATAATATGACCTATAAATTTTTTTTTTAACTATATAAATTAATAATTAACGAAACTGACAAGTAACAACAATAAACATTTTAAAAATTATCACTACGGTGTTAAATTATAATATAGATTTAATAATTATATAGTATTTGGGTATATAGATATTCTATATTAAAGATATTGTTAAAGATTATTTATAGGAGATTAGAAAATAAAGTAGAGGAAAGGCTAGGAGAAGATCAGTTTGGTTTTAGGAAAAACAGAGGGACGAGAGTGGCGATTCTAGCACTAAGAACAGTAGTAGAAAAAAGAATGAGGGTAGGAAAGGTAACTTGCATAGCTTTTGTAGATTTAGAAAAGGCATTTGATAATGTAGATTGGGACATAATGTTTAGAATTTGAAAAGAAACGGGTATAGATTATAAGGATAGGAGAATAATTTTTAATTTATATAAACACCAAACTGCCTTAGTTAGAATTGAGGGGGAAGAAGAGGTAGCAAAAATAGGGAAGGGAGTTCGGCAGGGATGTACACTTTCACCGTTATTATTTAATCTATATATAGAAGATGCAATAAACAAAGTAAAAGAAGAGTATAGTGTAGGTGTGAATGTACAGGGAGAGAAAATATATATGTTGAGATTCGCCGACGATATAGCTATATTGGAAGAAAGCGAAAAGAATTTAGAAAGGGTATTTAATGGTATGCAAGCAGTATTGACTAGGGATTTTAACATGAAAATAAATATAGGTAAAACTAAAGTGATGAGGTGTGACAAAAAGGAATGCAGTAGAAAAATGAGGATCACAATAGGAGATAATAGAATCGAAGAAGTGTCCGATTTTTGTTATTTAGGCAGTAGAATCACAAAAGATAATCGAAGCAAGGTAGATATAAAGTGTAGGATAGCACAGGGTAGGAAGGCATTCGTAGAAAAAGAACAGATTTTAAGATCAAATATTGACTTGGGTATTAGAAAAAGATTACTGAAGGTATATGTTTGGAGTGTAGCACTGTACGGGTGTGAGGCGTGGACTATAGGAAAGGAAGAGAAGCGTAGATTACAAGCATACGAAATGTGGTGTTATAGGAGGATGATGAGGAGTGGTTGGGAAGATAAAGTAACAAATGAAGCTGTACTAGAGTTAGTAGGGGAGAAGAGAAGTATCTGGAGAATGTTACAGCGTAGGAGAGACAGATTAGTAGGGCATATTCTTAGGCATGGGGGGGATTATGCAATTGATCATAGAAGGTAGAGTGGAGGGAAAGAGAGGGGTAGGTAGGCCTAGATTGGAGTATGTGAGTCAGATAGTTGAAGACGTTGAGATGAATAGCTATAGGGAGATGAAGGGATTAGCTCAGGATAGATCGGCATGGCGTGCTGTTTCCAACCAATCTTTAGGATTGCGGACTCTTAACTAACTATAACAATGAACATTGGTTTGTCAAATCTAAAATAACCAAAAGTAACCAAAAATTAATTTAAGAATAGTTCTTATTAAATAAATTAAATAGACAAGATGAAATTGGGCCTGAATCTAAGTTCATTAAATTAGATTTAGATTTATGCATGTATATACTTTCATTAGCACTTAACTCGGAATAATTTAAAGCACTTTTAAGTAATTTAAGTGAACTAATTTGAATAGGATGACCTGAGTTAGTCAAAAATATGCTCGGCTACAGCACTTTTTTCTTTACTATTTCCTTTCATTAATCTAGCTACTTAATGCTTTACGTTACGGTATTTGGGTGATATTCTATACTATTATTTAACACCGTAGTGATAATTTAAAAAATCCAAAATTTTACAAATCTATTTTGAAGTGATTAATGCAGATGTTATAGATGTTATATGATGGCTATATCGCTAAAGGTATCACATCGATGTAATGGACTACTTTTATTAATGTCAGTTATTTCGTACAATAAATGAAAAATATATGTAAAATTTTGTACAATATTTTATATAAATACAAGATGAAATATAATCAAGAAAATGTGAAGTTTCGACTTAAGTCATTGGACGGCAATACCACTTTTCCGCGATTATAAAATGGCAATATGTATCTGAATATTTTGCGTTTGGGGTTTGGGTTTTGTCACACAACATGATATCATAAATCGTCGACAAATTATAACACGGTGCATAATACGAGGTCGTGGCACGTATCGTCGCATGCGTTCCGCGTTCCAAGCGATCGTGCTGGCAGTAGCGACTTGCCACTGTCTGCACGCTGTAGTCTTTGGCGGCGGAGGCCCGAAGTGATGGCGAAACGCTATTGCCGCCTCCACTCTGACGCTTCCGCTTCAGCATCGCCACCGATGCGGATGCTGAAGCCGCTGAAGCCCGTGCAGTGACGTGCCACGTGAGAGAGGAAAGATCCTAGGACAGATAGGTAGAGCCTGGTCACCCGGTGTTCGTCATCGTCACCGTGATCAGATCACCACTACTCAGCTCGGTGTTTAGTAGTCGCGTTGTTGATACGCGACGCGTTCGCTGTATTTACGCTCTTCTGTGCCGTGAATGGGATTACGATCTCTCCAGCGGTGAATTGTATAAATAAATATAGTGCTGGTGGTGTGGTGATCCTTACAAAATTTGCGTTTTGCAAATAAACTGTCAGATAAACAAATTATCGTATTAGAAAGTCTTTTTGACATCGTTTTATAAGCGATTAATTACTTAGAAGATATATCTATTTCAAAGTAATTCGTTTGTATTTTTTATTCGCAAAAACATATATTTTTGATATATTAGCTTCATCGGTTATTATTTTGCTGATAGTAAAAATGTGTTTTTTTGTGGAAGCTCTTAGTAAACATCCACGGATTCAATTTTTTTGTAAACATTGCTCCAGCGAGTGATTTATTAGATTTTTTTGACATTCATTGTATTCAAAACAGAATTTTTAACGTAAATTCGACAATCGATCTTTTCAATTTAAACTTTATTTTATTAAATTCTTGTAATTTTTAAATATTCATGTGGATATATAATCATTTTCTATGTTTTTTTTTTTGTTTAGCATTCACGTACATGCGATTCGTAATACAAAAAGTAAATTGAAATGGTACATAAATAGAAATATAATTAATATTAAATTGTATAAAATGTAGAAATGTAAAACCACAGCTAAATATTGAAAAAATAGATTCTTGCGTAAACTTTGAATTCAATTTGTGTCATAGACTTTTAGTGGAAGTAGTAACAATGTACCTGCAAATTAAAGCAAATATATATTTAACTATCTTACATTATTTAAAATTATAGAAGTGATAGAACAAGTTTTAATACCAAGTTAGGTATTAGGGCAACTTTAAATTTAATGAAGTACGTTAAACTACAATTGAAGAACAATATATTCCCCATAATTACGCAACTAAACAACTAAATTAAGTAACAGTTTGGTTATAAAATTGAAGATAAAAAATGTATGTTAATCGACCATGTTGAGCAATAGCAACTATTAAAAAAATAAGTGATTTTAACATATAAAAAGCAATCTAAATATCGTTTTATAATCAAACCGCACGTCGTATAAAGCCAGCTTCAATATCGAAGCTATAATTATCAAAACCACTTGTGATTGCGCCATCCATCTAGTTCAGGAAATCGCAGGATATTGTTTTTCTTGTCGCTTCGATTGATGTAACTCAACATCGGCCCAGCGCGTTTATTTACCGTCCACAAACCGTATATAATGTGCACTATAGATCACTGTTAAAGTGTTGGATATTCATGGAGAGGTCACCTGATCTTCAGGATCTACTTCGCGTAAATGGATATACAAGAAAGGACATCATTTTGTGATATAAAAGTCCTTCTGATGTTTGTGTGACCATAGCTTTTTACTGGCAAGGCATTTTTAAATAGTTTGCTTGTGTAAAGTTCTTGGCTATCTACGCAGCTTATAGTTTGACGTCATCAAGAGTGTTGTAAATACGTACAGTGTGATTGGAGTAAAGGATTATTATCAGCTATTACAGGTGTGGTTTTCTTTATTATTTTTAAGGCATTTGTCAATTTTTGGTTCAATTTTAATTTTTATTATCTTGTGAGTCTTATTTAACGTCACTAAAAATTAGATTTAAGTAATTAATTTAGAATATTTTTCAATTATTTAATAAAAGTTAGATAATGTATTTTTATAGGCAATTTTTCTAGAAATTATTTTGCCAATTTCTTATAGATTTGCCTTTTTATTAGCATTCTGCATTCTGTTATCAACTTTCTTGATGCTAAAATAATCTGTTTTATAAATTGGAGAAAAAAAAATTGACATGTGTCTAATATACTGTGCAACAAGATTATATTTTAATGCAATTTTTAAGGTAGTTTTGAAGTAATATTTTTTGTAGGTAGCATTTTGATGACTGACGGTTTTCTTCGTTGGATTAAGTGGAAGATGCATGTATTTTAAGCATTTCTCAGGTCAAAGGATGTTAAATCACTTTACAGAAGATACTAATTTTTCTAGCACGAATGACACACTAAAAATAACTAGTTCAAGCATTTTTATATTTCAAAATTTCAAAGAATGATTTTAGTATTGACGTATTTTATTTGCAATAATTCTTAACGTATTATTCATTCAAGTTCCATTAATAATTTCTGTAAAGTTTAATTTAAAACAATTTGGACGTTGACGTTATGGAAATATGACGCTTGGAAATTAATCCAACTGTCAAATCGAAGTGAAGGTTAAATTTAACATTCATTCTTATATGTTTTTCCACTTATTCCAAATTTAGATATACGTCTAGTAGATTTTTGTGAATATTGAATTGAAATTTAAGCGAATTCTATAATATTCCTATTTTATAAGAAAACATGCATAGAAATCGGTTTTTCAAGAAAATACTTTTGAATATTATAATTTTTGCATATTATTTAATATTGAACTCTGAGATTGCTTTAAAAGTTTCCTAAACTAGAAAGAAATAATTTGCCTTTGAAATTAATTTGTAAATAATAATGCAGCGGGAATTATAGTACAAAAATAATAACAATAGAATTGATGGAATCTCATTTTCACGTACAACATTTCGTGCTTTTTTACTTTCCTGCCATGTCGTATTATTTTGTAGTTTCTCATTATTCCATATTTTCTGCTGTTGTTGGGATTTGAATATTTGCGAAATTAATTTTGTACAATAACTTTCGCATTGCCAACTATATTTTCTTAAATGTTCTTAACTGAAAATACCATTCCTCATTAGTACATAAAAATACGTTCGCAAAATTTATGAAATGTATATTTTCTTGCAGTACAGATCTAAGGAAATTTATTAATTAGGAAAATAAACACAGAATTCGCTGAATTTCTAATAATTTCCAACTTTTTCGATTCAAAGTATTTATAATTATATTGTTGGTGAGTTTCCAAAACTATGAAATTGCACTATGAATTAATTAAACAATTTAAGCTCTCCCATATTCTAATATCAAATTGAATACGCAAAACATCGAGGTTTGACAGTGGTTTGAATATACCCAATTAAAACTGGTATTTTAGTTAATTGGATCTGTATAAAACTACTCATTGTGTAATGCTAATTAGAAACTTAGTATAGACTATTTACAACAAATGTACACGTGTACAACATAGTTGATCAGAATGAGCTATAGAAATCTCTATAATACTATATTTTCATATAAATAAATTACAAAAATACTTTTGCTTCGTATAATTTTCAATTTTCTTACTTATAATCGAAGTGATGTGCAATTATGGTATCTTAATGTTCAGGCATTTCTATTGTTCTCTTGTGTACATATACATTTTCTGGTATGTACAAATGCAAAGGAAATTAACACTAATTAGTAGTGTGCTGGTATCTGTTCATAATTTTTATCGTTTCCCATTCAATTGAATATAATTACTCCTTATAGCAATAGGATTTGTTAGTCAAATCATATGACATTGCATAAACAACATAATTACCATATAAATATACAGTGGCAAATTTTTTCTTCTTTATATACCAAATGTATGTATTTATTTTTATTCAAACATTCTTAAATTGAATGTCACATAATTTTATATTTGTATTGCTATTCAAATTCTACAAGTGAATTAAGTAACTGACATTTTTACACTAGTACGAAAATGAAGTGTAGGGTGTTGTGTGATATCAATTGATGATTTTTATACTCTGAAAGACACAATCATTTATCGTTAGGAAATTAATTTTTACTTGTTAGAAAAGAGAACCGTATGTTAAATAAACCGTATAAAAATAAAATGAAAATTCGGTTTAAAATGCGCTAAATTCAATATTAAAAAGGAGGTAATAAAAATGGATTATCACGAAGTAACGGCAACATCCTTAATCATCAAATTCAATATTTTTTAAGGATTTTTTAAATGTTTTAAAATATATTGCTATATTTTGAACTGGTAATTCCACTTTATCTTGGACAAGCTGATTTTTATACAGTTATTTAACGAGTCGTATATTTCGAAGCATCTTTAATAATAAAATTCGAATATATCATCTAATTATTCCAGTTTTTTGAACCGGCAATGTAAATTTTGCGATGTACATCTCTAGAGAACATTTATTATTTATGTACACTTCCGTTTATGTATAAATAATTATCTTGTTAGTCGCTTTCTCGTTATCCCACATCCATATCTTTGGGATCAAACAAACATATCCCAATTAAACATGTGAGAAGTGCACGCTTTACGCAGACGCCCTACAAACATATATTTTACGAAAATATATTCTGCTTCGTGCAAAATTCAAAATAATTGTTAATTACGTTATTTTACTAACTTGTAATATATTAAAGAAGAAGACAAACTGAATTAATTATAAATTATATACAGTAAACATTAATTAAACGCAGTCCTTGTTGAATTATTTGTAATGAACGTGTTTATGTTACAAATATTATCACGAAGACGTTAATTTTATGAAATATTCTAAAAATGGTAGCTTAAGGCATCTATAAGTTAGTTAGATGCGGATTTTGAAGTCTAAGATCGCATCTTCAATAATATGATAATGATAAAAATAATACACCACTATTACGTATTGTAATTCTATTAAAATTATTATTTAATTTCTTTCAATCTTATGAAATGTTAATCCTTAAAAATTCTACGTCATTCAAAGTTATTATGGAAGAAATTTTAACTTTTATTTTGGTCACAGCTTCTAAAAATACAGATTTTTATCAACTCCTTGTCAATATATGAATTTAATCAATATTCAATTATCTTATTTCATTATTAGTCTAGAGGCGGAGAAAATATTTTTCTACCCACAACAACTTTGATGCTTAAAATGCGTTCAATTATGATTTAAAAAATTAGCAACAATTGTATTTCTAAAGCGTTCCACATTCAAGGATTGCAGCTTCATTATTATTAAGCTAATTAATTTATTTTTATATAGGTAATTTTTTTGTCCTGTACTCGTGATATGAAGGAAAATGGTCTTGCTTAGCGTCGGGAATTTAATAAAATGTATTCCTTGAAATTTAGACGGAGACAAAACGCCACTGAGAATTGCTCCGAATGCAAATCCACTCAAGATAAATGTTAAGTTATTTGATTATAAGTGGAGCAATCTTAAAAGATATTACGCTTATAGAAAATGTCGTGCGGGTGAGATTTTAAAATGGGCTTATTACAAAAAAGCTCGACTCATTTTTTAGTCTGTTTAATATATAAAAGTAGAAATAATCAAAATTACCACTGTCCATATAAATTGCGAACATAATTTTTTATATACCACAATGTTGGAATTTTACTTAGAAATTTCATAGAAATTAAACAAACAATTAAACTGTCAGTTTGTCTATTCCAAAATTTTCAATGTTATTATCCCTTCAATTTATTTTAATACATTTTTATGACCCTCAATCATTTGGGTTGCAAATAATCCGAGTTTAATGACTTTCTGTAAGCAAAATTGACTAGATAGAAATTCCAATCTATGACATTTCGCATAATTCATTTAAAGATTATTGAATCAGTAAAATGTTTAATATTTTTTTAATCAATATTTCTATAGCTATGATATAAAATCGAATTTTATCAAAAATATGTTTGTTGGATTTTCGAAGCTTTTACATTGTCGAATTTTGTAGGATTTTAATTATAATCTGTTCATAACACAACAATATAGTTTATCTCTAGTGCTTTTAATGGAGAAATTGATTTTCTATCATCCGATAACAGCTTTATACTCCATATTATTGGTATCGCTGTCAAATGATAGGAAAATATCGGAAAATATTTACTCCACTCGAACTATATATTAGAATATTTTAACTGTAAGCTCGACTAAACGAAAAATTCAATTTTATAATCGTGTTCTTATTTCTTATAAACCGTCTTCCACGATGTTTTTCAAATGTAGCAAATATTAAAATTAGCAGTTTAAAGTTATTCCAGATTTCTTTTATTAATTAGTTATTATCTTCTTTCTTCAGTATGTTTATGATATCGATAATATGAGTTCATGTTTTAAAGGGATAAATATCTAGTTAGTTAAAGAGTCCGCAATCCTAAAGATTGGTTGGAAACAGCACGCCATGCCGATCTATCCTGAGCTAATCCCTTCATCTCCCTATAGCTATTCATCTCAACGTCTTCAACTATCTGACTCACATACTCCAATCTAGGCCTACCTACCCCTCTCTTTCCCTCCACTCTACCTTCTATGATCAATTGCATAATCCCCCCATGCCTAAGGATATGCCCTACTAATCTGTCTCTCCTACGCTGTAACACTCTCCAAATACTTCTCTTCTCCCCTACTAACTCTAGTACAGCTTCATTTGTTACTTTATCTTCCCAACCAATCCTCATCATCCTCCTATAACACCACATTTCGAATGCTTGTAATCTACGCTTCTCTTCCTTTCCTATAGTCCACGCCTCACACCCGTACAGTGCTACACTCCAAACATATACCTTCAGTAATCTTTTTCTAATACCCAAGTCAATATTTGATCTTAAAATCTGTTCCTTTTCTACGAATGCCTTCCTACCCTGTGCTATCCTACACTTTATATCTACCTTGCTTCGATTATCTTTTGTGATTCTACTGCCTAAATAACAAAAATCTGACACTTCTTCGATTCTATTATCTCCTATTGTGATCCTCATTTTTCTACTGCATTCCTTTTTGTCACACCTCATCACTTTAGTTTTACCTATATTTATTTTCATGTTAAAATCCCTAGTCAATACTGCCTGCATACCATTCAATACCCTTTCTAAATTCTTTTCGCTTTCTTCCAATATAGCTATATCGTCGGCGAATCTCAACATATATATTTTCTCTCCCTGTACATTCACACCTACACTATACTCTTCTTTTACTTTGTTTATTGCATCTTCTATATATAGATTAAATAATAACGGTGAAAGTGTACATCCCTGCCGAACTCCCTTCCCTATTTTTGCTACCTCTTCTTCCCCCTCAATTCTAACTAAGGCAGTTTGGTGTTTATATAAATTAAAAATTATTCTCCTATCCTTATAATCTATACCCGTTTCTTTTAAAATTCTAAACATTATGTCCCAATCTACATTATCAAATGCCTTTTCTAAATCTACAAAAGCTATGCAAGTTACCTTTCCTACCCTCATTCTTTTTTCTACTACTGTTCTCAGTGCTAGAATCGCCTCCCTCGTCCCTCTGTTTTTCCTAAAACCAAACTGATCTTCTCCTAGCCTTTCCTCTACTTTATTTTCTAATCTCCTATAAATAATCTTTAGCAATATCTTCGATGCATGTGATAGTAGACTAATGGTCCTATAGTTCTCACACAAATTAGCTCCTATTTTCTTCGGCATTGTTACTATTCTACTACGCTGAAAATCCTGTGGTACTTCTCCCTTCTCATATATTTTAC
Organism: Leptodirus hochenwartii; assembly: GCA_947310635.1. Taxonomy (NCBI): domain Eukaryota; kingdom Metazoa; phylum Arthropoda; class Insecta; order Coleoptera; family Leiodidae; genus Leptodirus; species Leptodirus hochenwartii. The sequence goes on along the minus strand of OX371176.1, from coordinate 6,233,795 downwards.
AAACTAACCTGTATAATCACTCCTGCATTTTTTCCCCTGCGTGTTTTATTAATTCGGCTGGTATCATATCTATCCCCGCTGCTTTGTTATTCCGTAAATCATTTAATGCTCTATGAAACTCTGACCTAAGTATGCTAGGACCTAAGTCATCCTCATCTATCTGTTCCACACTTTCTAGCTCCTCCATGTCCTGCCTACCTTTATATAAATCTTCAAGATACTCCTTCCATCTTCTAGCTTTTTCCTTATTTTCTGTGAGTTCCTTACCCTGCTTATCACATATAATGTTACCCTTTGGTTTTACTTTAGAAAAATGTGACTTAATTTTCCTGTAGCCCAAATCTACTTTACCTCTTCTCATATCCTCCTCAATATCCTCACAATTTCCTTTTATCCACTCTTCTTTCGCTAGCTTGCATTTCCTATTAATTAAGTTCCTTAGTTCCTTATATTTTTTCTGTCCTGCTTCTGTGTTTCCAATTTTAATTTTCCTTCTTGCTTCTATCATTTCAACTATTTCTTCCGTGATCCATTCCCTCCTACCTGCCCTTTTCTTTGTGCCTAATACTTCATTTGCTGCTGTAGTTAACCCATTTCTGATTTCCCTCCATTCGCAATCTATGTCGTTCCTAGATGTTCCATTAGCCATGATTTCTACTTTCTGCTTGTACTTTTCACATACATCAGCTAATTTTAACCTATCGACATCTACTCTGATCTGTTTAGACTTCTGTAATTTCTTGAATTTGACCTCTGAGTCCAGGACTACTAAATTATGGTCACTATCAATATCTGCTCCAGGGTAACTCTTACAATTCTTAAAATAAATATCTACTCACTTTTATTTATTTTTTATATTGTTTAAAAATTTATATAAAAAATATTATTTGGTAGTGAATATCGTGACATATTTGTGCAAAATATAGCTTGTTAAAATACTAGTTTGCTGTCGTTTTATTTAAATTGTCACAATTCTACATAACATGTTCCATATTTGTTTTCATACAAATGTTTTCAATTTTATTGCGCAAACAAACGCAAGTTTTGTTCTTGAAATTGCATATGAAGTTAAAAAAATATCGTTTATTTATTTTTCTCTTCCATCATTCTTCCTTTTCGTAGTTTTATATATATATAATTAGATTTTCAGTAAAACTGGATATTAATTTGGGCGACAAATTTTAATTGACCTGTCAGCTTTTATAAAATAATAAATATATAACATATATAAATTTATATATAAATATATATCGTAACATATAATAAATATTATATATTACGATGATCATATAAAATAGACGTTCGTGATTTTAACATAATTATGCAGATTTATGAAAATATAGAGAAAGTTAGCATAAGAATAGTAAAGTATTGAATTAACTGGGATACGATATTGATTAAAAATCCATAAATTACAAATGAAGATTATTAAGCAAAACAAGTGGCAAAATTTCGAAGAATAAAAATTAAATATAAATCAAAATAATTGTTTTATCTTAAATTAATTTAGTACAATATATTTACTAGTCATAAAATAGTTTGAAAACTCATTTCCCAGTTCGTTGTGTAAAAATAATAAAAATGGAAACAGTAGTAAATATATCTTGCACGAGCAAACTACTTTTGGTTAAAGCATCAAGATAATTGTTACTTAAGAAATTTCGAGGAAACTATTAAAGTTTATTACCATCATTTTCTCAAATTAAATTATACTTAAGTAGCATTTCCTTCGAATCAGCGAATGTAAATAATTCGACCTATTTAAGATTTTTTTATTATCGACATTATTCATAAACATATTCTATAAAGACACTTTGGCAATAAACACATCGTAATTAGCATATGAGCGCGTAATTATAGAATTTCGCAAATGTTATTGCAACTCTTCCACCTCTATAACACCGAAACAAGGACTTTGGCTGGTAAAAATACAACAATAATTGCATCGTAGCTTTATGTGCGTTATACAGGGTACTGGTTTACATAGTTCAAGTATTTGGCGATGTTTTCAATAGCTAGTTAGTATATTATAATTGTATTTTTAGATCGTTATTTGCAATAATATATGTGCTGTAATCAAAGAATCTCTTACGAAATTTTCCATAAAAAATACGATTACTTTATAAATATCATTACCACAGATTTTCTTTGCAAAAAAAATGTAGTAGAATACGTCACCCCATTGATTTCGATCACTCTGAAATTTCATACGCTTTTATACGTTTTAAATATTGGATTTTAAATATTTTGGATTTGAAATTATTGCCGGCATCATTGAAGGCTTCTAGTTTCATTCTACAACAAGCGATTTATTTTATTTTGGGTTCGTTTACACGTTGCTTCAAATATTTAAGAATTGGCACGGAATATTCACATCAAGCGATATTGCACTGAGTTGACATTCAAAATAATTATTGTGTCCACATAATTATCTCTAGATCTATTAGTTTCATCCAAGTTTTAATTTTGTTTTATCTAGATCAGAATAGTTAGGACTAGAAATAGGTGGAAGCACTAGAAATGACACTTCTAACTTATTATTTTCACATTGATATTGCAAATTTTAGCTTCTGCCTATTTTAGAATCGGATAAGTTTGACTCGTTGTTCAGAATGAGCGAAAATATGAAAAAATTGAAAAAATGGCTGGTTTCTTTACATATTTTCCTCACATACTAAGAAATCTTGTTGTGACAAAGATTTTTAAATTTTTTATTCAATTCGTATTATAAAAATATTCAAATGTTTTTTGATGAAGTGAAAAATTGATGGATAGATAGATTTATTCATGTTTTTATACATACAAGTATTCACATTTGTCAGATATAAAGAAAAAATTAAAATATATATTTTGTTTAGTGATTTCAAATGAAAACGTCATATGAAGGTGAAAAGCTAAATTAAGGGAATATATTTAGGTCTGCGAGTGATTAATTTTTGTGACATAGGTTTTTCTGTGCGACTACATGGGAAGCTGTGGCATTAACAATTACTAATTATATATGTAAACATTGCAAGTAACGTGGTTTTTTAAATTTAACATAAATATTGTTTATAATTAAGTTAGAGAGAATTTGAATAAAGAACGCTTGCGAATATTATTCGAGTGAAACTGAAAAATACGTTAACGTTGTCTAAAAACGTTTATTTATACTCATTTAAATAAGTTACAAATGTAATTAAAATTCAATTTTTGAACCCCCAAAATGTCTGTATTTTTGATAATCTATTTATATTAAATATATTTCATTTATATTTAATTTAACATAATATAATATTAAATATATTTCTTTAATCATTATAAATTATAGTAACGAAAACGAGATATTTATTGAACTATAACGACTTGAAATGACGTTCTAAAATTTGATGCTTTGATACAAACGTTTACCAAAAATATTTTACCTATATTTTGTCCCTTCTCGTGGATCCTTCACAGATTTTCTATCGCTCCTGTTTTCCAATAATTTCCAAAATTTTTTTTTACACCTATTCCATGACGAGATAATTTATGCTATTTATGTCGTTTAAAAAATATTGTTGTTTAATTGCATATTCCATCCTTAATTTATTATTTTGTGTACGATACGTTTGATTTATGATTTTTTCTATTTCACTAACACATTATATTCTTTATTTAGCTGTAAATAATTTTTAACAAGCTCGAGGGTAAAAATATATCTCAGGTGTATTTATGCATGTATGACATTTTAAAAATTATCACTAAGGTGTAAATAATAGTACAGAATATCACCCAAATACCGAAACTTAAAACATTTAAAAGAACAAGAGATATCAGAAATATTAGTGGTTAAATATTAGAACAAAGTAATAATTCAACTCCAAAATTTGTTAAATTGATCCTATAATTGCACGTGGTTTAGATAGTATTTTAAATAAATATAATTTTAAAGTAACATATAATAGTCTTGCTAATTTTCTAGGAAATCCCAAAGCTTTGATTGATTTCAATAAAAAATCTGGTATTTATGAAATATCTTGTTCTTTCTAGTTGTCCTAAAGTATATATAGAAGACAAACACGTAGACCAATTGAAACTAGATTTAAGAAGCATTTAGCTCATTTCAGATTAAATGGAAAAGATAAAAGTGCTGTAGCCGAGCATATTTTTGACTAACTCAAGTCATCCTATTCAAATTAGTTCACCTAAATTTGCTTAAAAGTGTTTTAAATTATTCCGAATTAAATGCTTATGAAAGTATATACATGCATAAATCTAAATTAAATTTAACCAATTTAGTTTCAGGCCCAATTTCATGTTGGCTATTTAATAAGAACAATTCTTAAATTTATTTTTATTTCATTTATCTTTGGTTATTTCAGATAGCCTTCGAAATGTACATCTAGCTACTTAATGCTTTAAGTTACGGTATTTGGTTGATATTCTATACCATGTATAATTTTTATTAAAAATCTAAAGCTTATTAAAACTTTTATTAAAGATATTAATAGATTTTAAAACTAAAGTTTTGACATATTTCATAAATATGTATAATCAAGCTATGATTTATCTGAATTATTCTCTTTTGCATTGGAATAAATTTCTAGGTATAGCTACCACTGTACGGGTGTGAGGCGTGGACTATAGGAAAGGAAGAGAAGCGTAGATTAGAAGCACTTGAAATGTGGTGTTATAGGAGGATGATGAGGATTGGTTGGGAAGATAAAGTAACAAATGAAGCTGTACTAGAGTTAGTAGGGGAGAAGAGAAGTATTTGGAGAGTGTTACAGCGTAGGAGAGACAGATTAGTAGGGCATATTCTTAGGCATGGGGGGATTATGCAATTGATCATAGAAGGTAGAGTGGAGGGAAAGAGAGGGGTAGGTAGGCCTAGATTGGAGTATGTGAGTCAGATAGTTGAAGACGTTGAGATGAATAGCTATAGGGAGATGAAGGGATTAGCTCAGGATAGATCGGCATGGCGTGCTGTTTCCAACCAATCTTTAGGATTGCGGACTCTTTAACTAACTAAGCTACCACTAATTTGATCTCTTCCCACAAATTATAGATATTTCCCACATTGGTATGAAATTAATGGGAAATGCATTAATGTAACCATAACATACAATGTTATTTTAAACAAGCCGGTAATAATACCTTACGTAGATGGAAACCAATAATAGGAAACCGATAGCGTTATATATTACATAAAATCCGAAATTTACAAGCATTTCGAACACTAACTAGACGAAATAACGCAATCAGATATAAAAAATTAGCATATTCGATATTACTTCAGCCAAATTGGCAGTACTGTCCAACTAATGTTAGTACACACTCAAAATAACATTGATATGCAGTAGCGATGTGCAGTTCACTCGCGAACCGTTCACTCTGAACAGTTCAAACAAATGACGGGCGTACTGTGACGATGTTTTGTAACGACCTATAGGTCACTATGACCTAGTTCGTGAACTACATGTAGTGTTGATGTACTTGTACTAGGTCCTGAACCCGTCGTGTACTAAACCGTTCATGGATCACAACGACTCGTAAACGATGCAGTATAGTATACATTACATATACAGTACTAACATTTATTTAGTGATAAAGTGTGTTGGTGAACGGAACGAAATAGGAAACTCGATGCAATGTTGCAACAGCAGCATTGCCGAGCTGAGTCACAATTTATATGTTGGTATCAGATTTCATTTGGAATAATATAAATTAATATATTCGCAAGATTTAAAAAGTTCTTAAATATATGTCATGCGATAGCAAATTTTTGCAATAATGCAAAAATAAACATCTAAATCTTATAGTTCTTCTATTTCATACTGAGTGCAATGCAATTACTTAATATCAAATCAAAGCTTTGAAGTTTGAACAGAGAAGATTCAGATTAGAAAATATAAATTATAACGCCAAACAAAACGATTCTATCTAGTTCATTTTATTATAGTTTGTACATTTAATTTTCAAGTGTTAGTAAAGTAGTAAACATATTCATCAGTAACTACCAATAAGTATTTTAGTACCTCAATCAGGAGTACCTAGAGAAGATTATATTTCCTTATATATATGTTTTGTATAAATTATAAACATTGTTGTCTTTTCTTCCTCATTCGTAATTCAAAATAAGTATTATAATATTTCAATTTAATGATTTTTTACCATTTAATATTTTTATAATGAGAAAAACAGAGATTATTTTCATTATGTGCATGTAGGTGGTGAACTAGTTCATTTTAAAAAGATGTAGTAGTTCACGACCTATAGTTCGTGAACGGTACATTGAAATGAACTACGAACTAGGTCCACAAAGTGACCTACAGTTTGCCATCGCTAATATTCAGATCTAGATGCAGTCAAAGCAACAGTAAAAACTATTCGCTAATTAAATTGATGCAATTTTCGTAATCGGAGATTGACTTTAATTTAATGCCCACCGAGATTAGTGAAGTACGTCATATTTGAACTCATCACGTTTCCGATATAGAACTAGCTTTATATTTAGTTGATTTATTTTATTTTGTACAATAACGAGGCAATTATATTAAAAATAATTGCACAACTTACTAATACAGAGCGCTCATTTTAAGCAAGAAATATTACAGCAACAGTTGCTGTAGCTATTTTTAAAAATAAATTCTTAATAAAAGTTTTACATACATACAGCACCTTGTTTATTTTAGTCTATTAATTTATATAGCTTTCTAGTGTTGAGATTTTAAAACAAATTTCTGCTAGTTTGTCAATAAACCAGTTTGAGCGTTCGCTATCCTACCACCAGATCGATTAAAATACATAATTTTTTTAATTTTATATTTTCGTAACTGAATTCTTTCTTGCGCGAATATTTTTGTACTTCCTCTTGTATATGTCTAGAAATTGCTGAATATTTTACAAGAGCTGTACATTATGAATCAATATTAACGAAAAATATATTAATATATTTTCTGCTTTGACATAATAGAAAATTATGTATCTTTGTCATCTCGGAAAAAGTAGGAGTATTAGATGTATGTGAAGTAAATCCTTTTGCCTTGTTTGGCGAGAATATTCTTCCGAACTTCTTTTATGGTATCAAATTTGCTCGATACGAAGCAAAAATTTTGTAAAGCTCATTTTATAATTCAACATTTTCCGCATCCCCGTCCAACAACTTTTTGTTAACCATCCCTGCTGTACTTGATTAAATCTACATTATCTTGTTCTAGTTGCTTGTTCTAGTTCTAGTTCAATTGAAACTAGATTTAAAGAGCATTTACCTCATTTTAGACTAAATAGAAGACATAAAAGTGCTGTAGCCGAGCATATTTTTGATCAATCAGGTTATCCTATTCAAATTAGTTAATTACTTAAAAGTGTTTTGAATTATTCCGAATTAAATGCTTATGAAAGTATATACACGCATAAATCTAAATTTAATTTAACCAATTTAGATTCAGGCCCAATTTCTTGTCTATTTAATTTATTTAATAAGAACTATTTTTAAATTTATTTTAAATAAATATATATACGATATTTGGGTGATATTCTATACTATTATTTAACACCATAGTAATTATTTTTTAAATACATTATTATACTAGCATCTTATTAATTTAATACTAGAAAAAAATCAATTACGAATAAATGTTTTTTTCACTGGTTTTGTCTACCCTAGATTTACTACACGACCCCTTCATAAATTTATTAGTAAATATGTTCAACTTATTTTTACTTTTTTAAATTGTTGATCAATTTGACATGCGCCGTATATTTTTTTAAATAATATATATAATATGTTTGATTCGTACCAAATATATGCATGAACTATGAAATGGCCTTAACATAAAAATACTCAAATAATCTTCCTTTCATAGCATTAGAACCCGATATTATAGACTTGAAGATTTATTTTTTGCTTTGCATTTTATATTATTGAAAAATTCTATACTCACTTCTCATATTCCATTTTAATAATAAATACATTATAATACAACTACATATGAAGGAAAAATTAATTTTTGTTCCGCGCAACAATAAAACTGGTGGTATTTATTCGCTCGAATAAATTGTAAAGGATTTATGGGAATTTAATATTTCAATTCTTACAAGATTAAAAAATTTGTTTGCAACATTGGGTCTGTACTTTGATTTCAATACAATTATTTTAAATTGAGTATATTTAACATGAAAATAAAAATAGGCAAGCCCAAAGTGATGAGGTATGACAAAAAAAGGAATACAGGCGAAAAATGCGGATTCGAATAGGAGATGGTAGAATAGAAGAAGTGTCAGACGTTTCTTATTTAGAAAGTAGAATTACAAAGGATAACTGAAAAAAAGGCTGTAGAATAGCACAGCGTAACTAGGAAAGGAGCAAATATTGACTTGGGTATTAGAAAAAGATTAGTGAAGGTATATGAGTGGAGTGTAGCATTGTACGGGTGTGAGGTGTGGAGTAGCGGAAATGTAGAATAGAAGCATTCGAAATGTGGTGCTACAGCAAGATGATGAGGATTGGTTGGGACGATAAAGTAAAAAATGTAGACGTGAAGATCTAACTAATTTAATAATCGCTTATTATTATTATTATTCTTATATCATTAAGTTTATTGTGGAGTTCAAGTTAATTGTCTTACGAATAAAGGTATAATGAATCGTGTAAATATATAGATATACTAGATGTCGACTTCAGTGAAAGTTCTTAAAATAACGGTGTTATTTTATGTACTTATTATTCCTGCCATTCCCGTTTAAAGAGTTTTCCAACAAATACTAGCATTATCCCAATTATTTGGCCGAAAAACATTTAAGAAGAATAGAAATTGTACCTATATAAACTCGTCGGAAGAACAACTGACATAAACCATAGTATAAACGAAGAAGTGCAAGGGAAATATAATTTGTTTTTTCCCATTATAGTTGAGATGTTTATTCCTTCTTGTTGTTTTAAATAAATTTACGATTCAACAGGAGGACTGTATATCTAAACATCCCTTTAATTTAATTGTTCTACTTAATTTTATTTGTTTAGCAAGAGTACTTGGGCAACTTGGGTTTATTAATTAAACCATATATAATTGTGCAGTTAGATATTTCAGTATCTACGATCTTAGCTTAAAGCTTGTAGATACCGAATTTTGTAGAAAAATCGTTATATGTTTTGAAAGTGTCTACATAAAAATAATCTCTTATCTCTCCTTGAATTTTACAATTTAATTTCAACTCATACAGAATTTTAAATCATAATTAATACATAAATAAATTAATACCTTTTCTTTTATTCAAACCGATCCCCCCCGCATTTCTTTTTGTAAAGGAACGTTCATATTTATTCATGAATTTCGAGCTGATTTTCTTTCCTGTTTCAAACAAATCTTGAGAGAAAGCGATTTTAAATTGCAACCAAATCTATCATTCTATAAAATGAATTCTTCCAGTGGCACAGTTTGAATCGTTTTTTGTACAACTATGTTCTCTTCATAATTAAATCAGAATTTCTTGACACAATTTCGCATTAAAATCACATTGCGCTCGTTATAAAATAAACATACTCAAAAATTCAATACTCCAACAATGAACCACGTGATATATATCTACATCTTTTTTAATATAGCACATAATTTATTATTAATATTGCCAACTATGAGTACATATTCATTGTCTTAAGGTACGTTTATATATAAGCCACCTTCGAAGAGAAATTGCTTGAAAAAACTGATCTATATTACAGTGTTCGATTTAAGGTTTTTTTTTTTTTAATAAAACCATTTTATTAATCTGAAAAGCATTCAGATTTTTTCCTTAGGTCGTTAGATGTTGCAAATAATCGTGAAAAATATTTTGTTGTTTAAAAGATTATATACCAAAAATTTGTGCATAAATTCTCTATTAAATAGACTATTTAAAAAACCTCACATTTTATATAACCTACATAAAGAATTGTGTTAAATATAAACTTGCCTTAATAGAATATTCTGCAAAAAAGCACGGAAAACCTTTCAAATATAATAACCAATTGCTGCTGCGGAAATTTCCAAATTTATTACATTTCATTCAATTGGTTTACATTTCATTTCGCATTTAAATGGAATATCGTCCTCAGCGTACCTACCTTTCACTTCATACTGACGATTTTCGCAGACTAATCCCCAATTTTTTTAACCTAGCAATTACTCACTATATATAATTCGATTTCTTGCTCGATACCATCCATCTTTACCCATCAGAATGTATGAAATAAGATACTTATTCAATTATATTGATCTAAACTAGCACTGCGATCGTCTATTTAATTTTAATATATTTTAAAAATCTTCGATTTTTTAATTTTATCATATGCTCGAATAGACTAATTAAAAATCGAATGATGTAGTTATTTTATAATTAAAACTATTTTATCAGTTATAATACATAAATTATTCCGAAAATCGACGCTAAAAATTATTTCTGTCGATATTTTTAGTTTTATGTACATGGTGTTTAAATTTATGGTCAATTTGATACACTATATTGCTATCAAATGTAGATAGTGACAATCTGTCAAAGGTTTATCGCAAATGTTGATCCAACACGCACCAAAATACAGCCTTCAACACAATTCATCCTCACTTACCTATACAATTAATATGAACAACAATTTATTAATCTAAGATCTATAAAGTCTTATACTTGTGAAATCTTCTTTAAAAATGATGCATTAAAAAATGTTAAAAGAAAGTTTGTGAAATTTTATTTTATTATAATGGAGAACAACCTGCTATAATATTTTACATAAATTTAACGCTGTTTGCAAATTAAGTTACATTGAAGACGTTAACAACTGTGAAGAAACACTCAAAATTTAGTATGTGTTTTCATTTGGTTAAGAAATAGTGGCAGAAATGGGGCTAAGCTTAAGATTACATTTTATTCAAATTTATTCCTAATCGTAAGTTCTAAGACATTTTTTTAGGAATTTTAAGTTTCTTGAAAGTTGTATCATACGTCCTTTAATGGTCGAATGTAGGAATTTCTAAAAAAATTGCTAAAAATTTTAATTTTAAATTGATATCCTTTTAACAAATCTATTCGGTAATTAATTACATTAAAAAAGTTAAAACAGAGTTTGTGCAATTTTATTTTATTATAATGGAAAATAACCTGTTATAATATTTGTAACCGCAAATAGATTGCCAGAGAAAGTTTAATGGTTGATATAGAGAGATTATTGATGATTATATTTTAGACTAATGAAAGACACTAGTACTTAGACCCAGTTTTAATTTATTTGATATAATTTTTAGGAGAAGATCAGTTTGGTTTTAGGAAAAACAGAGGGACGAGGGAGGCGATTCTAGCACTAAGAACGGTAGTAGAAAAAAGAATGAGGGTAGGAAAGGTAACTTGCATAGCTTTTGTAGATTTAGAAAAGGCATTTGATGATGTAGATTGGGACATAATATTTAGAATTTTAAAAGAAACGGGTATAGATTATAAGGATAGGAGAATAATTGTTAATTTATATAAACACCAAACTGCCTTAGTTAGAATTGAGGGGGAAGAAGAGGTAGCAAAAATAGGGAAGGGAGTTCGGCAGGGATGTACACTTTCACCGTTATTATTTAATCTATATATAGAAGATGCAATAAACAAAGTAAAAGAAGAGTATAGTGTAGGTGTGAATGTACAGGGAGAGAAAATTTATATGTTGAGATTCGCCGACGATATAGCTATATTGGAAGAAAGCGAAAAGAATTTAGAAAGGGTATTGAATAGTATGCAGGCAGTATTGACTAGGGATTTTAACATGAAAATAAATATAGGTAAAACTAAAGTGATGAGGTGTGACAAAAAGGAATGCAGTAGAAAAATGAGGATCACAATAGGAGATAATAGAATCGAAGAAGTGTCAGATTTTTGTTATTTAGGCAGTAGAATCACAAAATATAATCGAAGCAAGGTAGATATAAAGTGTAGGATAGCACAGGGTAGGAAGGCATTCGTAGAAAAGGAACCGATTTTAAGATCAAATATTGACTTGGGTATTAGAAAAAGATTACTGAAGGTATATGTTTGGAGTGTAGCACTGTACGGGTGTGAGGCGTGGACTATAGGAAAGGAAGAGAAGCGTAGATTACAAGCATTCGAAATGTGGTGTTATAGGAGGATGATGAGGATTGGTTGGGAAGATAAAGTAACAAATGAAGCTGTACTAGAGTTAGTAGGGGAGAAGAGAAGTATTTGGAGAGTGTTACAGCGTAGGAGAGACAGATTAGTAGGGCATATCCTTAGGCATGGGGGGATTATGCAATTGATCATAGAAGGTAGAGTGGAGGGAAAGAGAGGGGTAGGTAGGCCTAGATTGGAGTATGTGAGTCAGATAGTTGAAGACGTTGAGATGAATAGCTATAGGGAGATGAAGGGATTAGCTCAGGATAGATCGGCATGGCGTGCTGTTTCCAACCAATCTTTAGGATTGCGGACTCTTTAACTAACTAATTTTTATATTTTCCAATGTTCGTATATAATATTTTCTCCAAGGACTTAAGAGATAAATATTAAATAAGATGCAGCTTAATAAAATATCAGAACCTGAAATTAGAAACATTTTTATATAGCGCAAAATTTAAAAAAAAATGATAAAGATAACCTCTCCAATTTTTGACGGAAATATTTTCGAATATTTGTTTATATACTTTCGGATAGAACTTGCCCCCCAAAATTTTGAATTTGCGTGTAATTTTTCAAAATTCTATTCAGCATATTTTCTAATATTATTGAATTCGAAGATTAAAATAAGTTATTTTAATGAGTAATTCGAAAAATATTTTTATATCAGATATGAGAAATTGCCATTGCTTTCTATTATAGTATGGAGTATCACAAGTAGCTAGATGTACATTTCGAAAGCTATGCCCCCATCTTCAGTAGCACAAATCTTTTAAAACAATATAAATTAATAATTAACGAAACTGACAAGTAACAACAATAAACATTGGTTTGTCAAACCTAAAATAACTAAAATTAAAATAAATTTAAAAATTGTTCTTATTAAATAAATTAAATAGAGAAGATGCGATTGGGCCTGAATCTAAATTCATTAAATTTGATTTAGATTTATGCATGTATATACTTTCATAAGCATTTAACTTCATAATAATTCAATACACTTTTAAGTGAACTAATTTGAATAGGATGACCTGAGTTAGTCAAAAATATGCTCGGCTACAGCACTTTTATCTTTTCTATTTAATCTGAAATGAGCTAAATGCTCCTTAAATCTAGTTTCAATTGGTCTACGTGTTTATCTTCTATATATACTTTAGGACAACTAGAACAAGATATTTTATAAATACCTGATTTTTTATTGAAATCAATCAAAGCTTTGGGATTTCCTAGAAAATTAGCAAGCCTATTAGAACTCTTATATGTTACTTTAAAATTATATTAATATACCGGGTGTCCCACGTATCTATCGACAGTTTTATTATTCGAAATAACTTTTCGAATTTTTGTCAGATTTTATTGAAATTTTAACGCGATATAAAGCAAACAGTTGAATTTCATTACTCTTCATTTTTAGGCACCTAAGTTGGTTAAACTATGTTGTAGTAAAGTTTAGTTTAATTTCAATAAAATTTACAGATATGGCAATAAAAAGTAAACTGTTGATAGATACGTGGGACACCCTGTATATTTAAATATATTAGCAATAAATGGACTTAAACAATTTCCCATAGCTGTACCCTTTTTTTGATCAAAGAATTTACCATTTAAAGAAAAACAATTCAGAATAGATACATACATAATTTAGTAAGTTTTAAGTATTCATTAATAATAACATTATCCACACAATTCTTTTTTAGCATATCTTCAAGAAAAGGAATAGTTTCAGGTATAGGAACATTTGGAAATAATGAGGAAACATCTAATGAAATAAGTATTTCATTATCTGATAGTGTTAAGTCTTTAACACTATTAATGAATTCTAAACAATCTTTTACAGCGAAACAAAAATTATTAAGTACATTTGCTAACCATTTCGAAAGTAAACATGTTGGGGAGTTAATAGCAGACACTATTGGTCTTACAAAATCTTAATATATTGAATGTTAATTTTTGCAGTTGGAATACAAAATCGGCGATTAGAATTAACAGTGAAGAAATTAGCATAGTATTTGTTTTAAATTAGTACGGCCTTTTAATGCAATTGATATGCCTCAAATCATCTTCATTTAAACAGATTCTCTTCCATAAAATCGTCATTCATTTTTCCTTAATTTCGTGCCTGATGCGCACTATCCGCAGAAACTCGACAGTATTTTGTACAAACATCACGTAATCTTCCAATTCACCAAACTCACGTTCACCTATACATAATACACCTTCACTGATAATAGCGTATTCATTGTTTGAGGACGTGGACAACGCGTACGCAATATATCCTGTTTGTATATCTTCTATATCCTCCTCTTACTCATCCTACCATTTCTGCACATTACTGCCCTATATTCTACTGTACGTCTGACCCCGTTGAGATGCAGAATGTCCTCCCACTTGCCATAACATATGATTCCCAGTGTATCATGTGACCAGCAGCAGCGACAGGTGATGTGGGGGACACGTGGTGGTGACGTTATGATACCACGACGATGACACTATCCAGACACAAGTGTAATATAAATGACACACAGGTGACTGAAATTGAATTATAGCTTGGCACCGCATTCTCGATGAAAACGAAGTAACATTGCCGTGGATTTTACTATGGGATGTACCATAGTTGGAAAATATTTTTTATTCGCTCCAGGTGAACCCGAAATTTTCAAATCTAAGTATCTACCATCTTCCGGATTCCTAATTTATATAAAACTAAATTATCAACGCAAAATGTATACGCTATGCATTTGAAAAGTACACGAATGTATGTTGGTACTTGAAATTAAATTAAAGCAATTCACACTTAAAATTTTTTTATCCTTTCATCCGAAAATTCACCGTACCATATTGCTTTTAGTACAGCTACAAAGCAAACGAAACATTACTGCTGTGGTGGCTTTTAAAAGTTCATATGTTTGAAATTGGGTAATAAAAGGGAGGCTGTAATTATTATGCAATGTCATGTATATACGTTGAGCTGATATTTTTCAATATTGAAAGGAAGCGGTGTCGTAAATCATCATTTATTCTTCGAGTACATTACATCAACGATTTTAGTTTTATTATGTGCTAATCAAATAACGTAGCTGATGCATTATAGTGTACCAAATTAATTTATCCAAACGGATTCTTTCGTTGTAATTTACATTCGGCTGCAGCCAATATTTTCTTCACTAATACAAAAACATTTACCATTCGCTTTTGCTCTGCACGGCGTAAATTTGGCGTCAATGTATTCCCTGGAAAAACGAGTTTTTTTTAATAAACGAAGCTTGGGTGGAGACTCATATGAGTTTTGCATTAGGTCACTATTCTCAATCGACCCGTTCAATGTTTGAATGCAGATTTTCATTTCATTCGATTTTTCTCGTAAAATAACCGCATAAATACATTAAATATTCCTATGTTTTATAATTACTTTTTCCACGAACAAAATTATAGTATTTAAAGAAAGAAGACGAAGTATTATGTATTATTTAATAGTTTTATCAAAAATATTAGTATTCTATACGTTGACAATTTTAATGAACTTAAAAAATGTAATTAAAATATTCTCAAACTCTCAACATTCGTGCCACTTCTTAAGAATTACAAATTCGTCCGTCAACACACAGATAAAACGAATATTTTCATAATAATGTCTACCAACGTACAAACCACTGGATTTTGCTTTATACATATAAGTTCAGATGCACTCAAATTTTGCCTATACACTCCACTGCACTTTCCACAACAATAAATCGCGAAAAGAATTTTTTGTTGATATTTATACAAGTTATATTTAGATACATACAATTTATCATTCAACAACACGAATATAGAAAACTTGTCAACACTTATTGCATCAATAGCTTAAGCTCGATTTGAAACTAGTTTATGTTAGTTTATTTACTTTTTGAACAATATTCTAAACGTCACCACCTCTACCATCTAATTTGAAGACATATCCTTAAAGACGAAAGAAATATTAATTTTATTATCCAAACAAAAAGTACGAAGCAAATATTTATAGTCAAAAATAGTTGATATTATACCCCTTATCCATTTAATTTTTTTATACACTTCCACGTGTGTCTTCCTCCACATGTCTTCCTCTATATAATGACATTTTATCTATGACCTATGCAAGAATTCTCCAAATATCCCGTGCGCTTGCATTTCCTAGAATTTCCGGTATCTGCATTCGGAGCACGTTTATTATATGGCCTAAAGCATAACTATTAAATTAAGAACTTTTGAACACTATAGTATCAATTAGCAAGTAATTTCACTTAATTCCCGCATTGTATTCTGCTCTAATTGATAATGTATAATTATCTATTGTATTAAATGCGGCGCGCTTTGTAAATTGTATAGGAACAATTGACCGAATTGCTTCAGTAGCGAATTGCAAAGTGGTAATGCTTTACAAGAAGTCAGGCTGTGGACAAGCATTGATTTTATTGTAATAATACTGCAATATCATTAAAGGATCTCAAGAGAATTTCTTCATTGTTACGTTTAAATTTTAGTTAAAATTGTTCAACTTTACACGCCTATATTAAACGATATTTTTAATATTTTAATAATTCAATATGAAGTATATGAAGAATTAAAGTATTTTATTGTGGTAAATTAGTTAATATGCATTTTTATATAATATTCCAATAATTTTGTTTGTTTTCGCAGAAAATCAACTATATAACAACACATACATTTAATAGAATTAACTTTTAGTTAATTCAGTATGTATTTAAGTAGGATTTTTTTTATCATATGATTTTTAAACATATATTTGAGATACTACACCATATTTAAAATTTTCGTTGTTTGCTTTTAATCAGCCTCTTCAATTTATAGTGACAGCACAAAATTGTGGTCGCTTAAAATCTACCTGGATCAATTACTCGTTATCCTGTATTCATAAGTTAGGTGAAGCAGAATTTATGAATTTTTATTCTATTCAAAAGGGCATCGATGTTTTCCTACAACTGCATGAAAAAAATTATTTATTAAATAATTAATCGTTGATATGTCACGAATATTCAAATAATCCAGATATATAAAAATGTAACACACACGATCTTTCCGACATTTACTTACAAATGCTATTTTTTATTAAATTCATATTTTCTGAAGAACATGAGGATTTAGCAAGATACCACCACCGCCAACAAATTTTAATTGTATAGTAGCAAAATCTCTTAACAAAACTGAAAATGTCCCATATAAATGTTTTTGTATAGCGAGTTAGATTTAACTAACGCAAATAATGATAATATTTTGAATAGCATTAATTAGGACATTTTAATTTTCCTTTCCCATTTATCACCTTTTGATTTTTACATAAATTAAGATAATAAATTAAGAGCTAAGCTTAAGATTACATTTTATTCAAATTTATTCGTAATCGTAAGTTCTAAGCCATTTTTTTGGGAATTTTAAATTTCTTGAAAGTTGTATCATACGTCCTTTAATGGTCTCATGTAGGAATTTCTAAAAAAAATTGCTAAAAATTTTAATTTTAAATTGATATCCTTTTACCAAATCTATTCGGTAATTAATTGCATTAAAAATGATGCAGTAAAAAAGTTAAAAGAAAGTTTGTGAAATTTTATTTTATTATAATGGAGAACAAGCTGTTATAATATTTGTAACCGTAAATAAATTGCCAGAGAAAGTTTAATGGTTGATATAGAGAGATTATTGATGATTATATTTTAGACTAATGAAAGACACTAGTACTTAAAAGTTTTAAGAGAATAAAGGACGATCTGACAAAGGAATGCAGAAGGGAAAGTAGAGGAGAGCGCAGAGAATACTCGAAAATATTTAATTACTTTTCCACCATTCCCATATGTTCATAATATCGTTTATAACTACACTCCGTAATTAGGATTATATCCTGTTGAGGTATTTTACACAAACACAAATAAATACTCAAAAATATTTAATTACGTATTTTAGAATACGATAATTTTTTATGCAATAAAAACAACAAATAGTACATGATGGATTACCACAACCTGAATAATACGCGCGTATAATTCGCTAGTTCTTAGTTGTTCTGTTTAAGACATTTCAATTTTTATATTAAGACGCTTTTAAGAAGTACAAATAATATAAAATTTAAATTATAAAGTTTCTTGTACAATAGCAAAAGTTTAATACAATGTAAAGTAAACAAGTGCATTATTTAACATTGGATTCAATATAAAATTTTAAGTTGCGAGTTGGAACGTTCAAGGAATAAAAGGAAATATTTGTACATTTTTGTTTAATCTTCGATTCTTATATTCTTATAATATAAGAATTAATTAAAGAAGTAAATCTATGAGGAATTGACAGTAGGACTAGAAATCGATGAGCAATTTCTATCCGGGATTAATAATTTTGATATATAGCAAAATGTACATGAAACTTTTAAATGAACATTCTATATTAAAATTTCTAATTCTATATTTTTTTGTACTCAACTCACCTGATAGGAAATTCAATAGTTGACATAATGATTAATAGTTTTGTTGTATCATTAATAATTTAGTATATTTGATAAAAAACCGGAAAATTACAAAACAGACCCAGTTTTAATTTATTTGATATAATTTTTATATTTTCCAATGTTCGTATATAATATTTTCTCCAAGGACTTAAGAGATAAATATTAAATAAGATGCAGCTTACTAAAATATCAGAACCTGAAATTAGAAACATTTTTATATAGCGCGAAATTTAAAAAAAAATGATAAAGATAACCTCTCCAATTTTCGAAGGAAATATTTTTGAATATTTGTTTATATACTTTCGAATTAAAACTTGCCCCCCAAAATATTGAATTGGCGTGTAATTTTTCATAATTCTATTGAGCATATTTTCCAATATTATTGAATTTGAAGATTCAAATAACTTATTTTAATCAGTAATACTTTTATATCAAATATGAGAAATTGCCATTGCTTTCTATTATAGTATGGAGTATCACAAGTAGCTAGATGAACATTTCGAAGGCTATGCCCCCATCTTCAGTAGCACATAAATCTTTTAAAACAATATAAATTAATAATTAACGAAACTGACAAGTAATAACAATAAACATTGGTTTGTCAAACCTAAAATAACTAAAATTAAAATAAATTTAAAAATAGTTCTTATTAAATAAATTAAATAGACAAAATAAAATTGGGCCTGAATCTAAATTCAATAAATTTGATTTAGATTTATCCATGTATATACTTTCATAAGCATTTAACTTCAAAATAATTCAATACACTTTTAAGTGAACTAATTTGAACAGGATGACATGAGTTAGTCAAAAATATGCTCGGCTACAGCACTTTTATGTTTTTTATTTCTATGTAATATGTCCCATATAAATGTTTTTGTATAGCGAGTTATACGATATAACTAACGCAAATAATAATATTTTGAACACTGCCTATACCATTAATTAGGACATTTTTTATTTTCCTTTCCCATTTATCACCTTTTGATTTTTACAGAAATTTCAACGCATGTATGAGTTTCAAAATGTTAAATTCTTACATTAACAATATTCGTTCTATATGATACAGATTGTGTTGACGTACGATATTGGATATTTTTTGCTATTCTCATTTGCGAGAAGTAAATAGGTAGCTATATGTGACGTTCGTTCAAAGCCTACGCACACCCTTAATGGCCGTGGTGTGAATGTCAGATCGGGTATAATCCCCGTGACATAATAATTAATGGCAACGGCCTTGTACGTTACTTCCGGCCTTTGCTGGTGAATTCCTCTTTCGCGAGATATCTCTGATAAGCAAGAAAGTTCGCTAATAACACTTCCGATTTACTTTCCGGTTATTATAAGGACGGGATATTAGTTTTTTTTTATTGTAAATTATTGTGCACATCAAATTATGGAAATATTTCAATAAATCAAAAATTAATCTGCCATTGAAATGTTTTGAACGGAGAAGTATCGTTTTTTAACATAGCATTGCCAAACTTTTAGTAGTGCGATGGAAAATTTGATGATTTATATTTTTTATAAACTCCTCGGTGTATGTATATATATATATTCCCCCCCAAGCCATTGTCAACGTAATATGACAAATATCGCAACGATTTATCTGCAAAAAATTTAGTCCACAAAAAAAAATCTTTGAATAAGAAAGTTCTAAATTGCAAAAAAGAAACCTCATCACATTTGATGCAATGTACTAGTTTGATATTTTAAATTTAAAAGTGTACGTTCAACAATATCTTAGAACATATTTTTGACAGAGAAGAAATTTAATTAGCTAACGCTGTACGGAAATATTAGCAAATTAAGAGTCGCTGAAATATTAACAAAGCCAGAAATATGATCCATTATCAAAGGAAAGGCAAACTTTCTTAGTAATGTAAAATAAAATGCATTTTACACTCTTTGAAAATTGGACTAGGTGTCAAGCGTTATTGATGTAGTTTTAATTGCCATTAATCTGAACATCGTACAAATTTCAATTTGATATACAATTTTTTTAATAAACATCTGTTTTGATAGTTGTAATCGATAAGTTAAAATTTAAAATCATGCATGCCGAAGCCAGCTACTTTCACACCTCTGTTTATATATCAAAGAAAATACAGGCAACGTTATTTCTGTATCTTCATATGATCAAATATAACGAAAGTGAAACATAAAAATATAATTTTCATAAAGCGTTCTCGTAAAGGAAAATACAGCGCAAGAAAAATGATTATATCATGCGAAATGTATCTTTCTTTGTATGTATTCATAAATTTGAATGCGTTGATGTAATAATATGCGGTATTCTGAAAATGACAAAATTATTTAGTTTTGAAATAGATATTTTATTACCGATTAAATTGGTTGTCGTAAATATTAATAGTGTCGTAAAGATCTATAATAAACATATACAATAATAGATATGGAAATATATGCAGATTCTGTTTGATTGGATTGAAGAACGAATCATCTTTTGGCCAATTTTGATACTCTTAGTACGATAATTTTCAGTTTTTAATTGCATTGAAAATCGAAATAATAAATCTTGTTCTGAATAGTTAATTTATTTCGGTATGTATATATCATTTTAGCGAGTAATTCTTTGCTTATATAGAATTCTTAACAATGAACGGAAAATAAAATGATCAAAGCCATCAAACGCTGATTTTTTAGAATATATATTACTTTGACTAACAGAAGAAGGTTCGAGCTAACAAAGATAGTAAATTGAGGGAGAACTGTATTACTAATTAGATCTATAGTCACTCTTGTGAAAGACAATTTTGTTCCTACTAATGTAACATCAACTGTATGATGTATATTCATTTATAATGCTCTTGGTATTTAATAATAAAATTCGTATACGAGCATAGCCTTCTTTTGAATAAAATATTTTGCTCGAGAATATATTTCTAAGACAGAAACCAGATAAAGTGAAATTGATAGTCGGAATTTCATAAAATGTTACTTTTCGTACTTGTTTAGGAATTATTTCTCAATAACAAACTGGCGGAATAAACCGTCCAAAAGTTTTCAACTGATCTAAGCTCAATTCATTAAAAGTTGGAACAAATACCATAATTGGACTTCAATTATTTGTTTGCCGTGGATTAACTTACTGAAGTAAACAAAATTAATGACACATTTTGGGACAGTTTCGAAAGATTTACATCATTAAAACATAAATAGACACAGAAATGTTCGTATTTATACAAAAAAATTATTTGAAGTTACGTTTCTAATATATGGTGTTATCCCACTCTTTTTTTTTCAATAAATTATATATAGATTTTAAGACAGAAGCTCACCAACAATTTAAATTATAAAGCGTGACACAATTTATCTGAAACCATTTCCCAAATTGAGCTATTCCTTGCTCGCTCCTTTAGTGCCGCATCACGCGATCATGGAGGACGAAGAGGAGGACCTTCAGTTACTATCCAAAACCTCCTCGACGGTGACCCTAACCCAGCACAACGTCTCCATGTCGCGCACCTCCTCCAGGTCCGCCATCCTATCACCTGGCACAACAATAGCTAACAATCTACCGTACGCTCAGCCCAACAACACTGGCATATCGCATTGTCAAATCGTCACCCATCAAGCCAGCTGTGACTCCTTGGAGAGCGAGGAGTCACACTCGGTGTCCACAACCACGTCCTGTACAAGACCTGTATCACCAGGGTACAATTTGCTCAGCAAAAGTCCCCATTCCAGTTCCAGTCAAGAGGATTACGATCCTAGAGTTGCGGGACAGTACTTGACAGCTGGCATACGAACCGAAACGGCAAAGAGCATGGAGAGCTTACGGATCCATCAGTCGAAGGGTTATCTTAGCGCTAGTGATCGAGATATTGGTGGTCGCTTTTCGCAAAGCGTCGAAACTAAAAGTATGGACCACCTCGAGCGCGAAATGAGGCTGAAGCGATACGCGGTGAGTGGTGACGAGACCACAATGTGCGGATCAGAAGATTCCTTCACAGCGGAACGAAGAAGAGGTCTGTGGTCCGGTAGAAGTAGAGCTCCGCAGCATTTGAGTTTACCACCACCAGCCGGATACTTGAGTGTTAGTCCCAGTGATAGGAAATTGACGATTCTATCTCCGCATTCGCCATTGAGAGCACCTGATTACATGCATCTAACGCAGCAGAATATGTTCAAGACTAGTTGCGCCAGTAGCAGCAGTTGTAGTAGTAGGAAAAGCAAGAGGCCTGTTATTATGCCGAGATTGATCCTGCCCAGGAGCGATTCGGAGATTAGTGAGGTCTTCTCGGAGCATTTTCTTGAGTGAGTATGATTAAATGATGAAACATAAATTTTATGAGTTTGTGGTTCTTCGTGTCCCTATTAGTCCTTTTACACTTGACCCGATCGTTGATAATTTGTAATGACCTGCTTTCTTCTTAACCCTACTCACCTATATGGTTCAATTTTTCTTTCCCTATGTATTTTATATTTATAACAACGTCCGTTTAAATAATTGATTTCTACTGCATTTTATACTGCTTGTGATATATCTACATTCCATTTTTTATTATTCAATATTCACACTAAGCATTTTTCTTGATTTAGTATATTATCATTTATAAACATTTTTATATTCTTTTTAATACCACAATGTTATTTAATGATATCAATTACTTTAACTTATATGCATCCTATTCTATAATAAGATTTTGTTTAAAACGAAGAAGTTTCAATCATATCACTACTTTGCAAATTATACAATGAGTTGTAATGCACTAAAGTACATTTACTCTGTCTAATTTAAATTTATAATTTAAATCACTATAGTACTTCATTGGTCAGAGTCCTCCACTAACTATCTACCTTAATAATTAATGCAATTTCAATCAATTACAGATTAATTTGTATTATTAAAGGCCATATTGGATTTATTGATGGCTGGATTTAAAC
Organism: Leptodirus hochenwartii; assembly: GCA_947310635.1. Taxonomy (NCBI): domain Eukaryota; kingdom Metazoa; phylum Arthropoda; class Insecta; order Coleoptera; family Leiodidae; genus Leptodirus; species Leptodirus hochenwartii. Next base: position 6,210,313 of record OX371176.1, on the reverse strand, counting down.
TTTACGCTAGAGAAAACGTTAGTAAGTAAAAAATATAGTATTCATTTTAAACCAATAAATTTTTATGGCGAATTAATGTCAGTATTTAAATTCATTGCCATAGTGTTAGTATTTGAAGATATCGCGAAGCATTTGGTAACATTCAAATATGCGAATGATTTGGATGCTGATTGAAAAATTGAAGTATGTTAGAAGAAGAACACTCGGGGTAATTGTGCAGGGGCTCTAATAAGTTAAGTAAGTTAAAAGAATAGATGGGAGAATTCTTAGAAGAATTCTTTTATAATGCTTTTTGATTTATCATAATATATACTACAATATTTGTTGAAATAATTTTATAGTTAAAAATATGTGTATAGAATATAAACAAAAACCATAATTCAGAGCATAATACCTATTTATAATATTTAATGACGCAATGAGTAATTTTCAAATTTGAAAATAAGTAGCCTCATTATTTTATTTTGCGTGTTTGGGATTTCTATACGTCTCCCTGAAAATGTGAATATTTAATGGCGTCTTCCTCTTATTACCGATACTTCAGAATTATTTTCGCCATGAACAAGCAATAATTTTATCAAATTCCATCGTGAAATAGCTACTCGTGAATTTTATCATGCAATAAACTCATTTCAGATGGAATTGCCACGTTTAATCACATCGTGTGTTGAGCAAACCTACCACATATACGTCATCTTGTATAAGTAGATATCAGAGATAAACGCTCGTGAAAATGTTCACCATCACAAATCACGATGAAGCAGCTAAAGGGCCCTGTAAATTTTATGTCGTTTGCAGTTCCTTTGATCATTGCATGGCGAGAATTCATATTATTATCGCTGCAGTCTGCGATCAAAAATTTTGGGTGATATTCTATACTATATTTACAAAAATCCCAACAGTTTGTAACATTTATTTACTAGCGAAGCGATACGATCGTTTAATTTCTAGTTTAGAATCGAAAAATATGCCCAAATCTTTAATGCTATCAACTTACGTCAGTGGAGGACCCATAATCGAAATATATTCGATTCCTTTTTTATGAAAAGGATATTTCAGGACATTTTGCTAAATGTAATTGCAGTTTGTTTTTTGTACAATATGCAGAGAGTCGGTCTAGGTCCTGCTGCAAGCAAATAACATCATTTATACAGTTTATCCTGGCATAAACTTTCAAATCATCTGCAAATAAGGGAAATCTACTTTTTGTAAAACACATTGAGATATCATTTATATACATGTTACATTGAGGGGGAAGAAGAGGTAGCAAAAATAGGGAAGGGAGTTCGGCAGGGATGTACACTTTCACCGTTATTATTTAATCTATATATAGAAGATGCAATAAACAAAGTAAAAGAAGAGTATAGTGTAGGTGTGAATGTACAGGGAGAGAAAATATATATGTTGAGATTCGCCGACGATATAGCTATATTGGAAGAAAGCGAAAAGAATTTAGAAAGGGTATTAAATGGTATGCAGGCAGTATTGACTAGGGATTTTAACATGAAAATAAATATAGGTAAAACTAAAGTGATGAGGTGTGACAAAAAGGAATGCAGTAGAAAAATGAGGATCACAATAGGAGATAATAGAATCGAAGAAGTGTCCGATTTTTGTTATTTAGGCAGTAGAATCACAAAAGATAATCGAAGCAAGGTAGATATAAAGTGTAGGATAGCACAGGGTAGGAAGGCATTCGTAGAAAAGGAACAGATTTTAAGATCAAATATTGACTTGGGTATTAGAAAAAGATTACTGAAGGTATATGTTTGGAGTGTAGCACTGTACGGGTGTGAGGCGTGGACTATAGGAAAGGAAGAGAAGCGTAGATTACAAGCATTCGAAATGTGGTGTTATAGGAGGATGATGAGGATTGGTTGGGAAGATAAAGTAACAAATGAAGCTGTACTAGAGTTAGTAGGGGAGAAGAGAAGTATTTGGAGAGTGTTACAGCGTAGGAGAGACAGATTAGTAGGGCATATCCTTAGGCATTGGGGGATTATGCAATTGATCATAGAAGGTAGAGTGGAGGGAAAGAGAGGGGTAGGTAGGCCTAGATTGGAGTATGTGAGTCAGATAGTTGAAGACATTGAGATGAATAGCTATAGGGAGATGAAGGGATTAGCTCAGGATAGATCGGCATGGCGTGCTGTTTCCAACCAATCTTTAGGATTGCGGACTCTTTAACTAAACATGTTAAATAATGTTGGGTCGAGATGACTGCCCTGTGGAACCCCTAACGATACATCAATAGTTTCAGAAACGACACCATTTAGGACTACTGACTGTTTACGATCTTCTAAATATGATTGAAGTAGTTTGTAGAGATTACCATATATCCTCCTTTTTTTTTTCAAAATGAACGTAGTTAACGCTAATATTTAATATTTTATCCGTTTTTTGTGATATTTTAATTTTTCGTTATAAATTTATATAGTTCTTTTTTTGTAGCAAAATAGAAATTTATTTGTTTTTCTAGATTTTATAGTGTTTGTCTTTTATTTGTCTATATTTGTCTATATACAACATATTTGTCTATTATTTTATCCAATTCTAAGTAAAACCTATCAATATCAACATCCATATTATTTATCAGTATTTTATCCGATTTTATTAACCACAAATTATAATTTATATCAGTGTAATTAGTAATATTAAATTTTTTTTTGCATATATTCTGTTTTAAAATTTTTATTTTCTAGATTACTGTTACAATAAATGATTTATTGTGAATATCTTCAGGTACAACATATTTTTGGTATTCCATACCAAAACAAAGATAGGCATCGCGTTTGTACTATACAGTGTGTTCATTTACATTTAGGCAAAAGAAATTTCTACGTTTACTAAATTATTCTATCGGTAACCAATTGGTGGGTAATATAAAAGTAAATACGTATTTACCTGGTCATTATTCATCGTTTTTCTATCAAAAATTATATTGCTGGCTGAGAGAAAGGATACTATATTATATTGTATAAAATCGTATTTACGAACATCGTATTTTAAAATCGTATATAAAAATCGTAAAAAATCTTGGCATAAAAAGATTGACTATTTTTTTTTGGGGTGCCTTATATTGATATTATTCCGAAAAATGTATATACCACTAAAAATGATCTTAAAGTTGGACCAGCTGCTGATTTTGATACTTGATATTATAAAATGCACATCTTTTAAAAATATGTCATATTTTCTTCGTATTAACTTGATTTGTTGAGAAACAATACGTGACCGTATAATGAAATTTTTCCATTTTCCATTTCTCTAAGATTTGCATCCTCATAATTATAAATCAGCTTAATTCCTATATCTTTTAATTAGCGTTTTGTATTTACTCGAATTATCGAAATTATTCCTTGAAATTTTCCCAAACTTTTTAAATTCTATATACCAACACAAATCATAGCGCTCGATTTCCTTCAACTACATAACCTTTTTGTTTAATATCACATACTCTAATAATAATTTTAAAAAACATTTCCTTTCAAACATGATAGATGTAATCGAAAAATAAAGAGTAAATATGATTTATTGGATATATATAGTCTGGCATTAATTGAAAATATCTAGTTAAAAAGTTAAAGGTTCAAACTTGTTTGTGGAAAGCAAAGAATTGCTATAAAAAATGCCAAGATGTTTGTTGTATATTTTTCAGATAATTTTAGTAGTTTAATTATTTTCCACTATATTGACTTATATTTTCCACTATATACAGAGGGACGAGGGAGGCGATTTTAGCACTAAGAACAGTAGTAGAAAAAAGAATGAGGGTAGGAAAGGTAACTTGCATAGCTTTTGTAGATTTAGAAAAGGCATTTGATAATGTAGATTGGGACATAATGTTTAGAATTTTAAAAGAAACGGGTATAGATTATAAGGATAGGAGAATAATTTTTAATTTATATAAACACCAAACTGCCTTAGTTAGAATTGAGGGGGAAGAAGAGGTAGCAAAAATAGGGAAGGGAGTTCGGCAGGGATGTACACTTTCACCGTTATTATTTAATCTATATATAGAAGATGCGATAAACAAAGTAAAAGAAGAGTATAGTGTAGGTGTGAATGTACAGGGAGAGAAAATATATATGCTGAGATTCGCCGACGATATAGCTATATTGGAAGAAAGCGAAAAGAATTTAGAAAGGGTATTGAATGGTATGCAGGCAGTATTGACTAGGGATTTTAACATGAAAATAAATATAGGTAAAACTAAAGTGATGAGGTGTGACAAAAAGGAATGCAGTAGAAAAATGAGGATCACAATAGGAGATAATAGAATCGAAGAAGTGTCAGATTTTTGTTATTTAGGCAGTAGAATCACAAAAGATAATCGAAGCAAGGTAGATATAAAGTGTAGGATAGCACAGGGTAGGAAGGCATTCGTAGAAAAGGAACAGATTTTAAGATCAAATATTGACTTGGGTATTAGAAAAAGATTACTGAAGGTATATGTTTGGAGTGTAGCACTGTACGGGTGTGAGGCGTGGACTATAGGAAAGGAAGAGAAGCGTAGATTACAAGCATTCGAAATGTGGTGTTATAGGAGGATGATGAGGATTGGTTGGGAAGATAAAGTAACAAATGAAGCTGTACTAGAGTTAGTAGGGGAGAAGAGAAGTATTTGGAGAGTGTTACAGCGTAGGAGAGACAGATTAGTAGGGCATATCCTTAGGCATGGGGGGATTATGCAATTGATCATAGAAGGTAGAGTGGAGGGAAAGAGAGGGGTAGGTAGGCCTAAATTGGAGTATGTGAGTCAGATAGTTGAAGACGTTGAGATGAATAGCTATAGGGAGATGAAGGGATTAGCTTAGGATAGATCGGCATGGCGTGCTGTTTCCAACCAATCTTTAGGATTGCGGACTCTTTAACTAACTATTGACTTATATAGTAATTTCATATGTTCAAGTATTACATTTAAAATATATATACAAATAAAATAACAAAATATTTATTTTGCACTTAAAAAATGTAAACTATAAATTATTAAACTATAAACTATAAACTATAAACTATAAACTATAAAATATAAAATGCTATCCTAAAAAAGGATAATGCAAGAAATTCAAAGTAGATGCTCTTATAATATAAAATGAATCAATTGTTGTAATTCTGTGTTGTTCCACTCATTTTCCAAAATTGTTACATTTGAAAATTATATTTGCAGAAAATAATGTTGCTATATTACGTAAATTTAAGTTAAAGGATACTAAAACAAATTTACCCGAGGCTTAACGAAATTTTCAACCGAGTTTTTCTCTGGAATAATTAAATATCCGTATCTGTACTATATAGTCAGAGTTCGTATATTTACATAATACCTGTGAGTTTTCTTTGCGTACTCTATATTCTAGATTGTGTTATGTATAATGTTATTATAACATAAACTAGTCGAATAACTAGCTATATTTGCCAAGTTCTTTAATATAATTTGTGATTTATAGATTTTTTTTGTAGCAAAATAAAAATAAAAAATAGGCTTGAGGTTGAAATAATTTTTTCTTTTATATATACAGGTTTATACTCTTAGTTTGTATAAAAAAAATCTTAAAAAGGATTTAAATTGAAAATGAATTATTCTTCAATTTTGCAACATTTTTTTCAGAGAGTTTATGTAAATTTAATAATGCGAATTAAGTCTGCAAAAAGTAAACAAGGCATTTTATACTAGCTTACAGGGACGTATGTGTTAAGAATTTTCAGTATTTATAGAACACGTCCTAAGTACAAAATTATAGTAGTTAATTATAAATAGTCATACTGATTTTTTTATATATAAACTTTAAAATGGTATATAATTTGATAACATATTTTTTTCGCAGTGCATTCATTTTTTTTAAATTTTGATTTTTATCGCAATAATTGATTTGTTACGTGAATATCCGATAGAAAAACTTTTTAATATATATATTGTATGAAACTATCTTTGAATCTTCAAAAACATTTGTTCGTTTTAGAATTAGATATCGATTTTGAATTAGAGATTATTTCGAAACTTAAAATCTTTTTTTTTTGTGCATGTTAAGGATTAATTACTTGATCGATTTTTACGAAATTTTATATTTATACCCATGTATGGGTTTATATATAAACGTCACTGAGCCTTTAACACTTTGAATTTCTAGTAATAAATTTCTAGTAATAAAAAATGCCTTATATTTAGAAGCAATTTGTGAACTAATTAAAACATTGTCTAAAAACGCCAAGCACAACTATAAGCTGTTACCACAAGAAATTTGAAAAAATTTGAGCCAAAAATGAAGGGTTAAATTAATATAAATGATTGATTGAGCCGTCACTTTTTTATAGTCCATATTAGAATAGGGAAATAAGAAAACAACTTTACTTTTACTCTAAAGAATCTACTTGATAGTAAAAGCTTTATTCTGCTATATGAAGACACTGTTTTTCTTATGGTATATAAAGGTACTCTATCCCTTTAAAAGAAATATGCAATTCGAGACAGCAGATATACAAGAAATATATATTTTATTAACATTAACAAGAATTTGTTTTGTTTAGCAATTTTCCATAATATCATACTAATTTAATATCTACCTATTATCCATCTGTATAGCCGCTTTAATATTATAAACAAAAAATTGGATTTAAAATAAATTTTACAACAGAAATTATATTCACAAAAATAAGTTCGTCCTGAGATATGAAAATGCAAAACTCTAAACAATTGACTTGTGCTTCATTCGTTCGGTAAATGAATGAAATTCTTTTATATTTTCATTAAATTTTATGTAAATTACTTTTATGTAAATTTAATTTGATTGAAAAAAATTACTCCATGTCCTTAATAATATACAAAAATTAATTAGGTTGTTCTAACGTTTCATATCCATTGTACATCCTGCCCAGTAACAAGCCATGTTAAATATCCATGGATAATTTCGTGGAAAGTTGCGATAGTGTGCTTATGGGCCATAGAATTGTAATGTTGATAGTTTAGTGGCTGTACGTCTAATTTGCTGATCAGTTGGGCGCATGCAATTCTCGCTTAAAGATAACGAAATACGTGGTAGCGGTTACCTCCTGAAAATGGGAAATTATCTCTTCTAGACACGCCATCGCGGTAATTTTTTATTGCTTGGCCCCATAGTAATACTAATCCAATCAGTTTAAAACGTAATATATGCATTTGGATCCGTGCCACTAGATTTAGTCGCTTATATAAATATCTTTGATCATGCATCAGATGTTGAAGCACAGCACAACAGAAAGCATGCAAGAAAGAAGCGCATCATAATAGTAGATAATAAAATAAGTTTTTATGTCTTTTGGTGGTGAAATTATGTAATTAAATTACGTATTTGTGACGTGATTCAAGATATTGTTAGCTAAGAGAAGCGAAATTCTATTTTTATGGAGCCTTTTAAATTTTATAAAAACAGCAATTGATAATCAAACATTCATTACGAATTGTTAAAAAGATAATGCCTCGCTTTTTCTATTGCACATTAATATTTAAAAATCTATCAATTCATATTCCAAAACCAATTAAATGGTAACTGAACAATTATGGTCGATTAAACCGCGACTATAAATGTCAGTTTAAAACGAAATTTCTATTGAAATTTATGAAAAAGTTTATTTATTTATTTATAACTCATTAAAAAATTTTATAATCAACATTTTGGGTATTTTATATAATATTTAAATCTATAAATTTCTTATTAATCTAAAAATTTGAAAATTTTTGATAAGACTGTACTAAAAATATCTGTTTTCCTTGCAATTGATGGAATTTGGACGTTTTCAGCTCTTTCGTGTTATCATTTGATTTATCATAAATAAAAATATTTAATAATATATTTTGAAATAGTCTTTTAACCTATTTAACATATAAACTATTTCTATGAGCAGACTCGACGTTCGCTTCGTATTGATTACAAAAATAATGTTTTAAATTTATTATTCGATACTCTAATTTCTTCTCACGTTTTGGTATTAATTTGTTTGTTAGGGATTCTTCAATTTCTCGATCATTTGCTATCGTAAATGTATAAGGACCTTTTTAAGGACGCTATTCGAATCGATGCATGTCTCAGGTCATATACATACAGTTCTTGGCGAAGATAGAAAGCTATTAAAGGCTTTATATGAAAACGCAAGTCTGTAATACCTTTATGAATAAATATGATTAGCAGATTTCCTTTCGCTCGCTATTGAATGTGCAAATTTCTATAATACCACTCAGCATTGTCCAAAAATCCCCGTAGTAAAGTCCCAAGATGGATGCATTTAAGTGGAAATAATTCAGTGAGGGCTAATATTGTTTTGAAGATTCGTCTTCGTCTAGAAGAAGCTTTTTTAAATTTAAATAATTGGAATAATATTTAAGATCTTGTAAACAATATCGTGGAATTGCTCATTGTCTTAAACAACCTTTATTACATAAAATTTCTAATTATATTGCAATTAAATTTCTTTAAAAACTTTGATGATGCTCATTTTATGAGTAGGTGTCAATATAATCGCTTTCTATTGTAAAATATTCCAACATTCAAATAAAAAAAATTAATCTATGTACAATTACCCTGCTGGTGCATTTCTTAGCAGAAATTTATTAACTCTTTACGGTACACGCAATGTACCATGTCTCATGTTGCACTAATGGCATAGTTGTGCTTTATTTGTACCACTTCTTCAAAATTTTATCAAACGCTGGTCTTATAGCTGAAGCACCTTACAAAATCCTTTATTGGATTGCGCGGAAGCAATTTTTAGTAAGTAGGTACTTTTTAATGTGCCACAGTGGTACCACCACAGAAAAATGAATTATTTTTATACAAATTGCAATATAGGCCGTTTATTTACTGTCCCTAAAATAGTATTTTCATAACTTTGCCCAAAAATAGACAAAAATACAACACTACGGCGAAATAACATTTCACATTGTTGTGCCACAAAGAGTTAATTCAATTACATTGCATTTTCATTTGAAGGAACTTTTAATAATTTAATAATAGCTGAATGGCGAACATACATGCATCCATTCTGGAAAATAGTAAGATGTTTATTTCCATTTTGTATTGTAGAAAATTTGTATTGTATAAAACAGCGATGTTGTATTGTACAATTTTATTCTTTGCAATATTATATCTGGAGTGTCCTATGTCAATATTAATATAACATTGTATTATCAAATATTTATAGTAAATATTATGTCTACAACTCTGGTACTGCTATAAACTTGTGTAGTTTATTATCTTAAAGAATGTTTTTTTTTTCAGGTAAGTTTCAAAATGAACGACATGGGGGGATCTATTGCTATATCTGGTATTGGTGAGTTTATATAAAATATATATTAAATATATTTTCAAATTGATTTAAAATGAAATTCCAAGATATCTTAATCAATCTCGCACAAAAATATACCACGTATTGAAATTTTAGTTTTTTGTTGCACTTAATAATAAACAATTCGGTGATATGTGATACCATAACTCAAATATATAATTTCCATAGGAAATCTCTACTATATAATTTCGATATTCCATCAATATGAACGAATTATATTACACCGCTGCTCTGCAGATTAAAACGGCCCTTTGCCTCAAATATTAATTACCATTTTCAAGAGACCCAATTATCTGAAAGACCGGACGGTTCAAATCAATGAAACAACCCATACTCATTTGATATTCTATATCCACTATTTTGTAAAATGAATATCGAATTGCGGATGAATATTTCCATAATGAATAACAATCAATTTTTGCAAGTGCTGAAACTTTTCTGATGATAATATGTACAAGTTTTCATTGTTTAATATCTTCGGTCATTTTCATCAAAATTTTTATTAAATTGATTAATTTGACTAGAAAATTTATAATCTTGATATACTATTCCTCTGATTTGTGCATAAGAGCACTTAATTTTTTGTTGAAGATTTTTTAACAAACAAAACGACAAAGGAGAACAACGTAAGCATAAAATTGAAAAATGTACCTCAAGTCGCATCAAGATGACTCCAACCAAATTTCTCTGTGGTTGGATCACTAATTAGCAAACTAAGTACCTCAACCTATTTTTAAAAAATAATTTTTAGACCACGCGAAACCTCAATAATTCGTACTGCCTGCGCAGCTGGTGAACCTGTGACACATCAGCTCGCATACCTCGTACATGTTTTCAGCTAATTTATTTATAAATACGGTTAAATTTAAGCATACAAACGTAACGTGTATACAGCGATGCATCTGTTCAGCAATTCAACACCGTTAGATTGTCAAATACGTCTTGAGGCGCCTTGACATTTTGCCGATATTAAAATGTGTTCAAACGATGGAACGATAACTTCATTATCTAATAGAGGAAGCGACGATGCATTGATCTAATCGCGTCCTTTGGCTGTATTAAAAAAAAATTATATTATGTAAATAGAAATGCAAATTATGTTTAAGCATAAAATGAAAATCCATAACTATTTAACAAATAATTCAGTGATAATATGATTCAAATCATTTATAAACGTACGACGATTTTAATATATTTAATATATTTGGGTTTTTTACTGCATTGGTTGAGAAATTCGATTTTTTAAATGCTTCGATAAAATTATTTGGTACAGTTGCCCTTTATTATTTTTCTCAATATTGAATCCTGTTTTAAGAATCGATTTCTGCAATTCTTTACATAATTTCATCTATACATGAAAGTATATAATAGAAGGTTAACTACGACATAACATCAACTTTTTACAATTTTATTTGTTTAGCCTTTTAAGGTATGAAAATCAATAAATATTTATATATTCGTAATAGAAATCTATTAAAATAGTTATTATTCAAAATGACACAAAATCAATACAGCGGAAAATAGATGTTTTTTCAATTTGACGTTAGTATAAAATAATATGAAAATGCTCCGCTTTTTTGCCACGAAATTAAAGCAGTTTTTTTTTCATTTAGTTAAAATTGATTCGCCAATAAAATTTTCAGAATATATATCAGGATATAAATTAGATATGATATTGTTCAATTTTGTTTATTATCTAAAAAGATTTCTTTTTTCAAAGAACATTTGTTATTTTGAGCTATGCAAAAATTATCGTTTAAATTTTATAGTAAAACTTGGCTTATGGCGAACAATAATGTTATAATCCTTATAGTCTTTTATTTTTGGTTACGAAGCAAGATTGAAATAATATATTGTTAAAGTTTAAAAACGCGCAAATTTTATGAAATAAAATTATGTCTAAAGATCGTTTTACGCGAATGTTTTAAGAGGATCTGCAAGATCCTTGAGAACCAAAGAGTTCTAAGCGGAATCCTTAGACATTAACAAGAGATAAATTTGAAAGTTTAATGGTGAATATTTAAATGAATTGATGCGATAGAGGTAAAAATCATAAACCTGTTATATATTTTATTTTGGAATCTGACAGTCAAGTTTGACAGTCAAGTCTGACCTGACCTGACCTGACCTCACCTGACAGTCAAGTTTAATAAACTATCACAAATGATATGTGCTTTATTATATCTTACAACGCCTTCGGCTATATTTACTGCAATTTAGAAAAGTGCATTATATTTTTATTTTTTATTTCACTGTTTTATAAAACATAATTTATCTTCGAGTTGTACCTAAGCCCATGAGTCGAGAAAATGACGAGATTAGCGCACAAACTGTACACATTCATTTTGTTTCTGTGCATATTTAACTTGTTGCAAAGGGATTAAGATCTACGCGTGTACAGAAGAATAATAAATATCCCTTAACTTGATGTAAAAAAAATAGTAGAAAATATGGCTCAAGGGGAATTTTCTCACGTAATCTATATGGTATGTCTGACAGGTTTTTTGTTTTAAATTTATTAAACATTTTGCCGCATCTAAGCTTTTAGTTTCGTTAAAATCTTATATTTAGTGTTTGATAAAGCTGTACTATATTATTAGGACAACAAAGATTTTTCCATATTTTTCGTTGATAAAAAACGGATATGATTTATGAAAAATATAATTTGAATATATAGAAAAATCCGTTGTGGAAAATTATTACTTGAAACTAACCAAATTGAAAACCCGAATCAATAAAATGTTATTTTCAAAGCCAAAGGCAATACCTAAATACAAAATTAAACAAATACAACACATAATTCTTCATATCTATGTGATAAAGCATCGTCCAACATTGTTTACTTACTCGCTGAAATTATTTAAAAAAAGTTTCATTTTTCAGTTATATTAGCGAAAGCTTGAAATAAGAGTAATATAAAATGTATTTACCCAGGCACGCAATTTTTTAATTTAAAGCATTTTATGAGCACGAATTGAATGTTTTACTTTTGTAAACAGAAACAAGTTTCTCTACAATAATATAAAAGTTAGTACGGAAAAGTAGCGTTGTGCCTTTTTCTACCTAGTCAAGTGGAAAAAAAAACTTTTTATATGTAAATGTAAAACACAAAACTACAAACTCATATATTTTCAGTACCTCTCCCATGCTAATTTTTATCACAGAACTATCCGATCTTTATTAATTTTATTCAAATGCGAAATTAACACCGATAAGTATAATATTTTTAATTTGAAAAATGTTTTCAAAAGAATTTTAACCATATCCTTGATTGCACTATCCATAATTTAGTTAAAATAACTAAAAATAATCGTCGCCTACGTTGCTGTAAATGTGACCAATGTTGCAATTATTTTACTCTTTCTTTGACAAAAAAAAAATCTCGTAAAAAATGTCCGGCAATAAAAAAAAAAGGTGCTAGATTCCAGAGTCCAGTAGTATAGATCTTTGCAGCTGATTCAGAGGAAATGGAAGAGATCTCATGTTCGTAGTAATATTTCAGACACGTTTTCCATTTCAGTTACATTATCATCTGAATCTAAGAATTTTCTGAGTACCTTAAAAGGGTTACGTAATGGTAATGGGTCATATAATTGCGTTCCAAAATACGAATAATTTCAGGTTTTACAGAACAAAAACATGCAATGTTGATACAAACATTTTTTATGGGGTGTTGAGAAAAGTATACTTTGTTATAAACAAAATCATACAAGGAAGTATACTTTCCTTTATAACAAAATGTTACAAGGAAGTATACTCTTCTCAACAACCCCCTATATATTCCCACACTGTAATGATACAAATAGAATTTTTTTTACTTTCATCTACTTTCATTTAGTAAAGTAAATATTACAGTTTAAAACAAAGTTTTGTAATGACCATTACAACACTAGTGCTGTAATGAGTTTTTAATTAATACAGTAACATTTTAAAATTATTTATTATATACATTTATAACACATTTTTTGCAATTTGAAATTTGCAGACCAGAGGTGGACATCACTGAGTTATTCAGGTTGGCGTTTTGAACCGTCATGGTTTTTTTGGAACCCATAATCTTGTTTGCTATTTCTTTCTTATTTTCTAAAGAACTCTCAACATACCCCTCTGCAGTAGCAGAGGATTTCCACCCTCCGTGACGCTTAAGCATTTGCATATCCGCCCCACTATCTACCAGCATGGAAGCAGAGGACTTCCGAAAACAGTGCCCCGTATATTTTTCGGGTCTCTTCAAGCTCAACTGCTTTGCAGTTAATTTTGGTATATTTCCAAAGGTATTGATCCCAACAGGCTGCGAGCTACATTTTCCTTGCTTATAGAAGACAAAAAAACGCCTGTATGTAGCACTAGGAGGACGAAGCTCAGCATATTTTCGAAAAATGGTTAAGCAATTAATACTTGGCAGATTTCCCTCGGTAACTATAAATTCTCGTACGATTTTCGTTTTTACTGAAGGTATATGTTTGGAGTGTAGCACTGTACGGGTGTGAGGCGTGGACTATAGGAAAGGAAGAGAAGCGTAGATTACAAGCATTCGAAATGTGGTGTTATAGGAGGATGATGAGGATTGGTTGTGAAGATAAAGTAACAAATGAAGCTGTACTAGAGTTAGTAGGGGAGAAGAGAAGTATTTGGAGAGTGTTACAGCGTAGGAGAGACAGATTAGTAGGGCATATCCTTAGGCATGGGGGGATTATGCAATTGATCATAGAAGGTAGAGTGGAGGGAAAGAGAGGGGTAGGTAGGCCTAAATTGGAGTATGTGAGTCAGATAGTTGAAGACGTTGAGATGAATAGCTATAGGGAGATGAAGGGATTAGCTCAGGATAGATCGGCATGGCGTGCTGTTTCCAACCAATCTTTAGGATTGCGGACTCTTTAACTAACAAAAAAGACGAAGCAGAATTTCGTTAAATTGTAATATAGAAATATGTAGGAAAGTAAAAACTGAAACTTTTGTTTTTATAATTGACAATGCAGTCAGAAGGGTTAATCACGATGACGACATTACGCAAAATCAGAAGATAATTTAGGGCTTATATTGAGTATGTAAAGAATCGAATTGTAACAGCAACTACATCATTTAATGTTGTATTGTAATAAATTTTCTAAAAGTTGCGCACAAAATGCCAGTTTACGTAATTTTTACAGCATTTTATTGTTCAAATATGGCTAATTGGAAAATAGAAAATTCTTTTAAATTTAATTTATAGACGTCGTAGCACTTGTCACGTTTGCTGAATATTTGTAAAAAATAAACAATTCTTTAAATCGTTTATTCGAACTAGTATATGGAAAGGCAGCAATTTGCTGATTTACTTAGGATTATACTGTGAGAAATATTGATAATAGTACTTTATCTACTTTCATTCAGTAAAGTAAATATTACAGTTTTAAAAAAAGTTTTGTAATGATGACCATTACAGCACTAGTGCTGTAATGGTCGTCATTGCAGCACTAGTGCTGTACTGAGTTTTGGTTAATAGAATAACATTTTAAAATTATTTATTATATACATTTACAACACATTTTTTGCAATTTGAAATTTGCAGACCAGAGGTGGACATCACTGAGTTATTCAGGTTGGCGTTTTGAACCGTCATGGTTTTTTTGGAACCCATTATCTTCTTTCTTATTTTCTAAAGAACTCTCAACATACCCCTCTGCAGTAGCAGAGGATTTCCACCCTCAGTGACGCTTAAGCATTTGCATATCCGCCCCACCATCTACCAGCATGGAAGTAGAGGACGTCCGAAAACAGTACCCCGTATATTTTTCGGGTCTCTTCAAGCCCAACTCCTTTGCAATTCATTTTGGTATATTTCCAAAGGTATTGATCCCAACAGGCTGCGAGCTACATTTTCCTTGCTAATAGAAGACAAAAAAACGCCTGTGAGTAGCACTAGGAGGACGAAGCTCAGCATATTTTCGAAAAATGGTTAAGCTGTTAATACCTGGCAGATTTCTCTCGGTAACTATAAATTCTCGTACGATTTTCGTTTTTGTAGATGGGATCACGATTTTAACATATGATAGTTTGTCTTCAATGTGATCTAACATTAACTTCGTAAGTTCGTCTCGTCAACAAGCCCCAAAAATGTCAACGATCATCGCAACTTTCATAAACAAAAACAATCCATCTTCTGCTGTGCCCAAAGACTTACATACTTCTTCTTTAGAAAAAATGCTAGACTTTTTTGCCTTGTATTCGTCTGAACTTCTCTTGAGAAAAGCAACTAGCTGTATAAATTTGCTTATATCTTGATTTTTTTCTTACGGAAATCATTGTAATAATGCGTCCAAAGCATTCACGGCTTTTGTGATTGTTGCTTTTCGGCAAAATACACCAACAAAATTTTTTCCGACACTTATTTTATTCTTTTTGAATCACACCATTTGCGGGAATTAGACTTGAAATTGCTCCATTTGCAGCTTCCTCTACTTCCGAGGGTAAACTTTCTTCAGAATCAGACATTTTCAAACATTCCTTTTTTTGCAAACTTTTACTATAAATCTGACGTGTTTAACAGTAACCAAGACAACTCAGAAACAACAAACAGTTCAAGACTACTTAGAAAACTTAAATCCTTATAACAGCAGGTATCATTTTTGTTTAGGACATAACATCATTTTAAAATTTATTTTGACAACTCTTGTCAATATTTTTTTTGTAATTTTCGGATTACTTACGAAAGTAGATAAAATTTCGTACAATATTCGAGTTGTAAATTCATATTACGACACTCGACATCTCGTGTCGTAATAAGAATCTTTACAACACTTATATTGTAAATAACTATTATAATTACAAAACTTGTTACTATATTTAATATTTTCAAGTTATATTTACAAATATCAGAAAGAATTTTTTTCAATGAATTTTAATCAATTTTGTAACACAATGCTCAATACGAAATAAAGTAGATACAATTACAAAAATCAATGAATGCTTGATATTCAGTAATTGATTCGTTTTTGACCAATAACTGAACAAATACATACCAATATCAAATGCGATATATTTTCAATTCAATTTTACTTGACAATATTTTCCATCAATATGCACCACATATTCCAATGCCCCCAAATTCTCTTAGGGGATGCTAAATTCCAAAAACAACACGCCAATGTGTGGCTTATAAATAGATATTGATTTGGGTTTATTCCGAGGGTGTACCATGTTACAAAATATCTTTATTCCATATACCTCTGTTTCGATGGACTCAGTTTGATAATTTTTCTTTTAATTTTATATTTTTCTTTTGATTATAATTGAATGTAACGTTGTTAGTAATTTTATGAAAACGCATTGTTTGTTCTAAGATATTATTGTTTTTAATTTTGTTCCAAAAGATTTAACACTCTTTTGGTTCGATTTAAACGTTTGTGCCCTATAGAAACGTTAATTATTCATTTAGTTCGTAATTAGATAGCGTACATTGCGGAACTAAACGTAATCAGCATTCAGCATTCATCTTCCTAAACTTTTGGTTCCATCCTCTCCATAGTCACTAAATATAACCACGAAATTGAACTTAATACCATATGTAAAGTTCGCAGCATTCGCTACATGAGGATTTCCTAAACCTAGTCGGTTTGCAAAATTTTATATTGAAACTACAAAATGATATTCTTCACCATTAGTTAAAGAGTCCGCAATACTAAAGATTGGTTGGAAACAGCACGCCATGCCGATCTATCCTGAGCTAATCCCTTCATCTCCCTATAGCTATTCATCTCAACGTCTTCAACTATCTGACTCACATACTCCAATCTAGGCCTACCTACCCCTCTCTTTCCCTCCACTCTACCTTCTATGATCAATTGCATAATCCCCCCATGCCTAAGAATATGCCCTACTAATCTGTCTCTCCTACGCTGTAACACTCTCCAGATACTTCTCTTCTCCCCTACTAACTCTAGTACAGCTTCATTTGTTACTTCATCTTCCCAACCAATCCTCATCATCCTCCTATAACACCACATTTCGAATGCTTGTAATCTACGCTTCTCTTCCTTTCCTATAGTCCACGCCTCACACCCGTACAGTGCTACACTCCAAACATATACCTTCAGTAATCTTTTTCTAATACCCAAGTCAATATTTGATCTTAAAATCTGTTCCTTTTCTACGAATGCCTTCCTACCCTGTGCTATCCTACACTTTATATCTACCTTGCTTCGATTATCTTTTGTGATTCTACTGCCTAAATAACAAAAATCTGACACTTCTTCGATTCTATTATCTCCTATTGTGATCCTCATTTTTCTACTGCATTCCTTTTTGTCACACCTCATCACTTTAGTTTTACCTATATTTATTTTCATGTTAAAATCCCTAGTCAATACTGCCTGCATACCATTCAATACCCTTTCTAAATTCTTTTCGCTTTCTTCCAATATAGCTATATCGTCGGCGAATCTCAACATATATATTTTCTCTCCCTGTACATTCACACCTACACTATACTCTTCTTTTACTTTGTTTATTGCATCTTCTATATATAGATTAAATAATAACGGTGAGAGTGTACATCCCTGCCGAACTCCCTTCCCTATTTTTGCTACCTCTTCTTCCCCCTCAATTCTAACTAAGGCAGTTTGGTGTTTATATAAATTAAAAATTATTCTCCTATCCTTATAATCTATACCCGTTTCTTTTAAAATTCTAAACATTATGTCCCAATCTACATTATCAAATGCCTTTTCTAAGTCTACAAAAGCTATGCAAGTTACCTTTCCTACCCTATTTCTTTTTTCTACTACCGTTCTTAGTGCTAGAATCGCCTCTCTCGTCCCTCTGTTTTTCCTAAAACCAAACTGATCTTCTCCTAGCCTTTCCTCTACTTTATTTTCTAATCTCCTATAAATAATCTTTAACAATATCTTCGATGCATGTGATAGTAGGCTAATGGTCCTATAGTTCTCACACAAATTAGCTCCTATTTTCTTCGGCATTGTTACTATTCTACTACGCTGAAAATCCTGTGGTACTTCTCCCTTCTCATATATTTTACAAACTAACCTGTATAATCGCTCCTGCATTTTTTTCCCTGCGTGTTTTATTAATTCGGCTGGTATCATATCAATCCCCGCTGCTTTGTTATTCCGTAAATCATTTAATGCTCTATGAAACTCTGACCTAAGTATGCTAGGACCTAAGTCATCCTCATCTATCTGTTCCACACTTTCTAGCTCCTCCATGTCCTGCCTACCTTTATATAAATCTTCAAGATACTCCTTCCATCTTCTAGCTTTTACCTTATTTTCTGTGAGTTCCTTACCCTGCTTATCACATATAATGTTACCCTTTGGTTTTACTTTAGAAAAATGTGACTTAATTTTCCTGTAGCCCAAATCTACTTTACCTCTTCTCATATCCTCCTCAATATCTTCACAGTTTCCTTTTATCCACTCTTCTTTCGCTAGCTTGCATTTTCTATTAATTAAGTTCCTTAGTTCCTTATATTTTTTCTGTCCTGCTTCTGTGTTTCCTATTTTAATTTTCCTTCTTGCTTCAATCATTTCAACTATTTCTTCCGTGATCCATTCCCTCCTACCTGCCCTTTTCTTTGTGCCTAATACTTCATTTGCTGCTGTAGTTAACCCATTTCTGATTTCCCTCCATTCGCAATCTATGTCGTTCCTAGATGTTCCATTAGCCATGATTTCTACTTTCTGCTTGTACTTTTCACATACATCAGCTAATTTTAACCTATCGACATCTACTCTGACCTGTTTGGACTTCTGTAATTTCTTGAATTTGACCTCTGAGTCCAGGACTACTAAATTATGGTCACTATCAATATCTGCTCCAGGGTAACTCTTACAATTCTTAATCTGGTTCCTAAACCTCTCTTTAACCAGTATGTAATCTATCTGATACCTCCCTATATCTCCTGGCATTTTCTTCACCATAACAAAAATAATTCTGAAATTAATAATGTGTGATTTTATAACGTTTATATTATAAGTAAAAATCACGAAGCCTTTCAAAGTATTCTAGCTATTAAAATAAAATTTTCGCAAATGATATGATTTCCTTTTCTGATCAAATTTTTGTTATATGATACATATATTTGCAATCCAACCAACGTAGCAGCAAATATACAACGTTTTATTGAAGGTGGCGGAAAGTGACAGAAATAAATCAAGACCTGTATAATGGCTTGACCAATACAGTACAGAGCAGTGCTATTCAAAACAGTATGGCGTCAGTCGTACGGCACATTGAATATTCCAGTGCAGTACATTTTTTGTGCAAATTTATGAAAAGTACCACTAATATTATTTAAAATTATTTTATTTAATAATGAATAACGGGAAGCGGACACAAATGAAGCAAACACTATATAAGTTTTTGACAACGTTTCAATTTTTATTTGAAATCTTCCTAGAGGCTAAAATGTACAAAAATTACAGACGAGGTAAGTTTAAAAAGTAGTGAGAACGCATGCACAGTGCGTGATTTGGCAACATTGCAAGTTTTCCCGCCAGTTAACCATTTAGATAAACATTTGGTCTACCTCCAGTACAAGTCTCAACTACCCACTACTACTGCACTTTTTTTTACTACGTGTTCTTGTGAAGCTAGTTTTCAAGTGTGTCACGGAAATGGACGTAACAAAATTGGAGCAACGTTATGCGATTAAGTTTTGTGTCAAACTTGCCGAAACCGCAACGGAAACTTTTCAAAAATTGACGCTAACATATGGGGAGCAGGTCTTATCGAAGGCTCAAGTTTTTAGGTGGCACAAGGCCTTTTTAGAGGGACGTGAAAACATTAATGATGAAAATCGGAAAGGACGACCGCGCAGTTCAAAAACCGACGAAAATTTGGAAAAAGTGCGAGTTTTTGTGATGTCTGATCGACGAATGACTGTCAGAATGATCAGCAGTGAATTGAATTTGAACATTGCCACTGTCTACGACATATTAACCCAGGATTTGGGCATGCGAAAGGTGTGTTCGAAGATGGTTACCAAAATCCTGACACCTGAGCAAAAACAACATCGGATAGCTGTGTGTTCAGATCTTCTGCAGAACATTGAAACTAAAAAAGATTTTCTAAAAAACGTGTACACAGGTGACGAACCCTGGGTACTTGAATATGACCCTGAAACGAAACGCCAATGTCAGGAGTAGCACACCCCCGACTCGCCACGTCCGAAGAAAGCACGGATAAGCAAATCCAAGATTAAAACAATGCTCATTTGCTTTTTCGACAGGGGATTGTTCTTAAGCAGTTTGTGCCCTCGAGACAAACTGTCAATCAGCAGTTTTACCGCGAAGTTCTCGAGAGACTAAGGAAAAGAGTTCTTCGAGTCAGACCAAGCATTTCTGAAAGTTGAATGTTGCATCATGACACACATCACACAGCACTCTCTATTAGGCAATTTTTAACACAAAAAGGAATTTCAGTGGTTCCTCAGCCCTCCTTATCACCTGATCTATCGCCCTGTGACTTCTTCCATTTTCCCAAGTTGAACATTCAACTCAAGGGACATCATTTTGGCACTATAAACGTCATTCAAAAAACCGTGACGGACCAACTTCGTTCGATCCCACTTAACGACTTCCAACACTGCTATGAGCAGTGGGTGCCACGTCTCCAGCTCTGTGTGGCCTCAGAAGGGAACTATTTTGAAGGTGATAAGGTTCAATTGTAAATATAAAATAAATAAAGAGTTTTATTGAAACAGTCTCATTACTTTTTAAACATACCTCGTATATGTATATATATAATATCGATGAGTTTTTTGCTATTGGAAAATCGCCTTATAAAAGTCTTTGTTCTAAAGCTCTTTGTGAAGGTTTTGCTCCAGTTTACTTTGACTAGAATGAAATGTCAATTGTTAGCTACTAGAGCTAGTTTTGGCCAAGTTTTCTCTTTAGAAACTAGAAAAGTGAGACGTTAAAAGAAGTAAACTCGCAAGAACTACAAGACAGCTTCATAGTGTTTAAATTCCTAACATTGAAACGGGTTTACGTTCACAATGACAACGGCTTCGTTTCTTAGATCTGGAATTTATACTCGTTTGATGTTATTTCGCTATAGCACTTTGAAGTGTATAGCAAATCTTATATGAGCACTCAAAAATTAAGGAATAACATTGGAGAATAATAAATTTGTATATTATTCGCCTTTTTAATAGAATAAATTAAAAAATCATTCTATTGTATCAATAAGTAATTTTGTTGAACCATAATTCAAAAAATCTTTGATCTTTGATCAACAAATCTTTGATTCAATGTCTTGGTTTGTATCCATCAAATTTTCCTCATATCTCAGTCATATCATTATTTTGAAGGTATCATCATTTTCACTAAAAATTAAAATTAAAAATCTAATAGAATATTGAATTATTTAAAACAAAATAACTATAAGCGCGTCACGCTTCACTTGTATCCATTTTTTTATTAAAAAATTCTTTTAAAAACAACTATCGTAAATACGAATACATTTATTCACTTCAAAAACGGTATAAAAATCAGTCGTTCTTTTACACAAAACATTTTTGCATACTACGAAAGTATATATCGTTCATTTACACGGAAAATATTTTCAATGTTTTATATGCCAATTAAAATTCTTTTATATGATATATAACATTGTAATTTTATTGCTCATCCTTAATATGGAATATCACAACATATCTGTAACCTATTTACGGAAAATATTTACTTATTTATTTATATAAAACCAGCAATTATCACACTACATAAAATCAAAAATTAATATATACACCAAGACATTTACATTGTCTATTTATACTAGACATATATTCAGGCGGTGTAAATATCATGTGTTTATTTTGGGAAATATTTGCTGGGAAATATTGTTGGCACTCACGAAGAGAGCCACCTGCCGGTGAAAATGCGTTTCAAAGGACGAAAACAGCCAATTCTGTTGATATTTCACGTCCACTGGAACATTTTCCTATGTTGGTTCGTGCTTGTGCATTTTCACCACTAGATAGCGCATGCAACGAAATATATATTTCAAAAAACATTATAGTAAAATTGCTAGTAGGCAATTGATGAAATGTTAGTTAATTATGTACAAGAAATCGAAAAATCTATTTTTTTTTATAAACCCTAACATAATATTAGCATACCGTTCTGTTCTTAAAATTACTACACTACAATTTTCTTTAATCTTAAATAATTAGAAGAATTAAACTATTAATTGACATTTTTGAATATCAGGATAAATAGTTATAGAAGGTATAGGGAAAACTACTAAATCAATTATTTCATCAGAAACTAAAATTGGTGTGTACCAAAAAAAAATCGGTTCAGGCATTTATGTCACGTGTCTGTTTCGGATCTGCTTATCTTCGTCAGTTTGCAGACAGATACGCAGGCCGGCAGGCTCATCTTCAGCCTGCTTGTATTCAAGATGGCTGTCGCTTAGATGTTGCCATGTGTCAGATAAAGAGATATGCAAATGGAGATATAGTTCAGTTTAACACCACTGTAACTGTGGTTAGGATATAGCGCTAGTAGATCGCGTGAAGGAACAGGAGAATAGATAAAATAATGCTGGTGAAGAATATTGTGATGGTGATGGGTATGATGTTATTCTAGTTGCCGGGGGGAATTTAAAAGACAACGAAGGGTGTTTCTATTGCAATCATAAAAAGTAAAAAATAATTTTCTAATATTGGTGAATGATATTAGTTAAAGAGTCCGCAATCCTAAAGATTGGTTGGAAACAGCACGCCATGCCGATCTATCCTGAGCTAATCCCTTCATCTCCCTATAGCTATTCATCTCAACGTCTTCAACTATCTGACTCACATACTCCAATCTAGGCCTACCTACCCCTCTCTTTCCCTCCACTCTACCTTCTATGATCAATTGCATAATCCCCCCATGCCTAAGAATATACCCTACTAATCTGTCTCTCCTACGCTGTAACACTCTCCAAATACTTCTCTTCTCCCCTACTAACTCTAGTACAGTTTCATTTGTTACTATATCTTCCCAACCAATCCTCATCATCCTCCTATAACACCACATTTCAAGTGCTTCTAATCTACGCTTCTCTTCCTTTCCTATAGTCCACGCCTCACACCCGTACAGTGCTACACTCCAAACATATACCTTCAGTAATCTTTTTCTAATACCCAAGTCAATATTTGATCTTAAAATCTGTTCTTTTTCTACGAATGCCTTCCTACCCTGTGCTATCCTACACTTTATATCTACCTTGCTTCGATTATCTTTTGTGATTCTACTGCCTAAATAACAAAAATCTGACACTTCTTCGATTCTATTATCTCCTATTGTGATCCTCATTTTTCTACTGCATTCCTTTTTGTCACACCTCATCACTTTAGTTTTACCTATATTTATTTTCATGTTAAAATCCCTAGTCAATACTGCCTGCATACCATTCAATACCCTTTCTAAATTCTTTTCGCTTTCTTCCAATATAGCTATATCGTCGGCGAATCTCAGCATATATATTTTCTCTCCCTGTACATTCACACCTACACTATACTCTTCTTTTACTTTATTTATTGCATCTTCTATATATAGATTAAATAATAACGGTGAGAGTGTACATCCCTGCCGAACTCCCTTCCCTATTTTTGCTACCTCTTCTTCCCCCTCAATTCTAACTAAGGCAGTTTGGTGTTTATATAAATTAAAAATTATTCTCCCATCCTTATAATCTATACCCGTTTCTTTTAAAATTCTAAACATTATGTCCCAATCTACATTATCAAATGCCTTTTCTAAGTCTACAAAAGCTATGCAAGTTACCTTTCCTACCCTCTTTCTTTTTTCTACTACCGTTCTTAGTGCTAGAATCGCCTCTCTCGTCCCTCTGTTTTTCCTAAAACCAAACTGATCTTCTCCTAGCCTTTCCTCTACTTTATTTTCTAATCTCCTATAAATAATCTTTAACAATATCTTCGATGCATGTGATAGTAGGCTAATGGTCCTATAGTTCTCACACAAATTAGCTCCTATTTTCTTCGGCATTGTTACTATTCTACTACGCTGAAAATCCTGTGGTACTTCTCCCTTCTCATATATTTTACAAACTAACCTGTATAATCGCTCCTTATAATAATGAATGATATATTATATTATATTTGTCACGATATGAAAATGTTCGAATTTATACTATGTAGAAATGCAATTATGTTATCATCAAATTTTTACTGCGGATGTTTTCCTCTTAATTACTTTCATTAGTTTTTCTTAAGATATATTTACAAATATCAATTTATATTTTCCATTTATTTACTTATCATTGTGCACATGCCTATATTTCAATATCTATTTCAAATTCGCTAATATGATACAAATTTTTATTATCTTCGTCCTTTTAGCTATGCAAAATATTATTGTTCTCTATATAAAAAACTAATGGTTTTTTAAATATTCCAGTTAAGAAATAAATCCTTTTAAATAATTACTTTCACTAATTTTATTTAGAATTCATAATCCAATAATATAACTATATTTATAATATTATACAATTTTTTTTTACATTGATCGTTTCAACTAATTAAAAATAAATATCAGTCTATATACCTCGCTTTACGTTATATTAGAAATAACTGTCAAATAGCGCATAAATTCGATATTATTCCTGGACAGCTGAGTTTTGATCCAGGTTTTAAATAGTATGCCCGTGCTTGGTTTACCAGTGATGCCCAATTTAATAGATTGCACCCCAGCAGAGAATATTATATTTTTTAGGAACTGAGTAATCCTAATTTAATTACCATGAACATGCACCGGACGCCCAACCGTTTTGTAATAAACCATTTTGTAAAATGATTCTTTTTTGAATATGTGCGCATTTTTACCGACTGATTTTTTGTGGAGGGCTTTATCGAGTAATGGAAAATAAAAATAGATTGCGGGTATTATAAAATTAATTGAATTAATCTGCTTTTTGCATTTTATCCATACTGTACAATGGAACTAAAATATCAAGTGTAAATTATTTGCTGTTGGCAAATGTAATTTGTATAAACAATTACATTTGTTACGTTTTTTTTTATATGTCTACAGGGAATTTCATATTATACTATTAGTGTACACAAAAAAAAATCTTAACATAACAAAAATTAACCAGCACGTAAAGACTTACCTTAAATCAAAGTAGTTTTTAATATTATTCAAAAACGTTTGTTATAGTTCAAGTTTACATGTTAAGTTACATTAAACGTTGTTTAGGAACACTCAATTGTTCCTATTTAATTTAACCATAAGCCCTCAAATATATAAACTTAAATTGGTTTAATATTAATTAATATAACTAACATTACCACTTATACCAGCTCAAACTAACTGTGATAATGCACAAACTAGATTATATAGACACTAAATTGTAGTAGATTATATTATATAACTGTCGGAAACTCATATTTGCTTTTGTAATAAAAACATGCGAACGAAATGTTTGAATTTTTCACTCATTTTGGAGCAACGAACTTGGCGCTATGATTATTCATACATTTTTCTTTAATATCATACTCTAGCGGGTTGTTAAATCAACAATTTATTACATTCGTTAATGACATATCTATCAAAAACCTAAGTTACTCATATTATTTGCTGACGTACTTCTAAGGATAACTATATCAAATGTGGTAGTAAAGTAGGAATGGAATAAATACAAATTACTTTCAAACTTTTACCAATTACCGATTCTGCAATCGCTGTTATTAAATTGCATTCATATAACACCATTTTTCAGGTTGCTCTTCATGTTGTGCAATTTGTCCGTGTCAAATAGCTTATATCCCCAGATTTAGTACAGTTATGCACCATGTGGCATCACTGGAGCGCATCCTTGTTCTTGCCGAACGCCGCTACCGCCAACTGTGGATGTGGAAGCTTTACTACTACGCAAAGCAGCAGGACGAATCCTTGCTTGATACGTGTAGTGTGTTACCGTGTTGGATGTATTGCCTACCTTAAACGCCGGCGTTCGCTTTGTATTAATATTAGCGGCGCTGTCGCTGAGTCTGTGCTAAGTGCTAAAGCTAAATGTAAATCAATTGCAATAGCAGCGGTGTTGTGACAATGTGCTGCGTTGTGACGAACGCCGTGGTTTCCGTCAACTTATTGTTTATAACAATGCTATTGCCATAACAACGTGCGTGTATTCACTGCCGATGTTGTGTCTTCATTGCGTGTGATCATCATCGCAGACAGATGAGTGCGTAATGATGTGACGTCACAGTTTATATCACTAGATGTCCTTGTTTAGTAATTGCGTTAGTGTGCGAACGGTTCAAAGGAAAAGCCGGGATTAAATCGTACCTCTTCTCCGTTCTTTTGTATGTGACATTATGTCAGTGTTAAAGGATTATTGACAGTATTTGTTACGAGGTGTTATTTAGTATGAATAGTCGGGGCTAAATATCTTTGGTCTTTTGATTTACTTAGTAATGTAGGCCGTCTAATCTTGATATATGCGACCCTTGTGAAAAGATGCCATAGCACAGGATTCGTTCAATATTATTACCAAGATTTATATTTAATATGGAAAATAATTGTAAATTTATTCATTTTATTTAATTTAAGGTCATAAAAAGTTGTAGTTTGTTTTTTAAGTGAATAATTCAATGTGTGCTTGAAAAAATCTTGCCTAAATATTAATTTAATTAAAAAATTACAATATTCAGGTAAATAAATTACACTTGTGGAAGTCAATCTTTGTAAGGTTGAATATAATAAACTAATGGTTGAGTAAATCAATTTTTAGTAAACCATTTTAGTAAACGATTTTTTTTCCACATTTTAACACTTGACACAAATAGTGAAATGAATGTTACTCCAGACAAATATTAAAAAGAATTATATAAAAAATCTTACCAAAGAAACCATAATTTGATAATATAATATAAAATTATGTAAAAAAGACGAAACCCATTCCCAACTTATTTATGGCATATTTACATTAATTATTATCTGAAGTCTGGTGCTGTTTAACAAAATTTATACGATCTTAACAAAACCACTAAACAACATGTTGTTCTTAAAGTAATATCTGACACTTTCTTCACCAGATGATGGCTAAAAGCCGAAACTAGACGAAAATTTACATAATATAAAAAAAAAACCTATAAGGATTTACTCAACCAATAGTTTAAAATAAATTTACATTTTTATGTATATCGCTGTTCCCGCAGTCTAAATTTATCGGATATAATATCGATACATATACTTCTTTTATACTAATTTCTATTTGTAACACATAAATTAATCTCTTTCATTAATACTTTTGGAACGTCCCGACAACTTTTTCTACTAATTCGGTGAAAAAAACGATTCTCTTATTTTGGGTTGTTCACTCGAAGAAATAATTATAATTAGAGCTTATTACCTCGTATAATTCTAAGAATACTGCCACCGGTATTTCTCTCTTGAGGTGCCAACGAGAAAGCAAATCTATTTTAGTAGAGATCAAATAAGATCACTTGTCTGAGGCAGCACCGTACGTCACTTTCTCTATTCCGAATCATCTTTGCTTGGCCTTTGTTACAAATATATACGAGGTGTGTTTAAAAAGTAATGAGACTGTTTCAATAAAACTCTTTGTTTATTTTATATTTACAATTCAACCTTATCACCTTCAAAATAGTTCCCTTCTGAGGCCACACAGCGCTGGAGATGTGGCACCCACTGCTCATAGGCAGTGTTGGAAGTCGTTCAGCGGGATCGAACGAAGTTGGTCCGTCACGGTTTTCTGAATGACGTTTATAGTGCCAAAATGATGTCCCTTGAGTTGAATGTTCAACTTGGGAACAGGGAAGAAGTCACAGGGTGATAGATCAGGTGATAAGGAGAGCTGAGGTACCACTTAAATTCCTTTTTGTGTTAAAAATTGCCTAATAGAGAGTGCTGTGTGACAAGGTGCGTTGTCATGATTCAACATCCAACTTTCAGAAATGTTTGGTCTGACTCGAAGAACTCTTTTTCCTTAGTCTCTCGAGAACTTCGCGGTAAAACTGCTGATTGACAGTTTGTCTCGAGGGCACAAACTCCTTAAGAACAATGTGGAAAAAGCAAATGAGCATTGTTTAAATCTTGGATTTGCTTATCCGTGCTTTCTTCGGACGTGGCGAGTCGGGGGTGTGCTACTCCTGACATTGGCGTTTCGTTTCAGGGTCATATTCAAGTACCCAGGGTTCGTCACCTGTGTACACGTTTTTTAGAAAATCTTTTTTAGTTTCAATGTTCTGCAGAAGATCTGAACACACAGCTATCCGATGTTGTTTTTGCTCAGGTGTCAGGATTTTGGCAACCATCTTCGAACACACCTTCGCATGCCCAAATCCTGGGTTAACATGTCGTAGACAGTGGCAATGTTCAAATTCAATTCACTGCTGATCATTCTGACAGTCATTCGTCGATCAGACATCACAAAAACTCGCACTTTTTCCAAATTTTCGTCGGTTTTTGAACTGCGCGGTCGTCCTTTCCGATTTTCATCATTAACATTTTCACGTCCCTCTAAAAAGGCCTTGTGCCACCTAAAAACTTGAGCTTTCGAAAAGACCTGCTCCCCATACGCTAGCGTCAATTTTTGAAAAGTTTCCGTTGCGGTTACGGCAAGTTTGACACAAAACTGTATCGCATAACGTTGCTCCAATTTTGTTACGTCCATTTCCGTGACACACTTAAAAAACTAGCTTCACAAGAACACGTAGTAAAAAAAGTGCAGTAACAGTGGATAGTTGAGACTTATACTGGAGGTAGATCAAATGTTTATCTAAATGGTTAACTGGCGGGAAAACTTGCATTGTTGCCAAATCACGCACTGTGCATGCGTTCTCACTACTTTTTAAACTTACCTCGTATGTACACGGTCCTGAGCACATGCACGAATTTTAGTTAACACATAACAACTAGGAAGAGTTAGATGGGCACATTCTCGCGATATATGTAGAGACACGTTAGTATCTCAATCTGGGAATTATCTGCCAAGTAATTTCGCTTGTAGAAAGTTTCCTCTTAAACGTTAGAAATCTACTTTGAATATAGAAAAGTTTGAAAAAAGGTTTAGTAAGAACAGCTCTCAAATAAGTAGCGCAATGTATATCTTGAAAATTGTGTTTGATAATCAAATACATTTACATTTTATCTTAGCCTCGGTTAAAGTTCTCATTATTATATTTATAATCGTTTTTGGATTGATATATTTCAATTCGAAATTAAATTATATCACAAACATTCATTATCAATTGCTTTTGAATTATAGATAATTAATAATTTAATGCAGAAACATAATATATTTTATTAATGTAAGTTATTTTTTTTCAATTCGAAAATTAAATTGTAGAATCAATCCATTTTTAGTTTTTATATTAGAGCAAATGGACCACTATAAATTAATAATATTGTCAATGTCGTAATAATGTTCAAAAATTATTAGTTTGAACTAAATACTATATTTCCTTTATTTAAATACTGACGATGGCTAACAGCCGAAACTAGTTTATTATCAATAAAGGAATTATATGTGCAGAAGTGCAAAAACAGTACTTCTTTACCTCTTTATACCTCTTTATTTAATGTAACAATAAAAATACTAATCCTTCGAGTATAACATTTTTATAAATTCAGCTTTTATTATATAAAATATTTTCTACTATCAATATTTCATAACTATAAAAGTACAAGTAAAATGTCCTTATGTATCTTTAGAGAGCTCTGATTTTTCTCCAGTCGGTCCTCTACTGTAGAAACTTAAGCTGTCCGTGCTTTCTTTGTCCTAATGACAGTTTGCCTATTCCTGGTCCTTCATAAAGTAACAATATCAGTCTGACTGGCTCAATGGATTTTATTGTAAAAGCGCTTATGTGTCTGAAGATAATGTAGTTACCAGTTATTCGTATCGCCAAGCTGTCTATACTCTCATTCACACGTGACAGAATTTTGTTTCATATACAGGGTGCCATTGAATATCCTTTAACAATGCGTAGTTCAGGGTTTAGAATTTTTATTTTTGAAACTTGTTTTCTCCATATATATGCTTAATAGACTAAATAAAGTTATGATCCTCATGAAGCTTTTTTTGGTTTTTTAATAAGAAGTTTTAAATTGATTCAAAAATTCTTTATTTTTTGAAGAACGTCTGAATGTAAGAAGATTTAGAAACAATGAGTTAATGAATTTTCAAACAGAATGCCAGCTACAGATCTTAAGCTCGTTCAAATGAATTTCAATCACTCTCGTCTTCGATAAAACTGCTGATAAAGCACAATTTTTTAACGTTTTTTAAATATAACTTTTTCTTGGATTATTAAATATTGATTTAGGCATCTGTTATACTACAGATTCTTTTAAAAACACCTTCGGTATATCTAGTTAGCTTAAAAGTTTCTATTTTCTTCAGTATCATACTTGTATTTCTTTGGGACTCAAGGGAGAACTGCCTTTCTCGCTCACAATGTTCTAAAGGAAATCTATATAAGTTTATTCAAAGTTTCAATAAAGAACGGTATCGAAAGAAACTGGCAGAACCAAAAGGATATATCCAGAAAAAAGTTCGTTAATATCATACCTACCATATTGGGACATATTTCGCAAAATTCCTAAAGTGAAATTATATCAACAATGAAAATCGATTTAGAATGAAAAAAATATTCAGGATTTAATTAAATGATACAAGGATGTGTTTTTGTTTGAATTCTAATGATGATTTCCTTAATTTATTAAACAATTCATGCATTAATTTCAATACAAGTGTTTGAGTTTACTCTGAAAGAAATTTTAAAAAATCACTACATCAATTAATATGAATACCTCTTCCGTCAAGATATTCGTTTCCATCACCCCTCTTACAGCAAATTATCTATACACCCACGCCTCTGCTAGGGAATAATCAGGGAATAATGATCCTGGAATTATACAACAAATCGATAAGCACGTCATCATTCACACTTGCAAGAAGCTCTTAGTCCTTAGTTGCTATTGACCATTAAGACCAGCTGTCCAACTTACAAATTCACACAGTAAATACATCGCCCATGTTGTCTCGATTGATTGATTACACCATTTCTTCTACTAGAATCGATCTTATCATGACACTAAAAATCTAAGTGGAACAGCATATCAAATTTAGAATATGTATTATGCAAATAAATCTTCGAATTATTTCTCGAGCAACGCACGCAGACGTAAAATTTATTATCAACTTTATAATCTACAAATTATGTTGTGAGTTCGGTTAAAATTGAAAAGTCCCGGTGGTAATTACACGGTGCAAGTGCTGCAGTGAGTATCGCAACATCATCGATCACGGAGCATTGCCACAGTTCCGGCTTCGGTAACAGGGTACCAACATTACAGAGTAATAGTTGTTATAGGCGTGGAACTCGCATCCAGTCTGCATGTGTTGGCAATATGGGCCAGGACCTCTGCATCCGCAAGAAACGAAAAAAAAACAACGGCAACACATGCTGTCCCTGCCGAGCTGGACTAAGAGTGCATCCATCCCGGTATAATATTCTTTTACTGTTTTCTTCGTTTCATATATCTCAATTTTACCATTGTTATTTATTCTAATGTCGTTGCTCTACCTTCTATTTCTAAGTTAAATTGTCAAATAGTCCTCAATCCTAAGAATTTTTACATAACAGCACGCCATCTATCACGAGCTAATTCTTTCATCTCCCTATAGCTATTCATCTTACCCACATCGAGTCCTATCTACCCTATGCTTTCCCTCTACTTTACCTTCTATAACTAATTGCATAATACCCCCATGTCTAAGAATGTGACCTACTAGTCTATCTGTAATACTTCTATTCTCCCCTACTAACTCTACTAATTTCATTGTTATTTTATCCTCCCAACCAATCCTCATCATCAAACCTGTAGCACCACATTTCAATTTCTTCAAATCTACGTTTCTCTTCTTGTCCACCTATAGTCCGCGTCTCACACCCGTACAATGCTACACTCCACACATATGCTTTCGGTAATCTTTTTCTAATACCCAAGTCAATTTTTGATCTTAAAATCTTCTGACACTTCTTCTATTCTACCATCTCCTATTCGTATCCTCATTTCTCGCTTGCATTCATTCTTGTCACACCTCATCACTTTGGTCTTGCCTATTTTTATTTTCATGTTAAAATCCGTAGTCATTACTTCCTGCATACCATTTAGTACATGTCCTAAATTCTGCTCCCTTTCTTCCAAGATTGTTATATCATCGGCGAACCTCAACATATACATTTCCTCTTCCTGAATCTTCACACCTACACTATACTCTTCATTTACCTTGTTTATTGCATCTACTATATACAGGTTAAATAACAATGGCGAAATTGTACATCCCTGCCCGACTCCCTTTCATATTCTCGCTACCTCTTCTTCCCCCTTCAATTCTAATTAAAGCCGTTTGATGTTTTTATAGATTGAAAATAATTCTCCTATCCTTATAATCCTTCTGTCCCAATCTACATTATCGAATGCCTTTTCTAAATCTACGAATGTGATTATAAGTTGTCTTTCCTACTCTCATTCTTTTTTATTTATTCTCTGTTCCTAAATACCCAAAAAAATTTTGATCTTTTGTATTTTGTATTTTAACTTTCAACAACATCGGTTGTTTTCTTTCATTTTATACTTTATCATTGTCAATTTAACCCGATTTTTTTCCTTAACGTAATTCGTAATCATTATTTCGTATAAATGATCATTTACTTCCGTTTTTAAATTCTACCTACCTACTAATTTTCATGAAAAATAATTATAATATAAATATTTCTCTTTACCATTTTTACTTTTCACATCTACTCTTCTTTGGTATTATATATTTGAATTTTCATCCTTGATTTTTCTAGCTCCCTTTTCTTCTATATAAATTCTATCTATAGTACTCTACAATTTTTGTGCAAAATATAATTTGCGCATCACTATTTATAAATTACGAAGATACAACAACTTAAAAAAAATCTTGTATTTATTTATATTTTTCTACCTTTCGCGAATATCATTTTCCTACTGAAATTTCAATTAGCTGAAAGTGCTAATAATATTCTACCCTGAAGGTTTACTATAGGCATATCCAACCTAGTTTAGATTTGGGCAGAACCAAATTAGAACGCAATGTAATTAAATATTTTAATTAATTAAAAAATACGTCAATAACACAACACACTTAGTAATCGTGTTTGAAAGAAAATTAGGCGTGAATTGTTTAATATTTTCATATGAGATTAATATGATTTTTAAATCATTACAGACGCGTTCCTAAAATTCTAAAATTGTAAGACATCAGCCAATATGTTAGCTTCTTCGGCCTCGAGGACTGCGTTACATAATATTTCTTCAGTGCGTTGCTTTTAGAATTAATCTATATATAGGTATATTCTACTATTGACAAAGGTGGAGTAAAATGTATTTTTAAATTAAATTCAAGTCGTTTTATTTACTCGATTGGAAACAACGAAATCTGATTTAATTTTTATTAAAATTATTTGATGAAAAAACTTCCAAAAAATCTAAGTGCAGAAAAGGAAATATTTGATAAAAACTAATTTTCATTATTTTAGAATAAACATAATACATAATTATATTTATGTACTATAATTAATGAACGTTTTTTTAAAATATTTTTTTAAATAATCTAACTGCGCATCAATACAAATTTCAAAATACTCTAACTACAATTATACATGTAATTTAAAACAATTTAACCACTTATTTACAAACACTTATATTGATAAGAACGACAGCAATAACACATACCTCATTTGAAAAGTAGAAACTCAAATTTGTGGAATTTTTCACTCACTATAGAGAAAAGAAGTTGCTAGTTTCGAATACGATTGATTGATTTACATAAGCTCAATGACTAGATAATTATTTTTTAAATAATATGGCATATTTGATAATGTAGATTGGGACATAATGTTTAGAATTTTAAAAGAAACGGGTATAGATTATAAGGATAGGAGAATAATTTTTAATTTATATAAACACCAAACTGCCTTAGTTAGAATTGAGGGGGAAGAAGAGGTAGCAAAAATAGGGAAGGGAGTTCGGCAGGGATGTGCAC
Organism: Leptodirus hochenwartii; assembly: GCA_947310635.1. NCBI lineage: Eukaryota > Metazoa > Arthropoda > Insecta > Coleoptera > Leiodidae > Leptodirus > Leptodirus hochenwartii. The sequence goes on along the minus strand of OX371176.1, from coordinate 6,175,945 downwards.
TTTCACCGTTATTATTTAATCTATATATAGAAGATGCAATAAACAAAGTAAAAGAAGAGTATAGTGTAGGTGTGAATGTACAGGGAGAGAAAATATATATGTTGAGATTCGCCGACGATATAGCTATATTGGAAGAAAGCGAAAAGAATTTAGAAAGGGTATTGAATGGTATGCAGGCAGTATTGACTAGGGATTTTAACATGAAAATAAATATAGGTAAAACTAAAGTGATGAGGTGTGACAAAAAGGAATGCAGTAGAAAAATGAGGATCTCAATAGGAGATAATAGAATCGAAGAAGTGTCAGATTTTTGTTATTTAGGCAGTAGAATCACAAAAGATAATCGAAGCAAGGTAGATATAAAGTGTAGGATAGCACAGGGTAGGAAGGCATTCGTAGAAAAGGAACAGATTTTAAGATCAAATATTGACTTGGGTATTAGAAAAAGATTACTGAAGGTATATGTTTGGAGTGTAGCACTGTACGGGTGTGAGGCGTGGACTATAGGAAAGGAAGAGAAGCGTAGATTACAAGCATTCGAAATGTGGTGTTATAGGAGGATGATGAGGATTGGTTGGGAAGATAAAGTAACAAATGAAGCTGTACTAGAGTTAGTAGGGGAGAAGAGAAGTATTTGGAGAGTGTTACAGCGTAGGAGAGACAGATTAGTAGGGCATATTCTTAGGCATGGGGGGATTATGCAATTGATCATAGAAGGTAGAGTGGAGGGAAAGAGAGGGGTAGGTAGGCCTAGATTGGAGTATGTGAGTCAGATAGTTGAAGACGTTGAGATGAATAGCTATAGGGAGGTGAAGGGATTAGCTCAGGATAGATCGGCATGGCGTGCTGTTTCCAACCAATCTTTAGGATTGCGGACTCTTTAACTATGGCATATTTTAACAATTTCATTATAAATAAGCTATGTTTAGATTCTAGAAAAATATACCTTTTCACGGCTTACCCATATTTTTTGTCCGATCTAAAATTAACACAAAGACGTAACGCTATACAATAGCTTATAGCGTAATAAAATTATGCTCGATGGTACTTTTCCGGACTTCAGCTAACAATGACTTATTCGATTTTATTTCACACATTATACGCTGTTTTATATAATGAAACAGATTGCTTTGATGCGATATTAACAGTTGTGTACAAATTGCACGGAAAGTTCAATTTTATCCATAATATACAGGATAATCCATTAAAATGGAATTCGAGCAACTCAAAATATGAAGATTTAGTTTTGGCTAATAAGATAGAGATTGTTTGAGTTCGAAATTATTTTCGAAACATTTTATGCGATAAATTCATATCATGTTTCTAGGCGAAAAATATTTCTAATATGTTAATTGAAATTTATCAAATTAACTGCTAAATTCACAGTGGCTATTGGCATAATTCTGTTACAATAACAATAATAATTATTCGATATATTTTGCAAGTTCTGAAAATCGACGGTAGATATTTCAACACGTAGCCGATGTAATAAGCCAGATAATATATTTAGGTATGGTATTTTAGTAGTTGGGTTAATTTATGTACGGTTATTAAGTTTTTAATGTATGCAAATATTTCTTCCGCACCCCACAAAAGGGAAAACTACTACTTTTACCCTGCAATGTGTGGAGGTTTGCTATAATAGTACACCACCAAGTCTAGCGCTATGTATTATAATAGTTTTGCGGTAGTTGAGTGGTGGTATATGCATAACTGAAAAAGGATTTTCACACATACCCTGCTAATGGCGTAGGAAAGCGTAATCTAGGCGAAGATGCATTAGAAAATTAGACTGGTGATGTAATGTTGAAACGCTGTGCTTTCAGAAATTACCAAAAATCAACAATTTGAATATATAGGTCCTGCTTTTGATGTGTTAATTAAACACGAAACCACTTTGAAAGAAGAAATCCTTAATTCATTTGGTTCTGATGTGTATCTATATTAAAAGTTATCACTACGGTGTTAAATTATAGAATAGAATATTACCCAAATACCGTAACTTAAAGCATTAAGTAGCCAGATGTGCATTTCGAAGGCTATGCCCCCATCTTCAATAAAAACTAAATAAAATACCTGTGTCACGAATCGTAATTGATATACTATTAAATAAATAAATAAGTCAACATGACAGAAGTATTTCAAAAATGGCATATAATATGACCTATAAAACAATATAAATTAATAATTAACGAAACGAACAATTAATAAACTTAAACATTGGTTTGTCAAACCAAAAATAAAATTTTATTAAATTTATTATTAAATTTTCCTTTATCTAATGATAATTTATTAAATAATATCCAGAAATATAGCGGTACTAAATGGCTATTCTTACAAAATTATAAATAACATATTAAGAAAATTTAATAGAACAAGAGATATCAGAAATATTACTAGTTTGGAACAAAGTAATAATTCAACTCCAAAATTTGTTAAATTACCATTTGGTCCTATAATTGCACGTGGTTTAGATAGTATTTTAAAGTAACATATAATATTTTCTTAAATTATCACACGGTGTTAAATTATAATATAGAATATCACCAAAATACGGTAACAAGGATTAAGTAGCTAGATGTACATTTCAAGCGCTATGCCCCCATCTTCAGTAACACAAGATAAAACTAAATAAAATATATTTTAGATTTTAGATTTTAGATACCATATATTTTATAAAATATATGGTAGAGACACCTTTTAAAGCTACAAGTATAAAGTTTGGAATGTTGAATGACGAATCCTTTCTAAAATTCATTCAGAAATCCAAATTATTTGCACTTTTCAACAAATTGGGTATTTATGGGTACCCTTATTCCTGCGTATATTATTACCATACTTACAGGTATTTTGGCGATGCAAAAATAGTTTTTTTCAACGGCAATAAGTACATGCTTCTTAAAAGAAATTTTTAGATTCAATGAAAAAAATATTGTTATTATTACATAGCCTTTACTGCACAATACTATTACTTTAGCACAGCAATTTAAACGACACAAATTTACATGAAGTTTACAATTTTACAGTTTGTCCATAGTAAAATTTTATGTGATTAAAAATATACAAATTTCACGTTGCAAACATGATTATTCGTTAGCTTGTAATTTTCATGTTTTTTTTTTTATTAAACTGTTTATTCATTTGCGATGTTCTCAAATATTTCGTGACAGAGGTATTTTATTTAGTTTATCTTGTGCTACTGAAGATGGGCGCATAGCATTAATAACATTAATTTTTAATTGGATTTCCTGAGAATTGAAAAGTTTTAGAAACTTACTTTTTGATATATCAAAGGAATATTAAAAAATATTGGCTGAAGAAATGCTGATAGTATATTTCATTAAATGGTAGTTTGTGAAATGGTCAAACTATATATGACTTTGGAGATGTATTTGAGTACATAATTTCCCTGGAAGTTAATTATATTTTGAGTAAATTGATTATATATAAATATATATAAGGTTTATATATATATACTAAATAGACTTAAGTGTGAAAATTAATATCACCACTCGTAAAATTGTACATGAAGTTACTTTTGTATCGCCAATCATGGAATCGAAAAATTGACCGAATGGCTTTAGACAAATTTTAATTGATAAATTCAATTTAGATGGTAAGATTTATATTTTAATTGATTAGGAAAAAAATTAAAATAAACTCCAAAATTTGTTAAATTACCATCTGATCCTATAATTTGTTATAAAATATCTATAAGCACCTAAATATATGAAATTAATACATTTACATCTCGCATTCTAGAATAATAGTCAAAGAAAATATCTCGTTTTTTTTTCATTCGATGTCAGCCTCTTGCAGGGTTGGGTGTATATGTTATTACCATTTGACTTCTTCGTTTCGCCTCCGAAGACGACAAGTTAGATAGATATGTATTATACATGCATGTATCAGTCTTGGAGCAAGCTAATGAAAGTAGAAAGAGAAAATACTTGACTTATTTCTTATAATATATTTTAATTTAACTTGAATATAGATTTTTTTATACTAGTAATATCTGTTGTTTAAATTCGTGTAGACTTGTTATTTTTTTTCGAGTTTATCTTCCATATACAGATTTATCTAGGCAAAGTGAGGCAGAGGTCGATAGATATATGGACAATCGGCAAAATCGTACAAGACACCTCGAATTCAATCTTCGCTTCAATATGCGAAGTCGTGTCGTTGTATAATGTTAAATTTGTCGCGTGATATTTACTACGTCGCTCACTTTTTTCTGTGCTGGCAAGTAACTTAAATTGAAGTATTAACTGTGATTATTTAAAAAATTGTACTTGTTATATAAGTACGTTTTTGAACACCAACAAATCGGACGTTTTATGTGCTATGTTAAATGGACAATATTTTATTATAAAATGGAGGTATTATTTTATTATTTTTATGTATCGGTTGCGGAAAAAATATATATGAAATAAGAAATTGGATAAATAGTTCAAAGTTTAGTTCATGTCGGAAAATATAATGATGTTTTACAAAAGTTGTGGACCGTTTGATTGAAGAAGCTAAATTTGTCTTCATAAATTGAAAATGTGAGTAGCTATATATGTATTTTTTTTTTTTTTTCAAATATATATATATAATTGTATTATACCAAACAATCTTACACCTGGATAATTAATTTTTATTAATTTTTGAATATTCGCCATAGGCGTTATATCACTTCCATTGGTGATTTTGTGATCATTTATTATAAAAGGAAATAAAATACGTTATTTAGTTTATATATCACGAACTTTTAATTTAAAAAAAAAACATTTAAATAGCTTCAAATTCAAAAGACTAATTTTACTTTCGCCATCCTTTTAATGGAAAGTGGATTGAGAATACAAACGTATAAAAAACTACACTGCTTTAACTAGAATCCTTCGAAATTAAGAAAAACGGAAAAAACCAAATATAAAAATATTAAATAATCAAACCATCTTACAGGTAATCCCCTAAGACTTAGTTTTAGTATAAGCTTTATATATTAACCATGTAATTTGTATTATTTGATATTATACCTGAAGATGGACGCACGAGCGAAATTTGTTCCCTCCAAAATAATAATTTCGTGACATAAACACGAAATAACGTTTTTTAAATTTAAAATATTTTACTTCTTATTGTAAAATATTTTACACTTCAGAAATGATCAAAACCAAAATTGCTCAATTTAGAAGCGATGCTATTATTACAAAATAGTTAAATAATATATATGATTTTTTAAATAGTTTAAACAAAAAAGTTATTTTTGTTTTGCTCTGCCATATTTACTTTTAGGCTTCTTTAATAGAATTTTATTAAAATAAGACCTATTTTTTAAATCCATAAACATTTGGGCAAATTTTATGGTTAAATATATTTTGCTTGTTCTATTCGCTAGAATAAAAAATGTGAATAAAATACGTATAAAATTTTATACGTATAAAATAAAATAAAATATTTTATTCGTGTGAATAAAATACGTTTTTTTTTGTATGCAAAGCAGCGAAATAAATTCCCCTTTACTGTAATCACTTTCTTGCTTAACCAAAATATTTTATTCTCATTTACAATAAAAAGAACGACACAAAAATTTGGCAGTATTGTAATATTAGTGTCATTGTTATTATTTAGAAATACATTATAGTGCGCTGAAGGATAATGGATACAGTATAATTAATTTTTACCTTAAAACGTGAAAATATTACGCATATTTTACATAATGGAATTATGAACCAAAAATGAATATCGCCAAGTCTTTGTAACTTCGATATATATATATTTCACACAATGAAAATTGTGTGAAAAAAAGTATATAAATATATTAAAAAAATTAAAATCGTTAGCAAATGCATAAAATCAAATTTTCCTAGGATCTAAGAAGTTTCTCTTCCACCGCGCGAGAGTCTCACGCATATTTTTTTTATTATTGTCAAATTATTTATAATTGTAACATTTTACAACTGCAATTTTCACCTAAACTACTTACTCCTAATCATATATTTACATCCAAAACCAGATTTCGCACAATGGCGAAAAAAACACCATAACTTATTTTAAGCACTGAAAGTCGAATCCTTTCGAAAACGTTTACAAAAAAAATACACATTGTATTGCGCATTCTTCATCGACCAATTCTAATTCTGCTTATCTAAGAATTTATGCAGAAGATTGTTTATTTTCATGAAATTGCTGATTGGGAAATTAATTGAAAAACTTGATAGATCTTCGGTTACCAAACTTTGCTTGAATCGATAAAAAAATTAATAAATTTCACCATTCAGATTTCTCAACGGGTAAAAAATCGAATTCTGTTTACTCTTTGTCCAGGCATTTTTTTTGCAAAATCTCTTTATCCGTGTAATAATAAATCTTCTAGTTCGGGACATTTATTTTATCTACGCAATATCTACTGGCATTTCCTTATACATTGCCCGATCTTGAATTTTGAACGTAATACACACTCGTACATCAAAATGCCATAATCCTCCCCCAACTACGGTGCACTAGTTGTCCTGATTCAGCACCACGTGCCTCATCCAACCTCCCACTGACGTCAGCACTGCACCGCGGGTTCGTGCTCGTGTCCTCCTGCTGACGTCATATCGCGAGCGCACTCACTATCTTCTCCCTGCTCGCTCGTTACATTTACCATTCGCCTTCGCACGCTCAGTGCATTGTGCTCTGTAACGGGCAAGTGCAACAGGACAGGTTACTGTAGCTGGGGGTTGTTCCCCACGTGGCGCGAGTTACTGGCACTCGTTGGGGGATGATTGTGAAGTTGGAATTTATGGTGGCGATCTAAAAATAGACCGGGCTTTTATTTTGGCTCTTATTAAGTGGACCAGTGATTCTCAACCACGGTGCCGCGGGCACTTTTTAGTGTGCTTTGTGCAACATTTTGCGAATTTATTTAAATTTGTGTGAATTTGGATTCTCCGCCTTACAAACATAAAAACAAAAAGATCGAAAGTGTTAAATGTGGACCATGAACTGCGAGTTGCGTTATCATTTTTGCGCCCAAATATAAATGAAATCGTTCAAAGGCATCAGGCGCAAATTTCCCATTAAGTTTGTCACATTATTGATATTGACATAAAAAAAATTGTTATTTTTTGATATTATAATAATAGTATATTAAAGAACGAATTTCATAAGGCAGGTTTTATTATTGCACGAGGTCAAGTTTGGAAAACGTAACACCGATTTTTCTAAAGAACGAATGTCTTATGAAATGAGTTTTTTGTACTATTTTTTCTAATATGCGTCTTTTGTGCGCTTTTTAAATTTTTAAATAAAAATTTCAAAGTTTAGGGATTTTTTTGACTGTTGGTAATAACTTTTAATACATTTGAAATAAATAAATTTAAATTAACCTATCTTTTGTAGTTTGACGTACAATTGTACATTTCCAGGACAAAATTTAAATCAAACTATTTGTTGCTCTCTTTTGTAGTTTGACGTATGATAACTGGCAAGCAGAGCTACCAACTTTGAAACAGTAAATTGCCCTATGCTATAAGCGAACTGAAATTCGCTATAAACGAACTCAATTAGGTTCGTTAACAGCTCTATTAGAAACGCAAATTAGAAAAAAATATATAAATTATTTCGTCATCAGTTACGGACCTTAATACCTTATACCTTAATAATCAGTTACGCACATTATTAATAAAAATTTGATTATAATACATGTATACTAGTAGGATTATTTAAAGTACAATTTTAGGGTCTAAACCCTTGGTGTGCCGCCAAATTTTAAAATCATTAAAAGTGTTCCGCGAAGGAAAAAAGGTTGAGAATCACCGAAGTACACAATGCGCGCTCCTGATGCCAATCTGCCATAACCGAACCGTTTTTTCGATTGGTTCAATATGATTGATATTTTTACGAATTAATTCACTTAACCCACTAATTTTTTTTTAAGAAAATTATAGAAGACAATCACGCCAAAAGTAACTAAACTGCAATATTATTATACACACATTTTATAGAGTTGCCTAATTAAAATAAAGTAATGATATGTTCAAATCTTGATTTCACTTTTTTAGTTTGCCTAATGCTATATAACTATTCTTGGCCACTAGGCACCTTTATTTGGCATACACAGTGCCGGCTTGATTATAATTATAAATAAAGCACTAACTATTTTTATAAAATTTTAGTTCATACAATAACAATAAAAAAAACTACAATTGGCAAACGAAAACAAATTATAGTTCCCATTGTAATAACCGATGTCAAATCATTAAAATTGATAGCATCTTTGAAATTTTTAATAGCAAGTGAAATCATTGGAATAAAGTTCACAACTTTTTAGAAAAACCTGTTTTTTAGAAGTATAAATGTATTGTGATTGTAGACATATAAATTCTTTTCTTGTTATTAGTTGTTGCTAGTTTTTTGTTCATTACGAACTTATTCACTTTATTGTTCAGGATTTACGCAAAGACTTATATTATAAAATTTGGATGTTAATGTTTATAAGCCGTATATTCCGATTTAATCATGTTTTTCAGTTCATTTTAATGCAATGCCCTCCTTTACCATGAGCTAGTGCAATCGATCAATCAGCTATCATATGCCTACATAAATGTCTTGCCTCAAATATACTACCTATCGTTTAACAAGCGTTTAAATATATAACAAGCGCATGTTAAACATCCTTGCGATGGTAATGTAATGCTTCTGCAAAATCTTCCAAAACCGATCATTTGAGATTTGCTTTCTACTTGCCTTGCTTCAAAATATTTTTTTTTTAAATGTGTCTTCTTCATCACTCAACTTTGTCTTATAATTCTCTATCTGTTAATGTATTTTCATTTATAAGTTGGAGTGAAAAGTAAATTCCTTTCGAAGAATACATCTGGTACAGTGATGGTAATATAATCCGGGCCTGAGAAAGAGAATATTATAAAATTAACTCGAAATATTTGTAAATATACAGTTTTTATTATACAAACAATTTAGTAATTATGTTTTTAAAACATAAAACAAGTATTGGATTTTATCGATGTTAGAAGTCAATTTTTACGAAATGCGCACCTGTTTTATACTAGGCCTCGATGCGTACGTTAGTGGGTCTGCACATACATAAGTTATTGTCATTCTAGAAGCCATCTTCTGAGATTTGAGGAGTGAAGAAGAGTATTACGGACATTCAGTAATTCAAACGTTCATTATAATTTAAAAAAATGCGAATTTCAATACAGACCATTGAAAATTATATAGCGAAATATTCATATAACGAAATGGCGAAATTTCGAAAATTATTTTTTGATTTTCCTATAATGTTTCATCAAGTCGAGAAACAACCTTTACTAATAGCAATTTTAGGTCATGTATGTAAAAATCTTATCTCTAATGCACATATGCTAACTATAAATTGTGCGCTATTTTTTTGATATTTTTTTTTACACACGGCAATTTTATTTAGCGCAAAGCTCCTTCACTTTTACATCTTGACATGGATTTTAGGAACACTTGTTTTTTGATTCCTAGAAAATGCGATGGACTGAATTAGTTTTGTAGAAAAAAGAATATTCCAAAATGAATTATATTTTATTTATGATTCTGTTGTATATTATTAACTTAATTATATTAAGCTGCTGTTTGTACAAAATAAATTTGAAGAAAATTATTTCCTTTAGTTAAATACACAGAATGAATTATCGATTAGCCTCTGATATTTTTTTAAATACACTTATCTTTACTGTAAATTATTTAATTTAAAGAAATGTCCATTAATAATAGCTACCAGCGACGTTAACTTATTACACTTTAAGATTTTTCTTGCAGATCTTGAAGATCTTTGTAGATTAATATTAGATTTGTTTCTCAGTACAAGTACGAAGGGCATATTTTTGAAACTCTTTGAAACGCACGACTTGTTCCGCTGAAAAATAATCATATTTGACTTTTGGTGGTGGTGTTTCACAAAGAGATAAAAGGCGAAATAACACTTATCGTATATACGCCTAATTCTATTGCCTTTATACTGACATTTACCAAATATAAAATGGAATAATATATTTTGGCATTTAAGGATAAATACAAGTTGAGTAATAGATTCTGCATTTTATGTAGTAATATTATTAAATGAATGAGGTAAATATTTTATATAATACTCAATAATATATTATTCTGCTTAAGATATAAAATGTCTGGTACAAATTTTATCTTTGCCTTTTAATCTATCCTATTTTAATTAAATAATAGTGTCCAAGGAACCAAATATTAGTATTATATTGTAATAAGAAGTTTCCTTTCAGCACAAATTATCCAGATTCTTTCATTACTTTTAATTAAAAGCAATTATTTAGTAATGAAATAATTATATACTCAAAGTAAGACTGAACTCCAGTTTAGTCTTTACTATAGTGCTTCAATTCAATTATAATAATTTATCCAGCAGATATTATACCTCTTTGTTACTGCTCCAATTAAATTTAACATTTCAGCACTCCCACTATTCCCACCATATTTGAAATTACTTCTTGCACAACTGTCGTTTTTATTTTTAGTACATTCTTTTTGATAATTTTGTAAAAGTTGTGAAATATTTAAATAGTTCTAACCAGTATAAAAGTAGTAATAAACCAAAAAAACCATTTGCTAAGTACATTGGTAACTTTTTTTAAACAAGTACATAATTTATTACTGCAGCAGTAATGCATTTTTTAAATATAAATTTTTTTTATGGACTTTTTTTACACATTTTGCAAATGAATTTAAAATAATTACTTTACTGGAAATTGAGCAGAATAAATACGCAATTAGAATACCAAGCGCTTAGATTATCTATATCAACCAAGCTTGTAAAAGACATGTCTTTTGCTTCATGTTTAGTACATAACACCCTTAAGGGATTGTAATGGTGTTTTTCAGAGAGAGAGATCCCTTCGAATCAGATGCCTTAAGTTACATGAGATGTGTTTCTGTATCTGGCAGGATTTGGACATATTTATAAATCCTCATATCTTATAAATTTGTCGTATTCACTTTGTAATTTCATCCTCCGCAAATAACATTCTCGAACAGCAAGATAATATTTTATTTTTCGCAAAATGACACTTCCTCAAAAAGCCCATATTATCTAGCTTTGAGATATTTACATTGTATTAAATACTCTTAGCGTAATAGCAAACTTATTATGAAATAATCAAAGCTAATGAAACTTTTTTGAGATCTAAATATCAAAACTTAGAAAATCTACTCTTAACTGCAACATTTATTTACTAGTATTCTTGATGTAATTTAATTTAATTAGTTATTAAATTTTTGTTCGCTTCGTTTAAAATATCTAAAAAGTTAGCCACGTAACAATTTTTGTTTATCTCACCAACTGTCCCAAAATCAAATGCTTGTCCCATTTGCTTATTAAAAAGTATAATACATTACATTAATTTTTCTTCCTTTAAGGTTCTTGAAACACTGCAAAATATCTGAAGATGCCAGTTTTTTTTAAGTAAAATTTATTAATAACGCTCCAACTGAAATGTGCGTTGTCGAACATATCCTTATTTTCAATTAAAACTTTTCTTTAGGCAATTTTCTCTTTGTTCGTGCATATGTTATATTAAATCAATATTTATCGTCATAATTCCTTTTAATTTAGGATCAACTGTACACGTATATAGTGCGTCCTGATCCTTTATATCACGCATGTTCGCTGAGGGTGAAATACCAAAGCAATTTTTTTTCAATCTGATCTCTTATGCTGCATTTCCTTGGGCGAAAGCATCCTCGAATAAATTACAATAGCACCAAGCGAAATCACCTGGATTTATATGTAGGAAAATTTCGTGGTATTCCGTGCAAGGTTTGACCTTTGCATTTTGCAATATCTGGAATTGTCTGACCTGTACCCAGGAATATTCTACCTATTTCGATTCTCAAGTCATTATTGTGTGTTTCAACCTCGGTTTCAATTTAGCTCTTGTTATTTTGACAATTTCTCATCAATTTATCAGGATATCAATTTCCGATATGCTGTTAATGCATACTATTATAGAACATGCTTTAACTTTTATATGATTATAGTTTTGAGGTGGCCGATATTACCAAAAATGTTTGATCAAATCAATTATTCTTTCCCTCTTTCACCTATTTAAATATTACACGCTAGCTTCCATCCACCGTGTATTTTGTGCAGAATAATAAATATGGTCAAATCGAGTTTCGAATATAAAACATGCGTTCAAATGAACCTATAAATTTTCGACAGGTCGACATTATCGAAATTATCGAAATTATCGAAAAAGTGCAAAGAAGGTATATACTGTCGAAAATTATCGAAAGAAAGTATATACCTGTCGAAAATTATCGAAAGAAGGTATATACCTGTCGAAAATTATTGAATAAGTACAAAGAAGTTATATACCTGTCGAAAATTATCGAAAGAAGGTATATACTTGTCGAAAATTATTGAATAAGTACAAAGAAGTTATATACCTGTCGAAAATTATCGAAAGAAGTTATATACCTGTCGAAAATTATCGACAGAAGGTATATACCTGTCGAAAATTATCGAAAGAAGGTATATACCTGTCGAAAATTATCGAAAGAAGGTATATACCTGTCGAAAATTATTGAATAAGTACAAAGAAGTTATATACCTGTCGAAAATTATCGAAAGAAGATATATACCTGTCGAAAATTATCGAAAGAAGATATATACCTGTCGAAAATTATTGAATAAGTACAAAGAAGTTATATACCTGTCGAAAATTATCGAAAGAAGATATATACCTGTCGAAAATTATCGAAAGAAGATATATACCTGTCGAAAATTATTGAATAAGTACAAAGAAGTTATATACCTGTCGAAAATTATCGAAAGAAGATATATACCTGTCGAAAATTATCGAAAGAAGGTATATACCTGTCGAAAATTATCGAAAGAAGGTACATACCTGTCGAAAATTATCGAAAGAAGGTATATACCTGTCGAAAATTATTGAATAAGTACAAAGAAGTTATATACCTGTCGAAAATTATCGAAAGAAGATATATACCTGTCGAAAATTATCGAAAGAAGATATATACCTGTCGAAAATTATTGAATAAGTACAAAGAAGTTATATACCTGTCGAAAATTATCGAAAGAAGATATATACCTGTCGAAAATTATCGAAAGAAGGTATATACCTGTCGAAAATTATCGAAAGAAGGTATATACCTGTCGAAAATTATCGAAAGAAGGTACATACCTGTCGAAAATTATCGAAAGAAGGTATATACCTGTCGAAAATTATTGAATAAGTACAAAGAAGTTATATACCTGTCGAAAATTATCGAAAGAAGATATATACCTGTCGAAAATTATCGAAAGAAGATATATACCTGTCGAAAATTATTGAATAAGTACAAAGAAGTTATATACCTGTCGAAAATTATCGAAAGAAGATATATACCTGTCGAAAATTATCGAAAGAAGGTATATACCTGTCGAAAATTATCGAAAGAAGGTATATACCTGTCGAAAATTATCGAAAGAAGGTACATACCTGTCGAAAATTATCGAAAGAAGGTATATACCTGTCGAAAATTATTGAATAAGTACAAAGAAGTTATATACCTGTCGAAAATTATCGAAAGAAGATATATACCTGTCGAAAATTATCGAAAGAAGATATATACCTGTCGAAAATTATTGAATAAGTACAAAGAAGTTATATACCTGTCGAAAATTATCGAAAGAAGATATATACCTGTCGAAAATTATCGAAAGAAGGTATATACCTGTCGAAAATTATCGAAAGAAGGTATATACCTGTCGAAAATTATCGAAAGAAGATATATACCTGTCGAAAATTATTGAATAAGTACAAAGAAGTTATATACCTGTCGAAAATTATCGAAAGAAGGTATATACCTGTCGAAAATTATTGAATAAGTACAAAGAAGTTATATACCTGTCGAAAATTATCGAAAGAAGTTATATACCTGTCGAAAATTATCGAAAGAAGGTATATACCTGTGGAAAATTATCGAAAGAAGGTATATACCTGTCGAAAATTATCGAAAGAAGGTATATACCTGTCGAAAATTATCGAAAGAAGGTATATACCTGTCGAAAATTATCGAAAGAAGGTATATACCTGTCGAAAATTATCGAAAGAAGGTATATACCTGTCGAAAATTATCGAAAGAAGGTATATACCTGTGGAAAATTCTCGAAAGAAGGTATATACCTGTCGAAAATTATCGAAAGAAGGTATATACCTGTCGAAAATTATCGAAAGAAGGTATATACCTGTGGAAAATTATCGAAAGAAGGTATATACCTGTCGAAAATTATCGAAAGAAGGTATATACCTGTCGAAAATTATCGAAAGAAGGTATATACCTGTCGAAAATTATCGAAAGAAGTTATATACCTGTCGAAAATTCTCGAAAGAAGATATATACCTGTCGAAAATTATCGAAAGAAGGTATATACCTGTCGAAAATTATCGAAAGAAGGTATATACCTGTCGAAAATTATCGAAAGAAGATATATACCTGTCGAAAATTATTGAATAAGTACAAAGAAGTTATATACCTGTCGAAAATTATCGAAAGAAGGTATATACCTGTCGAAAATTATTGAATAAGTACAAAGAAGTTATATACCTGTCGAAAATTATCGAAAGAAGTTATATACCTGTCGAAAATTATCGAAAGAAGGTATATACCTGTGGAAAATTATCGAAAGAAGGTATATACCTGTCGAAAATTATTGAATAAGTACAAAGAAGTTATATACCTGTCGAAAATTATCGAAAGAAGGTATATACCTGTCGAAAATTATTGAATAAGTACAAAGAAGTTATATACCTGTCGAAAATTATCGAAAGAAGATATATACCTGTCGAAAATTATCGAAAGAAGGTATATACCTGTCGAAAATTATTGAATAAATACAGAGAAGGTATATACCTGTCGAAAATGTTCGAAAAAGTGCAAAGAAGGTACAAAATGCGCTCCTTTGTTTAAAATTGTTTCTTTTACTATTTAATTTTTGACAGGGGTTTTATTTATTATCGCCATTGATAACAACTTTCAGTATAAATAAATGATTTATCTTATTAGCAAATTGCTAGTTTTTCAATTTTTGGGAATCATGACATATCAGAGTACGCTTTCATTTGATCCCTCTTTATATTTTATATAGCAGAATATAAACTAGAAATAAAGCTAGAAAATATATTCCCAAGTATAAACAAAGAAACGAATTGAGATATTCAAACGAACATCTATCTAAGGATCTACCTACCAATTGCAAAAATTTTAGAACATAGAAAAATTTTAGAACATAGAAAAATATAGAAATAATATAGAAAAATATAGAAAAATAATTTGCTATATCTGAGATCTACTAATTCAAAAACTGCCAAGCACATTGAAAATATTTCACACCCCGCATATGCATCCTCAATATTGGATTTTAGTTTTAAACGAGTTAACTTTTGACTTGTAATGCAGTCCTTAAATCATTTTATGATTTCATTTTAGACGTTATATTGAATCTGTATCAAATGACTTATCCATTGAATGTTATCTGAGGACTCGCTGTACGAGTTCATGGCATAATTTATTATTCTCTGCACGAGGTATCATCTAAAGATGCGTACACACTGTTCTATTGCTCGTTACATGGCCAAATAAATTTATTCAACCGAAATATTATAAGCATTTTTTTGCGTTAAGACACTCGACAGTTCGAAGTTTTTTCAAATCACTTCAGTTTATATTTGCTGAATCTGCCCCAAGTACAATCGTACTCAAGTGTGCAACCGCCCGGCAGTCTGCCGCTGCCTCCAACCCCCAAGCTGGAAGGAAAGATATTGCCGCCACCGCTATATGTCGTGCATGCGCCCTGGCGCCGTGAATCGCGGCCGCCGCGCTGAAAACACGCTGCCGCTCTTCGTACGCGCGTCATGGCCGCCAACCGCGAAAACATAGACGGCGGCGGCGGCGGCGGCGGCGGCACCAACATTATTATCAACATTACCGTAACGGTTACCGCTGCAGATACCAACAAGTAATCATTTCACACACGAAAAAACAATGCGATACTAGTGCATTTTATCATGAATTACAAGAACGATCTCAGCAGCTTAATGGGCAGTCCTGTAAACAATCGGTGAAAGAGAGGCAAGCTGACATGTGAATTCGTCTTTGTGCGTGGGTGTAGGATAATATCAGCTGTGATGTGTGATGCCCAGGCCTCTAAGCGCCACGGAAAACACAACAATACCAACGCGTCTCTTAAACCGCTGTTGTTACCTCTTCTTCCTGCAAAGTTTGCAGTATTCAAAGCCAGGTCTGCACGAGCAAGACAACAATAACAGTGCCAGCGTATTTATATGCGCATCAACACAAACAATTGGCGTATTGCGGCAATTCCATTCGCCATCTGCATGCCCATCGCCACTGGCGTTGTCACATTCACTTGGCACAATGTAAACAAACCCACGATATATATGTTGACCTCCTGCGTGCTCGAACGTTGGTCCTCCGACACGCCGTTGTGCCGAAATGGTGGCGCTTTGTTTGCCCACCGGAAAGTGTGCGGCGTGCGTGATTAAAGAATCTAGTCCAGTGGTGCGAAGAGGTTTTGCTTTCGCCACGATTTTCGCCGAGGCATCCCCACAGCCGCTTCAACATCATTAGACTATCGATGCGATATTAGTGAATATGTGTACGGGATTTGTGTAATCGATATCCCACCGGCCTTAAATCCGATTTAACGAAGTCGTGTTCAAATGTGCCAAGCCACCGAGCTAATTGTGAATTAGGTTAGATATTACGTCGGTATTTGCGTACGTTAATTGGATCACTCTGGGCATTAGTGCAGCTAAACGTAACTATATATCGCGAAAGTGTATTAAACTCGGAACAGAGCATTATTAGATATTGGGGAACAAGTAACCTTTGGATCAATTCTATGGACATTGTGATGTCGTTGTCCATAAATCTGCCGCCAAGCTAGAATGATAATAACACCGCGTGTACTTAAATCACAAACAGAAAGTCTGCATAACCCATAAACAAAATCGATATTATTATTGTGCAAGCAAACTACATTTTTCATAACGTGTTTAGTTGGATTATAGTTTTTTTGGGGGGCTGGACGAAACTTGATCTAAGTTCTAATGGTATTCTGAATAGCAACAGATATGCCGCCTTTCTTGTACGAATACTTGTGAAAAAAGGCGCGTTTTGCTCGCTCACACGAAAATAGAATGCAAATGCCATATGAATGCGTAACATTGTTTAACATATTCACCCTAAGTCGACGTATTTATCAATCACCAGATACGGAACATGAAAATGGTACTGATTTTTATCAAAGTATATTTACTACAGCATCTTGCCCAGCTAAATATTACTGCTACTAACAAATGCAATTGTACTTGTTTCAGTATTTTCGCATTTACGACTAGGGCTATATATACGCAAATTTCCAAGTTAATTAATATTAATACATCCACCGTAATAGTGAAAATAAAATGTCACCGGAATTCTAAATGAAATTTAACCAAGTATTTTACAAAATATAATTACAAAAAAACAAATCAATATTGTCCACAGAACTCGAGCAACTTTTAAATTGCTTCTGAGGTAGATTGGATACCTGTCACATGGATACGCATCAGATTTGCATAACTAATCCTCTAGGCCAAAATCGACAACAGTTTATTGAACGAGAATGTGGTAGTACAGTTTGCAGGAGCAAATATTTCGAAGAATCGTTTCATTTAAAAATGGGCACCATTTAAAAGAATACCATTCAGATGGAATGCATAACAAGGGGTTCTTCGGAATTACGTGTGGACCAATTTATTACTTACACGAACCATTAATTTAGTGCTTAGTAGTTGTATCGTATGGTACTTAGTGATGGGGCAATGTTGACATTATTATTCTGGTTGTGGTCTATAATTCGCGATCTTCGACAACTTTACGGCGCACCATCCGGCAAGACGTCCCAATCAGAGAAGCAAGACAATCTGCCAGATGCTTCTGGCTCATCCATCCGCCACCCTCATTCATCCTCATCCCAAACTAGCACATCACCACCTCCCATCTCAGTCAATGGGACAATACCTCATTCAATCAATCGCGAACATGACGATCTGTACGTGCCACCTACTGACTCCCCAGAGCCGGAAATTAGCGGCTGTTCCTCTCCAGAACTCGACCACCCCAGCGAACTGAGCTCATTTTTATCGCGCTTCTCTAGTGATAGTAGGGCATCGATAGCGGGCGGCAGTCGGTACTCGGCTTTCTCCCGTGATAGTTCCATCGAAGTGGGCAATGAGAGTAGACATTCGGTCACATCGATATCATCGTTTTCCACTTCGTCGAGGCGATATGAGATCATCGGGCAACGGTCCATGGACTCGAGGGCTAGCGTTACGAGCCTCTGGTCATCGGATCTTTCCTCGCGCAGGGAATCCGATGCGATACCGGAGCACGAAGTTCACGGGGATTCGAGTGGTGCTTCATATGCATCCGCGGGAAGTCATATGTCGGGCGGTGAGGGAACGGCAGCAGGCGCTAGAAGGTACTCTTCGGAACTGCAGAGGAGGAGAAGGTCTTCGCCTAAGAACAATCAATTGGTTTGTAGGCACACGAAGAGATTTCCCTTGACTTATGATCGGCGCCGGACTACCGGCAGGTGCGTGGATGACATTATAAGATCATAAAAAATCTTTCGCGTTATATATAGTTGTATATATGGATTTACCTTATACATTGATCATTTGGGCGCCTAATCTTTTAGTCATGTCGTACCAAATTTTTATGTTAGACGACTTCAAGAATTTTTTGTTTGTTTTCGCTTCAGAAATTCATCTACAAAATTAAAAATCATATCATGTGATAATCTTCTATAATTGTTATATAAGAGAGTGAATACAAATTTTACTATATATTTTTTAAACTTGAAGCATTACAAGACCTTGGATGAACGATTTTAATAATCCAAATAATGTATAGACTCGAAAGTTGATTTCTGCGTTTTTGCTTCTACTATTTTGATTTCTTCACTACCTACGTCATTGCTTTGCTTATGTTCTGGAAAATACATTTTTGATATGTTATGGTCGTATCGTTGAATTATTTGGTTTTATGTAATCGCAGTAGTATTAGGCACAAAGAAAAGGGCAGGTAGGAGGGAATGGATCACGGAAGAAATAGTTGAAATGATAGAAGCAAGAAGGAAAATTAAAATACGAAACACAGAAGCAGGACAGAAAAAATATAAGGAACTAAGGAACTTAATCAATAGGAAATGCAAGCTAGCGAAAGAAGAGTGGATAAAAGGAAACTGTGAGGATATTGAGGAGGATATGAGAAGAGGTAAAGTAGATTTGGGCTACAGGAAAATTAAGTCACATTTTTCTAAAGTAAAACCAAAGGGTAACATTATATGTGATAAGCAGGGTAAGGAACTCACAGAAAATAAGGAAAAAGCTAGAAGATGGAAGGAGTATCTTGAAGATTTATATAAAGGTAGGCAGGACATGGAGGAGCTATAAAGTGTGGAACAGATAGATGAGGATGACTTAGGTCCTACCATACTTAGGTCAGAGTTTCATAGAGCATTAAATGATTTACGGAATAACAAAGCAGCGGGGATTGATATGATACCAGCCGAATTAATAAAACACGCAGGGGGAAAATGCAGGAGCGATTATACAGGTTAGGTTGTAAAATATATGAGAAGGGAGAAGTACCACAGGATTTTCAGAGTAGTAGAATAGTAACAATGCCGAAGAAAATAGGAGCTAATTTGTGTGAAAACTATAGGACCATTAGCCTACTATCACATGCATCGAAGATATTGTTAAAGATTATTTATAGGAGATTAGAAAATAAAGTAGAGGAAAGGCTAGGAGAAGATCAGTTTGGTTTTAGGAAAAACAGAGGGACGAGAGAGGCGATTCTAGCACTAAGAACGGTAGTAGAAAAAAGAAAGAGGGTAGGAAAGGTAACTTGCATAGCTTTTGTAGATTTAGAAAAGGCATTTGATAATGTAGATTGGAACATAATGTTTAGAATTTTAAAAGAAACGGGTATAGATTATAAGGATAGGAGAATAATTTTTAATTTATATAAACACCAAACTGCCTTAGTTAAAATTGAGGGGGAAGAAGAGGTAGCAAAAATAGGGAAGGGAGTTCGGCAAGGATGTACACTCTCACCGTTATTATTTAATCTATATATAGAAGATGCAATAAACAAAGTAAAAGAAGAGTATAGTGTAGGTGTGAATGTACAGGGAGAGAAAATATATATGCTGAGATTCGCCGACGATATAGCTATATTGGAAGAAAGCGAAAAGAATTTAGAAAGGGTATTAAATGGTATGCAGGCAGTATTGACTAGGGATTTTAACATGAAAATAAATATAGGTAAAACTAAAGTGATAAGGTGTGACAAAAAGGAATGCAGTAGAAAAATGAGGATCTCAATAGGAGATAATAGAATCGAAGAAGTGTCAGATTTTTGTTATTTAGGCAGTAGAATCACAAAAGATAATCGAAGCAAGGTAGATATAAAGTGTAGGATAGCACAGGGTAGGAAGGCATTCGTAGAAAAAGAACAGATTTTAAGATCAAATATTGACTTGGGTATTAGAAAAAGATTACTGAAGGTATATGTTTGGAGTGTAGCACTGTACGGGTGTGAGGCATGGACTATAGGAAAGGAAGAAAAGCGTAGATTAGAAGCACTTGAAATGTGGTGTTATAGGAGGATGATGAGGATTGGTTGGGAAGATAAGGTAAGAAATGAAGCTGTACTAGAGTTAGTAGGGGAGAAGAGAAGTATCTGGAGAGTGTTACAGCGTAGGAGAGACAGATTAGTAGGGCATATTCTTAGGCATGGGGGAATTATGCAATTGATCATAGAAGGTAGAGTGGAGGGAAAGAGAGGGGTAGGTAGGCCTAGATTGGAGTATGTGAGTCAGATAGTTGAAGACGTTGAGATGAATAGCTATAGGGAGATGAAGGGATTAGCTCAGGATAGATCGGCATGGCGTGCTGTTTCCAACCAATCTTTAGGATTGCGGACTCTTTAACTAATGCACAAAAATACTTTTACAATGGAAGTAGTGTCACATAAAAGTTCATTTGAGAAAAACACGAAAGGATTAAAAATGGATAATTTTGACATCTCTCAAAATTCCCAATTAGCTATAACGCTATAAGATATTTGCGAAAAGTTATATGAAGCCGTGAATATAGGAAATGGTGTTGTTTATCCATTTTATATGTAATATCTAATAATTTAAAAAAAATTTACGACCCATCTGTAACTAACATAAAAAAATGCTAGCTCGTTTGTTGCAAAGAGTTTGCGTTTCTGTATTGTGATCCATTTAAAGTCAGGATTAGTGTTATTTGACCTAGATTATTTTTTTAAATCAAGGCAAGTTGCTATAAATTCTCGAATTTTACCATATATAAGATGGCTTCTGCAAATTAGGCTACGTCACACTTGTTTTATGAAAGCCCATCAAATTGTTGGTGTAGGTAATTTCGTTCGCCAGATACCTTACACATCTATAATGTAATCTGAAGAATCAATATTCTCTCACACTGAATATTTAAATTACGCATTTTCGTGCCTTATAAAGCCATAATTGTATATCTCGGTGGAATTATTAACTCTTTATTCTCATCTGGCGCGTAACGTAGAAGTAATTATAATTTTCAGCAATATTATGATGTTCCAAATCAAAACCTGAACAGGATATTATAGAAAAGGCTCTGTTTATAATATAGTGAAATTGAAATAAGGCTCATTTTACAATAATAATTAATGTTAAAATTCAAAAAAATATATTTCTAGTAGCGAGTTTTTATATACACTGAAGAAATCATAATGTGCGGTCGTTAATCATCTTTTAGACTTGAATTAATTATAAACTATCAGATTCTACAAAGTAGAGTTTCATAATATTATTTCCTTTTGTTCCTTCTTGTGATTTTGATTTTAATATTTGTTGAAACTGCTTTTGCATAATGTTTGAATTCTAAACTCTAATTTTTAAATTTTTGTTCTTTTTCATAACTTAATTTTCGGATATTATTCAGAAGGAACATACAAAATCGAATCTACTTTCGATTAGAAATCGAAATAAGTGTAGGGAATTTTGAAAAAAAAATTATAAAAATCTATGAATATATGTAGCTACAAACTTACCAAAAAGAAATTTTAGACCAATATATTACCGCTATAATCTCTCAATCTATTGAACATTCACAGTACATATTATTCGAATGTGGATTATTTAAATTACATTGTAAATCGAAATATACCTCATTACTAGAGACCAGATTTTAAGCAGAATGCCTTAAATTGCATTTTTTGCCTATTTCGACGATTTCTATAAAATTTTGCCTATTTTCGACACTTTTCATGCATTCACGCCCTTTTTTCATATTTATTTTGCTTTTTACCATAATTTATTTTGTTCGATGATAAAAACTTTCTAAATTGTTTGTGTCATTGATACATTACGAATGGAAAAATCCCTAATCGTTCATAATGTACTCTTAAGTACTTAGCGGTTATTTTATAACAACTTTTATTTCAAATAAATAATTCTCCCTTCATTTCTTCAGTCTGTGTTTAGTTAGCGCACGAATACATTCGAAAATAAATTCAAAATGCCTAAAATTAGCAGTTCAGATGAATCCAAGATCCAAAAAATGAAAAATGTTGTTTTACTGTGTTTTTCATGCCTTTTTTGAGTTTTTTTGAAAATAATAAATGCCTTTTTTAGCGCATTTTTAAAGTTTTTTAGTGCCTATTTGCCGCCTATTTTGGCATTTTTTTTAGTGCCTATAATCCGGTCTCTTCTCATTACACTTGTCTTGAAAATATCACGAATTTCGACGTATTATTAAAATACGTTCGATTTTTATTAATATTGTTTCAACGGAAAACCCGTAAAACACCCTGTATACTATACTGTATATAAATTTTTATAAAACATACGAGTGTAGATTAGCTATCTTGAAATTTCATTGTAAATATAAAATAATTGATATTTAAACATCATATAACGTACTTAAATGCTTAACTTAATTTTTTTGCCCGCAATCTGCACGTAATAAAAAAATCTTTTAACTATTATCACATATAGCAATAATTGGATTAAGATTCGATTTATGGCTAAGAAGCGTATTTAAGTAATCGTCTGAGAAATATATTATGAAATTTTATTTAAATTTTATAGTTAACTTTGTTGTAAAATCAATACGTAATTATATTTACACTTTTTATTATATAAATAGTCATGTCAAATATTTTTTTTGGTACTAATAATACACTTCCTTTACTATTTAGTAGAAAATTGAAAAATAAAAAAATATATTTGCATTCTATTCACATATCGTAAATTATAAATTTTTAAATATGATATTTTGTGATATTCCATAATAATATTAGGGAATATATGATTAAATTACTTTGTTTTTATACCACGAAAAATATTCCCTAATATTATAAATTTTTATTTTGTACATATATTTCCAGCATCAATTTCCACGAAACATTTTTTAACCGTTCTCGATTTTCCGCGATAATAATTATTATTTTGTATCCCTATTATAAAAGGGCGTTCATTCCCTGCAATTTATAAAGCAATCATTCCTGTTCGAGCATTTAATTGATCGATTAGTTCAAAAGAGATACGTGTTGAAAATAATTTATAACTTAATTAAGAAAGGATACGGTCTTATTAATTTTCTCAAGTTCGCTGGAAACCACATTCGCTAATTAGAAAAACTAATTGAAAGTGGAAAATAGTAACAAGAAGAAATTGGTCCGATTGTAATGTATGTAATATATTCTACTAATAGAATTGAAATGAAATCTTCAATTTAACAAAAATATTTTAAGACATTTTTAGCGAGAACTATTTGACTATGAAAATTTAAAAATGTATGTTGTTTTTTTATGACAGGCATTGAAGATTCAGTTATTATTTTAAAAACAATTTTTTCTAGTGAAATTCTGACCAATAATATTTATAAATTCAGATTTACCATTTTAAATAACATTTATAAATTAAATAACGTTTAATTTTTTTTTGTTTATTAAGAGCCTTTTTATATTTTCCAACGATATTTTAGAATAATGTAGCCCATGAAATATAAATTATAACATCTGCTACATTTTCATTATATTTATTTTCCTCGCAAAAAACAACGTACTCAGCGTATTTTCTGCGTGGAAATATTTTATTAGGCAAAAATTTTTCCATCATCAAACAAGTAAGCTTAATTACAATAAGCTATTGAAAACATAACATATGAAAATATATGAATATAAAGATAATTTACATTTACACTTGAATATAATCTATTTGTTCTAAAAAAAAACATAGCTTTATAAAAATTTAGATAATGTGTATATAAGTTCTCTTGACTTGCACATTATATATTTTGTGTCCAAAATATAAAACTTTTTAAATTTTTGTTGTTTATTACTAATATTTTCTACAGTAAAGTATATCCAATATTATAACCAATTTGTAAAATGATATATTATGTTGCATTATTAGATTTCGTGTTCTGTTTTTCATCATTTCCTTTTAAACATGAAAAAAACAGAAGATTGTTGTAGACATCTTTTGAAATCGGGTCTTATATACCCATTAATTTGTGCCTCATTCAAACATGAATATAAAAATTTAAAAAAAATCTAAGATGTATTATTTTAATTAAGAAAAAATACAAAAATTTACTTCTTCCTATAATAAATAAATAAAATAGACCATTTCTTAACAGGCCTGAATATTTACATATTTTCTACTTATTATAAAATAACTTCCAGCTTAAGAAATACTGCAAAATTGTTTTAATCTATACAGATGGATTTATTTACAGCTCAATATGTTGCAATAAAATATAAGGGCTTTGCTTATTATTTCATATATGTTGTGAATTATATTATCCCTAAAAAAATGTAACAATTAATTAAATTCGTTCTTGATTACTATCCACGGCCTGAACGGTCTTCTTTTAAGTAATTTTTCAATTTTTTCTATCTTTATAGTTGCTATATTTACTGTCGCTAGAAAAAAATAACAGTTTTCCTTCCGTGTCTTATAAATTATCAAAATAATTACCAAAATGAAACTTTAGACTTCCCCAGTTTTCTAATTGGCAAGTGTAACAATTCATGCAAATAATTAAGCCACCCTGTAACGTTTTATTAGCTGACGTCATAAATTTACAACACTTTCTGTACAATCCGTTAAGAATATCAAGATGACATTACGCGGCGAATGCAAATATCTTTGGTCGATATTCTAGCGTTAAATGTTAAAGGTGGTAAGGTGAAAATCATTATCAATATTTTCATTTCTAATTAAATGCTATGCAGAAAGAGGTCTGTAAAATCAAATGCCGTTCAAAAAATTATCATACATTGAGATTTTTTTAAATATCATGGTGTTAGAATTATTTTTTATTATTTAAATTAAAACTATTATTTCATAAATTGATTTTTTAATATACGAGTAGCTTAGAATGATTTCCTCGCAATATTATAAAATATTGATTGATTAGGATTTAAATATTTCAAGTTTTGTTTAGCGATTTTTGAATTCTTCAGAGCATAAGAGGTAATTTTAAATAGTTTAAATGTACTGATGGTAGAAATATATAATCTTAGATATAACTTGTTATAAGATGCATTATTATTCTAGCACTAAGAACGGTAGTAGAAAAAAGAAATAGGGTAGGAAAGGTAACTTGCATAGCTTTTGTAGACTTAGAAAAGGCATTTGATAATGTAGATTGGGACATAATGTTTA
This sequence comes from Leptodirus hochenwartii, assembly GCA_947310635.1. NCBI lineage: Eukaryota > Metazoa > Arthropoda > Insecta > Coleoptera > Leiodidae > Leptodirus > Leptodirus hochenwartii. Next base: position 6,150,135 of record OX371176.1, on the reverse strand, counting down.
GAATTTTAAAAGAAACGGGTATAGATTATAAGGATAGGAGAATAATTTTTAATTTATATAAACACCAAACTGCCTTAGTTAGAATTGAGGGGGAAGAAGAGGTAGCAAAAATAGGGAAGGGAGTTCGGCAGGGATGTACACTCTCACCGTTATTATTTAATCTATATATAGAAGATGCAATAAACAAAGTAAAAGAAGAGTATAGTGTAGGTGTGAATGTACAGGGAGAGAAAATATATATGTTGAGATTCGCCGACGATATAGCTATATTGGAAGAAAGCGAAAAGAATTTAGAAAGGGTATTGAATGGTATGCAGGCAGTATTGACTAGGGATTTTAACATGAAAATAAATATAGGTAAAACTAAAGTGATGAGGTGTGACAAAAAGGAATGCAGTAGAAAAATGAGGATCACAATAGGAGATAATAGAATCGAAGAAGTGTCAGATTTTTGTTATTTAGGCAGTAGAATCACAAAAGATAATCGAAGCAAGGTAGATATAAAGTGTAGGATAGCACAGGGTAGGAAGGCATTCGTAGAAAAAGAACAGATTTTAAGATCAAATATTGACTTGGGTATTAGAAAAAGATTACTGAAGGTATATGTTTGGAGTGTAGCACTGTACGGGTGTGAGGCGTGGACTATAGGAAAGGAAGAGAAGCGTAGATTACAAGCATTCGAAATGTGGTGTTATAGGAGGATGATGAGGATTGGTTGGGAAGATAAAGTAACAAATGAAGCTGTACTAGAGTTAGTAGGGGAGAAGAGAAGTATCTGGAGAGTGTTACAGCGTAGGAGAGACAGATTAGTAGGGCATATTCTTAGGCATGGGGGGATTATGCAATTGATCATAGAAGGTAGAGTGGAGGGAAGGAGAGGGGTAGGTAGGCCTAGATTGGAGTATGTGAGTCAGATAGTTGAAGACGTTGAGATGAATAGCTATAGGGAGATGAAGGGATTAGCTCAGGATAGATCGGCATGGCGTGCTGTTTCCAACCAATCTTTAGGATTGCGGACTCTTTAACTAATAAGATGCAAGGTGTTGACAAAATATAAGTGTAAAAGTGTTTTTTTTACGTCTTCAAGTGAATTATGTTTAAATTATATTAGAGGCAGACATGTGTTGAAAATTTCCCATTTCCGACAAATTGAAAATTGCGCATAACTAATAAATGAAATATATCATATGGAAAAGAGGATTTATTTAATGTACATAAAGTAATTACATCAGTCATTGCAAAAGATAAGGTTGCCAGAAAATTTGGTTAGGCAAAATTTTATTATTAAATTTAATAATTTGATATTTACAAATGACGGTGTCGGCTTTTATTGCAAAATATGTATTTTTAGATGTCTTCGTTTTGCGAAAAATATCTTATTTCATTATTGGCTTAATAGATACCAGTCAAGTGCTACTTTTTACCACATCCAAACATCACAGTAAAAATAAATTTAAAAATACTGGTAAAAAATACCAGTCAAGTGCTACTTTGTACCAAATACAAACATCACAGTAAAAACGATTTTTAGTTTAAATTTACAGCACGATGACAAAATTATTTCAGCAATTCGCTTTTAATTTTCAAAATTAATCGTTGCAATTTTTGATATTTTTTGAACCCTATTTTAGCAAATATTTTATTGTATCTTATAATATCAAAATCCAAGAATTTTCACGAACTTGTTATATAACAAGCATGGAAATAATTGTTAAATAATGTACTTATAATTTCAAAAAAAAAAAATTTCAATGCAACAAATTACGTTGAAGGTAATAACACAATAATGTGAATAGAAATGTACTAATTTTCAGTTTCAAAATTATTTATATTACAAAACTATGCAAAAAGATGCAAGTTATTATAGTATTAAATATAAGTTTTGTTCAAGAAGGTTTATTTGTAATTAAAAATTAATATGGTAGCGTATGGCAATAAATTTATATATATAAAATACTAGAGTCAAAATTTTGGTTGCCACTAAGAATATTTTCAACAATATTTGACGTGTTGATAGCAATGCTTGCATTTTTATATGAACAAATATTGATGTTATGAAAACACAATATAAAAAAATTATTTATTAGATTATTGCCACATTTGTAATAGGCATTTTTAGCAATATTTTTCCTGTACTACAATTTATCTACGCTACTAACTATCGTAATCAGCGTTCGTGATAAATATCAGTTTGATAAATTCTGTTGATAAAATTAAATCAACATTGATTAGTTGATTTACCGCTTTGTACATGTACGACTTTTAACGGACTAATGTACCGACAAATATCGCGCGCGATAAACAAGAAATTCCGGTTGCAAAACATTTCAAAAATCCACAAATCTATTATATATATATCTGTGAACTAGTGCCCTAAAATTATGCTATCTAAATAATTTACATGTGTTCATGTTACGCTTAAAAGTGACCATAATAGCTAGTTGGGATATGTATAAAATTTTCTTTAGTGCTGCCGAAAAACGAAACTGTTGAAACTATAAATAATATAAGTGCAAAACGTAATATATAATACATAATACCAAACACATCTTTCTAAAATCAATTTTAATACAAACATTGGTATTAAATTGGTGTTAAATATATTTAACACGTATTATACTAGACTATATGAAGCAAAATTACAAACGCATCAATCCTTTTCACGTGATATTTTTTTATTCTGCTTTCATTCGTTACTATTTTATCATTTAGCTTGACGATTTATATCTTTATCAATATATTTTGTACAATGAGTGACTGAAGGATCATTTGTCATTTGTAAATATTTGATTGGCATGATCCTGGAAGGACTTTTATTATGAATATTTTAATTCATTGTTTCATTTTATATTTGGTTATGTTCCATTTTCGAAAAATTCCTATTAAAAATGTTTTTTTTTTAATCCGAAATGCCGAGGTATCAAACATTGGTACCGAACTCATAAAAGTGGAATTTTATGAGCGACAAGAGTCTGGAAAAAAAATCTGTCTCTCTTGTATGAGTGACAAGTTTATATAATAAAAGAACACTGAATATTTTACTACTTTATGCTAGCACACAAATAAAACCACATTTTTCTGTTTACTGTTACGTTTTATTTAGACAATTTAATCATTTTTTAACAACACTCAACTAACACTTAAGCAACATTTTCTTTACAAACGAATCACCGCACCATTTTCCAATATTATTTTAACTAAACTTCATTCTATTGTTAAAACGAATAGAGACGATTTAAATAACACACTTTTAATCGTGCAAAATAATTCGCTAGTTGCTGCACGCTTTCAGGATGTATGCATTTAGTTAAAAGGGGATAAACGGAATATGATTTTGGTGAGAGATGTGCCTTGGAATTGAATGAGTTGATTAATGGACATTGAGGTGGCTGACGAAGTTTGCGAACACTAAAAGGCCCATGGCTGACAGAAATGTGCTTGGTGTGGGGCCGATTTATCTCAGGCGGAAGGGCAAGATTATGTTCCGATTACCCAGTGGGATTTTAAAGCGATTAATAAGGCAAGTAAAGCATTACACGGTGTTCCAATTAGCGGACGGTTAGTTGAGCAAATATAAAGACATCTTTGCTATCATTCCCTACAGTAATAAACGTACCAAATCTTTTAGTTTGCGATAATTCAGTCAATAACTCAATCAATAGAGATTACCACTAATAGAAGAACAAAAACTAGTTTCATACCTAATTTTTATTTTCACATTATTTAGGAAACAAGGAATGTTTTGGACCGAGTTTTATCTATTTTTATATCATACAACATTTAAACATGGACAGCCCTCAATTAAAAAAATAATGCATCGAATTCAAATTCTATTTTCGAACATGCAAAAAATCTGACACGTTTTTTAATATTTTTATCTACTCTATCTACTTTCTTTCTCCTCCCATCCCATCACTATTTAATTTTACTTATATTTAGTTTTGTATCTTCATTTTTGTTCATTACTTCCCACATACCATTTAATACCTGTTCAAATATTTGCTTGGTTTCAAATAATGTAGGTTCAAAATATGAATATTACAGAAATCAATAAATCGTATGCATATCAAAATTGGATTTTGTACAAGTCAAGTAAAAGTTCGTCCCTATCAAAGATCAACGTCATCAAATTAAGGACATGTTTGCTATAATTCCCTATAGTAATAAATGTATCAAATTTTTTCGTTTTTGATAAATCAGTCAATAACTCAATCAATATGGATTACCAATAAAAGAAAAAAAAACAAGTTTCATACCTACTTTTTATTTTCACTATATTTAGGAAAGAAGGAAATGTTTTGGACCGAGTTTTATCTATTTTTATATCATACAACATTTAAACATGGACAGCCCTCAATTAAAAAATAATGCATCGAATTCAAATTCTATTTTCGAACATGCAAAAAATCTGACACGTTTTTAAATATTTTTATCTACTCTATCTACTTTCTTTCTCCTCTCATCCCATCACTATTTAATTTTACTTATATTTAGTTTTGTATCTTCATTTTTGTTTATTACTTCTAACATACCATTTAATACCTGTTCAAATATTTGCTTGGTTTCAAATAATGTAGGTTCAAAATATGAATATTGCAGAAATCAATAAATCGTATGCATATTAAAATTGAATTTTGTACAAGTCAAGTAAAAGTTCGTCCCTATCAAAGATCAACGTCATCAAATTAAGGACATGTTTGCTATAATTCCCTATAGTAATAAATGTACCAAATTTGTTCGTTTTTGATAAATCAGTCAATAACTCAATCAATATGGATTACCAATAAAAGAAAAAAAAACAAGTTTCATACCTACTTTTTATTTTCACTATATTTAGGAAAGAAGGAAATGTTTTGGACCGAGTTTTATCTATTTTTATATCATACAACATTTAAACATGGACAGCCCTCAATTAAAAAACAATGCATCGAATTCAAATTCTATTTTTGAACATGCCAAAAATCTGACACGTTTTTTTATATTTTTATCTCCTCTCATCTCATCACTATTTAATTTTACTTATATTTAGTTTTGTATGTTAATTTTTGTTCATTACTTCCTACATACCATTTAATACCTGTTCAAATATTTGCTTGGTTTCAAATAATGTAGGTTCAAAATATGAATATTACAGAAATCAATAAATCGTATGCATATCAAAATATGATTTTATAGAAGTCAAGTAAAAGTTCCTCCCTATCAAAGATTAACGTCGTCACTCCTACACGTTGGATTTAATCATTTCGCTGAATTCTGGAACTGAAATCAATGTAATGGCAAATGTAATGGCAGCTGAATTTTTATGGATTTTCAATACTCGTACTCGTACACAATAAATGCAATAAAATATTCGATTTGAATGTGTGTATCAAAACGCAATTTGTATCTAAACTCAATCTAGAGTCACGTGTCGTAGGTAGAAGCGAAATTACATTGGTGCTCAATTTCCTTTTCTACAAATCCCGAAATACATCCTGTGAAGAAATTATATTTGAAACAACATTATTTGTACTGTTAAATCAAATTGATTTGCATTAAATTAATATTAGTACATGAATCAAATATATCCAGCATATTCATAACACTACAATATCTAATAGCAATTCAAAACTACCTATAATATAAAGCTATAACCAACAAACATTAATTCGAAATATATCATTTCTATTATCGATTTAAATATTAATCATAAACCGACATTGTTTAGTAATACTACAATATCAAAAAGTCAAATTATTTATACATTTGATGCGCATTTCGTAGGCTATAGCCCCATTTTCAGTAATACAACACGTAATTTATTTCCTTCACTCAATAGAATTAATGTGGAAAAAAATATATATTTTATTGGAATATATATTAAATTTCGTAGGAATCACTCACAAAGTTTTAAATTTGTGTAACAACTGTGCTATCTTGAAGATGGCTTCTTAATCTTCGAAATTCGTATTAAACCTACAAACTTGTAGATGCGTTGACTAATTAAAATTATATATCTATACCTTGGTACAAAAGTGGCCAATGTCCAATATCATAATGGAAAAATGGAGTTTTTAAATTTTTAAACGTTTTCGTAATGTTTTTCGAAGTTTTTTGTTTTAATTATTCATGTTATTTGTTGAATTAACAGAGTAAAATATTTAAAAAAAAATTTTTGTGAATTTTCACGCGCATTGCCTCCATATTTTTGACATAGGTCCTTTTTATTCCAAAGTACAGATATAATTATGTATGGCTTTGAAATTTAATTCATTCAATAGATACGTTAGAAAGGTGCATTATTTTCTATGAGATTAAGAATATGTTCAAAATGATCGTTGGAAATTCTCTGTTTGAATATTTATTAATTTAAAGTTTGGTGTAGTTCATTTTGCGATTTTTGAAAATTGTAAAAAATAATTATTTTGTACAGCAAATTATTTTACTTACAAAATTACCAAAAAAAGATTCCTGCTTAAATAGCACACAAATTTTAATTAATAACTTGCTCGAAATGCGTAAAAATAGTCAAAATCTTCGTTTTCTTTAACCATAGCTTTATTTTAGATATTATTATGAAAATACAACCTATATTTCGATCGAATTATCCTTTCCCAATTTAAAAATAATTACTACGGTATTTGGGTGATATTCTATACCTTTTTTTAAAAATATGTATAAACAGAAATATAAATTTCCTAATATATACTTTCTTCATGTTTGTGTTTAAGACTCATATGGTTTCTAACCAAAGTTCTCTACTAATCCGTGAATTTGAATTTACGTTTAAGAACGTATTTGTAATGCTTCTTGCACAAAAAGCTTGTTTCAAAATCAAATACGCTGATATATGTTATACAATAAAAAAAAAATGCTACTTCTTATTTTGTAAATTTGTAAATATTTTGTAAATAATATTTTAAATAAGCTGTGGTTTCTTATTTTCCGAAGATTATTTCCCGTTTTAAGAAAATATATATGTGTGTAGTGTTTGTCCTACTTATTTTATAATAATAATATATTTTACAAATCCAACTTCAGCAATTTCGACAGAATTATCCTGCGATAAATTCATTCATGTTTTAAGTAATTTTTAAGTAACAAACTAACATCTTTTAAGTAATTTTATTATATTTTATTGAAGATTTTTATTAACTCCTTAAAAAATTCATAAAATTATATAAAATAATATTTACAGCATATATTTCAGTTAAATTTGTAGCCTCACTTTAAAATTATGTGTAAACAAGGTTGTGTCAAAATTGCCCTGAAATAATGTCTTTATTGGCCAATGACATTAATTTCTATAGCAATAATTATAAAAAAAATATTTGACGGCCATTCAGTAATCTTCTAGCAACATTAAATTCACGTTTCCAAAGTCAAAACGGCGTACTAAAAAATAAACAAGTTCATTTAAAAAAATCATAAATCAAATATCAATCAAACTCCGAAAACGCAAATATGAAATGATATCCTATTTCAAGTTATTTTTCCAGTTGCTTATCATAGAGTAATTATTTAGATTTCTAGAACGTACGTTCGCAAAAATGTATTTCTTCTTTGCCAGTTTGCAAAAACAAATCGAAAATGCCACCACTCATTGAAGTAATAATTCAATTAAACTTACTACTGGGTCCACAAGAAGTGGACGCAACTTATGGACTTATTCAGTACCAAGATTTTGGTGAAAACTGGTTCCTAGTATTTTGTTATTCAGTCGGATTTTCCATGTGCGTTTTTTTAAGTGTGTAAAGAGAGACTGATTATTCTTTGTACTTTCGAGGAACAATCTTCTTCTTGGCGTTTTGCAATTGCCCCTTTTCTATTCCTTCAAAAATTTCGGTTTTCTCTAAAACCTTTTATGCTACAACCAGGTTTAAATTAATTAAATAAATGAATGAATGCGTTTTCTTTCATATCTCGATAAAGCTCCTTATATTCGTAGAATTGAATTCGATTAAACTTGTTACGATACTCAAAAAATATATTTTAATTAGATTTTAATTCGATAATTTGGCAGGTTTTGTAATACTTAATACTTAAGTATTTGTTTTTTTTAATGTATTAGAGGCTAACTTATAGCCGAAATATCTCAATGTTTTTTTTTTAATTCAAAACTACGTCAAGATAAAAACTTTTTTACACACACATATAAAATTTTACATGATGATAAATCAAATGCATAAAATTCGAATTCGAAGCGAATTGTCTGGTTGAATTTTAAACGTTTCTCTATTTGTTAAGAAAATTAAAAATTAAAAAAATTAATTTAGTACATATGTAGTCTCTGTACATGACAATATTCGTAAATATAATTTCTTACATCAATTTTTGTACATTTTTTTCTATGATGAAAAAATGTTCATACTTATACGAGCTTTTATTTAATAGTTTGGAATATAAAACACAAGAAAATAATATTGCAACAAATGGGCGTCTAATTAGGTAGTCTGTCATAATAAAACAATTCAATACAAATACCTAGCTATCGCAATTTGATCTATTTTTTTAATGAGCTCATTGTTTCTATCATATGTCGTAAAATAATTAATAACGTATGTAATTATTACTAACATTGTACACTATCACACACTTTAGATATATTTTTATAACTGCTATTGGCCCCAATTTTCGAAATCCACATTATCCGAATATAAAACATTTTAGTTTGAATGTTGCTTGTGACATATTTTAGGTATATATATATTTTTTCATTCGTTAACTTAAAAGAATTATGGACTTAATAAATTTGTGAAATTATTTAACGTATTATTATAATGAAATCTATAAAAAACGTAATAAAACCTGCATCAAAATTTCATATTATTTTACGAAGGTATGATAATGCTCAATTTAATTTTACATTATAAGTTTAATTTGTTCTTGATATACTACTATATATTTCTCGTTATACGCTTATATTATTTAGAAAATGTTAAAAGTATTCCTCGATGGCCAGTGCAATACAATGAAATATGAAATATCATATTTTAGAGCTTTCCTATTATTAACATTATTACTTCGCATTATTATTTAATGAGTGTAATTTTGTGTATTTAAATTAGTTCAAATTCACGTGTCATAATAAATTATTCTATAACTCGTTTCGTATCTCATCCATTGTCTATTTATACTGGAAATAGCATATATTTTTAATGGACAACACAAAGAAAAATGCCGATTTTGACGTGTTGTTTTTTTTTGCCAGAAAAGCTGGTTTTACGTGCTAAGAAAATATTTTTTGATCAAAAATTAGTCGAGTACCTCCATTCGAGCAATAAAATGGATATATCAAAGTGCACACATTTTAGACGACTTTATTTTGTCGTTTTTAATATAAAATTTTAATAGTTATGAATTAATTTATAATTTATTGCATGTAAAATAGAAGTACCACTTACAGTTTATTGATAAAATTCGAAAATCGATAGCGGTGATTAAAATTTGTAACAGATATCGGTATTTTTGTTTTGAAGTTAAATTGTTTTTCAGTTCCGTTCGCTAAAAATATATACCTTAACTTTTATCTAATTTTCGTTTCGGTGTCAATCCGTGAATATAATTTACTGCGCATTTTTTGTAGTCTCTATTATTCATCGGGATAATAATAAATTCATTTATTGGCATATGCTGGATTAAGAAAGTAGAGTCAAAAGGATGCTATCAAATAATAAGCTTTATAAGATATAAGGCTCATCCTTGCTCGTCCTGGCGGCCCTGTATGATAATATACGAGTTTTTTTTTTTTATACCTGAAGAACTAAAATAAGAATACAATACTAAATTTTCTAATACTATAAATAAATATACTAACACAAAATTATGTAAAGAAAGTCGTTTTAATAAAATTTATTGATAATATACACAAACATTTGTAAAAACTCTTATAGTTTTTTATTACTTTCAAATCTATGTATCTAGTCATGGTTTATACAAAAGATGCAAGAAGTTAATATATATGAGACATTTTAATACAAAGATGACACAAAGGCGAATTATAAATTAATTTATAAAATTTTACTTCGTCAAATTGGGAGTAATTTTTATTAGATATTACTGCGAAGATTTTTATTTAAATTTGAATAAATAAAGTTAAAATACTAAATCTTGTTTTAAATTTAAAAAATTCATACTTTTTGCTGTTATTTATGCTATTTTATATTGTAACACAAGTCCTTGTATAAATGCATGAAAATAAAATTAGAAAATTCGATCAAAATTAAATTTTCAGCACTAAGATTCGATTTTTCAAAAATATTCGACAACTCCTTTTCGTCCAAATTATTATCGTACATACACACATACATAATAGAAACAGTTACATTTTTATACAGTTGTAAATATATTATAATAAAAGACGGATTTATTTTTATTGTGAAATCATTACAATATTATTTTAAAAAATTACTAGATGGTATTAATATAAATTCTTTGTTGCTTGCAGTTTCGAAGTGGAAAATGGGGCGAGTCCGGGCCGCAGTCCCCTGGACGGGGGCGCCGCATCCCCCTCGGCCGGTCTCGTGCTGCAGAACCTGCCGCAGCGGCGCGAGAGCTTCCTCTACCGATCCGATAGCGATTTCGAGATGTCGCCCAAGTCCATGTCCAGGAACTCCTCCATAGCCAGTGAGAGGTAGGTCACATATGGGGTTTGTACGAAAACCGATTTTCTAATTCCAGCATTTCCAAAAAAAAAACTGTTTTCGAATATTTACACAAAAGATAGTTATAAAATAATGATAAAATAAAGACAGTTACGAAAAATAAGAAAATAACATTAACAAAATCAAAAATTAACAAGTGAATCGTTTATTTTGACAAAGGGATCAGTGAAAAAATTAAAAGTCTACAGGAAATTGAAAAAATTGCCTAGGACTAATTAAGGAGAATATACGTAAATAACTCGTGTAAATGCATTAATAAAATGATAGGTAGTGGGAAGACTTGTGTCCTTATAATACAAAAAGTTGTATTTAGAGATGTACAACAAATAGTATATATAATTAAAATTTAACTGATTTCTTGACTTTTCAAAATAAACGATTCAATTCAAAAATTCTTACAAAATGTAAGTAAGCTGTGCATAGAACACGGATCGGTAATACGTTTTTTTTTTAGAGACTGGCGCTTTTTTAGTTTAAAAATCGGTTATCGAATTTTACAAATTTAGTCGAAAAACCGGTTTTTTAAAACACAAATCACGTACCTACAACCAACAGAGATTATTTGAAACGCAAGTCGATATTTTGGGTTTGTAATTCATAAAAATCGTAATTGTAATATTCGATTAAATAGTTCCCAAAATAAACTGGCCAGAAAATTTACAAGTAAAATTTTCAGGGTTTAGGATCTCGATTGTCCTACTTAAATAAACATACTCTTGGAATAATTATAAAGAATATTCCGTTTTTACACTGAATTTTTTTTTACATAAAAATTTGATAGTAGGAAAGTACAAAACTTAATATAAGTACGTGGCAACATTTTAAAATACGCATAAATTAACCATTCATATCAATACCATGTATAAATGCAATGTTATAATTTGAACAATTAATTGTTCAAAGGATTAAATTATATTTTGCATATTTACATGTAAACCTCGTTAAAAAAAGTGTGATTTACAAGCTCAATATCGATAATCCATCGCAATTTATTGTAAATAAACGAATGATTGATTTATTTAACTTCTATTAGATCAACGTTATAACAACATGTGTATGTAGTAACTAATATTTCGGTAAAATTGTATAAATCGCTCAAATCGTTTGTGTTTTCTCGTCTCATTCATATAAATTAATTTTTTCACCGCGCCATCTATCGGACTTTCCACGAACTAGCGCGAACGCATTTTCATTTTCCCAGCAACGAAACCATATTCGCAATCGATTTATTTTTCCAATGCCGCGAGTTCTTCCGTAACGTAACGTTCTTAGTTCGTGATTTTCCCGCTAGATAATGCGACATGTACAAAACGGGAACAATTTTCCGTTTTCACTTATCCCATTTCAATTTTCGCTATTATTGTTATTATTTATGGAATTGTTACAAATTGGGGGCGGCGATCTATTCTATTATATTTAATAATATTAGACATCATTACTTACGATGAAAATTATATAAAATTGACTAGAAATTTCCCTGTAATATATTTTTTCGATAGCATCGTGACAGGTATAATGTTTTACAGATTCAAGGACACAGAAAGCATTTTGGAAAGATCGTATGTAACTTTGTTGATTTTCGCTATGCACTTTTCCTACGACACTTTTCCTAACTGAGTGACAACTTTAATAGCCAAATATGGCAACTAACATATGCAGAATCTTTTAGCACTTTCCTAAATGCTTATTCTTGTACGTGGAGCAAGCAAACAGGAAAGACAGAGAAAAGGATCTAATATTTTAATTGATACATTTCGGTTTTAACGTTTTCATTCAGTGTGTTGAATAAGACTATATATTACATTGAAATTACGCAAGCGTAAATTAATTGTGCCTTTTTAAATGATTTACTTGACTTTTGAGAAAACTAGGTTTCAATTGTAGTTACTTGAATTAATTTCACGTCTTTTGTTTGTTGGTTTTTAAGAAGAATGTTTTATAAAATAGGTAAAAAATTGTGCGTGTATCAATAATACTGTAATCTGTAATCATAATTTATTTTTTATTAATATATAGTCTATTTCACGTGTATTATTCTATTTTGGGAATAATATATTCATGCATGAATAATTTCATATCACTCGTAACTGCATATTTTAGAATGTAGATCGTAGATGCATGCAATATTTTTGTGTATTTTAACATTTTGAAATATTTTACTTTGGCTGCAGTTTAAAAAATGTATTCTTGTTTATACTATATACATAATATATAAGAATACATTAAATGTACTGTCTGAAATAATGAAAAACGGAAAACAAAACCAACAACGAAAAAACGATATCTTCTGATATTATACGATAAAAGAAACAATTTTTATCATTTTTGTAATGTTTGAAGTATTCGAGAGTTGACTAATGTTTTTTCCAATAAAAATTAAATTTTAAAAATGGCCACGCTAGGAAGAAAGCTCAGTTAAAAATTTTTATATGATATGTCATATTTACCAAGAATAAAAACTATTACTATTAGAAATTTGACACTATTTTCTTAGTGTTTTTATTTGGTGTGGACATACAACATTGGAGCTAAATGCCAAATATTTTGACAAAGTTTTCACAAACTGTTCATGAGGATATATGAACATACCTTAACTGCAGATCTATACTTAGATCCTTAAATTGTGTCCTTAAATTGTTACTAGGTAGTTACATATCAAAATGATTTTGAAATATCTTTTTAATCAAATTTTCACAAAAAAAAACTTCCACACGTCAACTGGGGAGATTAAATGTACGGAACATGTGCCCCAAATTGATCGCTTTTCTATAAAAGAGCGTAAGAATATTTAAGAACACAAAATTGTTTGTGACAATTTCTTAAATTCCTGAAAACTGCATATTGCATTTGTGACTAGAAATTCACTTCGCTGTATCTAATCATTTGCCTTCATTAAATGATTTTAGGTCACTTATTGAAAATCAATAAGTGACCTAGCATCAATATTTGCGGCAATTTAAAAAAAAAATGGCTTAAATTTATTTTCGCAATTAAAAATTGTCTGAATTGAATTTTATTTGGATCTAGAATTGGACATTATAATTAGCTATATTAATGTCGGTATTTTTGATAATTTGATCCAATTTGTAGTGAAAAGTTTCATAAATGGTACAACTATTCAAGAACAATTTCGAAACAAACAAATAAATAAAGTAGATTTGAAAACATTACATATTGATTTATTTATAATCCATCGCTAAAAATCGTTTTGAAGCTTTTTACATACACAAAAGGGTATATATAAGCGATGGTCGATGTTAATTCCAAAACGGGTCCTGAGCATCCATTTTGACCCAGATGGGGAGATCAGTTTAATCCTTCTTTCGCTCATATTCACGCAGACCTATCTCTGGAGATCAGTAACTAGATTGTCAGGTTCAAATATACCTGGTGTATAATTTTTATTACACTTCAGTCTACTAAATTTATTTATTGTTTATTGATATGTGTTGTGTGTGAAATTATATAGCTGAGATGTTAGTTTATTTCTATTGTTAGATTATTTCGCGAAGAGTCTGCAAGTTGTTCTTCCTCAGTGTTAGTACAAATTTATGCTATTTATTAAGGGATTTCGATATAACAATTTCATATAATTTCATTTTCATTTTATCGTTTTGTGTACTGCGTGAAATGAAGTTTCAATCGCTCAATGTTTTGCTAGATACATCCATTTTCCAAAGGTATTATTATAATCTCATTTTACATTCACAATCTATTTTCTGTGCTTGTCAACTCGACTGCGAGCTTCTTATTAAGATCAGAATAGCGGAAATAACTAACGGAATCTATCTCCGCTTTTGGACGAGATATATATACTTCATGTCTTCTCATATTACTTATAAGACCGTGTTAGGGAAATCAGAACCAACAACATACACAACAGATTACTACAAGTTGCGAATAATCATTGTAGTTCAAGATCCAATTATCCCTTCTGAAAAAAAATGCTTTTTCCTAACACCTATAGTTGAGTTACTGATGGTGTTAATATACCAGTAAATTATAACATGTAATAATTACAATATAAGTGTTGTAAAGATTCATATTACGACACAAGATGTTGAGTTGAGTGTCATAATATGAATTTACAACTCGAATATTGTACGAAATTTTATCTACTTTCGTAAGTAATCCGAAAATTACAAATAAAATATTTGACAAGAGTTGTCAAAATAAATTTTTAAATGATGTTATGTCCTAAACAAAAATGATACCTGCTATTATAAGGGTTTAAGTTTTCTAAGTAGCCTTGAACTGTTTGTTGTTTCGGAGTTGTCTTGGTTACTGTTAAATATGTCTGATTTATAGCAAAAGTTTATAAAAAAAGTACTGTTTGAAAATGTCTGATTCTGAAGAAAGTTTACCCTCGGAAGTAGAGGAAGCTGCAAATGGAGCAATTTCAAGTCTAATTCCCGCAAAATCAAAGTTACGATATGATCTTGAATACCAGAAATTTGAAAAATGGTGTGATTCAAAAAGAATAAAACAAGTGCGGAAAAAATTTTGTTGGTGTATTTCGCCGAAAAGCAACAATCACAAAAGCCGTCAATGCTTTGGACGCACTATTATATGTTAAGAACCATGATTTCCGTAAGAAAAAATCAAGATATAAGCAAATTCGTACAGCTAGTTGCTTTTCTCAAGAGAAGTTCAGACGGATGCACGGCACAAAAGTCTAGCATTTTTTCTAAAGAAGTATGTAAGTTTTTGGGTACAGCAGACGATGCATTGTTTTTGCTTATGAAAGTTGTGATGATCGTTGACATTTTTTGGGCTTGTCAACGAGACGAACTTACGAAGTTAATGTTAGATCACATTGAAGACAAAGTATCATATGTTAAAATCGTGATCCCATCCACAAAAACGAAAATCGTACGAGAATTTATTGTTACCGAGGGAAACCTGCCAGGTATTAACAGCTTAACCATTTTTCGAAAATATGCTGAGCTTCGTCCTCCTAGTGCTACTCACAGGCGTTTTTTTGTCTTCTATTAGCAAGGAAAATGTAGCTCGCAGCCTGTTGGGATCAATACCTTTGGAAATATACCAAAATTAATTTGAAAGCAGTTGGGCTTGAAGAGACCCGAAAAATATACGGGGTACTGTTTTCGGACGTCCTCTACTTCCATGCTGGTAGATGGTGGGCGGATATGCAAATGCTTAAGCGTCACTGAGGGTGGAAATCCTCTGCTACTGCAGAGGGGTATGTTGAGAGTTCTTTAGAAAATAAGAAAGAAGATAATGGGTTCCAAAAAAACCATGACGGTTCAAAACGCCAACCTGAATAACTCAGTGATATCCACCTCTGGTCTGCAAATTTCAAATTGCAAAAAATGTGTTGTAAATGTATATAATAAATAATTTTAAAATGTTATTCTATTAACCAAAACTCAGTACAGCACTAGTGCTGCAATGACGACCATTACAGCACTAGTGCTGTAATGGTCATCATTACAAAACTTTTTTTTAAACTGTAATATTTACTTTACTGAATGAAAGTAGATAAAGTACTATTTTCAATATTTCTCACAGTATAATCCTAAGTAAATCAGCAAATTGCTGCCTTTCCATATACTAGTTCGAATAAACGATTTAAAGAATTGTTTATTTTTTACAAATATTCAGCAGTGGTGTTATAGGAGGATGATGAGGATTGGTTGGGAAGATAAAGTAACAAATGAAGCTGTACTAGAGTTAGTAGGGGAGAAGAGAAGTATCTGGAGAGTGTTACAGCGTAGGAGAGACAGATTAGTAGGGCATATTCTTAGGCATGGGGGGATTATGCAATTGATCATAGAAGGTAGAGTGGAGGGAAAGAGAGGGGTAGGTAGGCCTAGATTGGAGTATGTGAGTCAGATAGTTGAAGACGTTGAGATGAATAGCTATAGGGAGATGAAGGGATTAGCTCAGGATAGATCGGCATGGCGTGCTGTTTCCAACCAATCTTTAGGATTGCGGACTCTTTAACTATTCAGCAAACGGGACAAGTGCTACGACGTCTATAAATTAAATTTGAAAGAATTTTCTATTTTCCAATTAGCCATATTTGAACAATAAAATGCTGTAAAAATTACGTAAACTAGCATTTTGTGCGCAACTTTTAGAAATTTTATTACAATACAACATTAAATGATGTAGTTGCTGTTACAATTCGATTCTTTACATACTCAATATAAGCCCTAAATTATCTTCTGATTTTGCGTGATGTCGTCATCGTTATTAACCCTTCTGACTGCATTGTCAATTATAAAAACAAAAGTTTCAGTTTTTACTTTCCTACATATTTCTATATTACAATTTAACGAAATTCTGCTTCGTCTTTTTTGTATATAATAGATATATTATTGAATGCATTGAAGTAAAATTGATGTTCATAAGAAAAATAATTTCGATTAATTTCCGGATATAGTTTTCATCCGGTTTAATATTTAATGAAATGACGTGTAGGCTATACGACGTACTCGTATGTCTTCTAAAATACACTAGAATATAAAGAACTGGAGCTTATAAATCAAACATTTCGATATTGACGCATCATGTCTCAGATATTTTATTTTATATTTATATTTCGCAGGTAATCATTCCTTTACATATAGATGAAATACGAAATATCAAGTATATAATAATATGAACCGCTCTTCGATGTTACTGCAGAATTTAAATTTAGGAATATAGATTTGCATTTTATGCTAATTTATTCTCTGCCCCGATTTTTTTCGCTTTTTTATTCCGCCGAGCGAAAACTCCGTATAAAAAGATTTCACTAATTTATTTATCGATTTCCCTCTCAATACCCAGATATACCTATATATATATATATATATATATTCATTCGGTCCTTTTATTTTTTTTGTTAAATTCCGTGGGCGTTCACGCCACGAATTTCCTTCAAAAAGCTTAAAATATTAATATATATTAGTATAAAATATCACCCAAATACCGTAACTTAAAGCATTAAGTAGCTAGATGTGCATTTCGAAGTCTACGCCGTCATCTTCAGTAGCAAAAAGAAAAAACTAAATAAAATAGTTTTACATTTTTTATTATATTTATTTAAAATACTATCTAAACCACATGCAATTATAGGATCAAATGGTAATTTAACAAATTTTAGAGTTGAATTATTACTTTGTTTAAAAAAAAAATTAAATTGGTATATATTCAGCAAATATATACATATATTGGTAAGGAACTCACAGAAAATAAGGAAAAAGCTAGAAGATGGAAGGAGTATCTTGAAGATTTATATAAAGGTAGGCAGGACATGGAGGAGCTAGAAAGTGTGGAACAGATAGATGAGGATAACTTAGGTCCTAGCATACTTAGGTCAGAGTTTCATAGAGCATTAAATGATTTACGGAATAACAAAGCAACGGGGATTGATATGATACCAGCCGAATTAATAAAAGACGCAGGGGGAAAAATGCAGGAGCGATTATACAGGTTAGTTTGTAAAATATATGAGAAGGGAGAAGTACCACAGGATTTTCAGCGTAGTAGAATAGTAACAATGCCGAAGAAAATAGGAGCTAATTTGTGTGAGAACTATAGGACCATTAGCCTACTATCACATGCAGCGAAGATATTGTTAAAGATTATTTATAGGAGATTGGAAAATAAAGTAGAGGAAAGGCTAGGAGAAGATCAGTTTGGTTTTAGGAAAAACAGAGGGACGAGAGAGGCGATTCTAGCACTAAGAACGGTAGTAGAAAAAAGAAAGAGGGTAGGAAAGGTAACTTGCATACCTTTTGTAGACTTAGAAAAGGCATTTGATAATGTAGATTGGGACATAATGTTTAGAATTTTAAAAGAAACGGGTATAGATTATAAGGATAGGAGAATAATTTTTAATTTATATAAACACCAAACTGCCTTAGTTAGAATTGAGGGGGAAGAAGAGGTAGCAAAAATAGGGAAGGGAGTTCGGCAGGGATGTACACTCTCACCGTTATTATTTAATCTATATATAGAAGATGCAATAAACAAAGTAAAAGAAGAGTATAGTGTAGGTGTGAATGTACAGGGAGAGAAAATATATATGCTGAGATTCGCCGACGATATAGCTATATTGGAAGAAAGCGAAAAGAATTTAGAAAGGGTATTGAATGGTATGCAGGCAGTATTGACTAGGGATTTTAACATGAAAATAAATATAGGTAAAACTATAGTGATGAGGTGTGACAAAAAGGAATGCAGTAGAAAAATGAGGATCTCAATAGGAGATAATAGAATCGAAGAAGTCAGATTTTTGTTATTTAGGCAGTAGAATCACAAAAGATAATCGAAGCAAGGTAGATATAAAGTGTAGGATAGCACAGGGTAGGAAGGCATTCGTAGAAAAAGAACAGATTTTAAGATCAAATATTGACTTGGGTATTAGAAAAAGATTACTGAAGGTATATGTTTGGAGTGTAGCACTGTACGGGTGTGAGGCGTGGACTATAGGAAAGGAAGAGAAGCGTAGATTAGAAGCACTTGAAATGTGGTGTTATAGGAGGATGATGAGGATTGGTTGGGAAGATAAAGTAACAAATGAAGCTGTACTAGAGTTAGTAGGGGAGAAGAGAAGTATCTGGAGAGTGTTACAGGGTAGGAGAGACAGATTAGTAGGGCATATTCTT
Source organism: Leptodirus hochenwartii (assembly GCA_947310635.1). Classification (NCBI taxonomy): domain Eukaryota; kingdom Metazoa; phylum Arthropoda; class Insecta; order Coleoptera; family Leiodidae; genus Leptodirus; species Leptodirus hochenwartii. The sequence goes on along the minus strand of OX371176.1, from coordinate 6,130,871 downwards.
AGGCATGGGGGGATTATGCAATTGATCATAGAAGGTAGAGTGGAGGGAAAGAGAGGGGTAGGTAGGCCTAGATTGGAGTATGTGAGTCAGATAGTTGAAGACGTTGAGATGAATAGCTATAGGGAGGTGAAGGGATTAGCTCAGGATAGATCGGCATGGCGTGCTGTTTCCAACCAATCTTTAGGATTGCGGACTCTTTAACTAATATTCAGCAAAGTGACGACTGACGTATATTATTTATAAATAAACTATAATAAGAAAGGTAACATCAAAAATTAATTAAAATGCTAAAAAGGACTTTGACTTACTCAAGTTTTTCTCACATGTAATTATTAAAACATAATTTTCCAAACACGAAAACAGAGGTATCATTTAAAGCATAGAAAATTACAATCTGTCTTAGTATTGATATGTATTTTTAATTTGAAAAAACGAATGCAAATTAATCACTAATCATTGACAAATTTTAATAATAATCCTGCGTGTGTATTTTGTGTCTGATTTGTATTTCACTGTTAATGATGAGGGATTAACATTCGAAAGACGCATATAAATTTTAAAATGCCTAATATATAATTAGCACAAGTCCCATTTAAACGCATATTCGATAATTACTATATAATTATGACCCGCGCGCTACTGCGAAGTCTCTACCAATATAATGGGCTGCAGATGGATCGATCTCTTGATTCAAGAGGTAGATCCTGAATGTGATGGTGCGCGTATATAAATAGCTCTATTCCTCCTGCGCTCAATTAGAGGTTGCCGTTTATATACTGAATTGCACCGCGATAATGTACTTAACGCATCACTTCACCTAAATATTGCCATTGCACTTTATTGTGAAGATATCACTATCAGCGGCAGGTATACATACCCCTAGAATGGTTTCCAATCATTGGATTATTGATAATGAACGATATATATATAGAAATTGCTTTCCATCGATTTGATGCAGAGTGGAATTAAGCCATCTGGAAAAAAATACTACCTCCGTGATAATAATTGCAAAAATCGCTAGTTCAGTTAAGCGATTAAGTTCGGGGGAAATGTTGTGAGTTCTCATTATTTTCTATTCTGCATTTCTTTGGTTACACCGATTAAAAATAATTCCAAGTCATTTCGCATGTCTAATTATTTTTGTGTCAGTTTTAGAAACAAAAGGTTTTATATGTATAGACTTACTTTTTAAATTGGATTCGATTCATTCTTCACCAGTCAGCCGCCACTCAAAAATATCCAAATTTGATATATTTACGTGTATATTGCGTGGTGTAAAATAAATTTGCAAGGTGTCAGCATTTTGCCTGAATAGTGTAAATCTTTAAGAAAATTCTCTAAATATACACAATTCTTCAACAGATAAGAAAAATCATATCTGCTTTTTTCGTGTAAATCAAAATTCTGTTTTTACTTATCGATTAGGATAGGAGAATTATTTTCAATCTTTATAAACATCAAAAGATTTTAGTTAGAAATGATGGGGAAGAAGAGGTAGCGAGAATAGCAAAAGGAGTCAGGCAGGGATGTATACTTTCGCCGTTATTATTCAATCTGTATACAGAAGATGCATTAAACAAGGTAAATGTAAAGTAGTGTATGTGTGAAAGAGGAGAGTTCGCGAACGATGTAGCAATCTTGGAAGAAAGTGAGCAGAATTTAAAATAAGTATTAAATGGTATGCAAGAAGTAATAACTAGGGATTATAACATGAAAATAAATATAGTGATGAGGTGTGCCAGGAAGGAATGCAAGCGAAAAATTAGGATAAAAATAGGAGATGATAGAATAGAAGAAGTGTCTTTTTTTGAAGACTTCTTATTTAGGAAGTAAGATTACAAAGGATAACCGAAGTAAGGTTATCCTTTGTAATAAAATGTAGGGTAGCACAGGGTAGGAAAAGAGCGGATTTTAAGATCAAATATTAATCAATTAATCAATTTTTATTCATGCTATATATGTTACAATACATTTACAATAGTCAAATATTATGATAATTTGTATAGAATAAAAAACTTAATTATCAAATTAAAATATAAATATTTTTTTATAAATAATACATGTATATATATATATAGGTTTAAATTATATCATAGATTAGCAATATCATAGTCTAAAAAATGCGTATAATTATAAAAAGCGTTTTTTTATTAAGAAGTTCTTTATCTCTAACTTGAATTTTGTTTTTGAGAGACTTCTTACATCACTAGGCAATAAGCTAAAAAATTTATAGCCCCAATAGTTGGGTCCATTCCTACATTTTGTGAGTCTGTACGTCCGAAAATACAAATTGTTCTTATTTCTTGTGTCATGAGCATGGATATCTTTATGACTAGGTGCTTCATTTCTTATTTTGTGGATATATATTCAAGTATGAAAACAGAAGGGAAAGTTAAGATTTTCAATTCTTTAAATGCTGGTTTATAGTCCTCTCTATAGGCTAAACTTGGGGCATTAGAAAAGATTACTGAAGGCATATGTGTGGCATTGTATGGGTGTGAGGCGTGGACTATAGGTGGATAAGGAGAGAAACGTAGATTTGAAGAATTCTAAATATGGTGCTACCGGAGGATTGTTGAGGATTTGTTGGGAAGATAAAGTAACAAATGAAACCTTACTAGCGTTAGTAGGGAAGAAGATAAATATTTGGAGAGTATTACAGCGCAGAAGAGTTGGTCATATTCTGAGACACGGGGGCATTATGCAATTAGTTATAGAAGGTAGTGTAGAGGGAAAGCAAGGTAGTTAGGCTTAGATTGGAGTATGTGGGTCAGATAGTGGAGGACGTGCGGGATGAATAGCTCGATGGAGAGATGAAGGAATTAGCTCAGGATAGATCGACGACAGATGGCGCGCTGTATCCAACCAATCCTTAGGATTGAGGACTATTTAACTACCTTATCGAATTACTCAAAATATTTTATAAACATAAAATGTAAATCATTCAGAGGTCAACGAAATTTTTGTACTTGCCGCCTCCGCAACACGTGCGTATAGTTTAATATACCTGACCTGTATCATTGTTAAGGCCGGTCCTTATATCTGCGAGCAAGGACCTTGTTAACCGCCACAGACCGTGTACCACCACCACCACTACCAGCGCAATAACCATCGTCACGGCCTAATAGATACAGGTACCGCTGCAGCGATGTGATCGGATCTAGGCCCGAATGTAAAGGTAATAGGTCTCAGCTGCGAGCTGCTGGTGGCGGTGGTGGTGGCGGCGGCAGCGGCGGCGAACCGTTACCCCAGCAACGTGACCTAACCACCAACACGCGCGCGTTGGCAGCGGCAGCGCTCTGACGTCGGTCAAGCGGCTCCAGCTGCGGGGGAGCTTTCACATCTCTCTTCTGAACTTCACAATGTTTAGCTGTATTAGTACAACGTTGCCAAATTGACGTGTAATGATTCAAGATCCAGAATAGCCGCTTTATATAATTTTCTTTAATCATGTACGCTTTATATATTCTGGAAATATTTTTGAGCTGTATGTGCCGACAATGTCAACGTGGTACAGTTTTACTCACTAACGACATACTCTGGAACTATGAAAATTGGTATTACACTTAGTCATTCTACTTTGCATACTAGAATTTTTTCGTTTTTTTATTTATTTATATTTTTATATAATATATAGTCGAAATGTATCTCAATTTTTCAGTAATTTCAAGGTAAAAATTTTATTTCTCCATCTAATACGATATGTGACGTATAAAGAATTGCATTATTGAAATATTGACTTATTTATCGCTTAAGTAAGCTGAATTTTTATCGCTTAAGTAAGCTGACATGCCGTTGTCTAGCAGATTTTTTGCCAAAACGCAGCATATTATTGTACAAAAATAATATGTAGGGTTGAGCGAGGCGAGAAAATTCACACTAAATTGTATCCTTACAAAATTTTGGAAATTTGGTAACCCCTTCATTAAAAGACTTTGGAATTTCAACATTCTATAGACGTGCGATTTGTTAGTATAAAATTACCCTAAAAAATCTTTTTTTGAATTCGTCCTGTCCTATCTTTGATTTATTGATATTCAAATAGCGTATATTATTTCATTATTTCATCAATTTCAACTACACTTTCTGGGCGTTAGCTTACAATATTTTATTGGCAACACTGTTTTTCTTTACGAGTTGAATTTAACCAATAAATCGCTGTAGGTTTATATTTCCTGGAACTCATCGCAATGTAAAAGCAATAACTGGAATATTTTCATATATTCTAATACACCAACTTCATCTGGTGACGTTCATTGATAATTTATCAATTTCTCTATTTACATTGAAGACTGTTAAATTCATAAAAAGCATAAAAAAATTATTTAGTCCACAATTGTGTGTGATATGTCTCATAACATGAATTTGCAAGAATCTTGATTTCTTTTCCACTCACTCGTCTCCCTTGTCTTGTATTGCTCGTGAATGAATTTTATTTTCATATTCCATCTTTTATATGAAAGGATGCTTTATATGGAAATACTAAAAATACACATTCATTCAAAATACACAATAATCAATTGAAAGTTTTTATAGACAAGACGCACATATTGTTTCTTTGTTTTATGTGCTCAAACTAACAGTACAACTTTATTCTTGTTCCAATCACTTCCAAGTATATATTTTTCTTATTGACACAACTGACTGTGGAACAAATAGCCGTTTATTACTATTTACTCACAATACACGGAAGTTACTCGTAATGCAGTTTCTTCCGCTAAATATGTCACCGATTGGTAAATTGCCAAAGTCTTCACCTGAGGCTCGATCAAATATATTGTTTGATTTCAAACGTGTTTTACCAGAATTTGTTATTTCGAGATTTTTTTGACTTTTTAATCCGACACGCTTATATTATATAGCACTTTGTGGTCAAATGTCCACGAAATATTTTTTAAGAGACTCTTATGCTCAAATTACTGCTGGTGTTAATATTGAAGAATTTTGATGACGTTCAAGAGATAAAAAATATATTGGCCCGTCCAACAACAATATAATTTCTACATCCATTCACTGATCTACAAAGAAAATTGCTTGAAAGCTTTTATTTTCTGCTAGAAAATCATAAATTGTATTTAAAAAGAACACATCTACAAGCTAGTTGTACATTGCGAATGCATCTTCAGTGGCAACAATCACAAATATCACACCCGCGTCTATTTCTCGTAAAAACCCAAATAATTTTCTTATCTATTGAACTAAACCTTATAATTGATTATTTAAATATTATTCTGTTATTATTAATTGAATAAAAAACACGTTATTCATTTAATATGTAACGTAAAAGGATTTATGAAGTAGAGAAGCAATTTTAACTGTCACGCTTCATATAAATATTTTTGATCATATCTATAGTACATCTACATGTCGCAAGTTTCATGAAAATTCAGCCATAGTTATAGTAAAAAGCGACGAATATAGTGACGCTATGACAAGCTTGCGATAAAAGGGACTTTGCAGGATCTGGATGTCGATGTAAAAGCGTTACGGTATATAGTCATGTCAAACGTTCCCTTGGATCCCACAATCCTCTGGCACTCTATATAAATATATTGATCAAATATGAACTCTTCAAGCGATCCATATTTCCTTGCATATTGAGGAACAGGAGAGAAAATTATCGTATACAACAGCAAGGATAAATAGTTTAAAACAACAAAGAAATGTAAGGAAAATGCATAGGAAGTTGGTGTTTTTATCCACATTTTTAAATTATTTGTTAAAGTAGCACTAATTAAACATAAAATTGATTTTTAATTAGATATTTTACAAAGATTTTACAAGATTTTATATTTATAAATAATTGAAGCTTACTGATAGTATATTTCCTTTTATGTTGATTTTTATATATAATACTTCATGCGTGGGTGTTGTATTTTTTGTTTTTGTGTCCTACTAAAATGTTATCATCTTTATCCTCATCGTCGACCAAAAAAAATGCACGAAGATCTTTATTTAGATGCTCGTTAAGTTGCTTCTAAATTCCGTTTGATGGATTACTTTGAAAACTGAAAATTGAAAAACTACGCAAGCTAACGAAATATTCTTTCCCTGCGATTTCTGTTTTTTTTTTGTAATAACTGACATGATTTTAATATCTCGTAATAATAAAAATAATCGTAATTGATATACTATTATTTAGTTTTATCTTGTGCTACTGAAGATGGGGGCATAGCCTTCGAAATGCGTATCTAGCTAGTTACGATATTTGGGTGATATTTTAAATTAATATTTAACACCGTAGTGATAATTTTAAAAATATTTAATAATGGTAGTAGAAGAGCATGTAGGATAGATAGAGTTGAAAATCATTTGCTTCCACTTCCTATGGACAAGATTAGAAATGGATGTTTTCTGGACCTAGAAATCTGAAGAATATTTGAAATCTCTGGGTGAACATTTTTAATACTTAGATGAATGGAGAAGGCTCTTTGTGAATCAAGGATTTGTAAGTTGCAAATTCATGTTTTAAAGGATGTGAAGAGTTGGCTGAAGATGAGAAAGTAGATTTTCTATAAATGTTAAAATTTAATTGGGAATACAGTCTATTTATGGTTAAATCAAGAACGTTTATATGAGTGATCGATTTCAGTGCGTTTTATTCAGAAACGAAACTATAGGCTAATAAATCCTCGTTTTTAATTGTGATTTTATTTCTCTTTACTAATATGAAATCATGGCTAATGGAACATCTAGGAGCGACATAGATTGCGAATGGAGGGAAATCAGAAATGGGTTAACTACAGCAGCAAATGAAGTATTAGGCACAAAGAAAAGGGCAGGTAGGAGGGAATGGATCACGGAAGAAATAGTTGAAATGATAGAAGCAAGAAGGAAAATAAAAATAGGAAACACAGAAGCAGGACAGAAAAAATATAAGGAACTAAGGAACTTAATTAATAGGAAATGCAAGCTAGCGAAAGAAGAGTGGATAAAAGGAAATTATGAGGATATTGAGGAGGATATGAGAAGAGGTAAAGTAGATTTGGGCTACAGGAAAATTAAGTCACATTTTTCTAAAGTAAAACCAAAGGGTAACATAATATGTGATAAGCAGGGTAAGGAACTCACGGAAAATAAGGAAAAAGCTAGAAGATGGAAGGAGTATCTTGAAGATTTATATAAAGGTAGGCAGGACATGGAGGAGCTAGAAAGTGTGGAACAGATAGATGAGGATGACTTAGGTCCTAGCATACTTAGGTCAGAGTTTCATAGAGCATTAAATGATTTACGGAATAACAAAGTAGCGGGGATTGATATGATACCAGCCGAATTAATAAAACACGCAGGGGAAAAAATGCAGGAGCGATTATACAGGTTAGTTTGTAAAATATATGAGAAGGGAGAAGTACCACAGGATTTCAGCGTAGTAGAATAGTAACAATGCCGAAGAAAATAGGAGCTAATTTGTGTGAGAACTATAGGACCATTAGCCTACTATTACATGCATCGAAGATATTGTTAAAGATTATTTATAGGAGATTAGAAAATAAAGTAGAGAAAAGGCTAGGAGAAGATCAGTTTGGTTTTAGGAAAAACAGAGGGACGAGAGAGGCGATTCTAGCACTAAGAACGGTAGTAGAAAAAAGAAAGAGGGTAGGAAAGGTAACTTGCATAGCTTTTGTAGATTTAGAAAAGGCATTTGATAATGTAGATTGGGACATAATGTTTAGAATTTTAAAAGAAACGGGTATAGATTATAAAGATAGGAGAATAATTTTTAATTTATATAAACACCAAACTGCCTTAGTTAGAATTGAGGGGGAAGAAGAGGTAGCAAAAATAGGGAAGGGAGTTCGGCAGGGATGTACACTCTCACCGTTATTATTTAATCTATATATAGAAGATGCAATAAACAAAGTAAAAGAAGAGTATAGTGTAGGTGTGAATGTACAGGGAGAGAAAATATATATGCTGAGATTCGCCGACGATATAGCTATATTGGAAGAAATCGAAAAGAATTTAGAAATGGTATTGAATGGTATGCAGGCAGTATTGACTAGGGATTTTAACATGAAAATAAATATAGGTAAAACTAAAGTGATGAGGTGTGACAAAAAGGAATGCAGTAGAAAAATGAGGATCAAAATAGGAGATAATAGAATCGAAGAAGTGTCAGATTTTTGTTATTTAGGCAGTAGAATCACAAAAGATAATCGAAGCAAGGTAGATATAAAGTGTAGGATAGCACAGGGTAGGAAGGCATTCGTAGAAAAAGAACAGATTTTAAGATCAAATATTGACTTGGGTATTAGAAAAAGATTACTGAAGGTATATGTTTGGAGTGTAGCACTGTACGGGTGTGAGGCGTGGACTATAGGAAAGGAAGAGAAGCGTAGATTAGAAGCACTTGAAATGTGGTGTTATAGGAGGATGATGAGGATTGGTTGGGAAGATAAAGTAACAAATGAAGCTGTACTAGAGTTAGTAGGGGAGAAGAGAAGTATCTGGAGAGTGTTACAGCGTAGCAGAGACAGATTAGTAGGGCATATTCTTAGGCATGGGGGGATTATGCAATTGATCATAGAAGGTAGAGTGGAGGGAAAGAGAGGGGTAGGTAGGCCTAGATTGGAGTATGTGAGTCAGATAGTTGAAGACGTTGAGATGAATAGCTATAGGGAGATGAAGGGATTAGCTCAGGATAGATCGGCATGGCGTGCTGTTTCCAACCAATCTTTAGGATTGCGGACTCTTTAACTAACTAATATGGAATATCACAACATAACGGCAAAATCTATAACCTGTTTAGCTTCGTGTTGTTGAAACTCAAGACTGATTACCATCTATATGACAAATATTTTTGATTTCCCTTTTTTTTTATAATCTGTTATGAGAAGATCCTGCAATAAAAAAACCTAATCATGGCATAAATATATTTATTGTTGATTCTGATACATATTATGCAACTATTTGATCACTGGTATTTATTGGAACATATCGCGTTTTGATTGCAGAGGAAACAAACACAGAAGCAATCTTTTGTATCTGTGCATTTTCATCTAGTCTTTGCTGTGCGAGCTCTGAAAATGCTTTGCCTGTTTTGAGCTCGGTCTGAGGTGAAGGTCATCACATTAAAACTGTGCTCTCGCCAACATATGCCTTAATCACTTTAATCAGAAGAGAGTCTATGTAATTATGAAGTGTCGTTTTATACGGGAAGAGGTAATGTGTTTTGTGTTGAGTAAAAGTCGCGAGTCGTACAAAAATAATCGCTATTCTGCCTGTTATGTGAAATACATTTTAATGAACGCTTAAATTTATTACTCAAATAGATAAATCTTAGTATTAATAATGCAGCAGCTTTTCTTTTTCAAGAAAATTGCTTGAAATTTCAGCAAAATATTTCTTGCGCAAGTAAATTCAAATCATTGTCGTCAATATAAATATGCTGCATTTATTTTTTTAATTACCGCTTACTAAATTTTTCTTTATCTAATGATAAATAGAATATTGTATTAAATAATATCCGAAATATAGCAGTACAAAATGACTATTCTTATAAAATTATAAATAACATATTAAGAAATTTTAAAAGAGCAAGAGATATCAGAAATATTAGTAGTTTAGAACAAATTCAACTCCAAAATTTGTTAAATTACCATTTAGATAGTATTTTAAATAAATATAATTTAAAGTAACATATAATAGTTGTAATAGTCTTGCTAATTTTCTAGGAAATCTCAAAGATTTGATTGATTTCAATAAAAAATCAGGTATTTATGAAATATCTTGTTCTAGTTGTCCTAAAGTATTTATAGGACAAATGCGTAGACCAATTGAAACTAGATTTAAGGAGCATTTAGCTAATTTCAGAATAAATATAAAAGATAAAAGTGCTGTAGCCGAGCATATTTTCGAATCAGGTCATCCTATTCAAATTAAATTACTTAAAAGTGTTTCGAATTATTCCGAGTTAAATGCTAATGAAATGCATAAATCTAAATCAAATTTAATGAATTTAGATTCAGGCCCAATTTCATATTGTCTATTTAATATATTTAATAAGAAATATTTTTAAAATCTAAATTTATGTTTAAAACTTTTTAATTCATCAGCAAATTCCTATTCGCTTGATTTTTACTAGTAAATTTATTTCTACACTTTAGGTAAATTACCCAAAAACAGTATCAAACAAAAAATACGTTCTTATATTTTGAAATTGACATATTACTAATTTTCTATACATAGCATTTTATACAAAATTTGTATCTTACGAAAAAAACTGTCATATTAGCGGGTTTAAACAAATATCTTATTATTATTCTTTATAATATAAATTTCAAACTTTAATTATTGCGTTATTTAAACAGTTATAGCTTTATATTTAAGTCATATATTTAAAAAAAAAACAGCTTTTGAACTACGTATGCTTCAAAATATTTCTTCGGTACTTAATCTTATGTGTGAATAAGCAATACTATTAAAATTAACTTTCTAATAAAAGAAACTTGAGTTAACACAAAATTTAAATAGAAATGTCCATTGATGCGTAATGATGTATGTTTCTACATCAATACTAATTATTAATACATCACGCTGTATAGAGCTTTTATATATGCGAGCTTCCTTTCTAATCTAACGTTTGCTTCTGCAACTAGAACATATTTACATGCACAATATAGTTTCCCGGGATTATAATCAGACAACTAAATTTAATCAGATGTTATCGATGTAAATTCATTACATAAATTATATTCTCAGAAGATCATCCTTCTTTTTCTCGCGTGCAATGTAAATTAACTGAGGTACCGACTTAATTTGTTTGGTTATTGAGCGTTCTAAGGGTGTTTAGACACCTACTATTAATAACTAAAGGTAGGCAATTTACAGTTTCACAAAAAATGAAACGAAATGTTGGCTTAACATTATTTCATGTGACATTAAAACATTTAATTATAAATGCAATGAAAATCGCATATTTTGATGAATTGTAACGTTCCATCTTGATGTGAACTTTTAATTATTCCAAATTAATGTTGCCAACGATGCCCGATGCAAACTTTTTTATTATATGATTACCCTGTATATACAAATATATATAAACACTGTTTAATATAACCCCTACCTTGAGTTATATGCAAATATAGATTATTTGGTCCAGTTTTCCTGTGTATTCATCTAACTAGTAACTCGTAGCTTCGATCATTTACCAGATATTTGAGCAAATGTGCTAGATTATATTAAATCAAATACGTTGGCCTATAAATTTACATTCGAATCGCCAGTTGAGTAAAATTGTTTAAACCTTTTTATATTACGATCAGCACTGTTAAGTGTTTTCGCCATGGAAATGAGGGAATTTATAAAAATTTCTTGCCAGTTTTACACAAATATTGTTTAAGATTAAGCAAGATGATGTTGTGTCAAAAACTTTCCACGATCACAAAAAGTTGTTGCGGAAATATTACTGTGATGAATCTATTGTCTTTAAATATAGAATCTATTCTCTTTTGTCTTACTTAAATCCTTTTATAGTTCCTGGTACACTTTGATTGATTGATTCATCTCTTTTCCACTCTAAAAAAATATTTCGCTTTGTCGATTCAATCAAAGAATATGTAGTATTTTCGTCGTGACATTCTTCTATTCTCTATCAAGTTCGCAGCAGCCTTTGTCAGAATAGTCGAAATTTCTTCCGATGTTTGTATCCATATACGTACAGTAACAACAAAACAAAATCCTTCTGCACGAATAGTGATGTATAAACATTAGTCCGTGACTGTTGTATAGATGAGGAATATTTTCGATGCACTAGAGTTTAAATTTATTGATTTTTTCTGCAATTGCTAAAAATAGATAGATAGATAGATAGATAGATAGATAGATAGATAGATAGATAGATAGATAGATAGATAGATAGATAGATAGATAGATAGATAGATAGATAGATAGATAGATAGATAGATAGATAGATAGATAGATAGATAGATAGATAGATAGATAGATAGATAGATAGATAGATAGATAGATAGATAGATAGATAGATAGATAGATAGATAGATAGATAGATAGATAGATAGATAGATAGATAGATAGATAGATAGATAGATAGATAGATAGATAGATAGATAGATAGATAGATAGATAGATAGATAGATAGATAGATAGATAGATAGATAGATAGATAGATAGATAGATAGATAGATAGATAGATAGATAGATAGATAGATAGATAGATAGATAGATAGATAGATAGATAGATAGATAGATAGATAGATAGATAGATAGATAGATAGATAGATAGATAGATAGATAGATAGATAGATAGATAGATAGATAGATAGATAGATAGATAGATAGATAGATAGATAGATAGATAGATAGATAGATAGATAGATAGATAGATAGATAGATAGATAGATAGATAGATAGATAGATAGATAGATAGATAGATAGATAGATAGATAGATAGATAGATAGATAGATAGATAGATAGATAGATAGATAGATAGATAGATAGATAGATAGATAGATAGATAGATAGATAGATAGATAGATAGATAGATAGATAGATAGATAGATAGATAGATAGATAGATAGATAGATAGATAGATAGATAGATAGATAGATAGATAGATAGATAGATAGATAGATAGATAGATAGATAGATAGATAGATAGATAGATAGATAGATAGATAGATAGATAGATAGATAGATAGATAGATAGATAGATAGATAGATAGATAGATAGATAGATAGATAGATAGATAGATAGATAGATAGATAGATAGATAGATAGATAGATAGATAGATAGATAGATAGATAGATAGATAGATAGATAGATAGATAGATAGATAGATAGATAGATAGATAGATAGATAGATAGATAGATAGATAGATAGATAGATAGATAGATAGATAGATAGATAGATAGATAGATAGATAGATAGATAGATAGATAGATAGATAGATAGATAGATAGATAGATAGATAGATAGATAGATAGATAGATAGATAGATAGATAGATAGATAGATAGATAGATAGATAGATAGATAGATAGATAGACCAAAATTTGACCAAAATTGGTATATAATAAATAGCAATTAAAATAAGATATATGAAAGTGTCTATTCGAAAAGTATGCATTGCAGAAGAACATTTTGTATATTTCCTCGATAGATAAGATTTTCTCAAAAGTAACACCCTGCTATACATTACCGGCTTAACATCTCCTATCCATCCATTCTCTACTCTATTACTCCCTGACATCCCTTGCTGAATCTTCTCTTCTAATGATATATTGATATATATTCTTAACCCGCTACTCTAAAAATAGTCTGTGATAAAGGTGAATTTTGTTTAAGGTTCTTATATATCTATTTAGTCCATATTTGTTTTATTTCTTTTATCAACATTTAAATATCCAAAAAAAAATTTAGATATGATTTTTAGTTACGTTGTCAACCATTCGGCATTAAATTTATTTTTATTTCAAAAATTTTTTCTTTTTATACATCTAATAAACATGAGACAGTTGTCCTGTACCGAAATTAATTAGTCGTACGCATTTTTTGATTTCATAGCCGAATTCTTTATTTCTTCAGGCTAATATAGTTAGTAGTAAAACAGGGATGTTGCAAAAGAAGTAATGTACATTATTAAAATTCTGTAAATTTTGTATATAATGGTATATTTAGCAAATAGATCATTTTTTATCTCTAGTATCAAATTCTTAATATTTGGAACTTATATCTTTATACCCGTCAATTGGGATTACAACCTAAATATAGGCACAACACTCGAATAAAATATACAGATACCTTCTTAATTCTATTTTATTACACTAATGAAATCATCCAATTCTGAAACAAAAAATACTCGTGTCTAGAAAAACTTTTGTCGAGTATTTGAGTCCAACAAATCTTACAATTTATAAACAATTTCCTCTAGTTGCCACTAAATTACACACCGTGTCTAAGAATACGATCTAATAGTCTATATCTCCCATCGCTTTTGAGAATCACTCTCTTTTCCATCATCAGCTGTAGCACATGCATTATGTAAACTTTGTTTCCATCTAATATTCAGTGATATTGCTGATTTTCCTCGCTTTATTGATTGAACATTTTCTTTTGTATATATTTATGGAACGGGGTCATACCCCTAAACTTAATATAAAACCGAATTCAGATACAGTTGTGGTTGAGGTGAATAACCTACCTGCTGTTGTGTATGTAATTTGTGTACCATAAAATATTCTTTAAAGAAAATATTTACAGCAAGCTCTTAACTGTAATCAAAGGATTATTAATATTAAAATAATTAACCATTAGTATTTGAAACCGGAACTATGCAATGTCACTCGAATATGATTACTAATTTCTTCCTGAATAATTTTATAGTTTCTTATTAGCAGAATCCAGAGTTCAGATATCAAGAATTACAAGGGACTGCTACAATATGCAATAATACTCAAAAAGTGATAATTTTTTGTTTTAGAAAGTTATAGAAATAGTTCTTACATTGTAGTGGTGCGCTTAAATTTATTTCGCTCTTATTTCGTATCGTTCATTTATAATCGTAAAATATTGTTTTAAAAATTAGAGTATGGTCTACCAACTTTACAAATTGAATTAATATTGACTGAAGTAGTTAGAGAAACTACTAAGTTATTTAGGTACATTTCCACCCATTTCTAGTTAAGCGTTGATGCAACTTGCTACTCTTATAACAGCTTTGGTAACTCCTAGAGCACGTCTTGACGGGGTTGTATTCTACAACCCCAACTGAAAATGCGTCAATATCAGTCAACTTGCTGTATTAGCGAAATCCACAAGGATATGTAAGAAAGATTGGGAATTCAAGAAATGGTACATTTTTATCTTTCCACGTAAAAAAATCGGAGAAGAATAGCACGGGGTGGTCAGTTCTTGTAAACAGTTTTAGGCCGGAGTCTTCACGTGCTTATTTATTTTCTTAATTTTCTATCATTCGCAGTTTTTTTTTTAAATAAATATTAAATAAGCGAAATAAATTTTATGGGAAATGCACAATAAAAGCAGAATAGTTCTAATTATTAAAATCTGTAGAGAAAATAAAATCTGTTTCCTAAAAAATGCAAAAGAAAATGAACACCTCTGGTAATTAGAAGAGGTAATTAAAAATCACTGTACTATGGACATTTGAGTTGCAAAATGAAGTATAAATATTAATAGTAAAGTTATCCTGTATCATAAAATGATGTTCAAACTTCCAAAAGAAATTATGTTCTATTATATAAATGTTTGAGTGAAGAAAAACGCATTTGAAAAGTATTACGATGTAAAAGTAGACTAATAATTTTTTTTTATCAGACACGTATAATAACAACATTATTTACAAAAGATATAGTATAATAAAGGCATATAAAGTTACACCAGACAAGAGTAGAAGGAAGTGTATTTTGAAATGATTTTTTTTTAGGGAAGTAGCAGCTGCTGCTCAAGATAGATTGACGCTATGAGCTATGTTAGAAAAATTCTTTCGTATGATGATTAAGTCACTGAACGAATTAATGTTCAGTATTAATAGTTTCCCATAGCAAAATTATTCAAACTTCTATATAGACGGGTCATTAAGTGATTTTAATGGAATCTTGTGACATTCATCGCTAGAGTAGATTGCACAGACTTGCTATACGTTAGTGCAAGCGAATTGTGAAATAATATTTAAAACTGATTAAAATTACGCTAAATTACGAGACTATTTACGAAATATTTCACACTTGCATCTATATCGGAAAATGCGCCCTGACATTGTGTCAAAAGCAGCGAATATGTCCACTATTTCATAAATGATAGCACATGCTAATTAAAGTATCCACGTTTTGGGAAAAATTTAGGCTATAAATTGCCAAAAAAATCATGTAAAAAGTAAGGCGACAATGATTTCATAATTTTTTAAGGGATTTGTAGAATATAATTTGTTACCATTAGAAGTTGTGAATTCTACAACTGTTAATATATTTAAAAGGAAATTGTTAGCGCATTATAATATGATAGCTTAAAAAATAGAAAAAAAAAAATTATAAATGTATATTTAACAATACAATACAATACAGATATTGTGACCAATAAAATATGGACCAAATGTGCATTGGGACCTGTTCATATACCTCACTCTTCTTTTACTAATTTCCTTATACCATACTTTCGTGTAATACTTTTCATACATCCTCTCAAATTTTTTTTAATATACCATTGGTGTAATATAGATTTGTTTGTGTTTTTTTAACTTAAAAATAGCTTAAAAAATACAGATTTTTTTTATAAATGTATATTAGGTGCAACCTATTTAACAATAGATATTGTGACCAATAAAATATGTTCCAAATGTGCATTGGGACCTGTTCAGATACCTCACTCTTCTTATCCTAAATTACTTATACCATACTTTACTTTTACTACTTTTTATATATCCTCTCAATTTTTTTTTATTACACCATTAGTGTAATTTAGATTTGTTTCTGTTTTTTTTTAAGTAGTACTGCAGTTTCGAAGTCTTAATATCTTGAAGTATACAGCGTTATAGTTAGATTATTACAAGAACTATTTATTTTTGTGCTCCATCCTAGTAGCTGTAGCAACAAACTTTTTTAGTAGGAATATATGCGTCTCAGAATGTTTTTTTCCAAATATATTTTGTAAATAGCTGCGTATTCTGAATAAAAGGTCCTTACTGCTACATATCCTTACTCATCCTTTCGTCTATTCGTATTATCCTGAGCCCATAGTAGCTAACTCGTTCCATCCTGTTTCACGCGCATACAATTTAACATTCTGCACGGAACGAACCGCCGCAGGCCTACCGTCCTGCTTAAAATCATGTCTATATGTATGTTACCACCACTGCTGCCTAGCCACCTAGCGGCACCCATTCACACTACCGCCGTGTCCTTGCTCCTGCGAGCAGCAGCACCGGTGAGAGCAACGTGACTTCTTCAGCTGCGTCAGAGAGCCAACGGATCCCCTGGATCTGTCAAAGACTATTTATCCTTTCGGTTATAGTGAAAGTCTCCTCTCGCGCTGGTTCGTACATTTCCATTATATAGGGGATTATAAAATTGTTTACATCTAATAGTAAAGTGTTAAATTAGTCGTGTTATGATCTTAGATCCAAGGCAATAACTGTAGAGTTTGTGTCACACTGGATAAGTGATATGTGTTGAAGTCGATGACCGGTTACTAAGATTAGAAAATAGTTCTTACTGGGCACGGTAAAACATGTTGCGACGAACAGAATTTTTTTTAAACAAGAGCGAGTCAAAAATTTTGCATTAGTACGGCAGATAATTTACTTTTTAGATATTGAACGCAATATTTTCTTTTAAAATGAAACATCTGTCGTTTATCGATACTATTCGCAATTTTTTAATAAATTAATACGAGCTGATTTTTAGTCACTGTATTTCACCGTACTTGATTAATTTTCTTTGATATTTTTACCCACCAATAAAATATGAAAACGTCATTTTTCCGAATATAAATAAACGGGAAATTGCCCGCATGAAGTATTGTCTGGAAATACTTAGTTTAATTATAAACAAAATGCAGAAGAATACAAGTTGGTGTATATAAATAAAAACTTGGCAATTTTTCCATTGGGAAATCAATAAAAATTACTATTTTTTTTTTCTCTTCAAACTAAGAATTGTAATGTTGAATCGAATTGTACCACTAGAAATAAAACCATGTTTTAGCGGTATGATGTGGTTATTTTAACAAAATAATTATCACATTGCTTAGTAAAATTAAAAATGCTTTTATGTAACGAACACGTGATTAAATGATGTTATATAATAATAGTAAAAAAAAATTTCGGCTACATTTCTTTTAATAAATAAATCTTCAATTATCATTGTAAATTATAAATAGCGAATATAGATTCAGCTGCGTACCTCAATTAATTAATTTTGATTGAACTAAATCAACTAAATATTATTTCTATGAGTAATTTGGACGTTTGCATCCATAAACGTAAATTGTTTTAAAATAACCGGTCTTAATTTTATAATTTCATTGCAAATTACTAATTTGTTATTAATGATACTTTATTTGCCTTTGCCAACACTTAGTTCACTAAACAAAATTAAATATGCTCTTTTACATTTTCTACTAACATTAAATAAATCAAATTTAAAGTTATGGGACTTTAAATTAGATAAATATTATTCGATAATTATTCGGTTAGTTAGTTAAAGAGTCCGCAATCCTAAAGATTGGTTGGAAACAGCACGCCATGCCGATCTATCCTGAGCTAATCCCTTCATCTCCCTATAGCTATTCATCTCAACGTCTTCAACTATCTGACTCACATACTCCAATCTAGGCCTACCTACCCCTCTCTTTCCCTCCACTCTACCTTCTATGATCAATTGCATAATCCCCCCATGCCTAAGAATATGCCCTACTAATCTGTCTCTCCTACGCTGTAACACTCTCCAGATACTTCTCTTCTCCCCTACTAACTCTAGTACAGCTTCATTTGTTACTTTATCTTCCCAACCAATCCTCATCATCCTCCTATAACACCACATTTCAAGTGCTTCTAATCTACGCTTCTCTTCCTTTCCTATAGTCCACGCCTCACACCCGTACAGTGCTACACTCCAAACATATACCTTCAGTAATCTTTTTCTAATACCCAAGTCAATATTTGATCTTAAAATCTGTTCTTTTTCTACGAATGCCTTCCTACCCTGTGCTATCCTACACTTTATATCTACCTTGCTTCGATTATCTTTTGTGATTCTACTGCCTAAATAACAAAAATCTGACACTTCTTCGATTCTATTATCTCCTATTGTGATCCTCATTTTTCTACTGCATTCCTTTTTGTCACACCTCATCACTTTAGTTTTACCTATATTTATTTTCATGTTAAAATCCCTAGTCAATACTGCCTGCATACCATTCAATACCCTTTCTAAATTCTTTTCGCTTTCTTCCAATATAGCTATATCGTCGGCGAATCTCAGCATATATATTTTCTCTCCCTGTACATTCACACCTACACTATACTCTTCTTTTACTTTGTTTATTGCATCTTCTATATATAGATTAAATAATAACGGTGAAAGTGTACATCCCTGCCGAACTCCCTTCCCTATTTTTGCTACCTCTTCTTCCCCCTCAATTCTAACTAAGGCAGTTTGGTGTTTATATAAATTAAAAATTATTCTCCTCTCCTTATAATCTATACCCGTTTCTTTTAAAATTCTAAACATTATGTCCCAATCTACATTATCAAATGCCTTTTTATTATTATTATTATTATACCAATTATTCGGTACTATTCGATAATTCAAACTAACATATTCTAAATGAGAATTTAAACGAATATTGCAAAAATTAATACAATTTTTGATAACTGAAAATAATATTCGCGTACAGAATAACGAATATCAACTTTATTTGATGTCCATGTGCTATCAACAATCATTTAAATTTAGAAGGGATATGAATAAAGAATGGAAGTAATATTTTTTTATTTTTTATACAACTCTTTTAGAAGAGTATAGTAATTTATATTGGCATTATTGAATATCTTTTATTCTCAGAAGAAAATGATGATGCAAATGCTAAGATTTTAAATCAATGAAAGCATTATTCAAGATACAAACAAATTTGGTGCGAGAACTAGATATATATTCTTTATTCTTTATATTAAGTAATTTGAATTGAATAACTTTATATTAACTTATTATGGTTATTAATGTTCGTAATAAAACATAGCAAAAAAAAATTAAAAAATCGTAAGTAGATTTTTCATATGTAAGATAGAATCCTCGCTTTAACACTTAATTTTATATAATAAAAATTTATTATCGGATATTGAAATCATTCGAAAACCCAATTTGGTACAATTTGGGCAGTTGGTCTACATAAAATGTAATTTAAAAATAAACAAAATTTAGGTTCAAAATCCTTATTCTACTACATTTCCAATTTAACAACATCGATTCCATACAATTTTCATCTTGATTACTTTATTGATTTAAGGTTTACGTAACACGGTAGGATATTCATATTTAATCATCCACAACGGAAATAGAAATACCTACTTTTTCGGACGTCATTATTTATATCTTAAGCCTCTAATTTATGTTACCGAGATATGTGAATATTCGATTCAATTACTAACTACCGTAATGAGCAAATTCTTCTACATGTTAAACATTTTTACATGCCCACGTTAAGTGCATACATAATTTTGGTATATACGAGATTACTACGGTTAGGACCCATTATTTTCATAAATCGGTTGGCACTATGCAAACTAAACTCTGCTTTATTCTAATTATTCACTTCGTTTATATATTTGGCTTTCATGTTTCGTTTTTCAATATTTGAACATTAATTTTGCGTATCTAATTGTTAGTTAGTTAAAGAGTCCGCAATCCTAAAGATTGGTTGGAAACAGCACGCCATGCCGATCTATCCTGAGCTAACCCTTCATCTCCCTATAGCTATTCATCTCAACATCTTCTACTATCTGACTCACATACTCCAATCTAGGCCTACCTACCCCTCTCTTTCCCTCCACTCTACCTTCTATGATCAATTGCATAATCCCCCCATGCCTAAGAATATGCCCTACTAATCTGTCTCTCCTACGCTGTAACACTCTCCAAATACTTCTCTTCTCCCCTACTAACTCTAGTACAGCTTCATTTGTTACTTTATCTTCCCAACCAATCCTCATCATCCTCCTATAACACCACATTTCAAGTGCTTCTAATCTACGCTTCTCTTCCTTTCCTATAGTCCACGCCTCACAACCGTACAGTGCTACACTCCAAACATATACCTTCAGTAATCTTTTTCTAATACCCAAGTCAATATTTGATCTTAAAATCTGTTCTTTTTCTACGAATGCCTTCCTACCCTGTGCTATCCTACACTTTATATCTACCTTGCTTCGATTATCTTTTGTGATTCTACTGCCTAAATAACAAAAATCTGACATTTCTTCGATTCTATTATCTCCTATTGTGATCCTCATTTTTCTACTGCATTCCTTTTTGTCACACCTCATCACTTTAGTTTTACCTATATTTATTTTCATGTTAAAATCCCTAGTCAATACTGCCTGCATACCATTCAATACCCTTTCTAAATTCTTTTCGCTTTCTTCCAATATAGCTATATCGTCGGCGAATCTCAGCATATATATTTTCTCTCCCTGTACATTCACACCTACACTATACTCTTCTTTTACTTTGTTTATTGCATTTTCTATATATAGATTAAATAATAACGGTGAGAGTGTACATCCCTGCCGAACTCCCTTCCCTATTTTTGCTACCTCTTCTTCCCCCTCAATTCTAACTAAGGCAGTTTGGTGTTTATATAAATTAAAAATTATTCTCCTATCCTTATAATCTATACCCGTTTCTTTTAAAATTCTAAACATTATGTCCCAATCTACATTATCAAATGCCTTTTCTAAATCTACAAAAGCTATGCAAGTTACCTTTCCTACCCTCTTTCTTTTTTCTACTACCGTTCTTAGTGCTAGAATCGCCCCTCTCGTCCCTCTGTTTTTCCTAAAACCAAACTGATCTTCTCCTAGCCTTTCCTCTACTTTATTTTCTAATCTCCTATAAATAATCTTTAACAATATCTTCGATGCATGTGATAGTAGGCTAATGGTCCTATAGTTCTCACACAAATTAGCTCCTATTTTCTTCGGCCTTGTTACTATTCTACTACGCTGAAAATCCTGTGGTACTTCTCCCTTCTCATATATTTTACAAACTAACCTGTATAATCGCTCCTGCATTTTTTCCCCTGCGTGTTTTATTAATTCGGCTGGTATCATATCAATCCCCGCTGCTTTGTTATTCCGTAAATCATTTAATGCTCTATGAAACTCTGACCTAAGTATGCTAGGACCTAAGTCATCCTCATCTATCTGTTCCACACTTTCTAGCTCCTCCATGTCCTGCCTACCTTTATATAAATCTTCAAGATACTCCTTCCATCTTCTAGCTTTTTCCTTATTTTCTGTGAGTTCCTTACCCTGCTTATCACATATAATGTTACCCTTTTTGTATAATTTATATATATTTTACCTTTATTGTATAATCTGCTAATTGATAATCACTGCTATGAGGTGCTAAACCTCAATCTAATGTGACTGGTCATTTTTCTTTCGTTGCCATGAAAATATTAACTTAACTGCACAAAATATCGTATCATATTAACGATCAAAACTAATTTCATTACTTGACTTTAATATTGCATCTTATTACAAATTTTACAATAAACCTTATAGTATATTTAAAAAAATATATATTATATTGGGTGTTATTTTATAGTATATAACTATTTTTCTAATACTGATATTATATATTGATTTAATATACGCCAACAAATCAATTTTATAATTTAATTAACTATTTATAAAACTAGCTTAAAATAGCAATATATATTAAAAAAATAATTGTATTAACTGCCCAACTTGCACTTACGTAATGAACTCTGTTACTACAGTACACATAATTTTAAATGAGTTAAAATAATTTTCACTTATTTCATAAGACAGGCATCTCGTATACAAATGATTTTGTGCTATATACGTTCTGCTATAACAGCATAGACATTACAATTTGAATGGAAGAATTGACGGTATAATTTAACAGAAATGTACCACAATAAGAAACACAAAAAGGTACACTCATGCGCGATTAGCATATCCAATTCAAAGATATTGTAGCTACTCATAGCCCAGAGAACCAAGCACATTTCTGTTGATAGCTTGCGTACGTTTTATTTACCACAAACGGTAATTGAGATTAAGTAAGAGTGATCTCAGAAGATCATTTATATTCAAGTCGTATAAAAAAGAACGCATAACGCTGCGATTATATAAGCAACAGATTGTCTGTTTTTCTTTTTCTGTGAAATTTCAAGTGATAATATGTAAGGAAATGATTTTTAATAGCGTGGGTGCAAAATGCGCTTAACTATAGTGGACATTTTTCGCTAATATCAATTGGGCATGTGATAAAATTACATAAAGCAAACGATTTAGTTGAAAAATAAATATTAACAAAAACTAAAAATGAAGAAGTGTTTGTATATAGCTCAATGTTTGCAGTGCTAATGCAAAATTGCTCTTCCATTACTTATGCCGACTTATTTTAGTTATAAAAATTATAAAATTAACGAAACAAAAAGATTAAGAAGAAAATTCGTGTTTGTATATAGCTTAATGTTTGCAGTGCTAATGCAAAATTGCTCTTTCTTTACTTATGGCGACATATTTTACTTATAAAATTTATAAAATTAACAAAACAAAAAAATTCGTGTTTGTGTATAGATTAATGTTTGCAGTGCTAAAGCAAAATTGCTCTTCCTGTACGTATACCAACATAGTTGACTAAGATATTGTATAAAATTAATAATAGTGCATTGGTGTTAAAAATCACATAGAAATAAAAATGTAAGACAAACTCTAGTGAACGCAAAACCATGGATCGTCAACCAACTTTTACCGCGGCCGCACTTCTGCCATACTAACTCTGGCCCACGGTAACCGCCAGTCCACCCCCCTCCGCCATCCCTCCCTGCCCGAACCCAATGACCCAGACCCACCCTGCAATACCCAATCGACCACCACCCTATTCACCGTCACCCAGAATACGCTCACCATCGCCTCCAGCAAACAGTACAGCCGCAGTGCAGAAAGTACGTTACTGCAGACGGGAGACCAGAGCTTGTATCCGCCACCTGTGAGTCCCATTTCCTTCTCCGATGACAACTCCAGCCTATACAGCTATGGTGCGCATGAAGTGAAAGTATACACGACTCCCGTTGAGGTGGACAGTCCCGACAGTCCGCTCGACTTGTTGCGATTGGAAACGGGAGTGCACCTTCATCGGGGGTCACTGTCCCGCTCAGGTTTAGGTAACGATGGTGCAAAAGGAAGATTGAGAAGGAATTTGTGGATGTGGCGATTGTTGTAGATGCTTATTTGATATCCCTGTGAAGATACATACATCCTAAGGTTTCTTTAATTTCTGGTCTCTCGAATTTTATACCCAATTTTCAATTTCTTGCCTAAAAACTGATCAGATTTACAACTTCCTCAATTCAAAATTTGTTCGATAACTGCTGCTATTTCTGAAATTAGAATCAAGTTTACAACGTCCCTTTTTTAAATTATAATTCTTTCCTAAATTGAAATTATAATAACAAGAGCAAATCTGCCCACAATAAAGATTCCATAAGGTACCAATTTATTTTCTTCTATAAAAATGTAACCTTACAAGTTGTCTTCAATATTTCTCAATCGACTCTAAAAAATCGCGACCACATTTCAACCTCAATCTTAACCTCCAAACCATCTTACACGACAACCAGGTAATACATCCAGTCCATCCTTATTAATGACCACCCCAACACCGAGTGGAGCACATGGCGCTGGTGGCGGCTCAACGTCCTCATCTGCGGGAGGTGCAGAGGGTGCTGAACACCTCGAAGCCGGCGATGCGTTCTCCACATCGACCGGAGGTATTAGCGGTGCCGTTGGAGGGATTGAACATCCGGTCTTATCGCGTACACTCAGTGCTTCGGTGCTCAAGATCAGAGGCCGCACGTCCTTCTGGGACAAGTTCTGGCATCAGCGAAGCAAACGGGATTTGTAAGAGAATGATAATTTGTGGTTGTGGATGGTCAAGATAATGTGTGGTTGTGGATGCGTCATTTATGTCATATTTAAAGTTATAGACATTGCTTTACAGTACGATTTAGTATCAGTACTTAGCCTAATTTTTATATGACTTTAGATGGACACTTTAGTGCGTTATTTCAATTTAGCTTGAGCTACTTTTGTCAGTTCACTAGGATGACCTCCTACCTATATTCCCAAATTCGTATATTCTAATTTACATCTCCTTCTTTCTCTTGGCTCTAACTTGTGTTAATATTTGCATTTTACCACGTGAATAAAGTTTAAAGATAAGAGCTACCACTCTATCTCACTTATGCAGCACGTCTACATTTGTCACTCTATCTACCCATCCAATCATCATCATCATCCCCTATAAGACCACAATTCAAATGCTCTTTTCTATTTCTTTCCTATGGCCCACGCTTCACAGCTTCCTTCATATTTTTTTACATCTTTAATAGCAAAAATGTAATACTTCAGTTATCTTATCATGTCACATTAATCCTTAATCACTTTTTTTTTGCATCGGTTACCATCGTTTTATATATTAGGCGTTATTCATTAGGTTTTCTAAATTTTCGTTGCAAAATTTTAAATATAATCACAATCATCACTTACTAATAAGATAATTTCATTCATTCTTTGTACGTCCGCCACAAGTCTATTATTGAACATTCTCAGTATTTGTACGTCACATTTTACGCCACCACACAATATTGATTGAAAATATGCCCGCGGTAAAGAATTAATTATTTTCATAAATACTAAAGCAGTCCCTCTACAGGATATTCAAAATTTTCATATTTAATAACAAAAAATTCGATTCATCTCGCAATTATTGCAGACACGAAGAAATCATCAGAATTTTTCATGTTTCGCCCAATTTTTTTAATTTGCGATAAATTCTTTCATATAGCCCGGATGGTTTATTTTTCGATTACAACATTATGGACCATTATCTGCAGTTAATGTCGGTGTCCAATATCACACTAGGTTAGTCACATGAGATACTGTGAAGTAATTATAAATTGATTGCTCATTAACTTTAGGTCGATCAATCTTCACTCAAGGATCTATCCAATTCGAACAAATACAATATATATGACGATCTAAATTTTTATACAAGTACTTTTTTCGTTATTGTTTTTTTGTTATTTTATAATGTTGATATTACTGGTATTTTCACAAAAAAAAAAGAGATCAGCTGTTATTGCGAAAATTTGGGTTTAGTTTAGTTGTGAACATCCACATTTGAGGCACATTTTTTATGTATAATTGCGATTTTTTAACATATATTTCTGGTACTCTGTAGATCCATATAATAACGCTTTTCAGTCTCGCCGTTGTAGACATTGATTGTAATATCAGTTTTATATTGTCAGTCTATCGATAGCAATAGAATTAATTTCTTCCAAGAATACCGCAGGAGTTTATTGTACCTTTTTGAGATTTTAAAAACCCACCAACGAAGGAAACAATATACTCTTCCACAAAGTAAGATGATTAATCTCACAATACTTATTATATAGTGGGCGAATAAAAAGCTCTTAACAATTGAAGGTATTATGTTGGATCCTTACAGAAAGACGTAATAAAACTTGATATATGAACAAATTTAAAAAGTAAGAAAAACTGTTAAAATTCTAAATACTGGAATCGGGATTTATTATACATTGTAACTTTTCAATCCTAAAAATTTATTAAAAAGAAAATGTCATACCTTTTCCTTCAAATAAGCTCAGATCCAATAATCAAAAGAAAAAACTTGAATTTCATATTCTTTCAACTTTTCATATAACTCTCGTTCGTCCATCGCTACATTTCATAAAGCGTTTATCTCGCATCGATGGTGTTTTGAATCTCAAAATAAAAATACCCTCGACTCATATAGCTTTTAATTAGTACCGATGGGGGAAATTGAATGTTATTCTGTCTATGGGGAATATCTTGACAATGTATCTACTTTCATGAGATACCGACATTTCTTAAACTCCTATCCGCAGTCACCATCTTGTTCTCGCTCAATACAATGAATCCTTCGACCCGGTTCCCACCCCGGAATTCTCACCACTCCGAAATTCATACAGGGTAGTAAATATATTCATCCATACCCTACAAAACAAACATGATTTTGACCTGTTCATTTTAGATTGAAGCGACTTTAAATTCTATTTATGGAAAATAGCCTTTTTAGTACAATTTTAATCGATGTCTTAAAAGTTAAATCCGTGCAATAAATGCTTATGAACCTATATAATACTATCTTGTAGCAAGTTCAAGTGAACTTCTTCCAATTTAATTACCCGCAGTTGCCTATTCTTATCCGTGCACTGATTTACCACGACTTTTCTAAATCTTCGAAAATATTTCTTAATTAAACAATTTATTGTGCGTGATATAAAATGAATCTAGTGTATAATAAATGGGTATAAGGAAAATTTTTGTTTGTCCAATATTATTCTTTTGGATGTGTGAAATTTTATTTTGATTATATCCTTAAATAAGCGAAAATAAGTTGCAACAAACATTTTTGTATCCATGAGTCCTTTTTCTGTACTCAATTTTAAATAGCTGTTGTATAAACGATTTTTAGTTTATTCTAAATTTTGTTGATGCAACGAAATACATTATTTGTTAACAGCATCCTAAATATCGTCCCCCAAAGGATATATTTTGTCGTTTAACTCTTAGAGGGGTCCAAAAACTCCTGACATCCAAGAACGCGATCTATATCCACAGAACTCACATTCCGTCCCATTTGTATGAAAATTGTGTAAATATTTATGAGTGGCATCAGCATTTCTCATGTCTGGTCTGGAGTATCTTCACAGAATCTCTGCCCTTCTCTGTATATTGTCTACCTTGTACTTACCTATTATTTTAGCGTGCTGCTATGAAACTTTCGCATTTAGAATATAAAGTACAAATTCGTCTTTGAGAAGAAGAGCAAGCACTTTATCCTTTCTCAGAAAAGTTTCCTCAAGTATGTTGCGTGTATCGCATTTTAACCAACATCACAAATTTTATATAACTGTAACGTAAATATAGAATGAGTACAAATAAATAAATTATTAAAATATAAATTATTGGTTTTGTGAGCATTTTTCATTGATTTGATTAATTTTGCAATTCTTGAAATAACACTAATGTTAATTCGATCGGAACAGATGGAATTAGTACATTTTTCGAACTACAGTTCAGCTTAGTAATGTATTTTAGTGCAGCGCTATCCTGCCATAAATCCTTACTTATCATAAAAATGCAGTAAGTTAATATATATATACGTTTTAATTTTTCTAAGGGGTTTTTTCGTCCGTTTTCTCAATGTTCAATTTTAACCAATTTTACAAAAGATTTACAAATTAACAGTAAAGAGGCATTGCGACAATATTTCTAAGTCAAATAGTTAAAATTGAAAAAAACAAGAGCCGTATAAAATAGTATGTATGTTGACTTATTATATTCCTGTGGCTGTAGAAGGATTTTGTCAGGATTAATGCATGCGTTTTATTAATTGGCAAAACTGTAGTTGGTAATTTTTTAATGACATGGCTTGGATAGAATTAATAAATGGGGAAATTGCTTTTTTCTTACAATGCCCGATCATTTATTCATTTTTATAAGCAAAATTTCTTTTCTTAAACATTTTTTTAAAGACATTCAACTCTTATGTTTCTTCCAAGTCATGTATTTTCGTCAGTAATATGTTATTCTGAAAATATTTTGCTTAAAGCGGCAGTTTAATAGAATTGGTATACACAGGGAATTCCCATTCTGCGAAATATTGATCTCAACTTACCGAAATTTTAGAAGGAATGTACATAGAGGGAACGATCCTGTAAAATTTGAAAAATGACAAGTAACTTAAAATACGAGTTTATGTATTGAAAATAAAAAGTCTATCCTGGGATTTAATATGGAGAAAGAAAAATATTGGAGCAATATAAATGACTGAAGATATATTTTAGATATATCGTAGATTTTAGACTGAATCGCAATTTCAAAAAACGCGCTATATAAAAGTTTATTCTAACATTTGCAATGCATTTACAGTAGATTGCGTAGGGGCAAAATACCGTAAGCAATTAATTTTGAATAGCTCTTCATGTAATTAATGGCAATCGTATATAACTCAAATTTACATATCTAATTCGATTTTTTCAATTTTTAGTTCGCATGAACATAACTTCTCATTATCAACAAATTTCTTTCACGAAATCTTACCATTATTATTTTACTCTTTGACATATTTTTCTCATTACGCACAATTTTTAAATCCATTTAAAGTTTAAAATAAAAAAAATAAAATTTGTATAAAAATCATATTTTTAAATATAATTCACATATAACCACAACATTAATCAATTTTAAATTTGATAGTTTCCCTTTCAATTTTAAACAATTCTATCAACATTCAGTTTACTTTGTAAACACTTATTTTTAACTGCGTTTCAGAATCATAAAAGAAGCATAAAAGAGTTCGAATACCATGTTCGACAGTAAAGTAAAATCATCGTCGCAAAATCTTGAGTACAAGGAAGTTGTGCCTTTACGAGCTCTTACATTTATTCCTTATACCTCATTTTGAAAATTGATATAAACATTAGTTGATTGCAGAAGATTTGAAAATAATGGTAGTAATTTTGTATCTACCTATTATATATATTTCTGCACTTATTTTGATAAAAAAATTACACAAGATTGCGGATTTTGTAAGAAAATTTAAAATTCTAATTATATGTTTATTATTCACGTTTTTGTTATAAAAATCAAATAGTTTGAAATACTTATAATCATTTCCATATATTATTTCCAATTTCAACGTTTTTTTTTTTCATATTTTCTTCAATCTACTTTTAAAACTGTATTTTTACACATATAATTTACACTCTAAGGAGCAGTAAGGATTTTGACCATAATATACTAGATATATACATTCTTTAGTATTTATACTATGTGGTTGTATCGTTATTTTCATACAAACAAATGTGCCGAACTATATTATATTCAAAATGCTCTAGAACTTGTCATGTCATATATACAGTGTGTCCCATTTTCGAGCTGCCACTATTGGTAACTCCGTTATTATAATAGATAGAAACACGGTTAAATAGGCAATATTTTGCGTAATTTTATGTTGATTTCAAATCTGCTTTTAGATATTGAATAACTTTTTTAGTTCTTTAGATATCTGAAAAAAACTAAGATTATGCATTTTCTTTAATCGTCGATATTTCCATTATTAATAATTTTTATTAATGACACTTTGACTTTTTTAAGACACTTTTCAAAAACACTTTTGCAGGTGTTATTAGTTTTCTTCTATCTCTTTTTATTTTGAAGATACGACCACTAACTTTATATTTTCTTATAGACGTCAAATGTCAAATAGCATTTTTTATTTCCTTTTCAATGATGTATCACACCCCCCATAAAAAGTTTTATTTTCCTAATAAATGCAAAAAGGAAGATGTTTAATTTTAAACAAATGAATGAAGAAAAATTAAAGCAATAGTTGTTAATGATCCAGTCCTACTTAAATTAATAAAGAATTGCAACTAGCTTACGAAATGTCAAAAGTAAACGTCAATGCCAGTGATAAATAACTCAGTCAAAAGAAGTAGTCATTAGTAGCTAGATATTGACATATTTTGTATTAACTGTTTTATCAAATAGTGGAAATTATGGCGTATAATTTTTCAAATGAAGAAAAACTTGACATGCTTACTGAAGATGGGGGCATAGCCTTCGAAATGCGCATCTAGCTACTTAATGCTTTAAGTTACGGTATTTGAGTGATATTCTAAAACAAATAGTGTTTCCAAATATTGGACGCCACGAAAAAACAATCAAATTGTCATTTTTATCCATTTCGATTGTTAAGCCACAAAAAGAATGGCTTAACTCTTTTTGATGATTAATAGAGGAATTTTTACAAAACTCCTACATGGTGCTAACTCAAAAATGCCAATTTTTGAATTGTGTCACTTTAGAAATACATGTGCGCTATATTCCCGTACTTATCAGTCTATATCCCAATGAAATATAAGAATGAATTTAAGAGGAGACCGTAACACCTGGCAACTATGTGACAAAAACCCGCTTTTCGTATGTTCCGCATGGGTTAGTAGATCCTTCCGACTGTAACGACTTGATCTCCTTTCCATCTCAGCGCATTACTTATAATTCATGCCAGTGCCACTACAGTTTATTTTTATTTTTCTGAGAATATATATATATTGACAGACTGACTACTTAAGAGTTTATACAAATTTCCCTCGAGAATTATGCGGCATTTAATAAAAAAATAAAGAGCATTCTCTTTATTTCGTTTTATATCTATTTATTGCAGAAACTGGTTTGTCTAGAATATTTTCTCAATCGCGATTATTTTAATACCGTGAATAAAATTTCTATATTTTTCACATTTACTTCTTCGGCTTAGTTATTGTTTTCATTAGTCTCCCATGAATCACTCGGTAAATCATTTTCCGTCTTCAGCTCTTATCTTTAAATAGACGTGTATTTTCATATCCGTGCCGCATATTGACATGCAAAGCCGCTATCTAGATATATACATACATACTACATCCTGTATATAGATTCAGTTTGCCCAGCCACCACCAGGCGGCGGTGCACTCAACTTTTGCACACTGAGCTTTTCCAGGACTATGCCTAAGCTTACAGTTGAACAAACTGGAAATGTTAGACTAGGACTTCATCGCAGTAGAGGCATTCTTAGAAAATGATGGGTTTATAAAGTGATTTAATCCCATTATATTTCATAAAGGATATACAAAATCATTTCATAAAGGATACTCAGAGGATATACAATACATTGCTCGGATTTTTTTGAAAATAAGCCACAATTACAAAATGCACTGTACGCAGAAATGCTTTCTAATATTTCGGTTTAGTTTCACTTGCAAATATCCCATTTTTTTATCAAATAATCGCAGTATTTTATGTTAACATTTGTATTCGTTCATTTTTCTTATTTATTAATCGTTCATTTCGGAAGATTTACGGTTCGCAGTGTACCATCTTTATACAGTCCGTTCTAAAAACACAATGTACATTCGGCAACCCGCTTAGCGCAACTGCAACTAAATTGCCGCCATTACAACACGTAATCAAGGCAAAATAAGAATGCAGGCAGTAATGTTCGAATGTACTGAATACTAAACATTTTGCTCATTTTTACTGTATGTTTTTTACATTGGATTTTATTAATTATATTAATAATGACAATCATCAAATTGCCCTAAAAGCGATCATGATTCTGTAAGGGAAAACCAATATTCAGAATACATCGGACTTTTTAATCGAAAATATTTATGATCCGATCGAAAATAATAAATGGATGTATTTCTAAATAATTTTCAAGTTTATTTCGTCAATATAGATTTCAACCTGGCTTTAGAGCCTCGAGACATTGCGATTTCTCCTTGATTCTGCTAATTACCTTGGGAATTAACTTTCATATGCTCTCGAGTATCTTCCTCAGGACCTTGGAGGATCTGCGGAGGATTTTGTACACTTCTGTAAATTAAAAATAGCTTTCATAACAATCTCAACGAGTGTCCATATTAATTGGTTTTTTTAACAACACGCTTAAAGTATCAACCAGACTAAATAATTAGCTGAAAAACAGTAACTTTTTTTGGTACCATATTTTACAACTGTTATTAATTTAATTAGTGTATATATTTAATATTACTATAAACATAAGTGATATTCAAACTTTTTACTTAAAATAGTTATATGTTTTTACATTTCGAAGGCTATACCCCCATCTTTAGTAGCACAAGATAAAAAAAGATGAAGATGGGGGTATAGCCTTCGAAATGTACATCTAGCTACTTAATGCTTGTTACGGTATTTGGGTGATATTCTATATCTAGTAAATTATTTATAATTTTTTATTTTTCAATTTTTTGCAATATTTTGTGTGCAATACATTTTTAAAGCTTCTTCGCGGACATTTTCGATGTCTTGTAGTGTACGCCATAGAGCTTAGGCCCTTGTAGCCATTTACGGTGATCTGTCGAGAATTGTTAACATCCAGAGTACGGGAAATAGAACTTTAGAAACCAATCTTCCTCAATATATGCCGTACGGTACTTCGCCTAAATTTCGTTGCAATGTAATTTCGTTCGATTGCCCCCATTAAACTAGAAATATATTCAGGATTGGCCAAATCAATACGAAGAGTAATTTTGCAGAAAACTCTTTATATATATATATTTCTCGAGGAAAAGTTAATACTAGCACATGACAATAGTCTATAAACTTTTATCAGCAATTCTTTAGTTACAACTTGAGAAACACGTACACAGGGAATTGTTTAACTTGTGAAATACAAATGGCGAGCAACGTCTTTTAGCCAGCCTGTATTTAGTAAGCTAGTGTCTTCCATGCAGATATTAAATAATAATTAGCAGGCTTCGAATCTACCTTTCAATGAGACGTACTGAATTGTAATTTACTATCCTGAATATTAAATCGATCACATTTTGCCGTCATACAGGGTGTTACAAATGCGCCACTGCGTAATTTAATGATCCATTCTTCCAGTAAATGCACAGATTTATGTATAAACTAGCTTAACTTTTCTTATGATTATAATAAATCGAAAATACTTAAAGGAATAGAAACTTAACAATTTTTTTTTAATATTTACTTTATCTGTATATTTTCTATACGTCATAGCACTATTTCGACTATTAATCAAAAAAATGTTGTCTTTTTCTTCAGTTAACACGCTTTTATTAGAAAAAAATTGTTACTTGTGCACATGAACATGAATTTTTCGATTATTTCGTGAGGGAAAAATCCAAGTTGCGCACCCATCATTATTTTAAAGTGTCAAATGTTTTCGAATTGTTATGAAATTGTGGTGAACAAATTGCAGGCATTGTTTGGTTAACGACATTTTAAAATGTATTATGTAAAATTAATTGCTGGGCAGTAAATATCGCGTGGGAGAACTATGTGGATTAATTTAAATAAATTCTTCGGATTTTATTGACAAAAATATTTATAACATTTAGAATGATGGAAAATAGTTCGAAAATTTCAAGTTTTATGTTTTATAGCTTATGGTACTTTAATTTGGTTAAAAAAATCTTAATAAAATGAAAACATGCCTGTTAATTACTATTAAAAGAGCTCCTCTGTTATATCAAAGCCTTTGTTGGTGCATTTTCATTGTTATAGTTCATATATTGGATGTAGATGTAGATACTCCGTTACAATTAAATTTCACTTGGCAAATATACCCTCATATGCTTGCTTTAGTAGAAAAACGAAGACAGCAAATTCCAATTTTGGTAGCGAGATTGTAAAATATATATTTATTTATAATTTCAAGTTTAATTTCTGTACTTAAAAATGAAGATGTAAAGCCCACCTCTATCACTTCAGGAAGTCTTGTTATATTAATGTTCTTTCTTAAATTAGAAACGACTCTATGTTAAAACTACTTATTAAGGCCCTAGAGTACCACGAGAAAAGTATCTTTTATAAACTAAATTTTGTAAGCTCAAATACTATCCCATATAAGTCCTCCCCATGAACAAAAATCGTATTATCCTCAAAGAATCACATTCAAGACATTATTTAAAATCTTAAATTACCAGAAAATAATATTTCTTTTGTAAATCGTTGGCGAAATAAATTAGTGAAGAGATCACCTGAATATATTATTATAAAAATCTATCCACTTCATAAAATATAAAAGTTTTCAATTTACTTTAACATCGTGGTTTCTATATCTGATAAAATACTACTAAAATAAAAAAATTGCAATAATTTTCTACAAGCGGTTCTTCGTAACCTTAAGCTCTGAGTGTTAAAATTAATCAATCTCTTTGTGGTGTAAACAGTAATTCGTTTCTTTTATCACAACATTATTATTAGAGTCGGTTTTTATTCAGCTTTATAAAAAGATGACTGAAGATATAAATTTTTGAACAACATTCATTTATGTCTCTAGGAGAATTTTGCGCATAATATTTTAAATCTTTCTTGAGGGAAACGGAAATTTGAAATATGTTTATTTCAGGGATAATGTTTAATTACCCTCAATCATACCAAATTGTAGTAATTATCACCAAATTATCGTTTTGTTAAAGATATAAAATATTTTTCAAGATATAAAATATTTGATGATTAACCCATTCTGCTTCACTTCCTCCCAAATAACTAATTACACATTAAATGGCCTTTACTTCTTGGGATTGACAAATTACTTTACAAAATCGCTAACATAACTTTCTACACATTTTATATCCAATCGTTTCAAATTTATATGTTTACTTTTTCCCTATCACATTCTATCATATTGATTTTGGAGTTTACATTGCGAAATAATATTTGCATTTGCAATACTCTTCGGCTAACATAAAAGTATATATTCACTCTACCGTAGCGCCATTTAAATTAATCGTGATTGACGTCATTGAAAATTTTATTTTCGATATCACCTTCATTACTTTTTCTTTCTTAAGTGTGAAATTATATTTCCACCGGAATAAGAAGTCGTAATTGAATTAATATTAAATCATCTGTAGATATACAGGGTGTTGCCTGTATTAGCCACGGTAGCAGAATATTTAACTATTGCATGATTGACCTGAAATTATAAATCGGTAAAAAATCGTTCACAGAAATATTTCATTTATTCTTACATTATCATATTTTTTTTGCATTTACAAATCTTAGTAACCGTTCAAAATTAATTGATTGACAAATATCTATTTTGCAATTAAAGAAGGTACTCTAGAAATAGTTTGTAAAATGTGATATATAAGATTTTTCTCATTTAAATCAATTGTCAGAATCAAATAATTTTGTTATAAATTAAGCGATAGAGGCTTTAAATATTTTATTTTACTTTCATACTTATTTTTAATATAAACTGTTTAGATTTTATTTTGTTTAGAACCAATTTTGTACCCTGTATATATTATTTATATTACGATATTTGCAAAACCAAACCTGCCTGTCCTTAGTATAGTAAAGAAGAAATAAGCATAATATAACACTTTTATTAATTAACATTAAGACTCGGTAAGAATATTTGCATTTTCTGAGTAGTTTATGTCAATATTATTGCCACTTTCCTGATTGAAAATTATTTATAAATTTTAATGATCCTTTTAATTGTTGCAAGCGCAATAAGGAATTATATTTTTAATATGTTCGCTTAATTTAAAAATATACAGAAAACTTTAGAAGATTTAAAAAATGATTTAAAAGTTAAGTTACTCTTTAGAAGAAGGCCATCATTTAATAATTACTCTGTACTTGTATAATAAATTTATATAGCTCTTCAATATAACTTCAGCATATTTAAATTGTTTGTTATTACTAGCGAGTTTACAAGTTTCTCTTGATATATAAATTATCTGCATTTTTATTACAATTTTCGCAGAAAAATTTTAGTCTGGTAAAATCTCGAGGCACGAATGGTACAATAATTTTTCAGGTCGTTCTACCAGAATTATATACCTGGAGATTGCGGTTTAGCAAAAACTCGATTGCGGCCACTTACCAACTCTGTCCAAAGCAAAGAAACAGTACAAGTTGTAATTGCGAACATAAGAGTGTTTTAGCGACATGCCACGTACATTGCTTAAGATTTATGAAACGAAACCTCAGGCTAAGCACAAAGCCTGTCTCTTGAAATCGTTTAGTAGAAATGGCCTTACTTGGTGGTTATTTTCTTTGCGATATAATTTTGGAACTGCTATAAATAATTATAAGGATATAATTAAGATAACAATTTTTCTACGAGTCTGGGAAACATAACAAACTTTTTATATAATATATGAGGCGAGGGAATTAAAGTCCCTTTGCTCATTTCTGAAACAGGTTCGTGAAGCATCGTCGCATCATCCCCGAAAATTTAATTTCGCAAATTGCTTTTTCTCAGATAGTTTTCGGCGCGTGGGGCGCGGCGCTACTTTTTTCCGCTGAAGCTTGAACAGCTTTCATTTCCGAGATGTTTCGTCCTCGTTGAGACTTTCAAATATCACACACAAAATGCGACGCTTATGCATTGCTACGGCTCGTTGCCGTTCGGAAGAACTTTGTCCCAAAACCCAATTATAGAAGAAAACTCTTTGCATGTGTTGCGGTCGGTAGTAATATTAAGTAGTCGCGAACGTCAAGTCCAGGACTAAATGTAATTGCTATCTTGGTTCGTAGTATTTTTTTTAATTAGTAATTGTGATAATCTATGTGGGAGTGACGTGTAATTTACAGCCTCTTCTTCTTGACTTTTAAAATCCGTTGCTAAAAACAAAAGTTTTAATTTGGGAGGAGAATTATTTTCAAATAGATGAAAGCTTCTTGAAAATCGGCAAGATGAAAATGGTAATATTCAAGATTTCGTTGATAATGTACAACTTTAAATCTGATATAGTTTTTTAAAAATTAGTTTGATCCTTTATATCAATTTGTATGATCAACTTTAATTTAAACGATTATAATAAATGGGTTTTAGAAATTTGCGCTGAATTGAAAAGTGATTTGTTTAAATCAAAATCATTAAACACAATACCAATTTTTAAAAACCTACAAAATGCTAATTAGTTTATTTATTTTCAACTGTTCATATGAATATAGGCTAAATAATTGTTTGTAGCGAACTAGCATTGTCTTTTAAATGAAATTATTTGAAAATTAAATGAAATTATTTTATTTTCAATATTTATATGATTGAAAATTCACGAATTTTAACCAATCGTTGTTTTATGATTAAAATTTTAATAAATATTCGAATGATTGAGCACATTTCACTACACATAAAAAATCGTGTCTGTTTAGTAAATTAAATATTATTCGCAAATTTGCAGGAAATATAAATTTTGTCGTAAATACGCAATATGAAATTGCAAAACAAATTTCCATGTGAATTCTCGACGGGAAATTAAAATCAAGCCAATATATGTAGATGTCGATTTGGCACACAAATTGCACACAAATTGTAATAAAAATTGAAAATGTAGACGAAAATATTAATCGTAGACGCAATTTACTATTATTAAGTTACTTTTTTTTCAATTCATAATTAATCTAAATTACAAATAGTACCTTTTATGGGCGAG
The DNA here is from genome assembly GCA_947310635.1 of Leptodirus hochenwartii. Taxonomy (NCBI): domain Eukaryota; kingdom Metazoa; phylum Arthropoda; class Insecta; order Coleoptera; family Leiodidae; genus Leptodirus; species Leptodirus hochenwartii. The sequence continues at coordinate 6,093,095 of OX371176.1, read as the reverse complement.
GAAAGTGGTTTTATTATTCTTACGAATGCTTAATCAAATAAAATAATATTATCGTCAAAAGAAAACTATTTATCAATCTTCATTCTTCGCCAAGCTTATATAATATTATAATTAGAAAAATTCAAAAAATATATGCTCACTCTCAGAATTTTGGTAAAATTTTCTTAAACATAAAAGCTTTATTTTTAACACCTTTTCCAAGAATAATTTAGTATATTATATTACGCGGAATATATGAGCATTTTTCAAATTCCATCGAATATATTTCGATATATTTTATTTTATTCCTTCTGCTTTGGTAGATTCTATATTGGTGGTTCGTTAATATGATAACATGACAGGTTAATCTTTCTTAAGACAGCTCATGATTTAATAATTTAAGCTCATCATTTAAGGATCTACAATCCAATAAGATTGTACATGCAAATTTATACATTTTATTTTGATAATTCACCAATTATAGGCAAAGACTGAGATCAAAAGGACCAAACAATATATTATATGTACCTCCGAAAAATGAAAAGGATTTAAATGCAGTGACGAATTTTTTTTTTTGCTTTTGCTAATATACGAGCTAATTTCTTTATTTTTATTGCTACGATGTTATTAAAATTTAAAAATACCAAAGAAATATATTAGCATGTTTTTGCTTTTGTGGTACATATCAAAACTTGATCTAACATTTCAAGTTATATTGAAATATTTCAATATAGTAGACAAGCACACAAACAATTCTCTTACAATCGCGAATATAAATATATTTGCAGCGTATTAAATAATCTGCAGACATAAAATTGTATTTAGCGCGCTGAAAATCTGGAAAATCATAAATGTAAATTACAAATTTTTACAAATATATATTAGGCAGGAATTATTTGGGACGTGATTATTATTTTTTAAACAAGGTGTGTCGTAAAAATATAAATTCCTCTGGCTTCCACACAATGCCTGGGTCTAAAGTTATTTTAAAAACAAGTAAAAATAACGCAGCTCATATTAATTTTTATTATTTAGCAATTGATCCAGTCATTCTAATTTTGATTCCCACTTTTAGAAATTCCATTAGTTCATTAGTTTAAATCACAGGCTTCATGTTTAAATAATTTATTACAGAATACTTAACTTGTACGTTTATCATTGAACATTGTCTCAAGTTCCTCGACGTATAATTGTGGGGATTTTCGAAGCGTATATTTTACTATTTAAACCGTATTTTATACGAACATGCGTCAAGCGAATGAAGTAATTGACTTGAGGAAAATCTGATTCTACGGCAAATAAGCCGCCTTCAAAGTGCTTTCGCTAATGAAGCTATTTAATTAAGAAAGATTATATCGTAGTATTAACAAAGGATCTTCACCATAATTCAGACACGATCTAAGCAAGAGCGAATCAAATGATCTCCCGATCATTTTCAAAGAGCTGTTAATTATTTGCGATTTTCATGATTTTATGTGGCCGAAATTAATAGTAAAGTATTGTGACAGAAAAATCATGATATTATTATTTTCAGTGAATTTTGACAGATCATTTTGACAGATTTAAGAGAAACAAAGATTCATTTCTGCCTGCCAACTAAGATTAGAATTGTTGTTAATCAAAATCTCATTAAAAACAATTAATATACGCCAAATTTATTAAAAATCATAAAGCCACCGCGTAAACATATAATATTGTAAATGTTAATGAGAAATGATAATAATTTTTTTAGGAATTATTTGACTAAACCTTAAGATAGATAACAACATGACCGAAGAAATAAATATGTAATTTAAATGAGTTATCATTAGATACGAAGAGGTCCAATTTTGGATGAGGTCTCTTGAAAAGAGCATAGATAGAAGTTTTTTTTTTAATACGAAGAGTTGATTTATTAATACGTAAAATTGTTTAAACGTATAACGCTACTAAAAATATTTTTAGGGGTCAGGATACTACGAAATGAATAACATAGTATTAGATAAATTTTTAAATTAACATTTCTAATTAAAAAAAAATCAAAAGCGTATATCAAATAAATTTTATGAAGTTTATTGGGTATTTAAAAATATATATACAATTAAACATAATAATTTTCTATACATACTGGTAATTGAACATTATACTGTCATTGTAAAAATTAAAACGAATAATAATCTCATTTGAACCGAATTATACTAAATACAAATGGATGAAAGTTAGTTAGTTAAAGAGTCCGCAATCCTAAAGATTGGTTGGAAACAGCACGCCATGCCGATCTATCCTGAGCTAATCCCTTCATCTCCCTATAGCTATTCATCTCAACGTCTTCAAATATCTGACTCACATACTCCAATCTAGGCCTACCTACCCCTCTCTTTCCCTCCACTCTACCTTCTATGATCAATTGCATAATCCCCCCATGCCTAAGAATATGCCCTACTAATCTGTCTCTCCTACGCTGTAACACTCTCCAAATACTTATCTTCTCCCCTACTAACTCTAGTACAGCTTCATTTGTTACTTTATCTTCCCAACCAATCCTCATCATCCTCCTATAACACCACATTTCAAGTGCTTCTAATCTACGCTTCTCTTCCTCTCCTATAGTCCACGCCTCACACCCGTACAGTGCTACACTCCAAACATATACCTTCAGTAATCTTTTTCTAATACCCAAGTCAATATTTGATCTTAAAATCTGTTCTTTTTCTACGAATGCCTTCCTACCCTGTGCTATCCTACACTTTATATCTACCTTGCTTCGATTATCTTTTGTGATTCTACTGCCTAAATAACAAAAATCTGACACTTCTTCGATTCTATTATCTCCTATTGTGATCCTCATTTTTCTACTGCATTCCTTTTTGTCACACCTCATCACTTTAGTTTTACCTATATTTATTTTCATGTTAAAATGCCTAGTCAATACTGCCTGCATACCATTCAATACCCTTTCTAAATTCTTTTCGCTTTCTTCCAATATAGCTATATCGTCGGCGAATCTCAGCATATATATTTTCTCTCCCTGTACATTCACACCTACACTATACTCTTCTTTTACTTTGTTTATTGCATCTTCTATATATAGATTAAATAATAACGGTGAAAGTGTACATCCCTGCCGAACTCCCTTCCCTATTTTTGCTACCTCTTCTTCCCCCTCAATTCTAACTAAGGCAGTTTGGTGTTTATATAAATTAAAAATTATTCTCCTATCCTTATAATCTATACCCGTTTCTTTTAAAATTCTAAACATTATGTCCCAATCTACATTATCAAATGCCTTTTCTAAATCTACAAAAGCTATGCAAGTTACCTTTCCTACCCTCTTTCTTTTTTCTACTACCGTTCTTAGTGCTAGAATCGCCTCTCTCGTCCCTCTGTTTTTCCTAAAACCAAACTGATCTTCTCCTAGCCTTTCCTCTACTATATTTTCTAATCTCCTATAAATAATCTTTAACAATATCTTCGATGCATGTGATAGTAGGATAATGGTCCTATAGTTCTCACACAAATTAGCTCCTATTTTCTTCGGCATTGTTACTATTCTACTACGCTGAAAATCCTGTGGTACTTCTCCCTTCTCATATATTTAACAAACTAACCTGTATAATCGCTCCTGCATTTTTTCCCCTGCGTGTTTTATTAATTCGGCTGGTATCATATCAATCCCCGCTGCTTTGTTATTCCGTAAATCATTTAATGCTCTATGAAACTCTGACCTAAGTATGCTAGGACCTAAGTCATCCTCATCTATCTGTTCCACATTTTCTAGCTCCTCCATGTCCTGCCTACCTTTATATAAATCTTCAAGATACTCCTTCCATCTTCTAGCTTTTTCCTTATTTTCTGTGAGTTCCTTACCCTGCTTATCACATATAATGTTACCCTTTGGTTTTACTTTAGAAAAATGTGACTTAATTTTCCTGTAGCCCAAATCTACTTTACCTCTTCTCATATCCTCCTCAATATCCTCACAATTTCCTTTTATCCACTCTTCTTTCGCTAGCTTGCATTTCCTATTAATTAAGTTCCTTAGTTCCTTATATTTTTTCTGTCCTGCTTCTGTGTTTCCAATTTTAATTTTCCTTCTTGCTTCTATCATTTCAACTATTTCTTCCGTGATCCATTCCCTCCTACCTGCCCTTGTAATAAAAATTGTAATAAAAATAATGGATGAAAGTATAAACAAGAAATGTACCAAATCATAGCTAATATTAAAAAATTTCTTAACGTCAGCATTACATTTATTACTACTTAATATATTCCGCAATATAATGAAATATTAATTCCAATACAGAATTGATTATATAATATTTCGGCGTATCTCGTAATTTAATGTTTAATTGAACTGGAAAAGAGAGTATTTTATGAATACTAAACAAATTATCTCATGGGAAGAGATAATAGCGAACTAAAAACTGCAGAAATTTCAACAGAATTTCATTTTCGATATTTCCAATTTTTGTTGTGATAAAATATAATATTACAATTCTTCATTTTCATTTGAAAGACCATACGGATGTTTTAATTTGGCTACACCTGCAAAAAATCAATCTGCCTGAGGATTTTTGGTAAAATTAGAAGGCTTAGCTTTAATACACAAATTTAACTGATTAAGATGGAAATTCGAAAATTTAACTCACCGCACAAATATTTTCTACTTACATACAACGATTGATATTTCAAATAAACACCCATTAAATAGTTGAACAGTACAAAAACATTTAGCAGAATTATTTTCCGGGTTTAAGTTTCGAGAGAACCTACGAAAAACTTCGAATTGTTTTATGTTATCATTTTATTTTTCGAGCAGACATATTTCAACATAATCACCACTAGCAAAAGAACATTTGAGTATTATAGAATATTTCTGTATATATTGGCGCAGGAACTTGAATAGAAATTATACATGTAAAATTATAAATTATTCTACCTTTTGTTTGCATTATCTTCAAAACGACTTCACATTACATTTTTTTAAAAAGACTAATTATAAAATCAGCAGATTAGAAATTTTCAGGTTTGTTCTGCATAGTACCAAAAATTCTTAAAAAATTATTATTCGATAATTGAGTAACCTAATTTTGAGACAACTAATCTGACAATTTTTTGATGTATGATGACCTAATTTTAAGTCTGAAATTGCTTTTACATTACATAAATAAAAGTACATCCATCAACTACTAGAAGATATCTAAAATCAGCTGCAAGATGAGTTGTGCAAGTTACAACACTAAGAAGAATCAACTATAAAGTAAAATTATTAGTTATAATTAGTTTAAAATATTATTTCATTTTACACAGTTAACGATCTTGTATTTTAAATATCTCTTTAAAATCACGTACGCGTAATATTTATATTATCTATAACAGTAGCTCTTATGCGTTATTAATACCGTAAGGCCTGTGCAACTTTAGCGAAAGCTAACGATTCCACTAAAAACACTTTTCCATATTCATTGGCACTTCTTCCATGGAAATAACATCGCTTACTAATACTACCACAATTATTCAAACCTACATTCCTCATGGCTGTGATTACTACCATTACAATCTATAACTTTGTATCCATTGTTGTCTTTCATATTGTTCTCTACATTGGTAAAGCCCAAGCGACAAGAACAACTTCAGAAGTTCGCGTCTATTCACAGTGTTGTATTAGTCCTTGTGTATATTCTAGACTACGTAGTTTGCAACTAATAAATACATATAAACACAAGCAAAGTATAAGACAACATTGCTTGGGTTGAACCGTGCTTGATTTTCATAAGGCACAATTTATTGCCAGTATGGGATTTTGGGATAATATTAAGAGTACATGCGCTGTCTATTTATTTATTATTGTTTAAGCCAGTATTGTATAAGAAGTTTGACAAAACTATATCGCTATGTCTTAATATAAGCTATACCCCCCACTATTAACAATAAAAACACTCGCAATTTCCAGGCACGTATTCTGTTATCAAAGTTTACTACAGTCCTTATAATCTCGTAGCTTGTATTCTCACGATCGCATCCAAGACATGTAGCAAACTTGTTTAGCGACAGTTTTAACATGTCCCATTGGATTTAATTAAATAAATTACACTGTGTTCGGGGAGACATCATTGGATTGTCTTCTCGTTGTGTTTCAGTTAGTATCAGATAATTTTAGTCCTTACTGAAGTATCCGATATAGCTTAACATCGAAATAACGTTCTTGTAGTTTTGATTGAAAATGTTTTTCGCAGTGTTTTTATTTGGAATTGGATAGGAATTACGATATGGCTAAGTAGAAGTATATATACCGGGCGTTTCTATAAAAATAAGTGTTATTTACTTAAATTGAAAAACAAAGTTTTAAGGATCTTTTAGATTCTACAAAACACGTACAATGTGGAATGAAAATTCGGAAAAATTGTGTTTCAATGAGAATAAAATGCATCAAATTTTTATTTAGCTGGATTAGAAGGGAAAAAAAAGACGTTTTGGGGTTAAATTTCTCACAAGCTTTCATGTTATACACAGAGCTGGAATTGTCATTTGATATTTTAGAATTGATCATCAATTATAATTTTGGATACAATTTGATGAAGGTCTGTGTGAATTTTAGGCAGAAATATAGTTATTTAGTTCGGAGATTATCGATGCTGTGTCTTTGTTAACTTTAAATAATGAAAAAGCCGATTTACACAAATACGTTGATCCAAAACAAGAATCACTACATTTTTTAATATTTGGGATACTAACATATTTTCAAGAGTCTTCTTCAAGCGCCCTAGCTTTTAAAATTAAATCAGACTGTAGAGTTATAATTTCATTCTCTAATTTAGTAAAAAAATATCAGATATTTTTGCAGCGATATATTTCACATTTAAGATAAATATTATATATAAATAAATAAAAAATCCTCAATAACGTTTTTAATTTCTACAACGTATTTTCCAAAGTTATAACTAAAATTGGGATGTTTTTGTAAATGGTCATTCATATTTGGTAAATGATCAACATTTTTTTGTTGGAGATCTTTATCATCTTTAACAACTAATCATGTGACTTCTTTTTTCTTTGTAACTTTAACTCCGAACATTATAACTAATAATTTTACTTTATAGTTGATTCTTCTTAGTGTTGCAACTTGCAAAACTCATCTTGCAGCTGATTTTAGATATCTTCTACTAGCTAATGGATGTACTTTCATTTATGTAAGATAAAAGCAATTTCAGACTTCAAATTAGGTCATCATACATCAAAAAGTTGTCAGATTAGTTATCTCAAAATTAGGTTACTCAATTTTCGAATAATAATTTTTTAAGAATTATTGGTACTATGCAGAAAGAACCTGAAAATTTCTAATCTGCTGATTTCATAATTAGTCTTTTTAAAAAAATGTAATGTGGAGTCGTTTTGAAGATAATGCAAACAGAAGGTAGAATTGTTTATAATTTTACATGTATAATTTTATAAAAATTTTATTCAAGTTCCTGCGTCAATATATACATAAATATTCTATAATACTCAAATGTTCTTTTGATAGTGGAGATTATCTTGAAATATGTCTGCTCGAAAAATAAAATGATAAGATAAAACAATTCGAAGTTTTTCGTAGGTTTTTTCGAAACTTAAATCCGAAAAATAATTGTGCTAAATGATTTTGTATTGTTGAACTATTTAGCGAGTATTTCTTTGAAATATCAATCTTTATATGTAAGCAGAAAATATTTGTGCGGTGTGTTAAATTTTTGAATTTAAATCTTAATCAGTTAAATTTGTGTATTAAAGCTAATTTTACCAAAAATCCTCATGCAGATTGATTTTTGCAGATGTAGCCAAATTAAAACATCTGTATGGTCTTCAACTGAAATTGCAGAATTATAATATTATGTTTTATCACAATAAAAATTGGAAATATCGAAAATGAAATTCTGTTGAAATTTCTGCAGTTTTTAATTCGCTATTGTCTCTTCTCATGAGATAATTTGTTAGTTTACAAATTATAAAATGACATTTTTTCCATGTATGTTTATTTTGGGATTAAAAATTAAATTACTAATTTTACTGCAAAATTTTATAGCAGTTTTGTTTATGCTATAAAAAAGTACAAGGAAATATTGAATGGAAAATCAGCAATATATCAGTTATAACTAACTTTTTAATTACTGCATGTTCTGTGTTTGTAATTTTTTGATATGCATGTTTTAAATAGTGCTCGTATCTTTATTTAACCTTTGAAAAAATAATAGTATAATGCCCAAGAAAAAGGAAATTTATATTTGACTAATCTTACGAAATTTTAAGGCGGAACTAACTAACAAAAATAAATTTCTTTTACGTAATGTCGTATATTCTATAATCCAAATTACTGAACATTAACAATTATTTTAAACTTTGACTTTACAGCATATTTCTTTGTGTTTTCAGCCATGGCGAAGATCTCATTGTGACACCATTCGCACAAATTCTTGCCAGCCTACGGAGTGTTCGTAATAATTTTCTTTCTCTCACCAATGTGCCCACTAACAAGTAAGTTTTCTTAAACTTAATCAAACAATTTCAATATATTTATGTTTTTCCAATTTTTCCAATCATAAATTTCCATTGCATCGACTTTTATTGACAACCCAGTGTAATTTCTATGTGCGACGCTTTTCTTTTTTCTGCGACTAAACTTTTCTTGTTTATTTTTCTAATATATATTTTTTATAGACGTTTCCACTTATCCAATAAATTTATTAAGACCTCATACATAATTTTTAATTTATTTTTTTTATTCGTTAACACCGATGTACTAATAATAATTTAACTGGATATTAAAATGGCTTTTAAAATATTTTTCATTTATTTTGTTGGATGTGCCGATTTTCACGTTGATATTAATTTAAAGGTCTGGTAAATTTATGCTTTATTGGAATTATTTCGTGGTTTATTTATGTAATTATATATAATTTAATTCTTTCACCAGTAACTTAAATATACTAAGTAAAAAATATTATTATATATACTATTTAGTACCAAAGTGGGTAAAATTTAAGTATAAAAATAATTTCCCTTATACAAAATCTAAGACATATTTCGTTACACCAAATTTCTTTATTTTTATGGATACGATAACTAAAAGAATCTTTATCTATTCTAAGAAACTTCAACTAGTTTTAAGCATTAAATATCTTTAAAGAAATTATTACTAAAAAAATCACGTACACTTTAAATATATCAAATAATCATTTAAATTTTAGTAGTTTGTTACAATTTTTGGTATACATTTCAAAAAAATCTTAGCTTCCAATTTAAGAATATCTTGGATATTTTCTAAAGCAATTAAAAACGAAATGAAAAGTATTTAAGGTTTAAATTTTTAAATATTCCTCGAAAATAATTCTATTTCATGACTTTATGCTATTAAAAATGTCGTTTCAACGCATTTCCTAAAGTACTAATTATTAATACACTTCAACATATAAATAGCACAAATTACTGTTAATTAAAAAGTTTCAATTTGTAAAATGTTGTTGTCCAATGTTAAAATTTACAATTTTTAATCTATGTGGGGAAATTATTAAATGATTTTAATAAGAAATTCTAAATCTGCAACTAGTTTTGCTGTAGGACTAACAGTTTCAAAGATATGGTCCAAAAACTGAAAATTTCAAAAATGCCAAGGGTTCGCCCATTGAATTTTTTTTTTTGCAAAATTTTTATATCTTCGAAAGGTGGGTTTATTTTATAATAGGATTTGATGTGGTTTGGATTAATATAATAGACGTGACCCAATAAAAAAATTTAATGTAATAATTTTTTAAATGAATAATAAAATACTGCCATATATAATAAAAATATAAAAATAATTATATCTTGAAACACTGTCTTCAAAATTAAATATACGCCTACGAGGTTTTACAATCGCGTTGAAAATAAACGTAATTAATGTCCGAAACATTTCCATTTATTATTCTAATTTCTCTTTAATTTTTAGTCGGTCAGGAAAGTCACAGTCACCGTTTTGTTTTCAAAGTGGTCATTACAATGGTCATAAGAATAACATTACAAACTAGAATAATCTTAATTATATGCATGAATAACATTAGCTTTAATCTTTATTAACAACGATTAATAGGACAGTATATTTCCATGTTTCAAACTAAATTATATATCCAAAAATATTTGTAATTAATAAAATATTTTTATAGTTTTCGTATACGATTTATTTCATATATCAACAATTTCTATTGTACAGGGTAAAGCGAAATATATACATGCCTAGCTGCATGTTATACTAAAAACTATAAATGAAATAACTATATTATTCTTTTCGGCTATTAAGTGAACTGTTAAACTAAGATACAAATCTATACAATATTTTTTGAATTCTCGATTTACACTTCCATTGAATTTTCTAACAAAAATATTGATCAGAATCCCCGGATGTTTTTTGTTATCAACAACGGACGTAAACGTAGTTCTGGTTTATAAAACTATTACCCAAATTACCCAAATACTTTAAATCAATCGGTAAACCGCTATTCCTTACACTATATCGACATTTTCAAATTAAATAGCAAATGCACGTGAATGCTACGAAATTTGGTTAAATCTGTAGTAGAATTCCATAAAAAAAACACACAAATCATACAAATGAAAAATCCATGTATGAAGCTTCAACATGCCATTCTAAAATTTGTTTTTACATTTAGAAATATACAAGCGAAAACAATAAACTGAGTATTTGTTTGATCTCTTTACGATTATATATAGAAAAAAATTGTTAATCGACAAATACTTTGATGACATTTATAATTCCATCGAGTAGACTTTATTTTTATACGCTACCGATTTTTTTTTACCGCAAAACAAATTTTCGAAGCAGTATATATATATACATATATATATATAACGTTGTGCGATTGTTGACCCATTTTTATAGACATTTATTTAAACACGATATTTCCCTCATTTTTGAAACCAAAATGTAAATCCATATTTATATGGAAATGGAATCGTTTTATTGCGATTCCTGAATATCCCTGATTCCTGAACGAATTCCCAAGCGTAAATTTAAAAAAGTATATAAATGTATATGTATCCAAAGATTTAAATAATTGCCACGAGCTCAAAATCCAATTTAGCACCCTTTTTCCATTTCCTAAATTTCCTTGTACGACCATATCGAATTTTTACATCACATCCTTTTTGATAGACCTTACAATCTTTTGCCAATCTCCAGAAACAACCCTAAATTTGCCGCAGCCTTTAGAATTGTCGATTTGAATTATTTATATTATTTTATAATGGAATCTCTTTAACAGAAAAATATGTTATTATATAAATTCTTGAAAATTGATCGACAAACAAATATTTTGTTAGAAAATTAATTTTAGGCTTTCCATCGATGAAACATGTAAATAAATAATCCTAGTCAGTTTAACGATCTCTTGTATATTGTGTATGTGTGAAATTTTTTTGTTCTTCACATGTAAATTCAATATACCACACCCTGCTACGTCAAAACAGATTTTTCTATCATCCATATTTTAGCCACTAAATTTTAAATCGCATAGTATTTAACTGGTTAAAGAGAGGTTTAGGAACCAGATTAAGAATTGTAAGAGTTACCCTGGAGCAGATATTGATAGTGACCATAATTTAGTAGTCCTGGACTCAGAGGTCAAATTCAAGAAATTACAGAAGTCTAAACAGGTCAGAGTAGATGTCGATAGGTTAAAATTAGCTGATGTATGTGAAAAGTACAAGCAGAAAGTAGAAATCATGGCTAATGGAACATCTAGGAACGACATAGATTGCGAATGGAGGGAAATCAGAAATGGGTTAACTACAGCAGCAAATGAAGTATTAGGCACAAAGAAAAGGGCAGGTAGGAGGGAATGGATCACGGAAGAAATAGTGGAAATGATTGAAGCAAGAAGGAAAATTAAAATAGGAAACACAGAAGCAGGACAGAAAAAATATAAGGAACTAAGGAACTTAATTAATAGGAAATGCAAGCTAGCGAAAGAAGAGTGGATAAAAGGAAACTTTGAGGATATTGAGGAGGATATGAGAAGAGGTAAAGTAGATTTGGGCTACAGGAAAATTAAGTCACATTTTTCTAAAGTAAAACCAAAGGGTAACATTATATGTGATAAGCAGGGTAAGGAACTCACAGAAAATAAGGAAAAAGCTAGAAGATGGAAGGAGTATCTTGAAGATTTATATAAAGGTAGGCAGGACATGGAGGAGCTAGAAAGTGTGGAACAGATAGATGAGGATGACTTAGGTCCTAGCATACTTAGGTCAGAGTTTCATAGAGCATTAAATGATTTACGGAATAACAAAGCAGCGGGGATTGATATGATACCAGCCGAATTAATAAAACACGCAGGGGAAAAAATGCAGGAGCGATTATACAGGTTAGTTTGTAAAATATATGAGAAGGGAGAAGTACCACAGGATTTTCAGCGTAGTAGAATAGTAACAATGCCGAAGAAAATAGGAGCTAATTTGTGTGAGAACTATAGGACCATTAGCCTACTATCACATGCATCGAAGATATTGTTAAAGATTATTTATAAGAGATTAGAAAATAAAGTAGAGGAAAGGCTAGGAGAAGATCAGTTTGGTTTTAGGAAAAACAGAGGGACGAGAGAGGCGATTCTAGCACTAAGAACGGTAGTAGAAAAAAGAAATAGGGTAGGAAAGGTAACTTGCATAGCTTTTGTAGACTTAGAAAAGGCATTTGATAATGTAGATTGGGACATAATGTTTAGAATTTTAAAAGAAACGGGTATAGATTATAAGGATAGGAGAATAATTTTTAATTTATATAAACACAAAACTGCCTTAGTTAGAATTGAGGGGGAAGAAGAGGTAGCAAAAATAGGGAAGGGAGTTCGGCAGGGATGTACACTCTCACCGTTATTATTTAATCTATATATAGAAGATGCAATAAACAAAGTAAAAGAAGAGTATAGTGTAGGTGTGAATGTACAGGGAGAGAAAATATATATGCTGAGATTCGCCGACGATATAGCTACATTGGAAGAAAGCGAAAAGAATTTAGAAAGTGTATTGAATGGTATGCAGGCAGTATTGACTAGGGATTTTAACATGAAAATAAATATAGGTAAAACTAAAGTGATGAGGTGTGACAAAAAGGAATGCAGTAGAAAAATGAGGATCTCAATACGAGATAATAGAATCGAAGAAGTGTCAGATTTTTGTTATTTAGGCAGTAGAATCACAAAAGATAATCGAAGCAAGGTAGATATAAAGTGTAGGATAGCACAGGGTAGGAAGGCATTCGTAGAAAAGGAACAGATTTTAAGATCAAATATTGACTTGGGTATTAGAAAAAGATTACTGAAGGTATATGTTTGGAGTGTAGCACTGTACGGGTGTGAGGCGTGGACTATAGGAAAGGAAGAGAAGCGTAGATTACAAGCATTCGAAATGTGGTGTTATAGGAGGATGATGAGGATTGGTTGGGAAGATAAAGTAACAAATGAAGCTGTACTAGAGTTAGTAGGGGAGAAGAGAAGTATTTGGAGAGTGTTACAGCGTAGGAGAGACAGATTAGTAGGTCATATTCTTAGGCATGGGGGGATTATGCAATTGATCATAGAAGGTAGAGTGGAGGGAAAGAGAGGGGTAGGTAGGCCTAGATTGGAGTATGTGAGTCAGATAGTTGAAGACGTTGAGATGAATAGCTATAGGGAGATGAAGGGATTAGCTCAGGATAGATCGGCATGGCGTGCTGTTTCCAACCAATCTTTAGGATTGCGGACTCTTTAACTAGTATTTAACACAAACCTTAAAAAGTATATGAATCGTGGAATCAGCATGATTGTTCAGCTCATTTTTTTACATGATTTAATTGAGTTTTGTATCCAGATATTTTTTTGATATTTTAGAAATCTAATCTGACGACACAACAATTAATATGATACCAATTTACATATAGCATAAGGTAGAAAAAGAGCAATTTTAAAGTGTAATATTGAGACTGGTGAAGATTTAAGATTTATCACTACCTTAATCCTTAATCACATATCATCTTTTAATTAAGCTTACGAATTGTTTGCGTTAATAAAACCACATTATCTTTGTACAAAAAAATCATTCATTTTTAAGGATTTCGCAAATCAATAATCCTTGGACACTTTTCAACGTAGCCCTATTTTCGATTATGAATAGTTCAGCTAATACGGCTAAATAGTTGTTATTTTCCAAGACATAAATAAAATATTTCCACTCAAAAAAGTTCAATAAATCGTTTTTCTTTAATTTCATGTAAAAAAATCCGTAAACATTGCAATTTGTACCTATACAATAGGATAATAACTGTCTGCTCTTCAACAGCTAGATAAGTTAACATCTGAAAGCTGAAAAAAATCTTTTGTACATCATTATTGTCAAGGTTTTCTGAAAATCTTAAATAAATAGAGCGCAGTAGCATATTGTTGAATATTTAAAAAATCGGACGTTTTAAAAATCTGGTAACATTTTTATTATACCAACATCAATATAACCCACGTGTGAGAAAATTAAATATTATAGTGGACTTTAATCAGATGCTAATAACAAAGTAGAAAATATTACCGAATCATTGATAATTATTAATATAGTTTTAAATAATGTTGCTATTTAAGCATATTTAAGCATATATCTAATATTATTCGTATTGACCATAAAAAGTAAATTATAATAGTTTTTTTCGTTTAAAAATTCATAATTAATAGTTTGTAAACTTACGTTGACATAAATTTTAAATATCGTTGCAAATATTATTATCGGGAGTTTAGCAATTTCGATAAAATATGCATTTTTTTTAAGCATATTTGTGTAGCAAATATGCCTCGTGCTAAATTGGATATGATAATAATATTTTTATACAGTTTTACATGTTTATAACCTTTCATGTGTTTTACTATAATAAGTTGATAATTTTTATTTACTTGTTTCAAACTTATTCAATTACAATGTTTATGAAATGTGCCGAATTTTATTGAGATATAGTCTCGAAAATAAATTTATTTCCCCCCCGCAAAATTTATTAATATGTTGGATTCTTAAATTATTAATATTAAAATAATATTTTTTTAAATTATAAATTGTACACGAGGTTTTGTGAAATTATATGATAAATCGTACAAAAGCTTTCACATAGTAGACTATTTTAGATTAGCTTTACCAGAAGATAATTTGCCAGAATTTACACTGAAAATTTAGTGTATTTAAATTTTTATTAAAGTTTAATGGAAATTCTTCTTTATAATATTTCGCATAGCTTAAAATCCATCACCTTTGTGTCAGCATTTCGTTCTAACTTAAAATATAATTAAACTATTTGGATATACATAGCCATATTTTTGGTAAAACACATATTTTAAAATACCAATATTTCGGTAAAAATACGAATTATTTTTTTAAAATTTTCATATGACTTTACGTATAATTAACGGTAACTAAATAAAAATCAGATATTGATAAAATTATTTTAGGCATGTAATTTTAGTTGTTCAAATAATATAAGTTGAAGAGAAATTTTTAATATGTGAAATGGATACGTTTCCAAACCCTCGTCAAAATCTAATATTCCCTAAAAGCGTAGATGAGGGACGGCGAATATATATGTGTATAAAATACCAAATATATTATAAAACAGACTCTTCAAATAACTTTGTAAATAGAACGTTTGTCGACGTTGGTAATAAATTTTGAAATTGTATTTATTTTGTACAAAACGTGTATTGTTGTCGAAGACTTTTCAGCCAATAATAATATTTGCAATAGTCTTGTTAAATCAAAATAAAATTTTACAAAATCTCTTTTGAACAACTAACATTTGAATCGTATAATCCAGATGATATCAATTTAAATATATTTTTCAGAAATTATACAAAAAAATTACTCTTTCAACAATATATATTTTTGCACATATGATACGATATAATAACGATGTTATTTGTATTATAGAACTGTTAATGTTATTTGCAGATCTCGTCGATCTTCTGGAGCGGCCGCTGCGGCCACGCCACAGCCAACTAGATCATTGGCACCAGGAGGTAAGGACATAACAATATCCCTAATATCCTCCTTTCACCAGACCAGACAAATATCAATGATCCCAATAATAAAATTTGTCGAGATATTAATATACGCTAAATCTTTTTTATGCGAAGCATTTTCTTTTTATTGTAAGATTTAATATCTGATTTTTTGATGCACCGTAACTTTTATTGCTGCTTGACATTTGATAAAACAGTATATTTTGATTAAATTTGATTAAGCCTCTATTATAAATTGATCGAATAGAATCTTTTACAAAGCAAAATTTACTCTTCTCTGCTCATCTACCGATGATTATTATATCGCTTCAATTTGTTCAAAAACTAATTATTATATCAATAATCCTGGGTCAATTAATTCCTATTTTACTATATGGATAATGGGATTAAATCATGGTTTTAGTATTAAATTTCAAAAATTATTCCTATTCGTGTCATGTGCTCTGTGCACGTTTTTATTTCGGAGTTCCTTAATCGAAAGATAAAATATATTCGCCACGGTAGTTGGAATATTAGTTTAGTGAATGATTTTTTAAATGAAAAACAGTAATTTCTGAAATAGTCAAAACGTCATTTGAAACCTTTATATACTATTATGAATACACACTCTCAATATGTAATATATTTTCTTTCGTTATAGCTGTTTTGTGATTTTATACAAAACCTCTTACGAAATTGCTGCAGTATTTGCAGTTTAATGCATTATAAAGATGTACGTACGACTTTTATGTACGACTTTATTTTATGTCAGTTCACTGCGAAACAAGTCTTTGTGACACATGGTAATAAATTGTGAACCTTTTCCTCTTTCTCCCGCCATGTTCAGTGCAGAATAAGCAATGCTCTTAAACGGAAATCGAAGTCCCTGAAGATTAAATCGTACTTTTTCCAATATAAAAGCAATCGAATGGTAAACAAATTACATCGTCATTGACATACCACCAGAGCTAACGTTTTGTCAATGAAATTTTAATTACTGCTGCGTTTCTTGTGGTCAAAACAATGAACTTGGTTAAAAAAAAATCATAAGAAAGAATATATCGGAAAAAGTATAATTGTGGTTATTGATTTATCGATATTTTTGACTACACAATTTATTCATATAGAATTTCACCAAATATAAATATACTAAATTTTATGCAATGTCTAACTTTTTCTGGTAAACGCTCACTAAAATCTTCAATTTCTTCTATGTTACTTTATTTTCTGTAATATAAAAGAGATTGTGTATTTTTGTGTGGATCAAAGTTAAACTTGAACTTGTTTTTATAAATAAATATGTTGGATTTTAAATTGTTTAAAATATGAAGGAAATGGCGTGATACAAGCAATTAATACAGTGTTGCACTGCTGAAGATAGGCATTTAATTTAATAATTAATCGTATTGTTGTAAATTGTACTAAAAATGGTGGTATAGCCTTCAAAATGCGCCTTTAGCTATCCTATACTATAAATCCCTACATTAATATTTCCTAGTCGGATCTTTTATGTAAATATCACTTCTGGGAATGTGATATATATCAACTAGTAGCTACAATTGCTTTTCTTAAAAAGATCTCGCTTTATCTGAATTGAAGACTAACGACCGTTTCGAACCAATCTAACAAAACTCATAAAAATCCAATTTAAACTTATCCCAAGTACCGAAATAACCTCCACATTATCTCTTTCTTTAATATCAGTAGAATTTTATAGCAGGAACCATTTTCCTCTATTCGTTTATG
Source organism: Leptodirus hochenwartii (assembly GCA_947310635.1). NCBI lineage: Eukaryota > Metazoa > Arthropoda > Insecta > Coleoptera > Leiodidae > Leptodirus > Leptodirus hochenwartii. The sequence goes on along the minus strand of OX371176.1, from coordinate 6,075,366 downwards.
TGGCGTCCTCGTACCATTATCCTCTATACAAATGCAAACCGCAGAAGGACTATCCTTTATCGCATTACAAATGGTCGAACCCTAAACTAAATAAATTTTTGCATACGCGAACAAAATTTGAGATACACACGGCATAGGCGCATTTAAAAATGAAAATTTTTAAACGATTCTATTACCAGTTTGTCCAAATTTATAAATCCTTCGATAGATCGTGTAAAATAGTTCAGTATTTTAATCTATTTGCTTAAACCTATTCATCTATTGCTTAGAAATTGTCGAAAATTGCCTCCAATTTCCATACTTACGGGGCCTCCAATCTGCAAAATTATCAATTCAATTCATGTTGGATACCACATTAGGGTTTCACAATGCTCTTCAGTTTATAATACTAAATATACCGCGCGTTTCTTGTTTGTCTACGAACTCTTAATGCAATCGGTACATGGCAAAAGACATTTTAGGCTATTTCAGCTAAATAACAACGATTTTTTAAGATTATTCAACAACACTGTGCAGTTTTTGGCGCCTAAATATTAGCGATGGCAAACTGTAGGTCACTTTGAGGACCTAGTTTGTAGTTCGTAGTTCATTTCAATGTACCGTTCACGAACTATAGGTTGTGAACTACTACATCTTTTAAAAATGAACTAGTTCACGACCTATATGAAATACATGCACATGCTGAAAATAATCTCTTTTTTTCTCAATATAAAAATATTAAATGGTAAAAAATAAATAAATTGAAATATTACAATACTTATTTTGACTTAAGAATGAGGAAGAAAAGACAACAATGTTTATAATTTATATAAAACATATATATGAGGAAATAAAATCTTCTCTAGGTACTCACGATTATTTATATGAAGTTCTAAAATACTTATTGGTAGTTACTGATGAAAATGTTCACTACTTTACTAACACTTGAAAATTAAATGTACAAACTATAATAAAATGAACTAGATAGAATCGTTTTGTTTGGCGTTATAATTTATATTTTCTATTCCAAATCTTCTCTCTGATCAAACTTCGAAGCTTTGATTTGATATTAAATGATTGCATTGCACTGAGTATGAAATAGAAGAACTATAAGATTAACATGTTTATTTTTGCATTATTGCAAAAAATTGCTATGGCATGACATATTTAAGAACATATTTAATCTTGCGAATATATTAGTTATATTATTCCAAATGAAATATGATACCAACATGTAAATTGTGACTATACTGAGCTCGGCAATATTGCATCGAGTTTCCTATTTCGTTCCGTTCACCAAAACACGTTATCACTAAATAAATGTTAGTACTGTATATGTAATGTATACCATACTGCATCGTTTACGAGTCGTTGTGATTCATGAACGGTTTAGTAGACGGGCTCAGGACCTAGTACAAGTACACCGCGCACCATGTAGTTCATAGTTCACGAACTAGGTCATAGTGACCTATAGGTCGTTGCAAAACATCGTCACAGTACGTCCGTCATTCAGAGTGAACGGTTCGCGAGTGAACTATAGATCCCTACTAAATATGGAAAGATTCTATATTACTTCTTTTTATAATCCGACATAAAATGTACTCAATCTCATATGAAATCCAAAATAAACCTAAACTTTTGAGTTTACAAAATCCTCTCTCTATAAAGTCTTTTTTTGGTTGTTTGTTCACGCAGCTGTTTGTCCACACATTCTTTCACCTTTTTGTAAACAGCGTTCTTTTGTGGCTTTCTCTTCTTCCTGTATAAATAATATGAGTAGACTATTACGCAATGCGCAGCGCTGCCAGATCTATATCTGCGCTATCTCTTCTATGGCATACAGCAACTCTCTTTGCCTGGTATTTGCACGTCACACGCGTCTTTGTTTGCGATCGAATATATTACCCTAGAGCTACAATACGTGATGATGGAAATCATGCGTCAGCGATTTTCCACATCATCCAGAGAAGAACCTTTCATGGTGAATCTGTTACAGAATTGGAGATTATCACTTGGAAAATATAGTTGAACTTCGACGTTACTTAATCGATTTGCGGCGTTTTTAGATTTACGAATCAGTCAAATCTTTTGGATTTCCTAGACAATTAGCAAGACTACCGGAAGTATTATATGCTACTTTAAAATTATATTTATTTAAAATACCACGTGCAATTATAAGTAATTTAACAAATTTTGGAGTTGTATTATTACTTTGTTCTAAACTACTAATATTTTTGATATCTCTTGTCCTTTTAAATTTTCTTAATATGTTATTTATAATTTTATAAAAATAGCGATTTTAGCACTAAGAACAGTAGTAGAAAAAAGAATGAGGGTAGGAAAGGTAACTTGCATAGCTTTTGTAGACTTAGAAAAGGCATTTGATAATGTAGATTGGGACATAATGTTTAGAATTTTAAAAGAAACGGGTATAGATTATAAGGATAGGAGAATAATTTTTAATTTATATAAACACCAAACTGCCTTAGTTAGAATTGAGGGGGAAGAAGAGGTAGCAAAAATAGGGAAAGGAGTTCGGCAGGGATGTACACTTTCACCGTTATTATTTAATCTATATATAGAAGATGCAATAAACAAAGTAAAAGAAGAGTATAGTGTAGGTGTGAATGTACAGGGAGAGAAAATATATATGTTGAGATTCGCCGACGATATAGCTATATTGGAAGAAAGCGAAAAGAATTTAGAAAGGGTATTGAATGGTATGCAGGCAGTATTAACTAGGGATTTTAACATGAAAATAAATATAGGTAAAACTAAAGTGATGAGGTGTGACAAAAAGGAATGCAGTAGAAAAATGAGGATCACAATAGGAGATAATAGAATCGAAGAAGTGTCAGATTTTTGTTATTTAGGCAGTAGAATCACAAAAGATAATCGAAGCAAGGTAGATATAAAGTGTAGGATAGCACAGGGTAGGAAGGCATTCGTAGAAAAAGAATAGATTTTAAGATCAAATATTGACTTGGGTATTAGAAAAAGATTACTGAAGGTATATGTTTGGAGTGTAGCACTGTACGGGTGTGAGGCGTGGACTATAGGAAAGGAAGAGAAGCGTAGATTACGAGCACTTGAAATGTGGTGTTATAGGAGGATGATGAGGATTGGTTGGGAAGATAAAGTAACAAATGAAGCTGTACTAGAGTTAGTAGGGGAGAAGAGAAGTATTTGGAGAGTGTTACAGCGTAGGAGAGACAGATTAGTAGGGCATATCCTTAGGCATGGGGGGATTATGCAATTGATCATAGAAGGTAGAGTGGAGGGAAAGAGAGGGGTAGGTAGGCCTAAATTGGAGTATGTGAGTCAGATAGTTGAAGACGTTGAGATGAATAGCTATAGGGAGATGAAGGGATTAGCTCAGGATAGATCGGCATGGCGTGCTGTTTCCAACCAATCTTTAGGATTGCGGACTCTTTAACTAACTAAGACATTTTGTTATAATAATTTTAGTGACAATTTTTAAAATTTATAAAGCAAGTGAAAATTTTGGATTTTTAAATGATGTAATTAATTGATACGAGAAATTGATTTAGTATGTGTTTAAAAAAGAAGTGAATGAGAAGCTTTTTCCAAAAAGAAAAAAACTGCCAATTTAATGATTCTGAAGTTAGCACCTTACAATTCGCACGCAATAAACATTTTTTGAAAACAAAATTGCCAAAATTAATTGTTCAGAATAAAACTACACACATCGCATAGTTGGACACTCTTGGATATAAGTCTGTCTAGATGTATGCTATCCTCGCTTTTACCGTAGCACTTTTACTCGTTATACAAATTTTCAGCATGTCCGATTTCTCTTTCATGAATCGATTTGAGCATCATGCGTGACGTGCTTCATCGCACGCTGTACGTCAGATCTGACAATCGGTTTTATCAAGCTTGTATCTATGAAAAGTATTTTGTATTTTTGCGGAAATGAAATGGTTTATTAGGTCAAACAATTTTCCATACAGCCGAACAAAGCAATACTATTATAAAGATAATTTATGAAACTCGTGTAAATTTTATATGAAGCATTACTGGTTTACTTTTGCAAAATGCGAAAAAAAATTGTAGCCGTATACTTGGAGTGATAATATTGGCGATATTTTACCTCTTGCAGAGCGTCCTTTGATGCATGAAAAAAAAAATGGGCATTAATTATCGTGATTCAGATAATTTTTAAAATATAACGTAACAGTTATATTAGGCAAATTAGATTTCAACAAATTTACACCAGCTAAAAATAATAAACTCTAATTATTTGTTTTTAGAGTAACTTAAATCACGTATTTGTATTAGTTCATTGCAAAACTCTATTGGCTTTATAGGTAAAAGTCCGTGTTTTTTTTTTTCTATTGAACATCTGATTGTTTCAAAACTATGTCATTTCTGTTTCTGTAAAAAAGACACATTAAATATTATATAATTTCGGTTTCCTCAGATTTCGTTAGCTTTCTTGCTTTTTCGTTGATTCTTGTCTGAAATCACTACAATCTTATATTCTCAATTTTTTTCGACAATTTTTAGAAACTACCTTAATATACTTAAATTGAATTTCATTAATAATTTTTTTTACGCAAGCTAGGTGGCTTTTTCGATGAAAAAACTCAATTTTTTAAGGTGTTCGTGCTTAGATACATATATTTTTGCAAATATGAATGCGCCAAAAGTACTTTTCGGTTTGCGCCAAAGGTACTTATTTGTAATTTCAAAATTACAAATGAGGAGTAATTTAATTTTTGCCAATTCTTTGGCAATATAATTTCATACCAAGAATCTTAATCGTATTTAATCGATTGTACCCGACTAATTATTTTGATAAATTTCGTATTCAGATGATGTATATCTCATTTTTCTTGAACCTGTATAGATTATTAGTACTTGCCCCATTATAAATATCATCTTGCCTCATCAATATGAGACTCTAATAGATATTTAATGTTATTGTTTGAAGTCAAAACTTTTTCATCTGTATAATAACAAACCTAGGTGTTCATTATTCGCGCAAATACTTGCTTAAAACAACAAATACATGTATAAATAATCTTTTTTTTTATATAAAAACATAAACAGCGCGAAACAATCGATACAGGATATAAAACATTTCCTCTTTAAGTGCAATAACTTATTTTAATCGAACTTCCGAACTAATTAATCTTTTCTTAAAATAATTTAACCAAATTATCACACCACATTAATCTGATTAATTTTTAAAGCAAGCTTGTTCAATAAACGATGGATAAAGTTCTTTGTTTTAATCAAATAGTTTTGAATCAACATATTAGAGAACGACTTTGCGCAAAAGTGAACGATTTCGAATATATTACTTTAAGAATGAAAATATCTATAAAGTTAAAATCGATTAGGCGATTAAAAAAACGAAACTACAGCTCTGTGACTATCCTTTATGTATTACCATGTATAGTATCTAGTGCATTATATATTTTGTTTTATAAATCACGTTTAACAGACGACAACAATCATAAATTTGGTGACGATCATAACGCATGATGTGAATAATAAATATTCTTGTTGCTAACAGCTCGAGGCATATTTATTGCAAATATCCCAATATTGAAAATGATTTGTATTCAATAGACTAGTTCAATTTGACTAAAAATATATAATGCTTAAGATATTACGATAAATTGTCTTGACCTACTCCTATTTATATAGAACTAACTTGGTGGAGAAACGGGTCTTTGTTAATGCTAGACATCAAAGACATTAACCTGAATTTTCAGTAAAATACTATAAATATTTGAAGAAGAAAAAAAGTTTTACCGGCCGAATTCCAATAGTATATTGTTCTTGTTCGTGACGTCAAATTTGAAAATTGGCATATTGCAATCCCGCTCACTTAAAAGTTTCTTTTGCCAAGTTTTATTATATTAGTTAAAGAGTCCGCAATCCTAAAGATTGGTTGGAAACAGCACGCCATGCCGATCTATCCTGAGCTAATCCCTTCATCTCCCTATAGCTATTCATCTCAACGTCTTCAACTATCTGACTCACATACTCCAATCTAGGCCTACCTACCCCTCTCTTTCCCTCCACTCTACCTTCTATGATCAGTTGCATAATCCCCCCATGCCTAAGAATATGCCCTACTAATCTGTCTCTCCTACACTGTAACACTCTCCAGATACTTCTCTTCTCCCCTACTAACTCTAGTACAGCTTCATTTGTTACTTTATCTTCCCAACCAATCCTCATCATCCTCCTATAACACCACATTTCAAGTGCTTCTAATCTACGCTTCTCTTCCTTTCCTATAGTCCACGCCTCACACCCGTACAGTGCTACACTCCAAACATATACCTTCAGTAATCTTTTTCTAATACCCAAGTCAATATTTGATCTTAAAATCTATTCTTTTTCTACGAATGCCTTCCTACCCTGTGCTATCCTACACTTTATATCTACCTTGCTTCGATTATCTTTTGTGATTCTACTGCCTAAATAACAAAAATCTGACACTTCTTCGATTCTATTATCTCCTATTGTGATCCTCATTTTTCTACTGCATTCCTTTTTGTCACACCTCATCACTTTAGTTTTACCTATATTTATTTTCATGTTAAAATCCCTAGTCAATACTGCCTGCATACCATTCAATACCCTTTCTAAATTCTTTTCGCTTTCTTCCAATATAGCTATATCGTCGGCGAATCTCAGCATATATATTTTCTCTCCCTGTACATTCACACCTACACTATACTCTTCTTTTACTTTGTTTATTGCATCTTCTATATATAGATTAAATAATAACGGTGAAAGTGTACATCCCTGCCGAACTCCCTTCCCTATTTTTGCTACCTCTTCTTCCCCCTCAATTCTAACTAAGGCAGTTTGGTGTTTATATAAATTAAAAATTATTCTCCTATTCTTATAATCTATACCCGTTTCTTTTAAAATTCTAAACATTATGTAGTATTTATTTATTATATAGTATTGGATATTTAAAAAAAAATTTATGCTTGTACGCTTTTGCAATATTAAAGGGTATGTCGCTTTTCGAAAATAGCAAAACAGCGCTGCTGTTCTTCTTCAAAGTGAAGATGTTATTTTCTAACTTGTGCTTTCATTTTTCAAGAAATTCTATGATATATTCTAACCCTCTGCATATTGCTCGATCATCTAAATAATATTTTTATCTTATAAATATTTATCGGCTCAGTGTATGGTAATTTGTCATATAGAATATTGCAAATGTTTTTAACATATGTTTTCATTGTGTAAATCATGTAGTTAGGCGCCATACGTTTATAAATTTGGTCACTCGGTACTATTAATATCGTCAAAATGACTAATCATTAAATTAAATGTCTGCGCCGTTTTTCTTTCCAACCGCATGAAAATTCGAATTGCCATCAGTTGAAAATGAGTAAAGTTTGAGTTCAATCATAATTTCTTTTACCTCTCATTTGACACATGAAAATATATCTCGCGTTGTTTTTAGTATATAAAACTATATTTTTATATTTTGTATCTTGCATTATCTAAGACCATAATATATTATTTTAAAAGATATTCAACGTATAATCAAATTAAACATATTTTTACATAATCGTGGCACATATTATAAATACATTTTCTATTTAGCCCCATTGTGTCGTGTCGTATTTTTTTTTGTATTTCTGAATATAAATCTGAATATATTTTTATTCATTCTGCAATTTTCATTTATTCTCAAAATAACCGAAAATATACACTTAATAGCGAACAATAAACTCTCGGTGTTATAAAAAACTAGATTCCCATTTTATTTTTCTACATTCTAATAAAATAAACTATTACAGCGTAACAGATTTGTATGACCACATATTTTTGGCAGAATAAAAAAGATATTGTGGTGGCATATGGGACACCGATTGACGTCAACGCGTTTGTATCGAAGGTTGTAATAATTTGGAATTTTCGCAATTTTTTTTTTATTAGATTCTTTACGCAACTTGAAACTTGTACTAATAACAGTTTAAAAATGTAAATAAAATAAATCATTGTAACGATGTGGAAAATACGCTGCACAGGTAAATGTTTTAATTATTAATTATTAATTGCTGCAAATCACGTTGTAATTTGATACTAATTAATGTTCAGAAAAAAGCTGGAAATTCCAATCCAATTAATTGATTAATTATAAGGTATTTTGTTATTAATTTTGATTATTGAATAACGTACGATTTGCTATTTATTTATTTCAACGCTCTTCAGTTTTTTTTTTTTTTTGAAAATGTAGTTAAATAAATTATATACATTTTTATAATAATTTCTAATTTAAATAGACCTATAGAGTTGACTAAATGAGATTTTTACGGATCGAGAAATTTTCATCATTACCATTCTGTGATTAGCGTTTTTTATATTTAATAATAATTAATAAAAGTTAATAAAATCCAAAAAAAAATTGTTCCAAATCACGCAACGCTTTAGTGATTCATGTCATGTTACAGCAGATCAATTCTTTAAGGACAATTATATTATATAAAATATAAATATTGATATTTCATGTTTAGGCTCAAAATGGTGGTGCTAATTTGTCAATAAATATTGCCGCTTATAATCCGTCTTCGCTGCATTTTTTTTTTTCAAAAGAAATATATTTAACACGGTTGGTAATTCCAGTTTCTGCTCTCAATATAAATGTGATATCTGCGTTTTAAAATTAAAATCACGCATTGTTAAAATCGAGTCACCCTTTTGTCGATTTAAAAAAATTTCATTGTTTTCTACATCACAATAATGCACAAAACATGCGCGTTCTATTATATTTCTCACCTGATAATATGACAGCTAGTTCTTTGAATTGTTATAAATAGAGTGCCGATTTAAAAATTAATCGTGAACTTTAGTAATAAAATAAAAAAAGCTATTTACGAGAATATTTGCGAAAACTAAATTACAATTTGACTGTAAATCGAAATTTTTCCGAATTAAATTTAAATCACAGTAAATCATATTTAGAATATCATTTTCACGATGTTTTTTATTATTTAAATTTTATATTTCAATTAGCTCTTTATGGCGATTTAAATATTTTTAGTTAATTCAGTAATAGTTGATTAATTGGTCTTGAAAGTTGAATGGTTGGCCTAAAAAAACAATTTTCCATCTGCATTTTATATCTTACGTCTGTTGCCTATTTACAGTTATATGAACATTTTAAGTTGGTCTTGATTTTATTTATATTTTGTTACTATATTTACAACCAAGGTCTATATATTAATAAAATATAATGATTCATTGTGATGTTTTTCTTGTTGAGAACCATATATAATATATTTAAATAATAAAATATAGAAAAAAAAGTGTCTTTTAGCATCCCAAATATTTCAGAAACAAGTTGTATATATACTGTATCCATATTATTATGATATCATATGAATTATGCATTTACAAGTTTAAGTTGATAGACACAATATTTTATGTGGACATTTTAGATTAGTAAATAATAAAACTAACCCGAAATGTTCGGTTGTTGTTTTATCTCTAAGTTAATAGATTTAAGTTTAGGAACAAAAGAGAAATTTAGGAATAATGGAAAATTTATATTTCTAATTGTTTAGTGATTACTCTACATATTTTTTATTGATTAAGGACAGTGAAAAATATGCATTTAATTGAAAGTGTCGGGTTATCCAAAACGAGATTAAAATGTACGCTTTTTAAGGTTCTCTTTGTATTTTTTAAATTTTGTGTCCTAGAAAAATGAAATATATTTTCCGTCTGTAATAATATATTAATATATAATAGCAATTATTTGGTATATGACGCATAAATTTACCTGCACGAATTTTTAACGGACAGGCGGTAAAAATTCAATTTTCTTTGGGAAATTTAATTTTCTCGTCAGGTCAGGTCAGGTAAATTTATCATCATATGATGTATAAATTTACTTGCACGAATTTTTAACGGACAGGCGGTAAAAATTCAATTTTCTTTAGGAAATTTAATTTTCTCGTCAGGTCAGGTCATGTCAATTTATCATAATATGACGCATAAATTTACCTGCACGGATTTTTAAGGGACAGGCGATAAAAATTCAATTTTTTTTACGAAATTTAATTTTTCTCGTCAGGTTGACTATATAAAGATCCAACGCGGTAAAAATTATTAATCTGTTGTATTTCTGTTCAGTACAAAACTAGATGAAGCATCAATTTTTCTTCTTCTTTTTTCAGATGACACTTACATGAAAATGGCTTTAGAAACTATGGAGGAATTAGACTGGTGCTTAGACCAATTAGAAACTATTCAAACCCATCGATCAGTTTCAGATATGGCTTCTCTTAAGGTAAGTTTTGATTACACCCGCTCAATATTACGTTGGTACCATTATACCATACCATATGGTACCACACACATTACTCGCCCAAGCGAATTTATATCAACGAACTCTCGCAGGCTATATGAACCCAAGCCAATTAATAATTTTAATTGGTGCAAAACTTTAGGTGTTCGTTGTAGAAACTATTAATTTGAGACTGGAACATGAACATGATATTTAAGTGTCCTTTGTACTCTCAGGACAAACGAAACTTCCTGTTGTGTTAAAGTAAACTGGAGTTGGAACCGCACACTTTTGTCGTTTGAAAAAAATTCTTAGTTAGATAGAATTTGTTTGCAAAGATTCTATCTAAATGTGTTACTTCATTCAATTGTCCGTTCTTCAATTGAAGATATAAAAATAATATCGTCCAAAATTATACATTAATAATTCCTTATGTATTCATCAATATAAGTTGTCTATAAAGATCGGTTATAATAAACAGCAAGATTGTTTAAACAATATCGCGTTTTCGAATTTCTCATTTAAACTACTTAAACTACACTCTTGGATGGTGAACATGGCCATCCACATAACAAGAATTGTGAGTTATAAATCAATTGAACGACGTTGAACGAGTTATAGAAGAACAAACGAATTAATTTGAATTATATTTTATATAAGCAAACTATATAGGTATATGTTTGGAGTGTAGCACTGTACGGGTGTGAGGCGTGGACTATAGGAAAGGAAGAGAAGCGTAGATTACAAGCATTCGAAATGTGGTGTTATAGGAGGATGATGAGGATTGGTTGGGAAGATAAAGTAACAAATGAAGCTGTACTAGAGTTAGTAGGGGAGAAGAGAAGTATCTGGAGAGTGTTACAGCGTAGGAGAGACAGATTAGTAGGGCATATTCTTAGGCATGGGGGATTATGCAATTGATCATAGAAGGTAGAGTGAAGGGAAAGAGAGGGGTAGGTAGGCCTAGATTGGAGTATGTGAGTCAGATAGTTGAAGACGTTGAGATGAATAGCTATAGGGAGATGAAGGGATTAGCTCAGGATAGATCGGCATGGCGTGCTGTTTCCAACCAATCTTTAGGATTGCGGACTCTTTAACTAAACTATAAGCAAACTATTTGTCATTATATATATTTAAAAAAATATCATGTTGCAGAAATATTTCTTTGCGAAAATAATCATTTCCTACAGTTGTACTTTTTAGTCTCTTGATTGCTAAAAAGCAACAATATATCTTAATTTCTTTGTACTTCTAAAACACATCAAGCGCATCAATTTTAAAATACGTTATTTTCATTTGCTCATTCAATATTTAAAAATGACATGCAGCTAAAAATATTATTACATTCTTCTTTTCTTCGGCAATATATAATAGTGACGAGATGAAACTTTTTAAAATAATTCTATGCATTCCTTAAATTGAATTTTTTATCATGCTAATTATTATAAGAAAACTTCAACAAATTATTAGGCATGGTCTCTACGACAAGTTTTTATGTTAAAAAAAATATCTTTTACAAGAAAAAATTGTAGTAGCAATGGATTTAATGAATGAGTACAATACATCCTTAATTGTCAAACATTGTGGGCCTTTTTATTATAAATATTGCGTGTTTTATTCCAATTCTTATTAGTCAGATTTTTTTTTAATACACTACAGCGTACTTTTCATTGAGGCATCAATTTAAAATATTCTAAAATCGTTTAGAATATCTTAAAATAAGTTAATAATGATAATAATATTAATTATGAGGTGCTGTATTTCAGCTTGCACAATTCAACATAAAATATGCCATTTTTTTGAAAAATCGCACGAAGCCATCCTATACAAAAACAGTTTCTAAAAAAAAATTGTTACACAAAACGCATGTTATATTGCAAAATGGACAGTAAAATTTTTCTTGAGTTTAACTTTTATTTTGTATAAACCCGGACTCTGGAATATATATACTATCTTTTAAACATACGCAATAATTGAATGCGACAAGAGTGATGTTGATCGGCCTTCGTTTTCACTTCTTTGGTGGTAATTTAGTTATGGCCTATTTATATACACTACCTTGCCCAGTTGCGTATGTTACTGTCGTAAGGAATTTAATACCTGATGGTATTCAGGTAGTAGTCTTTTTCAATGAGGTTATAATTAGCAATTCGATTAAATAACCATTTATCTTTAATTCTTCTTCTCACAAAATGCATTACAAATACGCAAGAAGCCCATAAAATCTAAAGCTATAAAAAAGAGTACAAGAAAGAATTGAAATTTTTTGATTTTTTATTTAAATCAAAATGAAATAAACACCTTTAATATAATTTATTGAAATATATTTAATAGTGAAGAGATCTGTAAATTCAGTTAATTTATTAATTAAAATGATATGAATTAATTTTTCTTGCATTTATTTTGTCAGTACAAAGCCAATAATAAAACCAACTAGTAATTCCCTTGGATTATAATATCCTTGGATATTTTATTTCCTTGGATTGCAATATTTTTTCAGGACATTTCTATGATCCATGAATATACTATATTTTTAATATTTTGAAAAAATGCAATCGATCTTAAAAACTGAAATAAAATTGTCATTACCTTTCAAATAATTTCTTATTCCTTATATTACCTTTATTTTTCACTTAAAATTACATTTTGCAATTAAAATTAGATTTCTGGTTCCACCTTTCAATTCATTTAATCATAGAATTTTTGTTTTGTTAATTTGTTTGCTCAAAAACATTTATTTCATAACCGATCATTTGTCAAAGAAAAATAGGTGAACGTGTTTATAATTACGTTCGTAAAATTGCACTGACTTAACGAATTTATTTCGTTTTAAATAACATAAGTACAATTCCATTATATTTTTTGATTTGTTGTATTTTAATATAAGTTGCCCTCGATATTTGAAACAAATAAATAAATTAGACGTGCTTAGAAATAATGCTTTAAATTTTAGGACATACTGTTTTTAAAATATACTTAATTTCGATCTTTACCTTCGAACGAGTAATAATATAATAAATTATTAATGAAATATTATATGGTACCTATATATTATATAATTATATTCGTTAAAAAAAAAATTATGTTCATTAATTCTATTTGTAGACAGCGTTTATCGAAATTCAAATACAAGGTCTCGATTTTAGACATAAAAAATTTAGTTCTAATCTAATTTCGATTATTACCTTTCTCATGGAAATTTTTTGGGTAATAAAAAGTCACGTTTGAAATTTGTTTTACTGTTGTGCTACATTGAATTTTAATAATAGTTCGGTACTATTTATAAGTACTATTTTCGTGCAAATATAATATAGGTAATTGCTTAGGTATCTTTGTGGACACAACAAATACTACCTATTAGCAAAGTAAATTAACAATGAAATATTAAACTAATAGCGTCTGCAATAAGTATTGACGACCACTACATGAATGAAATAAATAATTTTTTATTAACCGGAATCGTTAAAAAGCAATTCGATTTAAAAGCACTAAAATTACATGTAATTTTCCATAAAAGTAGGGAATATCTTTTTAATAGAAGTATATTAACGATTCCTATTAAAAAATATATTACTTATATGTATGTAAAGTGGATTTTTTCTTCCTGCCTTTCAATCTTTTTCAAAAACAATTTAAAAACACTACGAAACTAGTAATATTTTATTATTTCCTATATATATTATATTACATAGAATATTTTTATAATATAATATAGTTTTATAATTTGTACGATTCGTGAGAGAGGTATTTTGTTTAGTTTTTACTTGTGCTGCTGAAGATGGTGGCATAGACTTCGAAATACGCATCTAGCTACTTAATGCTTTATGTTACGGTATTTGGGTAATATTCTACACTATTATTTAACACCGTAGTGATAATTAAAAAATATATTTTATAGATTGCAAATTAAAAACTTTTTGTTCACCTATATGTTGCGCTAATATTTTTTATTCTCGTTCATCCGAATATAAAATGCCCAAAATTTATACGCGAAGTATTCAAATTCCTATGTAGCTAAAACACCTGGATTTTTATTACCACATCTCATCTCAAAAAGGAAATGAATGCAGGATTATCCTAAATTATTCTGAATTCTCTTTGCGACTCGCAGGATTATTTTCAGTCATGTTCTAAAGAGTATAGTCAAATTATTTTTTATGTAGAATGTGTATATTAAATATATTGTTGAAATTTTAATTATTTAGTATAAATAAGAAGCATACAATATTCTAAATACGTTAAATACTGAAAAAAAAAATTGCATTTTAAAAGAAATTTTTTAATTAGTCCAGAAACTAATAGATTTCGAGGATTTTACATTACAGTTTTTCATATAAAATCTTCCCTTAACAGGTGAAAAGTTCCCGTTGTGGATGTTTTATTCATAACTAATTTGAATTCTTTCAAAATTCAACGCTGACTTATATTCATAAACCACCCAAATATAATCAGCTCAATGCTGTATTATCCTGGAGCCTCGAAACAAAAAAGTTTATCTTCAAGGGACGTGTTATATGTTTACATTGAACTATAGAACATGCTATGAAATAAAAATATTATACATTGTCTATTTTGTATATAAGAAATAATCAATATATAATATGAAAATTATGCTATTCTTTATGTAAATATATTTGAAGAGAATATAGCGTCTTTTAATCGGAATTAGTGCTGTCACATAACCCGGTGTACCGGTGCATCGGTCCAACTTTTGTTGGGGACCGGTTACTTTTCCTTATGTGGTACACCGGTACGTACCGGTACGTACCACCGTACCGCTGTGTACCGCCACACCGCTGTGTACTGCCGTACCGATGTGTACTGCCGTACCGGTGTACACTACCGTACCGGTGTGTACCAACGCACCGCTATGTACTACCGTACCGGTATGTACTACCGTACCGGTGTGTACTACCGTGCCGCTGTGTACCACCACACCGCTGTGTACTACCGTACCGCTATGTACTGCCGTACCGGTGTGTACCGCCGTACCGGTGTGTACCACAACGCGCTAATGCAGCGGTGCGCACTGCGCACCGGTACAGCAGTTTAGAAAAAATGGGCCGTTTCGAAATACCAGTACAAATTTTGAAAGTACTAGAAATGAAGCAACGCCTAAACCTAAATTTTAATACTATGAAACAAAAACAGATTGGTCATCAAAAGACATTTATCAATTATAAATTAGAAATATCATTTATTCATTTATTACATCAATTATTAACATCATTTATTTTTTTATGTCAATTATCCACAAAAATATAATAAACTGCTAATAAGTGAGCACATAGATTCCACAGTTGCTTTAGCTTTCTGAGGAGGGTGAATTCATTCTATTCGTTCCATTCCATTATTTACTTTTTCTTTACCCGCGCTCTTTCGCGTTTTTCGTTAAGTATATAGGAGACTACTATCAGATACTAGGGAAAACCGGTACGTATGGTACGGACCGTGCTATACGTACCGGTCCGCACCATGCGTACCGATGCACCGGTCCGTACCGTACGTATCAATGCACCGGTTCGTACCATACCGGTGCATCAACGCATTCGGTGCACCGGTTTATTTTTACGTACCGGTCCGTACCATACGTACCGGTACGTATGGTACGGACCAGTGCACCGGTAAGCGGTGCACCAGTGCAATGGACTGTACCGGGTTACCGATTGATGAGAGGAAATTTGCCAGCACTAATCGGATTGAATATGCCTTCTTTAGATTTGTGTATAAATTATGAATCTTCGCTCATTGTTCAACACGTCATAAAAAGTTCTAATAGTGCTCCTATAAAAAATAGTATCCAATTTTACATCATTATCTACATTTTTAATAAATTTCTCGCGATATTTTCCCTCTACTTCATTTAATAAAATGTATCTGCATTCTATATATGTATACTTAAATTTTCTACTTTGAAATCGTGGCGGACGAATTTCGAGGATTTATATTTTCCTCGTAATTGAACAGTTTCTAGCTTCCTGTCGGCTTCGGAATTAGTCAATTAACTGAAAATTCTGAAAAGTTCCTCATTTGGATGAAAATTAAATCTGCTCAATACTTCGATGTGTTTTTGTGTCAATTAGTAGACACGGTGACAAGTGTCAACGTTTCAAAGAGACATTCGGTCAAAATTGCGGACAACAAATTATATTATAACTTAATTCTCGAATCCTCTAATTCGATGCTTCATCCCACGTGAAATTTATATTATAACATTAATACTTGAAATATATATCAAAATATTGATATCTAACTAGTTGATAAAATTATAATCTTAAATATATAATTTTGCAACTAAAGTTGCTTCGTGTCCACGTCATAATTTTTTTTTCTGGCTACTTGGTAAAATAATTTTAAAATATCTTACTTGAGTTTTCTTTATAAAAAAATGTTGAATTTGATTTTAGATTTTAGCTACATTCATTAAAACGTTTTTGTCGATATGCCTACTTGCAAATTTTCAAAAATAATATTTATATCTTGCAAAACGTGCACTACAAATTACACATTCAAAATTGTTGATGGTTGAGCTAGAATTAACAAATTCCACTTATGATTTTTTTTTTCCTTCAAACTGTAACCAACATTCTTCTTCAGATTTAAACTTTGTTTTCTTTTGTAAATCCCCCGTTTACAAAATAATTACCACTAAAATTTCAATAAGTAATATAACAGGTATTTCATCAATTTGGTATTCGTATTTTAAAAATATGTCACTCTGAAGAATATTATGTTTTCGTTATTAACTACATTATTAACTACAAAGTGAATTTGTTCCTGGAAAAGAATGATTAGAAAGAATGTTTTGTCGCTGATACCTATAAAAGTATTTAGGAACGAAGATATTCTATTAATATAGTTTATTTCGCAAATAAATGTAAGAACGGTTAAATACAGAAATTTAAATATATTCCACTATAACAACCAATATTGATTATAATTATTATCTTAATTATTAATTATAAACTTTGCACGCATACAACGTAACAAGACTTTTTTTTTAAATTCACTCTACTTGTATTTTTAATACACTTCAAGCGTCATATATTCAAGACTATATATTAAACAAATAAATTAAAATTAACTTCGCCAAGTATAACTCGAAAGTCGCTCATTACGCGTCTTGTAAAATCATATTTTATTTTCATATACAAAACTTGTTTACGATATCGTCGTTTTTTGGCTTGTTTGAACGCACAATTCCACTTAGTTTAATTGTCCGCTTTGTACAAAATTAAAATGTTCGAAACAAAGTTATTTCTGAGATATGTCGAGTAGATATGGCAGTGTATTTTAATTCAGAACTGGTTTATTTGCATTAGCAAAAACTGTATATAATCTTTCATTCCTCATTCTTGAATTTTTAACATGAATGGATAGCGAAATATCGATAAATGAAGTGCTTAGACCATTATTTCTCAACTTCTTTTGTATTTGCACCGAATTTTTCGATATGAATTAAAACTTTTACCGAGTTCATGGCAAAGCATATATCTACTTGTACTTAATATCTGCAACTTTCTTAAGAAAATCGGAATTACCGTCGCTTATATCTGATCTTGATCCAGTTCAATATTTTTTTTTTAAATCACTAGCAAGTTGGGCTAAAAAATATTTTAAAATATGCACATCATAACTTCAAGCTATTTTCTAATGCCAAAAAAAAGGTTTTTTTAATTTGGTTTATTATAAATACTTAATTAAATTTATTGTACGCATTTTTCATGTCGTAAAATACACTGCGTTACGAATTTCTAATTATCATTTTCGCGACTTTTTATGCCGTTCGTTTTTGGATTTACACATATTTTATTTTCGCAAAGTATTTTGCGATTTTTTGTCTCTTTAGATTTTTCCTTTTATTTCGCAAGTTCTGTTGTGGATAGCACTCACAAATCCGAGAATCATTAGCTTCGATTTTTTAATATTAAATTTTACAATTTAAGTTGGGACTTACAGCTCATTTTTTTTAAATTAGCTAAGAATTTTGGTAGTCGTCTGCGCATAGGGTTGCGCTTATCGGGGTTATACAGTACCAGTGGTGCCAGACAACAAAAAATACTCTAGGTCTAAGAATTTAAATTTGTCACTATTTTATAGCTATCGTACAAATTAATTATGACATAAATATGATACTATGATAAGTATTTATCAACATTTCTTATATTCTAGTATAACTTTCGTATTAATTTCAAAGAATTCATTCTAATTGCATAAAATGGTTGTTATAACTGTGCGTGGTGATTTGTCAACATTGCATTTCTTAGGACGCACACCTTCTGCACTAGACACACCTACTTATTCTTTGGAGAAGACAGAAGCGTAGCGTGTTTTCGTAGAATTATATTTATTGAAATAAAAGTTATATTTTTGTATTTGATATTATATGATATATGATATTTTAGACCGAAATTCATACCGTCTATGCGAAATTTATTGAATGACCCGACATTCCGAATCTCTCTTCTTCGTGCTATATAGTTATACCTGCGTCATCAGGAGAGATATAATATTATACCTATATCATATATCGGTCATGAACACATTCGCTCATATACTAGCGAATATATATGTGGAAAATATTACGTTTATTAATCACAAGTTGGCTTGCGAAAAAGCGTGCATGGACGTCACCATTTGCGAACTTATACAGGGTGAAATTTTGCAAAATAATTTATTAAACAACAACTGAATTCGATAGGATAATCAATCTTTATCACTGGTATTGTTTTGTTGCTGGTATAAAAAAAATTTTCGACAAACAGTTTATCCTTAAAGTTCACAATAGTATCCTGCAACATCTCGTCAAATATTATAAGATTAGGGGAAAAATCGTCCAGATAATTATATGAAATTGTCTATAATTAGACGCTCTGAAGATATATTACCAATGCGTAGGTGGAGATATGAAAAGCAATTACACTGAATAGCGAAAGAGAAAGAATCAAAAACCGATCCCATTTACTTCACTAACATTTTTTTCACAGTTGCTTTCAAATACATTTTTGCATTAAATTTTAATACTCGCCTTATATATATATATATATCCCTTTATTATATGTTCTGCGAAACGCAAATAATTAAATTGGTAAAATATGTATATATAATAGAAAAAAAAAATTATATGAAGCACTCCTGGTAGCATTCAGGTTATAGTCCTTAAAAAATAATGAATAATTATTTTTCATTATCCATATTAGTTACTCTGCTTTTGAGACTCATCCAGTATTTTGTATTAATCTATCATAAATCAACATCTGCACTCTATGCGGTGTAACATTGTCATTGCAAATATAATTATTGTCCCTAATGACAAGTTATTGCCATTATATAATTGATAATCCTCAGGAATTACGCGCAGGTCAAATCCCTATCACGTTAAACTATATACGTAATATATAGACAGCTCTGGCATTAATTATTACGTTGTCTTATCAATTGTCATTATATATTATACGAGTTATTGATTACATGACATTTATGCAAATATTTTCATCGGGATTTCGGATTGTGGAGCTTATTTCGAATTTGCGTCATTTCGTTATTGTACACATGAATTATTAGTCTACTATCACATGCATCGAAGATATTGTTAAAGATTATTTATAGGAGATTAGAAAATAAAGTAGAGGAAAGGCTAGGAGAAGATCAGTTTGGTTTTAGGAAAAACAGAGGGACGAGGGAGGCGATTTTAGCACTAAGAACAGTAGTAGAAAAAAGAATGAGGGTAGGAAAGGTAACTTGCATAGCTTTTGTAGATTTATAAAAGGCATTTGATAATGTAGATTGGGACATAATGTTTAGAATTTTAAAAGAAACGGGTATAGATTATAAGGATAGGAGAATAATTTTTAATTTATATAAACACCAAACTGCCTTAGTTAGAATTGAGGGGGAAGAAGAGGTAGCAAAAATAGGGAAGGGAGTTCGGCAGGGATGTACACTTTCACCGTTATTATTTAATCTATATATAGAAGATGCAATAAACAAAGTAAAAGAAGAGTATAGTGTAGGTGTGAATGTACAGGGAGAGAAAAAATATATGTTGAGATTCGCCGACGATATAGCTATATTGGAAGAAAGCGAAAAGAATTTAGAAAGGGTATTGAATGGTATGCAGGCAGTATTGACTAGGGATTTTAACATGAAAATAAATATAGGTAAAACTAAAGTGATGAAGTGTGACAAAAAGGAATGCAGTAGAAAAATGAGGATCACAATAGGAGATAATAGAATCGAAGAAGTGTCAGATTTTTGTTATTTAGGCAGTAGAATCACAAAAGATAATCGAAGCAAGGTAGATATAAAGTGTAGGATAGCACAGGGTAGGAAGGCATTCGTAGAAAAGGAACAGATTTTAAGATCAAATATTGACTTGGGTATTAGAAAAAGATTACTGAAGGTATATGTTTGGAGTGTAGCACTGTACGGGTGTGAGGCGTGGACTATAGGAAAGGAAGAGAAGCGTAGATTACAAGCATTCGAAATGTGGTGTTATAGGAGGATGATGAGGATTGGTTGGGAAGATAAAGTAACAAATGAAGCTGTACTAGAGTTAGTAGGGGAGAAGAGAAGTATCTGGAGAGTGTTACAGCGTAGGAGAGACAGATTAGTAGGGCATATTCTTAGGCATGGGGGGGATTATGCAATTGATCATAGAAGGTAGAGTGGAGGGAAAGAGAGGGGTAGGTAGGCCTAGATTGGAGTATGTGAGTCAGATAGTTGAAGACGTTGAAATGAATAGCTATAGGGAGATGAAGGGATTAGCTCAGGATAGATCGGCATGGCGTGCTGTTTCCAACCAATCTTTAGGATTGCAGACTCTTTAACTAACACATGAATCACAATTGCATAAAAGTAATAGTATCGATTATTTTATATCATTGCAAAATTCTAAAATTGTGGTATCCTTTAACCATTGTATATATTGGTCAATAATATCATAAAATGATAATAAGGAAACCGTTTTTTTTTTAATTTTCTAATTCTACGTACGACATTGATATTTTATTCAAAGAAAACTATTTTAAAATTTTCTATTTACTAGATATTTTGTCTAGTATGCACATATTCCAAAGCGACCATATTAATTCATCTATTAACAAGTCAAGCAATAAGTGTTGACTATCTTGTCTGCAAGGAGCAAGAATAATATATACATATATACATTGAGGGTGTTAAATTAAAAAAAAATTAAATAGTTCTATGGCTAAATCTTTGGATAGTTGTATGAAATTTGCAACTATATGATGAAATTTTCACAGACTCATCAAATTATGAAAGTATTAAAATCGACTGGGTCTAATCATTATTTTTATTAAGAATATATTTCTAGAACTATAGATATACAGATTTTTTGCATTTTTTAATATGTCTGTGTTAGATTATATACAAATGCACAATTTATTATAATCTATGAAAAATTCTAGTATAGATATATTTAAAATATTTAAGTCGCAGATGAATTAACATCGCAATTTTTTCTAAATATGTGCAACATTAATACATGCACTCCTCATTAGCGAAAATTTATAAACCAACGCAATTTGAATAGAACTCTTAGCTCAGTTTCACAAGTTTTTTTCGCGCGTGATTTAATTTACCAAAAAGCATCTGTTCGATGACCTTTCAAATATCTCACCCTGTAGAAAGATTTGCACATTCTATAATATATTGAAAACAATTTATTTTATCGAAACGTTACTATAAATATCTAAAACAGTATTACCAATCAGTAATTACATATTGATTATCAAATAAGACTAATTGAATACGACTAAATATAGTAGCTATACACATTAAATGAATAATCGACTTAATTAGGAGGTAGTCTAAAATAAGATTGGGTATTTTAAACTAGTCAAACTAGTATACAAGAATTTTTCTATTAATACAAAGAAATTGGGTCAAAGTTGATTGAATTTCAATCATTCATTTTCCACCATAGATTTATCGATGTAAATGAACATTACGTAATTAATATAAATTAATGTGTCAAAGCCCACCGCAACTAATTATATGTAATCAACGTGGTCACTATAACCAGAAACATCTAATTAGTTCTTTAATTGTCCGTATCTTTCCTATGAATTCGATTATTTGAAGAATTACCACCTCACGAGAGATTTTTGTTAGTCATAAAAATATGTAGCGAAGCATACAAGTTGCATGATACAACGATATGAGCTTTCTTGTTATTTGCATTATTAGTCACATTATTTAGCAATTTTCCAGATTTTCACTTGTACATTTTGTACGTCGTTGTAATAATATTTAAAATTTCGCAATATTGCTTGTGCATAAAATTTTATTAGTCTATAAAATATATAATTGAAATCATATGGAAGAAAATAATTACCTAATAGTAGACACTACAAATTATTTTTTATATGGTATTATGGATTAAATTCCATAAATTTTAATAAAGCTGTATGTTGAGATATTTGACCTTTGCATAGTTTATGATTCTATACAATTAAAGTAAACAACATAATAAAGCGTACGATTCCAACATTAAATAATATAATACCTACGTATTTATAATTAACAAAATGTCAATATATTTTAACTTTGCAGGAATAATTACGACTTTATTGATGCCCAAAAATTTACATAGTTCAAAATAAAATGCTGTTAAGATTTGAGTTTATTTATTGCAATTATTTATGTTAATTATCGACACAATTTTTGACCGTGATTTGGCTACGGTGAACTAAAATTTTCTCCAAATTTTGATAATTAATTTTCCAATTGACTAATCCATTGATTTTTTCCATAAAAATTGCCACTAGAAGCTGTTTTGATTATGCGAACATTAAAAATATAATATCGATTTTCCTAACAAGACGTTTCCTTGCATTATTTAACGAAACCAAAAACGATATTAAAATCAACTTGTTTATATTTGCCAATATTTCAAATTAAACCACTAGCAATAAATGTAGTGGCATAATTTTTTTATGGTCATATATCTAAATTATGACATGTGCATTCTATTATAATTTAGTGTTAATTATTGAAAATACTGAATTTACATCATATACGTCAATGAAAAATAGTGTCACAACGAGAATTGAAGACTAGAACGAAAAATTAAATCAAATAAAATTGTTGAATTTCGTAGCGTCTTCGGTGACACTCCTTATATATACTTTTTTAATAATTAGCATGCGTTTTATTGTTAGCATCCTTAACTTTCTGCCATTATCTAACGAATCGGCTGTCATGGGTTCGAATCTCGCTGTCAATGAATAAGGTAGCCTCCAAATTAAGAAATTTCGAGTTTTTGTTGTTTTATTGACTTTTATTCGAAGGGTGATGAAGAACTTACAGATATTTGTTTCTGAATTAATTGTTCAAATACTAGCCCATTTTTACAATATGTAATAATTTATTTATCATAATGGGTTATTATGGTTTTATCAAGTTTTGTGTATTAAGTTTTTAGTTTTTATGCGAAATTTTTACATGATACTTTTTCATAAGAAAAATGTATTTTTAATTTGAAGTGCAATAAAAACTGGCATAATAAAAATTAATGAATTTTAACTTTTTAACTGGATGATATCATCGCCACTATAACTACAAAAAGCAATAATTCTTCATTGTACAAGGAAAATGGTAATTCATATTCTATAATTAAAAATAATCCAATTAAAAATTGGATTATTACAGAAATAAAAATAGTCAAATTTATAATTTATTATATTGCTGGTGATCATTTTAGAAATTTAGAAATTTCAGAATTTTTCTAGAAATTTCATTGACTGGCATATTTTGTTTTTTTAACATCTTTATTAAAATTTATGTAATATCTTATATAACAAAATTTTGATCAACGTCATCATCTCTTCAAGCTAATCCCTGGTGGAATAAAATTCTTTTATTCTAACCTTCGCACGTTGATCTTTGTAAAATCACCTAAATACAAATTCAGATACAATTCCATCACTTCCCATGCATTTTTATTTTATTATGTACTTGTTCGAGAATTTATTTATATAAAATATAAATTTTCTAAAAAAATACTTCAAAATCACCTAAATAAAACATGAAAATTATATTATGTAAAATAATATGATGTATTAAAAAATATGTCTTCATATGTCTTCAGTTCCTTTCAATTTTATTTGCATTTGTCAGCATTATTTGTATAATTCAACAAATATTGAAATAATGTAACCAAATAAATTTTAATAATCAAATTATCGTGGAAAATTAAATAAAATTAATAGGTTCTACGTAATTAATTAGGTTTTAAAAAAATTTACACTTAACAATCTCTTTACCTGCTTATATACATACACACACGCAAATTTTAAAACTTGTAAAATATTTTATTTACATTCTAATTGGGTAAATCGGAAAAACCGAAAAAAAGATATTTGTTTTTTTATTTAAATTATTTCGAAATGCCCATCTAGCTACTTAATGCTTTAAGTTACGGTATTTGGGTGATATTCTATACTATAATTTTTTAATGCTTCAATATTTGTAATTATCTACACGCTTTTTCATAAAAAATTTTTGATCACTAAAACAACATATTAACTTTTTCCCTATAATTTGCTTCTATATAAAAAGTGCAACGTTTTTATTCGATTTTCTGCATATATACAATTATTTTGCGATTTAACCAAAGTGCTTATGTCATGACGCGTTTTAGTCTAAATTGCATTTTATCGGTGGTTCGCTTAACCAAATATCATATACTTTGCCACAAATGCATTTATCAACACGCTGCGAAAAATATTTTAACTAATATCTTTCGCCACTTGAATTTGAAAGAACCATTGCAAATATACCAACAAATTATCTTATTTTGAACATGCCAAGATATTTTTGGAAAAACTAACCATGCGCGATATTATTAATAAACCGCAATTTGTAAATATTTTAAGCTTGTTAGATCTTCTAATAAATTCACACTGCCAACATCTAAATAAGTAACGTGAACCATATCCATACAAATATTTTGTAAATGTGTATTTTATTATATAAGAAAATGTGCGAATTTTGTATATGAAAAACATGTTAAAAGCAATATGAAATTGTTAGTTTCGACCCAAAGTTGAATTGTTTTTCCCACAGCGGAATGTACGTAATTCCCAATCCCGATTAGAGTCCTGTTTATAGCAATCGTTGGAAAACTTATTCGCTTCTGCCCATATTTATTCTTGTTTGGTACAATTGGAGCTGCGTGGTTCGCCCAGCCCAATTCCCAAAAGCACTAATTCATCTCCGTTCAGTCTGCCAATTTCTGCTGCGATCCGGTTAATTGGAAATCATTTTCATTTCCACTTACTACTCTCAAATCATGCACGCTTCGCTAAAACCAAATTGTTCCAATTTGAGTTATTTGTAAATATAACGGAATAACGATTTTCTTTTTTCGAAAACTCCTGTAAATTGTAAGGTTGGGCTCTTTTACTTACCCGGAGCGTTTTATTATGTAGATTTTTCGGAGAAGCAAAATAATTGGACATTTTATTGAATCGTTACATATTTCACGATTGTTTAAAATTAGACTTAGGTAATTGTTTTTTCTACGAAAAAAATGCAAAATTCAAGTTTTTTTGTTTAGAAAACAATTAATATAGTAATGCCAATGACTATTTTTAAAGATGAACTCAAATGTGATTTAACATTTCATTAATTTGTTTGGAAAGTTCCAAATTTAGTTGAATTATTCGTCATATCTTAGCCAAATTATGAAACTGATTATTTTTTGTATTCACTTGGAAATAAATCACATTTGTCTTCCAAACAATTAATAAATTTATTTGAATTTATTCAAAATTATGGCCCCAGTTATCATAATTTTGCAATTAAAATTCTACAACTACAACAAAAAAGTATCCTCATTTTTCGCACAGTTAAATTGACCCAAATAATTAAAATGAAGCAGTTGAATTGTAATCAGTTCCACGAATTTTTTGGGACAATAAATATTTGTTTTTTATAAATTTTAAACAATTTCAAGAAAGTTTTTAACCAAACGTAAGTTAATAAATTCAACAATATTAAATACGGTAGTCAAAAATTATTCAGTGGCGCTGCTGGGCAGATTTTTGATATAATTACAGATAATTAATTTTGAATTGTAACTTAAGCAAAGATTTCAGCAGAAAATTTTTTTTCGTATTTAATTTGTATCTACATTCGCTGTAAAAAAAATCGTAAGTAATGTGAAATATTACTCGTCTAGTTAAATTATTTAAAATATAAAATGAACTAAATACGGTTTTTGTTTAATTAATTAACATTCGCTATAAAATAATACACAACATGATATTTTATTAAACAGGAATTTTTCTTGTAAAAGAGAATAACAACGATTTATGAACCTTCACTGCTTGTAGCGACGTTCAATATTTTAAAAGCAATTTTATATTACTAATAATTTAATATATACAAGTCTACACAAATACTTTTATGCGTAACAATTTTTTAACTTGTAATACACCATTTAAATTTTTCACTACACCACTGATATAAACAATAAATCATTTACATCGCTGTGCATACAATTCTGTTCTTGTATAAATGGATATACATAATGGGTCTTAATTTGTTTATTAACATTTTCAATATTTGCTCAAAACCGTGCGTTGGGGAAATTTTTTGTAAATTAATCTAAAACAATCAGCTGTTATCACGAAAGATACCTCATTTTTAGAAAAACGTAAACTTAGCTGTAAATCAAGTTGTGGCTGTATCAGAAAAAGTTTCTTTTAAATTTTTGTTAACATTTCTTTAGCTGTAAAGTTTTTGTTTTATTACTAAAGTTAGCCATGCATTCCTATTATACCATTAATTTGATGGTGATGCAAAAATGGTTTCTTTTCATCATTCCATTTCTGATTAATTTAAATAAAAGCTTTTTTTAGTTAAAATTATTATTTCTTGTAGTCCTCAATACTACGGTTTAATTCTCCTAGTCCCATTCTCTAAGTTACTTTTTTAGTCATCCTCTTTTATTACCTACTTTTAGCAAATAATCAAACCTCTTTATTTTATTGACCTTTAGTTGCATTGTAATTCTAAAAATCCAAGCTCTACGTAGTAATGTTTATTATTTTTCCAATTTATTTCGATTCTTATTCTTAGTCTACGGATTGCATTCCAATATATTTGAAACAATTGAATTTACGAGCTTCTATATCTCATTCCACAAATTCCATTACATTTCTTTCTAGTCCAACATCGCTCGGGTCTATGCATTTAGCACCTGCCTTTAATAATTAATTTAAGCAAGGCCCCGACAATCCGAAGCATTAGAAGGTGTGCGCTCCAATGACGTCAGCAAATTCACAACACAACATTCACTTCAGACACGTACTTTAGCATATCTGAAGAACTAGATTTGAGAAATTCTGACTTTCAATGGGAACATAAAATTAAATTTGCAACTATTTATGTGTGTTTAAATCTTTTTCACTTAATGTTTTGTAAATTTACACTACGTTTCTTTCTTAAACTCTTCAGGAAGGATTGACCCCAATGACCCTAAAGGATTACGTGCTGTCATTGATTTAAAAAAACATATTTAGCCTTATTTTTTAGTTTGTAAAAAGACCACCACTATTACGGCGCGTATAATAAAAGAACAGGTCTTTATATTAATATCAATAAAAATTTTATCCATTACTGCTCTGCCTTTTTTGTACTTCCTTCTGATATAATCTACTTTATTTCGTATTGTACGAAAATAGACAATTCCTTCTAAATATATTCCACATTATTTTATATATACACGTACACCACTATATTTGTTTAAGGCTATAATTTATTATTAGGTTTATTGACGATTAATCTAAAACCAATATCATGAACGATTTATTTGTGTTTTGTTACTTATATATACGTAAAAGGATCTGCATTGTCTGATAGATTAGCTCATTCAAGGAAAATATTGTCAGGCATTGATTTCCTTTGAAATTAAGGGTTAAACTTGTGATTCAGCGTAATTTTTTATATACAAAGAGAAGGGTTTTTATGTGTATAAAATGATATTTCCTATACCAAGTGGACATAATTTTTATACATATAAAATATTAGTACAAAACTTTATACGAAAACACCTAAACTTAATAGTAAAATTTTTGATACTGAAAAATCGAATATTAATGATTTTATTAATATATTAAATTTCCTTCAATTAAATTTACTTATGAAATCGAAAATAATAATCAGTTACCTTTCTTAGATATTTTAGTCATTAGAAATAATAATGTATTAGAATTTGATATATATTAAATATATATCAAATTTCGGCTTAATATCCGAAATATAGCAGTACAAAATGGCTATTTTTATAAAATTATAAATAACATATTAAGAAAATTTAAAAAAAGAACAAGAGATATCAGAAATATTAGTAGTTTAGAACAAAACAATAATTCAACTCCAAAATTTGTTAAATTACAATTTGATATATAAAGTAACTTATAATAGTTCTAATAGTCTTGCTAATTTTCTAGGAAATCCCAAAGATTTGATTCATTTCAATAAAAAAATCGATTATTTATGAAATATTTTGTTGTAGTTGTCCTAAAGTATATATAGAAGACAAACACGTAGACTCATTGAAACTAGATTTAAGGAGCATTTAGCTCATTTCAGATTAAATAGAAAAAATAAAAGTGCTGTCGCCGAGCATATTTTCGACTAACTCAGGTCATCCTATTCAAATTTGTTCACTTAAATGACTTAAAAGTGTTTTGAATTATTCCGAGTTAAATGCTTATGAAAGTATATACATAAATATGCATAAATCTAAATTAAATTTAATGAATTTAGATTCAGGCCCAATTTCATCTTGTCTATTTAATTTATTTATGTGAAAATAACGTAGCCTTGAAATAAATCTATAATAATTTGTAAGCCAAATTTTTATCAGTCAAATTAATTCTTACAAAATATTACTGCGCCTAAAATCTTTTGGCAAACAATATTATTCGAATTCTCTTAAAATATTATGCAACTTACTTATAAATTCATTCAGTTTTAGAAAATTATTAATAATTTCAGGGGTACTGGCAATATTTTCCTGATGGCCCAGATAATATTAATAAATTTCAAGGAGCCAATAACTTAATTATGACGAAAAACGTTTTCACAATTTTATATTCAGGCAGTAACAATTTCCATCATCAACTATAACGTCTACGTTGGGAATTTAAGAATAATTTTAATTCACAGCCTACAATAGTCATTTTAAAAGATTTTAACTTTGATTAGTCCTTGTTAATAAATTAATAATTGAAAATATATTGCAAAAATATGATTTTCT
The DNA here is from genome assembly GCA_947310635.1 of Leptodirus hochenwartii. Classification (NCBI taxonomy): domain Eukaryota; kingdom Metazoa; phylum Arthropoda; class Insecta; order Coleoptera; family Leiodidae; genus Leptodirus; species Leptodirus hochenwartii. The sequence goes on along the minus strand of OX371176.1, from coordinate 6,045,796 downwards.
GTTATATTTTGCTCTATGACCTAATTTGATCTAATTTAAATTGATCTAATTTATTATAGATAACAATGAAACATGTAAATATTTATTTCACGGTCATGTAGAAAATGTCTGCAACATATTCCCACATACTGACCTATATCACACAATTGCGGCTATATACAACGATAAACTGGTAATATCGAAAATATTTACAAACCTATTTCTAAAATAGATTGACGGCTTCTATAGAATTGGATGAATATTTCATGATTCCACTATTAATAGCACTTTATATCTGGGTCTAGGTGAAGTAGACAATATAATTGTAATGGCCCATCACATTAGCGATGGCAAACTGTAGGTCACTTTGAGGACCTAGTTCGTAGTTCATTTCAATGTACCGTTCACGAACTATAGGTCGTGAACTACTACATCTTTTAATAATGAACTAGTTCACGACCTATATGAAATACATGCACATACTGAAAATAATCTCTTTTTTTCTCAATATAAAAATATTAAATGGTAAATAATAAATAAATTGAAATATTACAATACTTATTTTGAATTAGGAATGAGGAAGAAAAGACAACAATTTTTATAATTTATACAAAACATATATATAAGGAAATATAATCTTCTCTGGGTACTCACAATTATTTATATGAAGTTCTAAAATACTTATTGGTAGTTACTGACGAAAATGTTTACTACTTTACTAACACTTGAAAATTAAATGTACCAACTATAATAAAATGAACAAGATAGAATCGTTTTGTTTGGCGTTATAATTTATATTTTCTATTCCGAATCTTCTCTGTTCAAACTTCAAAGCTTTAATTTGATATTAAGTGATTGCATTGCACTCAGTCTATTGGAATGGAAAGCTTTCTAACACAGACACAATTACAACTGGGGTACCTCAAGGATCTATTATTGGGCCAGCATTATTTGTAATCTACATCAATGACCTTCTGTACAACGTAAATACCATAGCGGCCAGTCTATACGCAGATAATTCCTCTTTTATAACGGGAAGTGACGATGCCAAAACAGAGGTGATAGAACAATGTGAAATTTGGTTTAGCAGCAACAAGTTATTACTGAATGTTGACAAAAGTCAAAATATGACCTTCGCAACAAAAATACGAAGAGATGAGTCAGTAAAATTCCTAGGGTTGCATGTGGACCCAAAAATAACATGGTATGAACATATTGATAAGCTATGTAAATCACTTTGCTCCGCTATATATTGCATTAGAAGAATAAAAAAAATTAGTACTCCCAAATGTGCTAAAAATGTATATTTTAGCAATTTTCACAGTCGCATGTCGTATGGAATTGCAGTCTGGGGAAATTCGACGGACTCGGAACGAGTCTTCAAACTTCAAAAACGAGTGCTTCGCATACTTTGTTATATGGAATGAAGAGACTCATGCAGAAGCATGAATTTAAAGAAGAGGGTACACTTACGATGTACAGCATGCATATACTAGCTTGTTTATGCCATGTACATAACAACAAAGATGTTTTCGCAAGAAACGAAGAACAACACTATTACAATACCAGAAATGCTAAAGATATTGTGGTACCTCTTCATAGACTTTCACAATGTCAAGAACGGTCAAGATACTGGAGTATGAAAATGTATAACTTTCTTCCAAACCAACTCAAAATTATAAATAAGGACAATTTCAGAAGAAACTTGAAAGAAATTCTACTATATGAAGAACTTTACGAGAAGGACCGATTTTTAATATTAATTTTAATATGTATATGAAAGTTGCTAAGTAATTATGTATGTATAAAATGTATCGTACATCTTATTATGTGACTATTATTGACAATTTGTAGAAATTTTAACAATAAATGTATTCTATTCTATGAAATAGAAGAACTATAAGAATTAGATGTTTATTTATGCATTATTGAAAAAAATTGCTATGGCATAACATATTTAAGAACATATTTAATCTTGCGAATATATTAATTATATTATTCCAAATGATACCAACATATAAATTGTGACTCAGCTCGACAATGCTGCTGTTGCAATATCGCATCGAGTTTCCTATTTCGTTCCGTTCACCAGCACACTTTATCACTAAACAAATGTTAGTACTGTATATGTAATGTATACTGCACTGCATCGTTTACGAGTCGTTGTGATTCATGAACGGTTTAGTACACGACGGGTTCAGGACCTAGTACAAGTACATCAATACGTACACCGTGCACCATGTAGTTCATAGTTCACGAACTAGGTCATAGTGACCTATAGATCGTTGTAAAACATCGTCACAGTACGCCCGTCATTAGATTGAACCGTTCATAGTGAACGATTCGCGAGTGAACTACACATAGCTACATCACATCCTCCGCTGTGTAGTCAATAAAAATGCGATACGATATGTCATTAATATTTCCAAAACTTCGAGTTAACAAAATATTCACTCTTTGTCAAAAATCGTTCTTAAAATACATACATGTATTTTCTAATAATCACAAATTTCTAGGGAAATTAAAATAAAAATTCTTCGTGTTTTCTAAAGATGAGCTAGTGTGTTTTACGCTGACGTCTTTCTTTAAGTTTCCTCCTTGGATAATCCCCGTACTGTCGACTTAAAAAGGATTTGCTGTATTTGTAGCAAACTAACAATGAACGTGTGCAAATAATAGGACCGTTCATATCGTGTGATCAAAAAATATATACGAATTAGATTATATATAATATAATATTATAGTAACAAACCAGTTACATATGAATGGACAAACAATTTATTTCATTAAGGCAAATCTAGAGTTTTTTTTTATGGGTTACGATACATCATTGGGGATATATTTTCATAAATGTAAACGGGATTTTTTTGAAAATTCCTACAATTTTAATACAATCGATTGTTTGTGGTTTTATTTATTCTAGATTTGTAGAAATTCTTTCTTTTTTATTGTTGTAAATAGAGACCGGATTATAGGCACTGAAAAAATGCCAAAATAGGCGGCAAATAGGCACTAAAAAACTTTTAAAAGGGCGCTAAAAAAGGCATTCATTATTTTCATAAAAACTCAAAAAAGGCATGAAAAACACAGTAAAACAACATTTTTCCTTTTTTGGATCTTAGTTTCATCTGAACTGCTATTTTTAGGCATTTTGAATTTATTTTCGAATGTATTCGTGCGCTAACTAAACACAGACTGAAGAAATGAAGAGTGAATTATTTATTTTAAATAACAGTTGTTACAAAATAACCACTGTTGGTACTTAGGAGTACATTAAGAAGGATTAGGGATTTTTCCATTGGTAATGTAGTAAGGACACAAACAATTTAGAAAGTTTTTATCAACGAAGAAAATAAATTATGAAAAAAAGGCGCGAATGCATAAAAAATGTCGAAATAGGCAAAATAGGCGCTAAACTGAAAAATAGGCAAAATTTTATCAAAATTGTCGAAATAGGCAAAAAAGGGCAATTTAAGGCATTTTGCCTAAAATCCGGTCTCTAGTTGTAAATATGCCGTGGATATATAAAATTAAAAATTAAATACAATTAAATTTATTGTTATTCCTCTTGAGTCCTATAATTAACTTGACCGTATTTTTGTAGATATGCGCATAATGAAATGGAAAATAGGAAAATTCCAACAGTAAACAAATAATGTCGAGCCTCTATATAAAAAATACCAGTACATTAACGAAATGACGAACATTAAACAACATGGAATAAGACAATCACATTTTTATATGGTAAATTAAATTAGCGTTCATAAATGGTACTAACTTTTATGTAAAATCAATTATTGCAAATTTGAAAATGAACACACAGCAACTCGTAATATACAGCCTTAATAATTTCGCACAATAATAAAATTTCTTAATCGATATCAAAACATAAATGTATCAAATGAAGGCTTGTTGCCTTAATAAAAGTTTTTATTAAGGCAACTTCCTGTGGTTTTGTTTTTCTACGACGTATTTGTGGCAAAAATAATTATCCGGCATTTGATTTGCATTTCCAGTTATTTTTCAACGAAAAAGCGCCTCCTTGGAAATAATTTCGAAGCCGACTTATCTTTCAACGCAAAATATAATTTAATAACTACCATTTCAGTGTATTTTTACATTTGTCTCCAGAAAAGTCCATCCCATAGTTGGATATGTAGCCACTCTACAAAAGCTAACTGAAAATAAATAAAATCCAATGGAAAAGTAATATATTATTAAATACGGCAGGAATTAAAACTATGCTTTTATATCACAATAGGAAATATAAATTTATTTATAAAATTATATATTACAACGACATGTTTCAGACTATCGCCCATTATCAAGTTGATAATTTTTTTGTTTGTTTTTGCAACATTAATTTGCTTATATACAAATATATAAACACCATGCGGCTTTTAAATTTGCAGTTATATTACATACCTTGGGATGTGCACGTGCGCGAAATAATCTCTTTCAAATATTATGCATTTCATTTTCATCTTGAATATTTATTGCATAGTATGCAAGTTACATTGAACTGTCAGTTAAACTAATCCATCGTGTTGGGGATTTGATTATTTTCAGTATTAATCGACCAGTAATAAATACAGCTTAACAAACTATCCATTACACGCATATGGAAGACCATTAGCACAGTATTAGACATGAAAGAGTAAACACTCGGTATAAACTCGGGGGTTTTCCCAAGGATCTGCTGCCTAAGCGTCATATATATTCCCCTCACGCTGTTTAATCTTTCCCTGGTCGGCTTTGCGGTAATTTTTCAACACTTTGAACATGGTATGCATTTATTCGAGGATTCTTACGAAAAAAACGTGTAAGTCGCACGTGGTAAACTCATCTGCATATTGTCTGGTATAAAGTAAATAAAAATTTGAATGAAACTCGTGACTTCATATAGAGCATTGGTTCTAAACCAATTTGATTGAGAAACAATTTTTTAAATCAATTTTCTTAGCTTTTCCTAGCTAAGATATTTTTTTTGAACATGATATTTTCCCATCAACATATTTGAAGATGTTATCTTCTCAAAAGTAATGCGATTTCATATTTGATTTTTTAATAATTGTATGTGCTATTTTTCAAACTAGCTATGTTTTAAAAGAAATATGCAAAAAAGTAGGCAATATGTAAAAGTAGGCAAAAATATGAAAAATTAAGAGAAACTAATTAGAAATTTAAATTTTTTAAATATTATTAAGAAGGTCCTTAAATGGCCTAAAATTGAGGCAAATAAAAATGTATTCTTCATTTACAGATTTGGAATTTAGTGATGGATGTAAATATATATTTAAATATTATAAGGTGAAGGATATTTATATACAAATGTCACCATTTTACTGTATAGTAATAAACAAAAATTTACAATAGCATTTGCACTTGATGTTAAGATATGTATTAAAATATGTATTAAAAATATGGACATTTTATAATTTAATTAAACCAAATATCACATATATTAATTCATATATGATGTGAATAAAACTTTCTGCATAAAAAGTTGGAAAATGGTTGAAATTTTAGAGAAATTTTGAAGCAAAATCATACACTTTCGAGGACAAAATGTTTAACTCATTTTTTTCTTATATTGGCAAAAATGCTTCAAGCTAAGGACTAAATATTGTGTAAGATTTTTTTTTATCTTGTATTAATAACATTCTTCATCAATCCACTCAAAATATATTGAAATTTCGATCGAAGAAAAAAATTGTAACAAAGATTATTTCGAAATATTAAAAAAATATATATTATTTTCTAAATAACTTCTATGCAGTCCTCCAATTTTAAGATTGTACAGAGTGATGTCTAGAAATATCCCGTATAATAATGTGAATATCAACATTTAAATACAAAAATTCATGTTAAGAATATCCAACATAAAAATTGAAAAAATCGAATTTTTTCTAGGTATACAAGACCAACATCCTGAGAGTATATTGAACAGTTCTAGTATTCGATACACGCAAAAGTAACTTTACATTTCATTGACGTGAAAATGAAATACGACTTAAATCATACTTACAAAATATAGGTGAATAATTGGAAATAATATGTGTTCATTTATTTTTATACGCATATATTTATTCAATCAAATTTAAAGCCTATTAGAATCCCACTGCCAAATAGTCATATATGATATTTCTTTCTTAATATGCAAGTTTTTATGTATCACTCAGTATAATCATTTCGACATTGAATCATGCACTTTACTTTTCGCGAATATAAATATTTAAACATTAGATTTTCGGCTTGACAGACTTTTTCTATTGCTTCAGTCGAATAGCAAATCTAATTTAAAATTTCATTGAAGATCAAACAAATTGAAACACGCTTCTCAGATCGTTAATGGACACATTAACCAAAATATATGACATATACTTCGGACTAAATGTTCAATTTATTCGTAAAGATAAATTGTAAAGTCAAGGTACAGGTTAAGAAACTTCTTTGTTGATGGTTTAGGAGAGATTTTGTATAGCTAAGATATTGAAGTTTTGCAAGTGTCGAGATATTTTAAAAAAGAAAGATTTATTTAACTTTTCTGTCGTGTATTCTTATACATTTTAGCATTTTTTTGATACTTATAATTTAGCATATAACTATAAAATATTTTAAGATGAACAAAACTACATCTAAATTGCTTGAGACGCTCATATCACTACTTTACCAGAATTTGCTAAATTTTCTTGAAAAACAGATGGCAAATACACAGGAATTTTATATGTAAAATTATAAATATTAAACGTAGTACTAGAAATAAATGAATGAATGAAAGAACTTACAAGAATCTCTTATAACAGTAATTTTTTAAATGTTTACTCAAGCGATTGTTATACCCCTTTTCAAATATTGATGATTATTTTTATATGTATCATCCTTCTGCTTTGTGATATTTTATAACGTTTTGTGAAAATTAACACTCATATCCTCAAAATTCTTTAGATTCTATCGTTTATTAACAAATTCTACGTATAAAAATCGTTTTACCAAGTGAATAGATTGTCAAGTAGATTATCAAAATAATTCGAAAGTTTCTTAATTTTTTTCGAGCTTAATAATAACAAATCTACGTCCTTCACAAATTACCAACAGAATTTAACTGTAATATGTCTTTTACTCTTGCAACTTAGTGCCTTGAAATTTTACGAAATATCTAAACATAGTTTTGTGTTCACAACTACATAAATATTTGATTAAAAATTATACGCAATTTATTATCATTTCTGGATCCGTATCCTTTAAAGATATTATTTCAAAATTATGATCAATCATTCCCGTAATATGTTGAATTCTTACACAATCGAGGAAATATAAATCGATTGTGTAAAATGCATAATAATATCTAGCAGAAACAAAATCAATATTCAATATATGTACAGCTGGGTTAACAGTCTTGAGTAAGGTATTGTGTGCAGATTTATCGATTTAATTAGAAATACTATTAGTCATTCACATATCAATTGCATCAACATTATATATATAGTAAAATTGCATGTGTCTATAAGAACTTATTTTATGTTTAATCTGTTTAAGGACAGCTATTAATGTCAATTCGTATTAAACCGTGTTATGAATTTTATTCGAGGTTTTCTGCTTTTTCTTACGATACATTGCAACTATAAAATTGCGATAAAACATATTATATGCAATATTAATTTTTGAAATTCTTTCTTTTTATAATGTTTCGTTATAAAAGAAATAGGACAGCAAATAATCAAGTCAATATAATTTTACATTCGAATGACCACATACCAAGAAAATTAATCATATGAAGTAATTTATTTGCTAAACTGTCTCAAACGGGGAAAATTGCGTCGTGATATTTCAAATTATTAAATTTATACTTTTAAGTTACATATTTTTTCATTGTAGTATGATTTTTAAATGTATATATGTAAGTTATATATTTTTTCATTGTAGTATGATTTTTCAGTTTTTTTTTATCCTTTAAAAACGAATGGGTCCTTTTTTTTGAATAAATTGATATTTCTCGCACTCTGAGAAAAAAATCAAAACCTAGAGATGTTAATGTTAGATTTTGCAATATTGGATAACATTTTCTTCACCACAGTAAGGGTTCTTACTAAACGCAGAAGAAAAATATCACTTTTCATATATAGATAATATTGGAAATGTCAATAGGGGATTTTAGAATAATTATATGAATTTGAATCCTGATATATAATAGCAAAATAATAATATTTGTATTCAGAGGGTTCGCAACAGTTAATTATCCATTAATAGGTATCCATTAATTACCTCTTTGATTTAAAGTAGGTACCAAATGCGCATGTCATTAGTAAATAGAGAAATACAATTCAATTAAAATTATATTAATCGCAAACGCGTCTATGTACCTTATTGCAATAGAATATTTTTGAAATGCAATTTTCAATAATAACATGAAATATACATTCATTGTGGAGGTTGCATGCTATTATAAGAAATTCATATTTTAAGGCCTTCAAAAAAACATTAAAATTTTTTTAAATATACAATAATTGACCTACTTGAAAAATATTTATCATTTTGTTGAAGAATTATCGAATTTGTACAAGAATATTCTTCTAGTTAAACAAAAAAAGGTATACGCGAAAAGTACTCTAGATATATAATGCGAAAACGAGAAATATCTTCTTCGATCATTTTTAATATACTTCTCTAACTTTTCTTCAAACCACAATTATTTTTCATTGAAGCGTATGTAAAAAAATATTTTTAAAAATCTAAAAACAATATTCGTTGCATGAATTCGATTATAAAAAATAAATAGTAAGACCATACGTATATATTATTATTTATTATAACGAATTGAAAAACATAAAATAAATTGGCGAGACAAAGTTTCATGGAATTGACTATGGCAATTTATTTTATAAATGTAGTCAATACAAGTGCAAAAACAAATCAGCATATGCCCCACTTGATGACAATTGGGGAATCTGATTGAATTCCTGAGAAACGATTAATAATTAGCTTAATCGATTATTGCGAACATAAAATTATCTTCTATTTATCATTGATTTGAAGTGGCTCTGCCGAATATTATATTATAGCATATTCGTGTGGTTTATTTACCAAATAAAGTTCGGAAATCCACATTCTCAATTTCGATGTATAAGTTATCACATCATAACAATTGAATAATACAACTTCGTCGAAGGCAATTTTACCCCGTTATCCAATATAATTTTTGGAAGTAAAGTTTTCCCTTCATAAATTTGTTTTTGTTTTTGTTTTTTATTGCGTTCGATTTGTGGTTCAGAGAAGAAACTATTTAATTAGCCACTCAAACAATAATGTTTTCACGAACAGTTCAAATATGGATTGTTTTATATGTACAAAACGTTTTTCATAAACATCGTTGACGTCATCTATAGGATTATTTTTACATGTCACAAATGAATTTGTCGCTAATAAAGTAGATTTGCACGTTATTTTGCAAGAGAAAATAGTATCAGATAATGCATGATTTTTAATTATGACGTTTTTGTGGAAATGCTAACAAATTTTCAACAAAACGATATCACGATTCTTATCGATACGTTTAACATGATAAACCAGTTTATAGGTTTTGTATATATTTTTGAAATGAAACTTTTATAGGCGCGGTAGGGCAAATTGGCCCGAACGTCACGAAAAGGGAAACTCTTCCGTCACGAAAAGTGAAACACGCTACGCGCATGCGCCGCGTGTACTGTGTGTATACGTGGCATAAGGCAACCAGTAGACGCTTGCGTATTTTATTATATATTACACAAACACAGCTTAATCTTTTAGCTAACAATTCCCATTGTGTGAAAAGTGAAATGGAGAAAAAGACAAGTACAAACAGAATGCGAGCCTTTAGAGAACGGTAGAAAGCGAATAAACCGCCAAGAAAAGTGCCCTCAAGTACCCTCAAGTACCTTGGAAAGAAGTAGAGAGTATCGAGCCAGGCAAAGGACGTTAAAGAAACACGGTGGACAACATAACCTTCCAGCGACCTCTAATGCACTGGATGAATCGATACCGTCGTTAAGTGTGGGCACAGTAAGTGGTATAGAGAATTTGAATGCAACTGATTTAGGCGTGCCCTCTACACGTGAAGATACACGCGGTGTGAGAGATCAACGAAATGAATCTGATACAGCTGAGCGAGCCATCGACAAATAGAAATGCACCCACTAGTGCATCATACACAAAATTTACATTCTTTCAACCTGCTCATCGCGAGTTTGATAAACATTTTTTTAATAATCCGCTGGGTACAGTGTCTTCCAGTTGTGATCGAATATGGTTTAAGAACGATGTGAAACCTGTGGATCCTAAGCACGAGCAACTTTTACATACTGCATTTCCAGCCATTATCATTGAAGATGTGATAGCGTGCAATTCATACCGAAATGCTCTCACTCGGAATACCATTCCAATGTTATCGAAGTCAAATGGTTTTGTCTACCCAGAATTACTTGGTCATCTACCAAAATTAGATTTAGTGTCAGAGAGGTTAATTTCACCCAGAATTCCATTTATGCAAATTCGACATTTACATGGAATTTATGGCTTTATGGCCAAATTAATAATGTTCCAATATCTGTGAATACGATGGTGAATCATTTGCCAAGAGACATTAATGATGATCATTGTATTAATGTCCACATAAAAAGAAGAAAAATACACAGATCGAGTTATTTAATTGGTTTGGTTAGAAAAAGAACTATAAAAATATGGCTACAATATTTAATCCAAACTCCTCTTTATATACTGTACGACATTACAGTTAATAATGCTTTCTTTGATGATCAGAGAGTCAATCAAAATCAAATCAAATTGTTAACAAATAGAAAAAAAGCAATGCATAAAATTAACTTTTCCTAGGAGCTAAGAAGTTTCACTTCTACCGCGCGAGAGTCTCACGCATATTTTTTTTTTTATCTCTCGTTTTGTTAATTTGGCAACTATGTATTTTAAGGCTGTAGCAAAAATTAAAGGACCTCAAATGGATTTTTACATATACATGCAAGATGGTACCAATTCGCATTATAGTACATACATCTAGTAGTAGTGAAATGCTTCTTATAATCTCACATAAAATTTGCTACGTAAAATATTCAACCATACCGTAGGGATAATAGAAAAACAAGATAATCATCCCGTTTAATTCCAACGGGATATTGTTATCACAACGTTATTAATGATAATATCTACGTCAACGTTGCAAAGCCGATTGTTTTTGTATCCTAGTTGCTTGTTTGCATTATATCACATTGTTTTATTAACAATAAATATTCGTATGCAATGAATTTTTATATATATCTGAAAATATCCTTACATTAGGAATATCCTTACACCATGCTTTTTTATAGAGCTTCTGATATAAATCGTACGTAGAAAATTGAGGAATAAAAAACGGGTTTTTTAAAGATTAAATGATTTTAAATCCCCAATAATTATCTATGTGTCTAATCATTATTTTCTTCTGCAAATATATTCATCTTCCCGAAAAATGAATTGAACTATTGCTCTTATACGGGTTCCTGTTGACCCTTAATTATTCCCGCATTTAACAGCTGTTTTCTATGACTCGGGACACTAACATAATCGCACTAACTAGACACAGGCATTATTAAGTATAAATAAATATAAATCCTTATGAGTCATGTGGAACATGTATATTTAAAATGGTCGTCGACTGTCACCCAACAAACACGTCAGAATGTTCGCTTTATAATAATAGCGTTGCGAGGAAAACATTTGTTCTGGCAATATTAAAATCGGGTATATATATCTGCAGTATCTATGGTATATTCAGTGAAAATGAATTACATGTCTTTAAGAGCTCAATGTAATTTTCGGGCAAATTTTTTGCCAAAACATTCCTAAAAATCTTACACTGAGTTTCTTTCTCTATAAGGAAATTGGAGGCACAGTTCGGACATGAACTCATTTTTATTGCATATTTTCATTAGTCTTTGACCTCACTATTTGCTCTCGTCCTAATTAATATCTTTTGTGTGAATGAGAAACGTTAATAAATGCGTTTTTCTTTTGTACGTCTTAATTTGTGTTTTTAAATGTTGTGTAAGAAAAAATATACTACATATAAATTTAACGTTCGCCTGTTTCCAATAATTTTTAGTGAATCACCTTATGGACTTTTCAGAGTAAACAAATTAATTTAATTGGGATTTCCTCCAGCCCAAATGAATTTTCGCTTCAACGATGTTGGGGATTTACGAGATTTTCTTCTGGTCGTGTTATTTTCGAACATATGTGTTTTATTGAACAGTATTATTTTCCTTCATATATGTTCGGAATATTTTGGAGGAAATATGAATACATGTGAAGTAATTGAATTAAAGTAAAGTAATTAAATGTAGACAATGCGTATGGTTTAAATTTAAAATATATATTTACAATATATTGCAGTAATATTACTGTTGGCACATAAATTTTTAGTACAGTCAGAAGTAATCATTTTCACATTCTTATAGGCATTTTTTTTTTAAGTGGCGAGCCCGCCCCTTCTACTGCGCATTACAAATTAAGACTAGTTTATGCATAAGACCAATGATAACAAAAAAAATTGAAAATATACTGGCCGCTTCAACACCCCGAAACCGTATGCTCGTGAAGAGATGCTCGCCACTGCATTTTTGTCATTTGAGGGTGTGGTCAAAATTACTGCAATGTTGTCATATCGACAGCCAACAAATACAACGAGGGTATTATATTAGCATAATTGAGCAAAACAAATAATAAATAACTTACTAAATAGTGGACTTTAATCGAAGCCGTATATATTCAATATACACTAAATATTATCAATCTGAATTTGGCTATGCCGTTTACAATTTGAGCACTTTGTACTGAAGTTTTTTATTCATATATGGCAACAATGGTAGTGGACGCTCAACCCCTATGCGCAGTAGAGGATGAATTAGGTCCGCCAAGATATAAAAAAGGACTTATAATATTAGTCAATTAAATCATAGATTTGAAAATCTTGCACGTGCTTTAATATAAGTGCTCAAAAACAAATTACGTACCAATAAATTGTTATGTCATTACTATATCACTACTAATTTAGTTATAAATTTGGAGATTTTAGTTGTCATCACAAATTTAGTGATGCTTTCACATGCATTCGTAGATTATTTATCTGGTTGTCTATCGCGCATGCAATAAATAACCGCAATATTAGAAAATTGAGTTTTCGCAATTTTACAGTTCTGAGTTAATTTACTAGAAGAGTTTACCAGGTTTACCGGACAATACGTTATTTTACTTAATTTAATGATATTCGTACACGGAAAAAACAAAACCCTCTGCCAAGACCGTAATACGCAATTTCATTTTTTCTCTACTATTAATAAACTAAAAATTTGTCGCGTCCATTACTACGACTCAAAAGTAACAAGAAATATCAATAAATACTTTTTACATCATAAGAAATTTAAAAAATATATACAGGTTGGGCAGTTCTAACGAATCGGAATCCCCTGCCCAAACTAATTAAAATAGAAATGCGAAAAATTGCAATCTTATATATAATTACGAGTTGCACACTATAAAATTAATTTCTAGTATACAGTGTGAACCATGAAAGCACAATTAAAACTGGTCTTATTTTTTAAATAGAACACTATATATATTTTGATCCCATTTTATAGCAGATATTCAAGTACTTATGAATACGTAAATTGTAATTTGTTAGAATGCGATGTTGCCAAGATATTAGCAATTTTGTAAAAAAATGGTTCATTACAAGTCCAATTTCAAAAAATCATAACTTACTTAGGTAGCGAACTTAAGTAGCACAGTTTTAAATCTGAGTAACCACTAACATGACATTATTTTTTGTAAATCGGTTTTTCTCATAAAACATACAGGCGTATGTAAAAGTCAAGTTCAATTGGGTCATTTTCCTTGAAGATCTGGTGCTTAGGAGAGTGCCACAAGAATCCTCTATTGGCCAGTAAAATATACGAAGCAAATGTATACATGCTTATATTACAGTATCGACTTGTTTTTACATAAATTTCCCTAAATTATATTTATTTTTGTTATTTAGAAAGGTAATTTTGCTCAGTAGATATACCGAAATAACATATAAAACTGAATAAAAAAGTTTGAGATACATTCCAGGTTTTCATTAATTGTTCCCGATGAGTCCATACTGTAAATTTCGTAATCTATTCCTTTTTGTTTTGGGAAAATAAGTATGGTGAGCCAAAAATGCCAAAAATTATAGAATAACACAAAAACATTTACGTTTGGATGAATAATCCCGCGACTATCCCAAGTCATTTTATAGTTTCTTGTATTGTCCCTCACCTAAGCTTTTGCAATAAACTTTATTGTCATTTAAAAAAATATCCTCGTCTTAATCGAAGAGATACACCATAAAAAGTTTCTAGTTTATTAATTATTTCATATTATATTAAAATACATTACATATATCTATTATTGTTCCTATAAAATATTTTAATATGTGTCCGACACTTTTTTAGGGAAATTCCATCCTTTATCTAACACTCTTCCTCAATTTGTAAGTAAACAGGTGCATGATTTATGAACATTTAACTTTATTTTTCGAGAAAATATTATTTTCAATATTCTACCAATTAAATTCGAATACTGAAACAACATTTTACTTATCGCAGCATTTCTTTTTTTATTATACTGATACATCATTTTTACATCCTTCTAGTATTTAAAAATATAACTATAAATTAAACCAATATGTGCGAAATTATCTCTTCTTATCTTAAATTATGTTTACTATCCATGTTTAGTTGCATTATCAATAATTCAAAAAAAAAACCAAAAACGCAAAACAAAAGGATGATATACACTTACGGATTATTCACATTACTTTCATGAGAATAGATAAGATGTGCTTTTCAATTCATATTTTAAAACGTATAGATAAGAATACTTAAAATTGTTAAAACTTTGAAATTATTTTACTCTAGTATATTATCTTGTAATAATAGTATATTAATAGTAACAATGCCGAAGAAAATAGGAGCTAATTTGTGTGAGAACTATAGGACCATTAGCCTACTATCACATGCATCGAAGATATTGTTAAAGATTATTTATAGGAGATTAGAAAATAAAGTAGAGGAAAGGCTAGGAGAAGATCAGTTTGGTTTTAGGAAAAACAGAGGGACGAGAGAGGCGATTCTAGCACTAAGAACGGTAGTAGAAAAAAGAAAGAGGGTAGGAAAGGTAACTTGCATAGCTTTTGTAGACTTAGAAAAGGCATTTGACAATGTAGATTGGGACATAATGTTTAGAATTTTAAAAGAAACGGGTATAGATTATAAGGATAGGAGAATAATTTTTAATTTATATAAACACCAAACTGCCTTAGTTAGAATTGAGGGGGAAGAAGAGGTAGCAAAAATAGGGAAGGGAGTTCGGCAGGGATGTACACTCTCACCGTTATTATTTAATCTATATATAGAAGATGCAATAAACAAAGTAAAAGAAGAGTATAGTGTAGGTGTGAATGTACAGGGAGAGAAAATATATATGCTGAGATTCGCCGACGATATAGCTATATTGGAAGAAAGCGAAAAGAATTTAGAAAGGGTATTGAATGGTATGCAGGCAGTATTGACTAGGGATTTCAACATGAAAATAAATATAGGTAAAACTAAAGTGATGAGGTGTGACAAAAAGGAATGCAGCAGAAAAATGAGGATCACAATAGGAGATAATAGAATCGAAGAAGTGTCAGATTTTTGTTATTTAGGCAGTAGAATCACAAAAGATAATCGAAGCAAGGTAGATATAAAGTGTAGGATAGCACGGGGTAGGAAGGCATTCGTAGAAAAAGAACAGATTTTAAGATCAAATATTGACTTGGGTATTAGAAAAAGATTACTGAAGGTATATGTTTGGAGTGTAGCACTGTACGGGTGTGAGGCGTGGACTATAGGAAAGGAAGAGAAGCGTAGATTAGAAGCACATGAAATGTGGTGTTATAGGAGGATGATGAGGATTCGTTGGGAAGATAAAGTAACAAATGAAGCTGTACTAGAGTTAGTAGGGGAGAAGAGAAGTATTTGGAGAGTGTTACAGCGTAGGAGAGACAGATTAGTAGGGCATATTCTTAGGCATGGGGGGATTATGCAATTGATCATAGAAGGTAGAGTGGAGGGAAAGAGAGGGGTAGGTAGGCCTAGATTGGAGTATGTGAGTCAGATAGTTGAAGACGTTGAGATGAATAGCTATAGGGAGATGAAGGGATTAGCTCAGGATAGATCGGCATGGCGTGCTGTTTCCAACCAATCTTTAGGATTGCGGACTCTTTAACTATATTATCTTGAATGCATATTATATACACACCATTAGGTCAAGTATATGCACAAATACGTTTATAAGCGAATTAATTACATTGATAGAGCTGAGCAATTGTTAATTACTTATCAGTCAAGTTCATTACGCTGTCTGACAGAATGTCATGTTTGTACCAGCAAAATCAAGAGAACGATACGGAGCCTCGTCGTGTATATTATGCTTAACTGTTTGGAAATCTAAGTCCTTCGCCGACTTGATAAAACATTGACGTAAACCAGATATCGACAAGCGATAATTATTAAAAAATTCGTAAGCAGCACACGATCGAACCGTGATTTCTTGCAGCATGAACGTACATTGTTAAAGGATGATATAGATTTTAACCAATCATTAAAGAATGAGAATGATTGAAATAATGAAGAATGGAGGGATTTTTTTTAATCCATACTGTAATGGAATTAAATCAATTAAATTAAATGTACTACAATAATAAATAAAACGATGTACACGAAAAATTCTTACATCCACAACAGTAATCACTTTATTACAAAGATATCGATTTGTTACATTCTACACATTATCGGATTTTCATACTTCAATTTTTTTTTTATAAAAAAATATATTAGTTATGAATTTTTTTTTTATAAAAAAATCCTACACACAGCTTAATGAAGATGCCCTTTTGGCTAACTCGCAATCATGTTTGCTATTGAGAAAACGAATTATCTGACCCATATATCTTTCTCAAAACATTTGATTGAAGTGTATAAGATTTCCAAGTCCGTAATGCAAATCTAAATCTATTTCAGGAGGATTTTCGCAAATTTCATCGCGCTGAAAAAGTTATCCGTGTACTTTTGATATTACGTCGAGTTTTGAAGAAAGTTCGGAGTTTTTAAATATTTTAATATTTGCAGCTACACATAAAGGTGACGAAATATAACTTTTTATCTCGGAATGGTTGCTCACTATCCATATATCTTATAAAAACTTATTTACCATCGAGATTACGTGTTAATGTTGTTTCATTTTTAATTAATAACTTTGTTTTTTTATGATAACTCAATGTCCAATTGCAAATTACAATCAACGTCATTATTTTCTAATTTAAACATATTTAATTTTAATTTATGTACAAAAAAAGAACAATTTTATTGAACTATTAATGCTTTTTACAAATAAAAAAAATTGTGGAATATTTACTCCGCTACTGATTTTCTAATTTAATAATTGTACTAAATAGAAATGTGTTACGTTAACCCAAAAGCATCCTGTAAGTTCATTGTGCAATGGACATTTATAAATAAAAATTTGAAACTATTTTTTGTCACACGTGTGAAATTGTGAAAGATTGCTTCAGCTTATTTTCTAGAACTTTCTAACAGAATTCACGTGATTGATGATCAAATATGATTACATTCACATGTGTTTTAATGTTGCGCTTTTGCAACAATGCAATTAACACATCGAAATGATCACTTTTAATAATAATGTTATCGCTAGTATTGAAATATGGGTCAATGCATGCATTTTTTATGTTTGCTATTAGAAAAAAATGCGCGCGGAAGTTGTAAAGGTAAATTATGTAACATCCGATGGGAAAATAATATTTCGATTTCTATCTTGCAAGTTAGATATTTAATTTTTAAGCATCAGTTTAAATCATGTATATCAATAATCGAATCAGCTGTCACTAAATACAAGACAAAAGATTTAGACAAATAAAATAATAGAATAAAACGAATAAAATAATAATAAAAGTGTATAATGTATAATAAATATTGCGTTCTTAATTGGAATTTAAAAAAATCAAATCGAATTTGTAATTTAAAAAATTAAATAAACGTATTTTGAAGGCTTGAATTAAGTAATTTATTGATATTTAACTTTTTGTTTTCCAATAATCAAAATTATGCAGAATAATTGAACCTTCTGTCGGAAATGATGGTATAAGTTATGATACTTACTTTACATGATTCTTCATACGTTTTATTGTATGAAGAATTTATTTTTTATTTTCTTATTGCTGTTTGCAACACTTTATTATAAACCTGTATGTTTGATATTGATTTGGAAAAGATGAAATCAAACTGGTAATGAAAATCTTTTTCGCGAGCCTTCTAACTAATTTTGGTTAATGTTAGGATTAAAAGATAGTCCAAACAATTCAACACAAGAACTTGAATCTTAAACAATTTTTGTGTAATTTTTAGAAACGCACTCAAAATCTTTTTGATTATGTTTTAATTTAAACGTAATCAAAAAGCATATTTTATAGAATCCTTGTTTCAATTCCATTTATGAACAATACTCTCCATAAATTACAAACCTATAACACAGATCAGTCAAACCAGAAACAAAATATAATGTTAAAATGCTGTGACTTAAGACTATTAAATTTCGTCTCTATAATTACTCCACAAATTGATACACCAAATTACGGTTATAAAAAATATTGCTTCGTTCTAGCGATGGCAAACTGTAAGTCACTTTGAGGACCTAGTTCGTAGTTCGTAGTTCATTTCAATGTACCGTTCATGAACTATAGGTCGTGAACTACTAACATCTTTTAAAAATGAACTAGTTCACGACCTATATGAAATACATGCACATACTGAAAATAATCTCTTTTTTTCTCAATATAAAAATATTAAATGTAAATTTAAATTTAATATTAAATATTTCAAAGGTACACCCATTTTTCACTTTTTGCAACGATAATTTCAACTTTTTGCGTTTGAACCGGGAATCAGTAAAATATAGTTTTAAGACGATTTATAGCCATTTTGCATTGTTTTGGGCGGCACTTGTTAAACTTTGACCAAAATCGCCAAAAAATCGGAATATTTCAAAGGTATATATACACCACTTTTTCACTTTTTTCGATGATAATTTCAACTTTTTGCGTTTGAACCGGGAATCAGTAAAATATAATTTTAAGACGATTTATAGCCATTTTGCATTGTTTTGGGCAGCACCTGTTAAACTTTGACCAAAATCGCCAAAAAATCGGAATATTTCAAAGGTATATATACACCACTTTTTCACATTTTTCGACGATAATTTCAACTTTTTGCGTTTGAACCGGGAATCAGTAAAATATAGTTTTAAGACGATTTATAGCCATTTTGCATTGTTTTGGGCAGCACTTGTTAAACTTTGACCAAAATCGCCAAAAAATCGGAATATTTCAAAGGTATATATACACCACTTTTTCACTTTTTTCGACGATAATTTCAACTTTTTGCGTTTGAACCGGGAATCAGTAAAATATAATTTTAAGACGATTTATAGCCATTTTGCATTGTTTTGGGCAGCACTTGTTAAACTTTGACCAAAATCGCCAAAAAATCGGAATATTTCAAAGGTATATATACACCACTTTTTCACTTTTTTCGACGATAATTTCAACTTTTTGCGTTTGAACCGGGAATCAGTAAAATATAATTTTAAGACGATTTATAGCCATTTTGCATTGTTTTGGGCAGCACTTGTTAAACTTTGACCAAAATCGCCAAAAAATCGGAATATTTCAAAGGTATATATACACCACTTTTTCACTTTTTTCGACGATAATTTCAACTTTTTGCGTTTGAACCGGGAATCAGTAAAATATAATTTTAAGACGATTTATAGCCATTTTGCATTGTTTTGGGCAGCACTTGTTAAACTTTGACCAAAATCGCCAAAAAATCGGAATATTTCAAAGGTATATATACACCACTTTTTCACTTTTTTCGACGATAATTTCAACTTTTTGCGTTTGAACCGGGAATCAGTAAAATATAATTTTAAGACGATTTATAGCCATTTTGCATTGTTTTGGGCAGCACTTGTTAAACTTTGACCAAAATCGCCAAAAAATCGGAATATTTCAAAGGTATATATACACCACTTTTTCACTTTTTTCGACGATAATTTCAACTTTTTGCGTTTGAACCGGGAATCAGTAAAATATAATTTTAAGACGATTTATAGCCATTTTGCATTGTTTTGGGCAGCACCTGTTAAACTTTGACCAAAATCGCCAAAAAATCGGAATATTTCAAAGGTATATATACACCACTTTTTCACTTTTTTCGACGATAATTTCAACTTTTTGCATTTGAACCGGGAATCAGTAAAATATAGTTTTAAGACTATTTATAGCCATTTTGCATTGTTTTGGGCTGCACTTGTTAAACTTTGACCAAAATCGCCAAAAAATCGGAATATTTCAAAGGTATATATACACCACTTTTTCACTTTTTTCGACGATAATTTCAACTTTTTGCGTTTGAACCGGGAATCAGTAAAATATAATTTTAAGACGATTTATAGCCATTTTGCATTGTTTTGGGCAGCACTTGTTAAACTTTGACCAAAATCGCCAAAAAATCGGAATATTTCAAAGGTATATATACACCACTTTTTCACTTTTTTCGACGATAATTTCAACTTTTTGCGTTTGAACCGGGAATCAGTAAAATATAATTTTAAGACGATTTATAGCCATTTTGCATTGTTTTGGGCAGCACCTGTTAAACTTTGACCAAAATCGCCAAAAAATCGGAATATTTCAAAGGTATATATACACCACTTTTTCACTTTTTTCGACGATAATTTCAACTTTTTGCATTTGAACCGGGAATCAGTAAAATATAGTTTTAAGACTATTTATAGCCATTTTGCATTGTTTTGGGCTGCACTTGTTAAACTTTGACCAAAATCGCCAAAAAATCGGAATATTTCAAAGGTATATATACACCACTTTTTCACTTTTTTCGACGATAATTTCAACTTTTTGCGTTTGAACCGGGAATCAGTAAAATATAGTTTTAAGACTATTTATAGCCATTTTGCATTGTTTTGGGCAGCACCTGTTAAACTTTGACCAAAATCGCCAAAAAATCGGAATATTTCAAAGGTATATATACACCACTTTTTCACATTTTTCGACGATAATTTCAACTTTTTGCGTTTGAACCGGGAATCAGTAAAATATAGTTTTAAGACGATTTATAGCCATTTTGCATTGTTTTGGGCAGCACTTGTTAAACTTTGACCAAAATCGCCAAAAAATAAAGGTATATATACATCACTTTTTCACTTTTTTCGACCATAATTTCAACTCTTTCGAAATATTTCGTCACACACACGAGACACCATAAATAACTAAAGGCACCAGGTTCATAATCACTTTGATGAAAGTTTTAATTAATGTGTACAGATTACTATTTTTTGATTTTTAATAGGGACGCGTTTTTTACAATTATGCACGTTTTTATCTACCTCTTGATTCGTTGCATATTCGTTTTAAAAATAGGTTCATATAAAAATTATAATTTCAGTTTAGCAGTTTCTACAACTAGGATTTTATTTAGCTTATACTTCTTAAGTCGTTTGCAATGCACCCATTTAACTAAATATCCCAAAATACAAACTCCTATTTGCCAAATATTTTTTCCTGGTAACAATTGTTGTACTAGTAAACTTAGTATTAGGTATATGGGACGTCATTATGATACTATTTTCATATCTAGGTCATGGAAGTAATGTTAATATTAATTACTTTAATTTGATTAATGTGATGATTATATCGATACTAACGACGACTAAAAACTATAAAAAAGTGACCTAAATGTTTCATGATGCACTTATTTTTGGCACATTTGCGAGCGTACAATTTTACGTATTTAACGAAAATATAAAATTCACAATAGCTGCTCATTATTTACCAATCGTAAATTTGTTTAATTAGGCTGCCTGGCAAGTTTTTTGCGGTTAACATCTTCATTCCTAGTATCTTACTTGTACGTTTTATATGTAAATGTGGTAACGCTGATATTTCGACTTTTACATAACACCCACAATAAAAAAAATCGCAGTTTTAATATGCGTCGCCAGCTCAAGTCATACATCGTTACAAGAATCCCAATCGAAATCACTAACTTTAAGAAATAACCAACTTAACTCTCTCAAACTGATTTCTAAGAAAATCTAAGTTGTCTAGATCTTATAACTGATTGTTCCGAAGGCAATTAGTAATAGCGAAATTTAGTCTGCTGTGGTCATGAAAGCATAACTGGCTTCTTAGAAAACGAATTGGGGAAACAACAATTTCTGAATTTAACGCGGTTTTTCTAATGCACAACTACTACGGGACATTTTCAAAATATTGGTAATTCTCAGATTCAACTTCTAAAATAAATACACATTTGAATATAATACTTTACATCCGTTTTTTTTTTCTTATAGAACCTAAATTGAGCTAGAGACCAAAACTTTTTCCTTCAAAAATGTATGAGTTAATAAAATATACCTTGGCAGAGTGAAGTTAATTTTCAATTTGCGTTCCTTTGGTAACCATTAATTTATATAAATTCATAATCATTTTGATCCTAATTGATAAATCATTTTATTTCGTTTAATGTTTAGACAGGAAGAAATTCGTCGAAAGAAAATATTTAAGCCCAATGCTCGATCTATTTTCATAGTAAATAATTATCATTTTTTGGGGGGATTTTGAATGTTTGCAGAATCACGATTAATCGGATTTAATAAAATTGTACTTCGACTTTAATTATTACTACAGTGCAGAACGTGAAACCAAATACTCATTGACTAAATATTGTTAATTTGAAGGTTTGTTATGCGTCAAAGAGTCACGGTTCTTCTATTTGTTCCAGTGATTAGGCTTTGAATGATAGTTTCTGGGAACTCACAAAAAATAATATCAAACCAAGACGTGTAATTCATGTAAGCGTCTTAATGACGAAATTATCTTGTAAAAACTGGTATTGCAAAAAATTTGTAAACAATATTGTACTAGTTCTAGTTATTATTTGAACAAGCAATTCACAAGATTTTGTCAAATATTTTGGCATCGTATCGTGAATTAAAAAAAATATATATGTTAAATATATTTTCTCGCTCCACTATTATTCTAAGATTATTACCATACTTGTAAATTTACCTCTCAGGAGCTACGAAAAAAACATTTAGAAGTCAGCAACCTTACATCTGCAACCCAAAATGAAATTTTTCAATTTTTGTTTTATTTTCGTCGAATTTCTTTGTATGTATCCAAACCGTTCCTTAAACAATAATGTGTGTTGTTCGCATAAATTGGGCTGTCCACTTGATCTTATATGTTTATATTTTCTTTCGATAGGAATGCGTCCGACAATTAAATATTTATCAAAAGTCTTGTTTTCGCCGCAGATAAACGTTGAAATTTTCTCCGGGAAAAAGAAGCCCGTTCAATTTATCAGCGTCACTTTGCTTCGAATTTACACAAAGGCCTTGTGGTTTCAATTCAGAATATATTCATTGTTTACTACGTAAAATAACGTTTTTAACGTTCATAGTACAATCCCATGATTTTGTTGAATATTTTTTTTAAAGCTTTTTCATATAATATGCTCGATAAAATGATGAAAACTAAACACAAAAATACGAATTCAATCTATTTTTAAGTCACATACAATTTGACAAATGTATAAAGCTCACTGAACAAGCTTCAATTTCATAATTCATCGAATTTTTCAACGTCAAAAATTTTCAGCGACCTATCAGAATTATTCCATCCTTTGAGAAGAATCCTCTATCCTATCCTATAACTTAATTATCGAATATAATGAAACCCTCTTAATTATCGTCAATAAAATATTAAGTCCTTGATAAAAATCCTAAACCCGACACTTATCTCTAGCTTTATGTTATATCTATTATATCTCTACCTATACTATAAATTTTCAGTTCGTGAACCATCTAAATATTTAATATCATGTATACCCAAAAATTCACCACGAGTAATATACAGGCTAGTAGTAAAGTACAACCGAAACAAATATAAATTATTAAAGCGAATTTAAAATCTACATAATATATTACTACCACAGCGTTTCGTATGCCATATATTTTCTTTAAATACGATAAGAATTTATATCGTCACATACAGATGTTTTTTTTTCTTTTGGGACAAGACATGAGGCTTTGCTACGCCTATATTTTGGGCATAACCATGTTGTCTTTCTATATCACAGCTGGATGATTCCACGAAGTTGTCGTTTGTGAATTTATATCGATATATCGGCCTCTTCGCCATGTATTTTGCACAAGCATCTGTCGTATACAGAGAACTCTAAATTTACCCCAATTTTCCATCAGCGGAAATTTTACCGCGAAATGAGCCGATGCGACGTAGGAATTTGCATGAATATAATAGCTGCGGAAATTGAGGTATTACGACAATGAAATTGCATCTAATTTGTAGAATGAATTCTGTTAGCACAAGAGAATCTGCCAAAAACACAGATTCTCGGCAGAAAAAACTGGGTTGGCTATTATTATTGTGGAAGTGATTTTTTTCGAATTTTGATGAGTAATTTGATTGTAGTAAATGAGCACTGAATATTCGGAGATTTAAAGAAAATAAACGCTCACGAAATATATAAGAAATCTTATAATTATTGTTAGATGAAACAAACTTCAGCAAACTTCTAGATTGTTATGTTAAGTTTTGCATACTCCCACATAGATATAAAAAAGATTTCGTATGATAAATTCAAACAATTATTCACTTTTAATATATATTTATAAATACAGTTAGATAGATGAGGATGACTTAGGTCCTAGCATACTTAGGTCAGAGTTTCATAGAGCATTAAATGATTTACGGAATAACAAAGCAGCGGGGATTGATATGATACCAGCCGAATTATTAAAACACGCAGGGGAAAAAATGCAGGAGCGATTATACAGGTTACTTTGTAAAATATATGAGAATGGAGAAGTACCACAGGATTTTCAGCGTAGTAGAATAGTAACAATGCCGAAGAAAATAGGAGCTAATTTGTGTGAGAACTATAGGACCATTAGCCTACTATCACATGCATCGAAGATATTGTTAAAGATTATTTATAGGAGATTGGAAAATAAAGTAGAGGAAAGGCTAGGAGAAGATCAGTTTGGTTTTAGGAAAAACAGAGGGACGAGGGAGGCGATTCTAGCACTAAGAACGGTAGTAGAAAAAAGAAAGAGGGTAGGAAAGGTAACTTGCATAGCTTTTGTAGACTTAGAAAAGGCATTTGATAATGTAGATTGGGACATAATGTTTATAATTTTAAAAGAAACGGGTATAGATTATAAGGATAGGAGAATAATTTTTAATTTATATAAACACCAAACTGCCTTAGTTAGAATTGAGGGGGAAGAAGAGGTAGCAAAAATAGGGAAGGGAGTTCGGCAGGGATGTACACTCTCACCGTTATTATTTAATCTATATATAGAAGATGCAATAAACAAAGTAAAAGAAGAGTATAGTGTAGGTGTGAATGTACAGGGAGAGAAAATATATATGCTGAGATTCGCCGACAATATAGCTATATTGGAAGAAAGCGAAAAGAATTTAGAAAGGGTATTGAATGGTATGCAGGCAGTATTGACTAGGGATTTCAACATGAAAATAAATATAGGTAAAACTAAAGTGATGAGGTGTGACAAAAAGGAATGCAGTAGAAAAATGAGGATCACAATAGGAGATAATAGAATCGAAGAAGTGTCAGATTTTTGTTATTTAGGCAGTAGAATCACAAAAGATAATCGAAGCAAGGTAGATATAAAGTGTAGGATAGCACAGGGTAGGAAGGCATTCGTAGAAAAAGTACAGATTTTAAGATCAAATATTGACTTGGGTATTAGAAAAAGATTACTGAAGGTATATGTTTGGAGTGTAGCACTATACGGGTGTGAGGCGTGGACTATAGGAAAGGAAGAGAAGCGTAGATTAGAAGCACTTGAAATGTGGTGTTATAGGAGGATGATGAGGATTGGTTGGGAAGATAAAGTAACAAATGAAGCTGTACTAGAGTTAGTAGGGGAGAAGAGAAGTATCTGGAGAGTGTTACAGCGTAGGAGAGACAGATTAGTAGGGCATATTCTTAGACATGGGGGGATTATGCAATTGATCATAGAAGGTAGAGTGGAGGGAAAGAGAGGGGTAGGTAGGCCTAGATTGGAGTATGTGAGTCAGATAGTTGAAGACGTTGAGATGAATAGCTATAGGGAGATGAAGGGATTAGCTCAGGATAGATCGGCATGGCGTGCTGTTTCCAACCAATCTTTAGGATTGCGGACTCTTTAACTAACTAAATACAGTTGATTTTAATATTTAGTTACTTTTTTCTGCGACAAAAATTCTTCATGGATTTTCGCAGATTTTATATAGCGTAGAAAATGTATTCATTCGCACTATATTCCTCATTTAATTATTTAATTTTAGTTTAATTAAAACTAAGTTTTCCTAATTTAATTTAATTTAATTTAATTTAATTCACATTTAATTTCTACCATTACGGTCTGTTACGCTTATGTCAAAGTGCAATATATTCACGTCATAATTACTTTTATACAGGATACCCGATTAATGCAAATAGATATTAATTTATTTTCCATGATATTAACCCATTTATCAAATTATGAAGTCAGAAGTAATTTTTATCTTATAATACTATAATAATTTATATTATAATTTTTAGTATTAACTTAATATTATAATTTAACACCGTAGTGATAATTAAAAAATAATAAAATATGTTATTAAAAATATAATAAGTTACATTTTGTTACGTACATTTCGAACAAAAATATATTTTCTAATCTTCTCGTATTTAAATCATACGCAAATAATATATACCTTTAATATAATATATCTCTGAATTTTTAATTGTTGCTATCTGCAGACCAAAGGTGACAAAAACGAAAATACGAAAATAAAATTGAAGTTTATTTAGTGCTCGAACAGTTTACTAATATTACAGTATTTTTCAGTTAGAAATGGAAATACATATTTCAAATCTTTTGTCCCAACGTGACTTGAAAATAATTATTTTAATATTCAGTCGCTTAATTATGCCGTAAATTTTCGCAAACTCGAAGCTATTTTGTCAACAACATGTTATTTGAAAATTTATATTTTTAGTACAAAATATCTTCTGAACATCTGCATACCTGGGATTGTATTCATTTTTATCAAAACAAAATACTTTTAAAAAGTCGTTCAAAATTTTTCAATAGAATACTTCTCTGGGTTTTCCCATACTTTAATTAATTAAACTAATTTTCCAAAAATAATAATCATGCCAGAGAAAAAATAATTGCGACTAGATAAACCATTGCTAATAAAAAATATAATTTAAAATGTGATATTAATTTTCTTAATTACTAAAATTTACTTATACTATTAGTGATTTCCAAATTGCGGCATTCGTTTTTCATCTATTCTAATTAATTTGTGCCAAGTCTATTTTAGTTTTTGCAAATAAAACCGCTATGAAATATTAGCAGATTTCCTCGAATTTATCGATTTATAACTTCAAATATAACCAAAGTTCGAATAAAATGTTATTGTTTCTTTTCTAATTTTGTACTGATATTTTGGACAAACGAAATATGTAAGTCGCTATCTGATTATATGACAAACTTCAGTGTAAATATTTATACTTGGAATTACTAAGATAAATACGTAAAGGCACAAAATTTCGAATGTGTAATTTGCAAAATACGAATTTTTGATTAATTTATGCTTCATGTTTCGATCTTATCATAGTTTATTAATTACAATTTTTTAATGCACAAGAATACATTATTCACAGTCAAATTCAAAATGAATATAGTCTTATTTTGATCCAGTATTTATTGTTTTATTTTAATATGGGTCAGAGCGAAAATAAAAATGTAAGTAAATAAACCTATTTTATTTTAGTACAAATTTCATTTGTGTTTAAATTAGATTAAATTGGATTTAATAATTTTTATTATTTTATAACTGTATTTGAATATATAAATTACTCTTGTATACAATAAATCTTGGTTACTTTAGTCTTTCATAAAGTTTTTTTTAAATTAAATTATTAAAGTTCAACTTGAAACTGTTTAAAAAAAACGATTAAAATTAAAATTTAAAAGTCTTTAAACAGTGCTAAATTTTTTGAAATCGATAGTATTTTTTTGAAACTGTAGCACCCTTTGTTATAATTTTTAAATGTTATAAGATGACCCATATTTAATTCGATTTTTTTTTTAAATAACAAGTATCTTTGTTTTAAAAATGAAATCAAATTTTCTTATATCATGTTTTGTGCGCTAAAAATTGAATTGTTGAATATAACCCACATTAAATGTAAATAACGTAAACAATAGTCTTATAAAACGAAAAAAAAAACAAATTGAGGATACCAATGGAAAATAAGTCGCATTTAAATGAAAAATAAATGCAAAACCCGTCAAAAAGCTAAACTTAAAACGCATAAATAGCATTATTTAATCTTCCCACTTTACTCATTTGCTTAATAGCGGGTAATTAATTATAGATTATGGAATTATTTGCATTGTTTTTAAAACAGAATACAAATGCAATTTAAATCAAAATAATGCCAGGAGGGTTCAAGGCAGCCGGATAATATGTACAAATCTAATAAACTTGAAAGACAAACTGTGAGGATGATCAACTTTTTATACAAATATAGAAATAACAACAATACCCGAATTATTATCGTTCCATATTTATTAATCCGAAAACGTATGAATAACCTCAACAATTAAGAGCATGTTAAATATTGACGGAAATTTTAATGAATTTTCCTGGCTATTTTCCATAACCGAAATGGAATCAGTGAATACTCATTTTATTTCGTTTAAACTACAAATTAAAATTTGACCCAAAGTCGAGAATTTTCTTCGTCGATTTTATGAAAACATTGTATAAAAGCGACATCCTTTTTTTGACAAAAGAACCCTTAAACTGTTTTAATTTACCTAATATATGTGCATCCTCAAAAAAATATGTTATTACTTAATGCCTTAATAAAACATCGCAACTGACACTTATGGCTTTATGATTTACTACGTTTAAATCATAATGTTTTTAAACTAGATTTGCATAAATTTAAACCCACATGTTGTTTCAATTCATTATCTGCCCACTTAATCGACTGAAGAAATCCGTCGATTGCTGTTTGAAATTTTCGAAAAATCGTCACTTCCATTTTAGTCATTAAAAAAATGTGTGCCAGCAGAAATAAATATAAATTTTTAATACTTTGAATGCATAAGCAAAAAAAACATCTACATTGAATAAGTTGTTTCAAACAAAATAATTCTGAACAATTAGTTCAGAATAAAATTTGAATATGTTTTTGCAACGTTTTTTTTTTAAACAAGTATTGAAGTATTTTTATGAAAATTAGTTATACATGATTCACTAAATAATTTATAATTAAGATAATTTATATGAAGAAATATTAAAAAACCGATTTAGATTTCTGAAAAACTTAACTGTTTCAATCAGAAGTTATTATGGAAATTAGTTTCGTTTTATAATCTGTTTATAAACCATTTGATAGATAGGAAAAGAAAAGGGTTATTACATGATATTAGAGCGTAAGATATTTTTTTTTGTTGTAGAAATATTTTAAATATATGTATAACCTTAAATAAATTGAAATTGGTTTTTATCTCTTAATGTCTGACGAAGGATTAATATTTTTCAACCAAAGTTACGACAATTTTTTTCATTTTTTTTCACAATACATGTCTAATTATATGTTTGCATCAAATTAACATAACCATATGTTAATGCACCATTACCAATCGTGCATTAACACCGAACTTAACGCAAAGACAAAAAAAAAATATTAATGCCGGCTTTTAATTAATACGAATCAGATTTATTTTATCATTGAATATTTACATTAATGTGTTACTTCTGCAAATTTTTACATACTAATTCTAGTGTATGAAACATTAACATCATTTGGGGGTATGTAGAAAGCAACGTGGGACTTTTACCTTTTACTGAAGAGCTCCACCTACGAGTAAATGATATTCCATCTTGATTTGCACGCATTCGCACTGATGGAAAATAGCACAACTCGTTACCTTTTCCAATATTAGGACGACCTTTTTGCTGTGAACGATGCCGAAGTTCGAATGACCTATTAAAAAGGATTGAAGAATTAAGCTATTAGTTCAAAGTAGAGCAAAAACCGATGTTCCCTCTAATTGCAAATTTTAAAAAATGATATAAGGAAACCGGATTTTCCGCAAGAACAAATCAGCGAAATTATATATTTTTTATTGCAGTAGGAAATTTCTTAAAAAAATAACAAATTATTAGCGATTTTTATGAAGCGGTAATTTTTGTACGCATGCTTATAGAAGTAAATTCTCGCAATTTCAAAATCTTCATATATTTTAAATATTGAACCTTACAATTGAATAATTAAATCTGCGCCAATTTTTTTTCAATGTTGACATGTTGAAATATTCCCAAAAAAATGAAAATTACTTTCAAACAAAACAATCAATAGCTACAATCTTGGAACGGGAACAAACATTTCTTACAATGACAACTTGTCGCAACTAGGTCACTTGTTAAAAGTATACATTTCTGCTGTGAAATCTAGACTCTCCATATCCAAATCACCTCATCAGTCTTACATTCTGTGTAGTAGCGATGTGTAGTTCACTCGCGAACCGTTCACTTTGAACGGTTCAATCAAATGATGGGCGTACTGTGACGATGTTTTGCAACGACCTATAGGTCACTATGACCTAGTTCGTGAACTATGAACTACATGGTGCACGGTGTACTTGTACTAGGTCCTGAACCCGTCCTGTACTAAACCGTTCATGAATCACAACGACTCGTAAACGATGCAGTATAGTATACATTACATATACAGTACTAACATTTATTTTGTGATAAAGTGTGTTGGTGAACGGAACGAAATAGGAAACTCAATGCAATATTGTAACAGCATCATTGCCGAGCTGAGTCACAATTTATATGTTGGTATCAGTTTTCATTTGGAATAATATAATTAATATATTCGCAAGAAGGGTAGGTAGGCCTAGATTGGAGTATGTGAGTCAGATAGTTGAAGACGTTGAGATGAATAGCTATAGGGAGATGAAGGGATTAGCTCAGGATAGATCGGCATGGCGTGCTGTTTCCAACCAATCTTTAGGATTGCGGACTCTTTAACTAACTAATTCGCAAGATTAAATATGTTCTTAAATATGACATGCCATAGCAAATTTTTGCAATAATGCAAAAATAAACATCTAAATCTTATAGTTCTTCTATTTCATACTGAGTGCAATACAATCACTTAATATCAAATCAAAGCGTTGAAGTTTGAACAGAGAAGATTCGGAATAGAAAATATAAATTATAACACCAAACAAAACGATTCTATCTAGATCATTTTACTATAGTTTGTACATTTAATTTTCAAGTGTTAGTAAAGTAGTAAACATTTTCATCAGTAACTACCAATAAGTATTTTAGAACTTCATATAAATAATCGTAAGTACCTAGTGAAGATTATATTTCCTTATATATATGTTTTGTATAAATTATAAACATTGTTGTCTTTTGTTCCTCGTTCCTAATTCAAAATAAGTCTTGTAATATTTCAATTTATATATTTTTTACCATTTAATATTTTTATATTGAGAAAAAAAGAGATGATTTTCAGTATGTGCATGTATTTCATATAGGTGGTGAACTAGTTCATTTTAAAAAGATGTAGTAGTTCACGACCTATAGTTCGTGAACGGTACATTGAAATGAACTACGAACTACGAACTAGGTCCTCAAAGTGACCTACAGTTTACCATCGCTACTGTTTAGCCCCATGACACGTGGTGGGTTCTTTTCTGACGTAGGCATAGTACGCCTGACTAACCCCTATATGTCAGAGAAAGTAATATATGGGGCGCGATGACACACTTAGTCCCAAATACAACCACACTGTATATAGCACATTGGGGTGCGTAATATGTGGTATAAAACATGACGTATATAAAATATTTTTTATATTTTATATACGTCATTAATTTAGCTGCGGAAAATGTTTACCTTATTTAGAAATTTGTTTCTGCACTTCAATATAAAGATCGCGTACAGAATTTTAGTATAGAAAATGTTTAGGGATTTTTCTTTTAGAGTTGTGGTCAGAAGATTTCCTTTTCCAATTGAAAATTGTCCATTCCGCTCAACTATAATTGATTCTAAATTATTAAATAGCTAAATTAGTTTAGGTCCAGGCATGTATATTATAATTCATTCAAATCATTTCGTTTGAATTGAATTGTTTAATTTACTACAGAAGTATGAGGAATAATCGCATTTATTGAACAAATATAATCATCTCCGTTAACTACATTACTTAAACATTTAGTGTGCTAAATTTTAACTTTGTATGCAAATTTTATTTTTAAAGATGGTCCAACTTTCTTAGTTGTATCTCATTCTGAAAATTGTTTGTTTTCTACTCGTAATTTGACGAATTGTACTGAAGCATGTTTTATGAAGAGTTTTATGATGTTTTACGATGGCTGATGTAAAATGATCGTATTCTCTAAAAAGAATTTAAATTTCTTTACAAGAATATAATCGTACGATCTAATTATAGACCTTTACCTTATTTTAAAATAGCGTTATTTCATGACAATGATGTAAATAAAATGCGTGAGACTCTCGCGCGGTAGAAGTGAAACTTCTTAGCTGCTAGGAAAAATTGATTTATGCATTGCTTTTTTTACATTTGTTAACGATTTGATTTTGATTTTGATTGATTTTGATTGACACTCTGATCATCAATGAAAGCATTATTAACTGTAATGTCGTACAGTCTATAAAGAGGAGTTTGGATTAAATATTGTAGCCATATTTTTATAGTTCTTTTATATGGAACACACTGTACCTAGCGGATTATTGACGTTCACGAACTATAGATCGTGAACTACTACATCTTTTAAAAATGAACTAGTTTACAACCTACATGCACATACTGAAAATAATCTCTTTTTTTCTCAATATAAAAATATTAAATGATAAAAATAAATAAATTGAAATATTACAATATTTATTTTGAATTAGGAATGAGGAAAAAAAGACAACAATGTTTATAATTTATACAAAACATATGTATAAGGAAATATAATCTTCTGTAGGTACTCACGATTATTTATATGAAGTTCTAAAATACTTATTGGTAGTTGCTGATGAAAATGTTCACTACTTTACTAACACTTGAAAATTAAATGTACAAACTATTATAAAATGAACTAGATAGAATCGTTTTATTTGGCGTTATAATTTATATTTTCTATTCCGAATCTTCTCTGTTCAAACTTCAAAGCTTTGATTTGATATTAAGTAATTGCATTGCACTCAGTTATGAAATAGAAGAACTATATGGTTTAGATGTTTATTTTTGCATTATTGCAAAAATTTGCTATGGCATGACATATTTAAGAACATATTTAATCTTGCGAATATATTAATTATATTATTCCAAATGAAATCTGATACCAACATATAAATTGTGACTCAGCTCGGCAATGCTGCTGTTGCAATATCGCATCGAGTTTCCTATTTCGTTCCGTTCACCAACACACTTTATCACTAAATAAATGTTAGTACTGTATATGTAATGTATACTATACTGCATCGTTTACGAGCCGTTGTGATTCACGAACGGTTTAGTACACGACGGGTTCAGGACCTAGTACAAGTACATCAATACGAACACCGTGCACCATGTAGTTCATAGTTCACGAACTAGGTCATAGTGACCTATAGGTCGTTGCAAAATATCGTCCGTCACAGTACGCCCGTTATTAGATTGAACCGTTCAGAGTGAACGGTTCGCGAGTGAACTACACATCGCTACACTATTACTCCGGATTAGTCCGCATATAAATATCTATATCGCTATCATATTTATATGTATACCGTTCAGCTCGAATCGGTCGAGTATTTAAGAAAACTGCGAGCGGCCAAACCTCCAGTCAAGCGCTACCAACCGTGTGGAAAACAACTATACATTCAAATGAAAAGTTGTGTCCGCATCGTGGAATTAGCCCAAAAAATTCAGCTAGTATACAAAGTGATTCTTTCGTGAATAGACAGTTGAGAGTGTGCACAATATAACGTTTCTTGAGTAAATCGGGTGAAATTTCTTAAATCTAGTGTACATTTACACAGTGATTAATATTTTTGTTTGTGAATTTTGGATATTGTTAAGTGCCCGTATATATAACTGTGTTATTTAAATCATTGGTTTGTACAATGTTCACTGATGACAGTGCGCGGGCCTTGAAGCGGGGTGTAGTTATCTCTACGAATTCTACAACTGAAGAAGTACCACGCATTCCCCCCAATTCGGAGCAATTATTCTCGAGCGTGCCCTGGCTCAGCATTATGGCCGATATTGCCATTTCCACGGCTGTAGCCGAGATTAAGGTATATAATTTGATGGCTAACAGGATAGAAAAGGGTAAATTTATGGATATTATACGTAGTGGATCCTCTGGAGGTAATAGGGGTAAGGTTGCGGAGAAAATGTAAAGCGCGTAAAGGGTTGTTAAGGTTGGGCAAATTTGTTTGGAAATGGCTTTTATTCAAATAAACATCAACAGTTTGGTGTTTTTTTTGGTAGTGGAATTTTTAACTAATAGCATTTTGACATATTTTCCTGTTAAAAATTATCCAGAATTTATGTTAATAAAATTTGGTAAAAAATATCTTATTGCTTTAATTATTATGGCTGCATTTTTGATCAAATAATACAAATTAAATTGGTATTACAACATTACTATAATAAACAAAATTCCATAAAGAAAAGCTTAAGAACATAATTATTAGGTAATAGAAAATAAGGTTTTTATTTATTTTTAATTTACTGGAGTTGAAAACTTATGGCAAAATCGAAAAACATCCTCGAGACACATTTTACAATAAAACCATCCAAATATTTATATAAATTTTCCTTGGATGCATATATTTCTCTTAATGAAATTACGTGCGCTGCAAAAATTTCAATACCTATAAAAAACGCCATTGCAATTTTTTGGTTTATTTTTCAAGACATAAACTTTAAATAATATTGATTACATGTTTCATGGTGGCAATCAGTTTTATTCGACTTCAAATTAATGAATCTAAGATATTCCATTTGTTGAAATCTGAAATGTTGTTTCAATAAATATTGTAGCAATTCTGAAACTTCAAATACCCACCAAGTACTTAATCTGTTCAAAATTTCATATCATTCAGCTTTACATTTGTTTTGAAAGCTTCACTGGTAGATATTCATCGCTTGTGAATAAACACTCGGGTTTAATTATACTCGAAAAAGTTGTTTTCCACGGGGAAATTGTTTATGCTTCCATCTATTTGCTTTTGTAATCGAAATTTAATGCAATTTCAACATTAGATAGATAGAGGGCTACTTGTATGTATATATACATATATAAACAGGAATCTAAATATTCTTAAAAAAAAAAATATTTTGAAAAATTGAAAATTTTCTTAAATACTTATCCCCAA
This sequence comes from Leptodirus hochenwartii, assembly GCA_947310635.1. Taxonomy (NCBI): domain Eukaryota; kingdom Metazoa; phylum Arthropoda; class Insecta; order Coleoptera; family Leiodidae; genus Leptodirus; species Leptodirus hochenwartii. The sequence continues at coordinate 6,010,131 of OX371176.1, read as the reverse complement.
ACATCATCAAATAAAATTTGAAGAATATGCGAGAAGTCGCAATAATAAAAAAAATTGTACTAATAAAAAAAATATTCTGTGAATATAATAAATTGTTGAATAAATTTTTATCCTAGTTTGCCCGCAATTTTTTTTTTTGTATTTATTCATTTTCATCAAAAACATTTCAAGGTAATTTAATCCCATTATGAAACCAGTCCGATAAAAATATATAATTGCGATCTGTCGTCACAATTCAAACAATTTTTATATGATTGTAATGTGCAAAATATTTTTACATGATGTGTGGGCGTATAAAATTAGCATTCACATTCGGTGTTGACCCGACCATTTTTTTGCCGCTTATAGATTAAAAATTATTAATTTTTATTTCGCTCACGTCTTCGTGAGATAGAACAAACAACATTTTATATAATTATTAGGTTACAAAACAACTATAATTTATAATGACCGCAATAATCGTAAACGACTCTAAAAATAGATAAAAATTACATATTGTTCATTTAGAATTATGGACATAATTGTTAAGAGTTATTGTTTATATAAAAATACAGCTGCCTTATGAATTTAGAAATATTACAAAATTTTAATATAGACCAATGTGTCATTTGAGAATATATTGAATCGCATTTACCATTTAAAATTATTTAAAATCCGCACATCAATAAAAAAATCCATATCTGTAATTATCCTTATCGATAAATTGCTCATTAAAAACAAACTATAAAATAACAATAATTAAATTACACCTTCAATAACAATCCATAAACAATAAATCTATTACGCTGTTTTTTTTTAAATTTATTGTTGCATATTATACGCATTTAATATTACAACGGTGCTTTCTCTTCCTTTCCAGTTCAAACGTATGCTTAATAAGGAATTGTCTCACTTCTCCGAATCCAGTAAATCCGGTAATCAAATCTCCGAGTACATCTGCTCCACCTTCTTAGGTAAGTTGCTTCTTTTCTCTTGTCGTTTGGAGACAACGCACTTTCATATAAAATTTTTCACTGATTCGCCTTCATGGATCCTCAAAATTTGCAAATTATGTAATGCTACGTATAATTTGATTTTACTTTTTTCTATATTGTATTCAGATGAAATTTATTCAAACTTCGGAAAATAACAAGCAAAAGAAGTTATTAATTATTATATGCAGTGCCACAAATCACAAACCTTAATATCCAACATTTGAATTAGTTAAAATTCTAATTCAATTAAAACTATGTACGAACCTCTACGACGGTTATAAATTAGAAATAGTTATATCTGCTTTGACTGCAATTATACTATAATTATTAAGCATATAATTTATCGAGGTAGTCAAAATTAGTGTATTGTAAAATTGCTTCAACTTTCATAACAATTAATTTAACAATACAATAAAATTATATAGTCCAATTCATTTACAATCAACCAAGAATAATTAACGAACTGATTGCGAATAAAGTTCAATGTCTAATTATAATAATATAATAACCCGCATGAAATATATTGAACTCAATGATTTTACGTCTTCATTGATGCAATTAACGTGGCAGTTAATTACTACTAATTTTGCAAGCATTTTTATTTGAATAATGATAATAATTCAGTATAATTTACACCTTAATTGTTCAGGTGCATATAGTACTATTTATATACATACATAAGCGGATTTTCTTATTACACCGTGCTAATTGAACATGTTTCATCACGGTCAATCTTTAAAACATGAAAAAATGCACGTAGTCATAAAAAGAACTCTAATACGAGCACTATTTTGAATTATTAATTATATAATTTTGTGAATGATGGAAATAACAGCAAATTGGTTCTGAGATGTGCTTGCACGATTAAGCAAAAATAATAACGATCTAAAATGTAGGCAAAATATCTCTCAGCGTACATTCACCTTCTAGCGGTATTAAAGATTATTTAAAAATCATTTCGGAATTTCTCAATTTAATAAGAAATACATCATTTATTTATTCAAATCTGTTCATTCCGAAGTTCAATCTGAATATAAGTTATGGGTCGTTAACATACGTATGTATCAACAATATATTATAATAAGTATATCATCTCAATAGACAAACAGCAAGAGTTAGACATCCCATCCTTAAGGATCGACGAGGAGACCGAAGCAGTATGCAAGGCAGCTCCACGAAAGGAGCGCACTCGACCGAGTGGCACTCCTACCACCATGTCCCAAATCTCTGGAGTCAATCGCCACCCACTCTGTCACACCAATTCCTTCACTGGTGAACGTTTGCCTATGCACGGGGTCGAAACACCGCACGAAGAAGAGCTTAGTCGCTGTTTGCTGGAGGTCGACCGTTGGGGCATCGATATCTTCCGTATCGGAGAGATGATTAGTGGCCGGCCACTTACGTGTGTCGCATATACCACCTTTACGTCCAGGGACCTGCTAAAACATATGATGATTCCACCAAAGACGTTTCTTGCTTTTATGATGACACTCGAAGATCACTACGTCAAGGTACTACTATAATTCAAAGTCTTGTTTGTGAAATTGATGGAATAGAAATAGAAAGTTATAGCCATTATCTATATGCGATAACTTCCTATCATTAATCTGCACATCGTCAATGTTAGCTTAAATAATCTTTTCTGATTCCAGGAGAATCCATTTCACAATTCGTTACATGCCGCTGATGTGACGCAAAGCACTCATGTTCTGTTGAATACTCCAGCGCTGGAATCTGTCTTTACACCTCTGGAGATAACGGCAGCTCTATTTGCCGCTTGCGTGCACGACGTGGATCATCCCGGTCTGACCAACCAGTTCCTTATTAATTCCAGCTCTGAGTTGGCATTGATGTACAATGACGAGAGCGTGCTGGAGAATCATCACTTAGCCGTTGCGTTCAAACTACTACAAAACGAAGGTATACTACGCATGATATAAATTTATCTAAAAGTATCTTATGGTATTTCTATTCGATTGTAGGTTTGTTATGAACATCTTGTTGCAAAATTAACATTAAGTTTTCCTTAAACTTCTATGTGCAGTCAAGAATTGTTTTTATTTTAATAATTTAAACTCGCTGTAAATCAGATATCAATGTGATTTTGTTTTCTCTTGCAGGTTGCGATATCTTCTGCAACCTGTCGAAGAAACAGCGCCAAACACTTCGAAAGATGGTCATTGATATGGTGTTGAGTACAGATATGAGCAAACACATGAGTTTGTTAGCGGACTTAAAGACGATGGTCGAGACAAAGAAGGTTGCTGGATCGGGAGTGTTGTTGCTGGACAATTACACTGACCGTATTCAGGTGCTGGAAAATCTGGTCCACTGCGCAGACCTCAGCAATCCCACCAAACCACTAAGTCTGTACCGGCGCTGGGTCGATCTGCTTATGGAAGAATTCTTCCAACAAGGCGATAGGTAAATAATACTTCGTCGCGTATTTAAAATGTAATAGTAACAATACGTCACTTTCTAGTGTTCAGTTCAAAACAATTCTTCAGATTGGTAATTTTAATTGCTTTTATGCCGTGCTCTTATATTAAAACGTTTCGTTCTTATTTGCAGAGAGCGTGAAGCTCAAATGGATATCAGTCCAATGTGCGATCGTCACTCAGCGACGATAGAGAAGTCACAGGTCGGATTCATCGATTACATCGTGCATCCACTATGGGAGACTTGGGCTGACCTGGTACACCCGGATGCACAGGACATTTTGGACACGCTGGAAGAGAATAGAGATTGGTACCAGAGCATGATCCCACCTAGTCCGCCTGCTGAAGAGTATGACATTGAACCACAGCCGCAAGTACCCGCGGCACAAACGCAGCAACAAGGCGGCGGCACTGGGGGAAGACCATCTGGCATCCGGTTCCAGGTAAATATCTGTTAAAATGAACAGCTTTCTTTCGACGTAACGAAATAAATATAGGTGATTCTATTATTTGTATTTGAAGGAATAGACACAATAAGATTCACTAACGATAAGGCTGATTTAGAAGAGATTATAATTTAGTAGCTGTGAAATGTGAAAATATATAAACATAAATTGATAGAGTTGTAAAAGAAAGAGAGTCCAAAGGATGGAGGTGAAAATAAGATATAATAAACTTAAAGTATTATATTTTTATTATTTTACAAGTAGAATTACAAAGAGAAATCACAATAAACTAGTTTTAAATTGTAAGTAAAAAAATTAATTAGGATAAAATTTAGGAAAATGTACATATATAGAAAGCGTTAGAACATATAGTATCACAGACTAAGATCAAATTTTCACGGACACGCGCATTTTTAACAATATTTTTTTATAAAATAAAAATCTAGATAGAAATTAAGATAGGTAAGTCCGAATGTAGATAGGTCAGATAGTGCAATAGTTTTAGATTGAATAAATATGCAATTTTAAAAATGATCACTACGGTGTTAAATAATAGTATAGAATATCACCCAAATACCGTAACGTAGCTAGTTGTACATTTCGATGGCTATGCCCCCATCTTCAGTAGCACAAGATAAAAACCAAAGAAATACCTCTATCACGAATCGTGATTGATATACTATTTATTTGTTTATATAATATGCAATGATTTATGAATCATGAAATAATTTCTGTAATACTTATTAACAATAACTCAAACACTCGAATAAACCAGGCATGAGTCAAAGCATTCTTAGAAAAAGGATATTACAGTAGCATAATATAACACTTTTATTATTATTTAAATCGGTCCTGTTATTAAAGCTTTTGTGATAATTGGTTCTGGCCGAATTTAATATATTCGTTTTTATGGTTATTTCAGGTGACAGTTGAAGAAGGCGAAGAAGCTCCGATGTGACGGAGGCTACTGAGCCTCTACAGGAAGCTGACAGAGAAGATGCAAGTTTGGTGGCGCATTAAGAGCTAGATATCTCTAAACGTATACATTTATAAATATTATTATTAATTATTATTATATAAATGGCGCTGGCGCCATACAAATTAATCTCTTTAGAATTGTAACGTTTACGGAATCTGAGTCTCTTCGCAACGCGACCACAACTTGTGCGTGTATGTATCGTGATGTCACGCCGGTCGTGACACGTCGTGAGCTTTACCTGACTGAATTAACTCCAATCTTAACAAAAAGTAAGAAAGAAATTTCTTTGAGAAAGAAGCGAATATTAACAAATAAATTATACGAAAAAAAAAACTTAAAAAAATAAACGCAACCATTCAGAAATCTCCTCATCTTCATATTACGTACACTGTTTTATTTTCTGTACCCTATATTATCTTGTCAAGTGCCAAAGATCAATGTAGAATCGCGGAACTTAAATTGTAGTCGATGTATCCAAGCAGTAACTAATATATTAATTAATTAATTAATTAATTAATTGCGTAGGAGCGTTTAAAGTGGAGCATCTTCTAGATAGTGGTGTATAATGTGTCTATCTAGTTGAGTATTACAAACAAAGCTAGTCAGAAACAGGTTTAGGATTAATCGAAAAAATTAAACGTATTATCTATCGATTTGATTGATTTTGGTATTTGGCAGTGTGATATATGCGAGTGATTTTATATTGTTGTTATTATTGTTAATTAATAGACGAGTAGCGCTGTGGGTGTCAAGAACAAACAACATTAATAGAATAAAATAGTACCTTCAGTTACCGTCTAGGATTGTTCCTAAACGCGCTTGTACCGAAACCAATGATAATAATTTTAAAAATTATCACTACGGTGTTATGTTATAATATAGAATATCACCCAAATACCGTATCAAGCATTAAGTAGCTAGATGTACATTTCAAGGGCTATGCGCCCATCTTCAGTAGCACAAGCAAAAACTAAATAAAATACCTCTATAGTTTATAGAGTTATTTATAGTTTATCAATCACAAATCGTGACAGAGGTATTTTATTTAGTTTTATCTTTTGCTACTGAAGATGGGTGCATAGTGCTTGAAATGTACATCCAGCTACTTAATGCTTGTTACGGTATTTGGGTGATATTCTATAATATAATGATAATAATGATTATAAAGATGAAAATAATTATGATGGTGATTATCATTTTTAAAATACACAACATAGTAGTTGTATAAATGATGACTCCAATTATCATCGACTTCGGTGCATGTACACTTTAGTTTCACCACCGGCCGTTACTGAAAATACTAACTTATTGTGCTAATATCAAAAATTCTAATTGTAAATTATGAGCATTTGGGCTGTGACAATTAAGTTACTTTTCGTTAGTGTGCTATTGATTACAGACGAGGGCATACGTTGAAAAAATATTGTTCAAATCACTGTTCTGCTTTTCTTCTCTTTACGGCCCCGTATTAATATCCCTTCTATCCCTATTTATATATATTATAATTATATAGAGTGTGAATCATTATTATATTTGCCGTATATTATATCGTAGAAATTTAGCGATGCTTTAATGTACTTTAAATGAGATAATAATTGTGAAGAATAACATTTTAGATCATATTTATTTTGTAAGCGTTTTTGTTGAACACTTTGAAACGAAAGCAACTATATATTGTATTGTAATAATCGTATGCTCTGCTCTGTCTGTACTAACAACAATACCGAAATACCAAATAATTCTATAGAAAAGCTAATACCAAAGAGTTTACTTGTTATATTAAAGACGTTGAAAGAAATCTCACAAAGACTCGTAATATTAATTTTCATGGCCCGGTTGGTTCTCCTACTTAGCCTCATATCAAATCTCTTCCTGTAAATCCTAAATCTACTCCTGAATCTACGGTGCACGTTATCCTTTTTCCTAGTACAAAAGATATTTTTGGACTAATAATTTAAGATGTACATCGTGAAAAATATTCTTCCCGCAACCTAACGCGAAGCAACAATATTATCCCAGTGGACAAAAAGTCCTTATAAAAAACACATTTTCAGCCATATTACAGTGAAAATTTAAATGGTTCGTTTCTCCTCGGGGCAATCAATTTTAGTAGTTGACTACTGTGCAAACGCACAGTGAAGTAATGAACAATTCCACCCGCGGACTTCATCTCGGTAATCAGATCGAGACACACTCGACCGACTCCTGCAATCCCATCCCACCCTGATATGCGCCATCTGTATATAATTCATTATCTATCAGTGTAATACTCAGTCCCCATGTATGTATAGATACTTATGTGTCATGTCAGCTATGTTACACAAGTAAAAGCTCTCTCCATTTTAGCTCTAGTTTTCTTTATACCCTCCAAGCATCCTTATATTCACATGACAAATTAAATGAATTTTGAAGGAAGTTAAATTGAATATACTCCGGTCGATTGGTTCAAATACACAAGATAAACACAAGAGTGACAACATTTAAATTATATTATAGTGAAAAGTAAAACAGTATTCGAAAAAACTCGATTAAAGTTATAGATAAAATTAAGTTCTCAATTAATTTAATATTCACAAATGAACTAAATTTACTTTAAACTTGCGAGCAGATCATAAGTGATCTTGTTAAGCAAATATTTGCAAAACAATTTTTAAACGTTGTAAAAGAATTGTGGTAAAGGTACCTCATTAGTCATTTTCAATGATATAAAGGGAGATAGGGGTAAGTACTTCATGATTACTTTATAATCTTATGTATAATTTTATATGGGAATGATGGCGAATTGGATCACTACCTTGACGATATTCTGCAAGTGTTAACGAGTTGGCGTGGTACCCCTCTGGGTGACATGGAAACTCACGCAACTAAATGAATAATATGTGATGATGTTGCGCATATCGGAGGCTAGGCCCCCATCTTCAGTAGCACAAAAATAGAAAAAAAAAAAGATTCTCTCACTGGGATTGCTATACAATTGGATAGCAAATCCGGTTGAACTGTAACTCAATAAAAATGATTCCTAAGACAATATACGGTCGTTTTAGGCTGTACTTTTTAAATATTATACAAAATATACCAAAACATGAAATTTTCGATGGGTGCCAGCTTTGGTTTTTTTTCGACGATTGGTACCCCCTTTAATATTTTAAAAAGTGCATGAAACAGTCTGAAATGAATATAAATGGTCCTAGATATCATTTTTAGCGAGTTTCGGTTCAATCGAAAAAAATTGAAAAAATCGTCGAAAAAGTGCAATGGTGCCCCCATTGAAGAAACATTTTTTTGGTCGATTTTGGTCAAGTTTAAGAATTGCCTAAAACAACGTAAAATGACTATAAATTAGTGCTGGGAATGGTTCGGTAAACCGGTGCACCGGTTTCTTTTTTGTCGAAAACCGGCAACCAATACAATTTCGGTTCACCGATTTTCGGTGAAAACCAGTTTTTCCGTGAAACCGTTTTTCGGTGAAAACCGCGTTTCGGTGAAAACCGCGTTGCGGTGAAAACCGGTTTTTCGATTAGCACTGGTACGCACCGACTATTGATTCATTCGAAACTGCCTTGGTGGTTGGTACGCTATGATAGCCACTATGCTCAGGTCATTTGGCAATGGATCTTACTCTAGCTATTCAGAATAATGAAGTTTATGCAAGATGAGTTCTATTAGAGCAGCAGACACGCGCTAAAGCTCTACTATTGCTTTTTTCATCGAAATTATCGAAAAATTATCGAAAAAAAGCAAAGGTATATACCTGTCGTTTTTCATCAAAATTATCGAAAAAAAGCACAATATACCTTCTTCTAAAAAAAAAAAAAAATTTCCAAAGGTATATACCTTCTAAAAAAAAAAAAAAATTTCCAAAGGTTATACCTTCTAAAAAAAAAAAAAAATTTCCAAAGGTATAACCTAAAAAAAAAAATTTCCAAAGGTATATACCTTCTTCTAAAAAAAAAAAAAAATTTCCAAAGGTATATAACTTCTTCCAAAAAATAAAATTAAATTTCCTTTGCTTTTTTTCGATAATTTTGATGAAAAACGACAGGTACCTTTGCTTTTTTTCGATAATTTTTCGATAATTTTGATGAAAAAACGACTGGTATATACCTCTGCTTTTTTTCGATAATTTTGATGAAAAACGACAGGTATATACCTTTGCTTTTTTTCGATAATTTTTCGATAATTTTGATGAAAAAACGACAGGTATATACCTCTGCTTTTTTTCGATAATTTTGATGAAAAAACGACAGGTATATACCTTTGCTTTTTTTCGATAATTTTGATGAAAAACGACAGGTATATACCTCTGCTTTTTTTCGATAATTTTTCGATAATTTCGATGAAAAAAGCAGAGGTATATACCTTTGCTTTTTTTCGATAATTTGTCGATAATTTTGATGAAAAACGACAGCTATATACCTTTGCTTTTTTTCGATAATTTTGATGAAAAACGACAGGTATATACCTTTGCTATTTTTCGATAATTTTGATGAAAAACGACAGGTATGTACCTTTGCTAGTTAAAGAGTCCGCAATCCTAAAGATTGGTTGGAAACAGCACGCCATGCCGATCTATCCTGAGCTAATCCCTTCATCTCCCTATAGCTATTCATCTCAACGTCTTCAACTATCTGACTCACATACTCCAATCTAGGCCTACCTACCCCTCTCTTTCCCTCCACTCTACCTTCTATGATCAATTGCATAATCCCCCCATGCCTAAGAATATGCCCTACCAATCTGTCTCTCCTACGCTGTAACACTCTCCAAATACTTCTCTTCTCCCCTACTAACTCTAGTACAGCTTCATTTGTTACTTTATCTTCCCAACCAATCCTCATCATCCTCCTATAACACCACATTTCAAGTGCTTCTAATCTACGCTTCTCTTCCTATCCTATAGTCCACGCCTCACACCCGTACAGTGCTACACTCCAAACATATACCTTCAGTAATCTTTTTCTAATACCCAAGTCAATATTTGATCTTAAAATCTGTTCTTTTTCTACGAATGCCTTCCTACCCTGTGCTATCCTACACTTTATATCTACCTTGCTTCGATTATCTTTTGTGATTCTACTGCCTAAATAACAAAAATCTGACACTTCTTCGATTCTATTATCTCCTATTGAGATCCTCATTTTTCTACTGCATTCCTTTTTGTCACACCTCATCACTTTAGTTTTACCTATATTTATTTTCATGTTAAAATCCCTAGTCAATACTGCCTGCATACCATTCAATACCCTTTCTAAATTCTTTTCGCTTTCTTCCAATATAGCTATATCGTCGGCGAATCTCAGCATATATATTTTCTCTCCCTGTACATTCACACCTACACTATGCTCTTCTTTTACTTTGTTTATTGCATCTTCTATATATAGATTAAATAATAACCGTGAGAGTGTACATCCCTGCCGAACTCCCTTCCTTATTTTTGCTACCTCTTCTTCCTCCTCAATTCTAACTAAGGCAGTTTGGTGTTTATATAAATTAAAAATTATTCTCCTATCCTTATAATCTATACCCGTTTCTTTTAAAATTCTAAACATTATGTCCCAATCTACATTATCAAATGCCTTTTCTAAGTCTACAAAAGCTATGCAAGTTACCTTTCCTACCCTCTTTCTTTTTTCTACTACCGTTCTTAGTGCTAGAATCGCCTCTCTCGTCCCTTTGTTTTTCCTAAAACTAAACTGATCTTCTCCTAGCCTTTCCTCTACTTTATTTTCCAATCTCCTATAAATAATCTTTAACAATATCTTCGATGCATGTGATAGTAGGCTAATGGTCCTATAGTTCTCACACAAATTAGCTCCTATTTTCTTCGGCATTGTTACTATTCTACTACGCTGAAAATCCTGTGGTACTTCTCCCTTCTCATATATTTTACAAACTAACCTGTATAATCGCTCCTGCATTTTTTCCCCTGCGTGTTTTATTAATTCGGCTGGTATCATATCAATCCCCGCTGCTTTGTTATTCCGTAAATCATTTAATGCTCTATGAAACTCTGACCTAAGTATGCTAGGACCTAAGTCATCCTCATCTATCTGTTCCACACTTTCTAGCTCCTCCATGTCCTGCCTACCTTTATATAAATCTTCAAGATACTCCTTCCATCTTCTAGCTTTTTCCTTATTTTCTGTGAGTTCCTTACCCTGCTTATCACATATAATGTTACCCTTTGGTTTTACTTTAGAAAAATGTGACTTAATTTTCCTGTAGCCCAAATCTACTTTACCTCTTCTCATATCCTCCTCAATATCCTCACAGTTTCCTTTTATCCACTCTTCTTTCGCTAGCTTGCATTTCCTATTAATTAAGTTCCTTAGTTCCTTATATTTTTTCTGTCCTGCTTCTGTGTTTCCTATTTTAATTTTCCTTCTTGCTTGTATCATTTCCACTATTTCTTCCGTGATCCATTCCCTCCTACCTGTCCTTTTCTTTGTGCCTAATACTTCATTTGCTGCTGTAGTTAACCCATTTCTGATTTCCCTCCATTCGCAATCTATGTCGCTCCTTGATGTTCCATTAGCCATGATTTCTACTTTCTGCTTGTACTTTTCATATACATCAGCTAATTTTAACCTATCGACATCTACTCTGACCTGTTTGGACTTCTGTAATTTCTTGAATTTGACCTCTGAGTCCAGGACTACTAAATTATGGTCACTATCAATATCTGCTCCAGGGTAACTCTTACAATTCTTAATCTGGTTCCTAAACCTCTCTTTAACCAGTATGTAATCTATCTGATACCTCCCTATATCTCCTGGCATTTTCCACGTATATATCCTGCGCTTGTGATTCTGAAAAAGCGTGTTTGCTACCACTAGCTTATTCCTAATACAAAACTCTACCAATCTATCCCCTCTATCATTACGTGTTCCTATTCCATATTCTCCTACTATTGGAACTTCCTTTCCCTTACCTACTACGGCATTCCAATCTCCGATTACAATTAGATTATCCTGTCCTTTAACGTTTGCTAACCTAGATTCAATCTCCTCATAAATGGATTCTACCTCCTCATCATCGTGACTTGAAGTTGGCATATATACTTGCACTATAACTGTGTCCGTTGGCTTCGTGTCTAATCTAATAGTTATAATTCTATCACTAACTTGGCAATAACTCTTTATTCTACATCCCAACTTTCTATTCATTATAAAACCTACACCGGTATGCCCATTATCTGATGCTGTGGTTATTAATCTGTATTCTCCTGACCACGTATCTACTTGATCTTTCCTCCTAACTTCACTAATCCCTACAATATCCAGTCTAAGTCTCTCCATTTCTAATTTCAAATTCTCTAACTTTGCTATTTTGATAATTTTGATGAAAAACGACAGGTATGTACCTTTGCTTTTTTTCGATAATTTTGATGAAAAACGACAGGTATATACCTTTGCTATTTTTCGATAATTTTGATGAAAAACGACAGGTATATACCTTTGCTTTTTTTCGATAATTTTGATGAAAAACGACAGGTATGTACCTTTGCTATTTTTCGATAATTTTGATGAAAAACGACAGGTATGTACCTTTGCTATTTTTCGATAATTTTGATGAAAAACGACAGGTATGTACCTTTGCTTTTTTTCGATAATTTTGATGAAAAACGACAGGTATATACCTTTGCTATTTTTCGATAATTTTGATGAAAAACGACAGGTATGTACCTTTGCTATTTTTCGATAATTTTGATGAAAAACGACAGGTATATACCTTTGCTATTTTTCGATAATTTTGATGAAAAACGACAGGTATATACCTTTGCTTTTTTTCGATAATTTTGATGAAAAACGACAGGTATGTACCTTTGCTATTTTTCGATAATTTTGATGAAAAACGACAGGTATGTACCTTTGCTATTTTTCGATAATTTTGATGAAAAACGACAGGTATGTACCTTTGCTTTTTTTCGATAATTTTGATGAAAAACGACAGGTATATACCTTTGCTATTTTTCGATAATTTTGATGAAAAACGACAGGTATGTACCTTTGCTTTTTTTCGATAATTTTGATGAAAAACGACAGGTATATACCTTTGCTATTTTTCGATAATTTTGATGAAAAACGACAGGTATGTACCTTTGCTATTTTTCGATAATTTTGATGAAAAACGACAGGTATGTACCTTTGCTTTTTTTCGATAATTTTGATGAAAAACGACAGGTATATACCTTTGCTTTTTTTCGATAATTTTGATGAAAAACGACAGGTATGTACCTTTGCTATTTTTCGATAATTTTGATGAAAAACGACAGGTATGTACCTTTGCTATTTTTCGATAATTTTGATGAAAAACGACAGGTATGTACCTTTGCTTTTTTTCGATAATTTTGATGAAAAACGACAGGTATATACCTTTGCTATTTTTCGATAATTTTGATGAAAAACGACAGGTATGTACCTTTGCTATTTTTCGATAATTTTGATGAAAAACGACAGGTATATACCTTTGCTATTTTTCGATAATTTTGATGAAAAACGACAGGTATGTACCTTTGCTATTTTTCGATAATTTTGATGAAAAACGACAGGTATGTACCTTTGCTTTTTTTCGATAATTTTGATGAAAAACGACAGGTATATACCTTTGCTATTTTTCGATAATTTTGATGAAAAACGACAGGTATGTACCTTTGCTATTTTTCGATAATTTTGATGAAAAACGACAGGTATGTACCTTTGCTTTTTTTCGATAATTTTGATGAAAAACGACAGGTATATACCTTTGCTATTTTTCGATAATTTTGATGAAAAACGACAGGTATGTACCTTTGCTTTTTTTCGATAATTTTGATGAAAAACGACAGGTATATACCTTTGCTATTTTTCGATAATTTTGATGAAAAACGACAGGTATGTACCTTTGCTTTTTTTCGATAATTTTGATGAAAAACGACAGGTATATACCTTTGCTATTTTTCGATAATTTTGATGAAAAACGACAGGTATATACCTTTGCTTTTTTTCGATAATTTTGATGAAAAACGACAGCTATATACCTTTGCTTTTTTTCGATAATTTTGATGAAAAACGACAGGTATATACCTTTGCTATTTTTCGATAATTTTGATGAAAAACGACAGGTATATACCTTTGCTTTTTTTCGATAATTTTGATGAAAAACGACAGGTATATACCTTTGCTTTTTTTCGATAATTTTGATGAAAAACGACAGGTATATACCTTTGCTATTTTTCGATAATTTTGATGAAAAACGACAGGTATATACCTTTGCTTTTTTTCGATAATTTTGATGTAAAACGACAGCTATATACCTTTGCTTTTTTCGATAATTTTGATGAAAAACGACAGGTATATACCTTTGCTTTTTTTCGATAATTTTGATGAAAAACGACAGGTATATACCTTTGCTTTTTTTCGATAATTTTGATGAAAAACGACAGCTATATACCTTTGCTTTTTTTCGATAATTTTTCGATAATTTTGATGAAAAACGACAGGTATATACCTTTGCTTTTTTTCGATAATTTTGCGATAATTTTGATGAAAAACGACAGATATATACCTTTGCTTTTTTTCGATAATTTTTCGATAATTTTGATGAAAAACGACAGGTATATACCTTTGCTTTTTTTCGATAATTTTTCGATAATTTTGATGAAAAACGACAGATATATACCTTTGCTTTTTTTCGATAATTTTTCGATAATTTTGATGAAAAACGACAGGTATATACTTTTGCTTTTTTCGATAATTTTGATGAAAAACGACAGGTATATACCTTTGCTTTTTTTCGATAATTTTTCGATAATTTCGATGAAAAAACGACAGGTATATACCTTTGCTTTTTTTCGATAATTTTTCGATAATTTCGATGAAAAAACGACAGGTATATACCTTTGCTTTTTTTCAATAATTTTTCGATAACTTTGATGAAAATCGACAGGTATATACCTGTGCTTTTTTTCGATAATTTTTCGATAATTTTGATGAAAAACGACAGGTATTTACCTTTGCTTTTTTTCGATAATTTTTCGATAATTTTGATGAAAAACGACAGGTATATACCTTTGCTTTTTTTCGATAATTTTTCGATAATTTTGATAAAAAACGACAGGTATATACCTTTGCTTTTTTTCGATAATTTTTCGATAATTTTGATGAAAAACGACAGGTATTTACCTTTGCTTTTTTTCGATAATTTTTCGATAATTTTGATGAAAGAAAATCGATTTTCACCATAAAGCCGATTTTACCGAAACGCGGTTTTCACCGGAAACCGGGTTTCACTGAAAATTGGTAAAAACGGTTAGTCAGTTAACCGGTGAAGAATCGCTCACACCGGTTTCCGGTTTGATTGGCAAATATTCACAGCACTACTATAAATCGTCCTAAAACTCGATTTTACTGATTTTCGGTTGAAACAGAAAAAATTGAAAAAATCGTCGAAAAAGGCAAAGGTATCCCCTTTGAAAAAATTCCATTTTTGATAGATTTTGGTCAAAGTTTAAAAGTGCCCAACACAACGTAAAATGACTATAAATCGTCCTAAAACTCGATTTTACTAATTTTCGGTTCAATCGAAAAAAGTTGAATTAACGAATCGTCGAAAAAGGATAATTATTTATATGACGATAAAAGGATAATAATAAAATCGGACGATAATGTTCAATAATTTATGATTTACAATAATTTATATTAATATACGACGCGATCAAAACAAATTTACATAATACATTTTGTACAAATCATATAACATAGTTCAGCGGTTGCTAACCAAAGACCAGTCATAAAACCGACAAGCTATGAGTGTGTTTATATATAATCGCATATTTTTACCATTTTGAAAAAGGAATTAATATAATCTATCGCTAAGAAAACTTTTATAAATTTTTGATATTGAATACGCGTCCAATTTTTTTAAAGTTTTGTGATCATCGATACGTTATAGCATATAATAGGAGTTTGTGATACGTTTATTTTATTTGCGACTCTGATACTGAAAGAGCACTGCTGAAACATATTTTAAATCTAGTTAAGTTAAAATCACGGTGAAGATTGTGAGAAGTGTATATGCACGACAAAATATTGCTATTCGAATAAATAATACCATGAAATTTTTTCCTGTGATGACCGTGCTGTTATATGCCCAAAATGTGTTTAGTGCACGAATTCTGGGAATCTTCCCAATGAATTCATTCAGTCACTATATTGTGGCACACACATTATTGGAAGAAATGGCAAATAGGGGCCACGACGTTGTGCTTATTACTCCATACACGCAAAATAGAGAAATAAAAAATTACAAGGAAATATATCTGAAAGGATTGATCGAAAAAGTGGACGGTACGTACACAAAGTATTTATAAATTAAGAAACCATATATGATCTTTTTGTATATCTTGGTACTGAGTATGGACCTTCTGCGCTTTAGCACATGCATTTGTATAGGCTATTACATATTTGAATTATTCTTGCAATTGAGGCTAAATATAGAACTCTAACTAAGCTAGTTAAATACAAGGTAAATTACTCATTTGACCTTATTAAATAATAATAATTTGAAAATGCCGTTTAAAATAATTTCATATTCTAGAGGATAACTTTTATATAACCTTCTATAATTTCAAATATCCAATGACTATGAAATGATAGTAATATATTGAAATCCACTTGATAAATTATTTGATTCGATTTTATCCGTAGAGATTATATTTCGTGTATGTTCGTTGCAGATGTATATTGACATGTATGTAAAATTACTGGTGAAATCATCGTCAGTTTAAGAGAAGTTGAGAAATCTCCCATAAGCTTATAAACAAGACAATGTAAATACTTGCACAATGAACATAAACAAAATATAATCTGCTTGGATTAAATAATTCAGCAACCGGACATTAGACTCATACATATTAATAAGATATACAGAAATTAACAAAAAATTGAAATATTAAAGAAATATCTTAAAAATGACTAAATAGTAGATGTGCTTCAGTATATCTGAAAACTGAATTAAATTTCCCACTATCACCATGTGCGATAAATAAGTATTGTTTATCCACTACAATAATAAAAACTAAAATAAACCTCTTTTACTAGTAAGATAATATATAATCAATCACGATTCGTGCCAAAGGTATTTTATTTAGTTTTTATCTTGTGCTACTGAAGATGCTACTTAATGCTTTAAGTTACGGTATTTGGGTGATATTCTATACTATTATTTAACACCGTGGTGATAATTTTTAAAAGTAAGATTATTGTTTACATCACCAAATTGTAATACGATTTTTACGTTTTAGAATACAAAACGGAATTCATCGAATTTTCGTTATCTGATCCAATTACACAGACCATTTCTTTTCACCAGATGGGAATAGTCTTAACAGAATACACGTTACAGTATCCAGAAATACAAAAACTCATCCATTCAGATGAGAAATTCGATTTGATCTACATGGACCAATTTATGAACGAAGCTTTGTTGGGCTTGGTGCACAAATTCAAAGCTCCTTTGGTCTTCTCCAGTTCGCTGGGGGCCTCCTCTTGGTGTAACCATATTGTGGGAAATCCTGCACCAATGTCGTACGTGCCCAATCTAAGTGCCGGCTACATATCGGATATGACGTTCTGGCAACGAGTTTACAACGTTTATATCAATATAGTCGAAGAATTATATAGACGTTTTGTGAACTTACCTGCGCATAATCGACTTTTGCAGCGACACTTTCTTGGTGCACCGTCAGTTGAAGAGATTATGTATAATGCTACTAGTATTGTGCTTGCTAATTCGCATGTTAGTACGAACAATCCCGTTCCTCATGTACCAAATATGATTGAGGTTGGTGGTTTGCATGTTAAGAGAGGAGTGTTAAGTGAAGAGCTACAAACATTTATGGATGGTGCTACGCATGGTGCTATATACATGGCCTTAGGTTCGAATGTCAAGTCTGCTGATTTGTCCATTGAAAAAAGGCAGATTATTCTGAAAGTATTTGGTAGTTTGAAGCAAAAGGTATTATGGAAATTTGAGACTGATCTTCCTGGAAAGCCAGATAATGTGATGATACAAAAATGGTTTCCACAACAGAGCATATTGGGTTCGTAAATGAGAGGTCATAAAGTAAATTATAAATTAAAAATGGTTTACTCTTAAAAAAACTGTGCTAATGTCAGAAAGTGTTCGTAGAAATTCAAAATTGAATTATTATTACCTGTTTTGTAGGTCATCCGAATACGCGAGCATTTATATCGCATGGTGGACTTGTTGGAAATATCGAAGCCGTTTATTTTGGTGTACCTATAATCGGTATTCCATTATTTGCTGACCAGAAGATGAATATCCGCTTAGCATCCTTGCGAGGATATGCTGTTTCGATGTCAGCTTCAGAATTGACGGAAGAAAAGTTGCATTGGGCCCTAAACGAAATATTAAATAATACGAAGTAAATATTTGAACGTCATGGAGAAAAATTAGTTTTCTAATATAAGTAATCGTTAAGAAAACTCGTCGTATTAAATAGAAAATGACATCAAAATGAAGAAGTATTAACTATTTAAATTGTTTTTTTGTAGGTACAGAGATAACATTAAGAAGAGATCGGAAATAATGAATGACAGAGTTGTAAATCCCATGGACGAGGCAGTTTACTGGCTGGAATATGTCTTACGTCACAAAGGAGCGTACCATCTGAGGAACGGCTCCATGAAACTGAATTGGTTCCAACATCATCTCTTTGATGTTGTATTATTTTACATATCAGCAATGACTATAGTGATATTTAGTGTTTATTATCTATTGATGAAAATTATACGTTTAATATTTCGTAATAAGAAATGTACTAAAAGTAAAGAAAATGGTACAGTTGAGACGAAGAAAAGAAAGTAGAAAAAAATACAATGCATAGTGAAAGATCGGAAATACTTCTGAAAATGTATTATCGAATTTTATTCAATTATACTAAACAAACTTGTTCATTATCAATGTATTATTGAAAACCTTTCGGAAATAAAAATATATTTTCAAAAATATATAGTAAACATCCTAATGTAATAAATATTGAGAACAAAATACTGCTTAGAAAAAAACAAACGGAATCTACAAATCAATAAAATTTAATTAGAATTAATTATACACACTATTCGTTATTTATCTGAATGTCGCATTAAATACCACAAAAGAAAAAGTTGATTTCCATTGATGAATGTTTCGTTCTTAGGAGCAGTCAATGAATTTTAGTTTGAGGATGGATCCCAAATTGGCACTAATTTTTGTAGTGTTTATAAAAGGATTAAAAGATAGTCGGTGCGCCAAAATTTTGGGATTATTTCCTCATAGTGCTTATAGCCATCATGTGCAAGCAAATGCAATATTTTCTGCGTTGGCAAACAAAGGACACGAAATTACATTTTTATCACCAGTAAAAGAAAAAATCGATGGGCCAAATATCAAATATATTCATATAGAGAATTTTGGAAATAATGGTAAAGCTATATATTACAATTAGTTATATAACTGTATATAAGAATATAATTTTTAGTTGATAATAAAAGATTTTTCGATTATGAATCCATCTCTACATTCACTCAAGCAGTTGAAGTCAATCAAATGGGTATTAGGATAACCGAATTTATTCTTCAAGATTCAAAAGTACAAAATTTGATTCATTCAAATGTTACATTTGACTTGATAATAATGGATATGTTTCTAAATGAAGCATTTCTTGGGTTTGGTCATCGGTTCAACTGCAGCGTAATTCTCGTATCAACGTTTGTAACAAATATTTGGACAAATCATCTTTTTGGAAATACCGCTCCAGTTTCATACATACCTTGTTTCTATTTGGACTACACTTCGGAAATGAACTTTTTACAGCGATTGAATAATTTGATCATCATACTCTTCGAATATGTGTACAGGGTATTTGTTATTTTGCCAAGGCATAATAAGATTTTGAAGAATGTCTTTCCAAATGCACCAAACTTAGACGAATTATTATATAAAAATTCGTTAATCCTAATCAATACTCATATTAGTATAAATGATCCCGTTCCATTAATGCCAAATATGATTGAAGTTGGGGGTTACCACATAGTTAAAGAGTATGCAAAACTTCCTAAAGATATCCAAGACTATTTGGATTCGTCAACCGAAGGAGTTATATATTTTTCAATGGGATCAAATTTGAAGTCAAAAGATATTAGTTTGGAAACAAGAAATGCGCTGATGGACGCATTTGGATCATTGAAACAAAAAGTTCTTTGGAAATTTGAGGCGCATTTAGTTGATTACCCAAGCAATGTTAAAATTGAAAAATGGTTTCCCCAGCAAGCCATTTTAAGTAATGATAAATAATTAACGTTTCTTGTCGATATACATATAAAAATAGACAAAACTCTTCTGATGTCGTCTGTATATATTATAAAAGTCGATGATATTTAAAGTGGTGTTTTTTAAATAAACTTTTTGGAACAATTTTCTAGATCATCAAAATACCAAGGCCTTCATTTCTCATGGTGGCCTCTTAAGTACCATAGAAGCTGTATATTTCGGTGTACCAATAATAGGTATTCCAATATTCGCTGATCAGAAAATGAACATTGAAATCGCTAAAAAAAGAGGCTATGCAATTTCAGTTCCAATGAAAGATGTATCGAAACACACAATGATGAAAGCAATTGAAGAAATTATCTCAAATTCGTCGTAAATATGAAATCGTTAAATTACATATAAAACTTCATAGAAATATATTTTAGGTACAGAACAAATATTATGAGGAGGTCAAAGATTATGAAGGATCGAAATTTGAAACCCTTGGACACCGCTATTTATTGGATCGAATATGTATTGAGATACAATGGAGCTCCACATTTTCAGTCTGTTGCTATGAAATTATATTGGTTTCAATATTATTCAATTGATACGATGATGATATTGTTTTTATCGTTATATTTCAGTTATTGGATGTTGAAAATGTATCGATCATAGGGATATAAACATTTTTATTATGTAATACTGATTCTCATAATAACAAGAAGTAGCATTGAATAAATTAATAATATTAATTTTTAATTGGGTTTTCTGAGAAATGAAAAGTTTTTGAGACTTGCTTTTTGATATCAAAGGAATATAAAAAAATATTGGCCGATGAAATGCTGATAGTATATTTCATTAAATGGTAGTTTGATCAAATGGTCAAATTATAGATGACTTTGGAGAAGTATTTGAGTATATCATTATCCTGGAAGTTAATTATATTTTGAGTGAATTGATTATATATAAATATATATAAGGTTTATATATATATGGACATAAATGAGAAATTTAATAACACTACCAGTAAAATTGTACATGAAGTTACTTTTGTATTGCCAATCAAGGAATCGAAAAATTGACCAAATGGCTTTAGACAAATTGTAATTGATAAATTCAATTTAGATGGTAAGATTTATATTTAAATTGATTAGAATAGAAATAAAAATAAACTCCAAAATGTGTTAAATTACCATTTGATTTTATAATTGCACGTAGTTTAGATAGTATTTTAAATAAATATAATTTTAAAGTAACATATAATAGTCTTGCTAATTTTCTATGAAATCCAAAAGATTTGATTGGTTTCAATAAAAAATCGGGTATTTATGAAATATCTTTTTCTAGTTGTCGTAGATTCGTAGACGTAGATTCATTGAAACTAGATTCATTTCAGATTAAATAGAAAACATAAAAGTGCTGTAGCCGAGCATATTTTTGACTAACTCAGGTCATCCTATTCAAATTAGTTCAACCTTTTATACGTATTATTTAAATCGCTATTTTAATGTCAAATCCATTTTCGTGAAGTGTAAAATTAGCGGCACCATATTAGCCGATATATGTATACCACGCGAACGATAGATACAGACAGATACAGCATCGATACTGTGACTTGCAACGGATACCACAACGAACGCCACAACGAAAGTTGTGTTGATTGTTATCGCGGCGCAAGCTTTATCTTTTATGAAAAATAATGCCGCGATAAAATATTGCAATACAATTATATATCTACGGTGATGCGCTCAATGTTCAGGAGGGGCGCGCGGCCCTACGGCCTGTATAAGGAACCGTCACTGATTTGTACGCTAAAACACACAATTCTACCATGTACAAACCAGCTAATGTTAAGATGTTATGTTTTTGAAATATTAGCTTATAATGAGGTCTGAATACAGCCTTATCTAAATATTTCATCGCTCGCTTTTGAATAACAAATATATTTTGGAAAAGTTCAAAATTACAGTGTCCCCAAAACTGAATTCCATATACATGCATAAATCTAAATCTAATTTAATGAACTTAGGTTCAGGCCCAATTTCATCTTGTCTATTTAATTAATTTAATAAGAACTATTTTAAAATTTATTTTTATTTTATTTATTTTTGGTTATTTTAGATTTGACAAATCAATATTTTCGTTAATTGTTAATTTGTATTGTTTTAAAATGTTTATAGGTCATATAATATGCCATTTTTGAAATACTTCCGTCATGTTGACTTATTTATTTAATAGTATATCAATCACGATTCATGACACAGGTATTTTATTTAGTTTTATCTTGTGCTACTGAAGATGGGGGCATAGCCCTTGAAATGTACATTTAGCTACTTAATGCTTGTTACGGTATTTGGGTGATATTCTATATTAATATTTCACACCGTAGTGATAATTTTTTAAATGTTGATGATTGTTTTCATTATTTTTGTGTGTATTGTAAACTATTGTATTATTGAACTTGGAAATTAATTGACATCTTCGCATATAATCAAGTTTATTGTAGTCTGATAGCTCATTGCTATATACAAAAGCCACAGCATATCCAATAATAAAAAACTAAAAAAAACTTGGAAATTAATAATTTTTCATAATTCATTTGATAAATAGGTCAAGTGGCAGACCAGCCTAGTATGTTTTTGGTAGATTTAAAAATATATATATTATTAATGCGCCGAACTTCGCCTTTTGAGAAAATTTTGTTTTCTGTCTATTATTTCTTTGAAAATGTATTTTTCTAATCATTTTTTTTTCTTTTCCAAATAACGATTATTATTATTATTATTATTATTATGTATACTATTTTTAATACAGCTATTAAACGAAATTCGAGCATGTACAAATATATGAGTTATATAACGTTCTATAAACTATATTTTATCTTATATATGAGATGGACGATTAGATAAATAATATTGATATAGTATAATGTATATAATATAGCGAACAGGTCTGGAATTTCGAAAATTTCTTGGGTACATGTCAAACGTATTTTAGCGAATTATTTTGCTTGTGCGAATTGATTTATTTCACTCAATAATAAATAATAAAAATGTAAATGTAAAACAATTTCCATTTAAATTGTAAATATGATAATTCTATTCACTATTTTTTTTCCATATGATATTCAAGTATATATATGCTGCGCAATGAATTCGTTAAAATTAATACTTAATTAAGTAATTAAATGCCTTTAACAGTTTGATTAATAGTGAAACTAATGACTAATCTGAATTCATTTTCGTAGCTAAATTCGCTGAGTAACCGAAACTACTTCACAAAACCTCCGACACCTCAATTCATAGATACTGGCTAATTTTACAATTTCAAGTCATCGAGTGGAAACTTCTCTATAAGTATGTACAACACAGTTCAAGTTGGAATGCGCGTTACTAAAATAATGCATTATAAATACCAACAAGTAGAAATTCAAAACACACAGTAAGCAAATCAGTGTTAACGAACTTCTGGACCGTTACAGTACTGGAAACACTCGCTCAACTGTCCCTGAGCAACGAGTCAATTTGTTCTGTTCGTTAGTTTTCGTTAGTTTATTCTGGAAACGCCATCGAAAAAGCAAGAGCCTAGGATATTAATAAACAATGCATGTGAAGAGTATTTTTGCTGTTCTCGTCGCGCTAGCAGCTTGCGCCCATGGCGCCCGTATCTTGGGCATATTTCCCATTTTGTCACATAGTCATTACATCGGGGCTTATAAGTTGCTGAAAGCACTGGCCGCAAGAGGGCATGATGTCACATTAGTCAGCCCGTACAAGGACAAAGCTCCTAGCAAGAACTTTAGGGATGTTATCCTTGGGGGGTTCACAGATGTCCAAACACGTGAGTACTAATAATATTTAAAATCATATTCCATTGATATTATGCGGTATTCAAAATGGTCTAGCAGATGACGGTTATTCGATTTTTTTTAATGCACTTTAATGCTATTATATCATTTTAATAAAATCTTAAGCTAATAGCGAGATATAATTTTGCATGTAGTTTATTTTGAAGTATTTACTTGAGTTTCAATCATGAGATTTAAACATGCATCAAATAAATAAGATATTATCTAGTACGTGATCAATTAATTTCGAAATATTTGTAGTGATACTAAATGCGAATTAATTTATCTAAAAGTAACTGCAGAATTACACAATAAGATGCATTTTTTTCAAATAAATAAATGTGTATATTTGAACAATGCACATATTAAAAACTGTTATAGAACTTGAGAGATAAAAAAAAATCGCATAATTTTTATATTATTTCATGTTGAGGATTCAGCTAATATCAATTTCTTTTTTAATACCGATTAATAAGTTATTCTCAGAACTTCACTGTATAATGCGCAATTACATCTAAATCGATATGTGGGTGGGTACGAAATATTCACCTACATTTCTGAAAGAGACATTTTGCTTGTCCCATTAATATGTAAACGAATGTAACTATTAGCTCAAAGAAATAAATTACTGCTCGAAGGCTTTGACAATTTAATAATTTTACTACTAATCGCCAATTTTGTCATTAGCAAATAACTACAAGACCAATTTAAAGATAACGTATTAAAAATGTACACTATATTACCACAATAATATAGATCTAACATCTCAAAAAATGCTCGAACACTAATTAATTAACTAAATGTGAAATTTAGTAAAACCATGAACATCATCGATAGCAATTGACACAATTGGAATTTGTTTATCAATTATGTCATATTTGTAATTTTTCATTATTTTTTATAGAAATGGAAAAGGAGATTGATATATTTTCCTACTCTAAAATGCCAACAATGATGAAATTAATATTCATGTACAATATGGGCTTCATATATACAGAAAAAACATTCGACAACGAAGCATTTAAGAAAATTTATAAATCAAACGAAACATTCGATTTAATCCTGACCGAATCTTTTATTATTGATCCAATTCGTGTTATGGGTCATCTGTTCCAAGCAAAAACGATCTTACTTTCATCATTTGGCTCTTCTTCCTTATCTAATCATCTTGTTGGTAATCCAGCGCCTTTATCGTACATACCCGATTTTATTTTGGATCACTCAGGTCCAATGGACTTTTGTTTACGTTTCAAAAATCTCTTCTACGATATCTGCCACAAAGCATTAAAGTATCTTTATATCGACCCCAAGAATAACGTTCTGGTCCAAAAGTATTTCCCCGCTGCACCAGCTATAAGCAAATTCAACACATCTTTAATCCTATTGAATTCACATCCTAGTGTAACTGCACCAGCACCTCATGTGCCAAATATGATAGAAATTGGTGGATTTCACCTCGATGAACCAAAGAAGTTACCAGGCGATTTGCAAAAGTATTTAGATGATGCGAAAGAAGGCGTCATATACTTTAGTATGGGTTCCGTTGCAAAAAGCAAGAATATGCCAGAAGAAAAGAGAGGCATATTTGCAAATGTTTTTGCTAAATTAAAATTGAAAGTACTGTGGAAATTTGAAGAAGATATCATGGAAGGTAAACCAGCTAATATCAAAATTGGGAAATGGATGCCGCAGCAAGATATCTTGGGTAATATAATATCTCGCTATAGGTCAGAATTTATATTTTCATTTTTCTTATTTATTTTAGCGCATCCAAATGTAAAGTTCTTCATTAGCCATGGAGGTTTGTTGAGCACCATCGAGTCTATTTATCATGGTAAACCTACCATTGGAATTCCAGTTTTCGCTGAGCAATTTATGAATGTTAAAAATTCAGTCCATGCTGGATTTAGTTTGATGGTTCCATTTACGGAACTCACCGAAGAAAAATTGACAGAAGCTATCAACGAAATGATTAACAACCCTAGGTAGATACATTTTCAATGTACCTTTTTTCTACAATATCATCGTCAAATTTATGAATTGCCTATTAAAAATTATTATTTTTCTATTTGCATAGTTACGAAATAACCGCTAAAAAAAGATCAGCAATTATGCGAGATCAGCCGATGAAACCTTTGGACCACGCTATTTATTGGACAGAATTTGTTTTGAAGCACGATGGAGCTGAACATTTAAAATCTCTTGCTTTGAATTTATCGTGTATTGAAAGTTCTATGATTGACGTATATATAGTAATGTGGTCTGCAATTGCCTTAGTAATTGGATCAATTGTGATGCTACTTAAATGTCTTTGCGGAAAGAAGAAGCAAGCGACAGCGGAAAAGACCAAAAAGAAAAAGACTAATTGAAGAGTGAGGACAATTTACTTACTTCGAGTCGGTGATAACATAAAATATATTTCCTGTGATATTTGAGAGATATTAAAAAAATTGTAACATTTAAATTAATAAAATTTAACATATTTCAGTTGTTCTTTCATTACACATTGTCGCCGGAAAGAAACTTAAATTTTGATCCTTAATCTTTTATTTCCAATGTTCCAATGATTTCAATGTTAAACTAATGTTCAAATTTCATTGGACAATTCATGCAAATTAGTATCAATTATACGATACTCAACTGACAATAATTTCAATACTCGTTTCAACATTATGACGGATTACATTTACAACCATCACAAATGAGATAATAATTTATTAACAGTCATCGATGCTTTGGTACAACATTTAAAATAAAAATATACACGTGTGTATTTCAATTATCTAGTGTTATGGTGTCATCCCACCTCCAACACATAAAGCCATCTGAATAAAACGGTTACATTTCACTAGAAGCATAGTAAATTGAATGTAGCAACAACTTCATAATATAATACCTTATTACAACGTTATAAATTTGTTTCCAGATCGTTCGTAGTTGAGTTGATTATGAGAGATAACAACCTTATCATCATCCGTAAAATCAACAACCTTATAACTTGAGCTTAAAATGCTTTCAAAATAATAATAACATATCACGTTAATCGGATCATACTCAAAACAAAAATTAATACACTTGAACTTAGTAATGTATGTATTAATATTATATATCATTACAAGTCTTATATATAATCTGGTTTGAGAGATTACATGCTTATTATAAAATTTATAACAAGCACGCAGTATCAGTGTTTGCGTGAGTGTAATCGTACGCACAACAAGTCGGTAAAATGAGAACTCTGCTGAAGTGTTTTGTCTTCCTGATTGTGGCGTCCAGCTGCATAAATGCAGCAAAGATACTTGGAGTTTGGACGATGGCTTCGTACAGCCATTTTACGTTGGGTAACAGATTAATGAGGGAATTGGCTCTTAGAGGACATGAAGTTACATACATCAGCGCCTTTGCTGACAAGAATCCGGTGAAGAATTATAGGGACGTTACAATTGATGGCATGGCGAAAATGATGGACGGTATGCAAATATCATATTCAACGTTTGTTATTGAACTAATAAAAAATAGTCAATTAATTATGAACTCAATTTGTTACTATTATGTAATATTTAAAGTATGAGTATTTGTAATTTGCACGTCTAGAATGATTCGACCTTGCTTTGGTAAACACTAGTACATTTAGATAATATATTTATCAACTGCAGTGCTTTTATAAGCAGCTGTTAACATATGAGATACAACTTTAATTACTTATTTCATAATGCCTAATTATAGAAAGGTTTTATAGATTAATCCAATCAAAACACATGCATAACTAATGTACTTTTATTTAAAGAATTCTTTTTTAATTTGCGACGTCTTATTTGTTATTATACATTTTCTAGAAATGAGGAAAGAAATGAACATGTTCGAAATATTCAACAGGCCAAAATTAATGACTCCATTTGTAATGGGAAACATGTGTTTAGACGTGACCGAAACAACTTTGAAGTCAGAAAGTGTTCAAAAGCTATTACATTCAAATGAAACTTTTGATTTGATCATAATAGAACAATTTTTCAACGATGCAGTTCGTGGTCTACAATATCACTTCAAGGCTCCGACCATCATTTTTAGCAGTATTGGCCCATCTAGTTTTGTAAATGGTCTTGTGGCGAATCCTTCACCAATATCTTATATATCTGACTTGTTCCTAGCTTATGAAGAAAGGCACATGACCTTCTGGATGCGTGTAGAAAATGCTATTTTCCATGTAGTTAGTGAACTTACTACTCACTTATATATCTTACCAAAACAAAATGCTCTGTTGCATAAATATTTCCCAGATGCTCCACATCTATTTGATATAATTTATGACATACCATTGATTCTGATGAATTCGCATATTAGCACTTTCCGACCTGTTCCTGTAGCACCAAATATGATTGATATTGGTGGCTATCATGTTTTCCCTCCAAAAAAGTTACCAGAAAATTTGCAAACATATTTAGATAGCGCCAAACAAGGTGTTATATTATTTAGTATGGGTTCAAATTTGAAAAGTAAAGATATGCCTCCTGCGAAGCGCGACATTTTCATAAATGCTTTCAAGAAACTGAAACTAGACGTACTATGGAAATGGGAAGATGATTCAATTCCCAATAAACCAAATAATGTAAAAATAGAGAAATGGCTTCCGCAACAGGATATTTTGCGTAAGAGTGCCAACAGATTTGATTCATTTAATTATTATACGTTCTCATTTATTTAATAGCTCATCCAAATATTAAATTGTTTATCACTCATGGAGGATTACTTAGTACAACTGAAGCTATTTATCACGGAGTACCAGTTGTTGGAATCCCAATTTTTGGAGATCAACAAACCAATATGGGACTCGCTAAAGAGGGCGGATATGGTTTAAGTTTGCAATATCATTTTCTGACCGAAGAAAAGTTAACCGAATCTATTAACGAGATCCTTTCAAATCCAAAGTAAGATTATTAGTTTATATATACAGAAAATGACATATACAGGTTCTTAAAATGAGAATACGAGTTTTAAATAATAAAAATTATACGATGGCTACATAATGCGTTATTAATTCAACCATTATTTCAGATATACTCAAAATGCTAAACGTCGTCAAAAGCTAATGCATGACCGCCCAATGACTCCAATTAATACAGCCATGTGGTGGATTGAATATGTCTTAAGAAATCCTGAATCAGACTTTTACAGATCTCCAGGTCTAGAACTGAGTTGGTACCAATTGTATTTGCTAGATGTATTACTATTTTTGGGAACAGTAACTGTGTTAGGAATTGCAGCTTTTATTTTCGTATGCAAGAAAATATGTTGCAGGAAGAGCAAAAAGAGTTTGTCAGTAAAGGAAAAGAAGAATTAGAATATTATTATTATATACGTATAATAAATCCACTTAGAATTATCCACCATAGAACATTTGTATATTTTTTAATACAATGTACAAAAAGAAACAAAACAATTATACGAAACGCATTAAATTTTGTTAGTTATGTAAAATGTTTTATTATTTATTTCCCTGAACATATTCAAATATATAATAATAAATGTGGAAAATGTCACAGAATTTTTAATGACAAATTTACTGATAAAAGTAAATATCAATACCGCTAATAAAATGTATTTTTTTCGAAAAATCGTAAAATATGTCACTGATGAAATAAAATTAATTTGGTCAAATTTAAGTGAAAACATTCTTTAAAAATTCAATCATTAAAATAATATAAATTACAATATTTTCAAAAGTACTTTATATTTATATTTAAATAAATTTATAATTTATAACTCCTTTAAATCGACGAGAATCATTTTTATAAAAATGCATTATCATCTTTCTCATTCATAGTATATTCAAGATAAAAAGTTAGCATTTTCAATCAATTTTAAATCACACTTAAAAAATACTACATATTGGTGACTTTACATTTTAAAACACATTATTTTTATACATGTAAACTTAAATGTTACATACGTAAAAATGGTTTTAAATGGTAGTGATCTTTGGATCGTTTAGATTGAAGGTTATTCAATTGAATCGTTAAAATAAATTACCGTCATCAAATGACTATGTGCAAGTTGAGTACCAAACAGAACATACTAAATTTTTTAAACTGATGAATAAAAATAAAAGTAAATGAAAGTTTAGAAATTTAGCACTGTGTGAATTTTAGAAAATGTCATATATTAATAAAACTTGCATTGAAGACTTATATTTGGAAGTAAGTTTTGTATTTTTTGTTGATTATTTCGAAAATAATTAATATTTTTATTATTATACGTGGCCGTATGAACAACTTCATTAAAATATCCGTCATTAATTCTAAAATAGTGAACAAGATTTGTTGTATCATAATAACAAATTGTAGGTAAATCATTGATTCGTAATTCTAATTAGCGTGAATTTGCTAATTTCAAGCTTGTCATTATTATTATAAATTGCTTCATGTATAAAAATATATTCATGTGTAATTTGTAAATACCATAATGTTCGTAGCTTATTCTTTTATCCTATAATATTATTTTTTATGATTATATATTTCAAAAAGTTGCCAGGTGAGGTCCAGTAGTGATTCACATTCAACTCAATCCAAGCCATTTTTTCTCAAATAATTTTATTCTTTAAATTCCAGAAATGTATTTTCCACTAACGAATGCAGCAATCTTGTTTCTCACTTGCTACTACTTTAGAAGCAGCAAAGATTCTAAGAGTTTTTATGATGGGTTCTTATAGTAATTTTACTTTGGGAAATCGTTAAATGGCAGAATTAGCTGTTAGAGGACATCAAGTTACTTACATTAGTCCTTATAAAGACAAAAATTCACCAAAAGGATACGTAGACGTTACTTTGGAGATGGTTGCAGTAAAGATGGAGGGTATGTCTTTAAAATATTTCTATGCTTAAATAAGTGAGAAAGTTATACGGTCATTGAACAAAAAGATATTTGATCAATTGGTGTTCGGAAATTGTTACGGTCTCAATATGTTATTAATTTGTATTTTTCATACTTTAAAGAATTTAAAAGGGAAATGAACTACAATTCATGCCAGCTTTGATGATCCCTATAATCTTTGCTGGTATGTCATCCAAATTGACTGAATATGTATTGATAGATTCAAGTTTTCTAGAACTGTTGAAATCAAATGCCACGTTTGATTTGATCATCTTAGAACAATTCTTTAATGAAGGCCCACGTGGCTTACAATATCACTACAAATGTCCCGTAATATTACCTAGTTCGATGGGTAAAAATTCGATAATCAATTACGCGGTAATGAATCATCATTCGCCATCATCATACTTTCCAAACATGGATTTAGCTTACAGTAAACGTGATATGGAATTCTGGATGCGCTTAAAGAACTGCATTAGAGTATATTATTATGTTTGGCTATCAGTTTCCTAAGCAAAACGAAATTTTTGCAAAAGTATTTTCCGGGAGCACCACATTTATACGATCTAGTTTACGATAACCGATTGTTTTAATGAATTCGCATATTGGCACCTCTAGACAGGTTCCATTCTCTCAAAATATGATCGATGTTGGTGGATATCACGTTTGTCCGCCAAAGGAACTATCAGACAATTTACAAAAATATTTCGACTATCCTAAAGAAGGAGTGATTTTGTTTAGTATGGGCTCAGCTTCGAAGAGGGCAGATATGGCTCTGGAAAAGAGGAATGTTTCTTTGAAGATATTCGAAAAATTGAAAATGAAGGTTTTGCGGATGTGGAAGACTGATACGCTTCCAGGACAACCAAAAAATGTAAATTTGGAAAAATTGTTACTACAACAAGATATTTTTTTTATACTCAAATTTTTGAGATGATTTTTTAATGTTCGATAATTACTTGCAGCTCATTCAAATATTAAGCTATTTATATAACTCAATTGTTGCGTTCCAGTTGTTGGCATTCCAATATTTGGAGATCAACAAATTAAGATCTATCAACAAGTTAATACATTAGTTTAAATCTAATGTATTAGCTTTATAATATAAATTTGTTTCATCAATTGCTGATCAAATATTCATTTCTGCCTATTATTATAATATTTGTTCAAATAATCAGTCATTGTGGTCATGGCCATATTCTTTGGTGATTACACAATCATTATATAAAAATATATTCTTATCTTAGAGAAGAGATACATCAGTGTAAATAGTTCATTAGGCTACTTAGTGCTCATTTCAGAAATGACTTAGGTTTTTTATTAATTGTGCCATAAAAAATATTAATATGTATTCTATAATTAAATGTTTAGCAATCTTAGCTTTATTGTGTAAATGTGTGCATGCAGCAAAAATTCTGGGAGTATTTACAATGGCTTCATACAGTCATTTTACATTAGGGAATCGTTATAAGAAAGAACTAGCTCTTAGAGGACATGAAGTTACTTATCCTCCAAAGATAAATAACCTCCAAAAGGCTATAGAGATGTTACCTTGGAAGGACTTGCAGATAAAATAGAAGGTATACAACATACATGTTTTTTATTTTATAATTTGATACTATTCTTAAATCTCTCTGTTGAGAAAAGAAGAAGGAATTAAATATGTACGAACTACAGAATATGCCCAATTTCTTAACACAACTAATCTTTAGTCAAATGATAATAGAAATCACAGAAAACGTACTATCAAATCCAAATTTTCAGGAATTGCTACAATCGAATGCTACATTTGATTTGATCATTCTAGAGTAATTTGGAAATGATGCCCTCAGAGGGTTACAAGATTATTACAAAGCTCCTATTATCATATCAAGTTCCGTGGGTCCAACATCATTTATAAATAATCTAGTAATGAATCAATCGCCATCGTCATATATTCCAAATTTGCAACTATTACATACCAAGCGAGAGATCTGTTTTCTAATTCGCGTTAGAAACTTCTTGTACAATATGCTAGAGGTAGCAATACTTCTTGGTTATATGTACCCAACCCAAAATAAACTTTTACAAAAATACTTCCAAGGCGCTCCACATCTTTACGACTTGATATATGACAATCCATTAATTCTACTAAATTCGCATATTAGTACTTCACGGCCTGTACCACGTACTAAAAATATGATCGAAGTTGGTGGATATCATGTTTTTCCTCCAAAGAAATTGCCAGAAAATGTACAGAGATTCCTAGACGAGGCCGTAGAAGGGATCATACTCTTCAGCATGGGATCAAACTTAAAAAGTGCCGAAATAGCCCAAGAAAAACGTGACGCAATTTTGAAAGTCTTTTAAAAATTAAAGGTGCAGGTGTTGTGGAAATGGGAGGAAGATTCGCTACCTGGACAACCAAAAAATGTTATGTGGTAAAAATGGTTGCCACAGCAAGACATATTACGTGAGTCTAAAGAAGATCTTATTTTGCTTTAAAAATCATTTCTGAAGCAACGTTATATTGCAGCCCATCCAATTATTAAATTATTCATCACTCATGGTGGATTGCTTAGCACAAGAGAGGCAATTTATCATGGAGTATCTGTGGTGGGAATTCCTATATTTTGAGATCAACGAACCAATATGGCTTTAGCTGAAATTGGAGGATATGGTAAAATGGTACCTTATGCAGAAATCAACGAAGAAACGCTAGGTGCTGCAATTAATGAAGTACTCAATAATAAAAAGTTAAAACACAAAATTATTGCGCACAATTTAACAAATCGTAATAAAATTGTTTGTAGGTATAGAGAGAATGTTAAAAGGAGATAAAAGGTACTGCACAACCGACCCATGACTCCAATCAATACACCTATGTGGTGGATTGAATATATCTTAAGAAATCCTGAATCAGACTTTTACAGATCACCCGGAATTGACTTGAGATGGTATGAAGTGTACCTTTTGGATGCCCTTTGCTTTTGGGCATTGCTATTATTTGCAGTATTTATAGCTTTGTATATGTATTGAAGAAATTATGCTGGAGAAAAAATTAAAATTCGACTACTAGTTCAGCAAAGAAGAGGAACTAACGTTAATACTTATTAACACCCAATATTTATAATATATTTAGAATATCACCCAAATACCGTAACAAACTGAAGATGGGCGCATAGCGCTTGAAATGTACATCTAGCTACTTAATGCTTGTTACGGTATTTGGGTGATATTATATATTATAATTTAACACCGTAGTGATAATTTTTAAAACCCAATATTTACTTAAATATATTGCTGAAAAAAGCTTACAATTTCTTACGACATCTTTATATTATTATGAACTAATGAAAAACTCAAATTTTTTTTTCGTTAGATAAATTTATATAAAAAATATATAGCTTCAATTATTGAAATATTGCATATAAATATGTACTGACATTGAACTCCTACAATGTGTTCGTTCTCCAAAAATAGTACGCTGCCATTTTAGTTTCGGATATTTGATTAAGATGTTCATCACTGCCACTTAATTCTATAATATCTGATATACGCTTCAAATACGACATAATTTCGTTTAGTATTAGTTGTTTATTGCAGTTTAGTATTGGTAATAAGTTGTATAACATTAAAATTAATATTGATAAAAACAAAAAATTATTGGTAAGTTTCGATTGATTGTTTGTTGTGCTAGCATAAAATTGTTCAAAAAAGTAAATGGAGGTTACAAATAAATTATGTATTTTAGAAATGTCATCTGTACTCAAATGTATTTTAATTTGCGCTACAATTATTCAAACGATTGAAGCAGCAAATATTTTGGGAATATTTGTGGTACCATCCTATAGTCATTTTACATTGGGCAATCGCTTATTGAGAGAACTAGCTGTAAGAGGACATCGGGTGACTTATGTTAGTCCTTTCATGGATAAGGATCCACCTAAAGGATATAGGGATGTAACTTTAGAAGGATTAGCTGATAAGGTAGAAGGTACTAAAAATTCGATTTATGACGACTTATAATAATTTATGATGAATATCGCCGAATAAAATGAACCTCAAAGTATTTGTAAGTTAGATGTGCATATCGAAGAATAAGCCCCCGTCTTCAATAGTACAGAAAGATGTCAAAGGATCTCCAAGATCCCAATATGTGCAAGTGACGTAGATGTAGTATAATTGTTGAGAAATTGAAGATGGGGGCTTAGCTTTCTAAATGTTTGTAAATTCTTTGAGTGGCCCTTTTGGTTGGTGATAATTTTGCAACAGCAAAAAATTTTTTTTATCTATATTTTAGCAATGACCAATAAGGTGAATCTTTTTTATTCGCGGTTTTTGCCAGCGTTTATAATACCGGTAATGTTTTCTATATACTCATTGGAAATGACCGAAAATGTTCTGTCCCATCCAAAATTTCAAGGTTTGCTAAAATCAAACACCACGTTTGATTTGATTATTGCCGAACAAGTGTTTAATGAAGCGTTTCGTGGCTTACAATACCATTACAAAGCACCTATTGTAACGTCAAGTTCCATTGGCCCATCGTATTTGGTCAATCTTCTAACGTTGAATCCGTCACCTTCTTCTTATATATCAAATATGTACTTGGCTCATACCAAGCGTCATATGGATTTCTTTACGCGAACAAGAAATTTTTTGCTAAATATTATGGAAGAGGCAATGCTATACGGATATCAGTATCCAAAGAATAATGAATTAATACAAAAATATTTCCCTGGCGCTCCACATATTTACGAGTTGCTTTACGATAATCCTCTGATTTTGCTAAATTCGCATATAAGCACTTTTAGACCAGTACCAATTACACAAAATATGGTAGAAATTGGAGGGTACCATGTGTTTCCTCCAAAGAAACTTCCTCATCATTTGCAAGTATTTATGGACGATGCAAAGGATGGTATTATATTCTTTAGCATGGGATCTAATTTGAAAAGCAGAGATATGTCCTTAGAAAAACGAAATGCCATATTAAAAACATTTGCTAAGCTAAAACAGAAAATACTATGGAAATGGGAAGAAGATACTATGGAAGGGAAACCAGATAATGTAAAATTAGAGAAATGGCTACCACAACAAGATATACTGTGTAATTTTTTACAGTGTAAGTTGAACTTTCTAGATATATTATTGTGGTTTATTTCAGTTCATCCAAATATAAAGCTATTTATAACCCATGGTGGATTATTAAGTACAACTGAAGCTATTTACCATGGCGTACCAATAGTGGGAATTCCAATTATAGCGGATCAACAAATGAACATGGGTTTAGCTGAAGTTGGTGGATATGGTAAAATCATTTCTTATGGAGATTTAAATGAAGAGTCATTTAATACAACGGTCAATGAGGTATTGAATAATCCCAGGTAAAGTTTCTTTTCATATTTAAATTCTTGGTTTATTAGTTGCGGTAGCGACAGAAATTAATAAAATTATTTAATCCCAACGTAAAATATTAAAATAACATTTATTCCAGTTATAAACTAAATGCTAAAAGACGTCAAAGACTAATGCATGATCGTCCCATGTCTCCAATTGATACAGCCATGTGGTGGATCGAATACGTTCTAAGAAATCCAGCGTCAGATATTTACAGATCACCTGGACTCGATTTGAAATGGTATCAGCTCTACTTGCTGGATGTTATCTTCTTTTTAGGAATCAGTTTTATATTATTTATCATTATTATTGTGTACGTAATTAAGAGATGTTTTAGTAACAAATCTAGTAAGATAGACAAAAATTCGAATTAAATTGAATACCTTATCTATTTTGTTGATTGTAATAATGATATCTTTTTTACCAGTTATATCAACAAGTTTTTAAAGAAAAAAAATCAATTGATGTCTAATTATAAATGATACTTAAATAATTAGCTAGCCTGGGAGGATAATTGATATATGCATGATTTTATAATTGCGTATTTCATGTATTTGGAATATGTAGTACTATAAGTGTTTGCAAAAATCACAATTGTTTAGAAGATTTTTTGATGCAAAAATTATTAATTCATATTGAAAACTATATAAATGTAATTACACCTATATCGAAATTATGCGATTTTGGCTTTTATTTTAAATAATTAAAATATTCCTTTAGTTTTAGAGCGTGTTGATGGTAATTCTTACTATCCAAGATGATTAAAATAGAGCACATATTTCTCTAGAACGACTATAAATGGTCCTAGCTAACGTTTTCACCGAGTTCCGGTTCAATCAGAAAAAGTCGCGGAAATCGTCGAAAAAAAGTTGAAGGCTATACTATGCAAAAATCGTCGATTTTCGCGATGAATTAAAAAATTCGGAAAATAGGCTAGAACGACTATAAATTAGTGCTGGGAATATTCGCCAATCAAACTGGAAACCGGTGCGAGCGATTTTTCACCGGTTCACCGACTAACCGTTTTTACCAATTTTCGGTGAAAACCGCGGTTCGGTAAAAACCGGTAAAAACCGCGTTGCTTCAAATCAACGCACTGCTTTGAAGTAACGTGTCAATTCAATTTTCCAAATACTGCACAAATATTTCCTGACATATTTGAACTGGTATATGATACACCTGTTATTTCATTTAACTCCCATATTAGCACTAATAAGCCAGTACCAATGGCACCTAATATGGTAGATATTGGCGGGTATCATATTTTTTCACCAAAGCAGTTAACAGAGGATCTGCAGAAATATATGGACGTATCCAAAAATGATGTAATTCTATTTAGTATGGGATCCAATTTGAAAAGCAAGGGCATGCCTCCTGGTAAAGGTGATGCCATTTTAAACGCATTTGCGAAGCTAAAATTAAATGTATTGTGGAAGTGGGAAGATGATTTTTTACCTGATAAATCCGATAATGTTAGGATAGAGAAGTGGTTACCACAACAAGATATATTACGTAACAAGATTAATTGTTGAATCAGATTGCTTTATTTATATAATTTCAGCTAATACAAATATTAAGCTTTTCATAGCCCATGGAGGATTGTTAAGTACAACTGAATTTATCAGGGGGTTCATTGATTAGGTCTACCAATGATTGGGGATCAACAAATGAATATGGGATTAGCAGCTTAAAATGGTTATGGAATCAATTTGGGTTTACAAGAATTGAACGAACAACTCTTCTCAAATGCCATAAATGAAGTATTAACCAAGCCAAGGTATATAAAATAATCAACTGTATTATCCGACATATTAACATATTGCATATCTTTAG
This sequence comes from Leptodirus hochenwartii, assembly GCA_947310635.1. NCBI lineage: Eukaryota > Metazoa > Arthropoda > Insecta > Coleoptera > Leiodidae > Leptodirus > Leptodirus hochenwartii. Next base: position 5,972,071 of record OX371176.1, on the reverse strand, counting down.
TTATGTTAAAAATGTTAAGAGACGACATGTCCAAAATTAAGTTATAAACTTTATTTAATCAATACAATACGGTCGGATTAAGGAAATAGCAAGTGAATTTTAATTAAAACTGAAATATATTTTTGACATAAAAATTATAATATATTTTGTATACATATACGATTCGAATATATAGCGTAGTTTCGAAAAGAATCCAGTAAGTTTACAAAAATGCATTAATTGTTATAAATATAAATCCGATAAAGTAAATGATACATTTTAAATGAATTTCTTACATTTTTTGTAACGTTTAAATACTGCACACGTGCTTTGTAGAGCATTAAAAAAATACTTAAATTTTTTAAATATTCTTTACAATTTATTGCAGTTTTAAGCAAAATATAAGAATATTAATATTGAATGCATATTTATTAAATTAAATTAGATAAAATGAAGCTTTCATATTCCAGAATACATATACTAGAAAGACGTATATCGACGCAAATTTATTTTATTTTAAAATTTTAAGAAGAATTGTTACTGGAACAATTTTAAATTCTGTGGAAAGTGCATTGTACAAAATTTTCAGTTTATAGTTGTTTAATTATATTGAAAAGGTAAACGAAATTATATATAATCTTGAGAATTTATTAATTTAAATTGTGTTGTCTAGAAAAACAAACAATATTTTTTAAGGGTTAATAATGAAAACATGCGTTGCCTTCACTAAGGTTTATTTTGTAATATTTGATTCAAATTGAAAATTGTTCAATTGTGTTGTAGAAATACTTTGCGTCAAGATACTTCCGCAATGTGTTTTAGTGGTCAGAATTGCGCATATTCGTATATTCTAGCAGTTCTAAAACTTTCAATCCGATTAAATTAAATGTTTTATTTCTTATTTTATTTTTATTCGGAAATATTTTTGTTTTAAAACCTCTACTAGACACTAAACAGTATTAATGAAAAACCACAAAGCAGTCGCATTGTGCAAACAACAGGCAACTGTAAGAGCCTGTTTTTTGTGGTATAATTTTATATCTTGATATTATCGTAGCTTATTAATGAAGTGTAACATACATATGATGAAACAGTACAATGAATGCGATAGATTCATATCGAGATAAACTATATAATTTTTTGTAATGAAATTGATAATTAAGTCTATGGCAGCGTCATAATCAATTGTCGTATAATATAAATGACGTCAGAAAAAAATTGAGGAATTAATATTTGAGTGCACGTTATTAATATAATTAACGTTGTTGGCTAAGTTATACCTCTGCGTAACAATTTAATACGAAATTCTTTTTTATAAATGTTTTGTTGTCTACACGTGCGTTAACACCTTTCATTTTTCAATACAAATTATTTAAACACAATATTTAACATTAACAGTTACTAGATAGTTACTAGTTACAATATTAAAATTATTTTTGATCATTGAACAAAGTGATCCTTCATACCTATGAATAGAAATTGCATATAATTTTCAAAATTCTAGTTGGATATCTGGTACGATCATAAATTTTGAATAAATTGTCAGACAAGGATGATAATAGCATCTGGCATAAAGTTATTTGGAGATAAATTTCCACAAGTTATTGCAGTATTATTTGGTATGTATGCATTTATAATATATATTAATATTTTTTTTGTTAATTTTAATATGCAAACGTTTTATTTGGTCATTTAAATGATGCTTTAGTAACTAAAGTACCAGCGGTGATATTTTTATATATATATTTAAAGTTCTTTAGAGAATTTAAAAAATTATCAATGCGGTGTTAAATAATAGTATAGAATATCACCCAAATACCGTAACTTTAAGTAGCTAGATGCGCATTTCGAAGGCTATGCCCACATCTACAGTTACGGTATTTGGTTGATATTCTATACTATTGCTTAGAAAAAAACATACAATTTTATCACTTCCATTCTCTAAATATAATCTGTCTTTAGCAACAATCAATGCAGTATCTGATGGTATGAGCTATGGATGGGCATCACCCCTAATTCCGGTGCTTCAACGGAAAGATAGCCCTATTCTAATAGCAGGGTCTGATGTTGTATGGCTGGAAACAATTTACTTAATTGCTGCTTTTTGCGGAGTTCCAATATCAATATTTACTGTTGATCGATTTGGCCGAAAGCTAACATTAATTGGTATATCTAGCATTAATTTCTTTCAGTGGATCATCTTGACATTTGCCAGCAACACCACAATGTTGTTTGTAGCAAGATTTATGTGTGGATTCTGTGGAGGAGTTACATTTGTAGCCTGTCCAATGTTCATAGCAGAAATAGCTGATCAGAAGATACGAGGATTACTGTCTTCTTGTATTTATATCATGCTGCTTTTGGGCATAATTTTGATTTATTTTATTGGGCCATTTGTGAGCTTAGCTATATCTTCTGGCATTGGAGCTGTGTTTGTACTTTTGCAAATAGTTGGTTTACCTTTCGCGCCGGAAACGCCGTATTATTTATTACAGAAAGGACACAAAGAAAAGGCAAGAAAATCATTGGAATATTACAGAAACACGGCCAAAGTAGAAGAAGAACTAAACGAGATTGCTTTTGCTATTCAAGAGCAAAGTGCCAATAAAACCAAAATCACCGATTTAGTAATTGTTAAAGAAAATCGAAAAGCATGCACAATAATGTTCACTTTAAATTTCGCACAGCATTTCGGTGGCATCAGTGTTATCTTGATGAATTTGCACACAATATTAGAAGACGCCAGAGGAATCATATCTGCAGAAACTTCTGCTATTATCTTCAGTATCCTAATGTTTTTAGCGTCAACTTCAGCTTCAACTATAATGGACCGATTTGGCAGACGGATAATTCTCATTTGTTCAACCATTTTTACGAGCCTTTCACTAATAGTTTTAGCTTCATATTTTTCTGTCAAAAGACAAGGGATTGATGTTACGGTCTACAATTGGGTACCAGTTGTGGCCGTTATGGCTTATGCTGTAGCTTTCAAGTTCGGCATGGGAATTGTCCCGATTGTCTTGACAGCCGAATTATTTGCCAATAATGTAAAAGCCATGGGAATGACAGCAGCAAATTGTACGTACGTTGTAGCTGGTACGGTATCTCTGTACGTCTACCAAGCCATGATATCTGCATATGGAATTGACGCACCGATGTTTCTCTTTGCTGCATGTTGCTCCTTGACGGCTATATTTGCTTTCGTGTACATTCCAGAGACGAAAGGAAAGACATTAGTAGAGATACAGTATATGCTTAGAGGGGAAGTTTACGAAGCCGGTAAATGTTCAGAAGTAAATGGAGGCGAAGAGAATGGACGTCGGTATTAAAATATTGATAAACGTTTTCTAATATTGCTGCAAGAATTTGATTAATCACAATTGTTTTATGAAATATATTATATCCCTGAATATTGCGATACAAATAAATACATATACGTTAGTTAAAGAGTCCGCAATCCTAAAGATTGGTTGGAAACAGCACGCCATGCCGATCTATCCTGAGCTAATCCCTTCATCTCCCTATAGCTATTCATCTCAACGTCTTCAACTATCTGACTCACATACTCCAATCTAGGCCTACCTACCCCTCTCTTTCCCTCCACTCTACCTTCTATGATCAATTGCATAATCCCCCCATGCCTAAGAATATGCCCTACTAATCTGTCTCTCCTACGCTGTAACACTCTCCAAATACTTCTTTTCTCCCCTACTAACTCTAGTACAGCTTCATTTGTTACTTTACAAATTATAAATTAACGAAAATAACAAGTAACAGCAAAAAATATTGGTTTGTGAAATCTAAAATAACCAAAAATAAATAAATAAATAAATAAAATAATAATAATAAATTTAGATTTATGCATGTATATACTTTCATAAGCATTTATATACATTTATATATATATATATATACTCTGGTATCGTGGTTGCTTCCAGCTGGTCGATAGTTGAACCGATAGGACAATTAAGATTAGGAAGGAGATTGCAGAAGCAGCTAGCCAGGATATAAACGGCGGCATCCGACCGCAAAGATGAGAGACGTAATGGGCCGCGCGTATGAGGATAAATTACCACAGATTGCTGCCGTACTGGCAGGTTAGTAGACACAAGACGTTTCAAAGGTGTTATTGATACGGAGGTTGAATGTATGTTTTGCAGTTGTGATTCATTCGTGCTGTATATGTCAGATTATGATAAGTATTTTGGATATTAGATCACCCATGATGTATTAGTGAGTACCTAAGTTTAAATTGATCGTAACAATACGAAACATAAAGACGGTAAAGCTTTCAAAAGGATGCTCAAATATTTTCAGTTTGTAATTTGAATTTGAAATTTTGTATTATAAAAATTATACAAATTCCTCAAATAAGTTCGTCGCCAGAGTCCTGAAAATTAAATAAATTATGTTGTGTAGCCTTACTTTAATCTAGTAACACTCTGAAAATCGCGAGTCCATCGATAATTAATCTTTTTTAGTGAATTATAATTAATTTAGCATCAATTGGTTATTGCCGAAGTACTAATTTATTTTCATTATTATCTATGCGGGTTAGACGTAATTTTGTTTATAATTAGATAATAACAAGTAAAAAAATATTTATACTACTATTGATAAAGATAAAATTGTGGCAGAAATAATTTTTTAAGGTAATAAATAATTCTTGTGAAGATATTTGAAAGTTAATACAATAGTTGATATTAATTTTTAATTTCTTCCAGCAACTGTAAGTGCAATCTCCGATGGCATGAGCTACGGTTGGGCATCGCCCGTAATTCCCATCCTCCAGTCCAAAGACACACCAGTTCCTATCGAAGAATCCGATATCGTCTGGCTGGAATCCATTAGCATGATCGGCAGCTTTTGCGGTCTACCAATCACTATCTACATAGTGGACAGGAAGAAGTCCATCCTGCTAGCCGCCTTCACCAACCTGATCCATTGGATTTTAATCTCAACAGCTACCACCATCGAACTCATCTATGTTGGCCGATTCCTAACTGGTGTCGCTGGCGATGTCGCCTTCGTGTCAGAACCAATGTTCATCGCGGAGATAGCTGACCAAGAGATTCGCGGCTTCCTATCGTCGACGATTTATGTGATGATGTTAATTGGAACTTTCGTGGTTTATTCCGTAGCACCGTTTGTGACGATACCGGTGTCATCGGCAGTTGGTGCCGCTTTCCTGGTAATACAAATGACGGTGTTGCCGTTTATTCCAGAGACCCCGTACTATAATTTGATCGAAGGTAAAGAAGAGAAGGCTAGACAGTCGTTGATGTGGTTCCGAGGAACTGAACAAGTAGATAAGGAATTGCAAGAGATCAAAGCAGCTGTTGAGCGACAAAAGTTGGAGAAAGGACGACCCAAAGACCTGTTTATCGTCGATAGTAATCGAAAGGCTGTTATAATAATGACCGTTGTCAATTCGGCGCAACATTTTAGCGGGATTAGTGTAATTTTGATGAATCTGCACACAATATTGGACGACGCGGCTGGCATTTTAGATTCTAAAACCGCCGCTATTATATTCGCCGTAGTGATGCTAATCTTCGCCATATTAGCAGCTACGATCGTTGACAAGTTCGGACGCAAAATTCTTCTTGTCGCTTCCTCATTAGTAACTGGAGCTTCCCTAGCTTTGCTAGCAGTTTACCTCACAATCAAAGCAAATGGTACGGACATAACATCTCTGAACTGGATACCCATTGCTGCTGTTATGATATACGCCGGTGCTTTCAAAATGGGTCTGGGAATTGTACCAGCAGTACTCACAGCAGAATTGTTCCCCACGAAAGTGAAAGCAATGGGCATGACAATATCAGATGCTATCTATGTACTGTTTGCTGCCATATCAATTTATGTATACCAATTCCTAATTCAGGTTACTGATATATCTGTTCCATTTTATATCTTCTCCGTATCTACGATTGCCACGGCATTATTTACGGTGTTTTATATACCAGAAACGAAAGGACGAACGCTGGAAGAGATCCAGATGATTCTGAAGGGCCAAACTGTTCCAGCTGATAATAGTTTGTCTTGCAGTAGTGATAGCGTAGATACAAAGTTATAAATTAGCTGTTATTGAATAGTTAAGTAATTCAAGAAGGAGGACTGAGAATTAATTTAAAAAAATAACGAACGATGATCTTGCGCTGTGACTGAATCAAACCAAGTGCTAATTTTTCATTTTCTCGAACAGTTAGTTATCTTCCACGTACAATCAAAAGGATTATATTAGTGTTTAATATTACTACTAAATAAGCCAGTATACAGGAATATTATGGACATTAATGTGTATATATGATTGAAATGTCTCTGGTCAATTTGTTGTTTTTATTTTGGCAAACATTTATGCAGAGATTTACTTATAAAAGACAACGAAAAGTTGATCTCATTGTTTCATAGAATAATATGTATTTTATGTCACCAATTATTAGCATGTATGAGCTACGATATTTGAAAATGCTAAGGTGTTTGGCCAAGGGAGGGTTGGCAATGACCAAATTAGCACGAACACATTTACCATGCGGCGGATGTATTTATGTCTTTTCAAGAGAATCGAAATGGGTGTTGATAATTTTACAATGGTTTATGCCGAATTTCGAATATTTCTTTTTTTTAATCATTACTGTAATTCAACTAATATTCCAATATTAATAATACTAAAGAGTTTTGTCCAATCGTTCTCAGCTAATAGTGCGAATTTCTTCCATTTATATAGTTAGTAAGGAAACTATTTTCTTAAACTAGAAGCAAATGCACGCGTCGGAATTTTATATTTATACTGCACTAAATGAACGTTTATAACAATAAAATATTTAAACATAAGTACCTAATTACAATACAATAATGTGATGTATATAGATTGGTCCTAGTTAATAGTCGAGTATTTTTACAATTATATTTACGCTATTATATATATTATTTTAAGTTATTATAAAGCGTCAATTAAATACGATTTGTCTTTATTTGAATAATTGAAATCGAATTAATTTTTCCTAAACTTGTAACGGAATCTTATCTAGTGGTCTTAATTTTTGTTGCGATTAGTTTTGATGTGTATTAATTAAGTCAATAAGAATGTTGTGCACTGGAAATAATTATTGAGTCTTATTAGTTTGGTGCACAATAGCTATATAACGTACTAAGGTCAAATAAATCAACTTCGTAAGAGGACTTACGAACAGGCTGCTTAGCCGGACTGCAAAATAAAAATAAAGCATAAGAATCCTTTAACAGCAGCTCATATAAATTCTACAATATAAGCTACTAAATACTCTAATCTATTTGAATATAATATCAAGGATATTACAGGTGTAAATATTGTTTATTATTGGGCGTAAAAAATTCTTGCAAGACTTTTTAGTGTCTTTCAAAATACGTATTCAAAACTTGAATACATTTAAAAATTCTAAATATGATGCAATACTAATTAATAATATGCCATGCCTAAGAATATGCCCTACTAATCTGTCTCTCCTACGCTGTAACACTCTCCAGATACTTCTCTTCTCCCCTACTGACTCTAGTACAGCTTCATTTGTTACTTTATCTTCCCAACCAATCCTCATCATCCTCCTATAACACCACATTTCAAGTGCTTCTAATCTACGCTTCTCTTCCTTTCCTATAGTCCACGCCTCACACCCGTACAGTGCTACACTCCAAACATATACCTTCAGTAATCTTTTTCTAATACCCAAGTCAATATTTGATCTTAAAATCTGTTCCTTTTCTACGAATGCCTTCCTACCCTGTGCTATCCTACACTTTATATCTACCTTGCTTCGATTATCTTTTGTGATTCTACTGCCTAAATAACAAAAATCTGACACTTCTTCGATTCTATTATCTCCTATTCTGATCCTCATTTTTCTACTGCATTCCTTTTTGTCACACCTCATCACTTTAGTTTTACCTATATTTATTTTCATGTTAAAATCCCTAGTCAATACTGCCTGCATACCATTCAATACCCTTTCTAAATTCTTTTCGCTTTCTTCCAATATAGCTATATCGTCGGCGAATCTCAGCATATATATTTTCTCATATTATATAAATATAATGCAATACTAATTAATAATATGCATTGTGTTGCTAAAATAATCTAACTGCGGTCCTGTACAATTGTAGATTATATAAACTAATGCCTTAAATGCATCAGCTGTGAAATTTATTAACTAGCCTGCATTTTTATAAAATTAGGTTGTGTATTAATTTGACAATTGTCTAATTACTTAATGCATCATTAATTGTTAACAGAGTGTAATTAACCAGTGGCGTAATTTACAATTGTTAATTAATGATACATTTTGCATTATCGATTAAGTAGTGAATGTAAAGAGTATACAAATAATTTGTATGTTTTGTAACGGCACAGTTTAAATAAGTATCTAACTAAATTATATCTATTTTAATATTTGAATTAATATCGCAAATTTAAATGTAAATTTTTGACTAATTCAGTATTAAATCAATTAGATAGACAAGATAAAATTGGGCCTGAATCTAACTTCATTAAATTTGATTTAGATTTATGCATGTATATACTTTTATAAGCATTTAACTCGGAATAATTCTAAACAATTTTAAGTAATTTAAGTGAACTAATTTTAATAGGATGGCCTGATTCAAAAATATGCTCGGCGACAGCACTTTTATGTTTTCATGATAAATGCAAGGTACATACTTCAACAAATATTTTTCACACATAATAATGTACATGTAACGAAAGGATGGGTTGATAAATATTCCTTTTAGTTTTCTATTAATTTTCCTACTAAATTATTTATAAATGCCTCATTCAACGAATTACATAATTTTTTCATGTTATATGTAGTAAAGAAGATATTTTAAAGTATTAACAAAAAGGAGATATATAACCTTGGTACAAGTCTGAATCTTACTAATTTAAGGCTGCGCTAAAGGTACAGAAAAAATTTCAGAGATAATTTTGAAGCAATGAAGATAGTTAATAAAAAAAAATGCATGCATAGCGCTTGAAATATACATCTAGCTACTTAATGCTTGTTACGATATTTGGGTGATATTCTATATTATATGTAAAGTGTGTTATCTATATCCGTTCTATGTATCTGTTGGTGGGAATATCTACAGAGAAAGTGGAATGGAATATCGAAGCAAATTTGAAGTGAAGAAACAGATAATAAATGGTAGAAAGTATACACTTACAATGTGAACAAAAATAATTTAAGCGATTTAGTTATATGCATATGCAACACAATGCAGATATGTGCTAGTAGAGTAGTGGAGGTATTTTTGTGTTTGCCTGCCTAAAATTATGTGGTAATAATTGTGGATTTGCTGATATGAAGAAAATTAACAAAGAATTTTATTGAGAGAATAAAAAAAAAAATGAACTTAGAAATTCACCTTTAGTCATTCACCAGTCGACCTAGATCTTCAGTCATTCGTATTTTTGAAAAAGCCTGTTATAAAAATTAAAAATATATCAAAAACTAAATTTATAATTTAGTCCTCGCCAGATTTTTTCAATAACTAAAGGTTTCGGAGATGATTTTCCAGATTTTCCGGTATTTCCTTCTCAGCTTTTTTTAAATCGACCCTAAATTATTTTTCCAAACCATTCGCAAAATGGACAAACATTTAGAAATACTGCTTCTTTTGCATTTAATTAATATATTATATTAATATTATATTATATTAATATAAATTAGCTCAGGATAGATCGGCATGGCGTGCTGTTTCCAACCAATCTTTAGGATTGCGGACTCTTTAACTAATTAACTATATTAATAATTCAAATAATTGCATTTCTTTGTGTTCAATTAAAAAAATTGCATCAGTTGTGTAAATCTTTAAGAAAGTTGACTGGTATTGATAATATTCGACAGGCGGTCTGGAGGAAAAATCATAATTGTTCGATAGTTTCTGGCGCATATCTTATTAAAAAAATTAATTGTGCATATCTTAAATATTATAAAGTCAGATAAGAGCAATAACAGAGCAATAACCACAGAGCAATAACTATTCTATATATAACGTCATAGTAACTACTTTCAGAGGAAAATTTCTTGTACTATAAAAAATAATATAACTGTATTATAAATAAAGATCTAAATCTACTAATAAATATTCAAATTCTAGTAGACATTGTCAAAAATTAAGTTATAAACATTATTTAATCAATGACAATTGCGCAAACGGTCGGATTAAGTAAATAGCAAGTGAACGTTAATTAAAACTGAAATATATTTTTGACTTAAAAATTATAATATATTTTTTATACATATACGATTCGAACATATAGCGTAATTTTGAAAAGAATCCAGTAAATATACAAAAATGCATTAATTGGTATAAACATAAATCCGATAAAGTAAATAATATATTTTTAATTATTTTCTTACATTTTTAGTAACGTTTAAATACTGTACACGTGTTTTGTAGAGCATTAAAAAAAATACTTAAATTTTTTAAATATTCTTTACAACTTATTGCTGTTTTAAAGCAAAATATAAGAATATTAATATGTGAATGCATATTTATTAAATAGAGAAAATGAAGCTTTCATATTCCAGAATACATATACTAGAAAAAGACGTATATCGACGGAAATTTATTTTATTTTAAAACTTTAAGAAGATTATTATCTGGAACAATTTTAATTACTGTGAAAAGTGCATTGTACAAAATTTTCAATTTATAGTTGTTTAATTATATTGAAAAGGTAAACGAAATTATATATAATCTTGAGAATTTATTAATTTAAATTGTGTTGTCTAGAAAAACAAACAATATTTTTTAAGGGTTAATAATGAAAACATGTGTTGCCTTCACTAAGGTTTATTTTGTAATATTTGATTCAAATTGAAAATTGTTCAATTGTGTTGTAGAAATACTTTGCGTCAAGATACTTCCGTAATGTATTTTAGTGGTCAGAATTGCGCATACATAAAATGAAGACGGAAGAAAATTGGATTCGTATATTCCAGCAGTTCTAAAACTTTCAATCCGATTAAATTAAATGTTTTATATCTTATTTTATTTTTGTTCGGAAATATTTTTGTTTTAAAAACTCTACTAGACAATAAACAGTATGAATGAAAAACCACAAAGCAGTCGCATTGTGCAAACAATATTTTTCAATACAAATTATTTAAACACAATATTTAACATTAACAGTTACTAGATAGCTACTAGTTACAATATTAAAATTATTTTTGATCATTGAACAAAGTGATCCTTCATGCCTATAAATAAAAATTGCATATAATTTTTAAAATTCTAGTTTTATATCCGGTGCGATCATAAATTTTGAATAAATTGTCAGACAAGGATGATAATTGCATCCGGCATAAAATTATTTGGAGATAAATTTCCACAAGTTATTGCAGTATTATTTGGTATGTATGCATTTATAATATATATTAATATTTTTTTGTTAATTTTAAATGGAAACGTTATATTTGGTGATTTAAATGATGCTTTAGTAACTAAAGTACTAGCGGTGATATTTTTTTATATATATTTAAAGTTCTTTAGAGAATTTTAAAAATTATCACTGCGGTGTTAAATAATAGTATAGAATATCACCCAAATACCGTAACTTTAAGTAGCTAGATACGCATTTCGAAGGCTACGCCCCCATCTTCAGTTACGGTATTTGGTTGATATTCTATACTATTGCTTAGAAAAAAACATACAATTTTATCACTTCCATTCTCTATATATAATCTGTCTTTAGCAACAATCAATGCAGTATCTGATGGTATGAGCTATGGATGGGCATCACCCCTAATTCCGGTGCTTCAACGGAAAGATAGCCCTATTCTAATAGCAGGGTCTGATGTTGTATGGCTGGAAACAATTTACTTAATTGCTGCTTTTTGTGGACTTCCAATATCACTGTTGATCGATTTGGCAGAAAGCTAACATTAATTGGTATATCTAGCATTAATTTCTTTCACTGGCTCATCTTGGCATTTGCCAGCAACACCACAATGTTGTTTGTAACAAGATTTATGTGTGGATTCTGTGGAGGACTTACATTTGTAGCCTGTCCAATGTTCATAGCAGAAATAGCTGATCAGAAGATACGAGGATTGCTGTCTTCTTGTATTTATATCATGATGCTTTTGGGCATAATTTTGATTTATTGTATTAGTCCATTTGTGAGCTTAGCTATATCTTCTGGCATTGGAGCTGTGTTTGTACTTTTGCAAATAGTTGGTTTACCTTTCGCGCCGGAAACGCCGTATTATTTATTACAGAAAGGACACAAAGAAAAGGCAAGGAAATCATTGGAATATTACAGAAACACGGCCAAAGTAGAAGAAGAACTAAACGAGATTGCTTTTGCTATTCAAGAGCAAAGTGCCAATAAAACCAAAATCACCGATTTAGTAATTGTTAAAGAAAATCGAAAAGCATGCACAATAATGTTCACTTTAAATTTCGCACAGCATTTCGGTGGCATCAGTGTTATCTTGATGAATTTGCACACAATATTAGAAGACGCCAGAGGAATCATATCTGCAGAAACTTCTGCTATTATCTTCAGTATCCTAATGTTTTTAGCGTCAACTTCAGCTTCAACTATAATGGACCGATTTGGCAGACGGATAATTCTCATTTGTTCAACCATTTTTACGAGCCTTTCACTAATAGTTTTAGCTTCATATTTTTCTGTCAAAAGACAAGGGATTGATGTTACGGTCTACAATTGGGTACCAGTTGTGGCCGTTATGGCTTATGCTGTAGCTTTCAAGTTCGGCATGGGAATTGTCCCGATTGTCTTGACAGCCGAATTATTTGCCAATAATGTAAAAGCCATGGGAATGACAGCAGCAAATTGTACGTACGTTGTAGCTGGTACGGTATCTCTGTACGTCTACCAAGCCATGATATCTGCATATGGAATTGACGCACCGATGTTTCTCTTTGCTGCATGTTGCTCCTTGACGGCTATATTTGCTTTCGTGTACATTCCAGAGACGAAAGGAAAGACATTAGTAGAGATACAGTATATGCTTAGAGGGGAAGTTTACGAAGCCGGTAAAAGTTCAGAAGTAAATGGAGGCGAAGAGAATGGACGTCGGTATTAAAATATTGATAAACGTTTTCTAATATTGCTGCAAGAATTTGATTAATCACAATTGTTTTATGAAATATATTATATCCTTAAATATTGTGATACAAATAAATACATATACGTATTTCAAATTAATATGTTAATATCATATAGAATATCACCCAAATACCGTAACTTAAAGCATTAAGTAGCTAGATGTACATTTCAAGCGCTATACGCCCATCTTCAGTAGCACAAGTTAAAACTAAATAAAATACCTGTGTCATGAATCGTGATTGATATACTATCAAATATATAAGTCAACATGACAAAAGTACTTCATAATTGGCATATAATATGACCTATAAATCTTTTAAAAACAATACAAATTAAAAATTACAAATTACAAATCATAAATTAACGAAAATAACAAGTAACAGCAAAAAATATTGGTTTGTGAAATCTAAAATAACCAAAAATAAATAAATAAATAAATAAATAATAATAATAATAAATTTAAAAATAGTTTTTATTAAATAAATTAAATAGACAAGATGAAATTGGGCCTGAATCTAAATTCATTAAATTCGATTTAGATTTATGCATGTATATACTTTCATAAGCATTTATATACATTTATATATTTATATACTCTGGTATCGTGATTGGTTCCAGCTGGTCGATAGTTGAACCGATAGGACAATTAAGATTAGGAAGGAGATTGCAGAAGCAGCTAGCCAGGATATAAACGGCGGCATCCGACCGCAAAGATGAGAGACGTAATGGGCCGCGTGTTTGGGGATAAACTACCACAGATTGTTGCCGTACTGGCAGGTTAGTAGACACAAGACGTTTCAAAGGTGTTATTGATACGGAGGTTGAATGTATGTTTTGCAGTTGTGATTCATTCGTGCTGTATATGTCAGATTATGATAAGTATTTTGGATATTAGATCACCCATGATGTATTAGTGAGTACCTAAGTTTAAATTGATCGTAACAATACGAAACATAAAGACGGTAAAGCTTTCAAAAGGATGCTCAAATATTAAGCTTTTCATTTTCAGTTTGTAATTTGAATTTGAAATTTTGTGTTATAAAAATTATACAAATTTCTCAAATAAGTCCGTCGCCAGAGTCCTGAAAATTAAATAAATTATGTTGTGTAGCCTTACTTTAGTCTAGTAACACTCTGAAAATCGCGAGTCCATCGATAATTAATCTTTTTTAGTGAATTATAATTAATTTAGCATCAATTGGTTATTGCCGAAATACTAATTTATTTTCATTATTATCTGTGCAGGTTAGACGTAATTTTGTTTCAAATATACCATTTTTTTTATACATAATTACTCAATCACATGAGAACATATTTATTTAGATCATAGTAATTCGTAGGTAAAAAGGAGATTCTTTTTCAAAAATTTCAACTCATTATTTCACGAATGCGGATTATGCAACTGGAAATATTTTTAGTTAATGTATGTAAATATTGGCTGAACTTATAAATTGCGGACGGTTTTTAAATAACCGCCCGCAAACGTTTGTAAATATTTAAAAATAACTTAAATCCGACCGCAATTTTTAGATTTCGGGAGCATTTTAAACTTTTTGAAACGTTTAGTACTTAGTATATCAACTCTTTTCTGTCATCAAGAGATAATGTATCACTTTCTATAAAATTTTACAACCACATTTGAACTATTATAAATGTAAACTATATAATCTCAATCCCAATCAAAGTAAATATTTAGATTGCTTTTTTGATAATGCAGAATTACTTTGTAAAAATAAAAGTTCGAAACTATAATAAACGTCCATTATATATATATATATATATATATATATATATATATATATATATATATATATATATTTTTTTTAATTATCACTACGGTGTTAATTATATATCGCCCAAACAAGCATTAAGTAGCTAGATGCGCACTTCGAAGGCTATGCGCCCATCTTCAGTAGCACAAGATAAAACTAAATAAAATACCTCTGTCACGAATCGTGATTGATATACTATCAAATAAATAAGTGAACATGACAGAAGTACTTCAAAATTGGCATGTAATATGACCTATAAATCTTTTAAAAACCATACAAATTAAAAATTACAAATTACAAATTAACGAAAATAACAAGTAACAGCAAAAAATATTCGTTTGTGAAATCTAAAATAACCAAAAATAAATAAATAAATAAATAAATAAATAAATAAAATAATAATAATAAATTTAAAAATAGTTCTTATTAAATAAATTAAATTTTAATAAAATTCTTAATAAAATAAAAAAATTAAATCGCTTATTGGGTTGGAAATTGGGTTGGAAACCATTCGCTTACGCAAAATGGTTCCCAAAATGAATATTCAAGTTAGTTGCCTAATCGTATGTTTGGCGTTTAGATTATTTTTTCAATTGGTGGTTAAATATTGGTTAGTTTATTGATTTATAGAATAGCGAATATTTCTTGTTCAAAATGGGCACGCACTATTTACTGTAAGAAAAACAAGTGAAATAAGTTATGGAGAAAATATTGATACACATGTTAGGCTAATGTAAACATGATAATATTTTTATGGGCAAGGTGCAGAATTAAATCAATTTATCATATGAAGAGTAAATATTAGTACAGATGTTACTTACTGGAAAATATAAGCACAATAATTGCAGTTAACTATATTTTTGCAATTTTTACAACAATTATGTTACTACTTTTTTAGAAAACAAATTAATGCCCATTCGTTTTCAGAGGATAATATCCATTCGCAGATTCATCTAAATGTTTTTAATATAATTTGTCAAAGAGTTCAGGCTGGATTAGTATTTAAGTATATATTTTGTATATATTTTCAAAAATTATATGATCAGTTTTATTACTAATTTTACGCAGATTACTCCATTGAAGATGTATGTAATAAAATTGCGTTGTTAATACTTAAAAAAATGTATTCAAATAGAAAATAACACGTTTTAAAATCAAGTTTTACGTTATTTGAAATGATTATCTCTTATTTATGTTAACACAATATTTTCTAGCTCTTGGGAATATATTTTACCATTTTTCTGGCATTGCATCATACAAATACCGCTACTTCAATAACCAACATTTGCATTGTAATTTTTTTTAGACATTTGAACTATTAATTAAAATGCACTTACAACAATGTTGAATTTGCATATTGTGTACTTTGCGGAATTGGATTATAATCAATATTAAATGCATAAGAGTTGGTTCATCAATCACTTGGATAAAACCAGGATTTTTCCGAGTATTCCCTTCATTAATTACAAGAAAAAACTTACCATGTATAAAACTATTCCCTTTGGACCTTCTTTCTTTTAATGCTGAACAGAATTTCTGAAAAATAAAAGAATAATGTGAAGTAAAATATTTGAGTGCTTATTCAAAAATACACTGATAGCTATATAACAAAAAAATTAAAAGAATCAGAAATATTGAATTTTAGATTAGAGGAAAATCTAATAAAATATCTGGTATATAAAAACGCAAATTCGTAAATAAATTAATGCATCATAGTTAGTTATTTACACGATACAATGATTTTATAATTCATATATATTTATAGTACTTATTATGTTATTAGTAGAGACAAAATTCAACCAGTTTTATAAACGGTATATAATCAGTTAATTAAATTTTGAATTATAACAACAAGTATTTTATATTAATATATTATTCATTTATAACGTAATATTCAATTGTTATCCCAATTATTACAATACGCAATTCAATTGCAATTGTACCTTATATATTAATTCTAATATCAATCTATTTAATGTCGAACTAACATTATTATTAATTTAAGATACAAGTTTTAATAATTTAGCATTTAATACAATTTATTTTTATGGTTACGATCAAGGAACATTCTTTGTTTCTTATGACAATTGAAAATAATCAAATTATATAAATAAATATGATATTGCGATAAAAAACTTCTTATTGTAGTAAAGCGAATTCAAGTCTGTTTAATTATACTTTAATATGAAAAGTGAATATGTGAATAGGAAACGTATGCTGATAAGGTTTTATATATTTTCTGCAAGTGGGAAAATTCTACAATTGTATATTAAAAATTCGTATATTAAAAACTTACGTGTAACTAGCATTTAGCAATTATCTAGAGTGTTGCAATAACGTTTTCTTAAATTCAATCTTAGCCTGCGCTAAAGGTACAGAAAAAATTTCAGAGATAATTTTGAGAAAACGACTGGGAATATGCCAACAATATCTTGTGGCTATATTTCCAATTACTGTATCTAGGGAATGGGCGGCTCACTTGTTCAAAAAAAAAACTTTTTCGAACGAATTTTTTTTTTAAACTACTTTTTAATTTTGTTTCAAAATTTTAAAGTATTGCGTTCTCTTAAGATGGAAGCGATAAGATAGATCGTTCTTGTATCTTATTATTCTGTTTTAAAATAAGGGACATATTATTTTTTAAATAAGGGAGTTGTGTATGTTTTAAAATAAGGAGTTAGTCTGAGCATTTGGAGTTGCAAAATAGCGCCTTCCATGCAGACAGATTAGCACTATACAATTAATAATCTAAAAATTTAATACCTCAAAAACAGGCTGCTTGTAATTTTTATCAAAGATATTGCAAATATAATAGATTACGATTTTTTAAAAGCAGTACGAGCTTATTATTACTTTTATTTATTTATTTATTTATTTATTGATAGTACAATAGCAGAGCATGTTAGAATTCTAAATATTAGAAAAATAATTTGATCATTTGATCCTATAATTGCATGTAGTTTCGGTAGTATTTTAAATAAATATAATTATAAGGTAACATATAACAGTCTTGTTAATTTTCTAGGAAATCCCAAAGATTTGATTGAATTCAATAAAAAATCTGGTATTTATGAAATATCTTCTTCTAGTTGTCCTAAAACACGTAGACCAATTGAAACTAGATTTAAGGAGCATTTACTTCATTTCAGATTAAATAGAAAGGATAAAAGTGCTGTAGCCGCGCATATTTTTGACTAACTCATAAATCTTAACTAAATCATATTCAAAATTCATCCGAAACAAAATAAAATAAATTAATTTGATTTAGTTAGTTAGAGAGTCCGCAATCCCAAAGATTGGTTGGAAACAGCACGCCATGCCGATCTATCCTATAAATTTAAAATTAGAAGACTGGTAGATTGATAATATAAATAGCTATTTGTTTATAATTAGATAATAACAAGTAAAAAAATATTTATACTACTATTGATAAAGATAAAATTGTGGCAGAAATAATTTTTGTAGGTAATAAACATGCATAATACTTCTTGTGCAGATATATGAAAGTTAATACAATAGTTGATATTAATTTTTAATTTCTTCCAGCAACTGTAAGTGCAATCTCCGATGGCATGAGCTATAGTTGGGCATCGCCCGTAATTCCCATCCTCCAGTCCAAAGACACACCAGTTCCTATCGAAGAATCCGATATCGTCTGGCTGGAATCCATTAGCCTGCTCGGCGCCGTTTGCGGTCTACCAATCACTATCTACATAGTGGACAAGCTCGGCAGGAAGAAGTCCATCCTGCTAGCCGCCTTCGCCAACCTGATCCATTGGATTTTAATCTCAACAGCTACCACCATCGAACTCATCTATGTTGGCCGATTCCTAACTGGTGTCGCTGGCGATGTCGCCTTCGTGTCAGCACCAATGTTCATCGCGGAGATAGCTGACCAAGAGATTCGCGGCTTCCTATCGTCGACGATTTATGTGATGATGTTAATTGGAACTTTAGTGCTTTATTCTGTAGCACCGTTTGTGACGATACCGGTCTCATCCGCAGTTGGTGCCGCTTTCCTGGTAATACAAATGACGGTGTTGCCGTTTATTCCAGAGACCCCGTACTATAATTTGATCGAAGGTAAAGAAGAGAAGGCTAGACAGTCGTTGATGTGGTTCCGAGGAACTGAACAAGTAGATAAGGAATTGCAAGAGATCAAAGCAGCTGTTGAGCGACAAAAGTTGGAGAAAGGACGACCCAAAGACCTGTTTATCGTCGATAGTAATCGAAAGGCTGTTATAATAATGACCGTTGTCAATTCAGCGCAACATTTTAGCGGGATTAGTGTAATTTTGATGAATCTGCACACAATATTGGACGACGCGGCTGGCATTTTAGATTCTAAAACCGCCGCTATTATATTCGCCGTAGTGATGATAATCTTCGCCACATTAGCAGCTACGATCGTCGACAAGTTCGGACGCAAAATTCTTCTTGTCGCTTCCTCATTAGTAACTGGAGCTTCCCTAGCTTTGCTAGCAGTTTACTTCACAATCAAAGCAAATGGTACGGACATAACATCTGTGAACTGGATACCCATTGCTGCTGTTATGATATACGCCGGTGCTTTCAAAATGGGTCTGGGAATTGTACCAGCAGTACTCACAGCAGAATTGTTCCCCACGAAAGTGAAAGCAATGGGCATGACAATATCAGATGCTATCTATGTACTGTTTGCTGCCATATCAATTTATGTATACCAATTCCTAATTCAGGTTACTGATATATCTGTTCCATTTTATATCTTCTCCGTATCTACGATTGCCACGGCATTATTTACGGTGTTTTATATACCAGAAACGAAAGGACGAACGCTGGAAGAGATCCAGATGATTCTGAAGGGCCAAACTGTTCCAGCTGATAATAGTTTGTCTTGCAGTAGTGATAGCGTAGATACAAAGTTATAAATTAGCTGTTATTGAATAGTTAAGTAACTCAAGAAGGAGGACTGAGAATTAATTTTTAAAAATAACGAACGATGATCTTGCGCTGTGACTGAATCAAACCAAGTGCTAATTTTTCATTTTCTCGAACAGTTAGTTATCTTCCACGTACAATCAAAAGGATTATATTAGTGTTTAATATTACTACTAAATAAGCCACTATACAGAAATATTATGGACATTAATGTGTATATATGATTGAAATGTCTCTGGCCAATTTGTTGATTTTATTTTGGCAAACATTTATGCAGAGATTTACTTATAAAAGACAACGAAAAGTTGATCTCATTGTTTCATAGAATAATATGTATTTTATGTCACCAATTATTAGCATGTATGAGCTACGATATTTGAAAATGCTAAGGTGTTTGGCCAAGGGAGGGTTGGCAATGACCAAATTAGCACGAACACATTTACCATGCGGCGGATGTATTTATGTCTTTTCAAGAGAATCGAAATGGGTGTTGATAATTTTACAATGGTTTATGCCGAATTTCGAATATTTCTTTTTTTTAATCATTACTGTAATTCAACTAATATTCCAATATTAATAATACTAAAGAGTTTTGTCCAATCGTTCTCAGCTAATAGTGCGAATTTCTTCCATTTATATAGTTAGTAAGGAAACTATTTTCTTAAACTAGAAGCAAATGCACGCGTCGGAATTTCATATTTATACTGCACTAAATGAACGTTTATAACAACAAAATATTTAAACATAAGTACCTAATTACAATACAATAATGTGATGTATATAGATTGGTCCTAGTTAATAGTCGAGTATTTTTACAATTATATTTACGCTATTATATATATTATTTTAAGTTATTATAAAGCGTCAATTAAATACGACGTGTCTTTATTTGAATAATTGAAATCGAATTAATTTTTCCTAAATTTGTAGCCGAGTCTTATCTAGTGGTCTTAATTTTTGTTGCGATTAGTTTTGATGTGTATTAATTAAGTCAATAAGAATATTGTGCACTGGAAATAATTATTGAGTCTTATTAGTTTGGTGCACAATAGCTATATAACGTACTAAGATCAAATAAATCAACTTCGTAAAAGGACTTATGAACAGGCTGCTTAGCCTGACTGCAAAATAAAAATAAAGCATAAGAATCCTTTAACAGCAGCTCAAATAAATTCTACAATATAAGCTACTAAATACTCTAATCTATTTGAATATAATATCAAGGATATTACAGGTGTTAGTTAAAGAGTCCGCAATCCTAAAAATTGGTTGGAAACAGCACGCCATGCCGATCCATCCTGAGCTAATCCCTTCATCTCCCTATAGCTATTCATCTCAACGTCTTCAACTATCTGACTCACATACTCCAATCTAGGCCTACCTACCCCTCTCTTTCCCTCCACTCTACCTTCTATGATCAATTGCATAATCCCCCCATGCCTAAGAATATGCCCTACTAATCTGTCTCTCCTACGCTGTAACACTCTCCAAATACTTCTCTTCTTCCCTACTAACTCTAGTACAGCTTCATTTGTTACTTTATCTTCCCAACCAATCCTCATCATCCTCCTATAACACCACATTTCGAATGCTTGTAATCTACGCTTCTCTTCCTTTCCTATAGTCCACGCCTCACACCCGTACAGTGCTACACTCCAAACATATACCTTCAGTAATCTTTTTCTAATACCCAAGTCAATATTTGATCTTAAAATCTGTTCCTTTTCTACGAATGCCTTCCTACCCTGTGCTATCCTACACTTTATATCTACCTTGCTTCGATTATCTTTTGTGATTCTACTGCCTAAATAACAAAAATCTGACACTTCTTCGATTCTATTATCTCCTATTGTGATCCTCATTTTTCTACTGCATTCCTTTTTGTCACACCTCATCACTTTAGTTTTACCTATATTTATTTTCATGTTAAAATCCCTAGTCAATACTGCCTGCATACCATTCAATACCCTTTCTAAATTCTTTTCGCTTTCTTCCAATATAGCTATATCGTCGGCGAATCTCAGCATATATATTTTCTCTCCCTGTACATTCACACCTACACTATACTCTTCTTTTACTTTGTTTATTGCATCTTCTATATATAGATTAAATAATAACGGTGAAAGTGTACATCCCTGCCGAACTCCCTTCTCTATTTTTGCTACCTCTTCTTCCCCCTCAATTCTAACTAAGGCAGTTTGGTGTTTATATAAATTAAAAATTATTCTCCTATCCTTATAATCTATACCTATATATATATATATCTATACAGGTGTAAATATTGTTTATTATTGGGCGTAAAAAATTCTTGCAAGACTTGTTAGTGTCTTTCAAAATACGTATTCGACACTTTAATACATTTAAAAATTATAAATATAATGCAATACTAATTAATAATATGCATTGTGTTGCTAAAATAATCTAACTGCGGTCCTGTACAATTGTAGATTATATAAACTAATGCCTTAAATGCATTAGCTGTGAAATTTATTAACTAGCCTGCATTTTTATAAAATTAGGTTGTGTATTAATTTGACAATTGTCTAATTACTTAATGCATCATTAATTGTTAACAGAGTGTAATTAACCAGTGGCATAATTAACAATTGTTAATGATACATTTTGCATTATCGATTAAGTAGTGAATGTAAAGAGTATACAAATAATTTGTATGTTTTGTAACGGCACTGTTTAAATAAGTATCTAACTAAATTATATCTTTTTTAATATTTCAATTAATATCGCAAATTTAAATGTAAATTTTTGACTAATTCAGTATGAAATCAATTAAATAGACAAGATAAAATTGGGCCTGAATCTAACTTCATTAAATTTGATTTAGATTTATGCATATATATATACTTTTATAAGCATTTAACTCGGAATAATTCTAAACAATTTTAAGTAATTTAAGTGAACTAATTTTAATAGGATGGCCTGATTCAAAAATATGCTCGGCGACAGCACTTTTATGTTTTCATGATAAATGCAAGGTACATACTTCAACAAATATTTTTCACACATAATAATGTACATGTAACGAAAGGATGGGTTGATAAATATTCCTTTTAGTTTTCTATTAGTTTTCCTAGTAAATTATTTATAAATGCCTCATTCAACGAATTACATAATTTTATCATGTTATATGTAGTAAAGAAGATATTTTAAAGTATTAACAAAAAGGAGATATATATAACCTTGGTACAATTCTGAATCTTTCTAATTTAAGGCTGCGCTAAAGGTACAGAAAAAATTTCAGAGATAATTTTGAAGCAATGAAGATAGTTAATAAAAAAAAATTCAAGCATAGCGCTTGAAATGTACATCTAGCTACTTAATGCTTGTTACGGTATTTGGGTGATATTCTATATTATATGTAAAGTGTGTTATCTATATCCGTTCTATGTATCTGTTGGTGGGAATATCTACAGAGAAAGTGGAATGGAATATCGAAGCAAATTTGAAGTGAAGAAACAGATAATAAATGGTAGAAAGTATACACTTACAATGTGAACAAAAATAATTTAAGCGATTTAGTTATATGCATATGCAACACAATGCAGATATGTGCTAGTAGAGTAGTGGAGGCATTTTTGTGTTTGCCTGCCAACAATTACGTGGTAATAATTGTGGATTTGCTGATATGAAGAAAATTAATAAAGAATTTGATTGAGAGAATAAAAAAAAATTAACTTAGAAATTCACCTTTAGTCATTCACCAGTCGACCTAGATCTTCAGTCATTCGTATTTTTGAAAAAGCCTGTTATAAAAATCAAAAATATATCAAAAACTAAATTTATAATATAGTCCTCGCCAGATTTTTTCAATAACTAAAGGTTTCGGAGATGATTTTCCCGATTTTCCAGTATTTCCTTCCCAGCTTTTTTTAAATATACCCTAAATTATTTTTCCAAACCATCCGCAAAATGGACAAACATTTAGAAATACTGCTTCTATTGGAATTGGAATTGAATTTTTGATAAATTGCATTTCTTTGTGTTCAAATAAAAAAATTGCATCAGTTGTGTAAATCTTTAAGAAAGTTGACTGGTATTGATAATATTCGACAGGCAGCCTGGAGGTAAAATCATAATTGTTCGATAGTTTCTGGCGCATATCTTATTAAAAAAATTATCTTAAATATTATAAAAAGTCAGATATAATTAGTGAATCATTCACGTGCCAACAATTTTTTTTTATGTACCACAGAGCAATAATTATTCTATATATAGTGTCATAGTAACTACTTTCAGAGGAAAATTTCTTGTACTATAAAAAATAATATAACTGTATTATAAATAAAGATCTAAATCTACTAATAAATATTCAAATTCTAGTAGACATTGTCAAAAATTAAGTTATAAACATTATTTAATCAATGACAATTGCGCAAACGGTCGGATTAAGTAAATAGCAAGTGAACGTTAATTAAAACTGAAATATATTTTTGACTTAAAAATTATAATATATTTTTTATACATATACGATTCGAACATATAGCGTAATTTCGAAAAGAATCCAGTAAATATACAAAAATGCATTAATTGTTATAAATATAAATCCGATAAAGTAAATGATATATTTCAAATTAGTTTCTTACATTTTTAGTAACATTTAAATTCTTGAGAATTTATTAATTTAAATTGTGTTGTCTAGAAAAACAAACAATATTTTTTAAGAAAACATGTGTTGCCTTCACTAAGGTTTATTTTGTAATATTCGATTCAAATTGAAAATTGTTCAATTGTGTTGTAGAAATACTTTGCGTCAAGATACTTCCGTAATGTGTTTTAGTGGTCAGAATTGCGCATACATAAAATGAAGACGGAAGAAAATTGGATTCGTATATTCCAGCAGTTCTAAAACTTTCAATCCGATCAATTTTCCTTTTAGTTTTCTATTAATTTTCCTAGTAAATTATTTATAAATGCCTGATTCAACGAATTATATAATTTTATCATGTTATATGTAGTAAAAAAGATATTCCAAGGCATTAAGAAAAAGGAGATATATAACCTTGTTACAAGTCTGAATCTCTCTAGTTTAAAAATGAAAATGGATGCAATATAAAATCATGTTCCAATTCGAATATTGATTTTGCAAAAGGATACCCACCCAAATTCCGAAATAATTTTATTTGAAGTAGCGTTTTGTTCCTTTTTCTAGACCAATTAAATATTTTATTTTTGTTTTAAAACCTCTACTAGACACTAAACAGCATGAATGAAAAACCACAAAGCAGTCGCATTGTGCAAACAACAGGCAATTGTAAGAGTCTGTTTTTTGTGGTATAATTTTATATCTTGATATTATCGTAGCTTATTAATGAAGTGTAACAATAAATAATTTGCAAGGATATATTAATTATGCATAGATATGATGAAACTGTACAATGAATACGATAGATTCATATCGACATAAACTATATCATTTGTTGTAATGAAATTGATAATTAAGTCTATGGCAAAGTCATAATCAATTGTCGTATAATGTAAATGACGTCAAGAAAAAAATTCAGGAATTAATATTTTAGTGCACGTTATTAATATAATTAACGTTGTTGGCTAAGTCATACCTCTGCGTAACAATTTAATACGAAATTCTTTTTTATAAATGTTTTGTTGTCTACACGTGCGTTAACACCTTTCATTTTTCAATACAATTTACAAACACAATATTTAATATTAACAGTTACTAGATAGCTTATTTAAATACATAGATAAAATAATTTTATTAACTATGTTATAATGACTAAAATCCACCAAATAAACACAAAAAACTATATAATTCTGAATGTCTTAATTCCTTGGCTTCCTTCATTTTATTATCAATATCGATTTCAATTGATATATCGCAATAGTGTATAAAAATGTGTTGAATTAAATAATATAATATGACCGGATATGTATTACAAAATGAATTTTCCATTTAAATGATCATTATAAGAAATGGAATTTAGCATTCACGAGATAAGAAAATATCACTTTTTGAAGTTCAGATTTGGATGAAATAACGAACAAATATATCCAAAAGTATACAAATTAGTAAATGTAATTAAACCCTAAAATAAAAATTAACGACTTAAGGAAATCTTTTATTTTTATCTAGCTAAATGTAAATATTATATATATGCTATCAAAATCCCTGTCTTATGCTAATATTTTAGTGATTATTTTTTTACGTATATATACGAACCATTTATTTGCATAAAATCTGTTAATGTCAAATGAATCTTTTATTAAACATAATCATTTTCAATTTATAACAGCGACTATTTATTAAGCGCATATTAATATGATTGGCTGTGTATGTTTTAATATTAAAATTATTTTTGATCATTGAACAAAGTGATCCTTCATAGATATAAACAAAAATTGCATACAATTTTCAAAATTCTAGTTGGATATCTGGTACGTTCATAAATTTTGAAGAAATTGTCAGACAAGGATGATAATTGCATCTGGCATAAAGTTATTTGGAGATAAATTTCCACAAGTTATTGCAGTATTATTTGGTATGTATGCTTTTTTAAATATATATTAATATTTTTTTTGTTAATTTTAATATGCAAACGTTTTATTTGGTCATTTAAATGATGCTTTAGTAACTAAAGTACCAGCGGTGATATTTTTTTATATATATTTAAAGTTCTTTAGAGAATTTAAAAAATTATCAATACGGTGTTAAATAATAGTATAGAATATCACCCAAATACCGTAACTTTAAGTAGCTAGATGCGCATTTCGAAGGCTATGCCCCCATCGTCAGTTACGGTTGATATTCTATACAATTGTTTAGAAAAAAACATACAATTTTATGTGTTTAGCAACAATCAATGCAGTATCTGATGGTATGAGCTATGGATGGGCATCACCCCTAATTCCGGTGCTTCAACGGAAAGATAGCCCTATTCTAATAGAAGGGTCTGATGTTGTATGGCTGGAAACAATTTACTTAATTGCTGCTTTTTGTGGAGTTCCAATATCAATACTAACTGTTGATCGATTTGGCCGAAAGCTAACATTAATTGGTATATCTAGCATTAATTTCTTTCACTGGATCATCTTGGCATTTGCCAGCAACACCACAATGTTGTTTGTAGCAAGATTTATGTGTGGATTCTGTGGAGGAGTTACATTTGTAGCCTGTCCAATGTTCATAGCAGAAATAGCTGATCAGAAGATACGAGGATTGCTGTCTTCTTGTATTTATATCATGATGCTTTTGGGCATAATTTTGATTTATTGTATTGGACCATTTGTGAGCTTAGCTATATCTTCTGGCATTGGAGCTGTGTTTGTACTTTTGCAAATAGTTGGTTTACCTTTCGCGCCGGAAACGCCGTATTATTTATTACAGAAAGGACACAAAGAAAAGGCAAGGAAATCATTGGAATATTACAGAAACACGACCAAAGTAGAAGAAGAACTAAACGAGATTGCTTTTGCTATTCAAAAGCAAAGTGCCAATAAGAGCAAAATCACCGATTTAGTAATTGTTAAAGCAAATCGAAAAGCATGCACAATAATGGTCACTTTAAACTTCGCACAGCATTTCGGTGGCATCAGTGTTATCTTGATGAATTTGCACACAATATTAGAAGACGCCAGAGGAATCATATCTGCAGAAACTTCTGCTATTATCTTCAGTATCCTAATGTTTTTAGCGTCAACTTCAGCTTCAACTATAATGGACCGATTTGGCAGACGGATAATTCTCATTTGTTCAACAATTTTTACGAGCCTTTCACTAATAGTTTTAGCTTCATATTTTTCTGTCAAAAGACAAGGGATTGATGTTACGGACTACAATTGGGTGCCAGTTGTGGCCGTTATGGCTTATGCTGTAGCTTTCAAGTTCGGCATGGGAATTGTCCCGATTGTCTTGACAGCCGAATTATTTGCTAATAATGTAAAAGCCATGGGAATGACAGCAGCAAATTGTACGTACGTTGTAGCTGGTACGGTATCTCTGTACGTCTACCAAGCCATGATGTCTGCATATGGAATTGACGCACCGATGTTTTTCTTTGCTGCATGTTGCTCCTTGACGGCTATATTTGCTTTCGTGTACATTCCAGAGACGAAAGGAAAAACATTAGTAGAGATACAGTATATGCTTAGAGGGGAAGTTTACGAAGCCGGTAAATGTTCAGAAGTAAATGGAGGCGAAGAGAATGGAAGTCGGTATTAAAAATATTGATAAACGTTTTCTAATGTTGCTGCAAGAATTTGATTAATCACAATTTTTTTATGAAATATATTATATCTTTAAATATTGTGATACAAATAAATACATATACGTATTTCAAATTAATATGTTAATTGCTAAAATAAGGAAATTGTTAATGGTTTGAATATTTTTTTTTGTCTACCTTCCTTAGAAGTATTAATTTTAATGTCCATACGAATATCACGGAAAGTAATAAGCATGACAGGATCAAAAATCATAGCGAATAAACTGAATAAGAAGATTTTACAGCGAAAAAAGTTTAAATTTTTAAATTTTAACTTAAGAAGTAATTCGCTAGCTAGAAAGCATAAGCCATATTTTTGATAACAAAATTGTTGTGGGGTTTGCTGATAATAGGTTACCTTTTTAAGATCTTTCAAAATTAAGGGAAGAATCTAATATATTAGTTTTTTTCCTCGGCCGGATTTATTAACCCTAATAACAAGAAACTTTGTCATCATGACATACCTAATAATTTATTTCTATGAGGTGCTATTCTGCAAATGGAATGCAATTGAGATAATATTGGTATTGATTAATTAGTTGGCAAATACATATGTAATTATAAGAGGGAATTTTGACTTAACTTATCTAATAGATGTAATAATATTTGCTTTTGTAGAATTTTTTGACTACCTCGGAAAATTTATTTTTAATTTGATCACAATCATGATATATTTATAATATCATTAGTTTTAAATACATTATTGGCTATACCTATAAATTTCAATCAAATAATTATAACACCGTATCTAATTCAAATTCTAATAATTATTCCGGTATTGAATGCGAATTATATTTAAATTTAATGCATTCTTTTTATTATACTATTGCCAATTACATTTATTTGATTTATCCATATCAATTATATAGATTGTTTAATTAAGTAATCTTCACGTTAAAATTTTGATTTGCAAATTCAATAAAGCTTTGATTATTTCTTATACTTTTTAATGGGAACTAAGAATGAAATGAATTGAAATTAAAATTGATTTCCCTGTATTATTTAAGAATATTGAAAAAAAAAAGATGAAAAGTGCAGCAAATGCTAGTTGAAGTAATAAATACCTTGTATTGCAAATTAAAAAATTAAAAAATTAATGCATATGTACATGTTTTTCTACAAGATATTGCAAAATAATAAGAAAATTAAATATTTTCATTACAAATATTCCATATTATTTAATCTAAAAATTTCGTTTCAAATTTATAGCAAACTATTGTTTTCAGTAATTGATTTTTCATTAACAAGGACTTTAATCTTCGAGCGAATATTAAGATATATTAAAATGTTAATACGCCTTGTATATCTTTTATATGAATTCACATCATATGTATATAGCATTAATTGTTTCATTATAAATTTTTATCTGAGAAATAAAAGTTATTTAATTTGAAAGTATTAAATTATTAATAAATTCTTGCGAATAGTTAACAATACGAGGACAAAATTATTATCTAAAATATTTTAATAACTTAAATTAAACAGAAGCAGATAAAATGCATAAAAACTGATATATATATTATGGTTAAATTCTATAATCTAGTCAATTTTTGAATTAACCGAATTTTTAGTTTTCTATGGTCTACATATTTTCAAATAAGGAATTTACTAAATTGTCATACAAATTAAATTGGATTTTGGTTTGATTGATTTTTAATGCACCGAATTAACTTAATTGGCTGCATGTTTATTACAATTCTTCATCTCTTTGAAAAAAATCACGCAAAATGTTCAATATTTTCTGCACTTCGAACAAATTTAAGTCAATTATATTTTAGTAACTATCTATCAATTAAATACGTAAGGTAGTTTATTCAGTTTAACACTTGCAAAATATGAAGTGTAAAATAGCTCCTATGCTTTTAAATTAATATGTTCATTAATGTGTGAAGTTTTAACAATTTCGATGAACTGAGTAATCAAAAAATATTTCAAGATCATCTACTAAGGTCAATCGTATTAATAGGAAAGGCTCAAATGCGAAATATTATTATAGTGAATGGATTTAATAAATAGTTCTAATATATATTTAGTATCTTTTGCAACACCTCACTGGTTTAAACTCGACTACTATTGTAATATTGAACCAACAACACCATCTCAAAGAATGCACATTCGAACTTGCGTATAGAATGTTCAAAATTTAATAACGTTCTAGAAGAATGATCATTGTTGACCTGAATGAACATTTTTGATTTTTCTAAGATCATTTGTATCAATATAAAATTTATTTACAAAACAAAGCAACAATCGTTTATTGCATCGAATATATTGATAGTACATAATATAGGGCGAACATAGTTGTGTAATGTAAACACCTGGTATATTTGCGTAATGTGCTAATATACCATCAATATATCGAGTTGTTAAATTCAATATATGAATTAAACTGATAATGTATTGCATATATTTCGACACAGTTTGCGTCTGCAGCGATTTTTTTGGCGTGCTTTATCAATATTTATTCAATAATACGCTAAATTATAGAAAATTGTGTTGCTGACCTGATCAAATATATCATTTTATGGTTAAAATTAAACTTTGTGGTAGAACATAATTCTAGCATTATTTTTTTGTGTTTTAACATTCTTATCAAAATTTTCAAGAATGCAAAATTTTCTGTAGCTTTATTTAAGCCGTCATTAATGAGTAATAAAATCAAGTAATATTTTGCAATATATATTTTTTAAATCAATATACGAGTAGTTTCTTATAATTAAGTTACTTTATCCAACCAATTTACAATGCCAGTTTTCTTTAATTTAACATTTCGCAAAATTATGCAATTATATAAAATACATTGAGAATATAAAAAATACAAAATGATAATTAATTCAAGAAACAGAGCAATTTTCACAGTCCCAACACGCAAAGGTTTATATATGTTAAGGTGAGGCTCTTATAGAATTTTATAATAATATTTTTAAGGACTCGTAATATTTTTACAACCATACAATATTATTAAAAATTAATTGAACCCTTATTTTTATTATTATCGAACAATTTAAATATATACAAATATCAAGATCGAATATCGATTTAAATAAACCACAGCTGTACGAATTTGTTGATAATATTTTTTTAAATTATAAAAGTAAATTGATACAAACAATAATTTATATTTAAACTGACATTATATTAAAATATTATAACCTCACAATGAAAATAATTTAAATCAAATTAGTTCAAACCAATTATAAACGTTCATCAAAGCAATTTGTTATAATTTTCAATCTATAGTTTGAATTACCAAGAAAAATTGACATTTATTTCAATTAATTTATTTTAGCAATCTTTTGATAGACGACCCATTTCAATTGGTCACACATACAAAGAAAATTTACAATAAAAACATCAATTAACAAGTTCACAAAGCAAAAATTCAATTTAAATGGTATTTTTAGGGATCTTCCACATTGTCTTTTAAAATTGAATTTTTATTTCCTCTATTTGCTCACAATTTATCTGAGACTTTTTGCAATAGCTTAAAGTAAAGTTTGTTGCAGGTTTCAAATTTCGAAAATAATTACATATAAAATTGTAAACTAATATCTGAATTATGAGATGTCCATGTTTTATGAATAATGAAATTTATTTATAAAACGATTGTTGTGCAGTGCACAACTGAAGAAGAGGATTGAGCCTTAGAAATGCGCATGTATATATATATATATATAAATGTTGGATTTTAGTAACTTATACAATGATCATGGTAATGAATTTTTCAGTTAGTAAATTCATTATAAATTATGATTTTACGCTGAGCCAGATAAAATTTTTGAAAACATTAATTAATCTATTAACTGAACGTATATATTATACGTAATAAAATAATTATTGTAATAATACAATTTCCCATATAAATCAGGTTTGAAATTCAATTCACTTCTTGACAATGGCATTGAAATTCTCCTCGCTGGCTGCCAATTTCGAATTGCAAGAAAATTGTCAAACGCCTCAAGCTGGCGTAGAATTATTATAATACTCGTATACAGTGGCGGTTCCTTATGCAGGTCGCAGGGCCGCGCGCCCCTCCTGAACATTGAGCGCATCACCGTAGATATATAATTGTATTGCGATATTTTATCTCGGCATTATTTTTCCTAAAAGATAAAGCTTCCGCCGCGAACAAACCTAACACTCATGACTCACACGATATGGCAGCTAGCAAGTACCAGTCAAATGCATATGCCCTATCTGTTGGAAGCGATAGAGTTAGAGCGACGGTATGCAGTATAGCTATATAGCTATACTGCATATACTTCGTAATATAGCTATACATCGTTAATATGTAGTACAAATTGCAGCGCCACCCAGCCACACAGTACAGGTTAAATGCATACGCACTCATCTCACTCTATTGCAAGCAATAGGTGAGAGCGACCGTATGCAATATGTCTTCTCTATTTCTTCGGTCCGCTTGTACTATATTACGACTAGTGTGTAACATTTCAGCGGCTTTGGGTGAGTCATAGCAACGTGACGTCACGCTGCTTGTACAGCGAGAATATATATCGTTGTTTATGCTATTCTGGGCTACGATTCTTTAGCGTCCTAACAGAGAAGCCTAGTATACAGTAAAATTGATATAGATATAGTTTCGTTGTTCTGTGAGTTACGTATGTACGATTTTGCCACGTGTTTCTCCAAGAATATATTTAATAGAAATAATTTAATAAAAATGAATAGTGTTAGTTCTTTATTGGAAATAGAGTTTTGTAGACTTTCTCTTGTGGACAAAGTAATAAAAATTAAAGAATTAGATAGGCCATTGCCTGATTTAAATTTATCGCAAACTTGCGCAAGGAGTGCTCAAAACCGGACATTTACAAGAGACATTTACAAAATAAGTTATAACACATATGAAGGACAGATTCTCATATCGTGGCCATCTACAAGCCGCTGAGTTATTTAACACGATATCGATGCCAACATTTTCTAAACAATTTCCAGTGGACATTTTGGAAACCGTGTGTCATGCATATCCATTTTTGAATAAAACCAGATTAAAAACAGAATTAGAAGTCATTTACTCGCGTCCGGATTTGTATCAAATAATTGGAGCCACAAATTTTCTTTCGTTATTGCTACAAAATAATCTCAGTGAAACTTTCCCGGAAACTATAAAAATACTTAAAATTATTTAACGGCCCCGATGACCACTGCTGAATCAGAGCGTTTGAAATGATTGAATTTAATCATTTTGCATCCAGTTTAGGTAAGATTTTTCACTATTATGTTATTTTTTAAGAAATGCGCCCCCCCAGATTGAAATGGCACGAGCCGCCACTGCGCGTATAAGATAATGAACAAATATGGAGCACTCTAGTTCTAGATCTGGTCGACTAGTATCGGGATTTTCCACTGTCATACAATTGATTCTAAATTTTCTAAGAAACCGGAATCCTGGAAACGTTTTACGTTCGTGTCTAGAGATAGGTTTTAGCTTTAGGTAAACCACAATGAGACATATAAAATCGAAAAGCGTGCGTCAAATATGTAATCACTGTGATATAGCTAAGCTACCAGTCTTCCGCGGTTATCAGCGTGGTGGTAAATATATAGGCCTTGACAAATTAAATATAACTTCTGCATGCAAACTGCAAACATTGCCAATATTTTGCAATGAACATTTTATGAGCACAAATAAAATACGACAGGATCTAAAACTTATGTAGATCGAACTTAAAATTGCTAAATATAAAAAATATTTGCAAGCGTCGTTATATCATTTCGCAATACATCGTTTTATAATTCAAACAAATATTTCGCGAACAACTGCATATGAAGAAAGTACTAATAAGTTTTTAAATTATAATTTAGCAATGATTTCTTGAATAAAGAGATGGCTTTTAATGAATGTA
Organism: Leptodirus hochenwartii; assembly: GCA_947310635.1. NCBI lineage: Eukaryota > Metazoa > Arthropoda > Insecta > Coleoptera > Leiodidae > Leptodirus > Leptodirus hochenwartii. The sequence continues at coordinate 5,938,179 of OX371176.1, read as the reverse complement.
TGCTGAAATTAAGAAAAAAATCAAATAATACTGTTAGAATAGAAACACTGTAGATTCAGATAATATTAATTTAAAATTTGATGTTAAAAAATATTTAAAAAAATAGAACATTGGATTGAATCGGAAAATGAGAATTCCGAGTGCAGATAAGCGTCACATTTGCACATTTTATTCGCACACGCAATCGTATGCAGTTATAGTTTTCACAGGCCTTTCAGATGGATATAGTTAACACAAAAACTGGTGCCGATTCTGCGAACATTGCATTGTTAACATAACCACCGCGTTGGTTCGGCTGATGCGATTCATTTCAGAAGCGCACTTTTGATATAAACGCCCTCCTGTCCAATTTCGAACCGCAGTAGCTCCACAGACAGCATCCCACAACATCATCTTCTACAAAAGATATGATCGAATTCTAGCACCAAATCACATAAATATAAAACGACAATAAACAAACAATGCGATCAATTATCAATGTTTGAAATCAAGTGCCTAAATAAAACGAAATTGTACAAAAAAGTTTTGTGATTTCATGTGAGTGAATAGCCTAGGTAAATACGAGTGTAGCAGTATCGATCCGTCTGCAGAGCACCCTCACCCTAACAATATAACCACCCCTCGGCAGTGACGTAGCCACTTCTAGGTCAGGGCTATGACATATAACAACATTCCTGTTTTATAAGAACGCTTGATTTTGAGTGGATATATCGCGAGGTGCTTTGAAGAAGACTGGCCACCTGCATCGAATACGGACTAATCAAAGTTGTCTTGCAGGTAGTCCGTTAACCTGACAAAGTGATGTTACGTGATACGTAGTGCACCCCCTTAAGCGATGTAAACAAGATATTTTTTCGGCTGCTTTAGTTACCATTTACTTTCGCTGCTTCGAGATTTTTTTTGTAGCTTCTTTATAATACATTCGTGGGCCAAGAAAGAAAGCTCATCCAAAACAAGGCAGAGTGTATAAAAGAGTTGGCAATTTGTGCAGTTAAAACAGAACTTAGTTGGAAGTGTGTCAGTGAAGCGGTTACGTAAAAAAGCAAAAAAGCAACAAAAAATTGCCAATCGTAATTTTGCGATCAATTGGTTACAGCTGTTTGTGCTTGGTCCTGTATTAAGGACCCTTTGCTGAAGATTTGCGACGACGAATTGTGCGCTTGCCATAGTTCAACTCGTTGTTGAAGATCATTGTTAAACTACATCTAACATTGATTTGCTTAATCTCTAGTCTGCGTACTCATTCTCGCTTAGAACCGTAGAGTACAGGTACTCTGGTATCGTGATTGGTTCCAGCTGGTCGATAGTTGAACCGATAGGACGATTAAGATTAGGAAGGAGATTGCAGAAGCAGCTAGCCAGGATATAAACGGCGGCATCCGACCGCGAAGATGAGAGACGTAATGGGCCGCGTGTTTGGGGATAAATTCCCACAGATTGTTGCCGTACTGGCAGGTTAGTAGACACAAGACGTTTCAAAGGTGTTATTGATACGGAGGTTGAATGTATGTTTTGCAATTGTGATTCATTCGTGCTGTATATGTCAGTTTATGATAAGTATTTTGGATATTAGATCACCCATGATGTATTAGTGAGTACCTAAGTTTAAAAGTTTAAATTGATCGTAACAATACGAAACATAAAGACGGTAAAGCTTTCAAAAGGATGCTCAAATATTAAGCTTTTCATTTTCAGTTTGTAATTTGAATTTGAAATTTTGTGTTATAAAAATTATACAAATTCCTCAAATAAGTCCGTCGCCAGAGTACTGAAAATTAAATAAATAATGTTGTGTAGCCTTACTTTAATCTAGTAACACTCTGAAAATCGCGAGTCCATCGATAATTAATCTTTTTTAGTGAATTATAATTAATTTAGCATCAATTGGTTATTGCCGAAATACTAATTTATTTTTATTATTATCTATGCAGGTTAGACGTAATTTTGTTTCAAATATACCATTTTTTTAATACATAATTACTCAATCACATGAGAACATATTTATTTAGATCATAGTAATTCGTAGGTAAAAAAAAGATTCTTTTTCGAAAATTTCAACTCATTATTTCACGAATGCGGATTATGCAACTGGAAATATTTTTAGTTAATGTATGTAAATATTGGCTGAACTTATAAATTGCGGACGGTTTTTAAATAACCGCCCGCAAACGTTTGTAAATATTTAAAAATATCTTAAATCCGACCGCAATTTTTAGATTTCGGGAGTATTTTTAACTTTTTGAAACGTTTAGTACTTTATTGTCATCAAGAGACAATGTATCACTTTCTATACAACATATTTGAACTATTATAAATGTAAACTATATAATTTCAATCCCAATAAAAGTATATATTTAAATTGCTTTTTTTTTGATATTGCACAATTACTTTAAAAAAATAAAAGTTCGAAACTATAATAAACGTATCTATTATATACAAAAAAAAATATTATACGAAAAGTTTTTGTAGTTTTTATAATCTAGTTAATGTATTTTATTGTTGATTTCCCATTTTCATAAGTGTATGACTTTTATTATTACCTTATAAGTATCTGACTTATATTATTAATTCAACTTAAAATATTTTTAGTTAGAGTTTAAAAAAAAATTGCTACCTCATTTATTATTACTTAGCTAGAATTAATCATTTTTATCCACAGTGCATTATTCTAATTTGTTATGGAGAATATAGGAACATTGTTCTTCTTTTGGCGCGTCAAAAACGTTTCAATATTATGGCAAAAGTGTCATCAAATTCATTGAACTTTCAACTATACAAGTTCGAATCTTATAGTTTAGTTTTAAAATCAACTGAGTCAATACGCGAGCAGTACCTGCTTAATCTGAGTGTGTACTAATAAGTACCCAAGACGGTGAATATGATGATAAATTCTTGTGTCTTGTCCTTACCAAACTGGTTTTGGATGTCGGGATTTACGTTACTTATTTGAATATTTTCTACAATTCTTGGTATTCACGATATATTCAATGTGTTACTCATATGTGAGCATTTCCTCAACAAAGAAGTCGTTACCACAACATATACTAATAGAACAATGCAAATTTAACATTTATCACAAGTTTGTATACTGAGTGCTCATTTTTTATGTGGTACACAAAATAGGTGTTAAAATAAAATAAAATTCTGGACGTGATTTACATTTTTTTATATAAGGAAGAATTAATGAAATCGTAAAAAAAATCTAAAGATCCAAATAGAGGCAATCAAGCAAACAAAATTTACAAAATTTATAATTTATATTATCATGTTAAGAGAAAGAGTAGTAAATGCATTAATCGCAAGAGAAGCATGAGGGAATCTACGCCTATAAAGTATTTAGATTAAATATTTCGAACCGGTGTGCATTGAAATTAGAAGCAGAAAAGTAATTAAAAGCAGTACTTAAGAATACACGAAATAAATGGATTTTTATGGGAATGCTTTTATGCGCGTTCAACTCCACATATCAAAACACCAGTCCTTATTATTTATTCACGAAATGATGCATGCGAAAGACCACTCAAGTGGTTTTCTTACGTTATTTAAATGAGGGAAAATACATTGTTATACATCTATTAATTGAATTAATGCGCAGGTACTTTGACGTTTGAGTCATATTTGAATATACCTGCAATTAGTAATGATTATGTTAATAAAACGATGCATCTACTTATTAATTTACTATATCAAGTGTAACGAAAAAAGATTATCTTTCCCTACATAATTGCGTTTCTAGGGCAATTTGTGAATCTATTGATTCATAATTAAAAATATTGAAATACAAAGGTACAATTCGATTGTTCTTCGAGGAAAAGTATATAAAGTTGGGTAAAATACAAAACGGATTTTCCGGATTTTTTTAACATAAACGTATTTATATAGTATATCTCTAAGTAGAAATTTTAATAAATCTTTTTGTCGATATGTTCTTTTAAAATAATTAAAAATATTTCGATTGGCAAATTTGTTGACGCTGTTTTTGGGAATATAATATAAAATATTATTACTTGTTTTTCCAAAGATATATTGTTTCTACAAATTCAGTATATTTTAATTTATAAGCAGCACCTGATTAAAAAACTTAATGAATGTAAAATTAAGCTGAAGTTTTTAACTGAAGCTAAAACTAATTTTGTCTTGCTGAAGCGAAAATCTCTTTCTTCTATTTGATAGGACAGCGTATTATATATTGAGAAATTAAATCTATACAGTCTGAATGAAAATTTATAAGTTTTTACATAATGAGTTTGATTAATTTTTTTATTATCAATCTGTGAGAAAGCTAAATTTATATATAACATTTTATAAAACTGGCCAATTGTTTGCTTGAAAAAATGGTTCATTAAATTTAATTTCTGTAAATGATTTGCACATGGAATTATTATTTATAAAAAAAAAATGTTATTTTATGACAAAATATATATAACATACCATCCAGTTGCACAGTTTATTATTAAAATTCCACGCAATCCTTCATTTAATCATTTTTGCATGCTTTTCTACCAACTGGGAATTTTCCAATCTTAAAATTTTTTCTGGACACGTGTTTGTGTACATTTGGCACTAGATTTACGGTTACGGCCTTGACTCTTAAATGAATTCAACACCGATCTATTCAACCTAAGCAAATAATATTTTCCTTATAAGATGTCTCTTTATATTATGACTATATTTATTCTTCCGCAGATCACATTTTACCATCACATCAATCCTTATTAGCATATATATAGAGAAAATGCAGTGAAACTTTTATTATATGTGATGCACCTTGAAAAATTGCGAAAACCTATTAAATGTCCTTGACATATATTAATATTACGGATATCTTTCATATATTGTGTAATTCTGTAAAAGATATTAAAAAAACTGATAAATATACTATAAAATTATTCTTTCAATTGGTGGTTAAATATTGGTTAGTTTATTGATTTATAGAATAGCGAATATTTCTTGTTAAAAATGGGCACGTACTATTTACTGTAAGAAAAAAAGGTGAAATAAGTTTGGAGAAAATATTGATACACATGTTAGCCTAATGTAAACATGATAATATTTTTATGGGCAAGGTGCAGAATTAAATCAATTTATCATATGAAGAGTAAATATTAGTACAGATGTTATTTACTGGAAAGTATAAGCACAATAATTGCAGTTAACTATATTTTTGCAATTTTTACAACAATTATGTTACTACTTTTTTTAGAAAACAAATGAATGCCCATTCGTTTTCAGAGGATAATATCCATTCGCAGATTCATCTAAATGTTTTAAATATAATTTGTCAACGAATTCAGACTGGATTAGTATATAAGCATTTTTGAAAAATTATAGGATCAGTTTTATTACTAATTTTACGCAGATTGAAGATGTATGTTATAAAATTGCGTTGCTAATACTTAAAAAAATTATTCAAATAGAAAATAACACGTTTTAAAATCAAGTTTTACGTTATTTGAAATGATTATCTCTTATTTATATCAACATAATATTTTCTAGCTCTTGGGAATATAATTTACCATTTTTCTGGCATTACATCATACAAATTACACCGCTACTTCAATAACCAACCAACATTTGCATTGTAATTTTTTTTAGACATTTGAGCCTTTTATTAATATGCACTTACAACAATATTGAATTTGCATATTGTGTACTTTGCGGAATTGGATTATAATCAATATTAAATGCATAAGAGTTGGTTCATCAATCACTTGGATAAAACCAGGATTTTTCCGAGTATTCCCTTCATTAATTACAAGAAAAAACTTACCATATAAACACTCTTCCTTTTGGACCTTCTTTCTTTTAGTGCTGAACAGAATTTCTGAAAAATAAAAGAATAATGTCAAGTATAATACAATATTTTGAGCTCTCAATAATTTGATAGCTTATTCAAAAATACACTCGTAGCAATAACAAAGAAGTGAAAATAATCATAAATAATGAATTTTAGATTAGAGGAAAGTCTAATGAAAATCTAATGTAGGTTTCCATATATCTGGTATATAAAAGCGCAAATTCGTAAATAAATTAATGCATCATAGTTAATTATTTACACGATACAATGATTTTATAATTCATATATATTTATAGTACTTATTATGTCATTAGTAGAAACAAAATTCAACCAGTTTTATAAACGGTATATAATCAGTTAATTAAATTTTGAATTATAACAACAAGTATTTTATATTAATATATTATTCATTTATAACGTAATATTTAATTGTTATCCCAATCATTATAATACGCAATTCAATTGCTATTGTACCTTATATATTAATTCTAATATCAATCTATTTAATGTCGAACTAACATTATTATTAATTTAAGATACAAGTTTTAATAATTTAGCATTTAATACAATTTATTTTTATGGTTACGATCAAGGAACATTCTTTGTTTCTATATGACAATTGAAAATAATCAAATTATATAGATAAATATGATACTGCGATAAATGGTAATCCAACTGCAAAAAAGTTCTTATTGTAGTAAAGCGAATTCAAGTTGTTTAATTAAACTTTAATATGAAATGTGAATATGTGAATAGGAAATGTATGCTGATAAGGCTTTATATATTTTAAGCAAGTGGGAAAATTCTACAATTGTATATTAAAAATTCGTATATTTATAACTTATCGTGTAACTAACATTTAGCAATTATCTAGCCAGTTGCAATAACGTTTTCTTAAATTCAATCTTAAGGCTGCGCTAAAGGTACAGAAAAAATTTCAGAGATAATTTTGAGAAAACGACTGGGAATATGCCAACAATATTTTGTGGCTATATTTCCAATTACTGTATCTAGGGAATGGGCGGCTCACTTGTTCAAAAAATATATTTTTCGAACGAATTTTTTTTTTTAACTACTTTTTAATTTTGTTTCAAAATTTTAAAGTATTGCGTTCTCTTAAGATGGAAACGATAAGATAGATCGTTCTTGTATCTTATTATTATATTTTAAAATAATGGAGATATTATTTTTAAAATAAGGGAGTTATATACATATCTTTTAAAATAAGGGAGTTAATGTGAGCAGTCGGAATTGCAAAATAGTGCCTTCCATGCAGACAGATAACAATATACAATTAATAATCTAAAAATTTAATACCTCAAAAACAGGCTGCTTGTAATTTTTATCAAAGATATTGCAAATATAAAATATTACGATTTTTTAAAAGCAGTACAAGCTTATTTTTATTTTCATTTGTTTATTTATTTATTTATTTATTTATTTATTTATTGAGAGTACAATAGCAGAGCATGTTAGAATTCTAAATATATTAGAAAAATAATTAGATAATTTGATCCTACAATTGCACGTAGTTTAGATAGTATTTTAAAGAAATATAATTTTAAAGTAACATGTAATAGTATTGCTAATTTTCTAGGAAATCCCAAAGATTTGATTGATTTCAATAAAAAATCTGGTATTTATGAAATATCTTGTTCTAGTTGTCCTAAAACATGCAGACCAATTGAAACTAGATTTAAGGAGCATTTAGCTCATTTCAGATTCAATGGAAAAGATAAAAGTGCTGTAGCCGAGCATATTTTTGACTAACTCAGGTCATCCTATACAAAATTCCTCCGAAACAAAATAAAATTAATAAATTTGATTATAAATTTAAAATTAGAAGACTGATAGATTGATAGTATAAATAGCTATTTGTTTATAATTACATAATGATAAGTAAAAGAAATATTTATACTATTGATAAAGATAAAATGGTGGCAGAAATAATTTTTGAAGGTAATAAATACTTCTTGTGCAGATATTTGAAAGTTAATACAATAGTTGATATTTATTTTTAATTTCTTCCAGCAACTGTAAGTGCAATCTCCGATGGCATGAGCTATGGTTGGGCATCGCCCGTAATTCCCATCCTCCAGTCCAAAGACACACCAGTTCCTATCGAAGAATCCGATATCGTCTGGCTGGAATCCATTTACATGATCGGCGGCTTTTGCGGTCTACCAATCACCATCTACATCGTGGACAAGCTCGGCAGGAAGAAGTCCATCCTGCTAGCCGCCTTCGCCAACCTGATCCATTGGATTTTAATCTCAACAGCTACCAACATCGAACTCATCTATGTTGGCCGATTCCTAACTGGCGTCGCTGGCGATGTCGCCTTCGTGTCAGCACCAATGTTCATCGCGGAGATAGCTGACCAAAAGATTCGCGGCTTCCTATCGTCGACGATTTATGTGATGATGTTAATTGGAATTTTAGTGGTTTATTCCGTAGCACCGTTTGTGACGATACCGGTGTCATCCGCAGTTGGTGCCGCTTTCCTGGTAATACAAATGACGGTGTTGCCGTTTATTCCAGAGACCCCGTACTATAATTTGATCGAAGGTAAAGAAGAGAAGGCTAGACAGTCGTTGATGTGGTTCCGAGGAACTGAACAAGTAGATAAGGAATTGCAAGAGATCAAAGCAGCTGTTGAGCGACAAAAGTTGGAGAAAGGACGACCCAAAGACCTGTTTATCGTAGATAGTAATCGAAAGGCTGTTATAATAATGACCGTTGTCAATTCAGCGCAACATTTTAGCGGGATTAGTGTAATTTTGATGAATCTGCACACAATATTGGACGACGCGGCTGGCATTTTAGATTCTAAAACCGCCGCTATTATATTCGCCGTAGTGATGCTAATCTTCGCCACATTAGCAGCTACGATCGTCGACAAATTTGGACGCAAAATCCTTCTTGTCGCTTCCTCATTAGTAACTGGAGCTTCCCTAGCTTTGCTAGCAGTTTACTTCACAATCAAAGCAAATGGTACGGACATAACATCTGTGAACTGGATACCCATTGCTGCTGTTATGATATACGCCGGTGCTTTCAAGATGGGCCTGGGAATTGTACCAGCAGTACTCACAGCAGAATTGTTCCCCACGAAAGTGAAAGCAATGGGCATGACAATATCAGATGCTGTCTATGTGCTGTTTGCTGCCATATCAATTTATGTATACCAATTCCTAATTCACGTTACTGATATATATGTTCCATTTTATATCTTCTCCGTATCTACGATTGCCACGGCATTATTTGCGGTGTTTTATATACCAGAAACGAAAGGACGAACGCTGGAAGAGATCCAGATGATTCTGAAGGGCCAAACTGTTCCAGCTGATAATAGTTTGTCTTGCAGTAGTGATAGTGTAGATACAAAGCTATAAATTAGCTGTTATTGAATAGTTAAGTAATTCAAGAAGGAGGACTGAGAATTAATTTAAAAAAAGAAACGAACGATGATCTTGCGCTGTGACTGAATCAAACCAAGTGCTAATATTTCATTTTCTCGAACAGTTAGTTATCTTCCACGTACAATCAAAAGGATTATATTAGTGTTTAAGATTATTACTAAATAAGCCACTATACAGGAATATTATAGACATTAATGTGTATATATGATTGAAATGTCTCTGGCCAATTTGTTGATTTTATTTTGGCAAACATTTATGCAGAGATTTACTTATAAAAGACAACGAAATGTTGATCTCATTGTTTCATAGAATAATATGTATTTTATGTCACCAATTATTAGCATGTATGAGCAACGATATTTGAAAATGCTAAGGTGTGTGGCCAAGGGAAAGTTGGCAATGACCAAATTAGCACGAACACATTTACCATGCGGCGGATGTATTTATGTCTTTTCAAGAGAATCGAAATGGGTGTTGATAATTTTACAATGGTTTATGCCGAAATTTCGAATATTTCTTTTTTTATCATTACTGTAATTCAACTAATATTGCAATATTAATAATACTAAAGAGTTTTGTCCAATCGTTCTCGGCTAATAGTGCGAATTTCATCCATTTATATAGTTAGTAAGGAAACTATTTTCTTAAACTAGAAGCAAATGCACGCGTCGGAATTTCATATTTATACTGCACTAAATGAACGTTTATAACAACAAAATATTTAAACATAAGTACCTAATTACAATACAATAATGTGATGTATATAGATTGGTCCTAGTTAATAGTCGAGTATTTTTACAATTATATTTAGGCTATTATATATATAATTTTAAGTTATTATAATACGTCAATTAAATACGACGTGTCTTTATTTGAATAATTGAAATCGAATTAATTTTTCCTGAACTTGTAGCGGAGTATTATCTAGTGGTCTTAATTTTTGTTGCGATTAGTTTTGATGTGTATTAATTAAGTCAATAAGAATGTTGTGCACTGGAAATAATTATTCAGTCTTATTAATTAGACTGGTTTTGTGCACAATAGCTATATAACGTACTAAGGCCAAATAAATCAACTTCGTAAGAGGACTTACGAACAGGCTGCTTAGCCGGACTGCAAAATAAAAATAAAGCATAAGAATCCTTTAACAACAGCTCAAATAAATTCTACAATTTAAGCTACTTAAATGCTCTAATCTATTTGAACATAATATCAAGGATGTTACACGTGTAATTATTGTATATCATTCGACGTAAAAAATTCTTGCAAAAAGTTTTTCAAAATACGTATTCAACACTTTACTACATTTAAAAATTCTAAATATAATGCAATACTAATTAATAATATGCATTGTGTTGCTAAAATAATCTAACTGCGGTCCTGTACAATTGTAGATTATATAAACTAATGCCTTAAATGCATCAGCTGTGAAATTTATTAACTAGCCTACATTTTTACAAAATTAGGTTGTGTATTAATTTGACAATTGTCTAATTACTTAATGCATCATTAATTGTTAACAGAGTGTAATTAACCAGTGGCGTAATTTACATTTTTTAATTAATGATACATTTTGCATTATCGATTAAGTAGTGAATGTAAAGAGTATACAAATAATTTGTATGTTTTGTAACGGCACTGTTTAAATAAGTATCTAACTAAATCATATCTTCTTTTAATACCGTAAATTTAAATGTAAATTTTTGACTAGTTCAGTATTAAATTATATATGCATATTTCAATCATTTTTGCATATATTAGATTTTAATCGAAATAATCAATAAATTATTCTTTAAAATAAGTTGCTGTATTTTATATATACCATACCAATAAATATAGACAAAAATAATACAATATCTTAAATAAGCCACTTAAAAATTAAGGTAACACTATTTTTTTTGCTTTACATGTTATAATAAATATATTTAATAATTTGCTTGTTCAGAAATGGTTTGGGATATGAAAAATTTTTCCGTTATTTTTCGATTTTCTGTCATCGAAAACTGGATGAAAATTTTTTGAGATACGTTTATATTATAATTTTTCTCAATTGAATTTGAATTACATATAATCTGAATTCTTTGATAAACCTGTGAATATTACTAAATGAAAATTACTACATCCGTAAAAAAATGTTGTTATAAAAAACGAAAAACCAATGCAAATTAAGTAAGATTTTTTGCAATTTAAAATAATTCGTGCTACAAAAATGTTTTTTCGGTAGTATATTATGCAACTAATTATATAATTATGTAGCTATATTAAAATCTAATTAGATTACGAATGGAATAGTATATTGTGAAAATCAGTTATTTAAGAACAAACAAATTATAAAATGAGGGAAAATCTATCGCAAATTTTCTCCATGTTTTGCGGTAAGTAAATTCAATTCTACATATTTTAATGATATAAATCGATTTCTTTTTTTAATGATATAAATCGATACAGAAGCTGTAATTTATTTATATTTCGGAATATTCGGAATATTTAAAAATATATTGTTATTGAATATAATATGCTAGTAATGGCAATTTCATTATCAATATATTTTAATAAATTTGTTACAACTGCAATGAATATTTGTTATTAAAAGCGATGAAACTTTTCAACAAAGAAATTTTACAAAATCGAAAAATGAAGCAATATATTTATAAAATAGTTACCAATAGAAATAGAGTATTAAAATGGGCCCATCAAAGTAAATTAATACTAAAACTGTATACATGTACACTTATCATTTATATACCATATAAATAATTAAATTATAGTATACAAATTTTATTCCATTTTCCATTCGGTTTTCAGTTTAATTCAAAATTAAATTATTTTTCTAGTCATGAATTTACTTCATAAATTTTTCTTATTCTAGAAAAGTGTAATAAATGCGAGGGTATCTAATTAACAATTTGTTAGTTTTTATATGGCAAATTGATAAGTTATTATATATTGGACGTTTAAGATTGTTACACGCCAGGAATAATTAAAATAAATGAAAAATGTGCCCGGATATATATAATAAATTTTATTTAAAATCTTCCGTTATTGTCAAAAATCTTGTTTCTTTTGGTGGTAATTTATCAGGGAAATAATATATATATATATACTCGTATAAAATACAGAAAAACGACCGAGAATGTATAAAATTAAGTATAATATTCCATAATTGATAGAGACAAGCTGATTCTTTGAACTAAATGATTATAATGATATGTAACAAGGAAATATTATTATATTATTATTTTCAATTCGATATAAACACAAATTATTAATGCACTGACATTTATACGAACTTCTGGTGGTGAATAATACGATGTTCTTGTTTTTAAAGATTGTTACACTATTTTAGAATTTTATTACACTATGAATTTGATAATAAAATGAATTGTGATATCGAAATGTACTTGTCAAGATTGACTCAAAAAAAAAATTAAATTTTTTGTGTAAATTGGGTAAAGGCACGTTTATAGCAAATTTATAAAATTGGCTATTAAGTCTGAACTTGACAATTGCCTTATTATTCTTTATAAATGAAAATATATTCTACCTCCCAAAAAATCCTTATCTCTTTCTTATAATTAGTCTAATGACTCGCTAGAAACAACTTAATTACTGAAATTAATAGTTGCACAAATTTTAAATCACTATGTACCTCGCGCATTTGTAAATTATTATATTTTTGGTAAAATAGTAAATATCCGACCACAACTTGTAAAAATATTACAAATACTCAAAAGTACTTATTATAAATAATTTGATTATTTTAAATAATTTTTCATTAAGATCGGATTAAAGAATATATTTATGCATTCTTAATACTCTTAAAATATACTAATCATATAATTTTAAAAATTATCACTACGGTGTTAAATATTAATATAGAATATCGTAGAATAATAAATAACTTGTTCTAGTTGTCCTTAAGTATATATAGGAAAAACACGTAGACCAATTGAAACTAGATTTAAGGAGCATTTACTTCATTTCAGATTAAATAGAAAGGAAAAAAGTGCTGTGGCCGAGCATATTTGTGAATCAGGCCATCTTATTGAAATTAGTTCACTTAAATTACTTAAAAGTGTTTTGAATTATTCCGAGTTAAATGCTTGTGAAAGTATATATACATGTATAATACATTTAAAAATAGTTCTTATTAAATAAATTAAATAGACAAGATGAAATTGGGCCTGAATCAAAGTTCATTAAATTTGATTTTGATTTATTATATTACGTCAAATTGAGCAAGTACATTTTAGATCCCACACGGGTGGGCATTTTTTCAGAAAAGAAAAGCTTCCTCTAGGACCATGGATGTTGTGAATTATCCAAATATTAAAATCATAGAGATTTTATCACATGGTATACCTGTCGAAAATTTTAATTCTTTCGTCGATTTTATATACCTGTCGATTTTCATCAAAATTATCGAAAAAGTCCAGAGGTATATACCTGTCTATTTTCATCAAAATTATCGAAAAATTATCGAAAAAAAGCAAAGGTATATTGATTTTGATAAACCTGTTGATTTTCATCAAAATTATCGAAAAAGTACACAGGTCTATTATCATTATATTATTATTGTTATTATTGTTTGTGATTGGGATCAGATTGCAAACAGCTCGAAGCCAGTGACGCATATCTGAGTTCTTGGGGAGATATTAGGAACATATGGGAAGGGTAGGAAGCCTGTTACTATAGAGGTTCGCTATTCTGCTAAAATTTAGTTAATTGTATCCCAACTAAGAATGGTACCGAGTATAGAGGATAGGTGGCGCTGAGCTACGGTCACCATCCAAGCACTGACACCTAGCGAGACGTTGCTTAACTCTTGTTATCGACGCTCAATGCATTACCCGCACGAAAAAATAAATAAAAAATCGTCGAAAAAAGGCAAAGGTACCCCCTTTGAAAAAATGCCATTTTTGATAGATTTTGGTCAAAGTTTAAAAAGTGCTCAACACAACGTAAAATGACTATAAATCGTCCTAAAACTCGATTTTACTAATTTTCGGTTCAATCGGAAAAAGTTGATAGAATCATCGAAAAAGGATAATAATTTATATGACGGTAAAAGAATAATAATAAAATCGGACGATAATGTTCAATAATTTATGATTTACAATAATTTACATTAATATACGACGCGATCAAAACAAATTCACATAATACGTTTTGTACAAATCATATAACATAGTTCAGCGGTTGCTAACCAAAGATCAGTGATAAAACCGACAAGCTATGAGTGTCTTTATAAACAATCGCATATTTTTACCATTTTGAAGAAGGAATTAATATTATCTATTGCATAAGAAAACTTTTAGAAATTTTTGATGTTGAATACGGGTCCAATTTTTTAAAAGTTTTGTGATCATCGATACATTATATCATATAATAAAATTTATAACAAGCACGCAGTATCGGTGTTTGTGTGAGTGTAATCGTGCGCACAACAAGTCGGTAAAATGAGAACTCTGTTGCAGTGTTTTGTCTTCCTGATTGTGGCATCCAGCTGTATAAATGCAGCAAAGATACTTGGAGTTTGGACGATGGCTTCGTACAGCCATTTTACGTTGGGTAACAGATTAATGAGGGAATTGGCTCTTAGAGGACATGAAGTTACATACATCAGCGCCTTTGCTGACAAGAATCCGGTAATGAATTATAGGGACGTTACAATTGAGGGCATGGCGGAATTAATGGACGGTATGCAAATATCATATTCAACGTTTATTATTGAAGTAATAAAAAATAGTCAATTAATTATGAACTCAATTTGTTACTATTATGTAATATTTAAAGTTAAGCGTTTCTAATTTGCACGTCTACAATGATTCGACCTTGCTCTGCCAAACACTATAGTAATTTAGATAATATATTTAATTTATCAACCGCAGTGCTTTTATAAGCAGCTGATAACATATGAGATACAACTTTCATTCCCTATTTCATAATGACTGATTATAGAAAGGTTTTCTAGATTAATCCAGTCAAAACACATGCATAACTAATGTACTTTTATTTAAAGAATTCTTTTTAAATTTGCGACATCTTATTTGTTATCTAGAAAGGAAGAAAGAAATCAATATGTTCGAAATGTTCAACATGCCAAAAATAATGACTCCATTTGTAATGGGAAACATGTGTTTAGACGTGACCGAAACAACTTTGAAGGCAGAAAGTGTTCAAAAGCTGTTACATTCAAATGAAACTTTTGATTTGATCATAATAGAACAATTCTTCAACGATGCAGTTCGTGGTCTACAATATCACTTCAAGGCTCCTACTATAATTTTCAGCAGTGTTGGCCCATCGACTTTTGTAAATGGTCTTGTGGCCAATCCTTCACCAATATCTTATATATCTGACATGTTCCTAGCTTATGAAGAAAGGCACATGACCTTCTGGATGCGTGTAGAAAATGCTATTTTCCATGTAGTTAGTGAACTTACTACTTACTTATATATCTTACCAAAACAAAATGCTCTGTTGCATAAATATTTCCCAGATGCTCCACATCTATTTGATATAATTTATGATATACCTTTGATTCTGATGAATTCGCATATTAGCACATTCCGACCTGTTCCTGTAGCACCAAATATGATTGATATTGGTGGCTATCATGTTTTCCCTCCAAAAAAGTTACCAGAAAATTTGCAAACATATTTAGATAGCGCCAAACAAGGTGTTATATTATTTAGTATGGGTTCAAATTTGAAAAGTAAAGATATGCCTCCTGCGAAGCGCGACATTTTCATAAATGCTTTCAAGAAACTAAAACTAGATGTACTATGGAAATGGGAAGATGATTCAATCCCCAATAAACCAAATAATGTGAAAATAGAGAAATGGCTTCCGCAACAGGATATTTTGCGTAAGAGAGATAAAGATTTGATTCATTTAATTATTATACGTTCTCATTTATTTAATAGCTCATCCAAATATTAAATTGTTTATCACTCATGGAGGATTACTTAGTACAACTGAAGCTATTTATCACGGAGTGCCAGTTGTTGGAATCCCCATTTTTGGAGACCAACAAACCAATATGGGACTCGCTAAAGAGGGCGGATATGGCTTAAGTTTGCAATATCAATTTCTGACCGAAGAAAAGTTAACCGAATCTATTAACGAGGTCCTTTCAAATCCAAAGTAAGATTATTATTTCATATATACAGAAAATTACATATACAGCTTCTTAAAATGAGAATACGAGTTTTAAATAATAAAAATTATACGATGGCTACATAATGCGTTATTAATTCAACCATTATTTCAGATATACTCAAAATGCTAAACGTCGTCAAAAGCTAATGCATGACCGCCCAATGACTCCAATTAATACAGCCATGTGGTGGATTGAATATGTCTTAAGAAATCCTGAATCAGACTTTTACAGATCTCCAGGTCTAGAACTGAGTTGGTACCAATTGTATTTGCTAGATGTATTACTATTTTTGGGAACAGCAACTGTGTTAGGAATTGCAGCTTTTATTTTCGTATGCAAGAAAATATGTTGCAGGAAGAGCAAAAAGAGTTTGTCAGTAAAGGAAAAGAAGAATTAGAATATTATTATTATATACGTATAATAAATCCACTTAGAATTATCCACCATAGAACATTTGTATATTTTTTATGACAATGTACAAAAAGAAACAAAACAATTATACGAAACGCATTAAATTTTGTTAGTTATGTAAAATGTTTTATTATTTATTTCCCTAAACATATTCAAATATATAATAATAAATGTGGAAAATGTCACAGAATTTTTAATAACAAATTTACTGATAAAAGTAAATATCAATACCGTTAAAAAAATGTATTTTTTTTTCGAAAAATCGTAAAATAGTATTCTATGTCACCGATGAAATAAAATTTATTCGATTAAATTTGAGTGAAAACATTCGTTAATTCAACCATTAAAATAATATAAATTACAAAATTTTCAAAAGTACTTGCAACAATATATTCAAAATATACGGGAATCCAAGAAAATCCGCAAAATAATTTATAACTCCTTTAAATCGATGAGAATCATTTTTTATAAAAATGCATTGTCATCTTTCTCATATATTTCTCATCAATAAAAATATTTAATCCCTACGTAAAATATTAAAATAACATTTATTCCAGTTATAAAGTAAATGCTAAAAGACGTCAAAGACTAATGCATGATCGTCCCATGTCTCCAATTGATACAGCCATGTGGTGGATCGAATACGTTCTAAGAAATCCAGCGTCAGATATTTACAGATCACCTGGACTCGATTTGAAATGGTATCAGCTCTACTTGCTGGATGTTATCTTCTTTTTAGGAATCAGTTTTATATTATTTATCATTATTATTATGTACGTAATTAAGAGATGTTTTAGTAAAAAATCTAGTAATATAGACAAAAATACGAATTAAATTGAATACCTTATCTATTTTGTAAATTGTTAATGATATCTGTTATAACAGTTATATCAACAAGTTTTTAAATAAAATAAAATCAATTGATGTCTAATTATGAATGATACTTAAATAATTAGCTAGCCTCGGAGAATATATGATATATGCATGATTACATAATTACTTATTCCATGTATTTGTAGTATTTGTAGCTTATTATATGTAGTACTATAATTATTTGCAATAATCACATTTATTTAGAAGATTTTTTGATGCAAAAAATAATTAATTCATATTGAAAACTATATAAATGTAATTACAGCTAGTAATTGAAAGCCGAGTGGCCTAGCGGGTAATGTATTGAGCGTCGATAACAAGAGTTAAGCAACGTCTCGCTAGGTGTCATTGCTTGGATGGTGACCGTAGCTCAACGCCACCTATCCTCTATACTCGATACCATTCTTAGTTGGGATAAAATTAACTAAGCTTTAGCGGAATAACGAACCGCTATAGTAACAGGCTTCCCACCCTTCCCATATGTTCCTAATCTCCCCCCAAGAACTCAGATATGCTTCACTGGCTTCGAGCTGTTTGCAATCTGATCCCAATCACAAATAATAACAAAAAATAACAATATCTAAATTATGCGATTTTGGCTTTTATTTTGAATAATTAAATTATTCCTTTAGTTTTAGAGCGTGTTGATGGTAATTCTTACTATCCAAGATGATTACAATAGAGCACATATTTCTTTTAATTCTACTATATCGATCTTTAGAAGCTGCAAAAAAATTGGAAACGTTTATAATGGCCTCTTATAGTCACTTTACTTTAGTTAACCGCCTCAGGTGAGAATTGGCTTTAAGAAGACATGAAGTATGTTATACAAGTACTTATAAAAATAACAATCCTATAAAGATGTAACAGGAATCGGAATGGAACAAAGACAAGTGGGTTAATATTTGATAAGCCATAACAAAAATATATTTTACATTACTTTAGAGGAAAAGAAGTAGCGACCAATAATACCAATTCAACAGTTTATAAAATTCATTTTCATGACTAATAAGTTGTTGAAAGTAACAGATGACATTTTGGGAAACGAAAATGTTCAACGACGTCTCAATTCCAACGAAACCTTTGATGTTATTATAATTGAACAATTTTTGAACGACTCTTTACGAAGAATGCAATATAAATACAAAGCCCCTTATATATATATAATAGTTCAGTTCTGTGGGAGCTTGCAGATTCGTTAATCATATTGTGGAAATTCCCACACAAGCGACGTATATTCCAGATATATTTATGGCTTGTGAACACATGCATATGAATTTTTGGATGCATTTACAAATTGTTTTATATTCCGCATATTTGCATATGTTTATCCAAGACAAAACCAAATACTGCACAAATACTTCCTGACATCTTTGAACTGGTATATGATATACCTGTTATTTTATTTAACTCCAATATTAGCACTAATAAGCCAGTACCTAATATGGTAGACATTGGCGGGTATCATAATTTTTCATCAAAGCAGTTGACAGAGGATCTACAGAAATATATGGACGTATCCAAAAATGATGTAATTCTATCTAGTATGGGATCCAATTTGAAAAGCAAGGGCATGCCTCCTGGTAAAGGCGATGCCATTTTAAACGCATTTGGGAAGCTAAAATTAAATGTATTGTGGAAGTGGGAAGATGATTTTTTACCTGATAAATCCGGCAGTGTTGGTATTTTGCGCGTAAAATATACCTGCGCTATAATCTCCCTGGTAAATTGCGCTCAGAACCTTTCAGCGTTCGTTAATCTCCCTAGTAAATTGCGCCTAAATGCACACCTTATGGACACTCAATATGCTGTATGTTTGAAAACATATTTCGCATTGTGTGTTGATATATAAAATAGAAATTAATGTGTAAATATTTGGTCATTTGGTCAGTCATAAATCAATCATTTGGTCAGGACAGGTCAGGTCAGCTTTTGTTGCTCGCAACTAACTCAAGACTGATTTTTGAATAAGAACAGTTTTGATCTTCAATTAAAAACTCATAATTACCAAATAGTTCTTATTAAATAAATTAAATAGACAAGATAAAATTGGGCCTGAATCTAAGTTCATTAAATTTGATTTAGATCTATGTATGTATATACTTTCATAAGCATTTAACTCGGAATAATTCAAAACATTTTTAACTAATTTAAGTGAACTAATTTGAATAGGATGACCTGAGTTAGTCAAAAATATGCTCGGCCACAGCACTTTTATCTTTTCTATTTAATCTGAAAAGAGCTAAATGCTCCTTAAATCGAGTTTCAATAGATCTACGCGTTTGTCCTATATATACTTTAGGACAACTAGAACAAGATATTTCGTAAATACCCGATATTAATAATCATATAATGTTTGTATTTTCACAAAATTCATTTTAAAACGATTTTGTTACCTATGCTGTCGAATGTACCATTTTCGGTTAACCTGCACTTTTTTTTTTCTTTGCAGCAACAGTAGCTGGCGCTACTTCCGATGGCATGCAATACGGCTGGACGATAACCAAGCTGCTGCAGGAAGATTCCCCGATCAAGGTGCTTGAATCACAGGCAATGTGGTTGGACTCCACGTATATGATCGGTGACTTCGCTGGTATCCGATTCAATTTACTCTTGGCAGACAAGATTGGCCGTAAACTATGCATATTATGCGCAGTATTTGCTTCCATTTTCGTCTGGCTGACTGACCATATTTGCTACAAGCGTTGAATACTTCTTCGCTGCAAATTTTCTAGCAGGTGTAGCCAGCAATGTGAGCTTCGTTTGCATTCCGATGTATATTGGCGAGGTAGCCGATAAGAAAACTCGTGGCTTCCTGGGTGCATTCTTACCAATCCAATGTACTAATTGGTGTAATTGTTGTGTATTGCATAGCACCGTTTCTTTCAATAGCAGGTGTAGGAATAACGTTTCCGATAATTCAGTTATGCACGTTTTCACTCATGCCTGAATCTCCGTATTATCTGATCATGAAGAGTAATGTTAAAAAGGCGAAAGCTTGGTTGAGAAAGCTGAAGATAAGAAGTTTGCGGAGATTATACACAAGCAGTACGTCGACAGCAAGGCGAAAGTGCTAAGTGGAAGGACATATACAAGTCGAAGTACAACAGGCGAGCATTAACTATTATGATGTTCCTTCATTCGGCGCAGCATATCGGTGCGATTAGTTAATGAACCTCCATACAATTCTGCAAGATGTCGAGGGCATGGTGTCAACCAATACAGCTGCTATCATTTTCTCGTGTACTATGTTGGTATCCATCAGTGTTGATTGACAAATGCAGACGAAGAGTGTTGCTGTCAACATCAGCAGCAACAACGGAAGTTTGCTTATTTGCTTTAGCACTTTACTTCAGCCTCAAGGATAATGGCATCGTAACCAGTTATTCATGGATTCCAGTAGTGTGTGTAGTACTTTATGCCGCTTGTATTCGAATCGGTTTAGGTATTTTACCTTTTGTTCTGACAAAGCGATCCTATTGGACGTATGTTATACCATTTTTGCAACACTTAGTTTAATTTTTTTTTCACTTTATGAAGAGGAGCTACGGAATGGTGGCTCCATTTAATTTGTTTGCCCAGTTATTGTGCGTTCACCGCTATTGTTACTATGCCCAAGACGAAGGTAAAGACTCTGGAGGAAATACAGATGATTCTGAAAGGTGTCAAAGAGATTCCCGCGGCTGACAGCAGCACCAATGTGGAAAAGTTGCTAAATGGTGATAAGACACACCGAACTGATGTATGATGTTTTCAACACTTTTCACGAGACTGCACGCATATTTTGGTGTTGTTAAAATATATCAAACAATCAACGCCAAGTGAAAAAGAGTGACAATTGGTAGATGTAAACAGAACTAAATTTTATAAAACTTTTTACACTGATATTTTTTGATAATTTTTGTTTAAAAGGAATGTATCGAACGCATGTAGTATTTACTATTAAATTCATAATGCATAACGTGATTGTTAACCAATTTTTTTTTAATCTTGTGGTTGTATTTTATCGCAAGCAAATTTAATTATAACTAAATTGAAATAAAAGTAAGAGGACATATAAATAATCGATTTTTTTAAGTGTTCACTACGATAAAAAAAAAAACGATATTATAAGCAATTGCAAGTTTAGTTGAGACGTTGGCTATACAAATAAGCAGTCTTATCGATATTTGACCATATTGTTGGGAACCCGTGATGAAATTTTAACATGTATATTCATTTAACACAATTTGTCGCGGTATTTACAGGTATGTACTTGACATTGGATAAATATTCTAAATATAATACAAAAATAGTACTCGATAGACGGGCTAATAATTAAATGAAATTTGATCGATTCATTTTTAAATTTATCGTAGCAACATTGAGTTCCGTGTCCGATGGAATGCAATATGGATGGTGTTCACCAACCGTGCCAAAACTTATGGCAGCAGATTCTCCAATACCAATCACCAAAACGGACGCAGAATGGTTAAATTCAATATTTATGATGGGTGGTGTATTTGGGCTTCCTTTAACATTCTATTTATCTGATAAAATTGGAAGAAAATATTCTGTTTCGTCAGCATCTGCAATATATATCGTATCATGGCTCCTAATTATCTTCGGAACGTCGGTTAAATATTTTTATGTGGCTCGATTTCTAGCAGGACTCGGAGGAAATATGAGTTTTGTTTGCATACCAATGTATATTGCAGAAATTGCGCATAAAAACATTCGTGGATTCCTTGGGTCATTTGTTCATATTATGGTCCTTATTGGGATTATTTTGGTTTATACTATAGCCCCACTACTGCAGATATATATAACTGCTTCAGTTGGTATCTGCTTTCCAATATTCCAACTAATCAGCTTCTCAATGATCCCCGAGTCTCCGTATTACTTGTTTTTGATCGGGGAAGAGGAGAAAGCGGAAAAAGCACTGAGTTTTTTTAGAGGATTCAATAACATCGATCAAGAATTAAGAGAGCTTAAAGAAGCTGTTATTAGTGAACAAGGTAAAAGAGGGAGGATAAAAGATATTTTCACAATTGCTAGTAACCGGAAGGGATTGATTATAATGAGTTTTTTGAACGCATCACAACATTTCAGTGCCATCAGTGTTATTCTAATGAATCTGCATACGATCTTAGGGGATGTCCAAGATATTGTGTCCATTTACCAAGCTGGAATAATATTCGCTATAGTAATGCTTATTTTTACTATAATAGGATCTGTATTGTTGGATTTTTGCGGAAGGAAATTCTTGCTCGTATTATCCAGCATTACAACCGCAACGCTACTCTTCATTATGGCAATTTACTTCCATTTAGATAAGTACCACTTAACATCAGGATATACCTGGATACCATCTACGGCTGTTATTTTGTATGCAGCAACTTTCCAACTGGGAATAGGATTAATTCCGTTAGTACTCAACGGGGAACTTTTTCCCACATCAGTGAAGGCCTTTGGCATGACATTATCTGATATATCTTATGCGGGATTTGGTTCCATATCGCTGCATTTATATCACATTTTGGCAAATAATTATGGATTTGAAATACCTTTTTATATCTTCGGAGTTTGGTGCATTTTTACGGCCATATTTACAGTCATTTATATACCGGAAACTAAAGGAAGGTAAAAGTAAAAAAAACACGAATATTGAAGAAGAGAAGAAAATCGACGAAAAATACCTGAAATTGGAATATAATTAGTTTTTTTTAGATATTGCATATTTTAATTTTACGTAGACGACAGGGGGCATAAACTAAAAATAATAATACATTATAAAAACACATGAGCGGCACAATTTCTTGCCAAATTTTATATCTTCTATAATATCGAAATAGTCAATTTTATAATTTTGTAGAATTTAAATATATTTTTTATTCAATTTTAATTATATCCATCCAGTGATATATTAAAATAAAGCAGATTTAAAATGTTTGTTCTCCTTAAACATTTATTCAGTACCTATAAATATGCCATCCAACGTTAGATTTCAATTGGAGTGAAAATTTGGACTTAATACCAAACCAATATTAGAATATTTAAACACATTGTTATAATTAACACCATGCGTTGTGGTAATCAAAATTTGTTGACACTGAGTTAATCTAATTCGAAACAATTACTCCGATGTATGAAATAAAATTAAAAGGAATTGCTTCAGTTTGAAGTAATAGATTTAAGAAACAACATCATTAGCTTCCAATCGTTTTTTTTAGCCAAGAAATGTATATTCACCTAACACAGTTTCTAGCAGTATTTACAGGTAGGTTGTGATCATCGATACATTATATCATATAATAAAATTTATAACAAGCACGCAGTATCGGTGTTTGTGTGAGTGTAATCGTGCGCACAACAAGTCGGTAAAATGAGAACTCTGTTGCAGTGTTTTGTCTTCCTGATTGTGGCATCCAGCTGTATAAATGCAGCAAAGATACTTGGAGTTTGGACGATGGCTTCGTACAGCCATTTTACGTTGGGTAACAGATTAATGAGGGAATTGGCTCTTAGAGGACATGAAGTTACATACATCAGCGCCTTTGCTGACAAGAATCCGGTAATGAATTATAGGGACGTTACAATTGAGGGCATGGCGGAATTAATGGACGGTATGCAAATATCATATTCAACGTTTATTATTGAAGTAATAAAAAATAGTCAATTAATTATGAACTCAATTTGTTACTATTATGTAATATTTAAAGTTAAGCGTTTCTAATTTGCACGTCTACAATGATTCGACCTTGCTCTGCCAAACACTATAGTAATTTAGATAATATATTTAATTTATCAACCGCAGTGCTTTTATAAGCAGCTGATAACATATGAGATACAACTTTCATTCCCTATTTCATAATGACTGATTATAGAAAGGTTTTCTAGATTAATCCAGTCAAAACACATGCATAACTAATGTACTTTTATTTAAAGAATTCTTTTTAAATTTGCGACATCTTATTTGTTATCTAGAAAGGAAGAAAGAAATCAATATGTTCGAAATGTTCAACATGCCAAAAATAATGACTCCATTTGTAATGGGAAACATGTGTTTAGACGTGACCGAAACAACTTTGAAGGCAGAAAGTGTTCAAAAGCTGTTACATTCAAATGAAACTTTTGATTTGATCATAATAGAACAATTCTTCAACGATGCAGTTCGTGGTCTACAATATCACTTCAAGGCTCCTACTATAATTTTCAGCAGTGTTGGCCCATCGACTTTTGTAAATGGTCTTGTGGCCAATCCTTCACCAATATCTTATATATCTGACATGTTCCTAGCTTATGAAGAAAGGCACATGACCTTCTGGATGCGTGTAGAAAATGCTATTTTCCATGTAGTTAGTGAACTTACTACTTACTTATATATCTTACCAAAACAAAATGCTCTGTTGCATAAATATTTCCCAGATGCTCCACATCTATTTGATATAATTTATGATATACCTTTGATTCTGATGAATTCGCATATTAGCACATTCCGACCTGTTCCTGTAGCACCAAATATGATTGATATTGGTGGCTATCATGTTTTCCCTCCAAAAAAGTTACCAGAAAATTTGCAAACATATTTAGATAGCGCCAAACAAGGTGTTATATTATTTAGTATGGGTTCAAATTTGAAAAGTAAAGATATGCCTCCTGCGAAGCGCGACATTTTCATAAATGCTTTCAAGAAACTAAAACTAGATGTACTATGGAAATGGGAAGATGATTCAATCCCCAATAAACCAAATAATGTGAAAATAGAGAAATGGCTTCCGCAACAGGATATTTTGCGTAAGAGAGATAAAGATTTGATTCATTTAATTATTATACGTTCTCATTTATTTAATAGCTCATCCAAATATTAAATTGTTTATCACTCATGGAGGATTACTTAGTACAACTGAAGCTATTTATCACGGAGTGCCAGTTGTTGGAATCCCCATTTTTGGAGACCAACAAACCAATATGGGACTCGCTAAAGAGGGCGGATATGGCTTAAGTTTGCAATATCAATTTCTGACCGAAGAAAAGTTAACCGAATCTATTAACGAGGTCCTTTCAAATCCAAAGTAAGATTATTATTTCATATATACAGAAAATTACATATACAGCTTCTTAAAATGAGAATACGAGTTTTAAATAATAAAAATTATACGATGGCTACATAATGCGTTATTAATTCAACCATTATTTCAGATATACTCAAAATGCTAAACGTCGTCAAAAGCTAATGCATGACCGCCCAATGACTCCAATTAATACAGCCATGTGGTGGATTGAATATGTCTTAAGAAATCCTGAATCAGACTTTTACAGATCTCCAGGTCTAGAACTGAGTTGGTACCAATTGTATTTGCTAGATGTATTACTATTTTTGGGAACAGCAACTGTGTTAGGAATTGCAGCTTTTATTTTCGTATGCAAGAAAATATGTTGCAGGAAGAGCAAAAAGAGTTTGTCAGTAAAGGAAAAGAAGAATTAGAATATTATTATTATATACGTATAATAAATCCACTTAGAATTATCCACCATAGAACATTTGTATATTTTTTATGACAATGTACAAAAAGAAACAAAACAATTATACGAAACGCATTAAATTTTGTTAGTTATGTAAAATGTTTTATTATTTATTTCCCTAAACATATTCAAATATATAATAATAAATGTGGAAAATGTCACAGAATTTTTAATAACAAATTTACTGATAAAAGTAAATATCAATACCGTTAAAAAAATGTATTTTTTTTTCGAAAAATCGTAAAATAGTATTCTATGTCACCGATGAAATAAAATTTATTCGATTAAATTTGAGTGAAAACATTCGTTAATTCAACCATTAAAATAATATAAATTACAAAATTTTCAAAAGTACTTGCAACAATATATTCAAAATATACGGGAATCCAAGAAAATCCGCAAAATAATTTATAACTCCTTTAAATCGATGAGAATCATTTTTTATAAAAATGCATTGTCATCTTTCTCATATATTTCTCATCAATAAAAATATTTAATCCCTACGTAAAATATTAAAATAACATTTATTCCAGTTATAAAGTAAATGCTAAAAGACGTCAAAGACTAATGCATGATCGTCCCATGTCTCCAATTGATACAGCCATGTGGTGGATCGAATACGTTCTAAGAAATCCAGCGTCAGATATTTACAGATCACCTGGACTCGATTTGAAATGGTATCAGCTCTACTTGCTGGATGTTATCTTCTTTTTAGGAATCAGTTTTATATTATTTATCATTATTATTATGTACGTAATTAAGAGATGTTTTAGTAAAAAATCTAGTAATATAGACAAAAATACGAATTAAATTGAATACCTTATCTATTTTGTAAATTGTTAATGATATCTGTTATAACAGTTATATCAACAAGTTTTTAAATAAAATAAAATCAATTGATGTCTAATTATGAATGATACTTAAATAATTAGCTAGCCTCGGAGAATATATGATATATGCATGATTACATAATTACTTATTCCATGTATTTGTAGTATTTGTAGCTTATTATATGTAGTACTATAATTATTTGCAATAATCACATTTATTTAGAAGATTTTTTGATGCAAAAAATAATTAATTCATATTGAAAACTATATAAATGTAATTACAGCTAGTAATTGAAAGCCGAGTGGCCTAGCGGGTAATGTATTGAGCGTCGATAACAAGAGTTAAGCAACGTCTCGCTAGGTGTCATTGCTTGGATGGTGACCGTAGCTCAACGCCACCTATCCTCTATACTCGATACCATTCTTAGTTGGGATAAAATTAACTAAGCTTTAGCGGAATAACGAACCGCTATAGTAACAGGCTTCCCACCCTTCCCATATGTTCCTAATCTCCCCCCAAGAACTCAGATATGCTTCACTGGCTTCGAGCTGTTTGCAATCTGATCCCAATCACAAATAATAACAAAAAATAACAATATCTAAATTATGCGATTTTGGCTTTTATTTTGAATAATTAAATTATTCCTTTAGTTTTAGAGCGTGTTGATGGTAATTCTTACTATCCAAGATGATTACAATAGAGCACATATTTCTTTTAATTCTACTATATCGATCTTTAGAAGCTGCAAAAAAATTGGAAACGTTTATAATGGCCTCTTATAGTCACTTTACTTTAGTTAACCGCCTCAGGTGAGAATTGGCTTTAAGAAGACATGAAGTATGTTATACAAGTACTTATAAAAATAACAATCCTATAAAGATGTAACAGGAATCGGAATGGAACAAAGACAAGTGGGTTAATATTTGATAAGCCATAACAAAAATATATTTTACATTACTTTAGAGGAAAAGAAGTAGCGACCAATAATACCAATTCAACAGTTTATAAAATTCATTTTCATGACTAATAAGTTGTTGAAAGTAACAGATGACATTTTGGGAAACGAAAATGTTCAACGACGTCTCAATTCCAACGAAACCTTTGATGTTATTATAATTGAACAATTTTTGAACGACTCTTTACGAAGAATGCAATATAAATACAAAGCCCCTTATATATATATAATAGTTCAGTTCTGTGGGAGCTTGCAGATTCGTTAATCATATTGTGGAAATTCCCACACAAGCGACGTATATTCCAGATATATTTATGGCTTGTGAACACATGCATATGAATTTTTGGATGCATTTACAAATTGTTTTATATTCCGCATATTTGCATATGTTTATCCAAGACAAAACCAAATACTGCACAAATACTTCCTGACATCTTTGAACTGGTATATGATATACCTGTTATTTTATTTAACTCCAATATTAGCACTAATAAGCCAGTACCTAATATGGTAGACATTGGCGGGTATCATAATTTTTCATCAAAGCAGTTGACAGAGGATCTACAGAAATATATGGACGTATCCAAAAATGATGTAATTCTATCTAGTATGGGATCCAATTTGAAAAGCAAGGGCATGCCTTCATTTTTGCTATATGCATCAATAAAACATATATAGTATTGTATATGTTTTACAGAATGAGTTTCATATAAATATTTATTTTCATTTAAATTTTTTATTGACAATGAATGTTGGCAATTTTATATAAAAATTGCGTGATGATGTAATGATAGGAAATTAAATATTTAAGTTATTTATGTAAGCCAAGGATAATAAAAACGGAAACTATTTATGTATATGTAGTCAGGGTAATATTAAGAAGAATAAAACTATTTTAATGACAAATCAGAAACGGTTAGGAAACGTACTTTTGCTATACCAAAGAGTAATATAGAACTCAGATAAATGTCGATATATTAAAAATATCGCAATTCAAAGTATTCCTCATCTACCGGCGCAGTTCGAAGATTTAGCTCTCATCCTCAATGGCATAACAATCACGCAATAAATATGCTATTATCAGCGGCATTCCTATATAATATTATAAAGACTAAGTTACTAAAGTGATAAAATTTAAAAATTCATAAATGTAAAGGTTTTCAAGACAAACGCTTGAATACTTTGCTTCGTATGGCTAAGAGGAATATATGGGGGGGGGGGGGGGGCATAATAAACAAAGATGTTATATCGCAGTTCTTAAGAAAAAAAAAATTGGAAAAATTGAGTTTATATGAACGTAGTTATGAGGAAAATAAAATGAGTAAAATAAAGTTACTGATAAAGCGAATAAATAAAAAATAATAGTATATTAAAGAACAAATTTCATAAGGCAGGTTTTATTGCACGAGTTCAAATTTAGAAAACGAGTGTTATAAATGACTTGTGAAATTTGGGTTCGTTAATATAAAAAATTTAAATTTATTTGACAATTTATTTCAAATGTTCCAAACGTGCCAATAGTTACTATCAACAGTCAAAAAATTCCATAAATTTTTAAATCTCGATTTTTTATTTAAAAAGGGCATAAAAGACGCAAATTAGAAAAAATAGTGTAAAAAACTCATTTCATAAGCCATTTACAACACTCGTTCTTGAGAAAAAATGAAAAAATAGAAAATTAAATTAAAAAAAAATAAAAAATTGGGTTCGTTAATAGCTCTATTAGAAACGCAAATTAGAAAAAAATATTAAAACCGGTCGAACACGTGCAGTAATAATATATTATTGAAGTTGTGGTATGGTTTTTAGCGGAACACTTAAAAGGCAATTAATTTTCATATAAAATAAAAAATAATATAAATATTCATAAAAAATAAACCACATATGAAAGATTAGATCTAAATATTATTAATTACCTCTAGACAAATTAGAAAAGTGTCCATGTCTATTTCCTTCAGAAATAAGAATGAAAGGGAAAATTTATTTAGAAAATTTGGACGAAAAAAAAAAGAAATAAATAAAAAATAAATTGATATTGTAAGTATGATATGCTTATGTATAATATAGATTATAGTTATATAATAAGTAGGTATTTTAAGAGCCATAGTGGTTTATTAAAGAATATATTTTCGATTTTATTCTTAAAGTATATGTTGGCCTAAGTATAAAACCAGGTGCTATTATCGTGTTAAAAAAAATTCTTCATTACAATGACTAAATTAGGTATTACCATTTATTTTCACGTTTCATCAAAAAAACGAAATATAACAAAAAGAAACGCATTAACATGTAATAGAGTCACTTTGATGATTAAGTATGTAGATAAAATGAACAATGAAGTTGTTATAGAATTGGAAAGAAGTTTTTGGAAGGTATCAAACTTTATGAGAGATCTAGTAGATGTATTTCTTTAATAAAGTGCAGCTAGTAACAATTTATACATCAATATTTCAGCTACATTTGGCTCAATCTCTGATGGCATGCAATATGGCTGGCAGTCACCCTCCGTACCAAAGCTCCAAGAACCAGATTCTCCCATCCAGATGACCGAATCGGATCTTGTTTGGCTCGACTCCATGTACTTCATCGGAGGTCTCCTCGCGCTGCCCTTAACCTCCTATTCTGCAGACAAGTTTGGCCGAAAACGGACCGTACAAATATCTTCCAGCATCTTCTGTATCGCCTGGATCTTGGTAGCATATTCCGACGATGTTATCACGCTTTTCGCAGCCCGCTTCCTGGCTGGATTTGGCTCGGACACCTGTTACACGGCCACACCGCTTTATATAGCCGAAGTTGCCGAAAAGAAAATACGCGGATTCCTCGGCTGTTTCGTGTATATTAACTTCATGGTGGGAGTGGTGATAATATACTCGGTGGGACCATTTATGTCCATTCAGAACACGGCCTTTGTTGGCCTAGCTGTGCCCGTGATCCAATTAATTACGTTCTCCTTCATGCCAGAATCACCGTATTATAGATTAGTGCAGAATGACGAGAAGAGTGCCGAAAAGTCGCTGAAGTTCCTGCGAAGAAGCGACGATGTGCAGGAAGAATTGGCTGAGATTAAAGCGGCCGTTGTGCGGCAAGAAAGCGAGCGCGGTAAAGCCGAAGATTTGCTCATAGTTCCAAGCAATCGAAGAGGAGTTATTATAATGATGGCTCTATATGGATCTCAAAACTTCAGTGCAATGACGATACTGTTTATGAATCTACATACTATTCTGGCAGATGCGAAAGGAATATTTGACGTTAGTACAGCAGCGATCGTATTTTCTATTGTAATGTTTGTAGCAGCTGTGTTAGGGTCATCATTATTAGAAATGTTAGGACGCAAACGATTGTTGAATATATCTTGCGCAATAACTGGTTCAGCGCTGGGTCTTATTTCATTCTACTTCTGGTTGAAAGCGTATAACGCCGACCTCCATCTTGTAACATGGCTACCAGCAGCTGCTGTTATCCTCTACGCAGCTGGATTTATGAGTGGATTAGGCCTAATACCAGTTATATTATCATCGGAACTTTTTCCAACGACAGTCAAGGCGATTGGTATTACAGTTTCCGATTCCGGTTACTTAGCTTTTGGTATTATTTCTATCTATTTCCATCGCTTTGTATCTGAAGCGTACGGATTACATATAGCTTTCTTCATTTATACTTTGTGTTGCTTTGCAACCATTATATTTACAGTGTATTATGTACCTGAGACAACTGGCAAAACGTTGGAAGAAATTCAAATGATGTTAAAAGGAATCAGTTTAGAGCCAATACAACAGAGGCCAGACAAAAATGGCGTTGTAAATCAAAGTTATACAGGTGCCTAAAAGGATGTAAGATAATCCAATATCGTAGTCAGCTATTTGTCAATATTTGAATCAACGACATTTTTAGCAACATCACTAGAATAATTAAACCAAATAATAAATTTACATAGAAGATAATGTAAACGTGCCAATAATACTAAGAAAAATGATATATTCAGTAAATATTGTAAAATAAACGAAGTGAATAATGAGAAATCGACAAG
Source organism: Leptodirus hochenwartii (assembly GCA_947310635.1). Lineage (NCBI taxonomy): Eukaryota > Metazoa > Arthropoda > Insecta > Coleoptera > Leiodidae > Leptodirus > Leptodirus hochenwartii. The sequence continues at coordinate 5,906,190 of OX371176.1, read as the reverse complement.
TAATAATAAATGTTGTAATTTAACATGTGTGCAAAATATCCTTTTGCAATTTCTTATAACGTAATTAGTTTGTTTATTAAGCCAGGATAAACCACAATTAACTTTAAAATTCTTTCGAATTGTGCGGTTGTGTAAAAAAATAAATTTAAAATTATTATATAACTTTTCACAATCTGTTTCGGTTATTACAAAATAACATGTTCGACAAAACCAAAATTGTCGAACGCTGTTTTAAATTATCAATAATGAATACCACTAATAAGTGTGGGTTTTTTTGTAATAATATTTAATTTGGAATGTATTACAATATTGCCTGTTTATAAATAAATATTCGTACATGTATGGTTCTCGTGAACCAAAAGACAATTTCAAATATGCCCGATCGATTTAGAAAATTAAATTATTTTATTTGATCAAAGTATGTACATAGAAGAAAGCGATTTTTTTTTGCGTTTTTAGCAATTAACAACGAACATTGTTAATTATAATTTGCTCAAGCAAATAATATTAATTTGCATATTATATTATGATTTATCCCGAACATTTATATATATTTTTATTTATTTAGATTAATAAAATTTCAAACGCTCAATTGTGAAATATTTTAATTTAACAAATAATTGTGTAAATAAAATATTATTGGAGTTTTTTTACTTCTTAAATTTTTATAATAAAATGCCCTTGTGATTGCAAAATAAAAGTTTTGAAGTCTAGCCTTTTCGATTGTATGATCATTTTTATAGTTTTAAAGAATTTGAATATGTTGTATATATAGTCATCAGGATAGTCTGATAGTCATCAGGAAAGTATTAAATATTCTTTATCTACTTTCATTCAGTAAAGTAAATATTACAGTTTTTAAAAAAGTGTTGCAATTGCAACACTGGTGCTGTAATGAGTTTTTGATTAATAGAGTAACATTTAAAAATCATTTATTATATACATTTATAACACATTTTTTGCAATTTAAAATTTGCAGACCACAGGTTGACATCACTAAGTTATTCAGGTTGGCGTTTTGAACCGTCATTGTTTTTTTTGGAACCCATTATCTTGTTTGCTATTTCTTTCTTATTTTCTAAAGAACTCTCAATATACCCCTCTGCACTAGCAGAGAATTTCCATCCTCCGTGACGCTTAAGCATTTGCATATCCGCGCCACCATGTACCAGCATGGAAGCAGAGGACCTCCGAAAACAGTGCTCCATATATTTTTCGGGTCTCTTCAAGCCCAACTGCTTTGCAATTCATTTTGGTATATTTCCAAAGGTATTGATCCCAACAGGCTGCGAGCTACATTTTCCTTACTTATAGAAGACAAAAAAACGCTTTTGAGTAGCACTAGGAGGACGAAGCTCAGCATATTTTCGAAAAATAGTTAAGCTGTTAATACCTGGCAGGTTTCCCTCGGTAACTATAAATTCTCGTGCGATTTTCGTTTTTGTAAATGGGATCACGATTTTAACATATGATACTTTGTCTTCAATGTGATCTAACATTAACTTCGTATGTTCGTCTCGTCGACAAGCCCCAAAAATGCCAACGATCATCACAACTTTCATAAGAAAAAATAATTCATCCTCTGCTGTGCCCAAAAACTTACATACTTCTTCTTTGGCAAAATGCTAGACTTTTTCGCCGTGTATCCGTCTGAACTTCTTTGAGAAAATCAACTAGCTGTATAAATTTGCTTATATCTTCATTATTTCTTACGGAAATCATGGTTCTTAACATGGAATAGTGCGTCCAAAGCGTTGACGGCTTTTGTGATTGTTGCTTTTCGGCGAAATACGCCAACAAATTTTTTTCCGACACTTGTTTTATTATTTTTTGAATCACACCATTTTTCAAATTTCTGGTATTCAAGTTCATATCGTAACTTTGATTTTGCGGGAATTAGACTTGACATTGCTCCATTTGCAGCTTCCTCTACTTCCGAGGGTAAAATTTCTTCAGAATCAGACATTTTCAAATAGTAGTTTTTTTGCAAACTTTTGCTATAAATCTATCGTGTTTAACAGTAACCAAGACAACTCAGAAACAACAAACAGTTCAAGCTACTTAGAAAACTTAAATCCTTATAACAGCAGGTATCATTTTTGTTTAGGACATCATTTTAAAATTTATTTTGACAACTCTTGTCAAATATTTTTTTAGTAATTTTCGGATTACTTACGAAAGTAGATAAAATTTCGTACAATATTCGAGTTGTAAATTCATATTATGACACTCGACATCTCGTGACGTAATATGAATCTTTACAACACTTATATTGTAAATAACTATTATCATAGTTTCATCATTAAGCAAATCCAAAAATTCATTTCAAAAACACCCCTAATAGACTATTATATAAAAAGCTTGTCTCTTAAAGCCAAATACATCTCTAATTTCTAGTTGAATTCAAAAGTAAAGATATTATCAACTTCCCTCGAGAGATTCATTATTCCCAGTAATTATCCTTAGGTAAGTAGCATTTATAGTACCTGGCCTATTTTAAGGTTGCTTCAATACAATACTACCTTAATTACAACGTAATTTACATTTATCTAATCGCTCGTCATTTTATTTAATTCCAGCATTCTTCAATGAAGTGGACAGTAGCAGACTAAGAATGTTTTAGCGCAAAAGCTGTACCACCAAATTTTTTTTCCAAAGATTCGAATTTGCTAAAATAACGTTTATACGATTCATGAATTTTATTTTACTTAAAAAGTTGTAAAATATTACATTTGTATTAGATTTCGATTGGGTTGTCAAATGTCCTGCCGAGAAACGCAAGAGGCGAAACGTCGGACGTGTTACTAAAGATCGTAGTCCTGATATTGCACTCGGGAAAAATGACCTGTATGCAATTTCAGTGGCGTTTGCAGTAAATGTCTTCAATGTTTTTATATTAAGCTTCAATAAGCAAGTATAAGATAATCATATAATCAGGTTTATATAAATAAAGAGTTGTAATCATAGGGATTTTTTTTTTGCGGAGTTTTACCATAATTTATTTTGACTGTGAGGTATCAACTTTACGAAAATCACAAGAATATCGTACAAAACTTAGATAATTTTAAAGATGAATTAATTTTTTTTTTTTTCATTTGATAGCTTGATAAAGAGCTAGTTAATAGTGAAGATTATATTATACTGGAGAATAGCTGAGAAGGCTTAAGCTTCAAATTTTCAAGTATCAATATACAAATTTTGGCCGTTAAATCCTAGCTTTGAGATTGTTAAAGGATGTGCGAAAAATATGTCATTAATAATTAAATACATCTTCCATAAATTTCAGAAAAATGATAAAATTATTTGTTTGAAATGCATATTCATAAATCTCGCATACACAAATATATTTATATATTTTTTTGAAGAATAACTTAGCATAATTTCATATACTAAAGAGAGAATCTGTGAAATTTGTGGGGTACAAAGAATTTATTGTAAATGCAACAGTAATTGAGGGTTAATTTTAAATTTAAATTTGTTCACCAATCTGAAAAATTACTATTGTACCCCAGATTACAGCTTAATGTAAAATGAATGTGTTTATTAACATTAATGTTTTATGAAGTGTTTTTTCCTATGTGGGTTAAAGACAAATGGAAAAGGTTCATTAAAACCAGTAGCTGCTGTATTTGTGGTAATATTCTAAAGACAATAAAATAAATGCAATGTGAAAATTTTTAAGCAATTGTAGCAATAATAAATTTATTCCACTACAATTCAAGTATGATTAATTTCATCAATTAGTCAAATAAAACCGTACAGTAGAAAAACATTAACAAAAGTCGCTTTTATATCTAAGTGGCTGGGTTTATAATCCCTCTATTTCTTTAATTTACGAATCTAATTTTGGCATGCAAATTTCCTGGAATTAGAGTAACTATATTCGCGAACTTGATTTCCATTTCAGAGAAACGCAATTGGGTTATATTGCCACTTCACGGCATTTATCGTATTACCTTAACAAATAAAAAGATGAGCTGTGGCTTAAATTAAAACTTTTCGTTCAACGGATTGACCTACATGAAAAAATAAAGAACAGAAAAAATATATGCATGGTCTAACTTGCAGAGGAAGAATAGCTTGCAATTTTAAGAAATATATTTGAACACAAGACGTGTAGCTCAACAAAATATAACACTGTGAAATAGATTTCAAAAAGTACGGTATAGAAAAGAATGCCCATGGAAAAAATTTTTTTGAACTCTATATGCATTTGCCTTAGATGTTGGAACAGCATTGTGTTAAATGAACAATGTAGTTTTGATGAAATATATAATTTATATTATTCGAAATTGCATTTTCGAAGGCAAAATTTATTATCCACATATTTCCCTGTGCGGTGAAATAATCCTATTATTGGATCTCCCATAAGACACACAATATCCATTATACCCTGAATGGCGGAAGTAAATCACAATACGCTCCGTATAGTTATAGAGACGCAGTTCAAAAGTCACACTATCTGTCAACATAAGTTACTTATAAGCAAATCGATTTTTAAACATAGAATGTTTTTGTTAAAGCTTTTCTTGATCACTCACCCTGTATAACAATTGAACGAATAACTTCGGAGGATCATGAGATAAAAAAAAAATTTTGGACCTGCATTATTTAACTACTAAAACTAAATAATGAAAAGTTTATTCGACGTCCGCTAGAAAATAAAATATTTATTTTTGTATTCAAGGTAAAAAACTTTTTTTTTTGTTGAACTGCATTCATATAATATACGAATCATAAATTTAGACTTCAATCAAATTTTTTTTTAATGCCAACTTTACATCTTTAAAAAGTATTCCTTATTTATATTTAGATTTACAATATACTGTAAAATTTTCTTAGATACGCCAAAATTTTTATTTTTTGTTTTTTTAGATAGTGTTGGTTGGTTTTTTAATGTATATTTTCTTGTCACTATTATTACAATTATGAAATTTCGAATGTTTGAGTCTTTATTTTTGGGTTTTTGGTTTATAACTAATTTTTCACCTTTGGAATTCTAAACAAAATCAAACTATTCTATTTTTATATTTATTCTACATTATTGAATTGAAATGAATAATTTACGGCATTCTATAGTAGTAGTTCTTTTGCTACATGTCCTTGTACTAATCCTTAAAAAGTAAAAAAAAATCAATATTCCCAAAAAAAAATTGTGCCTTAAAAAGCATTAAAAAGAGATTTAAAAATATTTTAGATCGTGACCAAATGCTGGGCGTTTGTAAAAGCTTTAATATCGAAATATGTGCATGCAATACCAGATACTGAAGACAAATTGAACATTTTTGTCAATATATTAACCGAAAAAAGAATTTTTTTTATACAAAATAATCTATTTTTACCGATAAGTACTCTTTATTTATATTATTCATTTTAACTGTTACAAAATGATATTCTTGTTAAAAAATATTAGTTAAAGAGTCCGCAATCCTAAAGATTGGTTGGAAACAGCACGCCATGCCGATCTATCCTGAGCTAATCCCTTCATCTCCCTATAGCTATTCATCTCAACGTCTTCAACTATCTGACTCACATACTCCAATCTAGGCCTACCTACCCCTCTCTTTCCCTCCACTCTACCTTCTATGATCAATTGCATAATCCCCCCCATGCCTAAGGATATGCCCTACTAATCTGTCTCTCCTACGCTGTAACACTCTCCAAATACTTCTCTTCTCCCCTACTAACTCTAGTACAGCTTCATTTGTTACTTTATCTTCCCAACCAATCCTCATCATCCTCCTATAACACCACATTTCGAATGCTTGTAATCTACGCTTCTCTTCCTTTCCTATAGTCCACGCCTCACACCCGTACAGTGCTACACTCCAAACATATACCTTCAGTAATCTTTTTCTAATACCCAAGTCAATATTTGATCTTAAAATCTGTTCCTTTTCTACGAATGCCTTCCTACCCTGTGCTATCCTACACTTTATATCTACCTTGCTTCGATTATCTTTTGTGATTCTACTGCCTAAATAACAAAAATCTGACACTTCTTCGATTCTATTATCTCCTATTGTGATCCTCATTTTTCTACTGCATTCCTTTTTGTCACACCTCATCACTTTAGTTTTACCTATATTTATTTTCATGTTAAAATCCCTAGTCAATACTGCGTGCATACCATTCAATACCCTTTCTAAATTCTTTTCGCTTTCTTCCAATATAGCTATATCGTCGGCGAATCTCAACATATATATTTTCTCTCCCTGTACCTTCACACCTACACTATACTCTTCTTTTACTTTGTTTATTGCATCTTCTATATATAGATTAAATAATAACGGTGAAAGTGTACATCCCTGCCGAACTCCCTTCCCTATTTTTGCTACCTCTTCTTCCCCCTCAATTCTAACTAAGGCAGTTTGGTGTTTATATAAATTAAAAATTATTCTCCTATCCTTATAATCTATACCCGTTTTTTTTAAAATTCTAAACATTATGTCCCAATCTACATTATCAAATGCCTTTTCTAAATCTACAAAAGCTATGCAAGTTACCTTTCCTACCCTCATTCTTTTTTCTACTACTGTTCTTAGTGCTAAAATCGCCTCCCTCGTCCCTCTGCTTTTCCTAAAACCAAACTGATCTTCTCCTAGCCTTTCCTCTACTTTATTTTCTAATCTCCTATAAATAATCTTTAGCAATATCTTCGATGCATGTGATATAATATAAAATATTTGGCTCATATATAAAAATATATGAGCCAAATATCGAAACGTAATTCTGCTATTTTGGGAATAATATTGAAGGATTGAATTGTGCGAATATATTAATATGATGTGTATCATCACACTCCTTGTCTTGTATATATAGTAACTTGCGTTGAGGAAATCTAATCAAGGTACTAAACTCTTGTTTATAACTATATAAGTTACAATATGATTTCATACAGTTGCTTTGGTTGCTGTTGCACTCCTTCGACCTTTTTTTGCCTTGCTCCTTTACCGTTCCATGTCTCACAATCTCAACCATCAGCCGACCCAACCTTAATGTTATCATCAATTGATCAAATACAGGGCGGAATAAAAAGGACAATGAAATTTCATCGCGTAAGTTCCTTAATAAATTTGATGCCAACACTCTTTCACTATTACATTGATATTTCGATCTTTTAATATTCCTATCTCAGGCAAAAATATAATCTTGAATTTTTATAATATATAACGAAACATTTTATGGTTAATTTATAATTTTGGATACAATAACTGTAAAATGGACTGTAAAATACAATTCGTGTCCTTAGCATTTTCCAAAAAATTAATTAATTAATATTTAATCTAATTATGAAAAGTAGAGACACTAGAAAGTCATTTTTAATTTTTTTTATAAATTAAACTATTGTAATATTTTAGGAAATAGATTTGAAAATGAACAGGATATTAACTTAGCTGTATTAAGTTTTTTCCTTGTTATAGTCCCTTATTTTTGTGGTATACTATTTTATATACCATATTTTATCTTTCCACGTGATGGCTATTTAGATGAAATGTTTGATCAAATTTAACGTAAAATGCATTATCTGAAGCATAAGCTTGTTAACGACTGAAGCATATAATAAATGAAAGTTTTAGCGATCGATATCTGTAATAAAATATAAAAATCATACTCTGGTCATATAAAAATAATGCCTAAACTAGAAGCAACTAGAAGTAAAACTAAAATAAAAATAATGCCTAAACTATTAATGTTGTAAGTTATCAGATTTATCCTTAATTTTTAAAGACAAAAAGGAAAATAATTACAATTTTGCACCACCGATATTATCAAATTACAACGACCATAAACTTGATAACATCAAAAACAGAACTTGATATCATAATCTTTAATTCAACATATAAATGGACATAGAATAAAGTATTATATAAAAATTTTTTTTTTATGTTCATGCTTCTGAGAACTCTTAATTTATAATAAAAGTGAATGATTTATTACTTGCGTAGTCTGTAAATATCAGAGCCGCAAGCTAACGTATAAAGTTCCGTTTTACTTTCAGTTGCGGAATATTTCAGGGCATTGCACGTCAACAGGACCCTTGCAGAAACGAGGACGCGGAAGGTGGACTGTTGACTATATCTTCGGTTGGTTAACGGTTACCCCAATTTAAATATTTATTCGTGAAAAGTGGTGCATGTGGAAAAGTGGTTCTTAACATGAAGTAGGGATACATAACAAAACTATATTTATTTTTGTATGCAAGATAAAAAAAAATGTTTGTTGGACTACATTGATTTTTCACTCTATAGTAAACAAATCATTAATTTAGACGTCAATCAAGATTTTTAGACTTTACACCTTAAAAAGTATTTCTTTAGTTACTAGTTTTGACCTTTGTTGATTTTTGCTTTTTTTTGAATTGTAAAATTTTCTTAGAAATAGAAAAAATTATAATTTGTATGTAATTTTTAGATGTTGGTTTTCAGTGTATATTTTATTGGCTATATTTAAAAAAAAATAAGAATGTTCGAATTAGCAGTTCTGAGATTTTAGAATGTTCACAATTTATTTTTCTGCTTTAGTATATTAAAAAAAAAATCAGCACCATCTTCAGCATATTATACATATACAGTGTGTCTCATTTTCTAGCTGCCACTATATTATAATAGATAGAAAGACGACTAAATGGGCAATATTTTGCACAATTGTCTTTAGATATTGAATAACTTTGTTAGTTCTTTAGATATATGAAAAGAACTAAGATTATGCATTTTTTTTAATCGTCGATATTTCCATTATTAATAATTTTTCATTAATAACACTTTGACTTTCTTAAGACACTTTTCAAAAACGCTTTTACAAGTGTTATTAGTTTTCTTCTATCTCTTTTTATTTTGAAGATACGACCACTAACTTTATATTTTCTTATAGACGTCAACTATCAAATATGTTCTCTCAAATAGCATTTTTTATTTCCTTTTCAATGATGTATCACACCCCCCATAAAAAGTTTTATTTTCCGAAGAAATGCAAAAAAAAAAGATTTTTAAACAAATGAATGAAGAAAAATTTAGATTATATATATTATATATATTGTATATACATATTCTTTTCATTAAAATGACGATTCCAAGGCTCCATCATGTCATATATAATTTACTGCATTCTACAGTGGTATGTCTTATGCTATATGTTCTTGTACTAATCCTCGAGGTAAAATAAAAAATGCAGTATGTACTTTCGAAAAAATTTCGAATAACAAAGATATAAAAAAGTTAAAAAAATATATTAATAGTGTAAAATGTGAACAAGAAAAATATTGTAATATTTTCCATGCCCTTATTTGTATAAGTATATAAATATTGTAATATTTTCCACTAAAACGGAAGTGGACTATATGTCTACGGTTGATTAACGTTCACCCCAATTTAAATTTTGCAAAAAGTGGTGAATAATTTCTTAAAATAATGTAGGGATAAATAATAAAATGCTATATTTAAGTACTGACTAAATGAAGTGAATGAATTAAAATGTATTGTGTAATTTAGCTGTAAGTAAACAAATATGTTACCAATATTTAAATTTTTTTGGAGAAAACACGGGATTTATATAGCGATGGTATTTACTAACCTCCTGGCGATATATTTGCAAAATTATCAATACATTTACCTTGTTTATTCCGAGATTCAATTTCTCTTTAGTTCGTTTTCTGCTCTACTTCAAATGAATCTATAACAAGAGAAAAATACTTTAGTATAGAAATCGAATATATGAATATAATATTGAAAAATAAATTTAAGAGACATAAAAATTTTATTATCTGAGTATAAATATAGGAGATTTTGAGTCATTGTTAAAATATATTTTTGATAACATGTTTTATAATATTCAACATATGGTAATGTCGCATTTTTCATTTTAATTCTATTTTTGTAAACGTCTTATATTATATTATATTATTAATATTTTACATATTTCTACATACAGATTTAAAAAAAATTATTAAAACAAAATCGACTTATATATTTATTAAGTATACGTATAATTAAATATACGTATTGCCGAAGATAGTATAAAAAATAACTTCCATTTTCCTATAACTCGTATATTAATTTTTTTTTTAGTATGGTATGTTTTTCACATAAAAATTGTTATGAAATTTATTTAAAAATAAATTATACGGCGAGTAGTAGAAGTTAATTTATACACGACCTAACCCGTATTTTATTTTAGAAAACATAATTTTCCTTTCCTTTCAAAACTCAAACGCTAAAAGTGCTTGAAAATTCAATTTCAAATCCTCTTCAGTGCAATTTGCTGTTCTTACATTGTTACCTTCCCTGCTCTCCTTTTCATAAACTATTTCAATTATACGCGCAATATTTAAGATTGTTTTTGCACCAAGAAATATGCTACATAATTTATTACAATACCAAGAAAATTACTCGCTGTAGCAAAATGAATTTTACTAGAAATGTAATTTTAAGTCCAAATTGTAATATTGGCTGTACAAAGTAAATTATTTTACGTCATCGTTAGCCACAAAAATTCATATAGAAAATATCAACGTAACATTTTTTCGTTCTTTTAAATGAAGTAATATGGTACGGTATATACGTTCTTTGCACTTGTTCGACAATTTTGATTAAAATCGACGAAAGAATTAAAAATTTCGACAGGTTTTGCACTTTTTCGACAATTTTGATGAAAATATGAATGTTATTTTGGTGTTAAATATAATGAAACTTTAATTTTATAAAAATTATTATTTACGATTGTTATTATTAGAAATATTTGTTTAATGTTAAGACATTTTTAGACTAGTTCCATGGTTATTTTTTTAATTTTGTATGCTATAAGTCATTTCCTACAAAATACTTATTTTTTAGAAGTGTTCAAGCCTATTGACAAGTATTATTGAATTATTTGTTCCTTCGACACGGATATTAATTCTTACATGGATTGAATTAAGCACTTAACAATATTTTCGTTTAGTTCTTCTCTAGAACTAATTGGGGGAAACACACGGACACTATTAATTGTTCTATTGCGTAAAGCCAACATTAATCTACGTTCTATGGTACGGTATATCAATTGAACAATGGAAAACACTAAATGAAAGTCTACTTGTGTAAAACTTGATATTAAAGTTACCCAAGCACTCATATAAACTCCAGACGAGTCGAGAGTATATAGAAATGCCCAGATGCTGGACTTTTAGACATTTAAGAAAGTTTCTCGCATGCCACAAACGTAAGTTGCGGTAAACGCTCAAGTTTTAAACAATTTCTTGTATACTTCTAGAACAGTATGGCAAAATCTCTTTCATTATTATATATAGCATCTATAAGTTATTTTGGATAACAGGATTGATGGTGACGACGAGTTTTACAATATATCGAATTTTGTTCCTAACTCTTTGGTTTTTATTATAGCAAAACCATTTCGAAATATTGTCTAATTTTTGATTAATTATTCACACCAGATTTTTATTTTACCATACATTTTTTTAAAAACTTCTTATTATTTTCAAATAGAATAAGCTTCACTTTTTCGGAATGTAGCAATTAATATAACAAAGAGACAAATGAACACGAATTTTCGGATTTTAGTCTTCTGCGATTTTCTAAAGGATTGTATCAAAAATTTAGCCTGTATTTAGTGTTGGCTATTGTACAAGGACTTTTTGATAAACCGTGAAACTTCGCCTGTATAGTGGACTTTATTTGATAAGCAAGGAAATAAAACTTGATTATATTCGTAACGTTCGCTTTCGTGGCGCTGGCGGCGCTGTAATTAGTCTCGGCCTAAGAAAAAACAAGTTTTACGTTCAAGTTTCCCTGAGGAGCAATCCTACATTATTCTACGCGTTCAAGAAAAGTTGACTTGTAACAAGAAATTGATGCATTGTATAATTTATTTACATGCTTTATTTTTGCACTTATTCTTTTATATATTATAGGAAATTTTTGACGCTTGAAATATTTCGAATTAATTTAAGTAATTTTTAGTTTACATTTTTTTCATCAAATCTATCATTTATATTTTTTACCCGGCCCAACTTGACATATATTTTTCGTTTTTCTTCGTGTATACAATTTTGCAATCTCAGTTCATAAAAAAAATTCATTTTATGCGAAATTATTATTAGTTGTCGTCTAATCCTAGATGTCCATTTTTACCTTCTTGTCTTTTATTTCCAAAATCTTTCATTCTTAGAGTTCGTTTTTTTATTTCTGCTTTTCATGTCCTTTTTGCTTCTCCGAATTATTATCTGGTCTATTTGTGTGTTTTTTTTTTCCCTGTTTAGAGCATTCACAAACGCAGGCTGAAGGACCTCAAGGTCCCTGAATGAATGGGGTATACGAAGAAACATTTTCTGTTACTATATATTATATTTTTATCACTGTAACTTTCTTCAATAAACTACATATATTAGTAAATTCATCTGATGATTAAATTGTCCTCATTTTAATTGTACAAAGTAATTGTTGTTCATTTCCCGTTACACGTTTACAGTGAATTTATTTATTTAAAACATTAATAGTACATAAAATAAGTACATTTTATTAGCGAAGAATTATTTCTGGATTACGGTAACCTTACGATGTATCTATTATTAAAAAAATTAAAAAATAACGCACAGACATCGTGAACTTGAGAAACATTTTTAAACTTATGTTACTGAATCTTTCATAAAATACGAGAAACGATGAACGTTTTAATGTATTTTTCATAACGAAATTATATACAATATATATTGTGCATATTTATTGTTTTATTAAAAAAAAATGCGAAAACAAAAGGATGCTTTAACTATAAATATATTTTATAGTAATAAGATGTAGTATTCTTTTGAAGCGTTTTTACATCACTTTTTCGAATTATGAAAATATAATGTAATATAGGAAATATAAAATATTACTTGGTTTTATATCACGATAATAATATAACATGTATATTCATAGATTTCAAATTTTTTAAATCACTATATAAAAATTGAATACTGTCCAAAATATATAAAAATCTGTGAAACTGTCAACAGCAACAAAAAGCACAAATAATGTATAATTAAAAAGAAAATAGTTTATTACGTTTTACCTTAGAAAAGGCATTTGATAATGTAGATTGGGACATAATGTTTAGAATTTTAAAAGAAACGGGTATAGATTATAAGGATAGGAGAATAATTTTTAATTTATATAAACACCAAACTGCCTTAGTTAGAATTGAGGGGGAAGAAGAGGTAGCAAAAATAGGGAAGGGAATTCGGCAGGGATGTACACTCTCACCGTTATTATTTAATCTATATATAGAAGATGCAATAAACAAAGTAAAAGAAGAGTATAGTGTAGGTGTGAATGTACAGGGAGAGAAAATATATATGTTGAGATTCGCCGACGATATAGCTATATTGGAAGAAAGCGAAAAGAATTTAGAAAGGGTATTGAATGGTATGCAGGCAGTATTGACTAGGGATTTTAACATGAAAATAAATATAGGTAAAACTAAAGTGATGAGGTGTGACAAAAAGGAATGCAGTAGAAAAATGAGGATCACAATAGGAGATAATAGAATCGAAGAAGTGTCAGATTTTTGTTATTTAGGCAGTAGAATCACAAAAGATAATCGAAGCAAGGTAGATATAAAGTGTAGGATAGCACAGGGTAGGAAGGCATTCGTAGAAAAAGAACAGATTTTAAGATCAAATATTGACTTGGGTATTAGAAAAAGATTACTGAAGGTATATGTTTGGAGTGTAGCACTGTACGGGTGTGAGGCGTGGACTATAGGAAAGGAAGAGAAGCGTAGATTACAAGCATTCGAAATGTGGTGTTATAGGAGGATGATGAGGATTGGTTGGGAAGATAGAGTAACAAATGAAGCTGTACTAGAGTTAGTAGGGGAGAAGAGAAGTATCTGGAGAGTGTTACAGCGTAGGACAGACAGATTAGTAGGGCATATTCTTAGGCATGGGGGGATTATGCAATTGATCATAGAAGGTAGAGTGGAGGGAAAGAGAGGGGTAGGTAGGCCTAAATTGGAGTATGTGAGTCAGATAGTTGAAGACGTTGAGATGAATAGCTATAGGGAGATGAAGGGATTAGCTCAGGATAGATCGGCATGGCGTGCTGTTTCCAACCAATCTTTAGGATTGCGGACTCTTTAACTAACTACGTTTTACCTTAAAAATGTGTGAAATATATGAATATAATATATATATGAAATGATTATTTTCGATTATTTTTCGCGGCTAGTGACTGACAAGATATTTTTAATTTAATGGAACCATAAAAATATATTTACCGATATTTGGCTGAACCAATGTTTACTTCTAATATTGCAGCATTTAACTATTTTATTTTTTCCTAAACATTTGCTCGCACAGCTGTAATATTTTTGATGCAACAAATGACCAATCCTTCAATAAATGTTTCTCGAAATATTTTCTTTACGTGATATATCATTGGAAGGGACGTATTGGTATTTCAAGTGCCTAGAAAGCACAGACATCGTAAACTTGGGAAACTTGTACATTTTTCAACAGATTCAATCGCTTTTGTGTGGCTGAATCTTTCAGAAAATACGAGAAACGATAAAGTACGTTCTGGTTTAATGGTGTCTAATAAATATACAGATGGACAAAGTTCTTAACCCAGAGTCATTACTTTTGCATTATAAGAGTTATTGACGAACCGAGAAAGTAATTTCAGTGGCAGTGCTATTAAGGAGCTTTTGTACTCTGGAGAAAAGTTTGTATTGCCTAAATATAAAAGTTTTATACATAATAAAAAAAATTTAAATTAAGAAAATATAAGACAAAATGAAATTTCTTTTATGAAATAAAATTCGGTTTAACGTTTAATATCAAATAACATAGTTTTTGTAAATTTAATTTTTACTTTCCAATGATGGGGTAAGTAAAAATTAATTCAAAAATTATTTCAAAAATTAAATATGATAGCCTAGTCATCTTTAATGTCACAATTAGTGAATAGAGAAAGGTTTAGGTGATTTAAAATGGTTTAAAAAATTAAAATAGATTTTAGGTAAAAATAATACGTTTTGCTATATTTTAAATTTAGTCTTGCAAGAATGGAGAATACATAAAACTTGGGTTCAAATTTAAACATTTTTTTGAAATTAAAATAAGGAAAATCATGATAATTGTTCTGCACATTTTAATTCTGAAACATTCTACTGACAAAACAGTAAATTTTATTACAAATTTATTTAATTTTTATTTATTTCAATTTATTGTTTGGAATATAGTACACATAAAACTTTTGATAAAATAATTTATAAAATAAAATAACGCTGA
Organism: Leptodirus hochenwartii; assembly: GCA_947310635.1. Taxonomy (NCBI): domain Eukaryota; kingdom Metazoa; phylum Arthropoda; class Insecta; order Coleoptera; family Leiodidae; genus Leptodirus; species Leptodirus hochenwartii. Next base: position 5,890,925 of record OX371176.1, on the reverse strand, counting down.
TATGAAATTACGTTTTATTCCATCGGATTTTCACGGTGGAAATTTTGAATGCATCATTATTGCACAAATTAGTATTTTTCATGCGAAATGTTTCGTGCCATAATAACGATAATGAACCTAATTACCATTAAATTTTAAACCAACTTGAATTTAAACATTACAACCATACCATTGCCGTGGTACATAATAATATATTAAATTATATATATGGGTTTTAAGCTACATATTTTTAAATCGATTTTAATATCGTAAAATTAAAATTGAAAAATAGTTTTAAAAATATAAAATTGAAATTTGATAGAAAAGAATGAAATTTCTATCAACTATTCCATTTTTGCTTAATATAAGAAAACTATATACCAAGTTTATAGTTTTCCAAGCAGGTGGTAAAAATAAGCGCACAAAGTTCAAAATAAGCACCTTTTTGAAAATTGAAAGGCTAGAAGTTCAGTCGAATGGAAAAACGTTTAAGAAAAAAATGTGTGAAATAGTTGCTGGGTCTCACATTTTAAAAATATCATGGACTTTTGAAAAAATGAAAATAAACAAAACAAAAATTTTACGTTAACTGATTTATTAATTATATTATAAAAATCATTTAAAAATATCTATCTACAACGATATTAACTAATTAACTACAACGGTATTAAATAATTGTACAGACTATGACCGAAATTCCATAAATAAAAGCATTTAGTATCTAAATGCCCATTTCGAAGGCTATGCCTCCATGTTCAGTAGCACAAGATATGTATATATCTACACATAGACTAGGAACGCATTAATATAGAAAAGGAGCTATCAAATATTGACTTGGGTATTTGAAAAAGATTAATAGAAGCATTTGTGTGGAGTGCAGCATTGTACGGGTGTGAGGCGTGGACTGTAGGAAAGGAACGGGTTGTTTAGGTAGACAGAGTAACAAGTGAAACCATTTTCTAGTTAGTTTGGGAGAGGAGAAGTATTCGGAACGTATTACAGCGTAGAAGGGATGAACTAGCAGTATATTCTTAGATATAGGGATATTAAATAATTAGTTATAAAAGGTAAAGTAGCGGGAAAATAGGGACTAAATTATAGTGTGTGGGTTAGATAGTGGAAGACGTTAGGACAAAGCTCAGCATGGCGTGCTACTTCTAACCTATTCAAGGGATCCACGACCAATGAATTAACTAAAATTATTGAAAATCAAGGAGATTTCCATGTTGACGTGGCACCTATATAAGATTGTTAATGGAGCAAGAGATACCCAACAGATATTTACGCCCATATGAAACCCCTATGTATCCAAACCATATATAGATTATGTTTATTTATTTAAATTTGAAAGTAGAAATATTGGGATGAAGGACAACAATCTTTGAAACAATCGATTTAAAGAGCCAACGTTTCGATTTTATATCAAAATCTTTTTTCAATAGATAGATAGATAGATAGATATTAAGATAGATAACAAAGTAAATAACATTTCATTGGTCTTTGTCTCATTTAGACAAAGGTTATTTGCCACGAACCATTCTTTAGCCTTCGCCTGCGCAGAGTCACTTAAACTACTAAGAGTGATCAGGTCAGTGCTACGAACACTGATAGTTGTATCATCTGCAAATAAGATACATTCAGCTTTCTTTATGTGATAGGGAAAATCATTAACGTAGATTAGAAAAAGGAGCGGTCCTAGAATCGAACCTTGCGGTACGCCTGTCCTTATTTCAGCTTTATTAGAATGGTCTTCATTGTAGGTTACAGTTTGGAAACGATTCATAAGATAGGACCTTAATAAGTTGAGACTATTTAAGTCAAAATTATATTTTTCTTTACCAATATTTGGTGGTCCACGCAGTCGAAGGCTTTGCTAAGATCATAGAGTGTGTTGACCCTCCTCAAAACAATCTAGTGTTGCGTGTGAATTGTAAGATGACTTGACCTGTATTTCTTTTTTTCCGAAAACGGAATTGATTCACATTAAACAGTCTATTACTTTGAAAATAATCTGAGATTCTCATGAAGATAGCCTTTTCATATATTTTAGAGATTATTGGCAACAGAGAAATAGGTCTATAACTCGACATGAGGTTGATATTTCCTTTTTTATATATTGGAATTACTAGTGCCTCTTTTAGACAGTCAGGGACAAACCCATTTGTAATCGACAGATTGATTAGTTTCGTAAGAGGTTCAACCAAACTATTAACATTGTTTTTAAGCGGAGTAGATCTATGTCCGTAAATATCGTTCGTTTTTCAAGTTTTTAGTGACATTATAATTTGGCGTACTTCTACTCTTTGCAAGAGAAGAACATGTTTTCAACATATCTTTATGGGATCAATATTATTAGATGGTAGAGAATTAACAATATCTTCAATTAATATATCTTCAAAAACAATTAACAATATAATATGGGCATTCTTAAATGATGAGCAATTGGTAGAAATCTATCGATGGATTATCATTTTACTTTTGGATTGACTAATTATGATAATTAAAAAATACTATCTACATTAACTGTGATTTATAGGTAAGGTATAATTAAAGTAATAACTAATTTAGTACTTAATAATTCGCTGGTATTTTTTATTTGTTTGTTGAATGGCTGTTATAACCAAAAAATATTGTTAGCAATATTAAGACTTAAAGTATAAATTGATGATAATTTTAGTGTTATACTATATAATAGTTTCCATGTGTTTTCTAGCCTTGAAAAAGATTTTGCAATCAAATCGAAACGTTGGCTCTATAAGTCGATTGTTTGAAAAATTGTTGTCCTTCACCACAATACTTTCAAACATATTTAGAACAGCATTTGCACTGAACAGGTAGCTTGGAAAAGAGGTTTGGGAATGACAGGACAGCAACTACCCCTCCTGTGAGAGCAACAGGATGCTCGCCATCAGAACTGTGTGCAAGCATTAACCTTTAACCGAGCGTGACGTCATATGGCAGGAAAAGGGGTGATCCACGGGAGGGCCAGTTCGCCTGTCTGACGCAAAGAGCGACAAAAATGCTTTGCTGCCCCGGAGTGCCAAGGTACATTTTTGCCGTACATTTTTGCCGAACGTAGTAAAGAAATGTCATCGCTAATTTATTTTATTTTTTTAATTTATTCTAAAAGTTGTACATTTAAAAAATAATTATATATTATATTTACTTACAGTAATATTTACAACCAGTCTACAATGTATTTTACATTATTAACATCTTAATACAGCTTAAATGTATTTTTTAATTAATATCAGTATAAGATAAATATTCCTATAGGTTTCATTGTAAATTGTTTGATACATTTTGAAGATTGCACATCTTTTGGTAGCCTATTAAATTGTTGAACTGTTACAAAACGAAAGTTAATCTTTCCCATATTAGTTCTAACATTGTACAAGAGATTTTTTTCGGCATTTCTTGTATCAAAATTGTCACTTTGCCTATTCTCTCTTAAGTAAAAATTATGTTTAATTACATTATTCTTAATTTTGTATATAAGCGTACAGTTTTCTAACATAACAAACTTATTAATACTCATGATTTTGGTTTCTTCATATATCGAATTTGTACTGGTCAGTGATTTAATGTAACCATTGTAGATGAGTGTTGATAACTTTCCACATCTTCGAATAGCTCCTGTTAACGACACTATTTTGTTTTTCATGTTACCCACATGTCTTTTAAAGTTTAGTTCATCGTCCATTGTAACTCCTAGATATTTAAGTTGCTTAATGTCTACACTATTTATTTTAATAATCAGTTCCACATTTGGTTTATTCTTTTGGTTAAATAGTATCACTTCCATTTTCTGTTCATTAATTGTTAGTTTATTTTCGATAAGCCACTGATCATATGTTTTTATGTCACTGTTTATTAGTTTCGAGTGTATCTGGGTTCTTGTCTTTGTAATGATCCTGTATATATTTTCCTATACCCATATTCTTTATAATAGTAACATTTAGCAGCCCCTTATTTAGAATTATACATTTCCTTTTTAATATCTATTTCAATGTCATCCTTTACAATCTCCAGTAGATTTTAAATTCTTTTCCAACCACCTCTTTGTACCTTGTATCGTAAATTCCATAACAATTCTCATTATGTACCCTTGTACCTGTTACCTTTTTATTTAACTGTAAACACTCTGCTTTTTAAGCTGGAGATTCCTCGAAGTCATATTTATTCATCCATATCTTCAACGCTTTAAGTTTCACCTATCTCATAAACCAATTACTTTATACCTTTATTATCTTACGCCCGCACTATATTTCCTTTAAGAAATATCTATTTACCGCGTCCTTTCTTATCCTTTTGCCAAATCCTCGAACCCTCATAAACCAATATTTCTTTACATCTGTATATAACCGTATATCTTCAAACTCTCTCTTTTCATCACCATATATCCAAGTAACAATTTCTGCATAAACCTCCCAATAACTTAGTAAAGATACTCAACTAAATATCTTCTCTCAAAAACCTCCCTCCCAATCTATAATTAGCTAATTTTATAAATATAGGGACCTAGGATAATCAACTCAATTTTACAACGATTCTACAACGAACGTTTCCTAATCAACATTCAAATTCAACGTTAAATATTCAACATCCAACATTCAACAATTCTAATAAACAATTCAATAACAAAATTCAATACACAAACATCAGACCTGTACATCTTTATATAGTAAGATAGTGTCGTCCGCAAAGAATGTGCAGCATGCAGTCAGGTTTGTTGTGATGATATTTTGGATATATAGTAAATATAGCAAAGGCCCCAGCACTGATCCTTGTGGTATACCCTTTTTATATGAGCATCTTCACTGATTATATTTTCAATTCTGGTTCGTATTGGCCTATCATTGAGATAACTCAAAAGTTGGTTATAATTGATAGAAACAACTCATTATTTTTTGGTATACCGTAAGTAAATACGTAGAATCGAGAGAAGAACGTTAGAAAATTTCAAATTTGTGTTGGCATTGGAAAGTGCGAAAGTTTACTATTTGTAGAGGGTGTAAAATACAGTTGTAGAATTTTGAGTGGAGATTAAAAATTTACCTAGTTGTAAATATATTCTACATCCTGATCTACAAAAATGCCTCAACACGCATTTCGCAACTTACATAAGAAACTTCAAATATTTCAAATAATGGAAACAAGATTACGAATTGTGGTTGCTAACAGTTGTACCTTGGGGCACAATATTAATAAAAAAAAATACAATTACGAAATCCATCGAGGGCACACATATATATACACACCATAAATAACGTCAAAATTTTCGCAAAAGTAAGTATTTTAACTAATCGGTTGTCAATTACAAAACTGCATTTTTATATATAGTAGCGACAATTCAGAAAATCCATAGCTTAAAAGTTAATATATTGGAAAATGTCCATATTGATCCCATAAGAATTATAGGCTATTTTTTTTATTGTAAAACTAGGCAATAATTTTTCAATACGACATTATATTTGTTATACAAACAAATTTCATATATTTCAAAGCAATCATTTTTTAATAAGAAAAGCTATTCTACTTTAGAAAATGGAGTTGATGGATAGTTTATGTTATTATTATGTAAGCCGTGTTGAAACTACCTTGCTTGCTGTATGGAATCCTAACACTTAAACAAGAAGTGTTCACAAGAAGATGTCTTCACGTGTTAGGATGTGTGGGTAAACTAGCGGGCATTCATTCACACGCTGGCAAACTATCGAGGGCTAGTTTTCTAAATGAATATTTAGTAATCGAACTATTAACATATAATATTTTAAAAATTATCACTAGGGTGTTAAATTATAAATAAAATTTTATGATATTCTATATTATATCATATAATATATTATATATTATGTTATGTTATCATAAAATAATATGATTAGGTACATAGAAATCGAGTTATCGGTATTTATATGTGGTAAATATATTATTGCTTAGGTGATGACTTAACTTTTATATTAGTAGGCCATTATTATCAATAAAATTATCGAAAAAAAAAATTATATATATAAAGAAAAATTAAACAAGTCAAAATATGTTCAACAACAAATATTTGCATTTACATGATTTACCTCTTTTTAAATTATTATGAAAATTTCGTTTTCTAATTGAATTGTTTCTAGCTAACAGGATGTTATTAGGAAAGTGTTCACTTTCTACCAGAGTGAAAAAATCGAATGATGTTGTAAGTCTGTTCCAATTTAAAATTGTATGAAAAAAGTAAGAATTATTACTGGCTGTATGGTGCGAGGTGTATTATTTTTCATTTACCATATATCTTACGTGATGAACAAATTTATATTCAAATCCAAAACTTATGAAAATAGGTCAAATTTACAAGCTTTCTTTATATAATCATTTATCTAAAATGAGTTATAATGAATAAGAAATGCATTATAGAGAAATCACATCCATATCTAAATTGCGTAATAATCAAAATATAAATAATAATTTTAAATCATTTTAAATGTGGCCTTTTAATACAGAGTTATATAACTGTGAAAATTGTTTTATTATTTTATGACTATTATTTTTGTATTAGTTAATTAATTTTGTAATAATTAATTGAAAATGTAAATTCACTTTATAAATAATTGATATTTGAAGTACGCTAACATTATTTTTGAATAAGCCGAAATTATTTAATATCGATTTTCAAAAATAATATCTAAATGAAGAATTTTTGTATGTACTAATAATTACAGAATAGCTTTTTCATATGATAAACATATGATAAACGATTTGCTGAAAAGTTTTACTAAGAACTATATTATTGGTAAAAGTATATATATTTTTGGTGTTTATTATGGTGCCAAATTTTCTTTAAACACCTAAATAAAATACTACATCATAAAAAATCAATTATTTTATTAATTGTTGTACAAGCAACTGGAAATACGTCCAACTAGCGATTCTACAGGCGAAAGTATTATCGTATGATCTCTACAGCGGCTGATCCTGCGAAATGTTACAAGAGAGGATCTCACCGTCGTACGGTGGTTTCAATGCGCTTGCGCACGCTATCCTTACGTCATCGCCGGGCTCCTAATCACACTAGTTTTCTACGATCCTTTCTAGAGATGCGAACGTGAAGTTCACACTAAGTTAAACGTATATTCTCTATTTTATCCATAACATTTACGCAAGAAAAAATGATTTATTGATGTGAGCATCGATGTTTTAAAAAAAACCTTGTGACGTATACTTATCATAACAATCATTTTTTTTACATTTCCCGTGATAATGAATAAGAATATTCGTTGGGTTAGCAAATATATGACTATAAAAGAAAGTTTTATTTGATTTTACACACTCCAAATGGATTATTACAAGAAATTATGTCCAGGCATATGTGCAGGATTACAAAAATGGTAGAAGTAAATGAACAGCCAGAATAATAAATTTTCATCTCCCTATTTTGGATTCATGTTCTGAATGTTTCAAGACGATTTATGTCAATATTTTTCGAAGAAATTTCTAACAAATGAATTTAACGTTATTTCGATGCCATAAATGAAAAATATAAAACTAATAAATATGGTAAAAGATGGAAAATGTTAAATGATATGGCTAATAATTTGTGAAGCGGAAGTACTGTAGATTTATCCATGGAACTCTTTCGAAAATATAGTTGCTTATTACAGCTTTAAAGTTACTCAACGGTGTGGATAAAACTGCAGAAGAATTTTAATTTTATTTTCGTTAACTATAAAAAATTCTCAAGCTTTAATCCTCGAAGCAATATGCGAAACAAACTATTACATATGCTGCAAATAAGAAGAAGTCTGTAGATTCTGAATAGACGAACTGAACTAATATTTCACAGCCGATTTGTCACGATTAGAAATATATAATTCAAAGAATTATTTATTGCATTCGAATTAATCAAGTCAGGTCATAGTTCAAACAAGCAAATTTCATTGAAAGAATATCTATTTCTTCCATCCAGGTGAGTTTAGCCACGATTAGGCCAGGTCATAAAATGCTTTTTTCATGGATCTTCATGCTTATTTTTTTATATCTTATACTATAGAACTTTCTACTAAATGTTTCCATCTTTTGGTACGTTACGAAGGATATATTCAACACATATCCCATAAACATCCCCACCGACTGTATCGTACGTATTCATCTGCCAGCTCCCAACTCCCAATACGGTGGCGGTGGCGGTGGCGGTGGTGGTGGCGACTCGTGACGAGCCACATGCACTTGTAGATTGTCGCTGGCGGTGGTCGTGTGAGGGCGCCCCAAGGCACTGTGTTGGTCGCAACGCGATCTCGCGCTTTTGCCGCATACGTAAGGACCAACTGTCATTACATGCGAGAGCAGCGAAAGGATTAACGGAAACGGTAACGGTTGTGACGATCACATATATTAGGGGTCGTTGCGATAATCTATCTATATCGTCCGGATGTTTAAAAGTGTGCTAGATAGTTTGCAGCTTGTTGATCTGATCCGATGTTGGCCGTTAGTTTGTTGGTTATAAGTTTATGATTCGCGGTTAGATACTGAAGAAAGGCAATTGGTGGAATAATAAAGGATTGTTGTATAGTGTGTGTGTTTAAAACGAATCTGTTTGTTGATTTTGTAAAATTAACTAAAATACGCCGAAAAATGTACGTAAGAAAATATTTGCTGCCATTATCCCGTTCTGAATTTTAGTCGATCACATAACGACAGAATTTCTAAATTGAATTTTACACAAGCAATTTTTAATTAATCATAAATACTAGACAAAAATCTCACCTTATTACATTTTAATGCGAGAATTTTAATCTATTACAATTCAGCTAAATCTGGCTAACATTTATTATTTAAATATTAAGTAAAGAGCAGTTTTTTTTTTACAAAAAGGATGGGCACTGAAGACACTCCCATCCTCATGGCCTTGCGAACTTAGCTTATTATCCAACATATTACATGACTACAGCAATTCATGGCACATTCAGGGTACTCCTGAATGGCAACATCACAACGTCCATGGTCCGGAAGGGATTTTTCCTCTAGAAAATATCCCTGACCGGAGCGAGATTTGAACCCAAAACTCCGCGGTGCCAGTCTCACGACTATACCACGGCACCACGGTGCCCCTAAAGATCAGTTAAATGTTAAAGCAGTTTTAAATTTGTAACGCTACAATAATAATTAATCAACATTAATTTAGAATTTTTAAGCCGTTCCATTTAGGGCTACTAATCATTTCATAAAAAAAAAAAAAACGTTAAACTAGTTTAATAAATTCAGAGAGCTTCCGAGTAGATGAATAAAAATGTAAATTGACATTATAGAAATTACTCCACTAATGGAGCAGCTTTAATAAAAGGTATCATGTCTTTCGTATTAGAAGTCATTTTGCCGTGTAAAATTTAGAATCTCGGAATCCGCAATTTAGCAAAAAGAAATATTTCTTGAAACAAGTTTTCCTTCTGTTACAATGATTATATGTTGTGCCATTACTTTCCAATTCCACAATAAAAATTCTGTACAATAACTCTGAACGCTTCGGACTACTTCTTTTGGCCTGTAATTATTCCTTTCGGCATTACAATAAATAATAGCAACCATTAATTAATGGAACGTTCGTAAACCTCAGATATTTGATGATGTTAGAATCTCGGAATCCTCAATTGATCAATAAAGTATTTCTTGAAACAAGTTCTTCTTCTGTTACAATGATTATTTGTTGTGCCATTACTTTCCAATTCCACAATAAAAATTCTGCACAATAACTCTGAACGCTTCGAACTACTTCTTTTAGCCTGTAATTATTCCTTTCGGCATTACAATAAATAATAGCATCCATGAATTAATGGAACGCTCGTAAATCTCAAATATTTGATGATGTTAGAATCTCGAAATCATCAATTGATCAAAAAAGTATTTCTTGAAACAAGTTCTTCTTTTGATACAATGATTATTTGTTGTGCCAATTTTCCATTACTTTCCAATTCCACAATAAAAATTCTGCACAATAACTCTGAACGCTTCGAACTACTTCTTTTGGCCTGTAATTATTCCTTTCGGCATTACAATAAATAATAGCATCCATGAATTAATGGAACGCTCGTAAATCTCAGATATTTGATGATGTTAGAATCTCGGAATCCTCAATTGATCAAAAAAGTATTTCTTGAAACAAGTTCTTCTTCTGTTACAATGATTATTTGTTGTGCCATTACTTTCCAATTCCACAATAACACAAAACGCTTCGAACTACTTCTTTTGAAGTAGAATATTGATCAGATATTTAATGATGTTAGAAATGAATTGATCATGAAACGTTGCGGCTTGTGTGTTATATCTGGACATGTCATTGCCGTTAACATAATATAGTTACTATAATGAGTCTTTGCGAAACCACAGATCCAACTTATCATTCTAAATAAGCCTTTGTGTATATTTCCAGTAATAGGAGACGAATATGGACAAAGAAACCGTCGTATTGATCCTATAGTCAAGTTTCGTTCTTTCGTGTTTATTATGTAGTGAAAGTTATACGCCATGGTCTGAAACAATTATATAAATTGAAAATGAAAGTTGCAGGACGACCTAGGCTCGGCTTATAGGATCCGTATTGAAAGCCGCAAATGCAACATATTTAGTTTCAATTAATAATGGACAATATTGCCAAATAAATGTTATATTAAACTAGATTTTTTATATATGAACTGAGTTAGAAGTATGTTGAATTGATTTGAGTTTAATAGTTTATGGTGATATCAGAAATTATAGTGTAACAAATATTTAATTATATCTAAAATAATAATATATTCCTATATCATTTAATTCCAACAATCCAACAGGTATAGATATTTTTATATAAATTTTCATCCTAAAATTTCCTAGGGTATGTATATTGCACATTAATAAAATTATTGAAAGGCAAAAGAAAAAGACAACATATTTATATGTTTTTGGGACACGTATTATCAAAATATACTTCTAGGTATTTCCATTGGCCTTTTTTTCTTATTATATATAACTTGGTGAATGTTTCCATAAGGGAATCACTTAATGAAATTATTTTTCTGAGATATACGTTTACTTTTATATATTAAAGAAAAATCTCCTTCGATGAAATTCCAAATTAACTCCTCCAAATTAATATTTATCAATCAATGAATGTTATCAGTATATTCAATTTGTTTCGATAGTTAAAAAAAAAAACTAAATAAATTTATACTTTTAGCAAAGTTAATTTCTGAGGAAATTTTGAAAAAAGAACTCTTAAACTAGTTATAAGATATGGCATATTTAAATATATACTTCTTAAATTTTATGTTCATTTACTATTACTTATGTATATGTCAGATTGTAAAAATTTGTACAAGACATGCAGAAGACAGAAATTTACAAGCAAGACTTACAAAAAATCTGCAAAAAGTCTGCAAAAAAAGTTTGCAGAGTCTGCAAAAAAACTATGTACAAAAATTTAAGTTATATTGAAAACATCATAAACAAAAATTTAGAAAACAAACATTTGTTACTTTTACTCCGTATATAATTGAATATGGATAGCGCAATATCAAATATTCAGAAATATTACTTTTAAGCATGTTTGTAAATTAATATTAACGCATAAAAATATTTAAATCTGCTTCATATAACTGAATTTTTCATAATACAAAATACAGAGATTTTTTTAGTTCATCAACCTTCAAATATCAGAAGATTTTGAAATTATTATACAATATTCTTAATCGCATAAATATAAATTAAATTTGAATATGTAACAATAAGAAATGATATATTTATGATCAATATGAAATTACTTCACTTTTACTTTTATTTCAATGGGCAATTGTTTCTAACTATACTACTATAAAGTGCAGCGTGTGCATTGAAATAAAAATTATAAATGCAATTCAGTAATTCATAACGAGTTCTAAATAAGAAAATACATTAGAATTCATTCTCCGCAGATATTTACAGTTTTCGAAAGAATCTAAAACTTCAATTAAGTTCATTTATATCCGATAAAACGTAACTTGATAAAACGCTGATAAATTTATGAAATTATTATTAGTTAAACAGTCCGCAATCCTAAAGATTGGTTGGAAACAGCGCGCCATGCCGATCTATCCTGAGCTAATTCCTTCATCTCTCTATAGCTATTCATCTCAACGTCTTCAGCTATCTGACTCACATACTCCAATCTAGGCCTACCTACCCCTCTCTTTCCCTCCACTCTACCTTCTATGATCAATTGCATAATCCCCCCATGCCTAAGAATATGCCCTACTAATCTGTCTCTCCTACGCTGTAACACTCTCCAGATACTTCTCTTCTCCCCTACTAACTCTAGTACAGCTTCATTTGTTACTTTATCTTCCCAACCAATCCTCATCATCCTCCTATAACACCACATTTCTAATGCTTGTAATCTACGCTTCTCTTCCTTTCCTATAGTCCACGCCTCACACCCGTACAGTGCTACACTCCAAACATATACCTTCAGTAATCTTTTTCTAATACCCAAGTCAATATTTGATCTTAAAATCTGTTCTTTTTCTACGAATGCCTTCCTACCCTGTGCTATCCTACACTTTATATCTACTTTGCTTCGATTATCTTTTGTGATTCTACTGCCTAAATAACAAAAATCTGACACTTCTTCGATTCTATTATCTCCTATTGTGATCCTCATTTTTCTACTGCATTCCTTTTTGTCACACCTCATCACTTTAGTTTTACCTATATTTATTTTCATGTTAAAATCCCTAGTCAATACTGCCTGCATACCATTCAATACCCTTTCTAAATTCTTTTCGCTTTCTTCTAATATAGCTATATCGTCGGCGAATCTCAACATATATATTTTCTCTCCCTGTACATTCACACCTACACTATACTCTTCTTTTACTTTGTTTATTGCATCTTCTATATATAGATTAAATAATAACGGTGAGAGTGTACATCCCTGCCGAATTCCCTTCCCTATTTTTGCTACCTCTTCTTCCCCCTCAATTCTAACTAAGGCAGTTTGGTGTTTATATAAATTAAAAATTATTCTCCTATCCTTATAATCTATACATTATAAATTATTATATAAAATTTATTTATATATACATACGAAATGCATAGGTAATATTTCTAAACAACATAATTGATAAGATTTGTTCACAAATCGAATTTGCTTGAGTTTTTATTATTACAATTTCCGCTCAAAAATAATTAGATAAAATTAGTCGACGATTTAATCCGTAATAATCGTTTGTTGCTATGTAAAGGTACAATATTCTGCTAAAGGATAAAAACTAATGACTTTTTGTGATTTATTTATTAGTAATATATATATTATGTAGTTCTTATGATAATCAAAATTTATACTGCCTGTCTAGTCAACTAAAATGATGAGACTTTTTCTGCACAATATATTCATACTGTTCATGAATACAGCAGGCAAGAAAATATATATCCTGTGTGCTTTTCTTTTACATTTTCGCGAAAACTAGCAAAGCGTGAACACTCGATACGTTAGCTTTTGTATATTCGGTAGATTCAGAAGCATATATCGATGAACAACTCATCCCTCTTTGTATATTACAAACTGCCATCTATTTTTATATACCCTTCAAGTTTTACTTTGACGGGGAGCGATTTTTATTGCAATTTTCAATTTACGGCTACTAAAAAAAATATCATTCATCACAACACTGTCACTTTCACAAATATTTACGGCATATTATTTTCATCCGAACAACGCAATATAAAATCTTAATTAGTATTTTAGCTGAGGTACAGAAATATATTTATTCAAGTAATTGAATTTGTTGAGAAAAAAATATATATAGGACTTTATTACAATAAAATGAAATAATAAAGTGAAGGACACGACTTGTTAAGCTGTTAAGGCAAATACTTTTAAAAAATCTTTGAAATAGGTAGTTGTGAATAAAAATGATTTTTTTAATCAATAGGGGTAATTTTATTATTATTATATTTTTGAAATATTCAATTATAATAATCATAAAAACCATTGTTGTAATTTCAGCATTTACTTAGATATCAAAGAATGTTTTTGTGAACATAATTTTTCGATTAAAGAAAAGAAACTTTTGAAATATCTTGAATATTAACGATTATGCAACTTTTATTATAATTCCTACTTAGATATTAAATTTTAAAAAATCGTAAAAGGATATAGCAAATTTTTTTTCAAACAATTTCGAAAAATAGGAACACCCACACGCATCCCATTAAAACTTTTCAAATTTTCATTCTGTATAGAAATGTATGTTAAAATATATTTCAAAATATGCATTTTTATACTGTATTATATTATGCAATTCAAATAAAATTATTTGCATTATATCATGAATGTAATTTCAATGTTAAAAATTAGTTCGTGATAAACGGTTGATGTGCAATAAATATATTTTATAGAACCTTAAAAATTTATACGACATTTAGTAGTTTTCAATCTAGTTGAAAAGTCGATATTTATTCACGGGGAAAATATAATATAGTAAGCAAATTTAACAAAAACGGTTTTGGTATAAAATTTTCATAATATTAAAATGATTTAATAATCTGTTGAGATTTTGATTAAATCCAACGAATGTGGTATTTATTGCATAAAAGCAATTATATTTTTTTAAATAAATATTTGTTCACAAATTTGTCAATCTTTCTTTAGACCGTTTTTCAGCTCGATTTACACGAAAGTATATTCATATAATATTCGGAAAAATAAAAAATCTCTCTTTTTATCCTGATTCAATTATCGTCGTATGAGAGCTTACTGTGAATTAAGATAGCAAATAATTCTTTTGCCTTTCTAGCAAACATTGGCGGAAAACTGATCGGTAAAGCCAAGAGGAAAAGATACAACGTCCATATTGATACAAGCACACATCCTGCTGACAATTGCGATATCTTCGCATGTACAGCTAACTAATCCTGGCTCCTTGTACCACGGAACAATTGCTACAGGATTCAACCCATCGCATCGTGAAAGAATGTCTTCGCTAAGTTTTCTATTCTGCTACTTCCCAGACTACAATATGCTAGAAATTTAATACCTACAACAGCTAATAGTTCTGCACATTGAATAAGGACAGAAATTAGTGGGATGCTGTCTATAATTTTCCACCGATGCAGAAAAAGGTAAATTAATGACAGTGCTTCATAAAATCGTTGGGAATCTTGCGTGAATGGAGCGAGGAATTCGAGCACCAAAAAGAAAAACGAGAGAACAAAAAATCACCGACTAAATTAGCGCTGGAATCGAAAATGTGGATTTAATGGATACCGAACGTTGCGAGGCCAAAGCGATATAGAAATAGAACTTTTAACTACCTGACTTATTAAAACAAGAACAATAGAAAAATTGCCAACCGCAAATATAATTGATATACTTGACCTTTACAATAATGCTGCTTTACACCAATGGTATCAATTCTCAGTAAGCTATAAAAAAAAAATCGTTCTAATAACAAAATAATCCAATTTTAGCAACTAAAATGGGATAATAACGTAGCGGTAAATTACAAATCAAAAACTAGGCTAGTATCAAACTGTTTCCATTAAATATCACTATTCAGCATAACATCCATCATCATGGACTTCATTCGCAAACACCAAATGTGGCGACCTCACGCCGCGATCGCCAAACACGACCACAACCTCACCAGTAAAATGGAAAACTACACTACCAACTGGTACCACATAATCAACCAAACCGCGCCAACCTTCCATCAATCATCTACATCCATCGCCACCTCAGAGGATCCCATAGCACCGGCCGAAGAGGACATCTGGTACAACATCATCTTCAACGCAGACTCCAACAGTATCTTCACGCATCTCAACGAGTCTATTGTCTACAGCACCGGTGCGGACTTGATAAGTGACTATGCCGGTGGTGGGGGTGTAACTGGGTTGGTGGGGGACGGTGGATTGGAAGGATTGTATGCCAGGGTGGGGAATGGCAGCCTTGACAATGGGACTATGTTCGGGACGAACGATTCGGGTGAGTGGAATCGAACTATGACATTTGGTGAGGAATTCCCCTGGGATATGGTTATGATGGTGGGCACGGGTGTGCTACTTGGGTTAATTATTTTGGCCACTGTAATTGGTAAGTTGTATTTTTTTGAATATATACATTTTTATGTTAAATATTAATTACATTGTTTTTGTTGTTTTAATGGTTCTCATTTTATTATATTGGTAATCGATACGAAGTAGAATAAATATGATGTAACAACATTTTGAATGTATCTGGACCATCTTTGTCCGGTTTCGAAGTTATCCTAATAATATTAGAAATTTTCATGTAATTGAATATAAATGCAGATTTTTTATTATATCAATGATTTCTGCGCTAATTTGCATATATTGCATACATTTGCATACATTAACATGAAATTAATGAAATGGAATTATTGGTGACAAAACAAAATAATTTTAGCATTCACGTAGTACCTATAAATAAATAATTTTCAAAATTTTCGCCAAGTTCAATCGCTATTTTAATTAATGAAAATAATTGTTTTCATGTGAAATATATCATTAAAGCACTATATATAAAATGTAAAATATACTCCGTGTGTGTGTGTGTGTGTGTGTGTGTGTGTGTGTGTGTGTACTTTACTGACCAAATTTAAACAGTAGTAACTGAACTTTCGAATTTATATATATTTTTTTATAAATATACGTACGTAATTCAAAGTTTTTGTGCTATGTATTATAGAATTTCCTTTGAAAATTCTTAATTTTTTCTATTGAGAATTTTTTGTACAATCATATTTCCAAATTTGAAGCCCCAGTAGTTTTTAAATGCTATGATATATTTTTTGTAAAATCAAATCAATTTGTTTCCTAAATAAATTGTTTCCTTCTTATTCGTATATAGTAAGTATATCTATGCAAAGACTTCGAGGGTACTTTTGTTGCACAATTTACTACTCCGTATATTATTTGTGGGTAATAAATATTAATAATACTTTCCCAACAAAGAATCAAAAATACAACGAAAATGCTTTGAAAATTTCCCAAATAATCATGCATATTTATGAATATAATTTCATACTTTCATATAATAGAAATTTATATACATTCCTTTAGGATAAAAGAATGGCATACAAGGCATGTTCAAACAATGTTTAAAACAAAATTTCACCAGTATTTATACGGCTAAGCACATAAATAACACAAGAGCGACAATTTTACATTCTTTTTATGCGCTTCGAGTTTTAAATATTCTTATGACCTCTTTTATATGGCAGTTGTAAAATAACATCTGCTATTCTGACGAGTATGCCGAAGGATCAGCATAGTTACTTATATATAAATTATTTGGTTGATTGAAGTTTCACGAATTGCATTCGGAATGTTTTTTTTGCGCAAACTTACAGTTTATCTTCACACCAAAGTAACTTCCCACAGAAGATATAAAGAGCTCTAATGCTCATGAGTTTATAACTATTGTTATATAAGATTTTCTGATGAACTGATGTATTCAAAAAAGAAAATTCAAAAAGACAAATAAGCCTAAAAAAATGCTTAAGCACCAAAAGCTTAGTAATTAGACCATTTGATTTAATTTACTATATTATAATTAATTGGAGTTACGTAATAAATATAGCGTGTACACAATTCTCAATATAAATTAAATTGTTGCTGTACAATTATTAATAATATGTAAAAATATGAGAATTAATCTCTTAGTAATTTCTGCCCAAGCAAGTAAAATTAACTTGTACACTTTGCGATGATCCTAGATATATTTTTACAATAGAAAATTATTAATTAATTATCATTTGAATACATTTGATAAATCATCATATTTATAATTGATAATCATCATATCATCAATCATAAATCATTTGATGTAATGCGCGAGATATAAATGATATTTAATTGTTGATTATTTAAGATATCGTTTTTTCATTTTGAACATACAGCTCGTTTTTTTTAAATTGGCGGAGAATGACAGAAGTATACGCATCATAAATCAAAAACGGCATAATGGCTTGACTAATACAGTACATAGCAGTGCTATTCGAAATAGTATGGTATCAAAACACGCTACGCTTCTGGCTTCTCCAAAGAATAAGTAGGTGTGTCTAGTATAGAAGGTGTGCGTCCTAAGAAATGCAATGTTGACAAATCACCACGCACAGTTATAACCATTTATGCAATTAGAATGAATTCTTTGAAATTAATACAAAATGCAGAAAAGTTATACTAGAATATAAGAAATGTTGATAAATACTTATTATAGTATCATATTTACGTTATAATTAATTTGTACGATAGCAATAAAATAATGACAAATTTAAATTCTTAGACCTAGAGTATTTTTTGTTATCTGGCACCACTGGTACTGTATAACCCCGATAAGCACAACCCTATGCGCAGACGACTACCAAAATTCTCCGCCAATTAAAAAAAAATTGGCTGTATCTCTCCATATTGAAGTAATTTAATTTCTTGTGGCTTTTCTAAACTAGCAATGATTGGGAATTTACATAAAAAACTTATTTTTGCATCTTGTTGATATTTTCTTGCATATAGATTGTGAAGCGTTGAAAAATTCAAAAAGATTCAAACTGCAAAATTAATATGTAAGAAAAATTTTGAAGCGATTTTCATATAATATTAATTTAAACGCATAGTTTTAGTTTGTAAACATATTTTTCAACCATTTTCGTATATTAGTCATATCAAATGTATATTTCGATAAAAAATGTATGCCCTGTCAAAAACATTTTATAAAAGAAAATTATTTGATGTAATAAAAAAAAAAGCTTGTAATTAATACTGCACATAAGACATTAAACTTCCTTTAAACTGATTTTTTCAAAACGTAATCTTGCAGTTTTAATAAAATAAGTACAAAAAAGTTAACACTTCGAGTCAATAAATACTCCTCGATATTTATTGCGCGTGTTTATATACAGTTTATTAATTAACAATTAATTTCCTTAGTTAATTTTTTGCAGAAATTTTAAAATCATATTACGAATGATTTTAGTATTAAGCGGATTATTCTGAAATTTTTCTTTAATATTATTTTAGAGTCTCTTCATTAGATAGCGGAATTCCATGAATGCATATCTTTCTATTAATATTCATTCAAAATATAAAAACATTTTCGATTATTTTCGGTTAGTCACAGAAACAAAATTACTTTCAGGATGATCTGAAATCTGGTTTCCAGAAATTGAGAATTGCTGCAATTGGTAAATTAAATCGTACAGATGTTATTGATGAAGATTAGTGAAAAGGGTTTCAGAAAATTAAAATAATTAAAAAGAGATATGTCTAAAGTAATATGCACGAAAAAAAATTAAGATTTTCGCGTAATTGTGGGTCTCTTCATGAATGAAAAAGCAATTTATAACATTGATTCTCTTCGGTCGAAAGAATTAGCCTACAATTTTCCAAAAAAATATATAAAGCAGAAATGAAAGAATATTTTTAACGTAAAATAAAATTCTATTCGTAACATATTGCAATGGCATATTCAGAAGTACAGAAAGACAAAAAAAGTCAAAGCTAATAAATTAAATATGTATAATTACCACCAACGTCGTGGAAAATCGATTTTAACTTCGTATTTGTTGCATGATGGCTAATTAAGAAAAAGTAATCTAGTTTCTAATTTGGGGTGAATAATTAATTTTGATGAAGGTCGTAATGTTGTGGTCATAATTTTAACGCTGAAGTTTCAGTCTTCACATATTTTTATAAATAACTGAAAGCCTTAATTAATTATTGGGAAGAAATATCATTTTAAATTCCCTTTAATTCGAGAAATATATTGCTAAATTAATCAATACAGTGATGAAAGAACACACTCAAATTCCACGTAATATGTTTCCTTTACGAAGAGTCGATGAAAAAATATTAAATATCATTTTAGAACATGAAAAGTGATATTCTATGCCTAGTGTATATTTCAATTATTCATTATTCCTGTAATTGTAAAAATCGTAAATTTTATTTCTAGTAAATTGGGGAAATACAATATAATATATATATTTTGTATTTCGATAGAAAGTGTAGTTTTCATTTATAGTTTTATGCTTAATATGCTGCAGAGAAAATCAACGATGAATAAATTTGAAAACGTTTCATCACATAATCTTCGAATGGTGCCTTAATTAAATTACTCTTCATTAACCCTTGTGCGTTCGCCAGACATCACTTTGTTCTTATTTTTAGATGCCGTAAATTGCATTTACAGCGAACTGTAAAGCTACTCCAACCAGATTATAATTTCATATTTCCGAATTAATAAGGACATTTGCACAATGCGGACTTCATCGTCAAAAAAATATATAATGCGCAATGAACGTCGATGCTGTAGCAGTCGCTTCACATCGTAGCAAAAATTGTGATTGAATTGAAGCAGGAAATTTAATCGGTCGGAGGAATGAACTGTGAAAATCTCTTCGCAAGCGAAATGATTAAATAAGATGTGGAAAATTATTTTTTTGCTTGGGCGTAACGTTTAGAAATATAAGCTTGATTATATAATTTTATAGTCAAGAAATTGTAAAAATTGTTTCTTACATTTCACAAATTTGACACAAACAAAGTGCTCATTATACTGGGAAGATTCTTTTATAAAAAAAAATGCGTGAGTGAGACTCTCGCGCGGTAGAAGTGAAACTTCTTAGCTCCTAGGAAAAGTTGATTTTATGCATTGCTTTTTTTCCATTTGTTAACGATTTTTTTTTTCATATATATTTTTTCACACAATTTCCATTGTGTGAAAAGTGAAATGGAGAAAAACACAAGTACAGACAGAGTGCGAGCCTTTAGAGAACGGAAGAAAGCGAATAAACCGCCAAGAAAAGTGTCAACAAGTACCTTGGAAAGAAGTAGAGAGTATCGAGCCAGGCAAAGGGAGTTAAAGAAACACGGTGGACAACATAACCTTCCAACGACCTCAAATACACTGGATGAATCGATACCGTCGTTAAGTGAGGACACAGTGAGTGGTATAGAGAATTTGAATGCCACTAATTCAGGCGTGCCGTCTACACGTGAAGTGAGAGATCAACGAAATGAATCTGATACAGCCGAGCGAGCCATCGACAAATAGAAATGCACCCACTAGTGCATCATACACAAAATTTACATTGTTTCAACCTGCTCATCGCGAATTTGATAAACAAATTGTTAGCTAACAGATTAAGCTGTGTTTGTGTAATACGTAATAAAATACGTAAGCGTCTACTGGTTGCCTTATGCTACGTATACGCACAGTACACGCGGCGCATGCGCGTAGCGTGTATCACTTTTCGTGACGTTCAGGCCAATTTGCCCTACCGCGCCTATAGAAGTTTCACTTCAAAATTAACTTAATCAGCTTGTAAAGCTGTGATTCAGTACATGGTTCTGATTATAATAACCAGTTCAGTTTATTTCGTAACAATGAGAAATGAATAGGTTCTATCTTCGTTTCTAATATAATACTCTACTAGGGCATTTACTCTACGGAAAGATTTAGAAAATATACTGCGAAGACGATTTGTAAGAACGAGGCAAAGGATTTTTATGACATCCCAATTAATAATGCTGCTACCGGCTCAACCAAAATGATTTCTAAATGATCACTAAAATTTATGAATGCCAATAAATTTCCAGATTTAATCCTGTAATTCGTTGTCATATTATATCGTAAATAGTCGACGTACTTATTCATGCGAATAAACGATAAAGCAGAAGGGAACTTCTTACGCCAGCAAAATGTTTCACACATACTTATGTGAGGTTCTATTAATTTTCATAAAATCACTTGAAGGTAAGAAAAAAAACTCTTAATAAAGCCCAACGTAGTTTTAGACTAATTTGTTTTGTATTCAAGGACTATTTATTATTATTAAATGATTTTATGTTACCACTTAAACTAAACATAAATCTAGTCTGATTTTTCGGAAGACAAAAAATTCCAATCAAATTTTCAATTTCTTTTCTAAGCTGTAGACTTAACCTGAATCTACTCTAGAATTAAAGACACATGTTCAGGTACACTTGCTGTCGTTTATTTCTTTGTACCGCTTTTCTTATACACTTAGTGGCAAACTGGAAAATATAAAGGGCGCGGAAAACAACCCCACATACATAAAACCCATCTCATATCTGCAGAGCACAAGCGGAGGTTACCTTACAAGATTAAATTACCACTCGAGGATGATGCGTGGTGCAAATACTGCATTTATAATATAGGTGAAAAATATGGACGAAAATATACGTCAAGAGAAAAGGAAATAATCGACCAGGTGTGAAAAATATTCCGGAAAATAAGGACTTCTGTTGGCACCATTATTTTACGATTTTTCGAACGAACTTGGATGTTGAAATTATTACTTTTTTTAAGTAAATGTAATACTATGAAGAACAAAACTACCAAATTTAAATATTTGAAGTGAATTTAAAAAAAAACACGATTATTAAAAATTATATATGATTACTGAAAAAAAAATCAATCGAAAGAGCTGTTAAAATGATAAAAAACGATGGTATATATAATTGTGGTTGGTCTGGTATTTGGTTATGGTATTTGAAATGAAGAGAATTAAATTTTATTAAATTCGGACTCGGACTTTTATAATTTTTTACATTTTCCTTTACCAACCAAACCATTTAATTTACGTTTTTTTCTTCTACTCTAAAAAATAAATAAAACAATTAGTTTTACAGCAGTATTATTACGATATCTAGAGAATCAAAAAATTGCAGAATTTTATGTATTTTTGCTATAGCAAATTCTTATTAAACCGATAAATTTTTTCACTGTATCGCTAAATTTTAATATCGTTATTAAATTTTTTGCTATGTGGCCAATCCAATTGGTTTTATAAAATTGTTTCGTTCATTGTTGTGGCTTTAATATATTTGCCGAACGTAATATCTTTTTAGGCAATTTCATATTATTTCGCGACTGTAAAAAAAAAAACGCAGCACATTATAAATGCATTTTCAACATCGTAATTTCGAAAATAAAAATAGGCGAAGCCCATTAAATTTTATGATATTCCTGAAGCAAACCAGTTCTATTTCTCTGTTTTTACGTTAACTGTAAAACCGATTAAAGAAACCCATTATTCTTTTATTCGCCGGATAAATATTTTTGTGATGAACGTAAATATTCGCGTACCGAACGTAAATAATTCAAAATCAAACAAGGAATTTGACGCACTTATCGAATTAACATGAAAAACAAGAACAAAGTAGATGCATGATTAATGGTACTTTACCCCACATTTCAGTAGAAATTATTTTTGTATTAATATTGAATTGCCTCATTTCAAAGATCAGCGCATAAAAGCGAAATTATATAATTCTATTTTAGCGAAACAAAATTAATTAGAAAAAATGTATGTTAAAATGTATCAGCAAAAAAATTTAAGGTGATTAAAAACATTACTCTTCGAAAATTTACAAATATTATTAAGCGAAGCGTATGTTATATAAATTTTATCTAGCCTCTGAGGACGAAAGAAATCAAGAAAAAGGATCAATTTCTCGTAACATGATACATCTTGACATTGTAACGAATTTGTGTCAAATCGCATTTGTTAGATGCAATTAATATTGCAAAATATCTATATTTTTCAGTAGGCTAATAGAACTAACCATAGCGTATGCATTTTGAAAAGGTCCTTGGAGAACCTCGACTAAAATGCATCTTATTCTTTATTGTCTCCGTGAGTAGAAATTAATAAAAAAAAAATTTCAATGCCAATATATTTTTGTAAGTACTATATATTTCTTGCAAATAATATATAATAATAAATAATATTATAAATAATAAATAAAAAAGGAAACTGTGAGGATATTGAGGAGGATATGAGAAGAGGTAAAGTAGATTTGGGCTACAGGAAAATTAAGTCACATTTTTCTAAAGTAAAACCAAAGGGTAACATTATATGTGATAAGCAGGGTAAGGAACTCACAGAAAATAAGGAAAAAGCTAGAAGATGGAAGGAGTATCTTGAAGATTTATATAAAGGTAGGCAGGACATGGAGGAGCTAGAAAGTGTGGAACAGATAGATGAGGATAACTTAGGTCCTAGCATACTTAGGTCAGAGTTTCATAGAGCATTAAATGATTTACGGAATAACAAAGCAGCGGGGATTGATATGATACCAGCCGAATTAATAAAACACGCAGGGAAAAAAATGCAGGAGCGATTATACAGGTTAGTTTGTAAAATATATGAGAAGGGAGAAGTACCACAGGATTTTCAGCGTAGTAGAATAGTAACAATGCCGAAGAAAATAGGAGCTAATTTGTGTGAGAACTATAGGACCATTAGCCTACTATCACATGCATCGAAGATATTGTTAAAGATTATTTATAGGAGATTAGAAAATATAGTAGAGGAAAGGCTAGGAGAAGATCAGTTTGGTTTTAGGAAAAACAGAGAGACGAGAGAGGCGATTCTAGCACTAAGAACGGTAGTAGAAAAAAGAAAGAGGGTAGGAAAGGTAACTTGCATAGCTTTTGTAGATTTAGAAAAGGCATTTGATAATGTAGATTGGGATATAATGTTTAGAATTTTAAAAGAAACGGGTATGGATTATAAGGATAGGAGAATAATTTTTAATTTATATAAACACCAAACTGCCTTAGTTAGAATTGAGGGGGAAGAAGAGGTAGCAAAAATAGGGAAGGGAGTTCGGCAGGGATGTACACTCTCACCGTTATTATTTAATCTATATATAGAAGATGCAATAAACAAAGTAAAAGAAGAGTATAGTGTAGGTGTGAATGTACAGGGAGAGAAAATATATATGTTGAGATTCGCCGACGATATAGCTATATTGGAAGAAAGCGAAAAGAATTTAGAAAGGGTATTGAATGGTATGCAGACAGTATTGACTAGGGATTTTAACATGAAAATAAATATAGGTAAAACTAAAATGATGAGGTGTGACAAAAAGGAATGCAGTAGAAAAATGAGGATCACAATAGGAGATAATAGAATCGAAGAAGTGTCAGATTTTTGTTATTTAAGCAGTAGAATCACAAAAGATAATCGAAGCAAGGTAGATATAAAGTGTAGGATAGCACAGGGTAGGAAGGCATTCGTAGAAAAGGAACAGATTTTAAGATCAAATATTGACTTGGGTATTAGAAAAAGATTACTGAAGGTATATGTTTGGAGTGTAGCACTGTACGGGTGTGAGGCGTGGACTATAGGAAAGGAAGAGAAGCGTAGATTACAAGCATTCGAAATGTGGTGTTATAGGAGGATGATGAGGATTGGTTGGGAAGATAAAGTAACAAATGAAGCTGTACTAGAGTTAGTAGGGGAGAAGAGAAGTATTTGGAGAGTGTTACAGCGTAGGAGAGACAGATTAGTAGGGCATATTCTTAGGCATGGGGGGATTATGCAATTGATCATAGAAGTTAGAGTGGAGGGAAAGAGAGGGGTAGGTAGGCCTAGATTGGAGTATGTGAGTCAGATAGTTGAAGACGTTGAGATGAATAGCTATAGGGAGATGAAGGGATTAGCTCAGGATAGATCGGCATGGCGTGCTGTTTCAAACCAATCTTTAGGATTGCGGACTCTTTAACTAACTAATAAATAATAATGTTGATTGTCGATTGAAATTGTTGAAGCATTAATCGAAGACATTGGATTGTCTTCAAACATGTTTTTCAAATTCGTATTAATTTTATTAATATTACGCATCAAATGGACCTATATTAGATTTATACAAACGTTCTTTAATATAATACTGAATGTGTTAAAGAATTATTTTATGAAATCCAATAATTTTGAAGATTAAACATTTTTTGTATTAAGGCCACATTATTAAACAATATAGCGAAAAAATACGATGCTATATATTTTTCTTCTATTTTAAGCCACATTATTAAGATTAGTAATTAATGAAAATATGTTAAAAGGTTATTTAATTGTTAACATATATTTTATGTGTACCAAAAAAAATTCAATATTCTATTTACTTCGTTTTTGGCTAAGGTACTTAAAACATAGCAAAAATTACGGTTGCTTCAATAATGGGAAAAAAAAAATGAATAAACTCAAAAGGTTGTAGATTTATCGCATATATTTTTTGCCTGAAATTAAAAATTATGATGGGGATTATTTAGGTTGAAGGAATTTCAATTTATATGTCAATGGTATAAAATCAACTATCGCAATTCAATAGCTATATTACTTTTGTGTTCAAGCTATTAATCTTAATTTTTATTAAAAATTAAAAATTAAACGAATGCTCAAACAAATCATAATTGGTATTTTATAAACCATAGAGGGTTTTTGAAGTAAAGTACTAATAAATTCAGCGTAAGATAAAAGAACGAATAATCGTTGGCCTACATTCGTTAACATTGTTGCCACGTTTCATTTGAAACCAGCATAAATTTGATCACTTTCAGAAAATGGGTGACCACAGATAGCATTGAAAATTTACTACAGTTGTCTAGAACGCATTTGCAGATTAGCTAAACTGCTCTGGAGAGACCAATTCTTGACATATAATTCTTAATCGTATTGGAAAATTTTTATTTATTATAGTCAAATACAAGGCATATTTTAGTACAGTATATATTTTATACTGTTCATTTTTATATTGGATAAGAGATATTTTAGTGAACATCGAGACCTCACTGAAAATATTTCTTTACTTAACATTTTTAATACGCTCTGTCGTATTGCACAGTAAAAAGGACACCAATAACCTGTTTGGATTCTCCCTGCTTAAGTGTACAATCCTTCGGAAACGACAATCTCCTGCATCTCTTCGAGTCCTGTTTATCGTGAAAGGAAAACTACTTATAAGTAAGTGCAGCAATGGCCAGATAGGTAGGTCCATGGAGGACTAAGAGGCACGAGATATGTGATACTTGGATTTGATATGCCCTTACCAAAAAAAATGTCCACCGAAATTGGTCATATGAGCATGTTAGATGTACGTAAAGAATGAAATTGCTTGTCACTTGTATACTTATGTGAAGAAGCACAAAAAGCATAAGTGGATTTTTATCGTTGGGGATTGTCTGGATTTTTTAAAAAATATAATATGCAACAAAAATTTAGGTTATAGAAATTATGCGTGGAAATTTATATGACAAGTGATTTTTTAAAGCATGTTCGTTGACAATATATCAAAGAGCATGATTTTTCATTAAAAACCGCATTGATTCTGAAATATATCTAGTTATGTAGCAATGGCAAACTGTAGGTCACTTTGAGGACCTAGTTCGTAGTTCGTAGTTCATTTCAATGTACCGTTCACGAGCTATAGGTCGTGAACTACTACATCTTTTAAAAATGAACTAGTTCACGACCTATATGAAATACATGCACATACTGAAAATAATCTCTTTTTTTCTCAATATAAAAATATTAAATGGTAAAAAATAAATAAATTGAAATATTACAATACCTATTTTGAATTAAGAATGAGGAAAAAAAGACAACAATGTTTATAATTTATACAAAACATATGTATAAGGAAATATAATCTTTTTTAGGTACTCCCGATTATTTATATGAAGTTCTAAAATACTTATTGGTTGTTACTGATGAAAATGTTTACTACTTTACTAACACTTGAAAATTAAATGTACAAACTATAGTAAAATGAACTAGATAGAATCGTTTTGTTTGGCGTTATAATTTATATTTTCTATTCCGAATCTTCTCTGTTCAAACTTCAAAGCTTTGATTTGATATTAAGTGATTGCATTGCACCCAGTATGAAATAGAAGAACTATAAGATTTAGATGTTTATTTATGCATTATTGCAAAAATTTGTTATGGCATGACATATTTAAAAACATATTTAATCTTACGTATATATTAATTGTATTATTCCAAATTAAATCTGATACCAACATATAAATTGTGACTCAGCTCGGCAATGCTGCTATTACAATATTGCATCGAGTTTCCTATTTCGTTCCGTTCACCAGCACACTTTATCACTAAATAAATGTTAGTACTGTATATATAATGTATACTATACTGCATCGTTTACGAGTCGTTGTGATTCATGAACGGTTTAGTACACGACGGGTTCAGGACCTAGTACAAGTACATCAATACGTACACCGTGCACCATGTAGTTCATAGTTCACGAACTTGCTAAATTTGCTAACAATATGAAATTTGCTACAAATAAATAACGTGTGTAATTAAAGCAGTAATAATTATCGTGAAGATTACTAATAGTTTCGCAATTGAATATCTTCGTATCTTGAGGGAATATCGCAGCGTCATGTTTATGTGAATAAATTAACTAATTAATAATAAGGTGAGATCAGCTAACAGCACGAAAGGTAAACAAGAAATAGAGATGAGAATAATTAAGAGATTATATAATAAAACGTGTTAAGGTATCAAAAATTTAATTAAATTATTCTGATACGTTCGATATTTATATAATTTATATTTACGATAAATATTGTTCAAAATTTAAATATTTCGAAATAAAATTTTAACGCGTTCTTGCTATGTTAATTAAGGCAATATTTGCTTAAAAATTTATTGATATTTCAAAAATTTATTGATGAAACCTTCAATTTCTTACAGAAATTACTTGAAAAATTGGTCGTATATTCATCCGATATAATAAAATTCTACAATTACAATTATATAACACTGTAGTGACAAATTTGTATTCTTTAAGTTTACATCTTCTTGCAATAATACGTACGAGATGTTTAAATGATATATTGAACATATCTTTATGGCTATTAGTGCATAATTGGCAGTCAATATTCCAACAGAGCTTATTCAGCTAATATTATTTGATACTCCTAATTATCGTTGAGAAGCAGCAACAACTAGAATAAACAGACACATCGTCTTCGTAATGTTTGCCCTATAAAATCAATTATTACACCCTTCTTTACGAGTATGTTAAAGATAGAGCCCAAAGAATGTAGAAACTGCTACATTTTTCTTGGATAAAAACAGCTGCTAGTAATTACTTAAATTTAATATATTGTTTCTAAAAATATATACTTAACAGTTCCCTATTAACTATAATTTCGGGCCCTTCAGGAGGGTGTATACATATTCCTATAATTTTCAGGTAGTCGAGCTAATGATGCTCAAATTCCTACAAAGGTACATGTATATTCCTATGCGGTTTCCTATAATATTTCCAATAGAAATCAAACATTGAAGAAGAAGACATAAATATAGGTTCCCATATATTTAACGATCGTGACAATTACCCAATTAACAAAGACCCAGATGACCCAGTTGGTGAAAGTACAGAAATTTAGAATGCAGAAGTCTGCATTTTATTGCATGATCACCCCATGAGGAAACAAAGTTACATGTGCAAGAAATAAGTGCTTCGTGCAAGAGGAAGGCGATGGACAACAAGCGTTTATAGGAATTTGACCATACACGTTTTCGGTTTCTTCTACCTGACCCCATGTTTATAGGAATTTACCATCGTCGCTTCAGGATAATACTAAAAAGAAAAACCTTCTTGATTTTGAACATATATAAAAAATAGGTTGATACTGCTGCTTTAGCGAAATATTTATTGTGGCGTTTTGTCTGTTAAATCTTGTTTTGTCTAATTTGAGATTTTATCCTTAAAGTAACAATATCGAATGTGTATTGTATAGTTATATTAATGTGGTGTGTTTCCTTATCCATGAGAAGATACTCTTCAATACACAAGGAAGAATACACCCATAGAAATTTGTCCTCGCAAAATAAAGAAGTCGTATGGAAAGAATATAGCATAATGTTAATTCTGCAGGTTCATAAAAAATCAAGTTGTGTTGTACAAAGACTGGTATTAAACAAGGACTATCAAAAACTGTTATGCAAAGTAAAATATAGAGAAGAAATATTCATTTATTTCTAAATGAGATTTCGAAAAGACTCTTTAATTTATTTAACAAAATTTTTTTAGTATAGAAGAGAGATTTTAGTTTAATAAAGTGCATATTAGAAATTTTAAACTATTTTTAATCTACTGCTGTATAACATATTTTCAGTTAATTCTGGAAAATGAATATTTGACAATTTTCAAGTAGTTTTATGAAATTTTTTTCACTTAATATGTAAATATTTATAATGTGTTTTATGCATGTATTTTTTTTTTTTATAAATTTCTAAATCGTATGTAATTATGTAATTTTGCAAATTTTTAGAATTCTATTGAGTAAATAAGGAGGAAATGTGAAAAATGTTGATCAAAACAGCAGGAATTGAGTCGAATACAATAGTATTGATATATAATCAGGCGAACAATAGATCAACCTGTCATATTAGTAGATGACAACCATATTGAATACTTCGAAGCAGTGGTGGCGAACCATTTTATGTTCCTTGTTTTATGAAAAATTTAGAAATAGTACTAATAATACACCGATCAGTATTTCTAGGGGAAAAAAAATTGTTGCAAGAGTTAATGGAGGCTAGTGGCAAAAATCTTTTTTTTTTAATCATAAAGAAGAACTCATGACTTGTGATAAATATATTGGGTCATAAAATTAAATATTAATTATCTAGTAATGACATTTTTGTTGTAAAATAACATGAAATGCAGCTTTTTATCAAGATTATAGTTTTTTACTTTGAGACAATTAGTTTGATTTATATATTACTTTATCATTCACTAATCATTCTATTTTGAAATCTTTTATAAAATTAAAGCATATACAAACAATTCAATTTTTAATATAGCTCTCTCTAGTTTTTTAAACAACTAAAGTTCTCGAAGTTGGCATACTAAATTTTCATTATTTACACTTCTGGATTTTTTTAAATTACGCTCAATAAAAAAAACATTTTCAGTTATTTTCCAATTCTCAATTTTTTGCTTTAAAATATAGAAATAATTTTTTTTGCTATGTATAATAATGAATTGAAAATCGATTTCTATATTTCCAAAAGTCAGTCGCAAGAAATTCTCAAAATTCGGTTTTTTTGTTGATGTATTATCGGATACAAAATAAATTTTGTATTTCTGCATATTGATGGCTTTACTACATCGTAAATCAATTTAAAAATCGAAGAATATCTGTAATACCTCGCTGATGCCCGAAGAAAAAAACAGAGTTATTGTCTATTGTTTTCTTTCGCATAAAACAAAATTATACTTATTAGTTGAAAAACATATAATTCCTAAAATTATTTTATATTCAAATCGTTTGCGAGCTATCAAAATTTTGTACGTGCTAAATATAAAGCACGCGTGCCACTTCTGGCACGCGTGCTATCAGACCTGCGCTAAAGCATACAGAATGTATTGTCACTTCTGCATGAATATCTCTTCCATAATACACATAAGTTTGCGTTGACGACTAAGTTTGAACGATAATTGTATTACAGGATTACAAGAACAAATGCAATAATAAAATTATAATTTAGCGGCGTATCAATTCATATTCCTGCGATTTATTTTGAAATTGCAGGTAAAATATAAATATACAGGTCAGACAAGTATCCAGCAAACTCCCCGAACGGGTTTTCGTTTGTTAAGAAGACAAACGAAAAAGAAATATGCCACATACTAATACAAATGTAAAAAGCTCTAAATAGTTGCAGTATAAAATTGATAAGCGTTAAAATAATTGCTTTGTAACTAAAATTTGCAATTCGAATTTGATTTTCGGAAGTATTTTTACATCACATCAAAAGCTTTGCACAACATAATACGAGTGATCAATACGAGTGTTAAAAAAAAAACAAGAGCCCAATAAATAAGATATGAACATATTTTAATGCATAATACATTAGTGAGACTTTTTTATTCTATATATATTTTATGTCTACATATCTATTACGAGTGGAATTAATTTATGAGGAGGCATTCCTTTACTACCCAATTCAGAATGCTAAAAGCAGTTTATACAATTCGACATACCCCTTTTTTATAAATTAAAAAATATTTTGACACCACCAAATAATATTCCGTTTTTTTTTAAGTCGATAAATTTATGGGATCAGCTACTTTTTCATTAAAAATAACTGGGTTAATTTTAAATCTGAGAATGCGTCTCTTGTGCACTAATATTGCGTGCGCTAATATTGCGTGCGCTAATGTTGCGTGAGCTAATATTGCGCGAATGTGTTGATGCCTATACTTTTTTTATTATATGTGTCTTCCACCGAAAATCCAACTAACAAATGACAACAAAAGCTTGTCATGACGTAATTATTAGGATGTAAGCAACATTGCGGAAGATACAATATTCGCTAAAACAGAATGGAAGATATTAAATAATCTACAATGGCGAAGCAGACAAATAGGTCTTAGTTTCACATAAGGATGAAGACTTGAAATGTTATTATATAGAATGACTAGCATATTCTTCTCGGTTTCGCATGGGATCAATATACGTATAGTGTGTAAAATTAAATTTTACACATATAAATATACTAATTGTTATATCGTTACAAAAACAAAGATTTGTTAAAAATATTCTTCTAAATTAATTGACGATTTCCTCATCAACATTATGCAAGGTGAAATGTAGACAAAAAATATTCATTTTTATTCATTCATAATCTACGATGATCAAAAAATCAGATAAGTGTAGAAAGTTATTATAATTATGGATGCATTTTCTTTTAGTGTCTCAAAAAAATTTCAAAAATGTGTATCACCAATCAGGTTCATTCTAAAATCGTTATTATTGACACACAATTTATAGCAAAGAATATAAAAAATATATTTTCTTGTGGACTCGTACGTTTTTATAAATTAGCTTATTGCTATTCAAAAATCCGTTCCAATTTATATCAAGCATATTCTCAATTGAAAAAAAATATATTTGTTTCAAGCAATGCGAACAGAGATATAAAATGGCACTGTGGAAATCTTTCACAAATATATTGATATTAAATTCTATAAAACTCACCGAAACTTTGGTACGAAATTCGAACATGGGACTGCGTTGAGTGCTGGCTGTATGTAGTCCAACTTCTAAAAAATACCCCTTCGTTAATATTACTAGAAAAATACTGCTTTTAATTTTAAAAAATATCACTACGGTGTTAAATAATAGTATAATAAAATTTCAGCCTTTGTATTTGTATTATATGTGAAATAAATTATATAAAGTCAAAACAAATTTATTTATTAACCCTGGATTGTTATTTACACAATAAGAAAATTTACGCGAGGGTTGAAATTTTTGTTTTACCAATTATTGGTATTAAATTGGTTTAAATTTTATTGAAATTATATAAGTTATTAAATAGGTATTATGCTTTGTGCAAACCTGATTTGGCACATTTCTTTTTTTGCTCTTTACTACATTGTAGGACAAATTCCAATTTCTACCAGATTAATGGTAATCAAACGCTTTTCTGTTTCCCCCTCAGTAAGTTAATTCTACTTTATGGAAGCGCGAAAATTCGCGTATTATAACGCGAGTTGGTGATTGATATTTATGACGATGTTCAACCGTACCAGACGGCCTAAGCAAGCGTTGCGACGACAGCCTATAGAGGCCTGAAGAGTCTACATAAGCGTATTAATTCGATACCGAAGCTCTGAATAAATCGCACGATTGGAATCATGGAGAGAATTGAGTAAACAATGCACATGACACATATAGGCAGATTAAAAATTACAATCGTTCATTTAATTGGATTTGTTGTGGAAAGAGCAAATGATAGAAAATTGTATTTTTAAATAATATTATCGTAAGAAATATAATGTAGCATTCTTCTATTTTTTTCAGTGAATAATTTAATTTATATCCACTATGTACATTCTTTGGAAAAAATTGCTAATTTATTTCTATACTTAGTACATATTATATAGTTATCACATGAATTAGCTTCTACTTTATTTTGCATCGGCACTATTATACTATGTTAGGTACAGCTCGTTTTTTTTTAATAGGCGGAGAGTGACAGAAGTATACGCATCATAAATCATAAAACAAAAATATAACTTTTATTTCAATAAATATAATTCTACCAAAATACGCTACGCTCCTGTCTTCTCCAAAGAATAAGTAGGTATATCTAGTACAGAAGGTGTGCGTCCTAACAAATGCAATGTTGACAAATCACCACGCACAGTTATAACCATTTTATGCAGTTAGAATGAATTCTTTGAAATGAATACAAAAGTTATACTAGAATATAAGAAATGTTGATAAATACTTATTATAGTATCATATTTACGTCATAATTAATTTGTACGATAGCTATAAAATAGTGACAAATTTAAATTCTTAGACCTAGAGTATTTTTTGTTGTCTGGCACCACTGGTACTGTATAACCCCGATAAGCACAACCCTATGCGCAAACGACTACCAAAATTCTCCGCCAATTAAAAAAAAAATGAGCTGTGTCTCTCCTTCAATATATATTCTAAAAACTATCCCTTTATAATCGATACTGCATTTTTACTTTTATATTTTACTAATACAACATATTTCTTTGGTATTCTTTAAATCATATCAAACTCGGATCTAAGATTGTTAAAATTATTTCATCGATCCTACCTAGTTTATATTTCCCAACTCCGTCATTCTTTATATAACTTTTATATTTAGATCTTCAAGACACATCTTCCAACTTTCAGCTTTTTATCTGCGTCCTACTTTTGCACATACTCCCTATTTTGTTTATCAATCTTACTTTAATCTTTCGCTCCAGAGAAATAAGACTGAATATCTTTTTTTATATTGCTAAATTTATATATATTTTTTATATTGCTATAAATCTTTTATCTTTTTAACTAGTTAATGAACTTAGTTTGCGCATATTTATGGATTTAGTACTTTTTTTTATTAGCGATAAATGCAATATCCAGAATTTTAATCCTTCACAGAACCATCGACTAAAAGAAAGGTTCTTTGTTGATTCAACAGCAAATAGCATCATTTATCCGAAATTAGATACTTAAATATTCATAAATCCAAAGAGAAGCAAACAATGTCTGACAAATTTGTGTTTGTCAAATGTATACATATTGTTCTTGATTTAATTGCCTTTGTGGCTTATTAGACTTCTGTATTAATTTGTGGCTGGAATAAGAATGTTAATTTGCCAGTGGGCTTTAAAGAAAGAAAACAGCAGCGTGTTGAAAATAGTCTTGAATTAATACAAGCTCATTATGAATGTACAATTAAAGCTGGCTAATTTATGTCGAATATTTTTAATTAATTCACAAGCTTAACAAAAACGTTATTGGCCTGCAAAGATATTGTTAATATTAAATAATATTACTAATTTATTAAGGAAAAATCATGTAAAATTACAGCAAAAAAAAACCATTTAACAAAAACAATAAAAATATAAATAATATTCAATTAAAGTATTGAAATATATTTTGAATTGTGAAAATTGTAATTATTTGTTGTTTATGCTACGTTTTATTACAGCACATATTATAACATATATCCTTGCATAAATCCTTGATTACAAATGACAAATTAATGATAATTAATAATTGTAACATACGTAAAGTTTGTAGAAGTACTTTAAGTACAGTTTTTTTAAAATATTATTAATAATAGCAATAGCTACTAAATATTTATTAATATAAAGTGAATTAAGAAATAATTTCTTATTCATCGTTCTATTTTTGAAAAAGCTCGTTCCGTGCAAAATTTACTTTGACGATGCTTTAAAATTACGAAATAAATTACGTGTTGTATCGAAATCACCTAGACATAAAGACTTGCAAATATTTCTATCAAAAGACCATATAAAATTTGGTAAAGACGCAATTTGCATCGTTGCCCGGAGCGCCAGAATTTCTCCGGACGGTTCTGCAAAGAGATTATTAATGTGCTCATTAGCACCATTAGCATGTGAAAGATATTCGTAGAATAATGTATAATACATTTAAGTTTGCTGTAATTATTACAAGTTGTATACCGAATATACCAAAAAAAAACGCAAATAATGATTGAATAGATTTGGAATTTTTGTATTATAACAGATTTTTTTAATATGAATAGCTAAATTAATTCTCATAATTTTTGTTATTTTTTAAATTTATGATGTTAAGAACACGATTGTTAACAATTGTACCACCATGTAATAATGGGGATTTGAATTATCGCAGCCATTTTGAATAAAAACGAAAAATATCAAAAATCTTTCGAAATGGTAATATTTTTCATACACGGGAAACAAAGAAACGAAAAATATATTCCCCGTTAGATAGTTGCACAATTTCTGAACGGTGTAAAATTATTTTCGTCTTAAAAATTTTAGGTATATATTATTAATGTTGATATTTAAAATAGTCGTTAAAGTTCATTTTTCAAAATAACAGGCTCGAAAATACATGGAGAAATTGAATTTCCTCTTATCCATTTTACTGTCTTCTCAAACACCAAAATATACATTTCTTCTGATATGCAAGCTGTGCACTTAATGCACTTAAAATATATCAAATATCGTGGCAAAGAAAAAAATTCTTATATCAAATTGATAAGTGATGTTAATAATTCGCTCTACAGCATTTATGTTCGCCGAAATCCTGCGAGTGCATTTTTCATCGACTTTGCAGTTTGCACAGAAAATGAAGTATCTATTATCTTGTCTTTGAGTAACAAGAAGAAGTGAAAGAAGACTATAAGTACGCGGCCATGTATTAAGCTCAACTTGTCATCGAACACACAAGAAACTGGAAAACTGGCGGAGGAATGATTAACAACCTGCTTTTGCCAAGAGTGGCAAACTTTTAACTTTCTTATTTCTATCGGCGTTGTAACAGTCCATTGATAAAGTTATGGTAGTACTTTTGAACCAGCTGAACTTAAAAACAGCCTATATAGTGTGTTCAATAGTCAAATATTTAAGAAACAATTTTTTTTGTTTTTTTGAGAAATATTTTCAAACTATGGAGAACAGTTACATCAAAATTTAAGCTTTCTGTTGTAAAATTAATAAAATTTATTCTATATATTAATACAGACACTCAGTATGTTTATTTTTACTCATTCGGTTGTATTGGTCGAAAGACAAAATTTGAAAAATAATATATGCCTTGACTTTTCCCGCGAAAAGGGTGATATTTGAAAACCAGCCTATTTTTAAAAAGTGTGTGTAAGAGTAGAAATGTATAAGAATATAAAGAACTAAATTGATAGATAAAACAAATAAATTCTGCATCTAGAATAGCAACACTTTAAAACATTTCAATTGTAACTTATAATTAATTTGTTATTGCGTTTAAATGGCCCCTTCAATGGCCGAATTAAAAATGAAATGGCCCCTTCAAAATTCGGTTATGAATATTTATGTTTCGTAAGTTCCTAATCTGAGATGGGATGATTTCTCTAAAATTTTATATTCACATCAATAACTTTCGAAACTAAAGTTTTATGTTTCAACTTTGCAGATTATAAACGTAAATGTCGTAAGAACATCTCTGTAAAGTTTCCACCAAGAACCGTTATGAGATGATTAATGACAATACTTTTACCAACCATCGACTTGAAAGTTTATTACTTTGTCTTTCGAGTGATAAAAACTGTATCGGCTCGAAAAATGTCAACAATATCAACAAACCATTATTTATCCGAATAAGACTTTTAGTTTTAAATTGTGAATTAGAACTGTACGTATACAGGATGAAAAATAACACATTAGCATCTTATCACTAAAAAATCCGACATAAATAGTTTAATTTTTATTTAATATAGTATTAAATAGTATTATATAAGTGTTCTAAATTAAAATTACTTTATCAGTAAATTAAATGATTGAAAAGGCCTCTACTGCTTAGTTTAAATCGCTCCTCTAGTTTAATATTGGTTATTTGATGATAAAATAGGATAAATTCTAAGATCAGAGAGTTATGAAGTGAAAATATGCTTTCTTCGATGTCTTTTAAAACAAAATTTTACATTAGTTCAAAAATCTGGTACAAAAATACTCCGAATTTATTCGAAACCCTAGAAAGTAGAAAATATACATTTTGAGAGATATTTTACAATAAATCGATGGACTGTGCGTTATAAAAAATTGTACTTGTGCGGACGTATATAAAAAAATAGCGTTCGAGTTGTGCAAGTTTTTTTTTTGTGTAAAATGGTGGCGAGAACAAAATAACTGTGAATCTAATATATATTTTTAAAAACCCTCTCTGATGTACGATCATTCATTTATCTTCCGCGCAATAACTAAATATAGATGGCGCTTTTATGCAGCACGTGAGCTGCTTTCTCTTTATTAACTTGAATTTTATAAACCTTTCGCTTGGCTTATAACAGTCTATATATATAGAGTAAAAAGCCTTTTACTTCGCATTAGTGTATATCAAAATTCAATCAATGTCTCTGGTTTTCTTATGTATCTTCGTGCATAAGTTTAGCGTTTTGAATACAAATAATAGCTTTTATTGATAGTTTATTGATAAAAAAAAAATTACATATATGCACAATAGGTATGCTCGCATTCACCAAACCTTAAAAAAATTGGAAAAAAAATTAACGCACTAACAAACATACCGGCTATTGTAAAACAATAAATTGAATTAAATCTTATTTATTTGTACATTTTATAAGAACAAAATACGGAGAATAAATCTGATTAATTAAAAAAGAATTGCGTAAATATAAATCAATTAGAAGTTCGTATAAAAAAAAACGTGGATATGTGATATCAAATATAATAATGAACAAAAAGAAGCCTATCAGGATATTATTCGTAGTAAAATTAATCCAGATGTTACGCTACAAGTTATTAATTCTCTATTATTTATCGCAAAATAACCTTGTCAGTTTTCTATAGATTTACATTGCTTGAATATTAGCGATGTGTAGTGCACTCGCGAACCGTTCACTCTGAATGACGGACGTACTGTGACGATGTTTTGCAACGACCTATAGGTCACTATGACCTAGTTCGTGAACTATTAACTACATGGTACATTAATGTACTTGTACTAGGTCCTGAACCCGTCGCCTACTAAAGCGTCCATGAATCACAATGACTCGTAAACGATGCAGTATAGTATACATTATATATACAGTACTAACATTTATTTAGTGATAAAGTGTGGTAGTGAACGGAACGAAATAGGAAACTCGAAGCAATATTGCCGAGCCGAGTCACAATTTATATGTTGGTATCATATTTCATTTGGAATAATATAATTAATATATTCGCAAGAATAAATATGTTCTTAAATATGTCATGCCATAGCAAATTTTTGCAATAATGCGTAAATAAACATCTAAATCTTATAGTTCTTCTATTTCATACTGAGTGCAATGCAATGCAATGAAAGTATTGTAATATTTCAATTTATTTATGTTTTACCATTTAATATTTTTATATTGAGAAAAAAAGAGATTATTTTCAGTATGTGCATTTATTTCATATAGGTCGTGAACTAGTTCATTTTTAAAAGGTGTAGTAGTTCACGACCTATAGTTCGTGAACGGTACATTGAAATGAACTACGAACTAGGTCCACAAAGTGACCTACAGTTTGCCATCGCTATATGAGTAGTCCATAATTCAAGAATTGTATGTGTAAGTTAAACAATTTTTTTAAAGAAATTTTGATTTTCAATATAGTGTGCTAACTTATGATCAAAATCTCCATGGGCATGTGTATATAAAAAAAACGTGGGTATAAATCAGAATTACCAAGCAATTTTACCGATTTGGAATTGATAACCCGTTAGCTATTGTTTATATGGTTTTCCAGATAGTGTAACTCAATACTGGAAAACCGGATGGTGAAGAACACCACCAGGAGGAGCGAAACAGAAAGCGAATGTTTATATTTATTATACGGGCGAGCATGGGAGTTGGAGGGTAGAAAAAAAATGATGTACTAGCGTGAGTAAATTGAAATAGAGTACGAATATAATGCGTGAATGCCTTCTTTTTAAATTTTTACGCCTTACCGATGGTAAACAGCGCTCCTTTTCTGCCCTTTCGCAAAAAGATAAGCCGCAGCTTACTACCTGAAAGATATTATATCCCCTTTGCTAAAGATATACAAAGTGCTGAAATTCAATATAACGCGTCAAGACATGTCGCTGCCGTATCAAAAAAGCAAACAATTTTTGACTTATATATTATATTTTTCACTTATTGAAATATTGAAATACCTTGTAAGAAAGATCAATTAAAAAAATAACACTTTTTCTTATTCTGGAATAAAATTAACTTTACAATAGCAATGGGATTATATAAATCAGCTGATTTATTGAAATATTGTAATATAATATTACAATATGAAATATAATGTTGAAATATTCGCAATTTTACGTGAAAATGTAGCAAAATAATAGCAACTAAAAATAGATTTAATACCCAATTCAAATTAATAACTTCAATGCTAATAAATTTTTTGGGTGATATTCTATACTAGTAAATACGTCAACTTTTTCTCGAGTAATTGAAAAATATATACTTTATAACGTATATGAAACACTCAGTATACCGCTGAAAGTTCTGAAAGAAAATAATGATAATTAAATATTGATTATTAACACCAGTGACTACAAAAATAGAGAGTAAATTTGTGATTGTTGTTGCAGAATATGGTGTTAATAAGCTTAAATAAAAGACAATATTTTCCTAGTGTAATTTGTTAAAGCTTATTGGACATAATATACTAATAATTTTTTTTATTATCTTGTTAGAAATATTCAATTATGAAATATGTATAATTTTTTATAGAATAGTTTCATGAATTGTCTGCTTTTGGTTCGAATTATCTGTTTTCGATTAATGCTAGAAAGTAATGAGCTAGTATAAAAAAAACTTCAACAAAAATATCGTCACAGAAATAATATATTTAAGCAAAACAAAAGGGGGTAAAAAGGCAAGCTCGAGAATCGGTTAAATTTAAGAATAATGGTATTATTGTATCACCTAAATAACAAGAATGCATTTTCGAATCGCTTATTTTTTTATATTAATTGCCAAACGCCTACAAGACCGAAGTACCGAAGAACAACAGGTGCAATGGGTTTTCTTTAGAAATTTTCTGCCATATTGGGATTCGATAATAGAATCGAAGAAGTGTCAGATTTTTGTTATTTAGGCAGTAGAATCACAAAAGATAATCGAAGCAAGGTAGATATAAAGTGTAGGATAGCACAGGGTAGGAAGGCATTCGTAGAAAAAGAACAGATTTTAAGATCAAATATTGACTTGGGTATTAGAAAAAGATTACTGAAGGTATATGTTTGGAGTGTAGCACTGTACGGGTGTGAGGCGTGGACTATAGGAAAGGAAGAGAAGCGTAGATTAGAAGCACTTGAAATGTGGTGTTATAGGAGGATGATGAGGATTGGTTGGGAAGATAAAGTAACAAATGAAGCTGTACTAGAGTTAGTAGGGGAGAAGAGAAGTATTTGGAGAGTGTTACAGCGTAGGAGAGACAGATTAGTAGGGCATATTCTTAGGCATGGGGGGATTATGCAATTGATCATAGAAGGTAGAGTGGAGGGAAAGAGAGGGGTAGGTAGGCCTAGATTGGAGTATGTGAGTCAGATAGTTGAAGACGTTGAGATGAATAGCTATAGGGAGATGAAGGGATTAGCTCAGGATAGATCGGCATGGCGTGCTGTTTCCAACCAATCTTTACGATTTCGGACTCTTTAACTAATTGGGATTCGAACCCACAGCTTAGAGAAGAGACTTAACCACACAAACTAATCCAGCTGTAGAATAAGAAATATGAAATTTGGTGTGTCAGTTTATACGGATTTTGGTAAAATTAGATTAAATAATGCAAATATTGATAAAATGACATAAAAATATCCGCGATATATTTTTGCACGTAAATTCTGATCATATATTTCCATAAAATATTTTGTTAGCATGTAACTTTGATATACAAAATTTTCAGAATGCAGTACCGAAAAATGCATAACCCATTTATCTAGTGCACTATTCAGTTCGGTTTCTGCATTCAATTTTCATCGTTACGCGACATGTGTTACCAATGGTGAAATAGAATAAATATATATTCTAGAACTTTGACTGCACTTGTGTTAAGATTCTACGAGGAACTGATCTCGAGATGCTTCCATATATAAATATATATACCATGACATCCTCGTGTGATGTTTTCCTTATGGAAGAACCGAAATAAGGAAATGATATTACCAAACGAAATGCTCCTCGAGAGCAAAGTGGAAATGCATATATCTTATACTAAAGAAATATTATGAGTATGGTTGCTAGTAACAGTCTGAAATACGAGAATATACAAAAAAAAAATTATAGATCACGGGAAATACACATGGATTAAAAAATGATATTCTGTTTATTTTGGTGGGCGGAAAATAGAAAAATGTACGCCACTTTTCCTCTCAATGTACCCAGTCTCATCCAAAGAAATGTACTATATTAATCACATATATGTATTCTCTTGAAAGTTTCATTTTAAAAATTCCACAACAAATTTTAGATAGTTCATAACTCCACCTATTTAATTCCCATTATGTGTTCGAATTTTATTGTTCAGAAGTACATCTAATTTATTTTACAATATAAATCATATGTTATAAGGAAACGTAAACTCGAATAAATGATCGAGTGAGGCAACTCTAAATTCAAAATGATGATGACCTATAGGTCACTATGACCTAGTTCGTGAACTATGAACTACATGGTGAACGATGTACTTGTATAAATGACTTGTATTGATGTACTTGTGAATTATTTGATGTTTCTTTAATGATTTTAATTGTGTTCGATATTAAAAAAAAAACATGATTTATTAGGCAGATATTGTACGATTCAAATTTTGATGGAAACGTTAGAAAAATTTAAAAAGTCTAACTTTAAATACTTTTTATAAAATTAAAAATGAATTTTACAGATAATTTACAGAAGTGTACATCAATACTAAAGAAAATAAATGATTTATTTAATAATTAAACTATGGTTTCAATAAATATAAAGGGGGAGCGGAGAATCTTATAGTACGGAAAATTATCAAGACATCCCTTTCTTTGTACTACTTGCAATACAGAAGCTGAAAGATTAGTTATAATGTAATGGTACCGTATAAATGTATGCATCTGTCTTTTGGCATACAATTTTACCAACAATGCATCGATTTTGATACTTTTGTCATCATTTGTAGATGCGGACACAATAGGTTTCTTATTGCGATAGCATAATAGCATAATACCCCAGCTTAAGACATATCGTGACAATGAAAATCTTCAAATTTGACAGGATCATCTCTTTGAAATCTAATTTTCTGGTTATTTGCGTAGTTATTATTATAATACTATTATTTATACACAACATAAACAATATTTAGTTAGTCCTAACTCTTAGAGATTGGTTGGAATCAGCACGCCATCTATCGATCTATCCTGAGCGAATTCCTTCACCTCCCTATAGTTAGAAATCCTAACGTCCTCCACTATCTGACCCACATACTCCAATCTAGGCCTACCTACCCCTTACTTTCCCACTACTTTACCTTCTATAACTAAATATACTAGGTCCTGAAACCGTCGTGTACTAAACCGTTCATGAATCACAACGGCTCGTAAACGATGCAGTATAGTATACATTACATATACAGTGTCAATAGCAGTACTAACATTTATGTGATAAAGTGTGGAGGTGAACAGAACGAAATTATATTTCCTTATATATATGTTTTGTTGTTTTTTCTTCCGCATTCAAAATAAGTATTGTAATATTTCAATTTATTTATTTTTATATTGAGAAAAAAGAGATTATTTTCAGTATGTGCATGTATTTCATATAGGTCGCGAACTAGTTCATTTTAAAAAGATGTTAGTAGTTCACGACCTATAGTTCGTGAACGGTACACTGAAATGAACTATGAACTACGAACTAGGTCCTCAAAATGACCTACAATTTGCCATCGCTATTTTGGACGTCGATGTATTTGGATATGATCTACCTTCTAAGTGGTTAATCACGTCACAATCGAATAGGAAAAAAGAACATTTTAAAATTTCAGTTCAATTTTATAAGGCAGAACAATATTGACTATACTTCGTATTCTTTTCTTGTATATGGGTTGATTCGATATTCAATGTAGCATTCATAAATAATAAAAAATTATTATATGTAATAAAACCCAAACGAATTTACAATACTCAGCATTATAATATAATTATATTAAAAACGGCACATTAAATTTTGGCAGTTCATTTCTCCACCGAATGAATTCCTATTATATATTAGATTTTTTATTTTTTATACAATTTTATTTTGAACCTTTATTCAATGT
Organism: Leptodirus hochenwartii; assembly: GCA_947310635.1. NCBI lineage: Eukaryota > Metazoa > Arthropoda > Insecta > Coleoptera > Leiodidae > Leptodirus > Leptodirus hochenwartii. The sequence goes on along the minus strand of OX371176.1, from coordinate 5,846,789 downwards.
ACGTAAATATAACCACAAATAAAGCATACGAATTTCCAACAAACTCTAAATGCCTTTCATGTACTGTTTCGAACATTTTATATAATAAATTTCGTATTTAGCTTTAGAAACTTCTTTCGTGTGCCAGTTAGCGTGTCCAAAGTGCAAATAGACTATAATTTAGGGCAAAGCTGTTTTCAAGTCTGTTGTGGCCTGAATCCTTTTTTATTTATCGATTCTGTCAGGCCGATGAGGTTGGTTGCATTGAGAGGAAAAGTGGCGTGAAATGAATCTTATCTCTCGAATTGAATTCGCCGAATTTTGTACATTACGCGCAAAATACTTAGTCGCAATCAGTGGATATATACGCGCGAATGGGATTTGCAGCAATGGAAAGCGTAAATGGAATAGCAGAAAATAGTGGAATTGGTTTGCTCTTACAATATGGTTTAAATCTACACCCGCATCTTTTACCCGCAGGTTCTATTCCCTTTGAATAAAGGACGAAATTAAAATCAATTAAAATTTTGCGCGTAGACATCTAGAGCATCGATGAAGAACCATAATTCTAAGCCGCTTACCTTCTTGTACTATTGACCTAATATGACCTGACCGCTGTCTCGTGCAAAAACCTCGTTATTACTAGTCAATAAAATTTCAACAAAGTAAAACTTGAAATTTTTATATATAAAGAGTTTCTTGCCATATCTGCTTAAAATTGTTTTAGCGTTAGACATCTTCTTTATCTCAATGCATCCCTTCTCTTATTTAGCTATACCAAAGCAGCGGTGCAAAAGGTCTATAAGATTAGGATTGCAATTTACAAATGACCATCACAGCGGGATGTCCAGTGCTGGGGGACAACGCCCAAAATTTGGGCATATACGATTTGGGCAAAATAAACAATATTAGGAAACATAAATTTGTAAGTTCCGCAAAAAGATATGTGTGAGTTGTGTAAGGAATTCTGCAATGAATTCCAATATTAATAGCAATATGTATATTTGAATCATACGGTATATATTTTGAAACATAATAGTCTAGTATATTTCCATTCAACGCATCCGCTTCTTTGTTATTTTAGAATTCGGATTAATTTCAGACATTTCTTTCCAGAAATGTCTTTTAATCACAAATCAACAAATCACAGCAAATATGTACTTAAACTAAATCTTCAATATTTTGATACATAAAAATCAAAGATCACTCTCACACAAAGAATCGGATGTCATCTGCACACGACACGAAAAACATCAACCACACATCAAGCATACGCACCATAACATATATAAGGCCTAGCTCACAGAGTGGATCATATTCATTCAATAATCGACCATATTCATAATATTCCCACCCTTCCCATATGTTCCTAATATCTCCCCAAGAACTCAGATATGCTTCACTGGCTTCGAGCTATTTGCCATCTGATATCAATCACAAACAATAAACAAAAATCAATCACCATTCAACTACTATTCAACCATTCAACCATTCGACCAGTACCATTCAACCATCAACCGTTCAATCAATAAATCAATCAATACTTCGAGCATCGTTTTCATTTAGTTCATTATTACTATCTACCCGCACCGTCCGTTTCTCTACAATTGGGCAAAAACATTCTTCTTCTTGAAGTGCCATCTCCTACTCGGAGGTGAGCAATCATTATGGCTATTTTCACTTTGAAAACCGCGGCTGGGAACAGTTCATTGGATGAACAATTATACCACTCGCGAAGATTTCGAAGACATGATATACGACGAACGCTTTCCTACAAATTTCCCTTGCATTAAAAGTTGCAGTATCCTATATCTAGGTCCTCGCATGATATGTCCCAGATATTCCAGCTTTCTCAATGTAATGCTGTGTAGTGCTTCGGACTCTTTTCGCATGCGTTCTGTCTTTCCAGGAGATTTTCAGAATTCGTCTTAAATGTGGACCCACATTTAAGAAGATTGAATCCTCTTTGAGAGAAGCTTGTTAAGTGTCCAGGCTTCAATACCATACAGCAATATGGGACGTAAAAACATTAAGAAGGTTCAAAAAGCCGTTAACAACCCATTACGGTTAATGATGTCGTTTAAACTGTGCGATTGAATGCATATGGCATGCATGGAAGATACCGGTCATTTAACTTGAGTTTAATTTCACCCTTAACAGCATCAAGTGTTTAGACAAAGATTATAGATCAGTCTGCAACGAAGTTCCATTGCTGACCTGACAATATATTATATATATATATCTGTACAAGAAAACAATGCAAGCCCAACTAGCATATCTCGATTTTATAAAATCTGCTACCTGCCACAAATTTTACGGAACTTACCATGCCCGCAAAATTTTATATCGAATATAAAACCCGTTTTATCCCAGTTTTTCTTTGTTACCACTCCCATATAATATCAATATAACATCTGTCATTTCTATTACGCATGCTATTTCGATGTATACGATAGTAACCCAGAATTTGAGGTGGGCGCACTCACATGATACTCGAGCACAATCTTACACATATTCTCCATTCAGAACATTAGCATAATAAACATACCGCTTGGCTGGATCCGGTTCGGTAATACTCGAGCCGTTATTCCTATCTACATTCTGTTAGCTCATATCAACTTCTACTATCCGTAGCTATAACCGCCGTGTCTTCAGCTGAGTGGCGTTTACCTAAGCACGGGCAAACATGTATAGGTCACGAGGATGATAAACATATTGGGTGTCCCAAATTATACGGACTAAATGAAGGAACAAACATAATAGATATATATTAACATGTTACATTGCGAAGTAACCATGGAAAAATTGGCTATATTATCTGCGGAGTTTTGAAAAATATTACTGCAAATTAGTTAAATACCTCTTAGGCTAAATGATAATTTTGGGTATGCGTTGTATGAGGAGAATGCTTTTATATAACGGTTTTTAGAATCTCTATAAAGTTTTATTGGTATCAAGTCGTAAGGACAAAAGTTTTATTCTGGTACATGTAGTTATTCTCTGAAAACTCTTATTACTCTGAAAACAATCATGATTATCTAACCAGGTGTAAAAGCCTACTGAAAATACCAAGACATATCTGAACCGTTTACCAGAAGCAGTGGCGGCTCGTGCTATTTCAATCTGAGGGGGCGCATTTCTTAATAAATAACATAATAGTGAGAAATATTACCTAAATGGATGAAAAATGATAAAATTCAATCATTTCTTGAAAGGGGATCCACTCTTCTATCATTCATTGATATAAACTTTTCTAAAACTTTTTCGTTAAAATTGTAAATATCTCGCACCACATTTTTATTAATACACATCATCGCCAACGCGTTTAAACGATCATTACCCATAGCATTTCGCAAAAAAGTCTTCATTCTTTTAAGTGTTGAAAAACAACGTTCTGATTCAGCAGTGGTCATCGGGGTTCTTAAAATAATTTTATGTATTTTTATAGTTTCCGGGAAAGTTTCATTGAGATTATTTTGTAGCAATAATGAAAGAAAATTTAGGGCTCCAATTATTTGATCAAAATCCGGACGCGAGTAAATGACTTCTAAATCTGTTTTTAATCTGGTTTTATTCAAAAATGGATATGCATGACACACGGTTTCCAAAATGTCCACTGGCAAATGTTGGCATCGATTTCGTGTTAAATAACTCAGCGGCCACGATATGAGAATCTGTCCTTCATCTGTGTTAAAAAAAAAATTGTAAATGTCTCTTGTAAAACGCCGCGTAAATGTCCGGTTTTGAGCACTCCTTGCACAAGTTTGCGATAAATTTAAATCAGGCAATGGCCAATTCTTTAATTTTTACTTTGTCCACAAGAGAAAGTCTACAAAACTCTATTTTCAATAAAGAACTAACACTATTCATTTTTATTAAATTATTTCTATTAAATATATTCTTGGAGAAACACGTGGCAAAATCGTACATACATAGAACAAATGCTACTGTCTTATCTGACTATTCTATATCAATTTATATACATATATACTACTCTCTGTTCTCTCTGAACTTCTCTAGGACGTTAAAGAAGCGCGGCATCCAATAGATGATATACTACATCGGTCGCCTGCACTCTATGATACACTCATCTCATTGTATATGTACTGTATATATGTATTTAACTTGTACTGGTCACGGATAGCCGCTGGAATGTGTGAAACATATTAGACGATGCAAGCAAGAAGCGAATCGAAGAAATAGAAGATATACTGCATACGGTCGCTCTCACCGATTGCGTGCAATAGAGTGAGATGAGTGCATATGCATTTAACCCGTATTGGGTCGTCTGGCTAGCGCTGGAATGTCGGCGTTTTGGTGTTTTGTTATTACTGCAATTTTTTATAATTTTTTTTATATACGTTCTACATATTGAACTGCAGAGAGGAAAAACCGAAATTCATTTTAGAAGTTTCTGAAAAATGGACCTAAATTTCACTATACATAAGAATATATATTATAATACATATGAGAACAAACTTAGGCATATTAATATAGAATATCACCCAAATACCGTAACTTAAAGCATTAATTAGTAGCTAAATGTACATTTCAAAGGCTATGCCCCCATCTTCAGTAGCACAGATAAAACAAAATAAAATAATTAAGCATATTAGTCAATTATGTATTAATTTAGAACAAAATTGAAAAAGTAAACAATACAATTATGCAATAGGATATAAATTGACTATTTTAAGATGTATTTATAAAGATTGCGATTACTTTGAATAGATATTGACTCATCAAAAACCACTGCCCCATATCAGATTTATCAATCATAGCTTCTTTAATAATTTTCTTGTTAATATAAACTTAATGACCACGAATAATATATGCTTTTTATAATTAGACAAACTACAAATCCTAGATTATCATTTCAGAATGAACAGTTTGCCAAATGTCATTTGATGAGCGATTTCTTAAATTTTTTTAGATGTTGCAAAAATAATAGGAATATTTAAAATATCACCGTGAGTTTTATATTCAATGATACTCCTATTTATGCAGTTTAGAGAATAACTCATATATATGAGGGGAAAGCAATTCCTCTACACATTTGAGGACTAGCACAGTAGGAAGAGGATAAATCTAAATACAACCGAAAATACATTTCACGTTTTTACAAGTATATACATTAAACTCGAGTCTGAAAGTTAGTATAAATGTTTTAGTTATATGGAAACTATTTACTGTAATATTTGCAATGGAAATGTAGAGTAAACTCGATTATGTATGTACACATATGCGATTGTTCTTTATTTTTCTATAATCACGCATGATGTTATTTCTATTATCGAGTACATTTGTATATTTTTCACACATTTTGGGAGTACGGTAAAGTTTTTATAGGCATTATATTTCATTGCTGGTATTGTTGGAATCCTATATTTAGCTCCACGGCATTTTTTCGGATTTTTAAGATAACTATCTTTATTTATTACAAGGAAGTCTGTTGCGTTTGTTTAAATTTAATTTCGACTTTTGATTTATATTATAACATTATAACAGTACTTATTATATTTATCAAAATCGAAAATAGATTAGTCCAAATTTTCTGTAAACAAATTTGTAACATTCTAATTAATAATATACAATCTTCCAGTCAATGTACCGTTTCTGTTTTATACACTTCTGTTTTCCCGAGTATTGGAGCGTTAATAAAGAAGTTGACCATTGACTTTTAATAACAATAAATAACTCAGTGTGGATCACGTAAACTAACAATGACGAAAGCGACAAAGCCTCTTTTAGGGAAGGCATTTTTTTTGTATAGAGCAACTGGGGAGTACTTAGAGATTTGCTGGATGGACTGAGTGCTCCCCATGTGGGAATTCAGCATCAAGCGTTCTCTTGGGATGCCAGAAAAATAACACAAGTGCCGTCTAATGCCAAGCCATCATCATTAAACACTTTACATGTGCATGTTGTAAAGGTCAACTGCTTATGGCGATCTCATATTTAATGGATGTCATAGAAAATTTAATAAAGGTAATAAATAATCGTATATGTATGTACCTCACAAATTATGATACTACGCATACTCTCAGAAAGAGATATATTGAAATATTTAAAGAAATAGACCAGTCGGTGACACATATCTTAGATAAAGGTAGAATTAACAGTTACTCGTAGTCGTTTTTGGTTCAAAAAATATATTGTACTGTCTTTTATTATATTTTTAGACGAAATAATTATTATATTAGATTTGTAGATATATACAATATACAATATTTAAAAGTTTAGGAACCAGATTAAGAATTGTAAGAGTTACCCTGGAGCAGATATTGATAGTGACCATAATTTAGTAGTCCTGGACTCAGAGGTCAAATTCAAGAAATTACAGAAATATAAACAGGTAAGAGTAGATGTCGATAGGTTAAAATTAGCTGATGTATGTGAAAAGTACAAGCAGAAAGTAGAAATCATGGCTAATGGAACATCTAGGAACGACATAGATTGCGAATGGAGGGAAATCAGAAATGGGTTAACTACAGCAGCAAATGTAGTATTAGGCACAAAGAAAAGGGCAGGTAGAAGGGAATGGATCACGGAAGAAATAGTTGAAATGATAGAAGCAAGAAGGAAAATTAAAATTGGAAACACAGAAGCAGGACAGAAAAAATATAAGGAACTAAGGAACTTAATTAATAGGAAATGCAAGCTAGCGAAAGAAGAGTGGATAAAAGGAAATTGTGAGGATATTGAGGAGGATATGAGAAGAGGTAAAGTAGATTTGGGCTACAGGAAAATTAAGTCACATTTTTCTAAAGTAAAACCAAAGGGTAACATTATATGTGATAAGCAGGGTAAGGAACTCACAGAAAATAAGGAAAAAGCTAGAAGATGGAAGGAGTATCTTGAAGATTTATATAAAGGTAGGCAGGACATGGAGGAGCTAGAAAGTGTGGAACAGATAGATGAGGATGACTTAGGTCCTAGCATACTTAGGTCAAAGTTTCATAGAGCATTAAATGATTTACGGAATAACAAAGCAGCGGGGATTGATATGATACCAGTCGAATTAATAAAACACGCAGGGGAAAAAATGCAGGAGCGATTATACAGGTTAGTTTGTAAAATATATGAGAAGGGAGAAGTACCACAGGATTTTCAGCGTAGTAGAATAGTAACAATGCCGAAGAAAATAGGAGCTAATTTGTGTGAGAACTATAGGACCATTAGTCTACTATCACATCCGTCGAAGATATTGCTAAAGATTATTTATAGGAGATTAGAAAATAAAGTAGAGGAAAGGCTAGGAGAAGATCAGTTTGGTTTTAGGAAAAACAGAGGGACGAGGGAGGCGATTTTAGCACTAAGAACAGTAGTAGAAAAAAGAATGAGGGTAGGAAAGGTAACTTGCATAGCTTTTGTAGATTTAGAAAAGGCATTTGATAATGTAGATTGGGACATAATGTTTAGAATTTTAAAAGAAACGGGTATAGATTATAAGGATAGGAGAATAATTTTTAATTTATATGAACACCAAACTGCCTTAGTTAGAATTGAGGGGGAAGAAGAGGTAGCAAAAATAGGGAAGGGAGTTCGGCAGGGATGTACACTTTCACCGTTATTATTTAATCTATATATAGAAGATGCAATAAACAAAGTAAAAGAAGAGTATAGTGTAGGTGTGAATGTACAGGGAGAGAAAATATATATGTTGAGATTCGCCGACGATATAGCTATATTGGAAGAAAGCGAAAAGAATTTAGAAAGGGTATTGAATGGTATGCAGGCAGTATTGACTAGGGATTTTAACATGAAAATAAATATAGGTAAAACTAAAGTGATGAGGTGTGACAAAAAGAAATGCAGTAGAAAAATGAGGATCACAATAGGAGATAATAGAATCGAAGAAGTGTCAGATTTTTGTTATTTAGGCAGTAGAATCACAAAAGATAATCGAAGCAAGGTAGATCTAAAGTGTAGGATAGCACAGGGTAGGAAGGCATTCGTAGAAAAGGAACAGATTTTAAGATCAAATATTGACTTGGGTATTAGAAAAAGATTACTGAAGGTATATGTTTGGAGTGTAGCACTGTACGGGTGTGAGGCGTGGACTATAGGAAAGGAAGAGAAGCGTAGATTACAAGCATTCGAAATGTGGTGTTATAGGAGGATGATGAGGATTGGTTGGGAAGATAAAGTAACAAATGAAGATGTACTAGAGTTAGTAGGGGAGAAGAGAAGTATTTGGAGAGTGTTACAGCGTAGGAGAGACAGATTAGTAGGGCATATCCTTAGGCATGGGGGGATTATGCAATTGATCATAGAAGGTAGAGTGGAGGGAAAGAGAGGGGTAGGTAGGCCTAGATTGTAGTATGTGAGTCAGATAGTTGAAGACGTTGAGATGAATAGCTATAGGGAGATGAAGGGATTAGCTCAGGATAGATCGGCATGGCGTGCTGTTTCCAACCAATCTTTAGGATTGCGGACTCTTTAACTAACAATATAAGATATATTTCGTATATAATTCTTTCCGACTACTAAAATCTAATAACATATATTTCTTTTTATTTCGGGACTAAGTTGTAGATATTTAATGCTTTTTATTTTTTATTAATGCTGCTCACTTTTACATATATTATATTATTATGTAATAACAACAAATACCCATACTGTAATTTATATAATACGACGTACAAAAAAAAAAAAATTTTATATAGATTTTTTTTCAATATATCCGCACCATTTTTTAATATATCAACAATGTTATGTAATACCGACATATTTTATTCAAATTTTAATTCATATATGTCACCTCTACCACATTTGTATACACTATATTTTTTACAACTGTATAAATTTTATAAAAAAGTATACTGAATATAAATTTTTTTTTTGTGAAATTAAGGGCTATAGCAATTTGTGCACAATAAGCACTAAATTTAATTCTCAGTAAATACAGCCCATAAAACATAAATTTAAATGCTAAGCTAAAAAAATATGCTAACGTGTTTCTATGTAAAAGAAAAATCCTCATTTATTTTAATTTTTGTCGAGTGGGTGACAAATATATTACCATTTGAAAATATCATTCGAAAATCCCGTTGTAAATAATTGCAAAATATTTCTAATTTTAACAACCCATGCTTTGAATATAAATTAAATTAAGTGGTGATGATAATAAGTTATAGATGAATTTCTGTGAATTCGGGCGAGGGACATAAAATTTAAATATTCAAGAGTCGAGTGTTGACGACGTTGATTAAAAAGGGCTGAATAAAGCAACATTTTCAGACCAGTTTTTGCCCAAGTCTGGGTACATAAAATACTCACATATGTGGAAATAAAAACATTTGCATTTGTAAAATTATCAAGCGCATAAAATATTCTATATATTTATTATCCGTCTTTATTATCACATTGTTTATCTGGATAAAGAGATATTTAATAGCGTAGGAAATATAACATTTTACGCATGGTATTTGAAATCATTTCGCTTAAAAAATTAAATATCTAGTGATTAAATAGAGTTTTACATAAATATACTTTTACGTATATTAAAATTGATATGCCTGCATATTTGCGTGTTTCAGAATTTAAAGTTTTCATGTTTGCAAATAAGCTTTGAAAATATATTCATTTTTATGCGCTTTTAAACTACAAACTACAAATTTCCTTTGAGAGCCACTGGGCTTCTAGAACTAACTGAAATAAGTTAAGATATGGTGGAAGTTAATTTATGAAATATGAACTTCCTTCAGTTACGTAAGAAATTTTACTGAAATATGACAATATTTGCTTAATTCAATTAAGAACAAAATAGCGGCGGAGTTGTAAAAGAATTCGTTTAAAACGAGATGGTAGTGCATATAATATATACAGAATTCATCAAAATAATGCATTAGTACAGAAGTTTTGTGCATTTTTTGACTTTACACAGCTGTTGCTAGTTCCAAAGCATTTTTCGGGAAAGAATAATATTTACTATTAAATATTATTTTGTTGAGAATTCACAAATTAAAAATTCCCATATGTTTGAAAATGAAATAGGAATCTATAGATTTATAGCTATTCGTCTTCAATAAACTTGTATAAAATATAAATATATTATTATATTACATATGACCAGCAAAGTTATGAGTTACGTGAATTAAAGTTTTTAAATTTAATATATTTTCATATTAACGACAATTTATGTAAATCTTGTGGTTTTGCATCAAAATATCCTTCAAGCCTTGCAAATTTTTACGTACTATTAAAACTAGTTCGATATTTCAGCAAAAAATTTTTTATTTTATTCTAATTTGAACCAGCGCTGAATTTCAAAAATTCATATTATCGCCATACTACTTTTGTTGCAAAATTCAAAAATACATATGAAATCTGTGTCATAACAAAATTCAAAATGTGAATAAAATTACTTATGTGAATAGAAGCGCTAATTATGCCTCGCTAATATTTTTCAAAAGTGCCTAATTTTATATAATTTGCATTACGAAGATATTTCCTAGCGCCATATTTTTTTAACTTATATTAAAATTTCACCTAGCAGAACGTTTCATCAAGTATGTTTATTCCTTCTTCACACAGACCTTGCGCCCTTCATTTTCGAAATTCCTTCATTTCCTCATACTGTCGTTCTAGCAAGCCCTTCTCTACGTAATAATTCAATCCCTTATACGCATTCAACTCCACAATCGATTGGTTCCATACAACAACACTATAACGTACGTATACATTCCTCAAAGTTCCGCTACTCAATCCCCAAACCCATTTCCTCAACACTCTTTCCATTCCAGGTTCGTAACTGAACAAAATCATGTGTGCTTTTAATTCCATTATCTTTTTTTAAGCTTCATTTGTAACAGCCTTTGCCAAAAAAAAAGTAAAACAACATCGAGGCGCATTGATCATTTATCAAATAAAAAGTATTAATACAGATTTTCTACACATTTCCTACAAAATCAATTATTGCTTAGCACCTACTTTAGCTTCAAACAAATTTTGTTCTGTCTGGGGCACGACGTGTCGCAAACTGATTTCTCTAAAGGGGTATACCGAATAGGGTAGATATATGAGCAACATGGTAGAAGGTGGGTAGACGCCATTACGGGCGACAGTAACAGATGCCTGTGGGGCGTCCAAAACAATTGTCTAAAGCTAGATCTATCTCATTTCGTATCACGCTGCTGTGTGTTTTGAGATCTTACCATCACGCCCTCCATGCAAATAAGTATATGTAAACGCATAACGCGGGATGTGAAGAGATTGAAAATATATGGAACCTTATTAGTCAAATGTTATTACAAGCAAATTTTATATATACCGTATGTAAAATTTTTTTTTTTTTGTTTATAGTTGCTTACTTTTTAATTAAAATTTTTATGAATCCAAGACCCCAAGGCCAGTTTGTATATATTTTGACATGACGGACCCCTTGTCAAGAAGGAGTGTAGCCATCAGTGTTTTTTCCTCAAAGTTAGATTCTTTGTAGGTCTCCAAGAGAGAATGATAGGTATGAGAGTAGATAAAGAGATGGTGATGGGAAGTAGTTTAAGAAATTAGTTCAATACAATAAGAAATTGGTAGGCAGTCAAAAGCTAAACCCATTAAATATGAAAAAATAATGACGCCAAAACTTGACGTACATTTATTTGTTATATAATTTTAAAGGTGCTTATAGCCAGGGAAATAAATCGTCTTTACCATGCCGTCATATGTTAAGTTTTCAAAAAAGCGTATTGTTTCTTTTATAGAAACCAACTGAATAAAAGATATATTATGATGGAAAACTTTCTGGAAAAAAAAATGATAAAGCCTTCATTTTGAATATTGGGTCATTCCATGTCAAGTGGACCAGTTTTGAAAATCGGCCCCACTCGACCATTTCCAATTTTATTGAAAATTTGTATGGATGTATATATATGTTTGAAAGGAGGTTTTGTGAAATTTTAGCTCCAGATATCAAATATCTGGGGCACGACTGACTTTTCCCTGGAGGTCCCACCAGCCCTATGGCTTCGGCCGCGAGAATTTTTCAAAGTTTCACATGTGCCCACTGCTTATCCAGAATAGCTATGATGCTGAAATTCAACAAATAAGGTCAACTTTTGCTTGTGAACACGAAGAAATTGGTGAAAATACTCACAAAACAACACTTGAATCACAATTTAATCTCAAAGTGGCCTCAAAATAAGACGGCACGACGTTTGAGCCATGTTTTGGCAACATGTAACTCAACAACAAAAATTGTTAATAACTAGTTCTTTTACCAGTAGACTAACCACATACAGTACATTGCATTGCTGCAATATAAAGGCAATGGCTAGAATACTTGTGGAGATATTTGCCCACAAACATGGCGTAAAATGTTTAAAAGCCAAATCTGACCTACATCCAAAGTCAAAAATCTCATAAAGGGCATACTCCGATTCTATTTATTTTTATATGACTGGAAAGAGCTTTTGTTTTTCTACTAGAATCATCTTGTTCTTTTTGGAGTCTTTCAGTTTAAGGCAAGGAGAATGTCTTTTGAATATATTGCTTCTTTTTCATAGCCATTTCAGTCATTAGTCATGTCATCGTAGCCATTTACCTTGCCATATTATATTCCTTTATCTTTCAAGAACAATTACATGTAACATCCGACATTCTGACCTTAACTAGGCAAACATTACAGCAACGTCTTAGTTCATTAGATTACATTATACTGTTCAAAAATATTTGTTTTAAAACTCTGTCATCCGTCTTCGTGTAGAGAATATGTACACGCTATCATCATCGCAAATCTATATATAGATCGTCTCTTCGGAACTAATGTTTATTTACGAATAAATTGTCTTAATGGTCATGGATTGGCAGCTTATGAAAATCTTGTGGGCTTACATTTAATAACAGTGGTTCTCTTATTAAATAAAACACGTTGCGCATTAAAGAATTAGAAGAGATTATACCATTCCATTGTACATTGTACCAAAACACAAGAAAATCAGTTCCTTTTGTATACATCATGGAAAACCATGGATAATTGGAAATGCGATCCCATTGGTGATTGCAAACATTATTTTTTAAATTATTAAACTAAAATATACTTCTTTCCGTTTAAGAATTAACGTTTTAAAATCAAAATAAACGTTTTAAATTTTTGATATGATGAACTGTCATTTTTATATTATAAGTAATAGAAACTTGGATTAAATTACCTAAACAAAAATCTTCATATACTTACAAATTGTTTGGAACTATTTCGTTAAAAGGACTTGAAGTATTTATGAAAATGCTAGAAAAAATATTGATTCTTATAAGACTAAAACTTGGTCATAATTTATGTTGTACTCGGAAAATGTTTGTAGAATTAAAACAAATCAAGAATTAATAAGCGAGCTCTAGAATGAGGTTTTATGCTCAAGGTGTGAGTGTAATAATTCATATTTATATATTATTAGCAATATTGGATATTGTAACAATTTGTAGTAAGTAGCTCATTTTATTAATTAATTTCTTTTTTAAATCGGTTCGTTCTGCACTTATCTAGTTTTCGCAATATTTTAAAGACAACTTAATCTACTATCGAAAGCAACCTAAACTAATACTTTGTAATTTTCTACGCAAGACAAATGAATGAACAAAAAAAACACGCTGAATCTATCAATTTTATAAATATTTCGAATTGAATTGTTGAAATTAATACGTGTAAAACATAATTTGTGAGATCTTAGCCAAGCCCTTAAAATTGAAGGTAAAATGGACAAATAGGCTTTATATTGTGATAAAGTATGTGTAATGATCAAATAACTGTACCGGCAAATAATACCTAAAAATGATAAAATTTTAGGAGACTAATCTTAGCGTATTCAATTCGAGTCAAAATATTTATATACGCTTTCGTTTTAGTTCTTTTGCTAACACGATCAACTGAAATTAGGTATTCAAGACAACAATCCCTCTAGATCCATGCAGACTTGCCTTATGCTGCCTGGGGAATCACCACGGCCTTTGCTCTTCTAATGCCCAAAATCAGGGATTCCCAACCTTTTTATTGCTTTCACTATTTGAGCCGTTTATTTTTTATAGAATGTTCACAATAATGTGGACGAAACGAAATTTCTTATTATATGCTGAAGGTATGTTTATAAAGTTAGCAATCTATCAACATCCTTTTCAAAGAACAAACCGTAGGTGGTTTGATGTGGTGATTCAGGATCGAGATTAGAAACGAGCGTTTGTTTACTATTCCGCAAGTTAATCTAAAAATATATAGTACTAGAGGATATTGATTTAGGCTACGACCAAACCATATAGCTATATCTAGACAGTGTTTCTTATAAATGGTAAATTCAAAGTTTTTGCTGAAAAAGATCAGGCTTTAGATTGTGTTAAATGTTTGCGGAAGTAATTCCTGAAAATTACAGTTAAAGGTATATAGTAATTAATCTGGGCAAAACTAGTTTATTTGGGACTCTAAATTAGTTCCAATGATAATGACTAATTGCATGACTTTGATAAAAATTTAATAAAAAGTTGACATATGAATATTTTACAAGATACTAATAACAAAAAAATAATCGAATTATTTACCACCTCAAAGATTATATTTATTATTGATGTGATTTAAAAAATGTAATTACAAAAAAATCAGTAATAAAATTATTTAATGAAAACCATTCAAGGTGAGAGCATAGTTATAAGAAAATTTAAAAAATCAATTCAATTTAAGAAAAAAACTCCTCTTTTTAGTACAAGTTGCATTGAATAAATAAATATCCGGATGTAGTGCCAACACGATTGAAGGGTTTGGTGCAAAAACCGGTCAGCTCCATTTTTGGGCAAAATTGACTTTTCATGTGGAATTTTTCTCGAAAATTTACAGTAGTTATGGTGAATCAAGACATTATACTAAATTTCGCCGAACATTTGAAAAGGATTTAAAAAAATATCGTTACAAACAATGCAAAGGAAAAGTTTTCCATTTCTAAATATCGTGTTTTCAAGTACGAAAAAACGAATGTAGTAAAATGCAGTATTACCACAGGGATTATAATGTTTTCCGAATTTTCATTCAAGAAATCATCAGCTATATATTCAATACCAATGGAAATTTTTTACAAAAACTACCCCATACCCATCAAGCAGAAAAAACTTGAAAACGTCCGTTCTTTGGTTGAAAAGTATGTGCCCAAAAATGATCAATGGTATTACGATGTTGTGTGGGACCAGAAATACATCAAGAACATCTAGATAGCGAGGATGAGGATGTTGAAGTAGAAATGTATTAACATTGTAAAAGTCATTTTGTATGTTTGATAATTAATAAAACTGAGATTTGATACATAATTATATATTTTTTTATTTTGGGGTAGAGAAACAGACTAAATTATTTTCTCCAGTTTTTTCAGTGGTTATACTCGGCAAAATAATTTTTTGTCAATACTGTAAAATTGATAAAAATAGAGCTGACCGGTTTTTGCACCAAGCCCTTCAATTGTTCTTCACACTTTCAAATATTTGTAAAATACTAATTTCGTCTTTACATCCTTTCGACGTCCCCAATATTTTTATTAAAACTATCCTGTTTAACCATCTGAACTTAATTAATTTTGAACAATGCCCTCTTAGAGTAAACATTGCGATAGTTACAGTATTCATTATCACTTTGTTTGTGTTAGAAATGTTAGCAGGTTTAAAGGAAAGTTCCCGTAGATCCTGCTTTACAAAAGGTCAAGTACCTTCTACAGAAGTATCAATAGCCAAGTGAAGAACCTTCACATAAATCAATGGCTATTTCTCTTACGCTTTTATTAGAAATTCAGCTACGTTTGCTGTATAATTATGTATTTTTCCGATTTCGATTATTGATTAAAATAATTATATTGAAATCAAAATGTTTTGCTATAAATAGCGTAAATTATTTTTTGCTTGTAAAAATATGACTTTATTTTATAAGCTTTGAGAGCAAATTTACATGTTCCATAAATTGATATAGATCATTAACCTAACAAAAAAGGCAAAGAAATTTTTACAAGTAATGTAATTATAGTCACATTAACTCCATCAGATCAAAGAGCAATTCTTCAATAGCAAGGATATTAAAATATTAAAAATATAAGAAAGGCAGTGAAACTTTTTAGTACCTGCCCAGCTTTAAAACAGCTATACCATCATCAGCTTACATATATGATTAGGATTAATAAAGTAAAGTCTTGTAAATATAAGTCAATTTCGACCCCACCTAAATTCGTATGTCTATTCAACTGAAAACATTCGCACATCTCTTTTTTTTTATAGAAATTTTATCAAACAACGTCAGCATTTGCTTAATATGCGGGCGTAATTTGAAACTAGAATATTTAGATTTTAATTAGACCATTGTGAAGATGTTCAGTTAATTAAGGTTAATGTTTTAGTCTTTCTACAGGGTGCCCAAAATTTACTATATACGCTTCAACATTTGAGTTACCATTAAATATATTATATGGAAACGACAAGTCTTCTTTTGCTACATTTTAAAATCCTAAATTTTATCATAAATATGCATAGATATTATTAATTTCAATGCGAATTGTATTTCTTCTTGTTATACTTAAACTATTGTTATATTTGTTATATATCTTCTATATATCTTGTTATATATCTTGTATCTTGTTATACTTAAAGATAAACCTAAAACAAAATTCTGAGAATAATTTACTAGAGGAGATATATTATCCCGAAAAAAAAAAACGCATCCAATCTAAATATAACCGACGCTGTAATTCAACCTGGACCAGTTTCATATACAAGATCCTCTTCCCATTTAATTACATACGGAAAGTGGGAAGCCCTTGTTACTTTAAGCAATATTGTTAGAACAAATTGCATACACTTGTGAACTTATCCTTGAATAAAAAGTACTATTTTGTTCTACTAAGAAACAAATTTTGTTTCGACATTTGTTTTCGGTCATTGTAAATCTCCTTGTTTAAATTTTATTTCCATACATTTTCGTTTGCCTTCGTAAGAAATGGTGCTAATCATTGTTAACGAAAGAAATAAGGAAGAAACTAACTAAATAACGAAGATGTAGTAATACATTTCTCTGGGAACAAACATTTGCTGTTCCAGACAGAGATTCTACAAAATCTTCGCGTTAGAAAGAACAAAAAATTTTGTCTGGGGATATCCCGAATATATTATAAGCTAAAATTTCGTACTATAAAAGATTTTCTTAAATATCAAAAATTTCACTTTTTTTTAACCTATTTTATCCAGGTCATTTTACAGCGGAACTAAAAGTGATGCTTTTCATCATTGATAAACTTTCCCGAAACAAGAAGAAAATTCGTGAATGTCTGCAGAACAACAGGGACAGATGTTGGCAAGATAAATAGCTTCTATAATAAATATAGATTGCTTACAAAATACACAAGAGAGCAAACGGTGGAGCACATATGTAAAACAACTGTTTCATGGAAAATAGGAAACAATGCAAAGGTTATTAAAGCACGACCCAATAAAAATATGATACATTTGTTTAAAGTGTGTAATAAGAAAAGCTGCATTTTAGAATCTCTTCTGTACATATTCTATATCTCTATCTGTATAGATTCCTATATGAGAATATGAAGCAATTTTATTACCCGCAAAATTAATTTTTATTTTATTTTATTTTATTTTATTTAATAATAAAATACAAATTCTATTGAATGAAAGTTGAATAGCAACGTGGAATAAATTGAATAAAATTTTCTTAAAGTAGCAGAAGTTTATTATTTGTTCATTATTTGTGCTAACGAAGATAGGGACCTAAATTCCACAAAACTCAGTTAACTGAAAATTATAAATTAGCTATGAAAAATGCAAAGTTAACAAGTTTAAAGCCGTCAGAAAAAAAAAAATTATAAACTTAGATATTTTACAAATGATTAATTAACATATTTACGAGTAAATATAAGTTAAGAATTGTGTTCGTGGTCACCTCGTAAGTGCATATGAGAATATTTTGGTTTTATTTCCGATATTTGAAGAGTAGAAAATACTGTGGGCCAAATTGTCAATTTTTAAAACGAGCCAATATTTCTGTTAGCGTAATACCTTCCAAAATAAGCAGCTTGTTGTTTTATATAATTTTTATTATTGCTAGTTACACTAGGTAAAATTGGTAATTGGTAATTTCAAAAATTTTGAAAATTTCTATAGGAATATACGTTTGTTTCTGCTTGTGTATATTTTCAAAACTAAATATATTTAATTATCATTGTTATTTTGTTTCATAAACCAAAATAGTTAACATCAAATATTTCTATTTAATTTTTGCTACTTAAGAACTCTAGAAGTTTTTTGTACGAAGTTAAGTTTTTGTAGTATTCGGAAAAACGAAGAATTTGAGACACGTACAACTATAAACATGATTTAGATACAACAACCAAAGATTTGTATAAAATGTTAACTAAAAAATGTTTTAATTTTTTCGAAGAATGTAAAGAACGACTTCTTTGATAGCTTTTACATTACAATACCGAAAAATGAAAATAGATTTTTTTTGTAGGAAATTAGAGTGGACGTCTCAAATGCAAATATTCCATTGTATAAGAGATAAATTCGGTAACGCCAAGACAAGATGCGATCACCAGTTTCATAATGTACGTCACGTATATTTCTCATCCTTATACATATTTCAATACCACGAAACTTCGCAAATACATCAACAAGCTGCATGTTCTTTGAAATGTTAGCTATGCCGCAGAGAGACCGTCGCGACGCTATACACTATTCTGTACCCTGTTTATTTTTGTACACACTTTTGGATATTTGTGTGCAATTTTCCGGGCAAGTTACTTCCAGAATGTTCCCACTGAATAAGCAATGAGTGCAGTTTTATAGTTGAGTACCTCTTTATGGATGCAATGTCAAATTGAATTCACCCTAAGATTGTTGCACTTATCGTTGCGATTTCATGAATAATAACATGCGAAGAGATTCATTAAATGTTGAATGAATTGTCTTAAAATTAAATTAAATTTTATTCGTTAATATAGAATGAGAGTAGAAAAACTACTTACATGGCTTTATTTAGAAAGCATATTCGACTATGCAGTTTGGAACTGAATCTGAAAAGAAATGGAAATAGATTATATCAGTATCAGAATTTTTATTGTTTAGCAAGAAGGATTACAAACGATAATCGACGTAAGGTAGATATAAAATGCACAGGGTACGAGAGCGTTCGTAGAAACAGATTCACGCCAAGACCACAGTATTAAAAACAGACAAAACACCGGAGAAAGAAACAGACGTTTGACACTCCACACACAGGCCTAACAAGCCACCACATACAAGACGCGTTCGTAGAAAAGGAGCAAAATTTATTGACTTAGGTACTAGAAACAGATTACTAAAAGCATATGAATGGAGTGTAACATTGTACGGGTGTGAGGCGAAAACAATAAGGAAGAGGAACGTAGAATGAAAGCAATCGAAATGTAGTGTTGGATCAGGATCGGTTAAGTAAAATAGTGTGACAAAGTAACGTTGAAGAATATATTTTTTTAATTTGTAACAGATCATTAAAAAGCAATTAAAATATTAGGTTGATGCAAAAGTTTGGCACTTTTTGAAATGTCATATCTCTAGAAATATGAATCAAAATAAGCACCATTCGAATTTGCCAATGCGAAACTAATCGATTTATACCATCAGTGTAAAAATTTGGTGCTCGGGACTCGATGAAATCAATGAATGCTGATTTTGCCTGGTCCTGATCATTGAACGTTTTATTCCTAAGGAAGTGATCGAAGTATTTGAAAAAGAGAAATCTGGGGAGTATGGTGGTTGAGGCAGAACTTCAATGGCTAATTTGTTCAATTTTTGCACAGTAACCTGTGAAACATGTGGTCAGACATTGTCGTGCAACAGGGTCGGGCCTCTTCTGTTGACAAATGCTGGTTGCTGCAGGCATAATTTTCCGTACATTTCATCGATTTCTGCACAGTACTTTTCAGCTGTGATTGTTTCACCAGTTAAAAATATATATATAGTGGATGACACCTGCTGCAGACCACTATACGGTGACCATGAGCTTCTTTTGGTGGATTTTCGCCTTGGGGAAGTGCTTGGCGTGCTCGTGTTTGTCCAGCCACTGTCCAGACCGTTTACGATTATCGTACAAGTTCAATTTTTTATCACATGTCACAATTCGTTGCAAAAACTGGTCATTTTTGTTGCGCAACAGCAGTAAAGCGCAGGTTTAAGAATGCGAAAAAAATTTCCGGCCGCTCAAATCATGAGGTACCCACTTGTCCGGCTTTTTCATCTTTCTAATGGTCTCTAGACGTCTGGTGACAGTAGATTGGTCAATGTCAAGCTTTTCAGCGCTTTCTCGAGTTGTTTGAAATGGATCAGCTTCGACCATAGTCTTCAATTCATCGTCTGAGATTACTGTGGGTCGACCAGTACGGGGCTGATCTTCGAGGCTAAAAACTCCATACCCAAATTTGTTAAACCAACGTTGTATAGTGTATTTGTTGACACTATTGGCACCCCACACCTGATTAATTTTGCGAGCCGTTTCAGCAGCACTTTGGCATAATTTGAACTCATAAAAGAAAATGGTCCGAAATTCTTCACGCGACATGTTACATTAATTAACAAAAAAAAGGAATTTTAAACTACGAGTTTAAAATGAAACACAGTTCAATAGAGCAGAAAATTTACTACACACCTGATCAAAAGAAACAACACTGAATTCTTTATTCATAGTAAATATTAATGATAAACAAAGCAAACTAATGATAAAAAAATGCCAAACTTTTGCATCAACCTAATATATCCAAATTAGCGAATATATTATTGATGCGGTTTCGTTTTAAACTTAAATTATTTGAAAAAAAAATGTTTCCAGGATCACGTCCGTAATAAAAATTTATTTGGAGTTCACTCCTATATTACAAAATGTAGTTAGAAATATTATACAATTGTTAGAAATTTTTTAATTCCACGCTGTATTTGGTTAGGCGTAAATTAATCTATGGTGTGATCATACCAAAATATCTTACTTCATTTAACTTAGAATGGATTATATTTTCCGATTGACAATTATTGATTGACCATCAAATTGTTTGATGTCTACAAAGTTTTAAAAAAAATTTCACATGTATGTTCTAGCGTGATGAAGATTATAATAAATAATCGAAACGTTGCTAAAAATTATACAAGTGTTGTAATTTAAACGGTCCGAATTCCCGTGAACTCCAAATTAATTAAATTATTTGTTATGCAAATAGCTATTTGCTCTAATTGGGTACTCCGTGCAAAAACATCTAATTATGAACCGTTTGCACTTGAATACTAAAGCCGACAACTTGAAGTATAATAATGCTATTTTCAAGTATATAAAGTGGAGTAGCATTTCAAGTAGAGCGAATTTATATTCATTGGCCATGCTGTACATTGTGGTCACATTATTACTGGACTATATATACACTAAGTGCAAATCGTTTTCAGTTCGCTAGCCCACATTACAAGCAAATTATACCCTTTCACTTGTAATAGTGTTATTAGTACAGCAAACTGGAAATTGAGGGAAATCTCATTTGTTTACATTAGTGAGCAATTTGGTTATCGAGAGGATCGATTATATTCGGACAAAACAGTATTTAGTTGAAAATTTAAACCGATACTTAAAATATTTTATCTACTTTCATTCAATAAAGTAAATATTACAGTTTTTAAAAACGCTTTGTAATGATGACCATTACAGCACTAGTACTATAATGGTCGTGATTGCAGCATAAGTGCTGCAATGAGTTTTTGTTTAATAGAGTAACATTGTAAAATTATTTATTATATACATTTATAACACTTTTTTGCAATTTGAAATTTGCAGATCAGAGGTGGACATCACTGAGTTATTCAGGTTGGCGTTTTGAACCATCATGGTTTTTTTGGAACCGATAATCTTGTTTGCTATTTCTTTCTTATTTTCTAAAGAACTCTCAACACACCCATCTGCAGTAGAAGAGGATTTCCACCCTCCGCTTAAGCATTTGCATATCCGCCCCACCATCTACCAGCATGGAAGCAGAGGACCACCGAAAACAGTGCCCCGTATATTTTTCGGGCCTCTTCAAGCCCAACTGCTTTGCAATTAATTTTGATATATTTCCAAAGGTATTGATCCCAACAGGTTGCGAGCTACATTTTCCTTGCTTATAGAAGACAAAAAAACGCCTTTGAGTAGCACTAGGACGACGCAGCTAAGCATATTTTCGAAAAATGGTTAAACAGTTAATACCTGGCAGGTTGCCCTCGGTAACTATAAATTCTCGTACGATTTTCGTTTTAGTAGATGGGATCACAATTTTTTCCTCTGCTGTGCCCAAAAACTTACATACTTCTTTAGAAAAAATGCTAGACTTCTTTGCCATGTATCCGTCTGAACTTCTCTTGAGAAAAGCAACTAGCTGTTAAAATTTGGTTATATCTTGATTTTTTCTTACGGACATCATGGTTCTTAACATGTAATAGTGCGTCCAAAGCGTTGACGGCTTTTGTGATTGTTGCTTTTCGGCGAAATATGCCAACAAAATTTTTTCCGAAACTTGTTTTATTTTATTTTGAAACACACCATTTTTCAAATTTCTGGTATTCAAGTTCATATCGTAACTTTGATTTTGCGGGAATTAGACTTGAAATTGCTCCATTTGCAGCTTCCTCTACTTCCGAGGGTAAACTTTCTTCAGAATCAGACATTTTCAAACAGTACTTTTTTTGCAAACTTTTGCTATAAATCTAACGTGTTTAACAGTAACCAAGACAACTCAGAAACAACAAACAGTTCAAGACTACTTAGAAAACTTAAATCCTTATGACAGCAGGTATTATTTTTGTTTAGGACATAACATCATTTTAAAATTTATTTAGACAACTCTTGTAAAATATTTTTTTTGTAATTTTCGGATTACTTACGAAAGTAGATAAAATTTCGTACATTATTCGAGTTGTAAATTCATATTATGACACTCGACGTATTGTCAAACTCGGCTGACGCCTCGTTTAACAACTCAACATCTCGTGTTGTAATATGAATCTTTACAACACATATATTGTTAATAACTATTAATTTAGTTTCTATAATTTCTATTTAGTTAGAATTGAGGGAGAAGAAGTAGCGAGAATAGAAAAGAGAGTCAGGCAGTGATATACACTTTCGCCGTTATTATTTAATCTATACATAGAAGGTGCAATAAGCAAGTTGAAAGAAGCGTATAGTGTAGGTGTGAAAATTCAATGAGAAAAATATATATGGTAAGGTTCGCCGATGATATAGTAATCTTGGAATAAAGGGAGCAGAATTTAGAACAGGTATTAAATGGTATGCAGGAAGTAATTACTAGACTAGGCAAGACCAAAGTGATGAGGTTTGACAAGAAGAAATGCAATTGAAAAATGAGGATAAGAATAGAATATGATAGAATGTATAGAAGAATTGTCAGACTTTTCTTATTTAAGAAATAGAATAAGAACAAAGGACAACTGAAGGAAGGTAGATATAAAATGTAGGATAGCACAGGGTAGTAAGGCATTCGTAGGAAAGGAGCAGATTTTAAGATCAAATATTGATGACTTGGGAATTAGAAAAAGATGAATGAAGTCATATGTGTGGTGTGTAGCATTGTACTGGTGTGAGGCGTGGACTATAGTAAAGGAAGAGAAACATTGATTAGAAGTATTCGAAATATATTGCTGTAGGATTGGTTGGGAAGATAAAGTAACAAATGAAGCCGTGCTAGAGTTAGTAAGGGAGCAGAGAAGTATTTGGAGAATATTACAGTGTAGCAGAGATAGACTACTAGGTCATATTCTTAGACATAGGGGTATTAGTTATAGAATTAGCACATATATCGACATATGGCGTGCTGTTTCGAACCAATCCTTAGGATTCAGGACTATCTAACTAAACTCATTTCTAATAAATTACGTACATTATTTTCTTAAACAGAAAAAATCGTACTTTCGAACCTTCACGAAAAGGAGAAATGGATATCTGAATTGAGAAGAGATTTATTTACTTTTACACAAATTTCAGTGTCATTCACCACGCCGGAAATATTTTTCTTCTGTGGACTGACAAGTTTCAGCCATAATTTTACAGCACAACGTAACATGTTCCCCAGAATGATTTCCCTGAAATTTCTCTTTCGTTTTCAATCATTCCCATGCCAGTTTAGAAACAACCACCTTAGAATAACATAGTCGCAGAACTTGCAAAAGGAGTGGAGTGAACGAAATCTCCGACCCGATTAGTTTTAAAGTCGACACAAAAGACCCTTCAATTGAATCTACTCTCTCTGTAAAGAAAACGTTGCTCCGTTGAGATTTTTCGTATAGAATCTATTTATGTATTAAATTACTGGATTTTCAAGGATATTTATATATAAAACTTTGGTCTTCTACGGTGATTTTTTCCTGTTTTTTTTTCTGAATAAATAGAAGGTCCTTTTTATCGGATTCTGTGAGTTTGTTAAACGGCAGCAGTTGGTATATACTCGTAGATAGATACTGAACTGTCTGTTAGAAGCAAATTTATGTTTTGCGGCATGCAAATAAAGCATCTTACACCACATTGGATCGTCTTTAAGCTTGCATAAAAATAACAATTCGATTCGCTGCAAGCTAGTTTGTTAACTTTAGCATAGTAATTTAATTAAGCTTAATTATTATCAAACTTTATTTAGATTTTTAATGAACCCCAACGCTAGTTCATTTAAAAATAGCAGATAAACCGACAATAACCGCTTTTATATGTGCATTAATTTGAAAAGCAATTACATTTCATATAATTTAAAATATTTCGATTCCTTTTCGAAACAATTTCTTCCTTTTAAATTTAACAATTTGACAACGTATTCTAAAATTTTATAAATAGACAATTCACTAATTAAACGAAAGATATGGATTATAGCGATTAATCAATTATTCAAATTAACGTTTTATGCAGACGCGAAATTGCTCAATTATAAATTATGTGTGAATTTATGAAAAGAAAACTGCTAATGACTTTACTTCGTTCTTGAATGATTTTAATACTACTGTAACAGTCTACAAAAGACAGAAAGATAATACTTCAGCTCGTACAATAAATTCCCTAGCCGCTCAATTTTAGAATATATTAGATTCTGACATTTTGTAGCATAAAATGAACTTGCCCCTTTTTTAGAGGGTGTATATAATGAATAATCAGATCAACAAATGCAGAAGTTTTGTAATATAATATGGATCTTTCCGACATTTAAAATGGGATCTACAAAATATAGTGTAGTGTTAATAAATCGGATATTATCTGTTGTCAAATGTAATTCCTTTCACGATTTTATGGATAAGGCATTAAAATTTCCTATATATGAGATTACCGCCGAAATAACCTTTTTTTTGTGCGCATTTCGAAGGCTATGCCCCCATCTTCAGTAGTATTTTAAATAAATATAATTTTAAAGTAAAATATAGTAGTCTTGCTAATTATCTAGGAAATCCAAAAAATTTGATTGATTTCAATAAAAAAATTGTATTTATGAAATATCTTATTCTAGTTGTCCTAAAGTATATATATATATATATATAAGACAAACACGTAGACCAATTGAAACTAGATTTAAGGAGCATTTAGCTCATTTAATCAGATTAAATAGAAAAGATAAAAGTGCTGTAACCGAGCATATTTTTGAATCAGGTCATCCTATTCAAATTAGTTCATGACTTAAATTACTTAAAAGTGTTTTGAATTATTCCGAGTTAAATACTTATGAAAGTATATACATGCATAAATCTAAATCAAATTTAATGAATTTAGATTCAGGCCCAATTTTATTTTGTCTATTTAATTTATGTAATAAGAACTATTTTTAAATTTATTTTAATTTTATTTATTTTTGGTTATTTTAGATTCTATACTATTTAGTTTCTTGGAAAAATGTTAATTTGAATCAATACCAAGAAATAATATAAGTGTATTATTCGTCTGACTAATGCGTTACTGCAGATAGTGGACTAGCCTGCGAAATGCAGATTAAATATGCTTCCAAAATTTTTTGATTTGGATTTATGGATCCTTCGAGTTCATGGATTTTTGGTGAAATTCTATACACATATTTTCCGTGGTCGTGTAAAATTCTAGAAAAACGATTTTAATTTAAATCGAGGGTAAAACGCAACAGAAATAAAACAAACATTTAACATTTGTCGCACATCGCCGTAAGGTCATCATTCGCCATGATGGGCGGCCATTCGTTTCTCATAAATGTGTGGCGTGTAAGCGCCAAATAGAATCACAAAACCTTGGCTATAAATGATCAATGAAAAAGCGTTTTGCTGTGCCTTTATGTGTAATATCGAATGTTACTTTATTGCCGTCGTTACCGTCGTCGTCAACGCCACGGATTAAATTTCCATTTACAATATCGCAGCCATGTCTGTCGGTTCATCGGTAAAAAAATAAATTACCTGCCCCCGAAGAGCGCCCCCAACCCATACCGAATTTATCGCATTGTAAGTGAAAAAGCACGCCATATATTACATTTTTCCGCAAAGCAATTCGAATAATCTGTTATATTAGAATCGAATATAATTCTTCTGATATTGATTTATGGCCTCGATATTTGCCTGGAGTAAATTGACCATATTTCGTAATTAGATAGATATAATAAAGCATAGCCGCTGACAGGACATTACGTGATTTTAATGGAATCCTACGTTTATGTCAAATTTCTCGCCCAAGTACGTCAAAATTTATAACTCCGAATTAGATTAGAATTAATGACGTAACTAATTGTACATTATTTTGTAGTTACTCGCGTATTTAAAACTAGGATTAACGACACTTATTTATTAAATCTTAGGGGAATAAATATTCTTGTTCAAAGTGCTTTGGACAAAGCGAAATTTCGAAATAATACAAGATGTAAAAAATATAGAACATGTACAAATCTTTGTTTGTTAACGCATTAGAAGAATTGAGAAATCGAAACGAGGAACAATTTCTTAAACAAAATTATTTTCATCATTAATTAGTTGAAGAGAATTGTGAACTACAGAAAAAAAATTGTACTGGACAACAAAGATTATAATTAGAACAGCCACGCCCAACAATTTTTGTTGTTGTTGATTGTGCGTGTATTTTTAAATTATTTTTTTATTAGATCGTAACGTTATTTTCATGACGTTTTACAACAGCTGATAAAAATATATACAATTTTAATTGCTCCAAATAAAAGCGGGTGTAAAAAACGACGCGCATTTTCATACAAAGCCTAACTTCCGGTAGTTAACCGAAGTCATTAAGCTGAAACGCTCCTTTACAGAACACACGTTGGTGGGAAGGAGTTCATTCTAAAACGAGTTTTAGATTTTTACTTTGTTTAATAAGCAAAGTCAACAAACCAATACAATTACGAAAAATTGATATGGCTGTGATGTTAAAAAAACGAGAGAAACATGAGAAGAATCGATATTTTAATGATGTCGATGTCCCATTTTCACGTGCATAAAAGTTAACATTTTCTAACCTCACTCATCTTTCGCTTCAACAGAAAAAGCGAAGCCGTGAAGGCGACCAGTATTTCAAATTAATCTCAAATAAATTGCAAACTTGCGTGCGTATATATAGATGTTCACCGTTATACGATCTGCATAAAGTTTGCAAAACATAATTCAAATTTTAAAAAATTACTACAGTATTTTTAGTTACAATTGTTGGTTGAAAGAATTTGAATAAGTTTAATAGAATGTAAGATTTAATCAACTTAATGTAGTTGATTCGTTGCATTTTCTACATTTCTACATCTACATCTACATTTTCAATAGATCAAATAATTTGCAGCTACATTTTACAATTTGTAAGAATCTGACAGTCACTATCAACTATTATAAGTTGCATACCAAACTTTTTTCGAATTTCCGTTCAATGTTTTTTTATTCTTTAATCAATAAAGTTTACATAAGGAAAATGAAATTTTCGGCAGTTTTCTATTTGCGCACTAATCCCATGTCATAAACTACGACCCCGCGCGGCACCCTTAATCGTACTATTCGTTTGCGCACACGTATAAGCAGGTATACGGACGGCTGGCTACAAATTATTAACAATTAAAAATATTCTAATAAAAAAAATTAATTGGAACAAAAAGAAAATGTATTTTTTCATTGTGCCATTCTTAATAATGGGTAAAATCAAAATATATTTGCATTGTAGTCAGTGGTGGCTCGTGCCATTTCAATCTGGGGAGTCGCATTTCTTAAAAAATAACATAATAGTGAGAAATTTTTACTTTGTCCATAAGAGAAAGTCTACAAAACTCTATTTTCAATAAAGAACTAACACTATTCATTTTTATTAAATTATTTCTATTTAATATATTCTTGGAGAAACACGTGGCAAAATCGTACATACGTAACTCACAGAACAATGAAACTATATCTATATCAATTTTACTGTATACTAGGCTTCTTTGTTAGAACGCTAAAGAATCGTAGCCCAGAATAGCATAAACAACGATATATATTCTCGCTGTACAAGCAGCGTGACGTCACGTTGCTATGACTCACCCAAAGCCGCTGAAATGTTACACACTAGTCGTAATATAGTACAAGAGGACCGAAAAAATAGAGAAGACATACTGCATAGGGTCGCTCTCACCGATTGCTTGCAATAGAGTGAGATGAGTGCATATGCATTTAACCTGTACTGTGTGGCTGGGTGGCGCTGGAATTTGCACTACATAACTCTAGCGCTTCCAACAGATAGTGCATATGCATTTGACTGGTACTTGCTAGCTGCCATATCGTGTGAGTCATGAGTGTTATGTATGTTCGCGGCGCAAGCTTTATCTTTTAGGAAAAATAATGCCGAGATAAAATATCGCAATACAATTATATATCTACGGTGATGCGCTCAATATATAAGAGGGGCGCGCGGCCCTGCGGCCTGCATAAGGAACCGCCACTGATAAGTTGCATACCAAACTTTTTTTCGAATTTCCGTTCAGTGTTTTTTAATTCTTTAATCAATAAAGTTTACATAATGAAAATGAATGTACAACATTCTTTACAATAATAGATACACAAATAGCATTTAAAACACTCCTATTTTATGAGAAAAAAATACGTTTCAACTAAAAATATTCGGTGAATAAAAATATCACCGTTAAAAGCAATTCCCAGGCCAAATTCAACGTAATAATAAATACAGAGTACACTCGCCAAAGAATCGTGTTTTATTTAAAATTAGCTTCTGTTTGCGGAAAGTCGTATATAACCTTATAAATACAAAGCGAATATTAAATTCTGAAAATATTACTTTGACAAATCTGACGAATACGTATAAATTCTAAATGGTGCTCCTCAAAATGTTGAAACCATTTACCATATTATTTTATTGTTATTGATAAATAAAATAAATTTTCTCTTCAATAAAATTTTTCAACACAGTGTGCCTAATATCCACTTTACTTAAACCAACTACGGACCGAAAAAGAACTCTCGCAGAATTAATTGACTGATTTCGAGCGAGTTAAAACTAATTTTAAATTCACTAAACTAAAAAATTTGTGAATCAATGGTTATTTACCGATTTCATGCAAATATAAAAACACACGACATAATATTGACGGAAAGATCAAAGTAACCAATTATTACTGGTTATATTACATCAATATCTACACGTAACTTGTATTTATTTGTTCAATAATTTTATTTTGATTTATTACCAGGTGGAAATTTTGTACGTGACCGTGCTTTGGCTACAATTCAAATAAGCGGGAAGCGTGTTTTTAAAAATATGCATATCCGACTTTGTTAATCTTTGATGTTGAGCTAAATTTGATTATATCCGTGTTCAAATTATATCTGCACGAGCACGTTATACACTACTTATTAATTGCATTAGCACTTTTGAAAAGTGATAAATTTTACCTATTTTACAATAAAAAAGATAATTGTAAAGGATTTGTAAAGAATTGTGTGAGGATATTTGACAAAATTCTCAAAGGTCATAAATAATTCAAGTCGATTCGCTTCTGTGCTCTTTTCCTTAGACGAAATCTTTTCCTTCTTGAGCTTCTAAGGTGTATTTAGTATTGCTTGCGAGGGACCATTTAAATTTGTATAAAATTGCCGCCCAGTCAAAGAACGGCACGTGCGATATCTGCATTTCAAATAGCGATTTATGCCTACCCTTAAAAGTATACCAAAGTGAAACTTCAGGGCTTCAGGATTCAGAATAAAACTCTCATAGACAAGTTGGAAAAAAATATCATTCATTGTCCCAAATTTGATTTAATAATATATCAGCCGAATAAAGGAACTAAAAAACACACATCATAATACTTTGTCCTTTCTTAGATTCATCGAAGAATCTAAACGTGTTAGCTCAATTCAGTCAATGAACCATTTAATCGGTGGCTTAGAAAATGATCTAATCATTTTTGTTCAAAAATATTCCTATTGTATCCACTGCTTAAACCTTAATCCATATGTCGACATGTAATTTTGAATTAATATTTCCAAAATGCGAATAATCATTAAAAGAAAAGTGTTGCTCCAGAAGTTGTATCACCAGAAGTTGCTCCAAGCTAACCGTATTAGAAAACTGAAATATTTGAAGACTACTTTCCCAGCCTTTCTGTTCGATATTCTATTAGGAACTATTAAAGATCGTTCAGTCCAACAAAAAAAGGGATCATTGCAACATTTTCCTAATGCGCGTTTTTTCTGTTTTGCGCGTTGGAAATGAAGTTTCCACAATTTGGACACGTTCCAATTCTGGCCTGTTTCATAACTTAGTCACATAAGGTTTAGGAAGAAGTCAAAATGTGACAGAAGTCTTTGTATATATACGCATATGTATGCTTACTGTGTACCAGAGGAATGTCTTTCCTCGGCAAAGAATGTGTGCGACTTATACACTTCTTATTTGATTTACACGAACCATACTTTGTGTATATATGTCGCATAAATAAAGTAACATATTTGACAGCATATCAAATTTTTATTTACAACCATATGATTAAAAATGACAAATAAAAATTTAAATATACCTTCATATATTTTATCGTACATTATGTTGTAAATTTTATTCCCGGCTGTTATGCGAATGTGCGCATTTTATCTTCGTGCTAACATTTTACATTTTCCCATATTTGATGTCCAATGGTGAACCTTGAAAAATGCAAAAATCTACAAATATTGGATACTGCGAAATGGCATATGAGTACAGGAGGAAAGAGAACTAGTTTTAAATTTTCAAATATGGATTTATCCTTAGTTGACCGAAATTGAGATACAATATAAATGAGCACTTAGAAAAATTGAGATACAATATGAATGAGCACTTAAAGAAAAGTAATGCTGTATAAAACCAATTCTTTTAAGGAATATAAAGACCGACGCTATTAACAAAAGATAAAATGAGAGCGATGAAGTGTGGACTATGGCTGGGGATATTCAAAACACTTTTTCGGACGAATAAACAGAAAGAAAGCGCGCCATTGAATTTAATTTAATTGACGATTTATTGAAACTAAACATTCGTCATTACCAATTGGCACTTAAGTTGAAAATTTCTATTCAATTCTCGTTGAAATACAACTGCATATTAAAGTTTTTATAATAATAGAGCTTCGTGCTTAAATTAATTTAAAAAAATCATTATAATTACTTTCAATGCAACCATTCTTTTTACGAATATTATAATGTGCTCTGCATAAGCATGATCGCATTTTATTGCCCATTATTCCACTACATCTCATAAAGATGAATCCATCGATAAGATTTAAACTATACAGGAAATTTATCGATTATGGAAACCAGATTAGAAAATCCCATATTAAAGGATTAATACCATGAATAAATTACAAGAATGGTTGGCATATCGCAAACGTGCACTTTATATTAATACGACTCGCTTTCAAGCAATAAAATCGATAGTACAAATTAATATTGGTTTTAAAAACATAAAAATCTCTTTTATTGTAAAATACAACATAACAGTTGCGTAATAGATGTAGCTTAAATATATTAAATTTCAAGATATATATGATAAAATTTATCACTAGATGTTTTAGTCATTACAAGTAATAATATATTAGAATTTGAATATATATATAGAAAAGCTACAAATACGGACCTGCTACTACCAGAATTTGAAACCTGTTTAGTTTATAAGAATCGCATTGTCAATCAAAAACCAAACCAAGTCAAAAAATACAAAAACTACGCTTATGTTGTTTCTGTACATTAAAATGTTCAATTTATCTAATGCTAAACCACCACATCTTCATATATTAATATATACCACCTGAAACATAAATGTTGGTTTGTCCATCTTTGAAATATTTAATTTTTGCGACGCAATACCACCAGATTTTTTGTTAAGATTAAAGATAAAGGTGCTGTAGCCGAGCATATTTATAACAAACTCAAGTCATTTAGTTCATGTAAATTGTTCACTTAAAAGTATTTTGAATTATTCCGAATTAAATTTAATGAACTTAGATTCGGGCCCAATTTCATCTTGTCTATTTAATTTATTTAATATTGTTATTTAACAATGTTCATGAAGAATTTCTTCGATATTTTCCATTTTAAGTCAACATAATTTAACTACGACTACGACATTTTTTATAACTGGTCTGGTTTGTATTTACTGAAAAAAGAACAATGAGAAAAAGCTCGAAAAACTGACCAAAGTCATTTATGTTTATTTTAATAATCTGTAAATGACTGAATATGACAAGTTCCTAAAAAATACACATACTGATTCATAACTGAAATAATGCTCCAATAAATATTGATTAAATCATTTTTGAACTGAGCTAAAAAGTACAAAGAAATAAAACAAACTAGGTATTAATATTGCACATAACATATAGTTAGTTAAAGAGTCCGCAATCCTAAAGATTGGTTGGAAACAGCACGCCATGCCGATCTATCCTGAGCTAATCCCTTCATCTCCCTATAGCTATTCATCTCAACGTCTTCAACTATCTGACTCACATACTCCAATCTAGGCCTACCTACCCCTCTCTTTCCCTCCACTCTACCTTCTATGATCAATTGCATAATCCCCCCATGCCTAAGGATATGCCCTACTAATCTGTCTCTCCTACGCTGTAACACTCTTCAAATACTTCTCTTCTCCCCTACTAACTCTAGTACAGCTTCATTTGTTACTTTATCTTCCCAACCAATCCTCATCATCCTCCTATAACACCACATTTCGAATGCTTGTAATCTACGCTTCTCTTCCTTTCCTATAGTCCACGCCTCACACCCGTACAGTGCTACACTCCAAACATATACCTTCAGTAATCTTTTTCTAATACCCAAGTCAATATTTGATCTTAAAATCTGTTCTTTTTCTACGAATGCCTTCCTACCCTGTGCTATCCTACACTTTATATCTACCTTGCTTCGATTATCTTTTGTGATTCTACTGCCTAAATAACAAAAATCTGACACTTCTTCGATTCTATTATCTCCTATTGTGATCCTCATTTTTCTACTGCATTCCTTTTTGTCACACCTCATCACTTTAGTTTTACCAATATTTATTTTCATGTTAAAATCCCTAGTCAATACTGCCTGCATACCATTCAATACCCTTTCTAAATTCTTTTCGCTTTCTTCCAATATAGCTATATCGTCGGCGAATCTCAACATATATATTTTCTCTCCCTGTACATTCACACCTACACTATACTCTTCTTTTACTTTGTTTATTGCATCTTCTATATATAGATTAAATAATAACGGTTAAAGTGTACATCCCTGCCGAACTCCCTTCCCTATTTTTGCTACCTCTTCTTCCCCCTCAATTCTAACTAAGGCAGTTTGGTGTTTATATAAATTAAAAATTATTCTCCTATCCTTATAATCTATACCCGTTTCTTTTAAAATTCTAAACATTATGTCCCAATCTACATTATCAAATGCCTTTTCTAAATCTACAAAAGCTATGCAAGTTACCTTTCCTACCCTCTTTCTTTTTTCTACTACCGTTCTTAGTGCTAAAATCGCCTCCCTCGTCCCTCTGTTTTTCCTAAAACCAAACTGATCTTCTCCTAGCCTTTCCTCTACTTTATTTTCTAATCTCCTATAAATAATCTTTAGCAATATCTTCGATGCATGTGATAGTAGACTAATGGTCCTATAGTTCTCACACAAATTAGCTCCTATTTTCTTCGGCATTGTTACTATTCTACTACGCTGAAAATCCTGTGGTACTTCTCCCTTCTCATATATTTTACAAACTAACCTGTATAATCGCTCCTGCATTTTTTCCCCTGCGTGTTTTATTAATTCGGCTGGTATCATATCAATCCCCGCTGCTTTGTTATTCCGTAAATCATTTAATGCTCTATGAAACTCTGACCTAAGTATGCTAGGACCTAAGTCATCCTCATCTATCTGTTCCACACTTTCTAGCTCCTCCATGTCCTGCCTACCTTTATATAAATCTTCAAGATACTCCTTCCATCTTCTAGCTTTTTCCTTATTTTCTGTGAGTTCCTTACCCTGCTTATCACATATAATGTTACCATTTGGTTTTACTTAACATATAACATATAACTTCACCTATATCGATAAGTCTTTTGCATGATTATTTCCGTATAGATGATAATTTTTTTTAAATTTGTATTATATAACAAAGTCTTTGCATTTCAGTTTACCTGTAACATATCTCAATATAAATGAAAGGTCTGAAGATCGTAAATTACTCACATTACTTCATGGAGAATTGAAATCATATGCTTATGTGATATATTATAACGAGGAAGTCCTTTGATCTTGATCTTGAATAATCCATGCAGAATATTATGTGGTGGTATTAATTTTAGAATATAGCGATACCGCAGGATTGTTAAAGGACGTTATTTTTAGAATTTGTAGAATAATTCCTTACCAAAACCCTTGAGAAGATAATCAAGCAAATGGAAATATTCTTAATAAAATGATCAAAAACTATTAAGTTCTAAATAGGATCATTCAATCTCAATAAAATAGCAGATGATAATATTGTGAAAAAAATCAATGTTATCTTTCTTTTTGTGCTTGACATGAAATTTTAAATTTTTTTTTTTCCTACCATTTCAATAAAAATTTCTTCAAATATATAAAATTTATAGCTGGAAAAAGAAAATTTGCATATTTTCGAAAAATAATCTTAACTTCGTTAAACATAAAATTTACGCGTTAGACAGTTTTTTACTATTATAATAAATAAGAATATAATAAAAAAATCTTATTAAAAAATATAAATTAACATAATCATTAAAGGACTAATGAGTTTGACCTAAATATCACCCTCAAAAAAGAAAATTTTAACAAAATATAGGACAAAATAATCTGTCCAAAAATAAAACCTAAACGAAATTGAGCGGTGATTTTCGAATTTCTTTATTTACTCTTGAAGTAAATTTAATTGAAGGAAATTTAGAATTTAATATATTAATAAAATCATCAATATTCGATTTTTCAGTATCAAAAATCGCAAAGATCTACAATCTACTCCAAACTCTAGGAAAAAAACATGCGTGAGACTCTCGCGCGGTAGAAGTGAAACTTCTTAGCTCCTAGGAAAAGTTGATTTAATACATTGCTTTTTTTCCATTTGTTAACGATTTGATTTTGATTTTGATTGATTGTGATTAGTGCTGGGAATATTTGCCAATCAGACCGGAAACCGGTGCAAGCGATTTTTGACCGGTTCACCGACTAACCGTTTCCACCAATTTTCGGTGAAAACCGGTTTCCGGTGAAATTATCGAAAAAGAGCAGAGGTCGATTTTCATCAAAATTATCGAAAAATTATTGAAAAAGAACAGAGGTCGATTTTCATCAAAATTATCGAAAAAGAGCAGAGGTATATACCTGTCGATTTTCATCAAAATTATCATTTCCCGTTAGAAAATGTCCCATTCAATCATTTTTCCACGTTTAATAAAAATTTATAATCTTAGCATGGACAGTCCATATAAAAATGTTTCTAAATGCTGACATTGAAATTGAACACGCAATTAACATCGCGTATTAATTTACAGTTGCTGATCGTATTGGTATCGCCATCTACATATTTTAATATTAGATGTGTGTGCGACAACGACGATAAACACACACACAGATTACACAGTATTTATTCTCGACGAACGCGGCGAGGAATTCAAGTCTAACTACATGGTTACGTGAATGCAATCCCATCTTTGCACATGCTATTTTATATGGGCAGTTTCAATGGCACCTTGAACGATAAGTTGATGTGAAGAATATAAACTTGAAAAAGTTGATTGCGTTGGTTGAAGCGAGACTTTCGCCGTTTTCTGAGAAAGTTCTCGCTCTAGTCGAGTATTCGTTATCCACAAACGCGTTTTTATTATCTGAATTTTATCTATACACTAGTACACCTACTGCCAAGAATATGGCAAATCAGACATAAATGCATATTTTAAAAACTAAAAAAAGAAAATATAATTATTGACCGATTATTTGATGACGCTATTGCGTATTTATTTTGCAATTCATAAATCCAACATAATTTGCTATAAAATATTTGACAAAAATCAAAATAAAATATTTAAAAAATTAAATATAAGAAATGTCTGTAAAAAATAATTATTTATATATATATAGCATCGCCAGGTCTCGCCTAGAATAATTTTAAGTCAGACACTTTAAGCTACAATTTTGACTATTTCTTTGACTCGATTGTACATGGTCGGCAAGCCTTTCATTATAATATACAAGTCTATATGAATGTAGAGGGAAATTAGTCATTCTTATTTTTCAATTTCCGACCTATTTAGCTAATATACTTAAATTTTGCACAATATGGGCAAAAATAGACATAATCGCTTTAATATAACACCAAAATCATTGAAATCTGTCGAGCCGTTCCGCAGAATTTTCTTTATACGGGTAAATGGTAAACTTTTGTAGTAAGCATGGAAATAATGATTTTTATCTTTAAGCGGGACAAATTACCGAAAATCGGGATTGTCCCGCTAAAAGTGGGACGTATGGTCACTTTACTTATTTGTGTTATTAATTTTATCCTAATAAAATTTTATATAAAATAAAATAAGCAAAAATCTGTTAGGTAAGCTGTTCATCAAAATTATCGAAAAAATATCGAAAAAGAACAGAGGTCGATTTTCATCAAAATTATGGAAAAATTATCTAAAAAGAACAGAGGTCGATTTCATATTTTTATAGTTCTTTTTCTCACCAAACCAATTAAATAACTCGATCTGTGTATTTTTCTTCCTTTTATGTGAACATTAATACATGATCATCATAAATGTCTCTTGGAAAATGATTCACCATCGTATTCATAGATATTGGAACATTAATTTTGGTAGATGACCAGGTAATTCTGGGCAGACAAATCTATTTGACTTCGATAACATTGGAATGGTATTCCGAGTGAGAGCATTTCGGCATGAATTGCACGCTACCACATCTTCAATGATAATGGCTGGCAACGCAGTATGTAAAAGTTGCTCGTGCTTAGGATCAACAGGTTTCACATCGTTCTTAAACCATATTCGATCACATATGGAACACACTGTACCTAGCGGATTATTGAACAATTGTTTATCAAATACGCAATGAGCAGGTTGAAAGAATGTAAATTTTGTGTATGATGCACTAGTGGGTGCATTTCTATTTGTCGATGGCTCGCTCAGCTGTATCAGATTCATTTCGTTGATCTCTCACCCCGCGTGTATCTTCACGTGTAGAGTTGTTTAGCATTGTTTCCAATTAACATAAACACACAAGGCAAACCGAAACATCTCAAATACACAGTATAATAAAAACCGCTAAAAAGGAATACGATAAGCAAATACGTCTGTTGGATTGTTGATCATTACGTTTACGGCTGGGAAAGTTTGTATAATCGGTAAACTAACCGCAAATAGAATTTCCTACAATACACACGTCGACCAACTTTACGAAACGTTGCCGTATGTACGTACAGAACTCAAGCTCGCTCGCTCTTTTCACGCTGGGATGTTATTTATTTTTATACAGGTTTTATTAGTTTTTCCTTTTGTTACGGGAGCCTCCGCTACAAGAGTATGGCGACAGCATCCAGATGCTTATAGAGATCGCATTTTTCATTTCATTTGTACTAGAATACTGATTTCGGGAAATCGTACCTCTAGGTAGAAGAGCGGATGGACGAAAATAAAACGGACCCCGTCCTTTTATTTAAAAGTTAATCAATCGTAAGCGATCAAATTTTCAATGCATTGACGACTAAAGTGGTTTAAGTGGAGAACTTAAATGATCCCATTCAATTGAAAAAGGTATAAAGAATGCATTGAAATGTTAATTCGAAAGTTGTCGATTTAATACAAATTTATTGTCCATTTTATTCACTGTTGGTAAATACGTGTTTCGATTGTATCCCTTTTTTTCACAATTTTTTTTCGATGATAATTCGATAAGCTAAATATTAGTTAGTGAAGATAGCATTTAAAATTTTGATTAAACATTATTATAGCTTAATTAATACTTCAAGGCAAATATAAAAGGTTCGCAGCACTTCAAAAATTTCTTGTCGCATTCTAAACAAAAAACATTTTTTTACAAGACCATTGCATGCAATATAGGAGCGATATAAATCCATTTTATCGCAAGTGTTTGCTTGTTTAACAAACGTCGACCCGAGATGACGTAAAATTAGATTTTAAGGGCAGACATAGTCTTGGAATTTTATTAGAGATCGTCAGAGTACGAAGCATTACGAAAGATACAAACGAACGTGCGTCGCGCATTGATTTTCTTTACACAATGAAAGTAGAAGGCTGAGTCCATAAAATCACGTATAATGCCACACAATGTGTGCTCGGATCTAAATTCACTGAGAACTTCTTTTCTGACATTTATTACAAGCTTTCTCTTGCGGGACGATGTGCATCCTTTAACGGCTTTACTACTATTCTTACTTTGCAGGATAAAATATGTTGAATGTCGCAAGAAAGAAGCATTCATTCCACAATCGCGCATCGTAAATTTGAGAAAGTCCTTTGAATGGTAGCAAAAATTCAATGTAGGTATGGATAAAAATTGAATCCAATATTAACCGACCAAATATTCAATGAGATAAAAATTTCTGCAACATTGGCAAATTCAGATTCATAATGCAAAAGAGCGTCGAAAGCGAGTACAACATGAAAGGAAGATAAACGATAGATAGACGCGTCTGGAATGTGATAAGAAATACAGTGGAAAATAAAATTGTGCTAATGTTCCTGGATAGAATATTTTTGCTTACAAAGTATTGCGAAATTAATAGTAGAAGGTAGTGCAAAGGTAAAAAACCCTTACAAGATGATTAAGTTATTAAATAGGCAATTTAATAATATTAAATTAATTTCTATGATTGAAATTTTCACACGCAATATAAAAAAATGATTAATCGTGATTTGACACCAATAGCAATTAAAAAAATTATAATATTAGCAATACACAAGCATTTACTTTTAGTTTCACATTTTTTAATGTTGCCAATAATTAATAAATCCCTGATAAAAAATGTGTTTTAATTACATATGTGAATTATTTTTTATAAAATACTAACTACATATTCAATTCTAAATTCATGAATTTAAATATCAGATTGATACGATAACTTGCGTTATGTCTTTTATTGAATCTTAACTTTTTTAAACTTAGTGAATTAAAAAATAAAATATTCTAATTAAAATCTGTATCTAGAACATTCTCCGATTAGTGCAAATTTAATATTATATGGTATAGAATAATTATGAAACATTTTTGGAATATGTTACATTCTGATACAATTATTATAACTCCTACCTCATATTGATGTAATTAATCAATTGAAAATTCCAACAATTTCACAAAAAAAACCTCACAATTTATTTAAAGAATTATTTTTGTCACTTGCTTTCAATAAGGGAAGCACTAAATCCATCACAATAACTAAAAATATTGGACACGCGAATTCGTAGTCGAATAGAGCAATTATCTACTTTATTTATTTGTATACAATTTTCTTATTGCAAATTCGATTAATCCCGGTTTAAAATAA
The DNA here is from genome assembly GCA_947310635.1 of Leptodirus hochenwartii. Taxonomy (NCBI): domain Eukaryota; kingdom Metazoa; phylum Arthropoda; class Insecta; order Coleoptera; family Leiodidae; genus Leptodirus; species Leptodirus hochenwartii. The sequence goes on along the minus strand of OX371176.1, from coordinate 5,806,780 downwards.
TATAATTCAATGCACTTAAAATGGCCGAAGGAATAATATAGTCTTTATCATCGAAATATGCAAAAGACACTACGCTAGGTATGTCCACGGTAGAACTAATTGCCTAAAGTGATGACTAAATAAACTATTTAATATCAACGCGCAGGTGCAAGTTCGAAGAAGTACCAGCTAGAGGTATTATAGACGTACAAATTTCGATTTCTTGCGATACAAATGTTGTTTGGAATGTAATAGATAAGCGTAATATGTTGATTGATATGCGGCAGGGTCGCATTGATTGTGAAATTAAAACATAAATACTTGTATTACTTATTTGGCATTTTACAGAATTCAATAAAATATTTACCAAAAAATCGTTAATAGTGCATATTATTTTATTAATAGTAAAAAACGAACCTTTTCATGACATAAGAAGTAGAAGATAAGTTCAGCACGTGCGTGCACTTTTTTTTACTACAGTATAAATTTTAAAATATATAATAATATTTTTTCTACATTACCATTAAAAAATATTTCGTACCAACCAAATATTACATCAAAAAAATTTAAATTGAATACAAATCTAAAAAAATTAAATCGCTTTAACAAAGTTCATTTTCCACCCGCAACTTTTAATGATATATCGATCGTTTTAAAATTTAGACAATATTTTCCTTTCAAATCAATATTAAAAATCTTAATTTAATTTTTTAACCGATAATGCCAATCAAAGAATGTAAAAATGTATTCTCGCGAGCTTAAACAAGCACACAGTTTGCACCCTATATATTGTTACGTTATTATCGTAAAGTAATTATAAAAAGCAAGCGAGATAATAAAAAAATGTATGTTCATCTGAGAAGAATTTAATGAATACCTTGATTAATACAAGCGACTTTTTTTACGATGGAAATTTCGTAATTGGATTTAATCAACCGTGTTCGAATAAAAAATGACAAAATGAGACGAATAAGAAAAAAGCGCGTGATAAGACCTTAATGAATTAATTTAAACTTTACTTCATTAAACAGTTACAAAGTAAACTTTAATTTAGTTCTTGTGGCATGAAAATGTATCGCAAAAGTCACCGGATCAGATTCAAAGCACGTATCGCGATGTAGCATTTATAATTAATGATTGCATTAACATCGCTTTTTTAGGCCATTAATTATTAATGGAAGCAGATAAAAATGCCTTCCTAAATAGCCAATTATTATTTTTAATGGCCGCAAAAATTAAAGAGCAGTTCAACTTTGAAATTGAACTAATTCGATACGTCCCCACGCTTATTTGAACCGAAATTAATAGAACAAAATGACGCTGCTAAATTAATAATTAATAATAGTAAAAATATATCTTTATACTATTGATGGAAAGATTTAAAATTAATTTTGTAATGGCTCAAGATATTTTTCATAATTTTTGACCTTCCCCGGATAGAAATGGACGAAAGTGGTGAGTTTAAAAAAAAAAATGTTTGAATTTAATTTGATAAATAAAAATCATCAAAATGACTGAAAATTATATGAAGGTAATTATTATTATCATACTATAAACTGCACCTAGAAATATTCCTTGAACGTAAAGCAATATTTAACTCGTTATTTAGGCACAAAATTATAAATTCTCTCAGGGTGTGCCATCGCCATAGGGTGATTAGAGTATGGACTACGTGTAATGGTAAATGGGTATTTCTGGGGGTGGCTTTGGCCGTGTGAGGGTGGCACGGTACGAGAAATCGCATGTGTGCTGCAATTTGTCTAACCGACTTAAAATGTCCGCAGAGGCCATTTAAGGCCATTATATCACGCTTACGGCCATGCACGGCTCATATGTACGGAAAACTCATATGTGGAAAATCCGTGAATTTGTCTCCATATCGACAATCATTAGATTAAATATCAATTTATTTGAAAAAGGCTTATATGTAGAGTAAGAAATAATGAGATATAATATACATAATTTTTTATCACTGTTATCAAATAAGAAAACGACAAACTACATTAACAAATCTAAAAATATCAGTCACTGAAGAAGGATATTGAACAGAAAAAAATAAAAAACTGCTTATAATAAAAATAGATTCGAACGTTAAAAATGCAATTAATTTGCCTTGTATAAAAAATGATGGATCACCTATTTAATTTGCGTATAACTGTCGAAAACAAAAAAAAAACTGTAAACGACTAATAAGAGTTTAACCAAGCAAGTTTTACTTCATAAGCTTCCAAAAATAAAATGACATTAAAGAAGTGCTGTAAGTTAAATTGCTTACAAAATTCCTTTTACAACACGTTCAATGACTCTGCGTACAATATTTTCTGGTATAGCAGCTCGATCGTTTTTCTTGAGCCGATACAGAATACTTGGCTTGATAATAAACAATTTTAACATTAGATATTCCCATAGAAAAACAATCCGGAGCTGTCGCTCGCGGAAGATTCAAATTTCCAAATTTCAATATTAGACGAGGATATGGAAAATATGGAAAAACGATATGTGCAATAATATGCGTTATGTGGACAATTATAACGATTCATTTTTGAATATACCTAACTTTTTGCAGTATTCTTCAGTAATGACAAAAATATTATAAAACAAAGACTAGTAAAAAAAGATATAAACGAAATCAAATGAAATGTTCAATTTTAAGGCACCTTATGTAATTGCATATCGAAAAATATTACCAAATGTTTGTTAATTTTAACTACAACATTTATTTCGGTTATAAAAAATAGAGCTACACATTCACAAAATTTTCTCTATCAGGACTTTTTAAGGATATTAAAAATCAAAGTAAATCTTTTTTCAGTTTATCAAGTTAGTGATATTCAATTCACAGTAACATCTATATTAGAAATAAAAACAATTCACTTCTTCATGTCGAAATTTATATAAGAAGTATTCGTATATATTGGCCTGTTCGGGAACTGTAGCTGTCAATAATAAGGGGCGATCAGTACAGGATCAATATCCTGTTTATGTTGTCGAAAGAGAAAGGTGAAGGAAAATGCCACTAAAGACTAAACGATGAATGAATGTTGCGGCAAGATTAAATGAAGTCTAACTATATACATAAGCTAGTGTTAATGAACCTACAACGCCCAAATGTTCAGGGAATTTTGTAGGGTCTTCAACTTTATTGACGACGAGAAAAAAACATATCCATTATAAAGAAGAATACCTCCGCCAAGATGGTAAGGGTAGAGAAGCTGTGTAAAGTATTAGCGAAGAGAATAACCGATAAGTAACTGAATTGAAAAGATTATAGATGTTAATAAATTGAAATAAAATGTAAGACAAAATAAATTTATTTAACCTTAACACTTAAATGGTTCATGTTATGTATAATTAAGCAAGACCGTTTGGAGTGGCTACAATGGTTGCTGTTGTTTATAATTTTGGCTGGTTATAGAAAATAAATTCGTATTATTTTATGCAAAAACCACTAAGAAAATATTTGAATATTAAAAAAATGGGAATGTCTGCACGTTAAAAGAAAGAATAAATGAATCTTAATCGCGTATCCAAATAAAAATAAAAATTGTTTTCAACACTGGATGTTTTGGCGTGATGTTTTTCTATCAAAACGGAAAAATAAAATTATAAGAAAACGCTCTTTTTAGGAGGTCTTTTTCTCACCCCATAAGTAATAGATGATGAAATACAAAGAACGTCAACCGACAAATAAATCACACCGTGAATGTGGAACGAAATCTTACGATTTCAACCGCTTCCAAAATGATATTTTCAGTCGGCATAAACAGAAGAAATTTCCCTGCTAAATTTCGCTTAATACGCGCGAAAATCGCTTATATACGTTTTCGTATTTCTTTCATTAGTAAGTACGAATAAAAATACACAAAGTTTCTCAATTGAATTGCGTTAAAATCATTTATAAAATGAAATCCAGAAAAAATATGTGGCTATAAAAACATTACTGAAGATAATCAATATGCACAAAGTTATATTTTACAGAAGGCTGAAAAATTGCTACTAATCGAAATTTGTTTGAGATGAAGTTTTTAATTTTAAAGCATTATTGCGTCATTTACATAAACATTTGGTGTAAGATTTTTCATATGTGATTAATAATATTTAATATTTATAAAATATTATGCATATTTTTTTGAATTCGCGAAATCAATTAATAAAAGTACATAAACATCGATGTTTTATGTCTGATCAATTAGTCACCGCACTAATTAAATAATTCTACATAATCAATTACCCTAATTGGCATTTATAGATAGTGATGTCGATATAGATGGCGTCATTCTTTTTTTCAACACAACACACTGAAGTGCTATTTTACATAATGTGTACTCTAGTTCAATTTCAAAATACGTAATTTAATACTATAATTTGACTACTAGCGCCTTACATACAATGCAATATTAAACTCATTTATCGAGCGATAAATTGGAAGATATGTTTTTGAAGAAATAGATATACACAGGGGTGCCAGGACGAGCAAGGATGAGCCTTATTTCTTATAAAGCTTATTATTTGATGGCAATCCTTTTGGCTGTACTTTCCTAATTAGCAATGTCAATAAATGGATTTATTATTATTATGATATATACAAATAATTTAGTATACTTTATATGACGAAAAATAAAATAAATACGCTGGATTTATTAAAATTAGATTTAGTAAAAAAGGTGGCAGAATTCTAATCATAAGAACACAAGTTTATTCAATAAAACTTGCGAGTGTTGAAAATGTTGATATATTGCAAAATATATTGCAAATATATTTTCCTTTTGCATATATTGCAAAAGTATTGAGTTAATACATTAAGAAAAACAATTGTTATCTTCATAATCCACATTATAAATAAAAGTATTGGGATAATGGCTAAGCTTTCAATCAATATCCATAATTTTAGTTCTATGTGAGTTTTGCGAAGGGGTGCATACATATTCCTATAATTTTCAGGTAGTCGAGTTAATGATGGTTAAATTCCTACAAAAGTACATGTAAATTCCTATAAGGTTCCGTCTCCAAGAAAATAATTCAATAGAAATATTTCCAATTGAAATCAAACATTGAAGAAGAAGACATAGATATAGGTTCCCATATATTTAACGATCGTAACAATTACCCAATTAACAATGACCCCCAGATGACCCAGTTGGTGAAAGTACAGAAACTCAGAATGCAGAAGCCTGCATTTTATTGCATGATCACAAACAAAATTACATGTGCAAGAAATAAGTGCTTCGTGCAAGATGGACAACAGGCGTTTGTAGGAATTTGACTATACACATTTTCGGTTTCTTCTACCCGATCCCATATTTATAGAAATTTACCATCGTCGTTGCGAAGATATCGTTCTATCTATTTGTCTGTCATTGACTGCTTAAGCATCGAAATGGTTTAACGAATCTAAACTAAAGTTGAAACTTAATTTTCTAAAGTCACCCAACCCAAGGGTGATTATATTTTGGCCAATAGCCAATATAAGTAATTTCTTGTAGGGGTGATTTTATGCTAGTGCATGTAAAAAATCAAAAAATACCATTTATTAAAACAATTTTCATCTATTTACAAATGAAAGTTGTATCGAGATGACACCGTCATTTTATAAGCACTAAGAACCTAAATTGCAAAATATTACCCTTAAAGTGCCAGTGATATTACACAACGAATATAATTTCCTTGTTTTAAGGACATCAACAAGAGAACAACCGCAGTTAGTGCTTTCTAACTTGCATCCAACATTCATTTGTTAAGTACCTCGTAGCGAATAGTTGCCTCGTACTCGTATCCACTATTATTTACATTTAAATTGTAATATGCAAATGGGATAGGTGGCTCAGAGTCGTCCTTTCCATTCTGTTTCATGATTCGTGAATCTGCAGAAATCGAAAACCAAGCAAGCAATATTACAGTTGGTGGTAGCGTGTTGGCATTCGCTTCAGCAATCAATTTCTCCCCCAATTGAGTTATATCCAACTGCTTGACGAAATATTGTCATTTAAAAAATATAATTATGCTCATTGATATTTTATTATTAATTGTTTAGATGATAGAAATATTCATAAAAATAATCGTACCTGCAAAAAGTTATAGTATGCATAAAAATGTTATAATTCATTCAAGAAAAATTTATTCGCAAATTATGAACATTAAAACTTTCGAGGATGGTAAATTCCTATAAATACGGGGTCAGGTAGAAGAAACCGAAATGTGTATGGTCAAATTCCTACAAACGCCTGTTGTCCATCGCCTTCCTCTTGCACGAAGCACTTATGTCTTGCACATGTAATTTTGTTTCCTCGGGGTGATCATGCAATAAAATGTAGGCTACTGCATTCTACATTTCACTACTTTCACCAACTGGGTCATCTGGGTCATTGTTAATTGGGTAATTGTCACGATCGTTAAATATATGGGAACCTATTCAATGTTAGTCTTCTTCTTCAATGTTTGATTTTAATTGGAAATATTATAGGAAACCTTATAGGAATGTACATGTATCTTTGTAGGAATTCGACCATCATTAACTCGACTACCTGAAATTTATAGGAATATGTATACACCCACAACTTTAACTTTTAGTCGCAAGTAATTTTAATTACACCATTTTTTTCTCTCAAACTGCATTACGAATATAATAACCGAGATTAAATTTTATTTTAAAAAACTAGCGATGATGGACCTTCATTATTGAAATAGTCTTAGTTTGCAAAATAGATTGTAGTTTAGTTATATCAAGAAATCTTTAACTTTTCTTCAGGACTTGGAAAGAATATGATTATTTCCTTTGATATTAGTTCTGAATCGTCACCAACAATTTTTTAATCGAAATATCACATAACAATAATTAAATTTAGTTCAATTTCGAGATTTTTTTATGATTCCGATTATAGTTATTTTTTTAGCAGAATAATTTAATTATATTTCAGATTCATAAATTCTGTGATTTATCATAGTATTATATAAGTCTATATTTTGGTATAATTCTTTTAATTCTAGCCACCAAAATTGCAAAATATTAATGTCTAGTACAGTTTTGTTTGATGCTAATACGCTTCTTGCTTAAAGAAGGCCGAATGCGAGGTGCAAGCACTTCAGAAGGCAGAATTGCGAAGGGATCGGAAGAGTAAATGGCATGAAAGATATTTTAGTGCCTTTGAAGAACGAAGAGCTGTATAATCGAAACAAGTAATATCGCGAACGTTACGAAGGAACAAACACAAAAAGTGAATATTAAATTGTTAACATAAAATCAAAAGAATTGAGATGGAAAAGCGATGATAAAATACCTAAATAAATGTTCTTATTTATTCGAACACTACACTGTAAAAAATATAGAAAATTCTGGTATAAAAAGTTCTTATATATAACGTAACGAAGGGTTAGCAAAAAATCGGAGAACGGTAGATATTTGTTATTGTAACTTTGCCAATCTCGTAGATCTGACCATTATGTCAATATTTGGAAATATCTCTTGAATTACGCTGGTTTTTGTGGTAGGTTCAAACCTGAATATGCTGCGAAGAAATCAGCAAAAACTCACACCAACAAAACATAAAAATATAGTGTTACAATTGAGATATATTTATTGTCCTTTGAAAAAGTCGCCAAGGATAATTTGTGACCAGAAAAATGCCTTTGTGCACATCAACTATTCTGTGGTTATTCTGCATATTTGATGGAAACAGTGTATCATAAATGGAATTATTTAAAGTGCTGTGAAATCATGGATAATTTGCATTAATTGCGAGCGATTGAAGCATAAAAGAATGCTTTCGCATCAACTTTTTATGTTAGTTCAATATTCGCATACTCACATATTTTGTGAATATTTTTTTCACATATTCGCTTCATTTGAAAATGAATAGTGAGGTATTAAGATTATTTAACAGTTTTCAGTACGTTATCTTAAAATAAAGAAAGAAGACATTGCAGAAGTAACTCAATCGAAAAATCGAATCAAATGAAAAGTTACTTGTAATATTGAGAAACAAAATTTCTAAAAATATTCGGTCACTCTCTTATAAACTGGTAAACATACTTGATTAAATAAAAATCCACAATACAATAATTGAATCAATGCAATTAGTAAAACGAACTTAAATCAATCTCATAGCATTACTAATTGCGATCGTCATGAACAGGTGGTGCCTGACAATGTGACATTTCGTCCTGCCTGGACATTTTGTAATTTATGTAATAATAGAAAACAGTTTCGAAAGCTTTCCCAGCAGAATTTTATGATACCTATAAAGCATCAATTCTGCACACGCCCTTCAGATTTAATGTAAACGGTTCGACCATTTCACTCTAATTATACAAATTTGTAGTAGTTTTTAAGCAAAAAGTGCACTGAATCAAAATTATAATTCGAAATTGTTTGAACGATAACTACACTCAAACATTTAATTTTTAATTTTTTAGTTATTCCATTGCAAAATAAGCTGTTTTCATGCGATTTTCAATCTATAATCAAATTCAATTTTTCAATATCTATTGATCTTGAATCATATAAACAAAAACATTGAGAGTAAAACTCATAATACGAATAAAGAAACAGATTTGAAATTTTAATTCATCATCACATAATCTGATTATTTTGTTTGTTTTAAAGTTTGGACAAACGTATATAGATCTTAGTTAGTTAAAGAGTCCGCAATCCTAAAGATTGGTTGGAAACAGCACGCCATGCCGATCTATCCTGAGCTAATCCCTTCATCTCCCTATAGCTATTCATCTCAACGTCTTCAACTATCTGACTCACATACTCCAATTTAGGCCTACCTACCCCTCTCTTTCCCTCCACTCTACCTTCTATGATCAATTGCATAATCCCCCCATGCCTAAGGATATGCCCTACTAATCTGTCTCTCCTACGCTGTAACACTCTCCAAATACTTCTCTTCTCCCCTACTAACTCTAGTACATCTTCATTTGTTACTTTATCTTCCCAACCAATCCTCATCATCCTCCTATAACACCACATTTCAAGTGCTTCTAATCTACGCTTCTCTTCCTTTCCTATAGTCCACGCCTCACACCCGTACAGTGCTACACTCCAAACATATACCTTCAGTAATCTTTTTCTAATACCCAAGTCAATATTTGATCTTAAAATCTGTTCCTTTTCTACGAATGCCTTCCTACCCTGTGCTATCCTACACTTTATATCTACCTTGCTTCGATTATCTTTTGTGATTCTACTGCCTAAATAACAAAAATCTGACACTTCTTCGATTCTATTATCTCGTATTGTGATCCTCATTTTTCTACTGCATTCCTTTTTGTCACACCTCATCACTTTAGTTTTACCTATATTTATTTTCATGTTAAAATCCCTAGTCAATACTGCCTGCATACCATTCAATACCCTTTCTAAATTCTTTTCGCTTTCTTCCAATATAGCTATATCGTCGGCGAATCTCAACATATATATTTTCTCTCCCTGTACATTCACACCTACACTATACTCTTCTTTTACTTTGTTTATTGCATCTTCTATATATAGATTAAATAATAACGGTGAAAGTGTACATCCCTGCCGAACTCCCTTCCCTATTTTTGCTACCTCTTCTTCTTATATAGATCTATGGTCAAGAAAATGTATGGCTTATATTTTAACACTAAACTATAATGCCTTTACAAAAAAATTAAAAAAATTAAAGTAAGTCCAATGCTGGTACGATATTTTCTACATAATAAAGTTTGTATTTTGAAGCACGAAATTTTCAAACATAATAAATGTTACATTAAAAATAATGACATCGTATAGGTAATACAAATCCTATCGTTTTATTATATGAATCCATCGTAAAGTTTTAATTAAATTTCAAACGTTAGCATTAGGGCATAGAAAAATGCAAGCATTTTTATTGGAGCAAAAAATCGGAACTCTAAATTTCTTGTGCAAATAAATAAACTGAACAAGCTATAATGTTGATATTAGATCTACGTTAATGCAAATCATTTATTATACCTTCACCGATATTTTAAGGGCACGTTAGAGATAATTTACAGTTTTTATAGCACCTTAGAAAATGGTCCTTACCAACTGCCGCTCTCACATATAAAATACTTTATACATTTAGGTTTTTTGGTTTTTTGGCTACTTTCGGTTCTTGCATATAAATGAGGATTTTATGGTAATTTGGCGATAAAATTGCATTTAAAATAAAGACACATCAATATAAAATGATACTTATAAAGAATGTAGGAATTCACATTACAAGTCCCTAGGAACAAATCGACTGAAGCCAGTACAAAATTATTTCCACATTCATACATTTTTCTAATATTCGTTTATTCGAAGCAAACTGAGAAAATTGGTTATGTATAATACACGAGGAACAAACTCAATGTTATTAAAATTATATTTAAAGATAAATAGTTTTTCATGTTTGAAAATATGTGTATAATGATTTAATCTTTTAATTCGAGAAAAGGAAATAAAAAAATATTACCTTTATAGTACCGAGGCATATGATCAATTCAACTTCAGCCTTGTTCTAGCAATTGTTCAAGTAGTCCTTTACTTAATGAAAATGAAATATAAATTATAAATATAGATTACAATTAAAATAAGTGGGAGGAATGGGGAGGTTACAATATTGGCATTTTTTTTTTTTTTTTGGCACAGACGTCTATAATTAAAATATTTAATTGCCTGTCTAGAATTTTAAAAAATTGAATTTGTGGCGCTAAATGTCGAAACATTAATATCAAAATCTCTATCATATTTTTTTATTAATACCAAATAATAAAAATATGCGCTTATTTGATTGGTTGAATAAATGCTAGTTTTTTACCTAAATTTGCTATTTTTAGCATATCGACGTAGGGATCTACAAAATTTACTTGTACTAGTAAGATGTTTAAAATATATTTTTTTAAACGCAATTAACATCAAATATAAGCGGTAAAGTAAATTTTATACGGAATTCTATCGTTACAACATAGTAAAAGTGCGGTATGCGCAGAAGTTTTCGAAAAAATGTTACATAAACAGAATTCTTGCTAGTCCCACAACAAACCTCAAGATTATTTGAATACTGGAGAATTCAGCTACCCTTATACGCGCGCGGTTATCATGTACGTTGTCTTCACCAACAAGAATATATACCAAATATTTAACCATGGCGCAACACACAGATCATGTTCATCCGCAGATATATCTCTTAGCCCACATGAATCAAAACGGTGGTGAGCTCGTTCTACATTTGCTTACAGCATCAAACGCGCTTAGTGTTAATAATGTAACTGATCCTCTATGTGTAGCAAGTCCAACCAAGTGATAGAAGAAGATACTTCCAGAAATATACCGAACTTCAAGAAATATTCGGGTATGTTGGTGAGTCTATCGTAGTAGTGCCAGCTCACCGTTGAAATTCACGTAATTCTAAGCTATATTTATACGCATCATTTCGTTTTTTCATTAATTTTTGTTTTTTGAAGTGAAACTTCTATAGGCGCGGTATGGCAAATTGGCCTGAACGTCACGAAAAGTGAAACGCTTCCGTCACGAAAAGTGAAACACACTACGCGCATGCGCCGCGTGTACTGTGGGTATACGTAGCATAAGGCAACCAGTAGACGCTTGCGTAGTTTATTATATATTACACAAACACAACTTAATCTTTTAGCTAACAATTTCCATTGTGTGAAAAGTGAAATGGAGAAAAAGACAAGTACAGACAGAGTGCGAGCCTTTAGAGAACAGAAGAAAGCGAATAAACCGCCAAGAAAAGTGCCAACAAGTACCTGGGAAAGAAGTGGAGAGTATCGAGTCAGGCAAAGGGCGTTAAAGAAACACGGTGGACAACATAACCTTCCAACGACCTCAAATACACTGGATGAATCGATACCGTCGTTAACTGAGGACACAGTGAGTGGTATAGAGAATTTGAATGCCACTGATTCAGGCGTGCCGTCTACACGTGAAGATACACGCGGTGTGAGAGATCAACGAAATGAATCTGATACAGCTGAGCAAGCCATCGACAAATAGTAAATGCACCCACTAGTGCATCATACACAAAATTTACATTCTTTCAACCTGCTCGTCGCGAGTTTGATAAACAATTTTTTAATAATCCGCTAGGTACAGTGTGTTCCATATGTGATCGAATATGGTTTAAGAACGATATGATATCTGTTGATTCTTAACACGAGCAACTTTTACATACTACGTTTCCAGCCATTATCATTGAAGATGTGATAGCGTGCAATTCATGCCGAAATGCTCTCACTCGGAATACCATTCCAATGTTATCGAAGTTAAATGGTTTTGTCTACCCAGAATTACCTGGTCATCCACCAAATTAGATTTAGTGTCAGAAAGGTTAATTTCACCCAGAATTCCATTTATGCAAATTCGACGTTTACGACATTTACATGGTCAACATGGGATTTATGGGCAAATTATTAATGTTCCAATATCTGTGAATACAATGGTGAATCATTTGCCAAGAGACATTGATGGTGATCATTGTTTTAAAGTCCACATAAAAAGAAGAAAAATACACAGATCGAGTTATTTAATTGGTTTGGTGAGAAAAAGAACTATAAAAATATGGCTACAATATTTAATCCAAACTCCTCTTTATAGACTGTACGACATTACAGATAATAATGATTTCTTTGATGATCAGAGTGTCAATCAAATTCCACCTATTCCACAATTAGAACTTCGGTGCTGTTGGTGTTTGCAAAATTAATAATTACCAAGAAGTAAATCAGGTAGATCACTATACCCTAGCAGATTTTTGCTTATTTTTTGTTTAAATTGCATGTCAAAATTACCGTCAACATGTTTTTCATATCTTGATTTTTTTCGTTTATATAGCGTTTCTATTCGTGGGGAAACAAAAATAGAAGTCTCGGCGGAACAGAAGTAACAAAATTGGATTTCGACTCGAAAGACATTGAAACATTATGATTAAGCTTAAACTGAATGAAAAACGACAACAGACACACCGTGAGCTGCATAGCACGACATCTAATGAAACTTTATGCTGGAGTCTTACTCAAGCGCGATATTTCGTGCAGCGATATATGATAATAGTGGCAAACAAAAGTGGCTTTTAAACAACCAAAGCTCCCGTTAGAGAAAGAGTTGTGTTTTAGATTATATGTATAGATATGAATGCGAGAAATATAGAACAAACTGCCTTGCGTAGTTTCCATCTAGCAGATACATAAACACGAATCGTGAATAAACAATACATTTGTTGAATGGTGGTGGTGAAGCACGCTGATGGTAAAAAAATGCCAGGCGAGGGAAAATTGCATTGTTCCAAAAATATCGCAGGAAAATTAATGAATTAAAGTTCGTTTCATGGCGTAATTGTTAAAACTAAACACAAAAAGCCTTTATACAAATGAAAACCAGTGTTTAATTAATTTGATTAGAACTGACTTAAAATACAATTAAAACTCGTTGATTTAAAGAAAACAACATTAACAGTTCTTTTAATACGTACAGATTGTTCTACTCGTAAACCAATCATGGTGGAGTATCTTATCGTTAATATTTATTCTGAATTATTTCATCATAATGACAGCATTATTGTATATAATTGAAAGATGTATAGTCTAAAAAGTTTATTTTTCAATTTGTGCAGAGAAAATTCGGTAATTGATAATATTCGCCTGGTAGCTCGTGCTATGAACAATACCCAAACGAGTAACACTTTTCAGCTCTTGTAATATAATAGTTATTTACAATATAAGTGTTGTAAAGATTCATATTACGACACGAGATGTTGAGTTGACAATACGTCGTTTGTCATAATATGAATTTACAACTCGAATATTCTACAAAATTTTATCTACTTTCGTAAGTAATCCGAAAATTACAAAAAATATTTGTCAAAATAAATTTTAAAGTGATGTTATGTCCTAAACAAAAATGATACCTGCTGTTATAAGGATTTAAGTTTTCTAAGTTGTCTTGAACTGTTTGTTGTTTCTGAGTTGTCTTGGTTACTGTTAAATACGTCAGATTGATAGCAAAAGTTTGCAAAAAAGTACTCTTTGAAAATGTCTGATTCTGAAGAAAGTTTACCCTCGGAAGTAGAGGAAGCTGCAAATGGAGCAACTTCAAGTCTAATTCCCGCAAAATCAAAGTTACGATATGAACTTGAATAACAGAAATTTGAAAAATGGTGTGATTCAAAAATAATAAAACAAGTGTCGGAAAAAAATTTGTTGGCGTATTTCGCCGAAAAGCAACAATCAGAAAAGCCGTCAACGGTTTGGACGCACTATTCCATGTTAAGAACCATGATTTCCGTAAGAAAAAAATCATGATGCAAGCAAATTTATACAGCTAGTTGCTTTTCTCAAGAGAAGTTCAGACGGATACAAGGCAAAAAAGTCTAGCATTTTTTCCAAAGAAGAAGTATGTAAGTTTTGGGCACAGCAGAAGATGGATTGTTTTTTGCTTATGAAAGTTGTGATGATCGTTGGCATTTCGTTTGGGGCTTGTCGACGAGACGAACTTACGAAGTTAATGTTAGATCACATTGAAGACAAAGTATCATATGTTAAAATCGTGATCCCATCTACAAAAACGAAAATCGTACGAGAATTTATAGTTACCGAGGGAAACCTGCCAGGTATTAACAGCTTAACCATTTTTCGAAAATATGCTGAGCTTCGTCCTCCTAGTGCTACTCACAGGCGTTTTTTTGTCTTCTATAAGCAAGGAAAATGTAGCTCGCAGCCTGTTGGGATCAATACCTTTGGAAACATACCAAAATTAATTGCAAAGCAGTTTGGCTTGAGGAGACCCGAAAAATATACGGGTCACTATTTTCGGAGGTCCTCTGCTTCCATACTGGTAGATGGTGGGGCGGATATGCAAATGCTTAAGCGTCACGGAGGGTGGAAATCCTCTGCTACTGCAGAGGGGTATGTTGAGAGTTTTTTAGAAAATAAGAAAGAAATAGCAAACAAGATTATGGGTTCCAAAAAAAACATGACGATTCAAAACGCCAACCTGAATAACTCAGTGATGTCCACCTCTGGTCTGCAAATTTCAAATTGCAAAAAATGTGTTATAAATGTATATAACAAATAATTTTAAAATGTTAGTGCTGTAATGGTCATCATTACATCATGTCGTACAAAGTCCTCAGTCATCATGAAAGTAGATAAAATATATTTTCATATAATGTCAATAGTATTGAATTATATAAAAATCACCGAAAGACCGTAACACAATATGTGTTTTATGTTACGGTTTTTGATCAATTATGTAACGCCGTAGTGACGATTTTAGAAAACAATTAAAGTGAAAATGACCATACATGTTTGTTTTGCATCATAATTGTGCCTGTAGCACATTTCCTCTTCATTTGGCAACTAATCAGCAGAGCAAAACTATATATGAACTTCCGTAAACTATATTGTTTACAGCCAATAACGTAGTCGCTAGTAATTTATATCTCGAAAGTTGGTATCGTCAACAGTGGGCTTATGGCCGTGACATCGCAGTCGTCGATGTCGTATTGTGGCCTGGACAACATCGGGAGGATTCTCTTTACGGAACAATATTGAATTTCAAAGGTGTTTGACTACAGATGTATTCGCTCACAATCAGAATATATCCGAGGCGAAAGTGATGAAGCGTTATTAAACTGGATCAATAGAGTCCGAATTTTCATATTCGAATTCATTCAATTCATCTGACGAGTTCATCATAAACTTTTCCATTTTTAAATTACCTTTATTTGCTACATTCCACAAGTCTTCGCTGGTAATATCGTAATTCCTTACTAAAATAGTACGTCTATTTATTTGCTTATTATAGAGGTATATAGAATAAAAAATATTAGTGTCCTAGTAAATATTAATAAATATTAAATCACATAAATGTTCAACATATGTCCTCTTAACGATAGCAACAAACGTCATAGGATCACGATTCATAGGACATAAAATCAATTAATTACCAATAATTATCCACCGAAATAGAAGATGAAAGTATTCATAAAGAACACGTTTTACAGAAAGAAATTAATTCCCTAATGAGATGGAATTGTTGGCATTACGTGAATAATTTTCTACGCATTTTCGAAGTGATTGTAACCTTCAAAAATAATAGATTGATCAATATAACAGCAGGTTACCGAATTTTAAATGATATTTTGCTAAAAGAATTATTTCACTTCATAAATTTAAATGTTTATTTGCTGATGTATCGAAAAATTGTACATCTACAATATTGAGCAGAATGATAGTTCAAATAAATAATATAATAAATACAAAAACATTGAAAATTAGACATAAACACACAGAGTGTGTTTAATATTGAAGAGCGGAATGCATTTGGTCTCATAATTAACATTTCCCTTTGCAACCCTTTTCATGTTTTGCGCAATGTTAATTAATGAGGGCTGAACATAGCAAATTCTCTAATTACGGTCAGTTGTTTTTGTTGGCTTGCTGTCCGCATATTACGAACATATTCAAAGCTGTTCAATTTTGAAGTGACTTTTAAATGTAAATCTGCAGTAAAAACTTGTTTACAAATTCCTGCGGAACGATGTGCACATTGTACATAGACAAAGTTCATAATAGATTTTCTTTTTGTCCATTTAACAGCACAAAGTTGCATATTTCATTCCATACTTTCTCTTATATATACAAATAAGTAAGGTAGCATATAGAATATATAAAAATAAAAATTTATTACATGATAATTTATCAATGTCATTTCTAATTTTATTGAAAAATGAAATATAATTTAAATTTTCCATTTCAGGTCATACTGAAAGCTTTTATGATAAATATGGATTATTTTCAGCACAGTAAGACGTCGATAAGATAGACATAGTTTTTGTTTATTATCTATAACACTATATAATAATGATATTAGGCAAAAAATGACTAAAAATCATTCTTCGACCGCTAAATCTATATTTGGCCAAATAGGTGTTATTTTTATATATATATTTCTATATTGTTAAGGATATTATATAGTTGAATGAAAAGAAAATGTAAGACAAAACTTGGTATTATATTACGCCATAGATTTATTAAGCAGCAAATGATAAGACAGCATATTTTAGGTATCCTCAATATTTTTTTTAAATTAACATATTAAATGTTTTAGAGACCATCGGCAATTATTAAAATCCATATGCAGTTATGACCTGATCTGATACAACAATACCGCAACTATTTTTCTTTGTAAAAATTTGAGAAATCCATATGAAGGCAGAAACTTTTAAATGACCTGTATTAAAAAAATACTTTTTGATTAACTGTTCCGACAAATTTAGAGGTTTTAAATATCTTTATTTAAAATATGTATGTATATTTATTTTAAACAAAGATAAGTCTCTATAATAACGCAAGAATACTTATATAATACCGTAAAAATATATTTCAAATAAAAGTTGTATAAATTTTTTATTATACCCACTGCGATTACGTCACTCGTTGCTTTCGAATTTGTTTGTTGTTTAATTTGCAATTTTGTCACACTTTTACTGCGATAAATTATTTTCCTATTCCGGATATATTTTTGATTTACCAAGAACGAAGGATGTGTAACATATACATACATTATACGGCATTAAGTATGTAAGAATTACCAACTTAGAATCCTGTTTCGAATACATAATATCCAATGTATATTTTATCTTGTTTGGCATTTGGGAGCTTTAACTTGGGTGCTGCAGCATACGCAACAAAAGTAACAAAGTTCCAAGACGGTCATACCAGTATAAATAGATACTCTAGCACTCCAGATCCCGACTTTATATGCTCCTTGAAAACGTTATAGATAATGGCATGTTGTTATAGAGAAGCATCGATGATACTGTTTGAAATTTATTCAAAAACAAAAGATTTTCTTCTGACGACTACCGGCAAACTTTTCTACGCTATATAAATAAATGTTACCATACATTTATCAAAGTCGATATAAATCAAAGAGAATATAAACAAAATTTTCTTACTTTTTCTTACTTTTCATATCAGTAAGTCATTTAAAAAAAATGCGTGAGACTCTCGCGCGGTAGAAGTGAAACTTCTTAGCTTCTAGGAAAAGTTGATTTTATGCATCGCTTTTTTTTCATTTGTTAACGATTTGATTTTGATTTTGATTTTGATTGATTTTGATTGACACTCTGATCATCAAAGAAAGCATTATTAACTGTAATGTCGTACAGTCTATAAAGAGGGGTTTGGATTAAATATTGTAGCCATATTTTTATAGTTCTTTTTCTCACCAAACCAATTAAATAACTCGATCTGTGTATTTTTCTTCTTGTTATGTGGACATTAATACAATGATCATCTCAATGTCTCTTGGCAAATGATTCACCATCGTATTCACAGATATTGCAACATTAATAATTTATCCATGTTGATCATGTACATGTCGTAAACGTCGAATTTGCATAAATGGAATCTGGGTGAAATTAACCTCTCTGACACTAAATCTAATTTTGGTAGATGACCAGGTAATTTTGGGTAGACAAAACCATTTAACTTCGATAACATTGGAATGGTATTCCGAGTGAGAGCATTTCGGCATGAATTGCACGCTATCACATCTTCAATGATAATGGCTGGAAACGCAGTATGTAAAAGTTGCTCGTGCTTAAGATCAACAGGTTTCACATCGTTCTTAAACCATATTCGATCACATATGGAACACACTGTACCTAGCGGATTATTGAAAAATTGTTTCTTTTGTCAAATTCGCGAGGAGCAGGCTGAAGTAATGTAAATTTTGTGTATGATGCACCAGTGGGTGCATTTCTATTTGGCGATGGCTCAGCTGTATCATATTCATTTCGTTGATCTCTCACACCGCGTGTATCTTCACGTGCCTGAATCAGTGGCATTCAAATTCTCTATACCACTCACTGTGTCCTCACTTAATGACGGTATCGATTCATCCAGTGTTTTTGAGGTCGTTGGAAGGTTATGTTATCCACTGTGTTTCATTAACGCCCTTTGCCTGGCTCGATACTCTCTACTTCTTTCCAAGGTACTTTTTGGCACTTTTCTTGGCGACTTATTCGCTTTCTTCCGTTCTCTAAAGGCTCGCACTCTGTCTGTACTTGTCTTTTTCTCCATTTCACTTTTCACACAATGGAAATTGTTAGCTAAAAGATTAAGCTGTGTTTGTGTAATATATAATAAAATACGCAAGCGTCTACCGGTTGCCTTATGCTACCTATACGCGGCGCATGCGCGTAGCGTGTTTCACCTTTCGTGACGGAAGCGTTCCACTTTTCGTGACGGAAGCGTTCCACTTTTCGTGACGTTCAGGCCAATTTGCCCTACCGCGCCTATAGAAGTTTCACTTCAAAAGGGACATGTTCAAAACTTGAAAAAATATAAGCTATTCGAAAATTTTATGTTGAAAGTTTATAGTGATTGGAAGTAAAGGTATGTCCACAATTATTTCACTTGAAATAATGAAATATCCATCACGTACTATTAGCGTTTGCTAAATATAATAAGTCTTTTGCAGCGTTATTAATTTGGATTATAATACAATTGCTAAAAGTCGAATTTATTTCCAGTTCGTATTACATTTAATTAATTATCTATCTGTAACCTGAATGCAATATTTTTGCCACGAGATATTGATAAAAGAGTTTTGCAAACAGCTGTTCATATACAGATTTTTTGGAAATTATATAATAGTCTACAAACTTGTAAAGCAAATTGCTTACAAATGAGATATGCACCAAAATTTTTCGAAACAAATTAATCTTGTATAAATTACAGATCTATGGCAAATTTTTCTTTAAATAAGTAGTTAAATAAACAAGCAAAATTTTTCCTTGTTTAGATTTGTTTAGAATGTTTAATTTTTCGCATATCTTATTTTTTATATTGACCAGAGATATGCCCTATCTTGGTTACGGTTAAAAATATCTGCTTTTGTATAAAAATCACTTTCAAATTAAATTTTATCATACTAACCTAGTCGCAGAAGATGCCAACAAACTAATTAAAGGAAATGATATTGATGGTATTTTTTTTTCAAAAATTGTCGCTTACTTTCTACAATAATTAAAGACTGAACCAATTCAAATATTTTTCCGGTAATAACGCAGTCCGAACCTTATTGTTTAGAATTAAGCCTTTTATTTGATAATATGTTATAAGGAAATCCTTCCAGTCGGTTTATTATATAAAAGGTTTTTAGTGCCAAGATCAAATATTGTTGAGGACGTGGAGAAATAAAGTGTTTGTTGAAAGGGTCAATTGAGATACTTGTAGCGGCCTTTCATTCAAATAGGAAGAGAAATTAAATGAGCAAGAGTATTGCAAAGCAAACTGTGATTGATGCTAGAAAATTATATGTAGCTATGATCTTAAAACGAAAAATTCAGCGATTGATTTTTTATGATATTCATATATCTAATTTGAAGAGGATGACTTGATTCAAAAATATGCTCGGCTGCAGCACTTTTATCTTTTCTATTTAATGTGAAATGAGCTAAATGTTTGTCTACGTCTACGTGTTTGTCTTCTATATATACTTTAGGACAACTAGAACAAGATATTTCATATAAAATATTTTTAGTTGGTCGAAAAACATTCGTTTACAAAATTTTGAAATTTGATACAAGAACGCCAACCTTAAAGAATTATAGCAGACCTTCGTTCATATATTCAACTTATATATTTTTTCTTTAAAAACCTGTCCAATCAAACACTTGTACTCTCCTCTTAGCATTACTTACAAATGTCCACATCTCACAGTCCCACAAATTCTAAATTTAACATCATAACTTTCTAATTTTGTAATTTTACTACATCTTCATTATATCAAATTTACTATATCGCATATATAAACAGTTCGATCGAGTGAAGTTCATTAGAGTCAGCGATATTGTTCCTTCGCACGCAAGTTAGATCTTCATAGTATCTGCAATTATTAACCGGTAGTTTTCGAGACCATCGTACGCGACATGCAAATTTCGTTTCATATCTCGGCGACACATCTAAATTTAACTCCGGAGCTGGCAAAGGAAGTATAATTGCTTTAAGCTTTCGAATTACAACATAATCCGCACCATACGGGACATTATACTGCCACGATCGCGGGCACAGACAATGAAGAAGTCAGCAATCCTTGAAATGAGCAATCGCTCATCTTTAGAGTTGCTGCGATTGCCACAACTTTTCCACCGCCATCTCCCGAAACTGCATTAATATTATTCTAAACATATGGCGCCACACGCTGGAGGAACCACTGCCAAGAGAAGAGCTCGTGTTTTATTAAGATTAAGACGCACGCATATAAGATGTTGTAGTAAACGTGTTCAAGATTTGGCATAAGGAGATCTTGCTTGCAGGATTCAATTCCATGTGAAGCTCGAAGTTCGAGTAATGACAACGCAGAAGACGCTTTAAATGACACGTGGAATTGGGGTAATGTGACACTGGCTTATAATTCACAAAGTGTATTAAACAGACCATTTTATATGAAGCAAATTGCATGGTGATTTTAGGCACTCCACTTTATTCGCTCAAAAAAATGCAAAATCATTTAAAGAACGAAAAAAATTATTAAGAGGGAAAACATATCCTTAGGGGTAATCATCCCCCTTGCCACCTAAATGACGCTCATACGAAAAGTTATGTTTCCTTTATTCTATATTCGTTTTAAAAACAATTGTGAGATATGAGCATAAAAAAGCTGCAATCTAAATTACGAATTGTTTTAGAAATAAATTATATTTCACATATTATAGAAATTTCAAAAATAGGCTAATATATTTTACTGTCTTTTTTTGTTGCTAAAACCGTACTGAATTTAAAATAACCACATACCTACAAAAAAAAAATTGATATAGAAGCTCTCTTGAGAAGACACAATATACAGATCTATTTGTCAGGGAGCATAACCGCGATTGTTGAGTGACTAACTTCTGTGACAAGTCTTCGAGTGTACTGTCTCAAGCAACTGTTTCCTACAACCACTCGAGAAGTAAAGTGAAGCAGTGAAATCATCAAGGATCCAAAGGAGATGTATCAGCTCTTATAATCCATCCAGAAGTAATTAGAGTTTGCGCTCCAATTCAGTTGCAACAACGCAGAGTAATTAGGTTTTAAATGCTATTAGAAGCAGGAGTGTTCTAAAACCTTGTAAGAGTTCAAGAATTTTAACGTTTGCAAAGGAAACTCGTGTTATGTTACGTAATTAGTTTTACTTCAAAATTGCATACACAAAATATCACTACATTATTTATTCGAACGAAATTCTATATAAATTTAACGCTCCTCAATTTTACGGTACCTTGTAAAATATAAAAGAAAAACATCGAATAATAATCTCTATGTGCAATATTCAGTCGAATCGGAAATTTAATAAAACCATTTGGTTTTGTGCGCTCAAATGTACAATGAAAAATCGCGAAATATATACTAGTTTGTATCTAAAAAGAAATTAAAAGTAATTTGATCGATTTATAAAAATAATGGATGGATAAAAAAATATGGGAAGTGTTGTGAATGTAAAATGATTCTGTGCATTATTTTTTATTTCATTCAATCCTTTTCAAATAGTAGCACAAAAATTTAAATCTGCTAAAAATTGTATTTTTTTTAAATCATATAATCTGCAGTAATAAACGAAAAGAAAATATCAATAAAATCTAAAGACCTAGTTAAAAATATAGGTAAATAATAAATGACATCATTTTTTCCGTAGCATTTTACAGATATAACCATAAAATGGAAACTTTTGAAATATAGATGGTAAAGAATGTTAATATTTTTGATAATTTAACAATATTAAAATATGAATTTAAAAATATTTATTTCTTGAGTACGTTAAAAATGAATATTTTTTATATCACTCATTTTTATGTTAAACTTCCGCAAAAACCAAATTTGATATTTCTATATCATTTCCTTCATCTTAACTCTCAGATTCATCGATATCAAAATATAATAAATCAAAATTAACATTTACATTATACATCATACTCAATTAATTTCATTAATCACGTTCTCGAGCCTGGACAAATATCTATGACCTTATATACTCTTCGTCTAGCAGAAATTATTTCCACCCATCGCCTTTTCAAGCTGCTGAAACTAAACTACCTACATCTAACCAGTAATTAAATAAACTTTGCTTTATACATATTAATTTAATACCATATTTTTCAACATATATTGGTAACTATAAGATTGTGCAAGATATACATCGTTTTTTTGAAAGTGGTGGACCAGTATCGTCCACTACTGCGCATATATACACAAGGTACTCAGCCACACCTAGTTTTTCTATTGACAATACACAAGCGTACCCACAGCACAGCTTTCTCAATATAGGTAAGAGACATTTTATTTTATATTTCATATGTAATAATTGTAATGAGTTTTATATAATGGCGTATCTTCCATTATTATAATGATGTTACCTATAAGTTCAGGTATTTTTTTAAAGTTATTATATTATTGTTATTTTTGTACATTTTAGCCTGTAGGAACATTTCAAATACAAATCGAAAAGTTGGTAAAAACTTATATAGTGTTTGCTTCATTTGCTTCATCACATACACTCTGCATTTTGAATTTGCCCAACCACTGGTAGTTCAAATTTAATACTAGCAACGTATGCAATTAATACTACAAACCTAATTTGCAGAAATGTTCATTAAACGTAATCGATTCTCTCGACGATGTCGCTCAAGTGGTAATTTCCTAATTTTCAACATCGAAATTTACAAATTTTTGCTAGGTGCAAGTATGATGTATTCTGAAATTGAGTTCGACAAACTTTTGTACAAACAGCTTTTTATGGCTGCTTCTGTGCTGTAAGGATATTCGTGGAATAATTATATTTGAAAAGGCTCAAAATCTGATAAATCGAAAATAAATTTGACTTTTAAAATCAAATAGACTATGTTTGGTTATAGTTAGTTAAAGAGTCCGCAATCCTAAAGATTGGTTGGAAACAGCACGCCATGCCGATCTATCCTGAGCTAATCCCTTCATCTCCCTTCTATGATCAATTGCATAATCCCCCCATGCCTAAGAATATGCCCTACTAATCTGTCTCTCCTACGCTGTAACACTCTCCAGATACTTCTCTTCTCCCCTACTAACTCTAGTACAGCTTCATTTGTTACTTTATCTTCCCAACCAATCCTCATCATCCTCCTATAACACCACATTTCAAGTGCTTCTAATCTACGCTTCTCTTCCTTTCCTATAGTCCACGCCTCACACCCGTACAGTGCTACACTCCAAACATATACCTTCAGTAATCTTTTTCTAATACCCAAGTCAATATTTGATCTTAAAATCTGTTCTTTTTCTACGAATGCCTTCCTACCCTGTGCTATCCTATACTTTATATCTACCTTGCTTCGATTATCTTTTGTGATTCTACTGCCTAAATAACAAAAATCTGACACTTCTTCGATTCTATTATCTCCTATTGAGATCCTCATTTTTCTACTGCATTCCTTTTTGTCACACCTCATCACTTTAGTTTTACCTATATTTATTTTCATGTTAAAATCCCTAGTCAATACTGCCTGCATACCATTCAATACCCTTTCTAAATTCTTTTCGCTTTCTTCCAATATAGCTATATCGTCGGCGAATCTCAGCATATATTTTTTCTCTCCCTGTACATTCACACCTACACTATACTCTTCTTTTACTTTGTTTATTGCATCTTCTATATATAGATTAAATAATAACGGTGAGAGTGTACATCCCTGCCGAACTCCCTTCCCTATTTTTGCTACCTCTTCTTCCCCCTCAATTCTAACTAAGGCAGTTTGGTGTTTATATAAATTTAAAATTATTCTCCTATCCTTATAATCTATACCCGTTTCTTTTAAAATTCTAAACATTATGTCCCAATCTACATTATCAAATGCCTTTTCTAAATCTACAAAAGCTATGCAAGTTACCTTTCCTACCCTCTTTCTTTTTTCTACTACCGTTCTTAGTGCTAGATTCTTAGTGTTATATGTCTTTATAATTCAATGGATTAAAAAATTATACACATCTGCATAGAAATGTAATATACTAATTTAAATATAACTTTAACAATAATATGGCGCCATTAATTATTATCTTTCTTCTTCTCTTTGAAAAACGTTTAATAATGGATATTTTATGAATTATATTACTATATTATGCTAAACTAAACCAATATTATAATTATTCGTTTATTTAAAACAAGATTTTTGCAGACAGAGCTATCCAAACTATATTTATTGTATGTTCTTCTGCTATATTGAAATAGTATCCGAAAATGGAGAAAAAGTGATTTATGATCGTCCGAAATTATTTTTTCCTTTCATTGAGTTTGCTCGATTTCAAATTTAATGAAATAAATACTAAAGCAAACACAATACACTGCTATTAAGTAATTTATCATTATAAGCACTCAAAATGCTATTACAGGCTACAATATGAATTTTCCCCTTTATATCAGAGATAAAATCGTGGATCATATTTTTTTTCGACATATTGCAAATTTAAAAATATAACAAATATACCATTCAAAAGCCCCATCCTTTAGGAATATTGTCTACAAATATTGTAAAAAAATAATAAAAATTGCGGAAATGCGAAATACGCTGCCGAATCCCTGCGATTTCAATTTCAAGGGTTTACTAACGTTAGCTCAACTATTAAACGAAAGCAAATTAAATTACAAAATTTGTATTAGTCATAGACAAGATGTCTAGCTATGAACCGGTCAATTTTTTTTCTATTTCTTTCACTAGCTTCCTCGATAAAACAACGTCTGAAAACTTGTCTTTTTTGATAAAAGTTGTGATTTTGTGATTTTGACAAAAGTTCAAAAGCCCAATCCTTTGGAACGCTTTCTAAAAACATTTTACAAAAATAATCAAAATTGCCGAACCCCTGATTTTCATATGAAGAGAAGTTGGCCTTAAATTCTATACAATATACAATCTTCGTAAAAAATATATTGCGCTTACATCAAAAGAGTATCATTTCTAGTTAGCCTCAAAAATATATACCAATAATTCCAATAAATTTGTAAGAATTTCCAAAATTAAAATCCAATCTACGATTTTACGAACGCATTGCAAGCAATTATTTGCTTCTCCTTTAAAAATACCCTGTACACGCAAGGATTTGCACTTATCACTTTGTTATGGTGTGCACATTTCCTCGACTATGTGACCACGTTGATAATCTGCAATCCAGGCCGAATAGTCAATTAATAATCAGAGAACACCCCAATCAGTGCAACTCGCTACTCGCACCAGTCTTGCACCCTTCCTAACCCCCGTTTCATATCAATTGACAACAACGTTATTATAATACCCAAATTGACGAGGGAAACTAATTTCATACCCATCCATACAAGGGATAATGCAAAATTGATCTGTCGCTTCTGTTCCAAAACGGAGAACGATATCCCTAATACGCATTGTTCTTTTTTAAATAAAAATAACGATAATACCTACAGAAAGGTATTCGTAATATATTTAAAATTAATACATTTTTAATATTCAGAAAATTTTTACAAGGATATATTTAATGTATTCGAAGGCGCTTCAAATCTTTATCGGGAAATTACGACTATATTATGAGTTATGAAATTATATTTCGAATATTCTTGTTCTTTTTAAGGATTCCCATGTAATAAAAATGTTACAATTGTGTTAATTTAGACACATTTCAGTAATTTTAGAGAACCAATTTGTGAATAGATGACAATTAGAATTCGTTGTTAAGCTAAAATCAAAACAAAATCGTAATTTAATACCAAGTTTATCTATATTTGAAAAAAATCAAGCGTAAAACGTGTACGTCTAAATAAAAATTTATATTTCACGCAATTTATCATATTTACCTTATATTTAATTAATTACTTAGAGGTAGAACACGAGGCTGCCTGCTTCCAGACCAACCACAATTCTAAATTAGTTACGCTAATTCGTACTCGCATTTTCAGAACATTATATAATTTGTGCAGTGACAGTGCAGTATCGTAGTGACAATTTAAAAATATATGATTGTAGTTAGAAAAACTACTAATATATAAATACCACCAATAAAAAGTTTGGGAAATGTTACGATAAAAAATATTAAAGTTCGAACATTCGAATCTTCTATATTTAATATTTTAATTTTTTATATGCCAGCTTTACAACTCCCACAAATGCTTATAATATTACTATATAGGTTTGCTGAATTTCTAGATAATCTTAGGTTGAATGATTAGCATATTGCATTGTGCAGAATATATAACTAAATATAATTTATCATAGGGACGTTGATTGTATCATGTACTAAGCTCAGTGTTAGTTAATTGGGTACATGCAATTATTTGTTTAGGATGTTATAACTAGTGCTGGGAATATTTGCCAATCAAACCGGAAGCCGGTGCAAGCGATTTTCCACCGGTTCACCGACTAACCGTTTCCACCAATTTCCGGTGAAAACCGCGTTTCGGTAAAAAAAACCGCTTTATGGTGAAAACCGATTTTCGATGAAAACCGGTTTTAGGTTTGCACTGGACTACTGAATCTTACCAAACCGTGTTGCTTCGAATCAACGCACTACTTTGAAGCAACGTATCAATTCAATTTTCCAACACGTTGATACAGTGGCGTTGCTTCTGTGCAGTACACTGCACTGTTTAAAATAAATGATGAGCTTGGCGCATATACTGAGTTAGGATTGCAAAGAGCTTGCGCCAGTCACTGGACAAATGTGTAAAATTCCGCAATTTATAGGGAAAATTAAAAAAATTCTTTAGAAACGCGTAATTGTTTATAAATTTAGAATGAACGTAAATCAATATAATTTCAAGTGTACTTTAGTTTTCAAAGTGCTTCAAATGCATTCCATTGTAATGTTCATGCAGTTTCCAACTAATCCTTATAGTTGAGGATAAATATATTTAATCAGTGATTGTTTATAGCGGACATGACTAAACATAATTTACAATATCAATATTTTTACAAAAGAATTTCGCCTTATATCTCTTTATATTCGCACTTTTATATTGGGAATTGAGAAAAATTTATTAAAATTTGTTATATACTTTCTTTCTATTTATTTTTTTAATATTTTTCCTACCAATGTACTTATTCAATTACTTGTATACAATGCTATTACGCTTTTATTATTTATTTTAATTATTTACAAGGAAGGTATATACCTGTCGATTTTTATCAAAATTATCGAAAAAGTACAGAGGTATACCTGTCGATTTTCATCAAAATTATCAAAAATTATCTAAACAGAACAGAGGTATATAACTGTCGATTTTCATCAAAATTATGAAAAAATTATGTAAAGAGAACAGAGGTCGATTTCCATCAAAATTATCTCCAAATTATCGAAAAAGAACAGAGGTCGATTTTCATCAAAATTATCGAAAAAGAACAGAGGTCGATTTTCATCAAAATTATCATTTCCCATTAGAAAATGTCTTATTCAATCACTTTTTCACGTTTAATAAAAATTTATAATCTTAGCATGGACAGTCCATATAAAAATGTTTCTAAATGCTGACTTTGAAATTGAACACGCAATTAACATCGCGTATTAATTTACAGTTGCTGATCGTATTGGTATCGCCATCTACATATTTTAATATTAGATGTGTGTGCGACAACGACGATAAACACACACACAGATTACACAGTATTTATTCTCGACGAACGCGGCGAGGAATTCAAGTCTAACTACATGGTTACGTGAATGCAATCCCATCTTTGCACATGCTATTTTATATGGGCAGTTTCAATGGCACCTTGAACGGTAAGTTGAAGCGAAGAATATAAACTCGAAAAAGTTGATTGCGTTGGTTGAAGCGAGACTTTCGCCGTTTTCTGAGAAAGTTCTCGCTCTAGTCGAGTATTCGTTATCCACAAACGCGTTTTTATTATCCGAATTTTATCTATACACTAGTACACCTACTGCCAAGAATATGGCAAACCAGACATAAATGCATAGTTTAAAAACTAAAAAAAGAAAATACAATTATTGACCGATTGTTTGATGACGCTATTGCGTATTTATTTTGTAATTCATAAATCCAACATAATTTGCTATAAAATATTTGACAAAAATCAAAATAAAATATTAAAAAAAATTAAATATAAGAAATGTATGTAAAAAATAATTATTTATATATATATAGCATCGCCAGGTCTCGCCTAGAATAATTTTAAGTCACTTAAGCTAAGACACATTAAGCTACAATTATTGACTATTTCCTTGACTCGATTGTACATGGTCGGCAAGCCTTTGATTATAATATACAAGTCTATATGAATGTAGAGGAAAATTAGTCATTCTTATTTTTCAATTTCCGACCAATTTAGCAAATATGCTTAAATTTTGAACAATATGGGCAAAAATAGACATAATCGCTTTAATATAACACCAAAATCATTGAAATCTGTCGAGCCGTTCCGCAGAATTTTTTATACGGGTAAATGGTAAACTTCATAGTAAGCATGGAAATAATGATTTTTATCTTTAAGCAGGATAAATTTCCGAAAATCGGGATTGTCCCGCTAAAAGCGGGACGTATGGTCACTTCACTTATTTGTGTTATTAATTTCATCCCAATAAAATTTTATATAAAATAAAATAAGCAAAAATCTGTTAGGTAAGCTGTTCATCAAAATTATCGAAAAATTATCGAAAAAGAGCAGAGGCCTGTCGATTTTCATCAAAATTATCGAAAAATCATAGAAAAAGAACAGAGGTATATACCTGTCGATTTTCATTGCGGCGCATTTTAGGTGGATAATACAATTTTTGCTAACCACTCTTAAATAGTTGACACGTCACTGAATCCCATAGATAATGAATTGTTATATCAAGATGCAGCTTAATGCACAAAGCACAGTGCAATATACTCATTGCTCGACGTATCAATACTGTATAATTGTGGAATCATATCTTATCTACGTGTTTATTTTGTTACTGCGATTTCGTCTGCAAGGGATAAATAAATTGCATTTTTAATCAAATTCTACATGCTTAGAGAATAAGTGAATGTAAATTACTCTCTATAACTCTATAAGCATTATCATTTTGCTATGGTCAACTGTTTTTTAATATTTTTTTAAATTCTGATACCAACACCAGTATAATGCCCTTGAAATTATATATTTTTCAATTTGATTAAAATTAACGTATTAACGTAGGGACGTATTAACTCGTACAAAGTTATAAATTATCCTTAAGGAACTGAAATTATCAAATTATTTCTCTTTGTCTGCTTGTTATAATTTTGTTTAAGTATATGAACGTAAATTTGAAAGTTTTGTGTAACTCGAACTGGATAGATATATTACTTTGTATATGCGCGTGTATATTTGATAATAAAAGCGTTTTATGTAGCGTTTTAACAGCCTTATTTTCAGAATTTTGATACAAACATTTTTCATACTTATATTTCAAATATTTATCAAAGTAGTTATCATATTTTTCTTAACCTATACAAAATGGGTTCTGCTTTAGAAAATGTTTACAATATTTTTCATTGCACTACTTTTCATTCAATTTTCATTGCACTTGCGACAATGGTAGACAAAAATAGAACTGTCTCGTTGGTTGTATTAACTCTAAAATATAAATCTTGCGTTTGGAACATGTTGGATATAAAAAAAGATATGAAGACAGCAAATTTGCAGATATAAATGTAACATTTCATGCACCACAAGAGTCATAGTATTTGTCAAACATGCGGATCGATTATCTAAATCTGCAGTTTCTTCAATTTCGATAAATATTTTTAAATGCATAAACCTAAGTGCGTATAACAATCAATAAAATTATACACATGTAACGTATTGATAAAACGACGAACGTTTTTCATAATATAATAGATTACCGCTAGATGGAATGCAAAATTCAATACCCGAACTCAATTCTTATTTTTGAGTTAATAAATATATTTAAAAAATCATTGGAAATATGCTTGTTGATTTAACAAATTATGTTTGTATCTTAAAGCTATAGCTATGATAAATTAGTGAATTTAAAGTATTATTTTTCATAGAAGATCGCTTGCAAAATATTTTTCTCAAGATTAGTTAAAGAGTCCGCAATCCTAAAGATTGGTTGGAAACAGCACGCCATGCCGATCTATCCCGAGCTAATCCCTTCATCTCCCTATAGCTATTCATCTCAACGTCTTCAACTATCTGACTCACATACTCCAATTTAGGCCTACCTACCCCTCTCTTTCCCTCCACTCTACCTTCTATGATCAATTGCATAATCCCCCCATGCCTAAGGATATGCCCTACTAATCTGTCTCTCCTACGCTGTAACACTCTCCAAATACTTCTCTTCTCCCCTACTAACTCTAGTACAGCTTCATTTGTTACTTTATCTTTCCAACCAATCCTCATCATCCTCCTATAACACCACATTTCGAATGCTTGTAATCTACGCTTCTCTTCCTTTCCTATAGTCCACGCCTCACACCCGTACAGTGCTACACTCCAAACATATACCTTCAGTAATCTTTTTCTAATACCCAAGTCAATATTTGATCTTAAAATCTGTTCCTTTTCTACGAATGCCTTCCTACCCTGTGCTATCCTACACTTTATATCTACCTTGCTTCGATTATCTTTTGTGATTCTACTGCCTAAATAACAAAAATCTGACACTTCTTCGATTCTATTATCTCCTATTGTGATCCTCATTTTTCTACTGCATTCCTTTTTGTCACACCTCATCACTTTAGTTTTACCTATATTTATTTTCATGTTAAAATCCCTAGTCAATACTGCCTGCATACCATTCAATACCCTTTATAAATTCTTTTCGCTGTCTTCCAATATAGCTATATCGTCGGCGAATCTCAACATATATATTTTCTCTCCCTGTACATTCACACCTACACTATACTCTTCTTTTACTTTGTTTATTGCATCTTCTATATATAGATTAAATAATAACGGTGAAAGTGTACATCCCTGCCGAACTCCCTTCCCTATTTTTGCTACCTCTTCTTCCCCCTCAATTCTAACTAAGGCAGTTTGGTGTTTATATAAATTAAAAATTATTCTCCTATCCTTATAATCTATACCCGTTTCTTTTAAAATTCTAAACATTATGTCCCAATCTACATTATCAAATGCCTTTTCTAAATCTACAAAAGCTATGCAAGTTACCTTTCCTACCCTCATTATTTTTTCTACTATTGTTCTTAGTGCTAGAATCGCCTCCCTCGTCCCTCTGTTTTTCCTAAAACCAAACTGATCTTCTCCTAGCCTTTCCTCTACTTTATTTTCTAATCTCCTATAAATAATCTTTAGCAATATCTTCGATGCATGTGATAGTAGACTAATTAAGATATTTCAATAATATTATTTTATTGCTTGGTAAACATCACGATATAAATATTTACAAGTTTTTATTTAAATTCAACTATTGTGGCATATTATAGCTTAAATTTTTTTTTATTGAAAGTCAGCAGTTTTAATTCAATAAAACGTTAAAATCAAACCAAAGCCTTATCGAAAGTATGTAGCACGGTAGAAATTTTACACTGAACAAAATTTAACTTCAACAAAATCCAATAGCTTTGGCAATATCGACATATTTTCGCACCCATAGCATGCGAAATATGCCCAATTCTGTTTACAAAATTCTGCGGCAAAGTATCCGACATATTTGAACATGTAAATAACATGTGATCCAATACAAACGTTCTGGTTTCGGGCCACGTATGTTAAAAGTGTTACACAAAATAACTAGAAACTTTATAGTATAGAATATCACCCAAATACCGTAACTTAAAGCATTAGGTATAATAGCTAGATGTACATTTCGAAGGCCATGCCCCCATCTTCAGTAGTACAAGATAAAAACTAAATAAAATATCTCGTCACGAATCGTGATTGATATACTATTAAATAAATAAGTCAACATGACAGAAGTATTTCAAAAATGGCATATAATAAATCTTTTAAAACAATATAAATTAATAATTAACGAAACTGACAAGTAATACAAGTATATACTTTCATAAGCATTTAACTCGGAACGATTCAAAACACTTTTAAGTAATTTAAGTGAACTAATTTGAATATGATGATATAATTCAAAAATATGCTCGGCTACAGCACTTTTATGTTTTCTATTTAATCTGAAATGAGCTAAATGCTCCTTTCTTAGTGATAACTTTATGTTGGAGTAAAAAACAACGAAATTATTTTCAAATGCGCCATGCAAATTATTACTTAAAACGTTTGTCAAAATAAGTTGTAGTCAATTTAAGACTTTCGTTAAAATCAGCTTTTTGTGGAATGCCGAATTTAACTTTGCGGGCTACATAATTTATCTACCGTAAGTTTCATTTTGTATTTCGACCAGAAAATTGATATAATAAATATATATTAACATTGTAAAATCGTCACTACGGCGTTAAATAATTGTATAAATTATATCATCCTTATATTATTATTTCTAATGACTAAAATATCCAAGAATGACTGATTCTTATTTTCTATTTCATAAGTAAATTTGATGGAATTTAATTTCGATGTTTCGAATTTAATAGTTTAATATAATCGTCTACGTTAGATTGTTTAGAAAAAAAGAAAAACTTTAGAAGAAAAAAAACAGGGTAATGTTTTATATATTAACATATTCAAAATAAAAACAATAAAAAATTGAGGACTATCTAACTAATTAAAAATAAAAACAGATAATTTTCTTCAATTGCCTCACACTTCTAGAAATGACCTATACTTTAGGAAAATAATTTAGCAAAAAACGAAAATTTTAGAAAAAAAGCCGCGTAATCTTTTATATATTAACATATTCTAAATAAAAACAATAAAAAATTGAGGACTATCTAACTAATTCAAAATAAAAACAGATAATTTTCTTCAATTGCCTAACACTTCTAGAAATGACCCAAACTTTAGGAAAATAATTTAGAAAAATAGAAAAACTTTAGAAAAAAAAACCGGGTAATGTTTTATATATCAACATATTCTAAATAATCGAGGACTATCTAACTAATAAAAAATAAAAACAGATACATTTCTTCAATTGCTTCACGCTTCTAATTTCTTTTCTTTTTCTTGTATATCTAATCATTTCATGCCTTTGTAAGTTCATCAAATCTAATACTTACAAAAAATTTAGCAGGCTAGAACACATCATTTTTTTTAAATTTCACTAGATAGTGTAATTAATTCCAACTAATTTTTAATTCTTTTTAAACTATCCACTAAAATATTCGAGCAGGCATCGTATTATTGAACGAAAGTCGCTAGATACTTCACAATATAGTAATTTTTTATATGGAAAATATCTCGATGTAACAAAAAGGGAAAGTACACAGAATGCATACAAATAAAACTGAAATTTTTATTTTGCTTTGCTCTAATCCGTATAACCTATATCCATTCACGCTACTGTTAATTTTCACTTTAGTCCTCATATATAATTTCCAGGATGTGGTATACTAGTTAGTACGGGTCAACGTGCAATTTCCACATATTAACTCGGTGTTATATTAGATTACAAAGCATTTTCCGCGCTTATTATCATATAAAAAGGGATAATACCACCGTATATGTAATAATCCAGGTTTATGATATATTGTGTAATTTATACACGACAGGTATTAAATAAAATTATACGCGATGTTACTTTGCGACGCCTACCTTTATGTCAGGACAAAAATAGATGATGATCGTTCAACATTATGAACACATATCGTTTTTATGGTGCGCTAAATTAAAAAACAAGCCTGTATACAGTGAAGCTTGCTATGGGAAAATGATAAAAGTTCATCCATAAGTTTATAGCATCCTTCAAAATTTTATTTCATGATATAAAAAGAACACGTTAAATTCCGAAAAATTAAATATTTAAAAATTATTATAAAATATGTCACATAGCATCATGAGGTGAGTACATCAATCATCAAAAATACAATATATTGTATAAAAAGATTGGTAAAAAAAGCACGCTAAAAATGCATTTCTTGTAGTATGCTTTTCTCTATAGGTTATTGTCTTAATAGCATAATTATTAAAGATGTTGTTTATTTCTGGATGTAATTATTCCCATATACGTACTATTAGATTCGTTGATCAATATCGTAAACACATACAATCAAAGAAATTAAAAAAGATCCGCTTAATAAATTTGTATCAAATTACAAAGACATAATTAATTCATGTCATAACCTTATTAAGCCTATTCTTAAGCGAAAACTTTCAATTCCAAATCCTATAATACCAAGGATGTATGTATTACCAAAAATATATAAATCTGGTAAATCTACAAGACTATTAACTCCCCAACATATTTACTTTCGAAATGGTAAGCAAATGTACTTAATAATTTTTATTTCGATAGTTTCGCTGTAAAAAAATCTTTAGAATTCATTAATAATGTTAAAGATTTAACACTATCAAATAATGAAATATTTATTTCATTTAATATTTGCTCATTATTTCCGAGTGTTCCTATTCCTGAAACTATTCTTTTTCTTGAAGATGTATTAAAAAATAATCCTGTGGATGATGTTATTATTAATGAATACTTAAAACTTACTAAATTATGTATGTCTCAGAATTGTTTTTCTTTAAATGGTAAATTCTTTGAGCAAAAAGATGGTACAGCTATGGGAAATTGTTTAATTGTTAATTTATTTTTGAGTTATTTTGAAACTAAATAAAAGGAAACTGAAATTTATTTTCCTAGAATTTGGATTAGATATGTACATGACAACTTTGCGATTTTTGATACTGAAAAATCTAGTATTGATGATTTTATTCAAATATTAAATTCTAAATTTCTTTCAATTAAATTTACTTATGAAATCGAAAATAATAATCAGTTGCCTTTCTTAGAGGTTTTAGTCATTAGAAATAGTAATATATTAGAGTTTGATTAATATAGAAAAGCTACAAATACGCACTGCTATATACAGAACGATTTAAATCATTGTCGTCAACATAAATATGCTGCTTTTAATTTTTTAATTAACCGCTTATTAAATTTTCCCTTATCTAATGATAAATATAATATTGAATTAAATAATATCCGAAATATAGCAGTACAAAATAGCTATTCTTCTACAATTATAAATAAGATATTAAGAAAATTTAAAAGAACAAGAGATATCAAAAATATTAGTAGTTTGGAACAAAGTAATAATTCAACTCCAAAATTTGTTAAATTACCATTTGATCCTATAATTGTACGTGGTATAGATAGTATTTAAAAAAAATATAATTTTAAAGTAACATATAATAGTCTTGCTAATTTTCTAGGAAATCCCAAATATTTGATTGATTTCAATAAAAAATCTGGTATTTATGAAATATCTTGTTCTAGTTGTCTTAAAAGGACAAACACGTAGACCAATTGAAACTAGATTTAAGGAGCATTTACCTCACTTCAGATTAAATAGAAGACATAAAAGTGCTGTGGCCGAGCATATTTTTTAATCAGGTCATCCTATTCAAATTAGTTCTTATTTAATTTTAGTATATCAATCACGATTCGTGACAGAGGTATTTTATTTAGTTTTTATATTGTGCTACTGAAGATGGGGGCATAGCCTTCGAAATGTACATCTAGCTACTTAATGCTTATTACGGTATTTGGGTGATATTCTATATAATAGAATAGGGATTAAATAATGTAACATAATTTTGCATAATTCACCAATCTACCCATATAAAATAAGGGCAATTTAGAATATATATCGTCTAAACTCTGGTAGAGTCAAACTACCATACAAACATTTCGCCAAGACATGTAATCTTGAACTTACCTCGCTAACTAACTACATATTTACGATACTTTGCTTTAGCAAATATATTTATGCTATCAACGTAATTCTACATCATTTTCTTCATATTGTTCAAGTTCAATAACAACCACTTTATATAGAAATAAATTATATACATGAATATTTAAGATACTGCTATGAATATACAGGGTACATAGCTGTATTTATGGTCATAAGCTCTTGGTATTTATTTTATTTATTTATTTAGTTTAATGCACATGGAGAGTCAACAAATAAGATCCTTAATATCTCTCACTAATATACATCTACAATTTTATATAGTATATACATAGTAAGACATTATTCGTAAAATAAATCGCTTAAAAATGAAAAAAGATAAATGAAAAACATCGAGGTTGTTAATTTTATCATTAAAAGTACGCATAAGTTTATTATATGGGGAATAAACCCTAAAAACGTTTTACATTTATTCGGCAGTTTTCTTTTTGCGCACTAATCCCATGTCGTAAACTACGACCCTTAATCCTACTATTCGTTTGCGCACACGTATAAGCAGGTATACGGACGGCTGGCTACAAATTATTAACAATTAATAATATTCTAATAAAAAAAATTAATAATGTGGAACAAAAAGAGAATGTATTTTTCATTGTGTCATTCTTAATAATGGGTAACATAAAAGTAGATTTGCATTGTAGTTCACCAATTTCACATATATTTCAATACATTTATTAAAACACGGTAGAAAAAAATATATAAGTCAGTATACAGTAATATAGGTCAGGTCAGATCAGGTCAGGTCAGGTCAATCGATCAAAAAACATCAAACTCGTTATTTATAATTTAAAAAGAGATACAAAAATCGTTATATGTTCTTCTGTTTTCTAATCAAATTAATTTATACTTTGACAAAGCGGCTGCATAGTTTAGGGAAGGATTATTTGATTTATATTTTCTATCGAGATATTTGGTGAAACGCGTCAAGCCGATTTATATAGGTAAATAATTGTTTCTTGTTTTTTAAACAAGTAACAACTCCTCATTATAAACCCTACTGTTATATCAATCTTATTACAAACAAAATCGATATATGAATCAAATATTAATTTGGAATCCAAATAAATCCCTAAATCTTTAATTTTTGCTAGTATTTTTAGATCAATATTATTAATTGAGCAATTAAATGTTATAGTCAGTTTCTTACGTGTAAACGATATGCAGTTACACTTTGAAATATTTAAGAAGAGTTTGTTATGAGTGCAATAATTAAAGAAATTGTTACTTTTATTCAAATCATCTGCATAGAGTGCGAAATTAGAAAACAAAAATATACGTCATTCAGAAAAATGTTGAAAAGAAGTGGTATATTATGAAATAGAAAATATGTTTGAAAATATTATTTGGGCAGCTTAGGTCTTTGGACGAACCAAAAATTCACTTTACCTTCACGAATTATTTATAGCTTTCTATGCGCTTTTTTGATGGTAGTATTTTTCTTTAGACGAGTAATTATAACGCCTTAATTATTGGTTTTTCTAAATATCTTATGGCACAATAGGGAAACCTGCCAGTTCTCAAGGAACCAACAAGTGGAAGATGGTGTGGCTAACACCAGCGTCATATAGACCAGTGTAAATTATATTAATTTGGAGTAATGTGTTTTCTCTAGCCCCAAGGCATTACTTTGCGTCTCATAGCCACACTACCGAGGTACCTTAACCTAAAGTAAACCTAAAGTACCTTATAGCGCACCAATTCTAATCTCTTGTGTCAGAAATGCAATAGTGTGTGCTAGTGCAGAATCTACCATGAAGAGTAGCACAGTTGTGAAGGGATTAATGTTTTCCCTGTTATTATAATAATTCATTTTAGTGTCTTGCTCTTACAGTTGGCAATTGGACAATAATATGCGCTATTTTATTGAGACTGTAAATACTTGTTAAGTGTAAGTAAAAATTTCGTGTCCTAAACACAAAAATGAAAAACATTTATAAGTGAATCTGTCTTCGAACAAAAAAATTTTTTTTTCTACCCTAGATACTGTACATGTAAAATTTGATTGATTTATATTTATTTTAGAAAAACTCCATTACAAAAAAAAATCGTGGTTTAAGAACACAAATCTCATTGAATATCATTAGTTTAACTATTTTATAAGAAAATGAAGAAAACTACGTACAAAAAATGCCTTTCTATCAACTGTAAATACATATATAAAAATAATTCATCACATTAACAAAAATATTAAATTTAATATTATAAATTATTGCCATTGTGTATCACTAGTATCTTAAAATTTACCTGTGATATTTTAAAATTGAATAGGCTTCTTCAGATGTGACTTTGGAATATTTAATGCGTAAGATGTATACCTAAATTTTCCACAAAACTTGATAATAATTGATAATTGCGTGTATCAATTTTTCACCGAAAATGTCTACCTACTAAAAAAAAAACAGAAACGGTAGATATCGAAAATACCGATTTTATCATCCATAATTTTAACCATAATCTTTCATCTATTTTTTTTTAATTTTCATTTCCGATATATTTTAAATTGTAATCCCAAAGCGCGCATGTATAATATACGTTAATTTAAGTTTAGTCATGTAAATCTTTGATTGATTGTCCGTAATATTTACCTAATATATATTTCTAAAATGAATCATTTACTATCTTCGTTCAAAATTTAATAGGAAGAATAAATAATAATTTCATTACAATACCTAATTAAACATCCTCAATCGCTTATTAAGATTTAAAATAGACGATACTTTTTTGAAATTGATTTTTAATATTTAAAAATATATATATATCCTAGAGAAGGTATTGTATATTTACATACATAATCAATTTAAGATATTATCAATAAAACTATACATTTCGCTGAACATTAAAAGACTTTGAAGCATCCACAATCTTCATATATTCTCCAATTTGGTGTTGATCATTAACATGAATTGTAAGATGAAAAACTTTACATAAAGCTTAGCAGACCAGGCTTTTAACAGATCGAGGAAAG
Organism: Leptodirus hochenwartii; assembly: GCA_947310635.1. NCBI lineage: Eukaryota > Metazoa > Arthropoda > Insecta > Coleoptera > Leiodidae > Leptodirus > Leptodirus hochenwartii. The sequence goes on along the minus strand of OX371176.1, from coordinate 5,767,034 downwards.
AACAAGAATTGTCCCAACTCAAACTCCTGATTAACATTTAAATATGTGGTTTGAGCAGCAGTTAGTGAAGTTTAATTGAATTGAAAATAAATGATTTGGAATGTGTCATGGTTAGAGTGACTGAGGTTCGAACAAAGTATTTTAGAGCTGTCAGGCTCTTCGTAAAGTTCTAACGAGTATATAAAGTTTCAAGAATTAATATAGTTGTATATTCTATTATGCGGTGGGTGTCTTGTTAGATCGAGAACGAGATGGACTGCCGAAAGAATAAATATCGTTGTTACATGGTAATTTGTTAAATTTTTGTTGACTTATTTATTTAATAGTATATCAATCACGTTTTATTTAGTTTTATCGTGTGCTACTGAAGGTGGGGGCATAGCCTTCGAAATGCGCATCTAGCTACTTAATGCTTTAATTTACGGCATTTGGGTGATATTCTCTTTTTTTTTAAGTGAAACCTCTATAGGCGCGGTAGGACAAATTGGCCTGAACGTCACGAAAAGTGAAACGCTTCTCTTCCTCCGACTCCAACAGGTAGTTAAGAGGAAAGAGAGGGAGAATCGCTTCTACTCTCTCCGTCGCATTCATCATAGACACGCTACGCGCATGCGCCGCGTGTACTGTGTTTATACGTAGCATAAGGCAACCAGAAGACGCTTGCGTATTTTATTATATATTACACAAACACAGCTTAATCTTTAACTAACAATTTCCATTGTGTGAAAAGTGAAATGGAGAAAAAGACAAGTACAGACAGAGTGCGAGCCTTTAAAGAACGGAAGAAAGCGAATAAACCGCCAAGAAAAGTGCCAACAAGTATCTTGGAGAGAAGTAAAGAGTATCGAGCCAGGCAAAGGGCGTTAAAGAAACACGATGGACAACATAACCTTCCAACAACTTCAAATACACTGGATGAATCGATACCGTCGTTAAGTGAGGACACAGTGAGCGATAGAGAATTTGAATGCCACTGATTCAGGCGTGCCGTCTACACGTGAAGATACACGCGGTGTGAGAGATCAACGAAATGAATCTGATACAGCTGAGCGAGCCATCGACAAATAGAAATGCACCCACTAGTGCATCATACACAAAATTTACATTCTTTCAACCTGCTCATCGCGAGACAATTATATAGTAAACTAAGTTAGAAAATCTATAAAATTAGAAGTTAGGAAGCGGTTTGAAATGGTGTAACATCAAATTAAAGTTGTTTGAACTTCTTGAAGTAAATCTTAATTATCTACTATTCAGATCTTAAGATAGTATTGATGCAGACTAGTATTCAACAAATTACCTTAAATCGCATGAATATAAGAAACAACGAAAATATCAGAAATTTATTTTTATTCCTTTCAAACTGCTCCTTAAGAACACAGGTGTGGTAAACAAACCGCCGTATGTTTTATTATAAAAAATACACATGTTAAACTATCCCATTTTGCATTGCAATTATTTTCCAGCAAACTCTGTTTTTTTAACAATATCACATTAACGAACCTTCATCTGATTAAAACTACAAAATGTGAAAGTATTATACTCGTTATCGTATAAGGTAATTATTAACCAGTGGTATATTTTACACACTGTTTTTTAAATATAAAATATGCAAGCAAAAATGTCATTTAAAGTGTTTAAATTAAAATGTAAAAAACCTATTCCGTATGCAAATGAGGCATATATAAACATGAGATTTGCTTTATAAAAGGTTATAAAAATATGGATTTATTCGTGGTTACTAAATTTCATTATTGCAAATTTTATAATATATGCCAGAGGTGAAAATTATTATGCATTTAAAAGTACTCGCATTTTAAATATGAAGAAATTTATATGTGCAAAAATTTATTATATCATATATAATAAATTATTCAGATTTGCACTATATTGAAACAATATTTTTTATAGAAATTAATTAGAAATATAATATATATTATATTTCGAAAATTGCGTTCCAGAATTGAAAAAATATATCGACAAATTAATTGAAAGTTATGCTCTATTACATATACGGGAAGTTATGCTATTAATTTTTTTGATAGCAAAAATAACAAGTGTATATGTGACATATCCTTATAATGTGCTTAAGGATAAGACAATAAATAATTTCAGTCGAATCCATCTGCCATGTTTTCTCGCCAAATTAGACATATTGCACATGTCACATCTTAGATATTATAAGGCATTAGAACTACTAACTTGACTAATGCAAACAATATGCATTTTTATGTTCCACAACAACAAAAATAAAAATAAAAATTCATTAAAGAATATACGAAATAATATTAGAAGCTGATTTGAATATAATAGATTACGAAAAATGTGAAAATATTATATACTCCAAGAAAAATGCAGAGTTTAATAAATGACGACCGAAAAAATTAAATGGCGACTTTCAAGTTATATAAGTTATCCAATCAAATACGTGGCAGGTATGTGCAAGACTGTCCTTTATAAGACGTAAAATGCATACTTTGACCATGGTACGAGAAGATGTATTTACTTTTCGAAGTAGAGAGAGTTTCGCTGACTATCAGCCGGATTGTAAGTTAATTATAAAGGTATCATAATAGATGCGAAGCTCAGTTATTTTATTAGGTTAGGTTTGCGTTCGTGCTCTGTGAGGACAGGGCAGGACTCGTACTCTTCATTGAGAAGATGCGCTCATGCGTGTATATATATATATACGCGGCGTTATGTCCTTAATTCAGTTTATTACAGTAATATTGTTATAAGAGTGGAACTTGTCCAAAATATACGTCTACTTCAGCAATTTTACTTGTAGTAAATTTGTACCCACGTCTTTATATAAGTAAAATATGATTTCGCCTTTTACATAGTATATTTTATATAATATTTTTAATTAAAATCTATGTTATAATTAGAGACCGGATTACAGGCACTAAAAAAATGCCAAAATATGCGGCAAATAGGCACTAAAAAAGGCATTTCTTATTTTGAAAAAAACTCAAAAAAGGCATGAAAAACACAGTAAAACAACATCTTTCCTTTACTGGATCTTGGATTCATCTGAATTGCTAATTTTAGGCATTTAGAATTTATTTTCGAATGTATTCGTGCGCTAACTAAACACAGACTGAAGAAATGATGGGTGAATTATTTATTTGAAATAACAGTTGTTGCAAAACAACCACTATTGGTACTTAGGGGTACATTAGCAACGATTAGGGATTTTTCCATTGGTAATGTAGCAATGACACAAACAATTTAGAAAGTTTTTATCATCGAACAAAATAAATGATGGTAAAAAACAAAATAAATATGAAAAAAAGGCGCGAATGCATGAAAAGTGTCGAAATAGGCAAAATAGGCGCTAAACTGAAAAATAGGCAAAATTTTATCGAAATTGTCGAAATAGGCAAAAAAGGCAATTTAAGGCATTTTGCCTAAAATCCGGTCTTTAGTTATAATAAACAGCGTAAAGAAAAAAATAGACATTAACAACTTTTAAATTTATTATTATTTAATCTTAAATAATAATTTCAAATTAATTAAAATATTCTTGTACGATTTTTTTTTTGTAATTGAACGTACTTCAACTAGTCAATAATAAATTTATGATTTGGTTAAATATTTTAGGTATACGTCAATAAGTATTAAATTTGTAACTTTATCTAAAAAGTGTTTTGTAATTGCGGCGTAAAAAAATTTTTTTACTAAACACAGTGCCGTGATGTAAATTCTCCACCCAGCCGTTCCAAATATTCCAACTTAGGTAATAATTCTTTAATTTTTTCCAATAGTGTTTGCCAGAAACACAAAGTAGAAACAAATTGATGAAAAGGGAGCGCAATTTTTGAGATTATAAAAAATAGCTAATACCATCGGAATTTTGTAATTACTTATCCTAAGCTTTTCTTAAAAATATCACGTACTTGTGAAATTTTAGAACGCAAAATAAAATCACAAACCGCCCCCATAATATGAAATGATTATTTACATAAACGATTGTATTTTACACATACTAATTCACATTTTATATATAAACATTTTTTAAGGCAAATTATGTAATGTACTTTGTTATAGGAAGTCCAGTAGATTTTTTTATCAATCTATGTACTCTAGCGATGGCAAATTGTAGGTCACTTTGAGGACCTAGTTCGTAGTTCATAGTTCATTTCAATGTACCGTTCACAAACTATAGGTAGTGAACTACTACATCTTTTAAAAATGAACTAGTTCACGACCTATATGAAATACATGCACATACTGAAAATAATCTCTTTTTTCTCAATATAAAAATATTAAATGGTAAAAAATAAATAAATTGAAATATTACAATACTTATTTTAAATTAAGAATGAGGAAGATAAAACAACAATGTTTATAATTTATACAAAACATATATATAAGGAAATATAATCTTCTCTAGGTACTCACGATTATTTATATGAAGTTCTAAAATACTTATTGGTAGTTAATGATGAAAATGTTTATTACTTTACTAACACTTGAAAATTAAATGTACAAACTATAATAAAATGAACTAGATAGAATCGTTTTGTTTGGCGTTATAATTTATATTTTATATTCCGAATCTTCTCTGTGCAAACTTCAAAGCTTTGATTTGATATTAAGTGATTGCAATGCACTCAGTATTGAAATAGAAGAACTATAAGATTTTGATGTTTATTTTTGCATTATTGCAAAAATTTGCTATAGCATGACATATTTAAGAATATATTTAATCTTGCGAATATATTAATTATATTATTCCAAATGAAATCTGATACCAACATATAAATTGTGACACAGCTAGGCAATGCTGCTGTTGCAATATTGCAGCGAGTTTCCTATTTCGTTCCGTTCACCAACACACTTTATCACTAAATAAATGTTAGTACTGTATTAGTTAAAGAGTCCGCAATCCTAAAGATTGGTTGGAAACAGCACGCCATGCCGATCTATCCTGAGCTAATCCCTTCATCTCCCTATAGCTATTCATCTCAACGTCTTCAACTATCTGACTCACATACTCCAATCTAGGCCTACCTACCCCTCTCTTTCCCTCCACTCTACCTTCTATGATCAATTGCATAATCCCCCCATGCCTAAGAATATGCCCTACTAATCTGTCTCTCCTACGCTGTAACACTCTCCAAATACTTCTCTTCTCCCCTACTAACTCTAGTACAGCTTCATTTGTTACTTTATCTTCCCAACCAATCCTCATCATCCTCCTATAACACCACATTTCAAGTGCTTCTAATCTACGCTTCTCTTCCTTTCCTATAGTCCACGCCTCACACCCGTACAGTGCTACACTCCAAACATATACCTTCAGTAATCTTTTTCTAATACCCAAGTCAATATTTGATCTTAAAATCTGTTCTTTTTCTACGAATGCCTTCCTACCCTGTGAATATGTAATGTATATGTAATGTATACTATACTGCAAGTATATATATAGTACAAGTACATTAATACGTACACCGTGCACGATGTTGTTCATAGTTCACGAACTAGGTCATAGTGACCTATAGGTCGTTGCAAAACATCGTCACAGTACGCCCGTCATTTGATTGAACCGTTCAGAGTGAACGGTTCGCGAGTGAACTACACATCGCTAATGTACTCATATACAAAAAATGTTACTTTACTACCTAAAGAAACAATTTCTAGGACAATATTTGTAGGAGAACATAAATTATATTGTTTTCAATAAAGACTAGCATTATTGTCAAAATTTAACCAAAAAGATCTTACAATAACGTGGGAGAAAAGAAAGATAAGTTTCTAGTTTCTATAACAAGATTAGTGTACTACAAAAACAAATGTTTTTACATATTGCACAGATCATGTGAATATTATCACCAGTGAGTTCCTCAACAAATAATTAAATTATGAAGTAATAATTAAATAGGCACTACAGCGTAGTAAAAAAAAGTATATTATTAAACATGGACGAATGTCTAAGATTGACAAATATACACCATATTTTTATATCAATTAATAAGAAGTATACCTACAAGAAATAATAACAATAAATAAATCCAGCTTATCATATAGAATTTACGATTTAATTCGCAATAAGGTCTAGCAATCGATTATGATACACTTTCGACTAAGAACAAGGTTCTGATTGAAGAGGAAATATGACAGACAGAGGACCTAAGATTGCACTATAGCAGCGTCCTACATGTCTTGCGATGACGGGCTTATAACTGGGAATGTAGTGGCAAATGAGAACAAGACGAAACATCGGAGAAGCTAAATCCATCCGAGTTGCAGAAACGTAACAAGAAATGAGAGCTTCAGGCAGATGCGGTTATATACAAACATGGTGGGATTTGGATCAAAAGGGATCACAACTACAAGGGTCTTAAGATACTTTTGTGTACGCTGTATTTATACCGGTAATATGAACAGGAAAAGGATGTTTGAAACATAAATAGCGACGTTTATGAATGACTATTATGAATAAATCCATAATGTTTGATTTCTATTTAGTAAACCATTTTAATTATTCAACTGGACACGTTATGAAATTTTCTCCATTTCGCTTTTGCTATAGTATAAAACGATATCAAACCGAATTTTATAAAATAAAAAAGGGTAGTAGAAGGACACACCGTACGTATAATAAAGAAAATCCAGTTGGGTCTGCAAATTGTCTGGAATAAATTGCTTTTAATAAGAACTTTGTTGTTCTTTTTTCTGTTCGTCGTCGATTCTGTTTTTGACGAAGACATTTAAGCTTAGCGCCTCAAATTGCGTGTAATTCCAGCAAATGATATAGTTTTTGTAAGAAAAACGAGATTGCGTGCTGCGCTATTTTTTTCATTATCGCGAATTCGAGTGTCCGTCTCAGATTGTAGTGTCAAATCGATGACAACGTAATTTTTTAATTTGTTCTTATATGGTTCAACAGTAGATCGTGTGAAATGGAAAGGAAATCAGCTAATATTCTCCAAACGAAATTAATATATTTTTTTAAATTATAACACCATTGGCGTAGTTGTAGTAATATTACAACAATACGAACAATACATATAATTTTGTACGATTTTTTAGATCGGTTAATCAGTACGAGATTTTTTTAATTAATTTTTGTTATATTACTATTTTTATCTTTTGAAATTATAGTTCAATTATTTTTAATCCCCTGTACTAGTGACGTCTATGGTAGAAAGAAGTCATTAAAACCCTTATAGGGATTTCAACCAATTCTTTCTTTGGAAAATACATGTTACTACGTTATTCATTAATTGGAAAAATTACAAATTAATTAGTAAATTTAAAAAATAAACGCCATTTCGTTTTATTATCACAGATGCTTTTTTGGTTTCGTTCTTAGGAACATTATCAAGTCTGTGACTTTTAGCACGTATTATTAAATTACGTATTGACAAAGAAAATCCGTATTTATAGTTTCAGTACTACGCGATTTAAAGATATTCAGGATTATATTCGAGAAGCACTTAGGATTACGATGGCATGCGTGTGTCATAATAATAAAGACTGAAATTCACGACAAAAAAAAAGTAAATGTGATTGCTGAGAGGACGTTTTATCACGTACTACTCATCAGAGCACAACATTTTTTTCAATTCAAGTACAAAAGCTGTTATAAAACGCTAAAAAAGATACATGATGGTAAGAAAGATAGTCACTACAATATCAATAAATTTAAGAAAAAAAAATCCATTTGTGCTAAATAAGCGAATTAAATATAAAATTAAATATTTTTTTACTAAAGAATGTAGGAAATTAATTAAAATGAAGGAAATCCTCATCTGAGACGTCTTCATTTTGAAGTAAAAGCGTACAAACTATAAATCTTTAAATAGGTTATAGATTTTGCCGTTATGTTGTGATGTAAGGAAGACAAATAAAATTACAATGCTTTATATAAAACGTTTATATAATAAAAATCTATAAATTATAAAAATTAATTGTGATATAAAACATTGTAGTTTTATTTCTATTCCTTATAAATCTTTATATTAAATACTTATGTAATAAATAATGAAAATAACTTACATTTGATTTGAATGTAGAAAAAAACAACATTTAAGTGAACTAATTTGAATAGGATGACTTGAGTTCGTCAAAAATATGCTCGGCTACAGCACTTTTATGTTGTCTATTTAATCTGAAATGAGTTAAATGCTGCCTAAATCTAGTTTCAATTGGTCTACGTGTTTGTCTTCTATATATACTTTAGTACAACTAGAACAAGATATTTTATAAATACCAGATTTTTATTGAAATCAATCAAATCTTTGGGATTTCTTAGAAAATTATCAAGACTATTATATGTTACTTTAAAATTGTATTTATTTAAAATACTATCTAAACCATGTGCAATTATAATATTTTTGAATAAAACGTTGATTAGGTGAAGATAACCCGACAGGGGCGTAGTTGGGAATATGAATAATAGTTTTATATTTTTCTTATGAAAATATACAGCTTTTCTAGAATATAATTCACCTAGGAACATAAATTCTTTTTAAAGCCACGATTCGTTAATAACGAACAGAAAATGTTATTTTAAATGGGTTATAGATTTTGCTGTAATGTTTATATCACAATTAAAAACGAGGATTTATTCGACTATAGTTTCGCTTATTAAGCATTATCAAGAAATGAAAACGAATTACAAAAAACTTATTTGTGTAAACAATCTAGCTACAGATAATATCGAATAATGGGGATATTACGATATTTCCGAAAATACTTATTTATTTTATTATTTTTATCCCATACGTTTATTTTCAACATTGTAATTTTATTTCTCTTCCCATATGTTATTATTTTATCTTTCTCACCTAGTAACGTTTTTCATCCCTTTTCCATAGGCAATGTGTTCGTCATCGCAGCCATTCTTCTGGAACGCAACCTACAGAACGTCGCCAATTACCTGATCCTCTCCCTGGCGGTGGCGGATCTACTAGTAGCGTGTCTTGTAATGCCCCTGGGTGCCGTTTACGAGGTGAGTCACGAGTGGACACTCGGACCCGAACTCTGCGACATGTGGACCAGCAGTGATGTGTTATGCTGTACAGCCAGTATACTGCATTTAGTCGCCATCGCCTTAGATAGGTAAGAAATTGTGTATTTAGTGTGCAAATTAAAAAAAAATCGAGGCATGTTTTAAATATTTTCATTATAAGTTTAATTCTCTTCGCGATAGTCTCGACTAGATTTATGCCAGACTGAGATTGCAAATTTAAATATAATCGAGATCGAGAAGAAAGTTTTTATTTATAAAAGCTCGCAATATTAGCTATTTTAATAAATTATAAATGTAATAAATAACGAATCCGATTATATAATTATCGTCATTTTATCATTTTTCATTATACCTTATCATTGTTCCTTGATGGACAAGTATATACAGAGTGGATGCATTTATTTAAGGAATATTAAACAAGTAATGAAAGAGAAAAACTGAAAATATATATTGGGTCTGGAACAGGAAAATCGTGATCAGGATATTGATGATGATGAAATTGGCGGATTAAATAATTAAATTGAAGAAATTACGTAATAAACTTTTTAAAAAATGGACAATAAATTCTGTGAATAATCACATCGAGAATCACGTACTAAGTCCTTAATCCATATCAGCTCAAGCACATAAGCTATATTGTTCGATACTGATCGATATTCAAAAATTTGAATATTTATTTAGTTTTATATAGATATGGGGATATGGATATATTAAGCCTATGTATTATTGAAATATCCTATCCATTTTACTGGTTAATATATTCAATTTGAAAGGGAATGAATTATTGATGCACTGCACATACATTAGACAATGAGTTGCTTGTCAATTATTTCACGTGATTATCGAGTTCATTATTTGATAGTTAATATTATAAATCTATCAATTCAAATCTATTCTATATAATCATATATTCATGTGCCTTCGTTAAATACTATTCTAATATTCTAGAAATTAATAATGTGCCAGATATTCATTCGTCAATCGTAAATGGCTATAACAATCAAGGCAATAAATGAATTAATATTAAAATATATTTCGTTACGGAATACAGTTAGTTAAAGAGTCCGCAATCCTAAAGATTGGTTGGAAACAGCACGCCATGCCGATCTATCCTGAGCTAATCCCTTCATCTCCCTATAGCTATTCATCTCAACGTCTTCAACTATCTGACTCACATACTCCAATCTAGGCCTACCTACCCCTCTCTTTCCCTCCACTCTACCTTCTATGATCAATTGCATAATCCCCCCATGCCTAAGAATATGCCCTACTAATCTGTCTCTCCTACGCTATAACACTCTCCAAATACTTCTCTTCTCCCCTACTAACTCTAGTACAGCTTCATTTGTTACTTTATCTTCCCAACCAATCCTCATCATCCTCCTATAACACCACATTTCGAATACTTGTAATCTACGCTTCTCTTCCTTTCCTATAGTCCACGCCTCACACCCGTACAGTGCTACACTCCAAACATATACCTTCAGTAATCTTTTTCTAATACCCAAGTCAATATTTGATCTTAAAATCTGTTCCTTTTCTACGAATGCCTTCCTACCCTGTGCTATCCTACACTTTATATCTACCTTGCTTCGATTATCTTTTGTGATTCTACTGCCTAAATAACAAAAATCTGACACTTCTTCGATTCGGTTATCTCCTATTGTGATCCTCATTTTTCTACTGCATTCCTTTTTGTCACACCTCATCACTTTAGTTTTACCAATATTTATTTTCATGTTAAAATCCCTAGTCAATACTGCCTGCATACCATTCAATACCCTTTCTAAATTCTTTTCGCTTTCTTCCAATATAGCTATATCGTCGGCGAATCTCAACATATATATTTTCTCTCCCTGTACATTCACACCTACACTATACTCTTCTTTTACTTTGTTTATTGCATCTTCTATATATAGATTAAATAATAACGGTGAAAGTGTACATCCCTGCCGAACTCCCTTCCCTATTTTTGCTACCTCTTCTTCCCCCTCAATTCTAACTAAGGCAGTTTGGTGTTTATATAAATTAAAAATTATTCTCCTATCCTTATAATCTATACCCGTTTCTTTTAAAATTCTAAACATTATGTCCCAATCTACATTATCAAATGCCTTTTCTAAATCTACAAAAGCTATGCAAGTTACCTTTCCTACCCTCTTTCTTTTTTCTACTACCGTTCTTAGTGCTAGAATCGCCTCCCTCGTCCCTCTGTTTTTCCTAAAACCAAACTGATCTTCTCCTAGCCTTTCCTCTACTTTATTTTCTAATCTCCTATAAATAATCTTTAACAATATCTTCGATGCATGTGATAGTAGACTAATGGTCCTATAGTTCTCACACAAATTAGCTCCAATTTTCTTCGGCATTGTTACTATTCTACTACGCTGAAAATCCTGTGGTACTTCTCCCTTCTCATATATTTTACAAACTAACCTGTATAATCGCTCCTGCATTTTTTCCCCTGCGTGTTTTATTAATTCGGCTGGTATCTTATCAATCCCCGCTGCTTTGTTATTCCGTAAATCATTTAATGCTCTATGAAACTCTGACCTAAGTATGCTAGGACCTAAGTCATCCTCATCTATCTGTTCCACACTTTCTAGCTCCTCCATGTCCTGCCTACCTTTATATAAATCTTCAAGATACTCCTTCCATCTTCTAGCTTTTTCCTTATTTTCTGTGAGTTCCTTACCCTGCTTATCACATATAATGTTACCCTTTGGTTTTACTTTAGAAAAATGTGACTTAATTTTCCTGTAGCCCAAATCTACTTTACCTCTTCTCATATCCTCCTCAATATCCTCACAATTTCCTTTTATCCACTCTTCTTTCGCTAGCTTGCATTTCCTATTAATTAAGTTCCTTAGTTCCTTATATTTTTTCTGTCCTGCTTCTGTGTTTCCAATTTTTATTTTCCTTCTTGCTTCTATCATTTCAACTATTTCTTCCGTGATCCATTCCCTCCTACCTGCCCTTTTCTTTGTGCCTAATACTTCATTTGCTGCTGTAGTTAACCCATTTCTGATTTCCCTCCATTCGCAATCTATGTCGTTCCTAGATGTTCCATTAGCCATGATTTCTACTTTCTGCTTGTACTTTTCACATACATCAGCTAATTTTAACCTATCGACATCTACTCTGACCTTTTTAGACTTCTGTAATTTCTTGAATTTGACCTCTGAGTCCAGGACTACTAAATTATGGTCACTATCAATATCTGCTCCAGGGTAACTCTTACAATTATACAAAGACAAGAAAAATTGAAAAGTACGTTAAATATTTAGCTTTACAAGAAGAATCTTAATAATAAAACGAATACGAGTGAAATTTCTTAATAAATCTTCTATAGTTTCTATTTCTTAGAACATAGTACTTTATTCTATACAATACCATCCAAATAAATACTACTGAAAAACTTCCGTCGTGTTGACTTTTTATTTAATTGTATAGCAACTAGTGACAAGGGTTTTTATTTAGTTTTATCAATGACAATGTATATATAGACGTTGCAAGTCCATTTACGAAAACGAATCAAATTAAGCGGTCGATTTTCATGTGGCGACATCTATCGATATCTTCCCCACCAGAACTTGGTGAATATAACTGAAGACTGCGCTAGTATATAGACCAAATACACGTGAGCGAATTTTTGACAATCGATTAGTGTGCGCGGGAAATTATGAAATGGCCACTATCAGCTGTTCCGTCCGACGCCAGAACAACGAATGAAATGTACTAAACAAAAATAAGCCGAGAAAAATATATCAAATGCATTAAATTTGCTGTAGTTAAAATATAATCGATGATGATACTGTGGTTCTGTCTTGGGCAATAATTAAAAATAATATTATCCCAAGCGCTTTGTGCAATACGAGTCCAAGTAGATGGATGTCAGGTTTAATAAATATTGTTTCTTTGCGTAAAAATACAACTAACATACAAGAAACTGCTGCAGTGGATATACTTTATTAATCTTTGCCATATAAATCCTTTTTAAAAATTATCACTACGGTGTTAAATTATAATATAGAATATCACCCAAATACCGTAACAAGCATTAAGTAGCTAGGTGTACATTTCAAGCGCTACTGAAGATGGGCGCAATTGCTGAACTGCAGCTTTGTGAAATTTTTTACTTATCTTTGACTTTTATTGGAACGCGTAATTATAACTTTCCTTGGCTTATTATTATATTTTATTGTTTAAAAAATGTTGAGCGCTCAAAATATTTTAATTTCGAAGAAATTTGGTTCGACAAAACTGAGTTTTTAAGCCTAAGGTACGAATTTTTATTAGGATTTTAAATATATTTAAATAATTGTCTAATGTGTAAGAAATTTTTTAAATATGCAGTTATTATTTGCTTTTTTACAGCTCTTCAGGTTGAATAAACTTATATATCTAAGGGACAAACTTGTATAAATAATTTTTCACCTTGTTTCCTAAATCCCGTTACTTTTGGATTTGATGTATTTTTTTAATCAAATTCTCCCCTTTGTCGCATCAATCATAAACCATATTAATAGAGAATATCACCGAAATACCAAATATTTTAAAAATAGCTTATTTTGTAAAGTTTTCATTTCACAAAAAAAAAAATCCAGTTCATAAACTAATTATAGCGAAAATGGGGTTTTATTAAATTACCCAGTAGAAAAAGAATAAACCAACACTCTATATATATAATAAGATATATTATTTAACGACCGCAGCACAACTCTAAACTGTTAGGCTTTATGTATTTATATTCAATGTGATCTGCAGCATCGTCGAGCAGACAAAAACATCCCGAAAAGTCATATAAATCTTGAGCAAGCAGCGAATCTGTTAGACATTGCTTGTAAGATGTCTAATATGTCACATTTTTATGAAAGGACGAGAGCACATGGTCAATGTAAATACATTTTTTGTTGGTAGATATTAATCTTGAATAATTTAATATAAAAATATATAAAAATTAAATGATGTACAAATCTAAGACCTTGTGCACTAGTTAAGTGTTGTTTGCGACAATAATCCGAATCTTAAAACCGAATTTCTCTACAAACGAATGGTATAAATCATTTTTTATATCTTGGCGGACCTAATTCATCCTCTACTGCGCATAAGGGTTGAACTTCCAGTACCATTGTTGCCATATATGAATAAAAAACTTCAGTACAAAGTGCTCAAATTGTAAACTGCCTAGCAAAATTCAGATTGAGAATATTTAATGTATGAATATATACGGCTTTGATTAAAGTCCACTATTTAGTAAAAACTTTCCAATTATTTATTATTTGTTTTGATCAATTATGCTAATATAATACTCTCTGTATTTGCTGGCTGTCGATATGACAACATTGTAGTAGTTTTGACCACACCCCCAAATGACAAAAATGCAGTGGCGAGATCTCTTCACGAGCATACGATTTCGAGGTGTTGAAGCGGCCAGTATATTTTCAATTTTATTGAATTGTATAGTAATATCATTGGTCTTATGCATAAACTAGTCTTAATTTGTAATGCGTGGTAGAAGAGTTACCCTGGAGCAGATATTGATAGTGACCATAATTTAGTAGTCCTGGACTCAGAGGTCAAATTCAAGAAATTACAGAAGTCTAAATAGGTCAGAGTAGATGTCGATAGGTTAAAATTAGCTGATGTATGTGAAAAGTACAAGCAGAAAGTAGAAATCATGGCTAATGGAACATCTAGGAGCGACATAGATTGCGAATGGAGGGAAATCAGAAATGGGTTAACTACAGCAGCAAATGAAGTATTAGGCACAAAGAAAAGGGCAGGTAGGAGGGAATGGATCACGGAAGAAATAGTTGAAATGATAGAAGCAAGAAGGAAAATTAAAATAGGAAACACAGAAGCAGGACAGAAAAAATATAAGGAACTAAGGAACTTAATTAATAGGAAATGCAAGCTAGCGAAAGAAGAGTGGATAAAAGGAAACTGTGAGGATATTGAGGAGAATATGAGAACAGGTAAAGTAGATTTGGGCTACAGGAAAATTAAGTCACATTTTTCTAAAGTAAAACCAAAGGGTAACATTATATGTGATAAGCAGGGTAAGGAACTCACAGAAAATAAGGAAAAAGCTAGAAGATGGAAGGAGTATCTTGAAGATTTATATAAAGGTAGGCAGGACATGGAGGAGCTAGAAAGTGTGGAACAGATAGATGAGGATGACTTAGGTCCTAGCATACTTAGGTCAGAGTTTCATAGAGCATTAAATGATTTACGGAATAACAAAGCAGCGGGGATTGATATGATACCAGCCGAATTAATAAAACACGCAGGGGAAAAAATGCAGGAGCGATTATACAGGTTAGTTTGTAAAATATATGAGAAGGGAGAAGTACCACAGGATTTTCAGCGTAGTAGAATAGTAACAATGCCGAAGAAAATAGGAGCTAATTTGTGTGAGAACTATAGGACCATTAGCCTACTATCACATGCATCGAAGATATTGTTAAAGATTATTTATAGGAGATTAGAAAATAAAGTAGAGGAAAGGCTAGGAGAAGATCAGTTTGGTTTTAGGAAAAACAGAGGGACGAGAGAGGCGATTCTAGCACTAAGAACGGTAGTAGAAAAAAGAAAGAGGGTAGGAAAGGTAACTTGCATAGCTTTTGTAGATTTAGAAAAGGCATTTGATAATGTAGATTGGGACATCATGTTTAGAATTTTAAAAGAAACGGGTATAGATTATAAGGATAGGAGAATAATTTTTAATTTATATAAACACCAAACTGCCTTAGTTAGAATTGAGGGGGAAGAAGAGGTAGCAAAAATAGGGAAGGGAGTTCGGCAGGGATGTACACTCTCACCGTTATTATTTAATCTATATATAGAAGATGCAATAAACAAAGTAAAAGAAGAGTATAGTGTAGGTGTGAATGTACAGGGAGAGAAAATATATATGCTGAGATTCGCCGACGATATAGCTATATTGGAAGAAAGCGAAAAGAATTTAGAAAGGGTATTGAATGGTATGCAGGCAGTATTGACTAGGGATTTTAACATGAAAATAAATATAGGTAAAACTAAAGTGATGAGGTGTGACAAAAAGGAATGCAGTAGAAAAATGAGGATCACAATAGGAGATAATAGAATCGAAGAAGTGTCAGATTTTTGTTATTTAGGCAGTAGAATCACAAAAGATAATCGAAGCAAGGTAGATATAAAGTGTAGGATAGCACAGGGTAGGAAGGCATTCGTAGAAAAAGAACAGATTTTAAGATCAAATATTGACTTGGGTATTAGAAAAAGATTACTGAAGGTATATGTTTGGAGTGTAGCACTGTACGGGTGTGAGGCGTGGACTATAGGAAAGGAAGAGAAGCGTAGATTATAGGAAAGGAAGAGAAGTATCTGGAGAGTGTTACAGCGTAGGAGAGACAGATTAGTAGGGCATATTCTTAGGCATGGGGGGATTATGCAATTGATCATAGAAGGTAGAGTGGAGGGAAAGAGAGGGGTAGGTAGGCCTAGATTGGAGTATGTGAGTCAGATAGTTGAAGACGTTGAGATGAATAGCTATAGGGAGATGAAGGGATTAGCTCAGGATAGATCGGCATGGCGTGCTGTTTCCAACCAATCTTTAGGATTGCGGACTCTTTAACTAAGTAGAAGGGGTGGACCCGCCACTTAAAAATTACTTAATTATACTTTGAATTACTTAACAGCGAATGCGTCAATTTAAAAATACCTAGTATAAATATTTGTGTAAATTCAAGCTTTATTATAATTTTCAAATAATTGAATCCACTGCGGATGTCCTCACAATAATTACCACATTCAGTACAATATGCTTCTACCATATTTGCAGCGTTCTATAAATCAGAACCATTAAATGGCGAACATTTATCTATTCAAGTTAGGCACACCACATGCATCATGTGGCATTGCATTGTGGCATTATTGTATTTGAATGGAATAGTTCACTCAATAGTCCCCAATTCGAGCATTATTGACGTACGAAATGTCTTTACGAGGGATTAGACCAGGGCTTCTCAAACTTTTCCACTTGGCGACCCGAGCAAATATTTTCACGACTCTGGGCATAGGGGTATATAAACTAGGAATACGTATTAAAACATTTGCTCATTAATTAATCATAAAGAAAATTTAATCGAAAACAATTCTTTGGTATACATACGAATATAATTTTACCATGTATTAAAGACAAAGCCAAATATTCGTACTAATGAGCTGGGTGTGCTTGTTTACTTTTTTACATAAAGCCTTAAATCTCGGATAAATATTTGATATTCTTCTTCAACGTTTGGCAGAGTTGACCGATTTTTTGATTTTATAAAGGTTCATGCTGAAAATGCCGCTTCGCATAAATACGTTGTACAAAATGTTAGAAGTATGCGTAGGGCCATTTCAGAAAGTTTTGGAAATTCTGTCCTAATCACCAGCTAAAATTCATTTAACGATTTTTTGGAAAGCTCAAGTTTTAAACCTGTGTCGCTCGATAACTCGGCAAATTCTTCTTGAGCGACATTAATCATTTGAATTGAGTATGGTTTATGAACCTTTTTTTAAATATCGAAATTTAAACGATAGTATTTTTGAAATTGTGTCGCAACACACTCGAAATGATCAATTATAACTTTTAGAATTAAATCTTTGGAAAGGTCATTTTCAATTATAAAAGCATCTATAGCTGTATACATTTCTAAACATCCATTTTCCACTCTATTTCACTTTTTTAACAAAACTTTCAATATTATATTTTAACGTAAATATGTTACAACTATTTCCTTGAAGTGACATGTTAAAATCATTCAATTTTACAAAAATATCTTACAAATAATACAGTTTTATTGCGAAAAAAAATCAACAAGTCTGTTCAGTTAAAAATATAACCACTTCATCTTTCAACTGTAATAATCTGTATAAACTTCGTCCTTTCTGCGACCCAAAAATTTAGTTACGCGACCCACATTTTGAGAAGCCCTAGATTAGACTAATTGCATATTTCAGATATTGTGTTGCTTCAAGGATTGGAGCTTTGGTTCGAGAAATTGTAGAAACTCCTTCTTAGTAATAGTAAATGGGAAGAATTAGTTATTTTTTAAACAACCTCAGAAGAAGGTTTTGTCATTTTTTATCACAAACATACAATATTGCTTTTACAAACAAACATAGATTAATAATTAAGCATTTGCATTTGTACCAATTTATTTGGGATATTTGCCTAAAGATATCCATAATATATGAGTTTATAAATTTATAAAGTTTGAGTAAGTTTTAAGATCATGCACAAAATCTTTTTCCAGTTTAATTCCACGAACAGGAATAAATTATCATTAACAATTTTATAATAAACTTCCGCTATCAATAAAAAACTGTGACATAAGTGTATTTAAATATAAAGTGAAGAAACTTCTTATAGAAAATGCTTTTTATAGTGAACATGAATTTTTATATACTGATTTATTATTTTAATATAGCCTGTATAGTATAGTAAATAAACTAATGTGACTTGTGTAATCTCTTTGTAGAATTTTGACACCAATAAATTATTCTTATTATTATTATTAATGCTTGCTTTGTCATGGTATAATTTTACAAAAATTTACCAAAATTACTTTTCCTTCAAGCATCTTAAAATGGCCTAATACATTATAGAATAGAGATAAGCACTTCATTTCAATTCTGGTAGAAAAATGATATTTATTTAATTCACGTCGATCACCAAATCTACAGGTTCGCCATAAAAGGTTCACTTTTATATCTATTAAAAAAAATACAATTTTTTTTCTAAATATATTTCTCTTCCTTAATATGGAATATCACAACATAACGCCAAAATCTATAACATCGTTAAATATATTTCGTTAGCACATCCTTTATTTGAGCCTGTTATCTGTTTAGACAGAATAGAGTATAATTATAAAAGACAAATTTGCATATCGTAAATATGCACAATGCAGAATCCTATCGGCGGTGGACTATTTACAGCCTCCGGAACAGTATAGAGACGACATAATGACGTCACCGCGTACGTGTTCACGCACACGTGCACCTGCATGCTAAACATACATCCTTTATAGTTTACATTTCATATGAAAAGGGTTGATAGAGATCCGTGCAAAAATAAATAAACTACATACACTAGACCTGGTATGACAACACCTGGATGAAAATTACTACAACGTATACAATTTTTTTTTAGAAATTTATTCATTATCGATTTAACACATACATATATACACATTCCTATATATATAATGGAGCGTATTTCCATTTTTCAGCAACGTCAAATTAAATTTTGCTTTTTCTCTGTTCACTTCGATGCGTTATAGTATATGGAAATGGCATTTTCCAAATTTGAGCTCATTCCATCACTTAATTGTTACATAATCTTAAATTAGCAATTTCTACTGCAGCGACATCTTTAAGACTTTAAATTATTTTAAAGTACCCCTTTAAGTTTAAAAATCATTAACTCTAGCTATTAAATGCTTCGAATTACGCTATTTTATAAAAGAATTAATAGATATCTACAACTGGGCACCATAAACAATTCCCAACTATAATTGTTCATTATAAATTATTATTTATTATTATTATTATTATTATTATTATTATTCATTATAATTCATTATAAATATAGCTAAAACTAAAGTGATGAGGTGTGACAAAAAGGAATGCAGTAGAAAAATGAGGATCACAATAGGAGATAATAGAATCGAAGAAGTGTCAGATTTTTGTTATTTAGGCAGTAGAATCACAAAAGATAATCGAAGCAAGGTAGATATAAAGTGTAGGATAGCACAGGGTAGGAAGGCATTCGTAGAAAAGGAACAGATTTTAAGATCAAATATTGACTTGGGTATTAGAAAAAGATTACTGAAGGTATATGTTTGGAGTGTAGCACTGTACGGGTGTGAGGCGTGGACTATATGAAAGGAAGAGAAGCGTAGATTACAAGCATTCGAAATGTGGTGTTATAGGAGGATGATGAGGATTGGTTGGGAAGATAAAGTAACAAATGAAGCTGTACTAGAGTTAATAGGGGAGAAGAGAAGTATTTGGAGAGTGTTACAGCGTAGGAGAGACAGATTAGTAGGGCATATTCTTAGGCATGGGGGGATTATGCAATTGATCATAGAAGGTAGAGTGGAGGGAAAGAGAGGGGTAGGTAGGCCTAGATTGGAGTATGTGAGTCAGGTAGTTGAAGACGTTGATATGAATAGCTATAGGGAGATGAAGGGATTAGCTCAGGATAGATCGGCATGGCGTGCTGTTTCCAACCAATCTTTAGGATTGCGGACTCTTTAACTAACCCTATATATACTTGAATTAGATATTCCCGATTATTTATGCGGTAAATTTGATCCGGTTTTCGTTAGAGGTAATGTCCTAATAAGTTTGCGTCTAAGAATGAAATTTATCATTCCTTTGATCAGAGGTTATCCTTTCTTGTAAACATTTACAAATAAGTTCGTAAGCATCGAACAGGTGGTCATGGAATATGCAGTATCAAAAACGATTTGAATTTTAATGATAATCCAAAAAACAGCTGAAAGTTCCAAAAATATTTCGTTTTTCGCTTTCTTGTAGGACACAGTTTATTATGTCAAAGAAGATTTATTTTAATTTTCAAAATTTGTACAAAACTTCAGTTTTTAGGACATAGTTTATTATGTTGAAGATTTATTTTAATTATAAAAATTTGTATAAAACTTCAGTTCTTAGTTTCTTGTAGGACACAGTTTATTATGTTGAGGATTTATTTTAATTATCAAAATTTGTACAAAACTTCAGTTTTTAATTTCTTATAGGACACAGTTTATTATGTTGAAGATTTATTTTTATTATCAAAATTTGTACAAAACTTCAGTTTTTAGTTTCTTGTAGGACACAGTTTATTATGTTGAAGAAGATTTATTTTAATTTTCAAAATTTATACAAAACTTGCTTTGAATATTGTTTCTGCGTCTGGTAGATAGAATAGAAATCTGGTAGAACATTGTTTCTGTATGTGGTGGCTTGTTAGGCCTGTGTGTGGAGTCTCAAACGTCTGTTTCTTTCTCCGGTGTTTTGTCTGTTTTTAATAGTGTGGTCTTGGCGTGAATCTGTGTTCTTGACATTTTAGTATTGTTTCTGTATTCATTCATCTCTAAGAAATATACGTGTATGCAAATTTTGAATATATACATATTACAACGGACGATACATCTAATCAAGGCACCAGTGACGCCCTTACGTATAGGTACACAAGACCACCATAAATGCCACCATGCGAGGTCCTGTGATCTCTGCACATGCCATAGATAGATCATCTGATCATTCCACACTGGACAAACTGAATATCATATCATCATCATACCACACCATGCAATGTGAATATATAAGCCTTAACCAAATTACTACCTAAATTTGGATGTCGCCATTTCCCGCTTCCGGTCTTTAAGTTACTAATTTCTCTTTTATTGCATGTGATAACAGCTAAATATTCCTGAATCCTAAGGATTGGTATGAAACAACTCTTAAGCTAATTCCTTCATTCCCTTATAGCACACGTCGTCCACTATCTGACCCTCATACTCCAATCTAGGCCCACCTACCACTTTCTTGCCTTCTACGTTACTTTCTATAACTAATTGCATAATACCTCCCTGTCTAATAATATAACCTACTAGTCTACATCTCCTACGCTACAATAATTTCCAAATCTTCTCTCCTATTAATTCTAATACGGTTCCCTTCGTCACCACATTTCGAATGCTTCTTATCTACATTTCTCTTTCTCTTCTATAGACCACGCCTCACAGCTGTACAATGCTATACTCTACCCTGTGCTATCCGACATTTTCTATCTACCTTACCCTACCTATGTAATTCTACTTCATAAATAGCAATAGACTGACAACTTTTCTATTCTATCATCTCCTATTCTAATCCTCGGCTATTGCCTGCATTCTTTCTTGTCATCATAGCAGGCCAAGGATGTAAAATGCTTCTTGTTTTGAAAGGGTTCAATATGTTCAAAAATTGTTTTTGAAACTGCCATCGTATGTCTTTGGGACCAAATCTGTTCTACCTCTACCTACATTTCCACATATCCAAGTTACGAATACTGTATCCTAACAAATGACCCTTTAAGGGTCATTATTCATACACATGTGCCATTTTTGACAACGCATAATTCGCAGGCGCTCACAGTTATTTGATTACAAAATGTGTGGGATTTGTACAGACCTAATCTTAACACATACCATAATGCGCGTGTATACATCGAACACCAGGTGTACAGTTCCATTTGATTAATGGCTACAAACACAATGCAGACATTAAACTGGTCATCTCGTTGTAAATAATGCAGTCTGCGGATGGCCTGGCCAATATACTACTGGTATATACATCACTCTAAAAGTGAGGAACATTAGCGATAAAATACTAAATCTCCTAATCGCGCTGGTAAATACTCTTTCATTTGAACCATGTACACTGACAATTTTATGATGATTGATTTTTATTCGTTTAAATCGGCTTTTGTCACAATGGTAAATAAAACGGCGTGATATTAAATATAGCGTAAATAATTTCTGCCAAGTACAGGTATATTAAAAAGACTTTGTGGTAACACAGAAATTCGCTCAGTTTTGATGGGTGATGTTATGAATGATCCTTTCGACCCAACACTTACTGTTTATTTAACTATTATGTAATTATAGTCACTTATTGTACTGATATTCACGTATTTTCTATTTGGCTCGTAAAAAGGGCGTGTGATCTTTGTTTCTTGTTGAGAAGCGTGAGCTACTTAGACTACTAAAATTTAAAAAGTTTATTCCTAACTAAACTAGTAATTAACCTACGCATCTCGGAAGACCTTAATTACTATGTCTGGTACGAATTGCCTAACTAAAGCTTAAGAATAAATAGGGGGCTTAATACTCCCGTAGTATGGACCAATACTTAAAGTAACCTTATGATTAATGAACAGGAGTCCTTCTTTGCACCCTTATTTAACACCTCGGTGAAACCGACGCTCTTTCAGTTCGGGTACCAGGACAGTAACTTTAATACACATGCGTCAGGGTACCGATACGTTACCACACAAGACCTTAGGACCAAAACTATATGCCCTATATAAGGTCCACCCTGTGATCCCTAACATAAAGTCGGTTTTATAAATTCTATTAATTAACAAGATTATTTTACTAAGTAAATTGTTCGGTCTTGTGACCTATTCTCCTCCTCTTCGTTGGCTCGTCACATACAAAGCATCGTATTTAAAAATTTTAATACATCTAATTGTTATTTTGGTACATCATACATGGCATATGTTCTTCAAATTGAACCTCATCACGCACTGAATTTATCAAACTAAACTTTTCAAATAATCCTTATTTAAATATGTTGCGGCGCGTCCTAACAAATAGTTATAGATTTTATAACACAATAAAAACTCCCTTAGAAAACCTACTGACATTAGTTTAATTAGGGAAGAGAAATCAAAATACAATCTATAACCTATTAGTTTAATTTTTAATAGTTAAAACTCGCTAGAAACGATCGCTGTTTAACAATGATATCTTCGGAAAAAAATATCAACACAGCCTCTAAAATTCGCTACATATTAATAAATTAATTGATGGTGAATGGAAAGCAAATAAATTTCCGGCTCGCATATAAATTGTATGATGTGTGTGTGTTTTTTTTATATAGACGTAATTCGCTTAACGCTTGTTTCTACACTAAATATGTCGTTCATATTCATCTAGAATGACAAAAGACTATAACGTATAATATTTTGAATACACTTGATAATGTTCTCTAGAATAACAAAACTATAGACGCCAATAAATTGTGATAAATAAAACAAAGTAATTTTCCTGTTTCTCATAAAATGAACTATCACGTAGTAATGGCAACATCAATGCCAGTTTCTTTAGCTAAATATAAAGCTTGCGTTGCGATAGCACTCAACAAGAGCAAGTAAGAGTTAAATGCATATGCACTCATCCTATCTATTGCAAGCGGTAGGGTGATAGCGACCGTCTGCAGTATATCATCTGTTTCTTCGGTTCGCTTGTCGCATATATCGACTAATATGTTGCACACAATCCAGCGGACTGGGATGAGTCATAGCAACGTGACGTCACGCTGCTTTACACCTAAGAATATATCGTTGTTTGTGCTATTGGAGGCCGTGATTTTTTAGCGTCCCAACAGAGAAGTCTAGTCTAGTATACAGGAAAATTGATATAGAATAGCCAGATGAGACAGTTGCATTGTTCTGTGTAGTTACGTATGTACGATTTTACCACGTGCTTCTCCAAGAATATATTTAATAAAAATGAATAGTGTTAGTTCTTTATTGAAAATAGAGTTTTGTAGACTAAAGAATTAGGTAGGCCTTATTTAAATTTATATTTCATTGATATAAAAGTTTATGTCAATGAAAGATAGAAGAGCGGAATTCACTTTCAAGAAATGATGGAATTTAATCATTTTGCATCCATTTTGGGTAATATTTCTTACTATTGTGTTATTTTTTAAGAAATGCGTCCCCCTCAATTGAAATGTCAAGAGTTGCCACTGGGCAACATCCATTTCAAACTTAATGTAAAATAGTTACATTATAGGGATAATTTAATGCAGTGCTTCAGTATAAAGTTTAGGGTAAAATTGGTTTTAGTTCCGTTATTGCATCGGACATCATCATAATCCAATTCTCCATTTACACTTGGATGCGCATCATTTTCATAACCGTAGAAGCATGAATCAAATTAAAAATTGGAACGTAATATACTGAGCATTAAGAAAATTGGATGATCGAAAATTTTCTAGGTTACAATTACGATCATTCTAACTACTACTAACATATCATATAACTTAATCACATGCGATCCAAAATTTTCTAATACGATATATACACAGTTTTAACGGAAAGTGACAGAAGTTCACGCATCATAAATCACGACCTGTATAATGGCTTGACCAATACAGTACAGAGCAGTGCTATTAAAAACAGTATGGCGTCAGTCATACGGCACATTGAATGTGCCTATCTGTGCTGTGGGTACGCTTGTGTATTGTCAATAGAAAAACTAGGTGTGGCTGAGTACCTTGTGCATATAAGTATATGTATATGTATAAGTGATGTATATAAGTGCAGCCCTTATGCGCAGTAGTGGACGATACTGGTCCGCCACTTTCAAAAAAACGATGTATACATATGATAAGAATTTGTTGAATTAGGATGCTTCTCAATCAAGAGAAGCACAAAAAGCGAAGATCAAAATTAACAAATTCTCATCATAAAAGCATGCTTCTAGAAGGAAACAAAAACTTCAAGATATATATATGTCGTATACATAAATCCCTAGACGATTATTTTGATTGGGTTCAGCGAATTCTGCAGAATTAATAGCGTGCGAAATACGATAGTGGTCACCTGCTGACCCTTCGATAATTTAATATCCGGCATAAATTCTCCCAAAAGGATTAAATTTTGCCGGCGATAATATCATGAATTTAATCTGGTGCGGCGGTAGTTAAAATTTTTTACATCGATGGTTTTAGTGTGTCACTACTGTCCGAATTTATAACCACTAATCTAGCTAAAATAAGTGAATCTCAGTGACTACGTTAGGTGAGATTAAATTAAACTCGTACTTTCAAATTTTATACGAAATCCCAACCGAAATTCAATTCTGAATAATATATTCGTGGATTGAATATTTTTAAAAACTTAATACTTTAAGTTATGGTATTTGGGTGATATTCGATACTATTTGTAATGGGTTTTTGGGAATTTTGCGATGGAAAAAAAATGTATTCGATACAATTTTCAGGCGCATTACACTCGTTCATAACAAGCTAAAATGTCTGCAAATGTTAAAAAAGAGAAACTGATTTAAAAAGTATACTAAACTAAACAATCGGGTTTATTGTTCATATTCGCTCGTACACACATTTATACTGAAAATTTAATTTTCCCCTGCAATGAGAAATTAAATATTTGGCAGAAAGTAATATTTGGTATATGAATTGTTGGTCTTTCATTTCGAAATTATTTGGAATTTTATTCGTCGGGGATAGCACAGTACGAGATTGCTCACGGGCTGAGAGTAATAATAAAAGAATGCCATCAGTCATCAGTAAAATATTTGTTCGGTGTAGATATATTGTTAAATTTTTCATTTATATGGAAATTGAGAATTATTTTATTTCGCGAAGTTAAACTTGGATGATTTTTCATATCAGAAGTCTTCAGTCTTCTTCATTCCAAACTCAAGATGAATATCAAAACTTTTATAAAAATTTGTTTCGGTTTAAGTAGTTTTATGGAAATGATCGAAATTGCAACGAAATTCGAAGGAAGTGAAATATAAAATATAGGATAATACAAAATACAAACGCATCATTGTAAGAGATTTTTTTAGAGCTTAATTAAATGTCACTAATAATAATAATTTTTCACTTTTAATTCACAAATGTTGACTTTCGAATTAGAAATAATTCTTAAACGGAATATGCGTACAGTGAAACATTTTATGGATGTGAGGCATGGACAATAGGCAGATATTAAAAGCTTTTGAAATGTGGCATTGGAAGATTTTAAGAAACAGTTTTCGATAAAAACAATGGGAGTGCCTCTGCAAAGTAAATTTGTTATCTATCATTACTAAATATATCATAACATGATTAATATGTCATCAGGAAGCAATAATGATGAAAAAAGTTTAGAATAAAATCCCAGATAGTTCTAAAGGTAATTAAATTGGGTAGTGCAAATTCAGTTCCTAACGTATCATAGCAATTCTATGGAACAAATATAAATTAATGAGAATTACCATATTGGTCTAATATCTCATTAGCTATTAGGTTATTCCTACACTTAATAGAACGGTCGTATGTTGGTGAGTCCTTTCGTCCATTTCCATCAGAAAGTCTTCCCCAGCGTAATATTAATTGCGCATTGTTATACTAGCATCAATATCATCGTCGTTGTACCCAGATATAACAATACCCTCGTCAAATATGCCGTTGATGATGCGTATATTGCGGAATAGGAGGACGGTATATATGGTGGGTACATTTCCATCCCGATGCAGATGGTTTCCATTCCATTGCGAAAGGATGATAAAGGGGAAAGTGGTCCAATTAGAAATATCGAGGGTATAATGTTAGTTCAGAGCAGGGGTGGCCAACAAGTCGATCGCGAAACGATTTTTGGCCGATCGCGAACAGTTGGACACAAAAACTGATTATTTCGAATGTGGCGCTAGTAAAATGAGACAAAAAAACACGAAATATGGCGAAGATAAGTTGGCTCAGTGATTTAGCGTTTCTGGCAGATTTTACATCCAAGCTCGTTTAAAGTTACAAGGAAAAAAGGAGTCACATCATTGCATGGTTGCATTAATGATTATAAACGTTAGTTCGTAATGTTGTTTGAGGATCTCCAACAAACAAATTTTGATCATTTTCCAAATATGAATGACCATTTACAAAAACATTCCAATTTTAATTATAACTTTGAAAAATACGTTGTAGAAATCAAAAAGTTATTGAGGATTTTGATCCAAGATTTAAAAAAAATGATGATATTGCTCAATATTTATCTTTCCCTTTTAAGGAAGATTTAAATGTGAATTATATCGCTGCAACATTTTCTGATATTTTTGAAAAAAATGAAAAAAATTAAATTAAACAATCTGATTTGACACAGCGTCGTTCTTTACTTACCGAAGATTCATTACGATTATCTTTATCGAAATACACACCTCACTATTAGCGATGGCAAACTGCAGTTCACTTTGAGGACCTAGTTCGTAGTTCGCAGTTCATTTCAATGTACCGTTTAAGAACTATCAGTTGTGAACTACTACATCTTTTAAAAATAAACTAGTTCACGACCTATATGAAATATATGCACATACTGAAAATCTCTTTTTTTCTCAATATAAAAATATAAAATGGTAAAAAATAAATAAATTGAAATATTACAATACTTATTTTGAATTAGGAATGAGGAAGAAACGACAACAATGTTTATAATTTATACAAAACATATATATATAAAGAAATATAATCTTCTCTAGGTACACACAATTATTTATATGAAGTTCTAAAATACTTATTGGTAGTTACTGATGAAAATGTTTAAATTTGCTATGGCATGACATATTTAAGAACATATTTCATCTTGCGAATATATTAATTATATTATTCCAAATGAAATCTGATACCAACATATAAATATTGCATCGAGTTTCCTATTTCGTTCGGTTCACCAACACACATTATCACTCAATAAATGTTAGTACTGTATATGTAATGTATACTGTACTGCATCGTTTACGAGCCGTTGTGATTCATGCACGGTTTAGTACACGACGGGTTCAGAACCTAGTACAAGTACATCAATACGTACACCGTGCACCATGTAGTTCATAGTTCACGAACTAGGTCATAGTGACCTATAGGTCGTTGCAAAACATCGTCACAGTACGCCCGTCATTTGATTGAACCGTTCGCGAGTGAACGGTTCGCGAGTGAACTACACATCGCTACGCACTATGAATGCTTAATAGAAGATATGAAACCACAAACTTCGCATTAATAAATCTTTTCTTCTTCTTCTTCTTTCGAATAACCCTTTTGGAGGGTACGATAAATCAACTTTGGCTATACTTCTTTGTATTCAATTTTCTTTGCTCCCACACTTCCTTCATCCTTCGAGAATGTCGTTCCTTTTCTTCTTTGGTCCACTTTCTTCCATTCGTTGATTTCTTTCTTTCCTGAAATCCTGCCTTTTGAGTTACTTCTCTAAAACGTTTTCTGTTATTTATTGTGTCTCTTTTAATTCCAGCACTTTTCATATCTTTATCAATTTCAATGAACCATGTGGGTTTGGATTTGTAACTGTTTAGTAAGTTGAAGATCTGCTTGGTTAGTCTGTTATTATCCATTCGGTATATGTGTCCGTAAAACTGCAGTCTCTTTTTCCTCATTACATCAGTTAGTTTTTCAACTTTCAAATATAGCTCTCTGTTTGATCTTAATTTGTATTCTGCATTACTATTACTTTTAGGTCCCAATATTTTTCTCAAAATTCTTCTTTCTACCTTTTCTAGTTTTTCAAGATCTCCAGTTCTTGTTAGTTTAAGTGTTTCTGCCGCATACAATGTTTCAGGTCTAACCACTGTTTGATAGTGTCTTAGTTTTGTATAATAAATCTTTTATTATACATATATTTTATATATTTGTTTTTATATTTGTTCAATAAGTTTTTATATAATAATTTGTTCTACCTTTCGCTAGATATCGATTTTTAAGAAAATTGATAAACTTGTCATTGTGTTAAATATTCATAATTTTACAGTGACGCACTTTTAAACATAAAGAAAAGCAGTATATATATATATAGTGTCTATACAGTTAGTATATTTGAGAAACAACTTGGGAGGAGAATTGAATATGATCTTTAATTTAGGCATAATTAAAAATAATGTACAAGAAGAAATAATGGAAGCTTATACCCCGAAACATTTACTTGTTTAAAATTTGCTACATCTATATAACAAATTTTATTCTCTTTACGTGCATAAATTTTATAAAAGACGATTTCAAGAATAAACTGACGTTTTACTAAAAGGAAGGAACGAATTTGATATAGTATATCGCATCAATTATACAACAAAAATTAATAAATAATTGATTTTGTTTTTTATACAAGTTTATGGCAAATTGTGAATAATTTTATAACATGTCTCAATGAAATGGAAAATCTTAAAAATTATTTTTAGCAATTTTGCCTTTGGCGAAAAGTGTCCTGCACATCGGCAACTCAATAAATATTATCTAATCAAATGTTCGCCGCTTCTGACATAGAGGATATATATTTTAGAGATATGAACGAGGACGTAGAATAAAAAAATATATATAGCAATTAGCTGAAGTAATAATTAATGAAGAAATATATCTTATATCAATACCAGAATATCATTTGGAATAAAAATCAAAACTTTTTCCACGATGGTCGATGCTTTACTGCATTTGTGAGTAAATATTATGAAACTGTGATTTTTTATATAACTGCATAAATTGTAATAAAATTGTGATAATAAAATAAACGTTTCATGGCATAATTTCAGTAGTAAAAGTAGCAGTAAGCTCCACTCGATAAAGAATTGTAATTTACAATTCATTATTATATGCATATAAAAATTGAAAAAATCATTAGACTGGAATATATTCAAAACACATCCAGTCCGACTAAGAAGCTTTCATCTCAAGAAAATTTCAGCTCCAAGGACCTTAACATCACACAACGAAATCTTATTTTCTGTTGTTCCTTCCGATTACTAAACTATTCCTTATATAAACAACCCCCATTGGAAAGCTGGCTAGCGCAACATTATAGATCCTGGCAGATCCTTACACGTGTCCAGTTACTGAAGCACTGACCTGTGCACGGTCCATTACATTTTCACCAAAGCGCTGTAACGGCCTTCTTTATACAGCTATGCAACTAACATAAACAAGCATGTAGCGATAATATGACAAAATACGGATCAACATTTCCAATATTATCAATTATTGATAGAATATGCGCTTTGGAAAGTCAATATTAAACATCCTCGTCAATTCTTGTAAAAGATTACTTACAATTTCGTCAATTTCAAACAGAAAAATGTGGCAAATTTGAAAAAGGTTCCAACAAAAACATTTACATGTAAACAGTTTCTATTAAGGGGATACCACCACATCTTTAGCATTGAAACAGAGAGAAAAAAATAAAAAAATTAATGCTAATGAAAAATTCATGCTATTTGTATGTGTATCTTTGTATATAAATCGATTATGTAATAATGTAAGGGGGAAATATAAAGATTTTCGTAACTAAATAACTTCATGTTGTACCTATTTTCACAGTTTGAAAGTAAAACGGTGCCAATATATTGCCTTAAAATATCAATATACTTTTAGGTTGCGTTTGATTTAATATTAATCACTTAAAAATTAATATTTACTAATAAATCATAATATAAAAAAAATATCCTCCCTTCTAATTAAAAATATACTTAATAATCCTAAAAAAAGATATTCAAATTTCAATATTTTAATAAATTCATATTTACATTACAGCGCTTATTTGTTCCCCTATGCCTGAATTCGCTAGTTACCACGCGATATACAAGGACGATCCACTTAAGATATACTGTCAACACAGTCAACATGAAATTTGTGATACAAAACGATCCAAACAAGCTAAATGTTCATAGTCAACACAAATCTCAACAAACAAATACGTTTATTTGACGAAGACATCAAGAATAGAATAGATCTATACGAAAAAAAAAATCCCAAAGGATCTAAAAGACCGAAGGACCGCAAAAAGAACACAAACTTTTAGACGTAAGCAATACAATTATACATTATTCAAATTGGATGTACATGTTTAAAAAAAGATCGAACGTTGTATACGGTGTTTTAAATAATCTGCAAATATTCTAAATTATTTAATTTTTTATTTCAGATAAATGCAAATTTTTATATAAGTTTAACGTTGGTTGAATTTTTAATTTGTTTTTTATAAAGCGGATTTTAACAATTTTTGTGATTTTATTAAATCTTCAGGTAGATGTATAAAAATTATACAAAAGAACTTGTTAGAAAATATATATACACCGTGGAAATTAAATGTTTCAAAAATTTAAAATATCGTAATAATATAATTGATAAAATAGCATCAAATAAATGAAATTGGTTAACGCAAGTTTATAATGTTTAAAAAGTTCTATTCAACTGTTTACATTACTTCAAATTGCAAACTAATGTCATATTACATATAAATTTTATTACAATTCATCAAAGCTTTGAAACCGACCCTAACTTAGGTTGTAAATGCAAGTCTAGCATTTCACAATTGCCTTAACATCTAATTCAGAAACTCCCGATGAAACTTCCTTCCATTATCTTTACAGGATCCTGTTTATTTATTTTTTACAAATGGCGGTCGTTCCTTTGCAGCTAAAATTCGATTTTAGCTTTCTTTCTGGATGCATTTCAATATTTTGTTCAACCTTTACATCAATATACTTATTATACAGTTTTTCCATTCCACATCAAATCGCTTTAATTGATTTTTTCTTGTTAAGTTTCTTACAATTAATACTATCTGGTTCGCTTTATATAATTTTCCCTATTTCATCGACATTTTTCTGATTTAATCCCTCATTTATGTAATTGATTCAACCATAAAATTTTATGAACTTTTACGATTAATCATTTTTACGCACTCATTGTGAAATAATAAGCAAATTGTTTTAAAACAACAATTTAAAACCGAATATTAGATAATTGCTCTATGTGCATTCATTTTATTAGATTAGATTAAAATCATTTCGCGTAATGCATCATTAATCCCGTGATATAATGAAGCTATATATTTAATAATCCTTACTCTATCTCAAAATCGCATAGTAAAACACGAGGTAAATTGGGAGACTCAGAGGATTTATTTGAAAGAGATATTAATTGCGATTGCTCACGGTAAGTATTTTCGAGATTCGAGTGGAATTACTATATCAAAAGCGTTTATATTAGCGATGTGTAGTTCACTCGCGAACCGTTCACTCTGAACGGTTCAATCAAATGACGGGCGTACTGTGACGATGTTTTGCATCGACCTATAGGTCACTATGACCTAGTTCGTGAACTATGAACTACATGGTGCACGGTGTACGTATTGATGTACTTGTACTAGGTCCTGAACCCGTCGTCTACTAAACCGTTCATGAATCACAACGACTCGTAAACAATGCAGTATAGTATACATTACATATACAGCACTAACATTTATTTAGTGATAAAGTGTGTTGGTGAACGGAACGAAATAGGAAACTCGATGCAATATTGCAACAGCAGCATTGCCGAGCTGAGTTACAATTTATATGTTGGTATCAGATTGCATTTGGAATAATATAATTAATATATTCGCAAGATTAAATATGTTCTTAAATATGTCATGCCATAGCAAATTTTTGCAATAATGCAAAAATAAACATCTAAATCTTATAGTTCTTCTATTTCATAACTGAGTACAATGCAATCACTTAATATCAAATCAAAGCTTTGAAGTTTGAACAGAGAAGATTCGGAATAGAAAATATAAATTATAACGCCAAATAAAACGATTCTATCTAGTTCATTTTATTATAGTTTCTACATTTAATTTTCAAGTGTTAGTAAAGTACCACAGGATTTTCAGCGTAGTAGAATAGTAACAATGCCGAAGAAAATAGGAGCTAATTTGTGTGAGAACTATAGGACCATTAGCCTACTATCACATGCATCGAAGATATTGTTAAAGATTATTTATAGGAGATTAGAAAATAAAGTAGAGGAAAGGCTAGGAGAAGATCAGTTTGGTTTTAGGAAAAACAGAGGGACGAGAGAGGCGATTCTAGCACTAAGAACGGTAGTAGAAAAAAGAAAGAGGGTAGGAAAGGTAACTTGCATAGCTTTTGTAGATTTAGAAAAGGCATTTGATAATGTAGATTGGGACATAATGTTTAGAATTTTAAAAGAAACGGGTATAGATTATAAGGATAGGAGAATAATTTTTAATTTATATAAACACCAAACTGCCTTAGTTAGAATTGAGGGGGAAGAAGAGGTAGCAAAAATAGGGAAGGGAGTTCGGCAGGGATGTACACTCTCACCGTTATTATTTAATCTATATATAGAAGATGCAATAAACAAAGTAAAAGAAGAGTATAGTGTAGGTGTGAATGTACAGGGAGAGAAAATATATATGCTGAGATTCGCCGACGATATAGCTATATTGGAAGAAAGCGAAAAGAATTTAGAAAGGGTATTGAATGGTATGCAGGCAGTATTGACTAGGGATTTTAACATGAAAATAAATATAGGTAAAACTAAAGTGATGAGGTGTGACAAAAAGGAATGCAGTAGAAAAATGAGGATCACAATAGGAGATAATAGAATCGAAGAAGTGTCAGATTTTTGTTATTTAGGCAGTAGAATCACAAAAGATAATCGAAGCAAGGTAGATATAAAGTGTAGGATAGCACAGGGTAGGAAGGCATTCGTAGAAAAAGAACAGATTTTAAGATCAAATATTGACTTGGGTATTAGAAAAAGATTACTGAAGGTATATGTTTGGAGTGTAGCACTGTACGGGTGTGAGGCGTGGACTATAGGAAAGGAAGAGAAGCGTAGATTAGAAGCACTTGAAATGTGGTGTTATAGGAGGATGATGAGGATTGGTTGGGAAGATAAAGTAACAAATGAAGCTGTACTAGAGTTAGTAGGGGAGAAGAGAAGTATCTGGAGAGTGTTACAGCGTAGGAGGGACAGATTAGTAGGGCATATTCTTAGGCATGGGGGGGATTATGCAATTGATCATAGAAGGTAGAGTGGAGGGAAAGAGAGGGGTAGGTAGGCCTAGATTGGAGTATGTGAGTCAGATAGTTGAAGACGTTGAGATGAATAGCTATAGGGAGATGAAGGGATTAGCTCAGGATAGATCGGCATGGCGTGCTGTTTCCAACCCATCTTTAGGATTGCGGACTCTTTAACTAACTAGTAAAGTAGTAAACATTTTCATCAGTAACTACCAATAAGTATTTTAGAACTTCATATAAATAATCGTGAGTACCTAGAGAAGATTATATTTCTTTATATATATGTTTTGTATAAATTATCAACATTGTTGTCTTTTCTTCCTCATTCCTAATTCAAAATAAGTATTGTAATATTTCAATTTATTTATTTTTTACCATTTATTTTCAGTATGTGCATGAATTTCATATAGTTCGTGAACTAGTTCATTTTTAAAAGATGTAGTAATTCACAACCTATAGTTCGTGAACGGTACATTGAAATGAACTACGAACTAGGTTCTCAAAGTGACCTACAGTTTGCCATCGCTAGTTTATATGAATCCTTCAGCGAAAGACTTCATCTGTACCATATGAACTTGATTTTAATACAACTATATAGTAGGAACGGAATCGGGAACGGAGTAAATGAAGCGGAGGATTATAAGAACGGATTTTCAACGGCGCCAGCGGCCACAGTGAGATTAGAATTTATGTTACCATAATCATTTTTGTATTTAAGCAGCAGCGAAGATTATTTTAGATTATAATAATACATCAGGATGTTATAAGGTATAGAACAATGCAAGAGATGAAATCATAGCTGATATTTCCGATTCGATCGTAAAAAGTTGAGAAAATTGTCAAAAAATGCGAACTTTGACCGTTTGAAATAGTTGCATTTTTGGTCGATTTTGGTATGGATTTTAAAAGTGCCCATATCAACAAAAAAATACTATAAATCGTTCTAGAAATCGATTTTAGTTCAATCGGAACAAGATGGAAAAAAAATCGAAAAATGCAAAACTTTGACCCCTTTTGTGTTCATATAAATAAATAAATCGAACACAAAAAGAAAAACTGCTTTGAGGAATAGTGTAATATAATTTATAGATGATGTAAAAATTATAGAGTCCATATAAATATATATATAATATATACATATATATAATTTAGTCTAGGATGTAAAAAAAATTTGACAATATATTTACGAACCTTTTCAAAACATGTCGCCACATTAAGAACATAAAAATCTATTTAAAAAAAACTTACCAAGTGCAAACTTTAAAATTATCTAATTCATAGTTTACAAGTTATATGTATATAAAATATCTTGCCATTCCGGATAAATTAAAGAATCAAAACAATTAGTATAGAAAAAACGATCCGCTTAAAATTTAAAAAAAATGAAAAATGTAAATTAAATAATTTCATTATCTAATATCGTATATAATCGAATTACTCGGGGGAAATTATCAAATTTAATTGAAATGTAGAAAATGTAATAAAACCAAACATGTTAAGGTTCTCTACGGATATAGTTAACTTAGAAGAAAGTGAGCAGAATTTAGAATGAGGATTACATGGAATAATGAATATGGATAGTAAAATTTGCAAATAAATTTTAAATTAAATAAATGAAAAAAATCATTTGACATTTTGGAAATAGAACTACAAAGAACGGTCCAAATTACACTATACGCAAAATATAAAATCTAATTTAAAGAAAAAATCTTAATATCATTAAACCCACATTAAAAATCCGTTGCATACATGAAGACTCTATTAAAATCTTCATCTACATTATTCAAGATGTCACTCTAACAGTTATGGCTGTGTATAACTACGTTATTGACAAATTCATGTCGCACAGCTTTTAGCGCCAACTTTACGATGTAAGTTGTAAGTTAATTAGCTTCGAAGACATTATACTTCAATGTGCACACGTATACACACGTGTGCACATTGTAATTTCTATTCCAGAGCAGAGTTTGTGTATACTATCTTAACAATTTGCAAGACGAGATGACAAATCCAATCTTTCACGACTCTGCCGCTGATGCTGTATCAGAGCTCATTGTATATGTTTGCTATTGCTTGGAAAACGGGAAAATAAGAGGTTTATAGCACGCGGAATAGAGATGTTCTCAATACGTGAAAAGTGCTAATGATAAAACAATTTGGTGTATATTTTAAAAGTACTTCTAAGGGGTCCAAAGAGTTGAAATGGAGATATTCGATAAACACCCTCTTTCGTTGTTTTAAAACTAAATTATAGATATACATATTTCAATTTCTTGTCTGATAAAAATTGAAAGGGAAAGAATAGGAAATAAATATTTTCAAAATCGTTCCATAAATACTAATTTTAAACAGTCGAAATACAAATTTTAATCAATCTTCTAAAAATCACAATAATTTAATCAACTGTTTTCATCTAGGAAAAAAGTGGAACCTATAGGATTTGAACCCGTAATCTTTTGCTTTTGCATCAAAAACAAATCGTGTTTTGATCCCGTTCAATGGAAACATCTAGCTTTTAGAGATTCGCTTCGAATTATGAATTTATAAATCATATTACATTAAATAATAACTTAGACACTCTTACGTCTTTTACATCTAAGCTTAATGACCTAAAGAGCCTTGCTCAATGCTATGGTGATGGCACATAGCTCATTTTAAAGCTAAGAACAGAAATTTTTTATATCTGGCCTTCTGGTCCTTTCATAAATTAAACTCGGCATTTTTCATATAACTTTCATAGAATATTTATAGGTTATAGATTTTGCCATTATGTTGTGATATTCCATATTAGGGAAGAGAAACAATTACAATGTTTTATATCACAATTAAAAACGAGGATTTATTCGACTACAACGATTCAAAAACACGATATGCAATAAGAAGAATATCCAAAACAGCTGGACAGGACGAAGAACTGGCAACCTACAATTCACTCTTCAACTCCACCTTGTCCTATGGCATTGAAATATGAGGAGCCTCATCACATGTGCCTCATCACTGGCAGAACAGAAGAAGAGGTATTTGGGGGGTCCCAAATACAGTTACTACCAAACCAATCTTTAGGAGATTTAACCTACTGACTGCCCCTGCAATATACAGCTCATTTTTTTAAATTGGCGGAGAATTTTGGTAGTCGTCTGCGCATATGGTTCTGCTTATCGGGGTTATACAGTACCAATGGTGCCAGAAAACAAAAAATACTCTAGGTCTAAGAATATAAATTTGTCACTATGTTATAGCTATCGTGCAAATTAATTATGACATAAATATGGTACTATAATAAGTATTTACCAACATTTCTTATATTCTAGTATAACTTTTGTATTAATTTCAAAGAATTCATTCTAATTGCATAAAATGGTTATAACTGTGCGTGGTGATTTGTCAACATTGCATTTCTTAGCACACACACCTGCACTAGACACACCTACTTATTCTTTGCAGAAGACAGAAGCGTAGCGTGTTTTGTTAGAATTATATTTATTGAAATAAAAGTTATATTTTTGTTTTATGATTTATGATGCGTATACTTCTGTCATTCTCCGCCAATTAAAAAAAAAAACCGAGCTGTATCTCTACCGCTTATTATTAAATATACACAAAACGTACGATAGGAGGCCAAAATTAGGAGATGTGTACAACTACTTAACGAGAAGAGCTCCGACCACCTGCCGTCAGACTAAAATCAACTGAGTACCTGAGATTGGGCGAACAATATTACAATCAATGCCCATCAAACTGGAGGACGCAGAATGCCTGAATCTTTTGGGCGAATACTACGAAAACACCTCAGTGAGCTGGTGCCATATAATGTAAAGGAATTCCAACCAATGAGTAACCAAATCATGTTTATTTACTTTTCAAATGTAAATTAATCGATGCAATGACGAAAATTGTACAATTTAAATAAAAATCGAATCTATAGTTTCGCTTATTAAGCATTATCAAGAAATGTTACCATTTCTTAAGCATATGATTCAAAAAATCGCCCCGGAATTAATTAATTCATTACACAATCGAAATAACGATTCACAATATGAACAGTTCCATTTTTATCTGACGAATTCTAGAAGTGAGTCGAACTCTTTCACCCCAAATTTAAATGTTTATATAAATATTCTAGGCAATATGCGAGACTTTAAGCGGTATAATAATTTTTCTTATTTAAAATTACCTTACGATACTGATTTCTTATGCAAAGAAATTCACTGGATTACAACATTACTTACTTTTAATAAAATAATTTGCTTCAAACTTACACTTTTTTATGATGTATGACACTAGTTCGATTTTGTTCTTTCCCCCGCACATATCTTTCCGAATCATGGTTATTTTACGAAAATAACCTTGAATTACCGAATTGAAACACCGACAACCTTAGCAAAGTTTATTTAACTAAAAAAACAGCTAGGTATAACACTTTACTAATATTTCCACGTTTCTACAAAGTTTTTTCACGATTTCAATAACGACTTACGGAGTAAAAAGAACATGTCATCGCAGCTGACGATGAAGACAATTGAACGTTGTAGTCTAAATGGGTGATCTGATCATGCGAACATTATTTCAGGTGTGCCAACCTTATTACGTTCTGCGTAATATTAACAAACCGTATAGCAAGTGTAATTCTAAACAAATAATCAAATAGAATTCGATTACAGTAAATGCATACAAAAGGATAGCAAAATGATGTTGGAACCAGATTTAAAAGTATATTTTGTTACAAGAAATGTTGCACGAGAAAAATGCATACTGGCGTTAAGTGTCCATAATGTCTAAATTGCATATAAATCAACTATTTCATAAATTAATGAAAGCCGGGGAGTTAAAATGCCAACTGTGGCGAAAATTGATTATCTAAAATTCTTGTAAATTTATGATTATTAACGAATGATTAGAATATGAACCAAATAATATGTAAAACGTAATAAAAACCCAAAAACCGTAACGCAAAGCATTTATTAGCTAGATGCGCATTTCGGAGGCTATGTCCCCCATCTTCAGTAGCACATTATTGTTTCTACTGAAGATGACGTTTTTGGGTGATGTTTTATACAATTATTTAACACCGTAGTGACGATTTTACAACAAATACTGTAAAATAAAGAAATTTGTATATTATGATTAGAATAATGATTAGAATATGAACCAAATACTATAAAACACCACCCAAAAACCGTAACGCAAAGCATTTATTAGCTAGATGCGCATTTCGGAGGCTATGTCCCCCATCTTCAGTAGCACATTATTGTTTCTACTGAAGATGACGTTTTTGGGTGATGTTTTATACAATTATTTAACACCGTAGTGACGATTTTACAACAAATACTGTAACATAAAGAAATTTGTATATTATGATTAGAATGATGATTAGAATATGAACCAAATACTATAAAACACCACCCAAAAACCGTAACGCAAAGCATTTATTAGCTAGATGCGCATTTCGGAGGCTATGTCCCCCATCTTCAGTAGCACATTATTGTTTCTACTGAAGATGACGCTTTTGGGTGATGTTTTATACAATTATTTAACACCGTAGTGACGATTTTACAACAAATAATATAACATAAAGAAATTTGTATATTATGATTAGAATAATGATTAGAATATGAACCAAATATTATAAAACACCACCCAAAAACCGTAACGCAAAGCATTTATTAGCTAGATGCGCATTTCGGAGGCTATGTCCCCCATCTTCAGTAGCACATTATTGTTTCTACTGAAGATGACGTTTTTGGGTGATGTTTTATACAATTATTTAACACCGTAGTGACGATTTTACAACAAATACTGTAACATAAGGAAATTTGTATATTATGATTAGAATGATGACTAGAATATGAACCAAATACTATAAAACACCACCCAAAAACTGTAACGCAAAGCATTTATTAGCTAGATGCGCATTTCGAAGGCTATGTCCCCCATCTTCAGTAGCACATTATTGTTTCTACTGAAGATGACGCTTTTGGGTGATGTTTTATACAATTATTTAACACCGTAGTGACGATTTTACAACAAATACTATAACATAAAGAAATTTGTATATTATGATTTAGAATAATGATTAGAATATGAACCAAATACTATAAAACACCACCCAAAAACCGTAACGCAAAGCATTTATTAGCTAGATGCGCATTTCGGAGGCTATGTCCCCAATCTTCAGTAGCACATTATTGTTTCTACTGAAGATGACGTTTTTGGGTGATGTTTTATACAATTATTTAACACCGTAGTGACGATTTTACAACAAATACTGCAACATAAAGAAATTTGTATATTATGATTAGAATAATGATTAGAATACGAACCAAATACTATAAAACACCACCCAAAAACCGTAACGCAAAGCATTTATTAGCTAGATGCGCATTTCGGAGGCTATGTCCCCAATCTTCAGTAGCACATTATTGTTTCTACTGAAGATGACGTTTTTGGGTGATGTTTTATACAATTATTTAACACCGTAGTGACGATTTTACAACAAATACTGCAACATAAAGAAATTTGTATATTATGATTAGAATAATGATTAGAATATGAACCAAATACTATAAACACCACCCAAAAACCGTAACGCAAAGCATTTATTAGCTAGATGCGCATTTCGGAGGCTATGTCCCCCATCTTCAGTAGCACATTATTGTTTCTACTGAAGATGACGTTTTTGGGTGATGTTTTATACAATTATTTAACACCGTAGTGACGATTTTACAACAAATACTGTAACATAAAGAAATTTGTATATTATGATTAGAATGATGATTAGAATATGAACCAAATACTATAAAACACCACCCAAAAACCGTAACGCAAAGCATTAATTAGCTAGATGCGCATTTCGGAGGCTATGTCCCCCATCTTCAGTAGCACATTATTGTTTCTACTGAAGATGACGTTTTTGGGTGATGTTTTATACAATTATTTAACACCGTAGTGACGATTTTACAACAAATACTATAACATAAAGAAATTTGTATATTATGATTTAGAATAATGATTAGAATATGAACCTAATACTATAAAACACCACCCAAAAACTGTAACGCAAAGCATTTATTAGCTAGATGCGCATTTCGGAGGCTATGTCCCCCATCTTCAGTAGCACATTATTGTTTCTACTGAAGATGACGTTTTTGGGTGATGTTTTATACAATTATTAAACGCCGTAGTGACGATTTTACAACAAATACTTTAACATAAAAAAATTAGTATGTTATGTTTAGAATGATGATTAGAATATGAACCAAATACTATAAAACACCACCCAAAAACTGTAACGCAAAGCATTTATTAGCTAAATGCGCATTTCGGAGGCTATGTCCCCCATCTTCAGTAGCACATTATTGTTTCTACTGAAGATGACGTTTTTGGGTGATGTTTTATACAATTATTTAACACTGTAGTGACGATTTTACAACAAATACTGTAACATAAAGAAATTTGTATATTATGATTAGAATGATGATTAGAATATGAACCAAATACTATAAAACACCACCCAAAAACCGTAACGCAAAGCATTTATTAGCTAGATGCGCATTTCGGAGGCTATGTCCCCAATCTTCAGTAGCACATTATTTTTTCTACTGAAGATGACGTTTTTGGGTGATGTTTTATACAATTATTTAACACCGTAGTGACGATTTTACAACAAATACTGCAACATAAAGAAATTTGTATATTATGATTAGAATAATGATTAGAATATGAACCAAATACTATAAAACACCACCCAAAAACTGTAACGCAAAGCATTTATTAGCTAAATGCGCATTTCGGAGGCTATGTCCCCCATCTTCAGTAGCACATTATTGTTTCTACTGAAGATGACGTTTTTGGGTGATGTTTTATACAATTATTAAACGCCGTAGTGACGATTTTCGAAGGCCATTCTCCCATCTTCAGTTGCTCGACAATTAGGCACACAATACACAGCTGTCACTCACCGGGTTCGCTATACAATATCGATACAATCACCGCATTGAATCAACTTTATTGTTGGCAATGTTTGCACTTCCTTAAGTTCGCGTGTTCTCCGCTAATAGGTGCGGATTTAATTACGGACGTGCGCGACGTTCTCATTTAACGTTGTTCAGACACTATTCGGATGAATTTACAATGAAGTGCTAAGGTATTTTCGCGCACAAATATTTTCGAGACACAAAGACGCAACGTTTATGTATACGGATTAAATACATTTCAACGAGAGTGGAGGCAGAAGAGCAGACATTGTTGAAGCGCGACGTATTGATGACCAAAATATCGCTGCCTTAAGTAGTCTTAAGTTACACACAAGTTATTTAGCGCAAAATATTGCACCACTTACACAAATCCTATCTCTGTATTTGGCTACGATATTAAACTTAAAATTCGTCATCATTTTAACTCAATGGCTGTCTTATAAGATACAATCACAGCATTGTGTATTTTCGGAATTATAGCTAAATTATTTAATGTTTCGACGTTAGACATTAATTCAGTTTCAAATTATATTTCGCTATACTGTAATAAATATTTGTTAGTTAATCAGTTTCAATTTTTATTATATTTTTACGAACGTAATGTTGTAATATTATCAACAAAATAGCTTGTACAAAATTCCTACTTGGTGAGAAATATCACATAGAAAAACGATTCGATTAAAATTACTTAATATCCTTTCCCAAAACGGATCTTGGGAAAAATTCAAAAAATTGTAATATTAATAAAGAACGTATTTTATAAGGATTCGTTGTAATTAATTAAAAATAATTTTAAATATAATTACAAGCAATACAATAACTAATTTTAAATGTATATCACATCGAATGATGATAAAAGTAAATCATAGCCTCAAATTTTATTTTGTTAAGTACAAATTAAGATGAATTGTAATTTTTAATTACCATTTGAAATGAATAATAAGAAAAATTTTTGCTATGTCTTGCAATCGAGTGCAATATAATATTCTAAGAATAAAAGTTGCTCGCGTTAAATTAGTGGACCATTTCAAATTCAATAGGCAGTAATGTTGGTAACTTAAGATTTTTTATTTGTTGTTTATTCTTAAAGATTATATAACTTGCTTATTATTGTTGATAACAAGATTACGTGCACTTTTTGAAGTGAAACTTCTACAGGCGCGGTAGGGCAAATTGGCCTGAACGTCACGAAAACTGAAACGCACGCTACGCGCATGCGCCGCATGTACTGTGTGTATACGTAGCATAAGGCAACCAGTAGACGCTTGCGTATTTTATTATATATTACACAAACACAGCTTAATCTTTTAGCTAACAATGTACATGTCGTAAATGTCGAATTTGTTTACCAAATTCGCGATGAGCAGGTTGAAAGAATGTAAATTTTGTGTATGATGCACTAGTGGGTGCATTTCTATTTGTCGATGGCTCAACAGTATCAGATTCATTTCGTTGATCTCTCACACCGCGTGTATCTTCACGTGTAGACATCAGTGGCATTCAAATTCTCTATACCACTCACTGTGTCCTCACTTAACGACGGTATCGATTCATCCAGTATATTTGAGGTCGTTGGAAGGTTATGTTGTCCACCGTGTTTCT
Source organism: Leptodirus hochenwartii (assembly GCA_947310635.1). Classification (NCBI taxonomy): domain Eukaryota; kingdom Metazoa; phylum Arthropoda; class Insecta; order Coleoptera; family Leiodidae; genus Leptodirus; species Leptodirus hochenwartii. The sequence continues at coordinate 5,723,070 of OX371176.1, read as the reverse complement.
TTAACGTCCTTTGCCTGGCTCGATACTCTCTACTTCTTTCCAAGGTACTTGTTGGCACTTTTCTTGGCGGTTTATTCGCTTTCTTCCGTTCTCTAAAGGCTCACATTCTGTCTATACTTGTCTTTTTCTCCATTTCCTTTTCACACAATGGAAATTGTGTGAAAAAAAACTTCGAGTGTGTTCAATGTGACCTAAAGCTTATATAACTATTTACTTAAAGAAAAAACAATCGATTGTTTCTGTAGTATTATTTGAAAATTAATTTTCGTAAGAGCTGAAACACATTGGTAAGAACTAATCTTTTAAAGTTTCTTCACAACTAGTTTCATTACTTATACCCTTTCACGTTTCAATTGTTCAAAAATCGATCAAGTTCTCTTACAGAATACCGATAATCAATATTGTTGTTTTACTACGTCACCAGCCTTAATTCAACCCACCAAAATTCTAAAGCAATATTAATTAAACTTTGACAGCGTTTTGCCTTCTGTTATAAAATATCAACCGACCAGGCTAATAGGCAATTTACATCATCTTTATATTAAAATCATAATTAGATGTCACTAATTGGCTATGAGGATGTTATAAAGACCCTCAACTTCCGGCCCTGGGTTAAATGACGATCACGGATGCGGAAACCATTAGTTTTGCCATGGAATATGGTGCCGGGGGTGGGCAGGGTTCCTGGTGCACGAACCCGCGGTTAAGGGAAGCTCATGGGGGGCGTGCAGTAGCGGAAGAAAGACTTTGACGCCATCACACCAGACCGAGGGTGATCATCATCATTTTTATTACCCGTCAATTTCATACTCTAAAAATGTCGCGTACAAATATACCACAAACATACAAAGAGTGTATAGAAAGAGCCTCTAGTTAAGATATAAAAGTTACGATGATCTAATTTATTTTAGAATTTATAATTAATAAATTTAAAAACTCCTACCATATCTCTCCTGTGTACTTTGTGTATGTCCTCCTATTCCTGTTTTTTCTTCTGCACCACCTTCCATTACTAGTTGTATATTATATTGTATAATATTCCAAAAATGTCCTTCCTAAATTATCGATAACATTTCTCATTTTTCATTATAACTACTCACGCAATTCTCATTTTCTTCCTGTGTAAATAAGCAAAACTGGTTAAAATATAAAAAATAAACGTAAATTACACTTCATATGTATACACCGTTTTATTGAAAGTGGCAGGAAAGTGACAGAAGTTCACGCATCATAAATCAAGACCTGTATAATGGCTTGACCAATACAGTACAGAGCAGTGCTATTCAAAATAGTATGGCGTCAGTCGTACGGCATATTGAATCTGTGCTGTGGGTACGCTTGTGTATTGTCAATAGAAAAACTAGGTGTGGCTGAGTACCTTGTGTACATAAGTATATAGTGATGTATATAAGTGCAGCCCTTATGAGCAGGAGTGGACGATACTGGTCCGCCACTTAAAAAAAAACGATGTATATGTTTCTAGTTTTATTTTTACGCAAATAAACAATTTTTATTGAACCTGACATCCATCTGCTTGGACTCGTATTGCACAAAGCGCTTAGGATAAATCTATCTTGATTTTATTTGATCGATTTTAATTTGGTTTGTCTTTATTTTATAATTTAAATCGCGCCTCTATATATTATCTCATTTTATTGGAACATCGTTGTATATATCAAGATCACTGCAGCATGGAAGACTTTCTTCGCTAACGCCGACTTAAATTAATTTTCCGTTATCGGATTTGATCGCATTCTCAAACGAAATGAATTTGTTGAGTTGAGAGCATCAACAAACATCGAAATTCGCGCAATAATACGTATTCAAGGAATTGGCAATATATAAATCACGTCGGAATTTGAAAAATAATTCTTTTTCGTGTCGGGCGGGATCAAGTCGAGCGATAATCCAAATATTCTTATTTATATGCACGCTCAGATTATATGGGGAATAAAAACTTGTGGATTTGACATTTGAACAATTTACATGGGTATTGACAGCGGAAGATTTATAATCGAAAGACGGTTCACTAGGAATTTGTAACTCGTGATAATCCGCCAAAGATAATTAGATATATTGAAGCGATTAATCATTTGTTGTTAATCCAAGATATTAATTCTTTTAAATCAATATATACGGTATCGTAAGGTACGCATTTAATACGCAGTGGATGAAGAGAAAACAAGATTCATTTTGCCAAGGAAGAGTCATTAATTTTTATAACATTTATTCGGTATGAATAAAAAAAAAAGATTTTTCCAAAAATTGCAATCTAATGATACAAGAACCGTTTTTATTGCACTGAATTGAGAGTTGATTATAATTTAATTGCTAAACAGTGAAAAATCTAATTAAATATTTTAAGAGGCACGATGCAATCAGTGTTACCTTGCCTTTGTGTATTTAAGCAATTTCATCCTGTGATTATAAACGTACATTTCGACGAAATTCCGAACTTCCCGGGTACTCAAATATAACGCAAAAAGATATCGTCTAAAATTTAAACCATGCTCAAATTCATTCGCTTTATAGTCTTCTCTTGCACCTGTTCTATGGGAAGTGAGCGAAAGAACACGAAGAGAGATAACATAAATTATTCCACCTTCGAATATCCCTAGGTAATTTAAAAATATCAAGATGAAATACCGCAAAACTTTATGGGTCTAAAATCCCGGATTAAATACAAACGAATAAAGTTAATCAAAGAATTCGCACGAGTTTTTAAATCTAAATTTACGCTCTCTTCTGAAGTTATCAAATCAGAAAAATATTTAATGGAATAATACGACTTTAATATAATGTCAACAAAAATGGGAGTAAGGGTATCATATTTCTTGGAAAGTCACGTAAATTGGTAGAAAATCTATTGTGAATAAGAATATTCAACGAAATAAAATGTTACATACATCGTTAGGTGAAGATATCAATGAGAAAAGATAAAAATACAAACCAGCACACATTTTCCCATCTGCCTGCATAAAACTTACTAGAAATACCAACATGAAATATAATCTGCAAAGAATTTGTATTCGGATATATTTAATCAGAACAATGATTAATATAAATACTAGTGCTGTCAAAATTTGTATATATTTTCTTAATCGATCCTTAAAATTGTAAAAACTAATATATTCGGAACTAGAAAAAAGTATAATTCATTAATCTTTGCCATATGAATCCATTTTTCACTTTTTTTAATTTACTTCGATTTATATTATCAGATATTTTTCACTTGGTGGATTTTCTTCAAAAGATCCGGTTTATTAATTAAATTTTCATAAAACTTTGCGTCGAATTTGTTCAATTTTATTATACTTTTTATGGTTTTTTATATTTTACTAGTTGCTGATTTAGATCAAAAATTGTCTGAATCAATCATTTTTCCACGTAAAATAAAAATTGTTCATTTTAGCATATAAATATGTTTCTAACTGCCCTCTTTGAAAATGTGTAACTTTTTAAATAGAAGAGGCAATTAACAGCGCGGATTAATTAGGACACGAAATAGTTTTAACGCTGCCAAAAATATAGCAAATCAGATATAGTTTAAAAACTTAAAGAAAACACAATTATTAATCATTTATTTGACTCGATTGTTTTTGATAAATGGCCGCTAAGCTTTTGATTAAGAAATATAAGTCTATATGAATATAGAGGGAAAATTAGTCATTCTTATTATTTATTTTTTTCCTAACAATTTATCACATAACTTGTCATTGTCGTTGTCACACACATCTAATACTAGAATTTGCGATATCTTCTCGGTCAGTATTAACTATTACGTCCTCAAATTAACCCGCGCTGTTATTTACCTCTTCAATTTCAAAAGTTATAGATTTTTAAAGTCAGTAAGTATTTAGATACAATTGTGTTTTCTTTAGGTTTTTAAATGCCAGGATTAATAAGAATTAAATCTTTGGAATTTCCTAGAAAATTAGCAAGACTATAAAAAATACTACATACTATTTTAAACTAAAGGGTTTACAGGTATTATTTTAAAAAGCACAGATTATATATCGTAATTACGTAAATTTATTTGTAGTATTTTCTTATAGCTTTTATTAATCCTTCTACACTGTTTATTCAACTAAAGTAATGCTTTATTTGTTGTTATTCTTATCAATAAACTTTTAGTATTATCAGAATGCGATATTCTGATAAAAGAACATAAAAGTGATATTCACATTTGAAGATGTTTTTAGTTAAAGACGAGATTATGCAAATAGATTATGGAATCTAAAATAAGAGGTGCCAATTTAATTAACTGGAATAACATTTTTTTTTTATTCGATTATGTTTTGAAATAGAATACGTGCCCAAATAACATTAATGTCTTTTACATTCTTACGTAACTTTATAAACCCGCGGTCGCGCATTCGTACAAACGTTTCGCCTCATAAACTTTTGATTACCTTAGTTAAAGAGTCCGCAATCCTAAAGATTGGTTGGAAACAGCACGCCATGCCGATCTATCCTGAGCTAATCCCTTCATCTCCCTATAGCTATTCATCTCAACGTCTTCAACTATCTGACTCACATACTCCAATCTAGGCCTACCTACCCCTCTCTTTCCCTCCACTCTACCTTCTATGATCAATTGCATAATCCCCCCATGCCTAAGAATATGCCCTACTAATCTGTCTCTCCTACGCTGTAACACTCTCCAGATACTTCTCTTCTCCCCTACTAACTCTAGTACAGCTTCATTTGTTACTTTATCTTCCCAACCAATCCTCATCATCCTCCTATAACACCACATTTCAAGTGCTTCTAATCTACGCTTCTCTTCCTTTCCTATAGTCCACGCCTCACACCCGTACAGTGCTACACTCCAAACATATACCTTCAGTAATCTTTTTCTAATACCCAAGTCAATATTTGATCTTAAAATCTGTTCTTTTTCTACGAATGCCTTCCTACGCTGTGCTATCCTACACTTTATATCTACCTTGCTTCGATTATCTTTTGTGATTCTACTGCCTAAATAACAAAAATCTGACACTTCTTCGATTCTATTATCTCCTATTGTGATCCTCAGTTTTCTACTGCATTCCTTTTTGTCACACCTCATCACTTTAATTTTACCTATATTTATTTTCATGTTAAAATCCCTAGTCAATACTGCCTGCATACCATTCAATACCCTTTCTAATTTCTTTTCGCTTTCTTCCAATATAGCTATATCGTCGGCGAATCTCAGCATATATATTTTCTCTCCCTGTACATTCACACCTACACTATACTCTTCTTTTACTTTGTTTATTGCATCTTCTATATATAGATTAAATAATAACGGTGAGAGTGTACATCCCTGCCGAACTCCCTTCCCTATTTTTGCTACCTCTTCTTCCCCCTCAATTCTAACTAAGGCAGTTTGGTGTTTATATAAATTAAAAATTATTCTCCTATCCTTATAATCTATACCCGTTTCTTTTAAAATTCTAAACATTATGTCCCAATCTACATTATCAAATGCCTTTTCTAAATCTACAAAAGCTATGCAAGTTACCTTTCCTACCCTCTTTCTTTTTTCTACTACCGTTCTTAGTGCTAGAATCGCCTCTCTCGTCCCTCTGTTTTTCCTAAAACCAAACTGATCTTCTCCTAGCCTTTCCTGTACTTTATTTTCTAATCTCCTATAAATAATCTTTAACAATATCTTCGATGCATGTGATAGTAGGCTAATGGTCCTATAGTTCTCACACAAATTAGCTCCTATTTTCTTCGGCATTATTACTATTCTACTACGCTGAAAATTACCTTACCAACCAAAAATTCCTCCGCATACCAAATACTACGTATTCAATATAATAACTCATGCATGACAAAAAGTGTATATACAGTAGCGATGGCAAACTGTAGGTCACTTTGAGGACCTACTTCGTAGTTTGTAGTTCATTTCAATGTACCGTTCACGAACTATAGGTCGTGAACTAATATATCTTTTTTAAATGAACTAGTTCACCACCTATATGACCTATATATGCACATACTGAAAATAATCTCCCCTTTTCTCAATATAAAAATATTAAATGGTAAAAAATAAATAAATTGAAATATTACAATACTTATTTTGAATTAGGAATGAGGAAGAAAAGACAACAATGTTTATAATTTATACAAAACATATATATAAGGAAATATAATCTTCTCTGGGTAATCACGATTATTTATATGAAGTTCTAAAATACTTATTGGTAGTTACTGATGAAAATGTTTACTACTTTACTAACACTTGAAAATTAAATGTACAAACTATAATAAAATGAACCAAATAAAATCGTTTTGTTTGGCGTTATAATTTATATTTTCTATTCCGAATCTTCTCTGTTCAAACTTCAAAGCTTTCATTTGATATTAAGTGATTGCATTGCACTCAGTATGAAATAGAAGAGCTATAAGATTTAGATGTTTATTTTTGCATTATTGCAAAAATTTGCTATGGCATGACATATTTAAGAACATATTTAATCTTGCGAATATATTAATTATATTATTCCAAATGAAATCTGATACCAACATATAAATTGTGACTCAGCTCGGCAATGCTGCTGTTGCAATATTGCATCGAGTTTCCTATTTCGTTCCGTTCACCAACACACTTTATCATTAAATAAATGTTAGTTCTGTATATGTAGTGTATACTATACTGCAAGTATATATATAGTACAAGTACATCAACACGTACACCGTTCACCATGTAGTTCATAGTTCACGAACTAGTCATTTGATTGAACCGTTCAGAGTGAGCGGTTCGCGAGTGAACTACACATCGCTAATATACGGTATGAAAGGAAGGTGGAAGGCGTGTTATATAATACATTGTCGGGGAAGTTGGTTTTCACTTTTTCCATCGTAAATTAACTATTCATGCGGTGATATGCTTTTCCATCCTGCCGCAAGAGACTCTTTTATACTTCCGTTGAAGGAAACTTTTGCCAATATCGAATTCCCATGTGCAATGTGCTGCTCTTCTTCGCAATAACAAAACTTTATATACACATATAAATGAACTTATTGGATCAAAATATGGCAACATAATCGTCGATATCGATTTAAAAAAAAAATTGAATCGCCAAATCACATATTCATTCCTTTATGTTTGTGAATATAAGCATGAATGTTTACGTTGTCTAGTGCGCTATTGGAAGATGTGAAATTTACGTTTGCGTATTTACGATGAACAAAATGTATGGAACTATTCTTTGTGCGGGAAACAATAGATATCGTTTGTTGAAAATACTTTGGGCTACAATTTATTATTCTGTGGAATTATTTATGCTCTAGTGAATAATAAACGAAATAGTATGATTATGACTGTAGAAATATAACTAAACTGTATCATAAAATATACACCTCGTTGCATGATAAAAAATTATTTCAGTTGGTTGAAAATTATTACGAATACATATGCAAAAGCTGCACGTTTGTTTGCATTTTTTGTAGTTTTTTACTGAATGTCATCAGACAACAGAATCCACCTCGAACCAACTTCTTCTACGCTATTTACAATTCTTTACCATTAATGAACCCTTTGTACAATTACATACTTTCCTAATACAACAAAAAAACTGTTTCAAATTACAAATCACATTTATGTTAATTATGCATCCAACTAACGAAACCTACAAATGAATCAATGTCTCATCGAATAATATGCCGTTGTTCTTTTTCCTCAAAAAATAGACTTTTAAAACTTTTTAAATGAAAAGAATCCTTATTTACAAAAGATAATATATAGTGTAACATTGCAACGTTTCCAATTTTATTTTTTCAAATATAAACCAGTCTAAGATATTTTTTTGATGTAAAATATCAAAGGACGAAACGAAGTTCTTGCTGGCAAAAAAATGCATGAGAATAGTTATTCTTCTAGTTACAAAATAGCGACGCTAAGTTTGTTCCACTGCTCGCTAGTCACGACTATTTAATTAAGTAAATATTTTACTACCTTTTCACGTATAAAACAAAAATTACTTTGTATCCTACGTATACAAAGAGTCTTTTAAAGTAAAAATGTGTTTTATATGTTCAGAAAATAAAATTGTGTAATTATAAATAAATATATATTGCAACATGTTTCAAAATGTTTGTTTTGATACCTCAAGCCCACTAAATTGAATTAAACGCTAATCCAAACAAATATTTATCATGATCAACAACATTTATCAATATATTTTAATAGTATAGGATATTACCATTTGATCCTATAATTGCACGTGGTTTAGATAGTATTTTAAAGTAACATATAATAGTTCTAATAGTCTTGCTAATTTTCTAGGAAATCCCTTTTCTATAAAATTCTAGGAAATATCTTGTTCTAGTTGTCCTAAAGTATATATAGGACAATCACGTGGACCCATCGAAACTATATTTAAGGATCATTTAGCTCATTTCAGATTAAATAGAAAAGATCAAAGTGCTGTAGCCGAGCATATTTTCGACTAACTCAGGTCATCCTATTCAAATTTGTTCAATTAAATTACTTAAAAGTGTTTTGAATTATTCCGAGTTATATGCTTATGAAAGTATATACATGCATAAGCCTAAATCAAATTTAATGAACTTGGATTCAGGCCCAATTTCATCTTGTCTATTTAATTTATTTAATAAGAACTATTTTTAAATTTATTATTATTTTATTTATTTTTGGTTATTTTAGGTTTGACAAACCAATGTTTATTGTTGGTACTTGTCAGTTTTTGTTAATTATTAATTTATATATTTTTTAAGATTTATAGGTCATATTATATGCCATTTTTGAAAGACTTGTGTCATGTTGACTTATTTATTTAGTAATATATCAAATACGATTCATGACAGAGGTATTTTATTTAGTTTTTATATTGTGCTACTGAAGATGGGGGCATAGCCTTCGAAATGTACATCTAGCTACTTAATGCTTTAAGTTACGGTATTTGGGTGATATTTTATACTATTATTTAAAACCGTAGTGATCATTTTTAAAGTATATTTTACAAACTATTTTTGTGTAATTTCTAAATTATCAATTATATCAACTAACTTTACAATTGTATATCAATCACGGTTAGTGACTGAGTTATTTTACTTACTTTTTAACTTGTGCTACTGAAGATGGGGTCATAAACTTCGAAATGCGCATATACCTCTTAATTGTTTTGAGATTTAACACCGTAGCGACAATTTTGTAAATAATACTTAGGAATTAAGATTATTTATTATTTTGATTGGTAACTTATTTCGATTGTACATTTCAATTTTTTGGTCGTGAATATCTTATTAATATTAGTAGTGGTTTCCCTGAGAATAATATGTGTACTTCAGCTACATAGTAAGATTCATGATGATTTATAATTTTCCTAATGGACATATTTTTTTACTACCTTTTCCCCATTTATGTTTCGCACAGCAAGACCACTTACATTACGAAATTACCACATATAAATTTCCTGAAAAATAATCATAGCAAACATTTCAGTCTAACATAAGAGAAAACCACTAAATATTTCTATTGAAACTGTTATAAAACCACCCAAAAATTGGCATTTAAATATATTTAAAATAATAGTTTGGTTAGCAATAAAAGCAATACTTAAACTGTACCAATACAATGTAGCGATGGCAAACTGTAGGTCACTTTAAGGACCTAGTTCGTAGTTCGTTTCAATGTACCGTTCACGAACTATATTTCGTGAACTACTACATCACTTTATCACTAAATAAATGTTAGTACTATATATGTAATGTATACTATACTGCATCGTTTACGTGTCGTTGTGATTCATGAACGGTTTAGTACACGACGGGTTCAGGACCTAGTACAAGTACATAAATACGTACACCGTGCACCATGTAGCTGATAGTTCACGAACTAGGTCATAGTGACCTATAGGTCGTTGCAAAACATCGTCACAGTACGCCCGTCATTTGATTGAACCGTTCAGAGTGAACGGTTCGCGAGTGAACTACACATCGCTAATACAATGCTTAAATATTGTCGATTTTTTTAAATTACGCAGTTGTTCTTGAAGAGCAATGACTTATTTTTGCTAAAATATTTCAGATATTGGGCAGTGACGAATATTGACTACATCCATCAAAGAACGGCCAAACGTATAGGTCTCATGATTTTAGTGGTTTGGGCCGTGGCCTTTCTCGTTTGTATAGCTCCTTTGCTCGGATGGAAAGATCCGGGATGGGAACTGCGAATTGAAGATAAGCAGTGCATCGTTAGTCAAGACATTGGCTATCAGGTAAAAATATTAATGTTCCACTAAATATTCACCCAACGTATCCATATACTTTTTACAGAAATTTTTGTAACGTAAAGACAAAATATTACTTTAAAAAAATCAATAATGATATTATCAGTTAATTTATACCACCTTACTTTGGAGCCTTTAAATAAATATTATAATCCTTTCATTATAATAAATTTATTGACACTTTAGTTAGTCGTTATTCAGCTATAAGTACGCTATAAGTTAGCTTGAAGATTATTGCAGAATCTCTTGCGGTGATCAGGTGGCCAATTACGTAAGATAAATGCACTTGTGAATGATGATATTATTTGTAATCAGGCCATTCTCCTTAACAGGATGGGCGAATCCTTTGTCATAGCGGCTTCATTGGAACTTGATATTAGAACTAGATAGCTCGTTAGCGAAAACACGTATCCGTATTCTATTTTCCATAAATCCGTATTCCGTAAATAAATGTTAGAATGTTATTAAAAACTTTTTTATCCTTAATGAACTATGATACATTATACCCATTAGGAAATCTATCTTCTTTCTTTTTTCACGTTAATTAGTTTTTGAATTTTTATTAAAACAACAGAACTAAGATAGCAGAATGACTCTTGATACTTTACATCGCCAACAACTATTCTTCTCTTTAATTATTTCGAACGATTCATAAAAATGTATATAATAAATTGTTCCCATGTGAAAAAAATAGCAATTTTCGATTCAAAATTTTAGTCTTGTATCGTATTTGCTTGTTTAAACCTGAAGATTTTTCAGATTTTCGCCACAGCCTCCAGTTTTTACCTGCCTCTCCTAGTCATCCTCATCCTTTACTGGCGAATCTTCCAGACAGCTCGGAAGCGCATCAGACGGCGGCAGGTCATTGCCAATGCTGCGTGCGCAGCTGTCACGGCCGCTGTCAAAGATAATCCGGCCGCAGGTGGAATTGCAGGTGGCCTGGCAACGGCCACGGGAACCGGAGGAATTGCAGCTGCCGTTGTCACAATCATAGGTAAGCAATGTTGCTAATGTGATTACTTCTTCAGGTCTGTCATGTCTTATACATCCAACTCCAACTAATATCGCGTTTGTACTTTTAGCCAAACATGACCATACGAACTACACGTCACGAAAAAAAAGAAAACTACACGTCACTATTGATATGTACTTACATTAACTGAGTCATTTTAATCGCAAAAAGTAATTTGCAATCATGTAATAGCAACATATTGAACGGATCATTTTAGAAAGTTGAAATTAAACCATTTTTCAAATACTCCTCTAGAAACTTGTTACCAAACAAGTTGTCGAAATAATGTCTAATCGTTTCTGGCTTATCTTCAGTTCGATCTACTCAAATGCAAAAAAAAATTACGTTAAATTATCAATTTATATAATTACGAATTTTATAGAGGTTCTAAAAACATCAAAATATTCAATAATGTCAATCTTGGACAAGAAGTTCAATTGTACCATTTTTTTGGCCTACTATAATTTTAATTTTATGAGCGGCATTTTTTAAATAATGAACTATTAAATGTATTTATTGTGGATTCTAAAATTATATCGAGTACTTCATCAATTTTCATTTGTCGAAGCAAATCATCAAATTATAGTTTAATTCAATATACTTGAATAATTATTTCCCTTTAATCCTCCAGTGTATTTTATTAATATATTAAATATATCTCCGTAGCTGACAGTGACCGTTGTTGTTATTTTTTTCTTACAGGGAGACCACTTCCTACAATATCTGAAACAACAACAACCGCATTCACAAATGTGTCAAGCAATAACACAAGTCCAGAAAAGACATCCTTTGCCAATGGATTAGATGATCCTCCAACTACAACGGACGGCGGTGGAGATCGAGGATCTCCATATCCATCGATGCCTCATTCATATCCAACTAAGAGGAAGACTAAAGATTCTGCAGACTCGAAGAGGGAGAGGAAGGCAGCAAAGACATTAGCTATTATTACAGGTATAAGTAAAAATGGAAGTAGATTCTTAATGCTCTGCTGAGGACGTATCTTAACAAGGTATCGAAAAGATTGCGGTGAAAATATTTGTTGTTAAGGTGCCTTTGTGATGTGTTGGCTGCCATTTTTCGTAATGGCGGTGATGATGCCAATTTACAAGGATTTATTCGAGGAGTACGTGATCTCGTTCTTCCTCTGGCTGGGGTACTTCAATTCCACGCTGAATCCGATCATATATACTATCTTCAGTCCCGAATTCCGGCACGCATTTAAGAAAATCCTGTTTGGACGGAATTACGCTAGACGAAGACATAAACATTGTAACATTCAATGATGGCGGCATGGGGACCTTGTGTCCAGGTCAGTGATGTTTATAATGAATAAATTGCATGTTTGAAAGAAGGAACAGAAAAATACGACTTCTTGAATATATCAAACTTCACTTTAATAGAATAGCTGCATTTATTTCATTTGTGACACGTGGAATGCTATAAAACTCGACGCTGTCGTAGACTCTGGCACGTAAAAAGAGTGTAATAAAACAAATGTGCAATTACGCGATATGTATTCTCAGTTTCGACATTCTCATGTCAACGTTCGGTGCAAACTCTAACAGGAAATTGTATATAAGAAAACTGTTGCAATCTTCAAAATTGTACGAGCTTATATAACATTCCCAAAAACCTGAACGTACTATATAATATTATAATAATTTTTTGTTCTTATGTAATTATTTTTTAATGGTTTAATGTAATTATTATATTAATGATTTTATTTTATGTATCTAAATGTCTCATTGTCTCAATGTCTCAACAACAGAAATCAAATTAATTATGAAATCATTTAGAAAGATATTGAATACACGTGTACGTGAATTGCATACGTCCTCGTCCGTACATGTTTATTTCAAAAAAATATATTAATTTGTCACAAAATAAGTTAATGGTTGCTCGTTGCGTTATGAAGAGCCGGCAGCGTTCCAAGGAAATGGCAAAAAGGCTTAACCGGCCATTCCTTAAAATAAATAAAAAGGTATTGAATCTTTGTCTTTCCAGAGATCCAGTGGCGGCTCGTATCGCTGCAAGTGTTGCTGTCGGAGCTGTTGGAGCTGCGCACACTTCTCGGAATGTTACCTTCAAATGTGACTGATCCGGGTCAGAGGGCCAGGTAAAAACAATGATAAATAGACATGCTTCTGACATGACCTGACCTGGCGATTATATATACATATAATTTAGATTTGCGTATATAAATTTCTTATATTTTGATTTTTCTAATATTTTATAGCAAAATATGTATGATTTATAAATTACAAATAAATATGCAATAGCGTTATCTAGCTATCATATATTAATCAAAGGCTTAGCGGCCATTTATCTTAAACAATCGAATCAAACAAATGGTCAATAGTTGTGTTTTCTTTATGTTTTTAAACTATACGATTATGTCTGATTTGCTATATTTTTGGCAGCGTTAAAACTATTTCGTGTCCTAATTAATCCGCGCTGTTAATTTCCTCTTCAATTTCAAAAGTTACAGATTTTCAGAGAGCTATTAGAAACATTTTTATATGGACGCTAGAAAATTAGCAAGACTATTAACAATATTATTTATACTACTATAAAATAATATTTATTCAAAATCCCGTTTTAACCACACGAAATAATAAGATCAAAGGGTAGTTCAATAAATTTGGAAGTCGAATATATTAATTTACTTTGTACTAAACTACTAATATCTGATATGTATTGTTCAATTAAATTTTCCTAAGATATTATTTACAACAAAAGAACATCAACTATATTTCAAAAGAAGATTAACTGCTATATTCCGGATATTCTTCAATAATTGAATGCTATATCTAACATTATATGAAAGATAATTTAATAGGCGTTTGTTAAAAAATAAAAAGCAGCGTATTTATATTGACGGCAATAGTTTGAATCGTTTTTGTATATGTTAGGTATCCCCATCCTCCAGAGCATCCGCCCGTTGTTCCCTATTAACATCTGGCGGGAACGGGGGTCCTGGAACCTCTGCCTCGTCCAACCGGTACTTGGTCGCACCCACACTGCACGACATAGAGGCCAGCAGCTGCGCAGAAACCGAAGTCACAGAAGTCCTTGTGCGGCGTGTCACTTTCGAGATGCACGAGCTGGGCGGTAACGGTGCCAACGGTGCTAGCGTCACGTGACAGTGACTGCTACATCACCGTAAGTGACATATGGAGAAAGGAACAGGGAAAATTAAATCGGGAACAGCAGGGTACAAGTTTCTATTAATTATATATAGATATCTTAAAGTGTTATATTTCAAATTAAAATAAGATATGATATATTATGGAGAAGTACGAATGGCTAAATTATTTTGTAATAATGGAAAATTTGAAGAAATTATATGAATCGTTGTTACATTCAGAATAAGTTTAATCAGTTCATTTTTTTCATGGCATATATAAGCAAAGTGATCATAAATTCTCCTACCTATATTTCTCTTTTGTTTTCATAAACTTCTCAATCTCCTTCTGTTCCTATTTATAAAAATCTGCTGCATTCGTTTCGTGGTATACTTTAATTTTAAGTAGCTAGAGTTTCTTGCAATATTTTACACTTATTCATTATTCCCATATAAAAAAAATGTCGCAGGTACAAAATGTAAATTTCTCTGTGTCTACAAATATTATTTCTCCAGAACCTTTAAGCAATATACATGAATAAATAGAATTTGAATCGCGCGTAGGGATAGAAAATCATAATTTCGATTTTAATGGGACGTTATGCATTTTGAATTAATATATTTTTATACTTTAAAGTACAACTCGATTCAAATTGTTTCTTCAAATTATAAAATGATTTACCCCGAAGATATGACTAAATATAGTGAAGCCAAACTATTCAATATAATGTTTTGTACAAATTCTCAATTATCTCGTTGATATTTTCAATTACTATTACAAGGCAAGGAATCAAAGGTGCCCATATATTGTATATATTTAGCAAAGTATTTGTTATTTGTAAGTAATAATTGCGGACTTCCTTTTATATAAATATAACCGCTACAATTTAATCTCCTCACCAGTAAATTGCAATGTGAATTAAAATTATAATATGCAATTACGCATAGAAATATAAAGGTTTCATCAGTTTTATGATGATTATTCCAATATTTAATTATATTATAAGGAACATATTAAAACTACTAAATATATTGTATCGTCAATGTCTTATCCATTAAAACTATTTACTTTCCTAAAACTCAAAAGCACGAGGAAATATTTTCAAAATGAAATCAGGAATTGCTCACTAGAAACAATATAATTAATTTCTGTAACTTACGTGACTGACTACGATGTAAAACTGTACATATCCCAAAATGTGTAAATGCAATTTCTTCAATATATTCATTGTAAATATATCAAGTCGTATAAATACATATTATTTATTTAAGAATGACCAATCCGCTAAAACGAATACCTATTATTAAAAAATAACAAGGTATCTGTACTTATTAAGTTCATTTAGAAATTATTAGAGTCTATTATTAATGTTATTTACTTTGTAGTAAAATTTAGCATATAATGTGAAATGGGGAAAAGCCGCGAAAGCTATTAACATTTTGTAAAATTCATTTTAATGTGTATATGAGTGTATCACAAAATGCAATAAAATGATATTTGTCATTTACGCCCAAAAAGATAAGAATATTATCATATGTTAAGTAAAATTAATTACTAAATATTATTGATGTTTTCCACTTATCAATAACAGTAAGAAAATTTATTGTGAGGAACAATCAATATGATAAAAATCTCGATGTTATTTATTATACGTGGAAAGTTTATTTCGATTTTCATTCTAAAGTCATTGTGAAGTTTTTAGTATAAATCAATGGCTTCAATTTGTATGCTTCATCGATTTATGAACTTCTATTCTACATTGATTGAATATATAGTAAATTTAATGTAAATAAAATTATATTTTGTGATAAATTTACCAACTGAAAGCATCTTCTCAGCGACTACGCTTAATCTGATATATGATTCTTAATTTTAAAAAATATTAATCAAAATTTTGTAAATAAGATATCTATGAGCCCTAGATATATTATTCACAAATTAATAATTCCAATTATTATAAATAGTAATATTATATTCAATGACAGATATGCATGTATAATTTTTTAATAAAATTACAATCGTAAATAATGCAGTTTTATTTCACTTAACTTAACTTAAATATATGTGTATTTTTTAAATGTATACTAAAAAGGTTACCATAATAAAAGTTTCAATTATTGTGATTTGAAGGTTGCAAAAATTACGTTTACACAAAAGTTGTACTTACATTTTTAGAACAATATAGCAGTCCTTAAAAAATAAATATATGTATGAAACAAAAATAATCTACCGTCTTAAATAGCATAGAATATAACAAAAAAAATCTTAATTATGATAAATAATTGTGCGGTTAAATTAAGTGTGCATTCTTATTGTTTCATAAATTCAAGATCGGTTTAAAAACCGAAAATATTCCAGCTACCCAATATGCGCTGCAATCTTGTTTTGGTAATACGCCAGGTGCAGTAGGTCCTCTTCCAACATTGCTTCGACTCAGGATCACGTATGAAGCCATAGGCGCAGCTACATTTACGTTCTGCGCAACTTCCGGTACTCGCACACTTGAATCCTTGATCCATGTACGTTCCATAGAGGCACAGTTCTTCGCAAGGATGCGCACAGGGGTCGTAATTCTCACGATTCGAACATACTAGAGATCAATGAACATTTATTACAGCCGTTGGATTATTTTTGTCGCAAATGTATGTTGATTTTCAGGGAATTTGTATCATCCGTATGTAAATGGATGGACAATTTTCAAAAAAGTCTATATTAATATGTAAACCAAGTTCACTTAAAGGATAGTAAGTAAAAAAAGGACAATCGTTGCTTAATTATTATAAGATTTAATTACAATTATTTTAATCAAGCGTATTACTTACTTTGAGGGGGTTGACCATTTATTAAAACCACACTAGATAAAACTAAAACAACTAGAAATAAGGCACAATACGATTTATCCATCATAATATTGTATGTGGCAAATAAAAAATTAAGCAAAAAAAAAGCAGTAATTAGCAATTACCTTCAAACAATTATTGTAATTTTCTGTTGGCCTATTTATACCATTTCGGTATCTTTATGAACGACTTATCTGATAATATTAATATAGCAGGTCGTAGTAATTAATTTAATAACAAAAATTGTTAAGAGTAATAGTATTTGCTAACTTGTCATAGATT
The DNA here is from genome assembly GCA_947310635.1 of Leptodirus hochenwartii. Taxonomy (NCBI): domain Eukaryota; kingdom Metazoa; phylum Arthropoda; class Insecta; order Coleoptera; family Leiodidae; genus Leptodirus; species Leptodirus hochenwartii. The sequence goes on along the minus strand of OX371176.1, from coordinate 5,705,561 downwards.
TTAAATTGTTTTTGCCCATTTCATGATTTATATCTAATACTCACCTTTTGGTATTAGCAATGAGTACTATTCATTGCTATTCGTTTATTTGGACCCTTTAGCTTATTTTATATCTTGTATCGCTAGTTGGGGAATGTAAATATTATTTATATATTGAACAAAATTTTAATTTGTAATATAAAATGTTATTATATATATTTTATATGTTATAATATATTGATACTTGATACCATTTTATCCTTTTTAAAAATGATCACTACGGTGTTCAATTATAATATAGAATATCACTCAAATACCGTAGCAAGCATTAAGTAGCTAGATGTACATTTCAAGGGATATATGTACTTCTATATATTTCAAGATGGGGGCATAGACCTTGAAATGTACATCTAGCTACTTAATTTAAGTTACGGTATTTGGGTGATATTCTATATTACTATTTTATACAATATATAATATCACCCAAATACCGTAACAAGCATTTTAAGTAGCTAGATGTACATTTCAAGGGATAGATGTACTTCTAGATATTTCAAGATAGGGGCATAGCCCTTGAAATGTACATCTAGCTACTTAATTTAAGTTATGGTATTTGGGTGATATTCTATATTACTATTTTATACAATATAGAATATCACCCAAATACCGTAACAAGCATTAAGTAGCTAGATGTATATTTCAAGCGCTATGCGCCCATCTTCAGTAGCACAAGATAAAACTATAAATCATAGCGCTTGAAATGTACATTTAGCTACTTAATGCTTGTTACGGTATTTGGGTGATATTCTATATTATAATTTTACACCGTAGTGATAATTTTTAAAACTATTTTATGCATTTATATTTTTAAACTTGCGAGAAACTGAAAATTTACAATATCATTGAAAATATTTAATTCACTTTGAATTGTTGTCTACATATCGAATAAATTTAAAAGAAGTCCTTCACCATTTTCCATAAATAGTGATTACGCAATAAGACGTCCTCCAGCATTCACCTGATTCCTTTTCACGGATAAATCCACTGAGGCATTCACATCGTTTGCGTCCGCATCCAGTCTGGTCTTTAAAGCATATGCCGCCAATATTCTTGTATTTCCCGTAAGGACAAATTTCCTCACATACTGATGGGCAATCCATGTAAACTTCTCTTTCAGTACAATCTATAAGAATAGCTTGTCTTTAAAATATTTCAATATATCAACTATATCTTAAAATCGTGCATAGAATTTAATAACGTAAAACTTAATTTATCACAATTTGGATAAATTAATTTTGGAATGCCGTTGTACTTCAAGATCTAGTTTGTACGTTGATCAACAATCCTGCAGAATAATTTTAAATAGCACGCCACGTCAATCTCTCCTGAGGTAACCACTTCATTTACCATAAGCTATTCATCCCATACGTCTTCCACTATCTAACACATATACTCTATTCTGAGTCTACCTACCTTAGCTTTCGAAATGCGCATATATACAATTATAGTCCCTAGTCATTACTTCCTACGTACCATTTAATACCTGTCCTAAATTCTGCTCCCTTTCTTCCAAGATAGTTATATCGTCGGCAACATATTTATTTCTTCTCCCCGAATTTTAACATCTACACTATACTCTTCTTTAATGTTTACATATTAAATAAATCTCATATCCTTCTATATAATAATTGAATATTTTGTTTTGTGACAATTTTATAAAAAATATATTAATAAAACCAAATTTGCGTAAACGATTTTTGAGGCGTTCATTAATATTTAATTCTTTTTCTACTGTAATTTATAATTGAAAGTAACACATAAATTATTATAGATAATAACGATGAAATGCTAATTATTTTTCAAATAAAAGTTTATTTGCCTATATGATAAAAAGATGTTTTGACATATTTATTTGGGTGATATTCTATACAATATCTATTTTGAACAAAAAGAAGTTTATTAAGAAGATTATTTTTCTACAAAATTTACTTACCATCATACCGTTTAATTGTTACTACATTTCCAAAAATGTTGATTATTATATAAAATGTTAATAAAGTAATATATTTCATCGTGCAAACTGCTTCTAATGATGTATAAGATGCAAATATGAATTCAATTCGTATTATACCTTTAATCAGAAATTGTGGATGAAATGAGAAACTTTGTTTTATTTCATGTATCAAATTTCATGTTTATCATGTATCGTATGTATATGATAAAATATGTTAATTGGCTTCATTCAACAATTAATAATATACATAATAAATTATATTTCGAATTTTATTTTTAAAACCCGAACTGTAGATTATTTAACATATTCAATTACACCCCTACTAAATAATAATATTTATCTCATCTGAAAAATAATTATAATTGTATATTCAATTTAATACAGAGTGATAACTAAAATTACCAATAGGCCAATTGGACGCTCGTTTGTACTTTTGACCGCTATTAAATTTAAATCATAATTATGAAAATGAAAGTATTGTAATATTTGCTGCGATTTATTCTTTTTACGCGATAATTAAATATGTTTTCAGAACATATAACGTTTTTGAGTTTTTAATTTTTTTCAAAAATTTGAAATTTGAACGATTCGTTTTCAATACCTATGCTAATATCTATTTAATATCTATGCTACTGCACCTGCCATGTAACGATATGATGGTTTGGTTGCCTATTCTATTGTCTAATGTCAGCTGTTTGCCGAACTATTGAGATTATTTAAAAGAATTAATATAAACCGTAATTAACTTATCGTCATTAATTATGCATTGTTCCTTCCGATAGCTGATTTTAATTAATAAATCATATATTGTAGCTTTTTAATTATTGTAATCGCGATGTTTCATAGCGTTTTCTGTGAGAGACTATGGCACCTAAAGAATCCAAGTAAGTAAGCTTATTTAATGACGGATAATATAACAATTTATGTTATTTATTCTAGGAAAGGCTGGGAGAAAGAACGAAGGGACAGATTGAATATAGCTTTCGATAATCTAGGGAAACTGCTGCCATGCTTTGATCCGTCTATAAAATTGAGTAAAATAGAAATTCTGGAAAAAGCTAGAACTTACATCCAAGATTTAAATCGTAAAATTAATAAGCCGCTGAATGAAGAATCGGATAAGCAAGAACGTATGGAACATTAATATTTTGAATAGACGTAACATTAATTGTGTTCAATTTATAGCCGGAACGGAAGTAAATAAGTTATACGAGCGTATAAATAAGCTATTATCGCGAAATGAGCTGCTTAATAATCTATTAAAAAATGCGGGTATTAAAACTCCTAAAGAATATGGATTTAAGAACATATCTCCTACAAAGAAATGGTCGCAGAAAATTACTCCAAATCTCGCCAAAATACTGGCTCAGAAAGAAGCTCAAAGTATTAACATAAAGACAATTTGTACAATTTGTTCGTTGCTAATATTCATATTTTCAGAGGAGAATAAGCCGCTAAAACGAAAGAAAACGCCCAAAAATAGTCGACCAGTTCAAAAGGTACCGGTTCTCAAAAATAAAAAAGTAAATGTTAAAGCACGGCGAAGAAAAAAATCGGCAACAATACGATTACAAAACTTACTTCCTGTAACAAACGTACAGCCTTGCTATTTTATTTCAAATTCAAATAATCAGGGGATCAAGAATTTAAAGCAAAAATCAAATGGTAAGTTACTTTGTGGTAACATTCGTAAGTATTTTATTAGCTTAAGAAATGTATTTCTTGAAACTATTATAGTTCCAATATTGAATTTACTAATTGAAATACTTATTTTTAACTGTAGTGGTATTTAAAACTGAGACGTAGAAATGCGCATTGTGCAAAAGGCTATTTATGATACAATGATTTATATTCGCAGTAAATAATTTTTGATAATTTTAGTTATCGTCAATTCATCACCTCTTCTGTCCTCAAATGTTAAACCCACATCACAAATAATAAACTCAAACATTCCCACATTTAATACACTACCTTCTACCACTCTTTTGCTTGCCAACAATACCGTGTCAACAATTTTGCCCCAACCGCTTTTCCAAAACACTCCATTTATTGTAAAACCTAGTTTACCTACTTATATTTTGGTATCAACTACTCAACCATCAACTTCCAATCGAGAGAGCTTTGGTTCAGCGGTTTCTGATTCATCAAAAGTCGATGCAATAACTAAGGCATTAGCTCCAATTCGCCCAAAAAAGAGAAACGTCACTACCACAACTCAGATTAACAAGGTACCGATTCCGGCTTTAACGTCGTCTTATGGAAACAATTATTTTGTTTTGCCAAATAATATCGCAAATAGTAAACCTAGTGATAAGAAAGCTATCGCTAAGAAAGTGAAAAGGTCAATTACTAAAAAAGATGGTAATAAAAATGTGGTGGAAGAACCTCCGCCCAAAAAGTGTAAAACGATTACAGATAGCACTAGTAAAGAAAGTACATTAGCAAATATTGCAAATACAACAGCGGGGGATTTAATTAATAATAATTGCATTACGGAACAAAAGGAAAAACTAATTCCACTATCTGATAATACTAACAATCAATCTAATAATATAGTTGCTAGTAAAGAGGAACTTGCAAATTTGAAGCAACAAAAATTGACAAATTTAGAACATAATCAACGCTCTGAATCGTCTTCTAAACCAATAGTTAGCGTAACATCCAATATTTTGGTCACAACTTCAGAAGTTTCAGCAACAAACCTATCCGATGCAGTTGTTTCAGTAAAAAGTGTTGGCGTCGATTTAAAAATTGCTGCTACAAAATCAGAAGATCTAATTATCCTAAAAGACACTCCTAATATTCTAAGTGACAAGGAATTATTAAACAGTATTAACAACACAACGGATAAAGACATTGAAACAATAGTTAATCAAACCGAATTATCTAACGATCTCTTTGCCACCTTGCAAGTTCCTACTGGTAGCCAAAATCCAGAGTCAACATCACCAACTGCGGCTTTTTTAAATGCATTTCCTTTGGTTTCGAATAAGATTCAAGAAGTTCTTGAAGATGAAACATCGGACAGTAGACGCGACACACCTACGCTTCTACAAATTGGCACAATTGACGTTACAAAAACAACGCAAACTGCCACGGATAATCTAACGCCCAGTTTGATGAATTTAGATCATTTCTCATTTTTTAATGCAAGAGATATTTACCAACCGTTTGATAACATTGTAGCAACAACTACAACATCTTCAACCGATGCTATTTTTACTCCGGTTTGTGTTGCCTTAGCAAGAAGTACAGATAAGATTTCCTCCAAGTCTTCGAAAGAAGCAAAGATTATTTACGAAAATTCCGATAATAACAGTTTCTCGGTTAAATCTTCAACTTTACCATCAGTTGCTACAACTGTAAGTCAAAATCAAGTACCTCTGCAAAGTCACAACAGTGGAAATGCAAATATATCCGTGAAGCATAATTTAGTACAATCCATTTCAACTGCTAATAACAACCAAAAATTAAATAATAACACTACTGAAGCAAAGTTGCACGTTACTCCTAAATCAGCAGTAAATGTAGTAAAGAAGAACTTGTTTCCAACGCCTTCATCAACAACCAACGTTAATTCTATTATCAGCTCTAGTTATATGAACCAAATTTGCTATACATCTGTAACTAGTACGATGGCATCTTCAGTTTCGTCACTTACGTACCATTCAAACAAAGGCAAGGTATCTTCAGAAAAATACTCAAAATGTAATCCAGTTCTGCAGAGTAGCAGTATTAAGAATAATCAAGTCCCCGAATGCAATACCCTAAATCCTTTTAATGATATTCCGAAATCCAGTTCTACTTGCTCGTATAATATCCCTACCACAAAAAGTTACAGCGATATTTATGGAGCTAATACTAATTACCATTACAATTACCAAACTGATTTAGGTACGAATGTCAATAGTAGTAAACAGTATTATAATAAAGACACTGCAAATCAATCGCGGTATTATGGCTATGATAACTATGATAACTACAAGAATGATAACTATGATTCTAATAACATATGTTCCACGGCTGCTAATTATTACACTGATAAAAACAAGTTTACAGACCATCATAAACCCGCCAATAAATCCACCGATATTGCTCCAAAAGCACCAGTTAATTGGATGACCACGCCGGATTTGAAGCAAAGTCAAATAAACTCCGAGTTTCTTTTATTCCCAACAAATAAGGATACAGATCAGGTACCATCTTATACTCAAAATAATTTTAATAACAACCTCGGCCAGAACTCTTACTTCAACGCATCAGCACCGATCTACCAAGCGATTTCTTCTGACTATAATATGTTACCTGATCCGAAAAAACATTTCGACCTGCCGTTCCAAAAAAGTGATCATGAAGAGCACCAAATTAACTGGTCACCTACGAAACACGTTGGTCTGGACTCAAGCCATAACTTTGGCGCTCTACCAACTTTGGAAGGTGACTTAGCGCTGGGTACACAAGGGCCTTATTTAGAGCCCAAATTAACGCCGAAAAAAGATTTAAATGGCAAGCCTAAAGAATCGAGAAGAAACTTTGACACGCCTAAAAAGATTTTATCGGTAAGTCAATTCGTGGAACCTTTTTCGAAATCTACTGAAATACCTGCAAAAGTTAGCAACAGGAGAAGTAGTGGTGGAAGAGTGAAAACAAACATACATCAAAGCAATAAGAATAAAAGAAGTAACGCGAAACCTACAAATGAAGTTGTAAAAGAAGCCGCCAGCTTTAACTCGAAATCCAATAGTAAAACTCAACCAAACCAATACAAACTTGCTCAAAATCAAAATCCAACTCAAAATAGCTTTATACCAGACCATAATATGTGGTTATCAAGTAGCAATTCAAAATCTATTGGAGGAAATTCTACAAACAAAAACCTATCCAGCGCTAATTATACTGCAGAATCGTTGATAGGTCATCATCATCCACAGAATGATGTTACCACTTCACATTCAAAATCAGCAAGAACGAACCAACAATACAATTACCCTAAATCACTTCCAACGCCCAGTTTCTTGCCCGATAATATAATGCCTTATTTCCCTACTATGGATATGCCAAATCAAGAAAATAACAATCAACATACCCAAAGTTACGGAACAAATTCATTCGCTCCAACCAGTTTTCCTGTTTCCATACAAAATAGTTATAACAACAATTATAACTTACCAACACCTTCTATTAGCACAAATTACTTGCAACCACCAAATTATATGCCTGACTTGGGCAATCATGATTACGGTTTGCTGAGTGATAATATTTTTTCTCATACGCCTAATTTGAAGTTAAACGAAACTAGCAGCAGTAAAACCTGTAGCAAAACAGCCCCAAAAGTCGCATCTAATAACACGAAAGTCGATCAAGATAATCTAGCTAAGAAGAACCAATTTAACTATTCTCTGAATTCAAACTACTTGCCACATCATCAGACATCAAGCCAAAAGAAATCTAAGAAGAAACAAGGTACGGAAATTACCCCAAATTTGTCTAATATTGAATTCAGCTTTCCACTAATGCCTGGCAATATAAGTTCTCCTATTTTACCGGATGAGTTTCACTCGAATTTCCTTCCACCACCTCCAAATCCTCATCAGTTGTATCCTGGCAAACCCCCATTGTATGGTACAAAACAGTCCTCAGATCTAACCTCTGGGAATCTGTTACCATTACCGCCTGTTACCAGGAGTAATATTCAGCATACAGAGATATCTCCATCGAATAATATTGGGTCCACTTTGACCAACTTTAATTTAAGTGCAATATTTCCAGAAATTAATAAGGTAAATATTATAAGTATTGATGAAATATTACCGCAACATAATTAGTAATACAGCATGAGTTAAATAATGTAACTTTACCGTAACTTCATGTAGTTAACTATTATAGGTAGCGATATGAAATTTAGTAAGTTCTTTTGTTTTGAAGTAAAGGTGCAAAATTAGAATTTCCAACAATAATCTCCGAAAATATTGGTTACATACCAATATGATTTTTTTTCTTTGTTGACAAAAAATGAAAAATCATGTATAATGAGCTAAAAGCCTTTAATAAAAAAGCTAATTTGTGGGTGTAAGCTAATTTTATAACAGGAAATTGCCGCAAAGTTACATTACTTAATGTAAAATAAGACTAATTAATTTGTAAATTTCAGATTCCTGTACCATCCGATAATTATATCGATTATAGGACTAAACATTTGCCAATTCCTTTTAATAGCAAATCAAATTATACTAATAGTCATAGTTTAACTACTGCTAGTGTAACTTTTACAAACCATTAATTATGTACATATTTCTACTTAATTTGTAAATAAGCATAAATATAAAGTGAAATATTTTTGTAAATAAATTAGAATGTTAGTAATAAATATTTATTTTAAATATTCTAAATTTATGTACATGCATAGTATAACGTTAGTTAAAATGTTATATACTTTCTTGTAAATTTAAATATAAATTTCTTAGAAAATTTTGCAATTTGCGTCCATTAATCTAACTGAAGAAATCTCCAAAATTATTTTATTCCGCATCGCAATTTACTCTAGCATAATATTCTAAACTGTACAAAGTTAGCTGAATTGTAATACCAATCGCTAAATAAAACGAATGTAAACAATTCATCAAAGGATGGCGAATTTCTTTCATGACAGAAAATAAGCCGCCAAAGATAAAGATTTGTACAAACATGACCGGCATAAAGACTTGAAGAGATATAATTATTTCATGAAATAATGCCGATATAAACAGCACAGTTAGTCTGGATATAACTTTCTGATGTGTTAAGCAATGCATATCTTTATATATATCTTTATCTTTATATAGGACCAATATCTTCCATTTCCTAGATGAGTTGGTAAAGAGAAGGATGTCCACCAATCCTAAAAGAAGTTATAATATAAAGAATTTTTATCCACAAATATCAAATGTTTGTTTGATGTATGAATGAAGATTGTAGAGATCTAAAATGCTTACGCTATAAAATTCTCTATCTGCGAATTTCAATAATTCTGCAACACAACGAAAATTAAAAGTTTTAAGCACAATCCGCTAAGCGAATTTACTAGGATGAAGACTATCAACTCCTTCCATGTATGACGTCTAAATCCAGCTTGGTTGGTAAATAATTTTGTTTCTAAAAATGAATAATCATTTAGCAAAGTCTTACGAAATATATCGACAGCGTTTTAAATATCGTTGAGGGTGTAAATAAAATTTTCATAATTAGTGCATAATTACAGATTTACCTGGGATAATGATTTTTGTAAAGTAATTTAGGAGCAAATAGAAAATATACGAATTTCGATAGACTTGTATTTATCACCTCTTCGTGGTTGGATTTTGTTAGCCATGAAGAGACATTTCTTCGAATAAAAGGGTGTACTTTCATGGTGTATTATAGTATTTGAATTAGTGTATTATAAAATTATGATTTTAGTAAAATTGTTACAATTAAAATAGTTAAAAATAACCTAAACACTGTTTATAATCTCCGAATCCATGAATTGAGCAGTACATCATCGTGTAAGCAACCATATTAGTAGAAGTACCAAATCCGAGCAGAATCAACAAGATAAAGTTTCTAAGAGCGGGTTTGTTTGTAGCAAAGTAGTCAAAAACTATAACACCGATTACAAATTCTGCAGTTAATAATGGAAAAAACGACTGTAGAAATAAAGAAAGAGCGAATTCGTGACTTAATCCAGATATTAAGGTGCAAATGACTTTCGAAATGGTCTTATTGTTGGTAATATACATAACATCGCTAAAAACATAGTTTTGGAAGAATTCGTGAATAATTAGGTTGGTTTTTTTTCGAAACTGTGTAAAATGTATCATTGTCCAATACTCCTAAAAATATTTTTTAATCAAACATTCAATTGAATTATTCTATAATAATAATTAATACGACATTACCCCATAAAATGCTCTATCCTCGTATCCAACTATTTCTGCTATAATATTTTGAAGGCAATGTAGAATTATGTAATCCAGTAAAAAGTGTAGGATCAGCCCCTGCACGACCGTTTCAATGGATATGTAAGTTATGGCAATAAATGGATGATCTCCACCAGATTCAATTATTCTTGGAACATAAGATAGATCGAAAAAAATTGCCATAACAAACGCGGAGAGTATCAGCTCGAAGCATAAATTCAAAATAAGTGACCATCTTATAAAGCCCTTCCTAAAATGAAAACACAATTTTTTCAATAATGAGAGAAAATACATCTTATTAATTAAAGTATGTTTCTGACATTGTAATTTTTAAAATGCAACAAAACTGAGTATAATAATAGAAATACATGCTTTACCTTTCATATTTATCTTTATAAACTATAGTTGGTACAATCAAGTAAAAAATATAATGACTAAAGCTGTCGTTCCATATTTCTTTATTTTCTACTTTTTCGGGTACTACTTTAGGTATGTTGCTTCTTATATAGACGTAAGTTTTCATCAATATTCGAAGCTGAAATGTTCCATATAAATATAGTCTTAAAATGCGATTTTTTAAACTTGCCATTTCACTGACAATTGCAATAATACATCCAAATTGCAAATTATTTGCAATCGTCGTAATACCGACAAAATAGAAATTTCCAAAAACATAACTTATGTAAGCTGCTATGAAAGTTATGTCCCATATTTTCTTTCGAAAAATACCTATAGTGAAAGAAAAAAATTCTTTTATAGTAGTAGAAGCTTTTCAAGTTTTTTTAGATATATCTTACCGTTTTTTATTGTCTTTCTTGTTAATATCCAAACATGAAAAGAAAAATGTACAGCAAATGAAGCAATAATTAATGCAATCCACATTAATAGAGCCATAGATAAGCCTGAAAATCCCATTGGGATTAATCTAAATCCGGAAAAGAATCTGCAAATTATTTATTATTAATAATACCATTTAGTGACTGATAACTTCTATAATGAATTAAGTAAAACTACTAACAATTTTCCATTTTTTATATCACGCACAAATAGACTAATAATTGAACTTAACACGACAATGAAGAATATATTCTTGATTGCTACAAAATCTTTAATTGCAGTATACTTTATTAAAATTGAATCACTGTTTCTGAAACTTATATTTAATTCGAATTTTTCTTTTTCGTTTCTCAACTTTTCTTGAGATTTAAGTATGCCTTTTGATTCCTTAACTAAGGACATTTTAATTACATAAATATATAGAAAAAATATGTCTTATATATTTTTTATATTCTAATTTGGTGAAGGGATTGATATATTAAATTATTCTGCAAGTAATAGTGAAATATATTTCAACTCTACTAAGAAATTTGATCAGGAATGAGAATGAGAGATTTTTGTTTGTAGTTTATATGAATAGTTATCACGAATTTGAATAATTAATTTTTATTTCGCTCTCGAGATAATAAGCGCATTAAACCTGTAATTTTTATATTTAATTAGAATTTTTATTTGTATGTATATTTTTTTATTAATGTAGAAGTTTGAACTCATATAATTAACGCGTATATAATAATTAGTGGATATAATTTTTCTTTAATTAAATAGTTACATTGTATTAATTATAATGATTTCACGTATAATTATAATGATTACACGTATAATTATAATGAATGTAGAAGTTGGGACGTAATAGTAAAAAGTTGTAGTTTTTAACACCTAGAAGAGAATAGATGAACAGACTGGCTTTAAAATTTTCAATACAACTACACATTTTTAATTTTTCACTAAAAAATTAAAAAGCTATAAAGAATTATATAAAGTCGTATACAACTTTTTAAAATACCTATAGCTTTAATGAAATTAAATAATATAATCCACACTATATAAAAATCTTCAACCTTATCTGAAAAAATGATCCATCTTAGCTGTATCACAAACAAAATGTAAATATTTCCGCAAAAATAAATATGTTATAATTATTTTATAAAGGATCCCACATCCTCCTCTTTAAATGTACTTAGAACTAGTGTGCGCCCAAGCTTTGATAAAAGACTGCTTTTTTCATTCATTTGGAAACGTGTAAAATATAAACATGATTTTATAGACTTTAGTCGATTAATAAATAAAGCGTTTATTTTATATAATATATATTTTACATGACTTAATTAAAAATGTATATGAATTAACATAACTATTTAGTTATGTTAATTCATATACATCACACTTAATAAAATTACTTTTCTATAATTAAATCTATAACTGCGATATTTTAAATAATCTGCACCAAATACTGGAGTATTTGCAATTAATTAAATTAAATTTGTAATATATGCATTTACATATTTAATCAGTATACATTTTCAACTCTACGTCTCAAAATTCTATTTTAAAGACCTTTATTTTGGCTTTACGAGTCGCAAATTTTAAGATCTATGATATTCACTTATCAATAAGTAGAAATTTAAGAGCATTTTTTAGTCTTCTTTGTCTCCTTTTTTAACAGGGTTTAGTATTGCATGCATGGTTTAGAAAACAAATAAGGTTCGTAGAAGGTGTGGTTTAAATTTCCCGCACAAACATTATTCCTTACACAATATTCCATTGTGTAAAAACTAATAGCAATTGACATTCCTATTCCATATCCGTACGTGAAGAGAATTGTTAGAAGGGATCCTCCAGAATTACTTACAAAATATAGCAGAACTCCGACACCGAAGAATTCAATAAATAGAACTAAAATAAAATATATGCACAATTAATTATTACACAGGTATATTATATCCAGAAACATAAAAAAAAAACGTAAATCAATTATAGCTAGATGCTCATTTCGGAGATAAGCTTTCATCTGCACATGCGCAAAAATCACACAGATATTGTGCCTTCTTTGTTGTATAACATTACTATTTATTATATTCCCTTGTATTAATTATATTATTATTTAAAATCTAAACTAATTGAGTTACGTTATTTCGATGATGTCAATTTTTGAAACATGTTATTATTACCAGGCATGAATATTCTCATACATAAGCAAAGAATATATTCGTGAACGATTGCTGATAAAAGAAAAACTGCCATTTTCGCAATTGTTTTGTTTTGCGGTGTAATGGTTTCATAGAAGTCCTTATAAACGTATGTATATAACCAATCATATACTACGATATTCCATTTTCGGTAAAATTCCGAATACGTTGTTGCTGTCCACCAATCCTTAAAAAAATTGTTCATACTTAAATTTTTTTTAATACAACAGGTAATGCTAAATTTACAAAGAATGGAGGTTTTTGTATCAATATATAAAAAATTCTAGAGAAATTAAAATATATAAATAATGTAATAAATAAATGAAATATAATAAAATATATATTTCAAAATAACTACAAAAATATTAAATTTGAATGAACCGTTAATATTCCCTAAATGCGAAGATGTATATGCAACTGTTTATACCCCGTAGAATGCAGTCCTCTTTTATCTTTTACATGTTGGTATTGGCATAGCGTTGGTGTCTAGCGAGAAAAGTTTAACCTTATTTCTCATGTTTCAATATTTAAGTTGTGAAATATATCGTTCTATTCCGAATCCTGAATATTTAAATTGTGTGGATAAAAAGTGCGTCAGTATATATATAATATATATATAAAAATATATACGCCCTCAACTACAACTCCATATCATCGAATCGGCTAAATTAATTAACACTGTAATGGAGTAATATGTACTAGTTGGATAAACAAACGTCCATCTTTGAACTGTCAACTATATTCTGACCTACAATAACCTCATAGCAATACTTAACTGGTTTCTAATTTCATGCAAATAAGGCAGGTGCTTGTAACAGTTTTATGTATTTTATTGTTTCGTTATCATTGTAATCGTTCAAATAAACCACATATCTATAAAAAGTATCAACAAATCAAACGAATTTCCTTTCCAGAAGAATATTACATCGCATTGCTAAGCTAAGCCATCCATATAGAGCAATGGATGCTGTGACGAAAGTTCAAGTGTGGAAATCCAATTTACGATGAGAAATCCTTACAAACGTGAGTTGTTTTTTTCAAGAATTCTAATATATTTCGCAATTATATTGCATTTACTATATGGGGTTTCTAAGCACAAGCGCTTATTCCCTACAAATTTCCATTGATTTTATGTTTAAATGTCAAACTGACATCACAATTGCAAAATTGTTATCATCCAACTTTATCAAAATGAAAGCTTTTTTGACAGATGAGCGCATACGGTACAAATTTCAAAAACTGTTAGTAAAACATATGGTAAATGAAAATACTGAATTTTTTAAAAAACAAGCTTCCTTTCACGTTCTATTTATTTTTTATCCAGTGTTTTTACAACCATCTAAAACTACAATTAGAAGACCATTTTGCCTCCTTGCAAACTAACAGAGAATAATTCATATAATCCGCGAAGGAGTTCTATAAAAAAAAAACCTAAAGGTTTTTAAATTTTTAATATTTTTGGGCGAAAAATATTTTGTTCTCTTCATTGTTTTTTTTTTAATAACAGAAATATATATGTACTGCGCGTCATCCGTAAATATCTTATATATTCGATAAAAATTCAAGCAGGTTACGGATATTAATATTAATAAAAAAATGAACCAGTACGAAATTGGTTTAAATTTTATTCGATTTTATTCACATCGTAGTACATTGTACTTGAATATATTTGCGTGTTTCCAAGATTATTACCTTGTATTTTGATAATTTAATCAAGGGCCATTACAAAATATTCTATTTGTTTCGTACATATGCACTTTACCGAATATCATCATCACTAATCCCTGCGATAGAGAGTAAGCAAAGATACTATACATAGTACACAAATTTTATTTGATAAGCCAAATGATTCAAATATTCTAGTAACTGGTTTTGATCGGTTTGTTATGAATGCCTTAAATAATCATCTTATTCGTATTTTACTGGCTGGGTATCCCTGACCGTTCCTAAGTGCAAGAGCACTGAAATTATTATGTACTTAAAGTAGTACTCATCTACTCGCAAAGAAAATACTTATCGAAGTAAACAACATCTGCAGATAGAGATTTGTTGTTATATAACAGACAGTTATGGACAACAAATTACAAATAGTTGGACGTATTTGGACGTTCTAAACTATATTTTGTTTCTTCTGCAGTTTCGTGATTTGCATTTGATCATTGCCATTTTGCTTTAGATTCATTTATTGTTTAGGAAGCTTTTAAAGTCGGGATTTGTGTAAAAAAATGTACCTGATAAAATTCTCTATCCCCAAATTTGGTCAATTCTGCGAAGGCATTCATCCAGGCATGGAGAAGTGAATAGAAACTGCAAATAGCTATTCCTAAGGCTGGTAGAGTGTTCGACATAATGTTCCATACTATCTCTCTCCAATGGTATTGATTGTTTTCGAAGTGTTTGCACACTGGAACAAAATGTTTCTCGAAGATGAAGCTTATTAGAAATAAAGCTCCAAAGAATTCCATAAAATTGAATAGTATAAATTTAACGTTTCTTGTTTTGTTTCTAATAAAAGAAAAGTACAAACGACAATTGGTTGCAGCCACAAAATGTTTTTATAAAATATAATTTGCATCATTTGAAAATATATTGGTACCTCGGATATATTTCCCTGAAAATCAATGTGGGAACGAACAGAAAATACAAATATGTTGAAAAGGATGAAATCTTAAATTCCTTATCACTGTGCGGTTTATATTCAAACACATTTTTGCAGTTTTCTCGAAGGAATGCGTGCGTTTTCATGAGCAAACGAATCTATTAGAAAATATAATTCCAAATTAATTCGACTCTATATTCCATTCTTATATTTGTAAATTCTATAAACATTTAATTAAATATATCATACCTGTTCGCATGACAATATTATCGATCCCACAATTGTGAGATCAAAATGCAACGTTAGAATAACAACGAGATAAAGCGATAATAAATAATATATCATCACTAAACTTAAACACGCGTAGTTCCAATATCGCAATCCAGCAGCTAAAAATATAATGCATGTTTACTCAAATTAGAATTGATGCAAACATCGTATCGTTTTCATTACAATTTGGAAACATTAAGGTATATCCTTTAGCCCATATCCTGAACACTGGATAAACGAACATATTTATATAGGAAATTATACACCACAAGGACATAACCATGTGCAAATCCTTGAAGCTAGCAAATAATATTTTATGACCTATATTAAACCTAAAAATTGTATATTATATTTTTGTTGTCGGTATATATTATTATAACATACTCTTTATTATATATCATATCATACGCTATGGTATTTACAAATAACGCCATTAGTGCCGCGCAGCACATAAAATATATATTTTTTAAATGTTTATCCTGAAGTAAATCCGTAAGGACGGAATTTCTGACCAAAAATTGTTTTTCTGGCATAAGTCTCCTAAAATATTAATAAATTAAATAATAATTATACATAATTGCTTATTTAAAATTGTAATAAAAATTAATGGTCTATGAAAATTAACAAACAAATTACAAAATAATTAATTAGTTAACTAAGTAGTAGAACAAATACCTTTTATTTGGATCTTTAGTAGCTATGCCATTTTGTTTTGCATTTTTCTTTTCCTTCACTTCTATTGCCATCGCTAGTATTTTCCAATATATCTTTGTAATTTGCACAATTTCAACAACAGTTCATATTAATTTTATAATATATCGTAACACTTCTTATTACATTTACAAGTTCACTTTATCTTCAATAAAGTACACTTGCACCGAAAATCATAGCTATATATTGAAGGTTTTTCTCATTCAATAGGCCTCTTTATTATATATTATTAGAAACGATATTTAAAAAAAAAGTTATGAACACTATAGTCAAGTTGATTGTTTCAGACCAAATGATTGTCAGAACGTATACGAGTTTCTATCTTGTTTCCTGATTTTAATATAGACAATCGTAACCTTTCGTATCGATAAGATATTATTCAAATGTTATTGAAGATCTATTTACACTTACTTTATTATAATGCCGAGAGTGTACTAAATAATCAAAATTTTACATATCGTTTCGTAAATAGATACCTATCACTGGGCATAAAGTCATACGATATAATCGCCACTAAGCACAACTGTCTTCAGCTATGAATGCCATTGGGTATAACAATTATCCATTTTAAACATTCTTCTGTGTTGTGGAAAGACGCAAGTGATACAATATAAAAATATGTCTTATATATTTTTTATATTCTAATTTGGTGAAGGGATTGATATATTAAATTATTCTGCAAGTAATAGTGAAATATATTTCAACTCTACTAAGAAATTTGATCAGGAATGAGAATGAGAGATTTTTGTTTGTAGTTTATATGAATAGTTATCACGAATTTGAATAATTAATTTTTATTTCGCTCTCGAGATAATAAGCGCATTAAACCTGTAATTTTTATATTTAATTAGAATTTTTATTTGTATGTATATTTTTTTATTAACGTAGAAGTTTGAACTCATATAATTAACGCGTATATAATAATTAGTGGATATAATTTTTCTTCAATTAAATAGTTACATTGTATTAACTATAATGATTTCACGTATAATTATAATGATTACACGTATAATTATAATGAATGTAGAAGTTGGGACGTAATAGTAAAAAGTTGTAGTTTTTAACACCTAGAAGAGAATAGATGAACAGACTGGCTTTAAAATTTTCAATACAACTACACATTTTTAATTTTTCACTAAAAAATTAAAAAGCTATAAAGAATTATATAAAGTCGTATACAACTTTTTAAAATACCTATAGCTTTAATGAAATTAAATAATATAATCCACACTATATAAAAATCTTCAACCTTATCTGAAAAAATGATCCATCTTAGCTGTATCACAAACAAAATGTAAATATTTCCGCAAAAATAAATATGTTATAATTATTTTATAAAGGATCCCACATCCTCCTCTTTAAATGTACTTAGAACTTTAGTGTGCGCCCAAGCTTTGATAAAAGACTGCTTTTTTCATTCATTTGGAAACGTGTAAAATATAAACATGATTTTATAGACTTTAGTCGATTAATAAATAAAGCGTTTATTTTATATAATATATATTTTACATGACTTAATTAAAAATGTATATGAATTAACATAACTATTTAGTTATGTTAATTCATATACATCACACTTAATAAAATTACTTTTCTATAATTAAATCTATAACTGCGATATTTTAAATAATCTGCACCAAATACTGGAATATTTGCAATTAATTAAATTAAATTTGTAATATATGCATTTACATATTTAATCAGTATACATTTTCAACTCTACGTCTCAAAATTCTATTTTAAAGACCTTTATTTTGGCTTTACGAGTCGCAAATTTTAAGATCTATGATATTCACTTATCAATAAGTAGAAATTTAAGAGCATTTTTTAGTCTTCTTTGTCTCCTTTTTTAACAGGGTTTAGTATTGCATGCATGGTTTAGAAAACAAATAAGGTTCGTAGAAGGTGTGGTTTAAATTTCCCGCACAAACATTATTCCTTACACAATATTCCATTGTGTAAAAAGGAGCTAGCTAGTGCAAAACTTGGTGCCTGATATCGAATAGCATAATAAGTCTATAGAAAAATATTCCAAAATCCAAATCACTGTTTGCATAACACAAATTTGCAACAGTAAAATATATTTGTTCATAACCCTGCTAGTGATAACAAATATTATCTAAGATTTATATAAAATAGAAGTAAATTAAATTTCAAATAAAACTTTTGTTGTTGCGGGTTCGAGTCCCGCCACGACAGAGAATTTATAAATCATTTCTGATGGGTAACCGATTACACCTGTAATTGGGACTTCGGTCCTGTTGGTGTTTGGACAATGATAAAATAAAATAAAATAACAAATGTTGCGTAAAATTGAATACATTGTAAGTGCGTAGTTATTAAAGTGTAAATATAGAGGACGCACATTAAAATTTATAAGATTTATCAGAATTAAATCTTACACCTGGATTGCGCACCTGCGCTAATTAAAATCAAGATTAGGATTTAAAGTTTTAAAAACAATTGTGTATTGTTATTCAATTTTTATTGACTATATAGTTTGTACAAATAACATCTATAACTTTAATAACAACAATCAATAATTAAATATTCATCATTAAAATTGAAATATAGTATACTAGCGCATATATTTGTTGTCTTAAATCTATATATTCCAATTATTATAACATTCAAATATTCAAAAACCGCTGCTTTTATTATTATATATAGTTTTATATATCATAATATAATATTTTCTACTTTCATTATAATAATTATTTCTATCTAATATAGACATAACTATGAATTATTTCACAATGATCGCATTTTTTTATACGATCAGATGTGACACATCTGGCGTATAAGCTGGTAAATATCTTGGCACTGGCTGCACGCCGGTGTCTTCAATTCTTCTTTGACGTATGTCAGTGTCCCCCGGCCATGCCCTTTCTGGTCCCCCGATCCTTTGAAACTTATCCACCACCAACGAGATTGTTGCAGGATCATTCACACCATTGGATTTGATTCTTCGTTGGGTTGCTAACGATGCACGCATATTTCGCCGCTTCTAATAAAGAAAAAAATAGGCATAGGTTGGCATAGATCCGAAACCTATTAATTGAATTTTTGACAATATAATCCAGCTTTAAGGTTACTACTATAAAGGTTTAAATGATCCGTTACAATAAGCGAAAACAAAGACGTATGATTACCTCAACACATCCGCGCCATTTATCTGCCGCATGTCTAGCCAATTCCATTCTTTTCTGCTTCTTGATTTGGTGTTTTTTGTAAGCCATTTCAATAACTATAAGACCTATTCCTCCAACTATGCCGGCAGCGACCAATATAAAAACACCAGCCATATTTTTCAAACCTAAAGTATTTGGGGTTTTCTCAAATTGTTCACATTGCTGTATATTCCCTTGAAGAATCCATTTATTATCAAGGCTTTCCATAAATCCACCTAAAATTGATAAATAAGTAAGCCTATTTGCTCTTTCTGATATCTTACCTTCGTGGAAATCTAGAATTGACAAAGTAATTTCATCGGCCCATGGGGAACCTTTCTGTAATCCAATACCATAACCAGATCTGCCAAATAATTCACCAGCTGTTACCAATTCGCAATCTTGTGCAGCTTCAAATTCTAAACGGGAACTGTCCCATATAAATGCCATCAGCTTCCTAAAATAAATATAATCCTTATATTTCTTCTTCAAAGACTTTTAAGTTTTAATACCCTTTCTTAACATCTTGAATAGCCGTTTCAGCGGTTTCATAATTATTAGATTCCATTGTTCGATACATGTTTGACAGTTCGACTTGTCTGCGGAAGTACATGTCCACTGCAGAACCACGGACTGTAGCACATGTTAAATTTTCCATTGTGTTTCTCAACTAAGTGTTTCACAGGTTTTAAAATAAATTTGCGTATTACATTACAAATAATATTACTCTAGCATCATTGATCCCAGTTAACTTTGTTTTTGGCCTTTCCAACACGAGGAAGGCTGCCAGGTTAGCAGTATAAGAGGCTACGATGATCATGGCAAAACCAGCCCATACCATTCCTAAGACACGTGCGGAAAAGCTTCTAGGGGTGCCTGTGAAATACTATTTTTGTAAACGATTCACTTATTCTTTGAAATATAAGTGAGTACCTTCGCCTATTCCACTGTTAAGTAAAACTCCCCAAGCAAACCAAATAGCACTAGAAAGGTTCAATGCATCTTCTTCAGTACCATCAGTGTTAGCTATCTTAAATCTTCCAAATGGTGAAAACCTATCTAAAAGATATAATACCAAAGCAACTACATGAACAGAAACCATTACTAGAATCCATAATGTGTTACTGAACGGTTGCAAGAAAGATACTAGAGTGGATGATCTTGATGGCTAGAAAAATGAGAATTAAAAAAATCCTTCTGTACATTCGGAAATTGAGTACCTTTTTCTCTAATATTGTAATTCCTTGATATTTGAAAGGTTTGCTAAATTCTATAAACTCAGCTCTTTCGGGATTAATAGTTAACGGAGCAACAATTAAGTCTGCTCTTTCTCCGACCAATTCACCAATTAGTCCACTCCACTCTTTCTTAGCCACTAAAAATGTTTCATTAATTTAAATATTTTAATAATTTTCTAATAAAATTTACAAGTTGTATTTTTAATCATATAATTCCCAAACTGTCCATCTGGAGACAATGCCAAACTGTAAGTGAAATTAATTTTCTTGGATAACTCCTTTAATAGGTCCATGCAATATCCTTTGCAGCAATATCGTCCCACTTCTACAAAAAGGAAATCCCATTAATATATAATTTATTAAAACCATTTTAAACTTTTATTACCATCAAAAGTTGCATTGAAGTATGGACACGGTATTTCTTCTGGCAAACAAAATTCTTGGTCGTCTGCAATCTTTCGTGTATAAACAAATGGTTTTTCCTCAATTGTTAGCACTTTTAGATGAGTTGGTATCATGAACCCTTCTGGTTTTACATGTTGCCTTCCTGGCCATATAATGCTTTTCTCTTCAACACTAAAGTGCATCTTATTGTTCTCCTAAAACTATTACCATTAAATCTGCGACGTTGTTGTATTTCAATGATTTTTACTCGATTGAAAAAATATCTTCCAGTAACAACTTGTCTCTTCTTACGTTGGACATTAACCAAGTTGTACTCGGCATGAATTCTATCTCCTTGATCATCAAATGCTACTTTACCAGTCTCTCCGTTAATCAAAATTTGCTTCCGAATGAAATTAAATAATTCTCTACCAGTTTCCCAAATTGATCCTGAATTATCGCAATCTTTTGGAGCCTCTGTTATCTTCTTGGTTTGATTCATATCCCTCAGAGCTGAAGCTAAAACATAGCTGCAAGAAATAATATACGGTTTGTACTCAGTTGATAAGATGGAAGTTGGTTTATCTACATGCTGTCTTTGATATGTGCTTTTTCGTTGGTAGAGTTAACCAACTTCAAGCCCAAAATTCCTTCTGGAACATTATCAGCATCCAGGGCTTGTTCAGTTACAATCCAGGCATACCCAGCTTCAGTCATATTTAAAATAGATGCATCTTTGAAAATTACGCTCGCATCCTTTTTGCTGGCGTATAGAAGAAAAACTCTTGATTGAGCTACTTTCATATCTTCCAGTTGTTGAGCAAACGTTTCAAGGCCAGATTCAAACTCGATAATCGACTCAACCTGGGAAAAAGGTAGATTTTATTTCGGAGTATTTTTTTAAAGATAGAGTTTCTATCTTTTCTGGTGTGATTTAAACAAAATTTTCAGAAGCGATCACTTAATTTAATACCTGGACTTTGATTTCAATATCATCTTCAAAATTTTGCGATGTCGTTTGGAATCGTCCTAAAATTGCACGTCCATCTGTATCAGAGCTATGAATAAATATTATTTTTTTATAATTAAAATGCTTCAGCATTTCGACCCATACATCAGCTTGATGAGAGTACGGTGGTACTGTTCGTAAAAATGAAACATGAATATTCTGAAAATTTAACAGATTAGCAAAGAAGAAAATGTGCAATTAATAGCATATTTATACTTTATCGGAGAATGCAGAATCCCTGGAAGAAATCCCAATAACAGGAATATGGTAAAATCCACTGGTATAAGAAACAGCTGCTGGTGATAAATCACCTGTCAATGGATGGGATACTACCACAGCATAAACCTATATACCGATTATTTTAATGTTCGTAAGACTTTTTTGCGCAGGTACACTTACTCTGCTAGCAATTAGAAATTTGCAAACATTCAAAGCTGTTCTTATTGGATTTGGATCCATTAATATTGCAGTGTGATAATAAGTAACCCCTTTCGGAACATATTGCTGATCGAAATTTAAATGCTGAAACAAATGTTACAAATAAAACAAATTCATTGCTCACTCTAAATATAGATTCCAAATTATAATACCCAGTTCAATTATACCATTAAATTTGTAAGGTGTTTTAAAAATTGACAAATTATATTGACACCTCCATTATAAATCCATCTTCGCATATCACAGATTTTTATACTTACATCTATAATTTCTTTGAAATAGAATTCACTCGCATTGCTACTTAAAACACCTCCGATATTAAATTCTGTCGGATTTGGATTTGACCAATCGGAATGTCCTGCTCCACTGCCCAAAATGAAAAATGTTGTAAGATGTAGAACAAACAAAAAAAATGCCACTTTGGCCATAGTGGAAATTTCCAAAAAATTTAAAGATATATCTAAATGCCTATATCTAAAAAAACACTTCGAATTCAACTTCGAAACAACTTCCCTACGAATTCGAATACTGATTATAATTGAATAGCGAAGAAAACTATTTTGTATCTAATCGCAATGTTTACTAATGGAAAACTCGAACGCACTCGGATTAAATGATCTCTTATCGTCCTCTGTGAACAGGAGGAGCCGCACCCGTTACCATGAGAACAGAAAGGACTGTTCTGTCCTCCGATCCTGTTGGCTCCGCCAGATGATATTGATTTCTGTTTGTTACGTGTGCCAACAGCAGGAATAATGGGATGAACGTTTGTGTGAATGTGCTAAAGTGTAATACATTGCTACAAATATGGGACATTGGGTAATTATATAAGTTGCGTATAGAAAGCCTTAGTGAAACCAATACGGGGGGGATGAGGAAATGACCTACCCTATACATTTGTTACTTATGCATGATATTAATGGCATTCTGGTTTAATGATTGAAATGGAGGTTGAAAGCGAGGAGTGGTTCGATAAACAAAAAGATATTAAACCCATTAAATTATGATTGGAACGACTTTATTTATTCTAATGAAGTATGATAATATTAAAGTAATTGAAAATTATATAATATAATCACTTGATCTTTTATTATGAATTAATTCCGTTTGTGTTCATCTATTTCATCGTCATTTCTTCTATTATATTTTTATTAGTTTTTTTAAATGCAGCTTATACATTAAATTTATATATATTATCATAATATTTTTCACATACATTATATAATATTGATTGATTGAATGATATGCGTAATTTACACTTATAGTAATTAGTTTATATATTCCTAACAAATATATAAAGAATTGGCCCATTCATAAGACAAAAATATTTAAATATTTCATAATATTCGTGCTTTGATTAAAAAGTGCATTCATTGTATGTTTGGTTGAAAAATATTAATAGTAAAACTATTCACATATATTCTGATACCATATAGGTCCATTTATTATTAACAAATATAATCAAATTCTATATATATATATATCTAATCGTATATTAGTAAATTTATTAATATCGTTGGCCATTAACATTTCCGCGTCCAGTAAACTATAATCCTTTGTCAGCTTTTTGTTAATGGAATTAATTCCAACCTGGAAAGCTAATTATCTTTGGAGGTCCATACCACGGGCCTTGCCCTACATAAGGACCGTTTATAGAAGCTCCTACAGCAGCTGCAGCTGCCGATAGAGTAGCATCCTTTGATGCAGCTAGATGTTTGAACGCGTTTGATTGTGTTCCTTGAAAGGCTGCTATCTTAGCAGCTGTTTGTTCTGCAATATAAATAGTACCGTGAGATTGTTAATAGTCAATGGCGGTTTCTTTCGAGGCCGCACGGCAGCGCGCCCCTCCTGAACATTGAGTGCATCACCGTAGAATTGTATTGTGATATTTTAACTAGGCATTATTTTCCTAAAAAATAAAGCTTGCGTCGCGATAGCACTCAACACGGTAGGGCAGCGAGCAGTATGAGTTAGTTGCATATGCACTCATCCTATCTATTGCAAGCGGTAGAGTGAGAGTGACCGTATGCAGTATATCATCTGTTTCTTTAGTTCGCGTATCATATGCGCCGCAAGCAAACTAGCGGCCCGGGTTGCCAATTCAACGTGACGTCACGCTGCTTCTACAGCTAAGAATATATCGTTGTTTTAAGATATTCCGGGCCGCAATTCTTTAGCGTCCCAACAGAGAAGCCTAGTCTAGTATACAGGAAAATTGATATAGAATAGCCAGATAAGACAGTTAAATTGTTCTATGTAGTCACGTATGTACGATTTTGCCACGTGTTTCTCCAAGAATATATTTAATAGAAATAATTTAATAAAAATGAATAGTGTTAGTTCTTTATTGAAAATAGAGTTTTGTAGACTTTCTCTTGAGGACAAAGTAAAAATTAAAGAATTAGGTAGGCCATTGCCTGATTTAAATTTGTGTAAGGAACCTTTATATCAATGAAAGATATAAGAGGGGAACTTTCAAGAAATGATTGAATTTAATCATTTTGCATCCATTTTAGGTAAGATTTCTTAGTATTATGTTATTATTTAAGAAATACGCCCCCCTCGATTGAAACGTCAAGAGTACTAGTTAACAGCAAATTCATTGACGTATATTTCTGTCCGCCTAATAATTGAAACTCTTGTACTAAAATTATGGATGGTAGAATTTGCAGGAGGTTCAGAAGCTTATAAAACAACTATGTATGCATCGGAATGTGATTTATGCGTAGTCTTGTCTTGACTGGTTCTTTTCTAATTTCTGCTAGCCTAGTAGTTGAAATTCAGGAATAATACAGACAGTGTTATAGTTATTTAATACTGCTGTTAGTAACTTAAAATTTTCATGATGATTTTGTTTTTGACTGCAAATATCCAAATTAAAAGTTAAATTGTAACTTACTTTTACCAAAATATCGAAATGAAATTTTAAAAATATATATACAATTCTGACATTCTTTCTACACGCCTAATAGTTTACCTGCTGTTTTTTAGATTTTCAAGAAAATTTTCTTTGAACCTCCACAACATTCAACAAATTTAAATGCGGCTCACAGAATTTAAAAGAGGTATATTTAGCCAACTAGCATGCAAATGACCTGGATTATACCTACCCACCCTAGCCTATATATATATATATATATAGGTATATGTATATAGCAATATATTTGTCGACAAAATATTTAACATAAATATGTCGAAAATCTCAATTTGATTACAAGGATAGCAGAATTAGGATGATAATGTTGCAGACTTGAAGTATGGTTGCATCGTTGCATTTAAGAGTTACACACACGTTGGCTTGCAATCCAATAGCTAATATTTTTTATTTTAACGGCAAAACGGTTTAAATTTATGTGGAGAGAAGGGATGTGTTGAGTATTTCTGTAGCCGACAGAGCGATTTTAAATAAATCTCTAGTTGTATTCGGTGCTAAAGTAGGTCACATATTTATTATTCATGTGATATTTCGGTTACTGCACCAGATTCTGTTATCCTGATAGATACAACTCCCATAAATATGGGAAACTGAAACTTTTTGACGCTATCAGGGGGTCCGTCCCCTTATTTCATAGTAAAAATTTTACAAATAAGAGTTACGTACCAGTTCTTTGAATTTCTGCAGCTGCAGCCGCCGCTGATCTTTGAATTATCTCTGCGGCTTGCGATTCCTTTGTAGCTGCAATTCTTTGTTGTTCTGCCACATCTGCTTTGGCATGAGCCAAACGTTGTTGAGCCAATACAACGGCCGTAGCTGCAGAATTTGCTTCTTGCCTTTGGACAGCGGCCGCGGCCTCAGTACGTTGCAAGGCCAGAGCAGCTTGATGTTCCTAATGTCAGCAAAAATTTGCTATTAGTTGAATATGTTAGTTAAAGTGAAAGAGTCATATTAAGCAATTAAAATGGACAACATTACTTTATGAGTGGCTATCCTTTGCTGATGCAAAACTGATTCTTTTGCCAGATTAACTCGATGTTGCGCAGCGTGGACTTGAGATGATGCTTCTTTAGCTGCAGAAATTGCTGCTGCGATTTCGGCTGGTGAAATACCAGGCTGAAGCTTTATACAAAACATGTAGAAGTATCCAAACTTTTGAAACAAAGTACACCGCTAACTGAAAAGCTATCTTAATTATAATAAATTATTGAACATATATACAAGCTTCTTTCCTGAAGATATTCCATCTAATATTAAATAGCTATAATTCGTTTAGTTCGATTGCTGTACCTTTAATTTTCTATTAACTTACTGCTTTATTGTAAAAACCACCCGAAATTCCACCGTTGGGATAAGAAGCGGGAGCAACAGGTGGGCCATAATTTAAGTCGTTTTGTTGATATCCATTACCAAAGTGATCGTCAAATAAACCACGTTTAATAGTTACTTCGCTACCACTTGATATTGAAATCAAGCATGCGCCCAATACTGCAACAATCTATGAAAGAAAATGATTCCAACGTTTGTCTTGGAATCAATTTGGATTTCTAATTCAAGAATATTTAGATGCAATGTATGAAATGATCCTTCTGGAAAGGTCAAAATAGAAAAACAACAACACATCGTGGTCAAATATAGACACCTCACTTATGAAGATGACTTCATAATTGTAATGTAGAAATTTATTTAAAAGCGTAAGGTAAACTGAAAAAAGCTTTAAAATTTTGGATGTATTGTTTTGCAATTTTCCAAGACTTCTCTGCGATTTAACTTACGTTTATTGAGATCATTCTCAGTGTTTCACTAAAGAATCTATTTCAATATATTATTGCACTACTCGTCTTATTACTACAACTCTTGAACAACTGATACCAGATCTTCTTCAATAGCCCTTTTATATAGCGGATAGTTACCTTTCTTTTGCTATTTAAGAAAATATTTAATTGCGCTCTTCAGTTTGTGTGGAATATCAAATAAATTATAATAATATTGTGATTCTGAAGTCGTGATTCCATTGGCTTAATTATTTCCGCGTGTTGCACTTTTTGTACAGTAGAAGACCAATTTTAGAATTGTAATAGATATTATAAGTTATAGCTTTGCGTTGATAACAGATAAGGTAATGTCCATCGAAGAATAGCGAAACAATTTCATGATAAAATTACTTGCATTCTAAACGTGCTAAGCAAGTAAATGTATTTGTATCTCATCTGTAATTTGTTATTGTTTGAAGATTAAGATCACGATATCCCCGTCATATTTAATAATACCATAAGTGGAGTATATAATTATTAAACTAAATTATATTAAATACAATATCTGCATTCTATACGCTTATATCTCACTATGTATATAGTTGACATAATTGCATGTTGATATATTACGTTGCACTATTTGATTAAATATTGGAAATTATGAAATTTGTGTAGACATTATTCAATACAGCGAGAGTAAAAGTGGTACAAACAAGCTCGATCTTTCCGGTCTACATTAAATATTATTTTAAACGGATAAAAAGCTAATGTAATTTGATTAGCGGAAAGACTCGAGCGATTTATTGTGGTTTTAAGTAAGAAAGGCTAATAAACTTTGTAGGTCGTTTAATACGGAAGAAATAAATATTATACAATAGTTCAGTAACAATTCAAATAATAAAAACTAATAACAGTATATATTAATACTATCAATTAATTACAAATTTCATTTTATATCTTCTTTGGCGAGGTACCATTTTTCTTTGTAAAATTTATGTACTGCTATAGGCACCTTCTGGGACTGTTTGCTGTTATTATCCAATTTTTCTTGATTTGATTTATGTCCACCAAATTTACTCTCAATCTTCGTAGAATAATTCTTCACAGGTTTTACTGGTTTCGTTTTAATAGCATGCTTTCCACTGGGTTTGTAATGAAACTTATCATAATAGTCGTATTGGGGAGCTTTTGAATGATATTTCTGGCTTTTCTTGTTCTTAGGGACATGATAGCTGGAACCTTTATCGCTATCTTCATCTTCTGCAGCTGCCTCCTCGCCATAGTTTTCATGTTCCGGTACATCCAAAGCCTGATATTTTGAAAATGGGTTATGTTCCTCTTCTTCTTCTTCTTCTTCTTGCTTGTGTTCTTGTTCCTCGTTCTTGCGGTACTTTACGGGACCTTCATCTTCTTCTTCGGCTTCTTGTGCTTCTTCCTCATCTTCTCGCAATTCCTCTTTCTCTTCAACACCACCCTCATCTTCATCCTCTTCAGCTTCTTGTTGCCGCTCTAAACCTTTCTCTTCGTCATATTCATCTTCTACATCTTCCTTTTGTGATTCTGGCTTGCGGTATTCATGATAACTTTGTTGGTGTCTAAATTGTATGGGTGTCACATTCTTTAAGTTCGGATGATTGTTCCGATGTTGTTGATAATGATAATGTATAGGAGCTTTTTGGGGGAATTGAACTGTTTGATATGACAGAGCATGAGTGGGATGAGGTTTTAATTGGGATTGCTGGTAGTTTTGATTGTTATATAACATCTTACCAGCTGAATAATATCTAGCTTGTGGACTACCTCCGGGAATAGTGTATGGAGTATGATGAATATACGTACTATGTTGAATAGGATTCGCAACTGCTTGAGCAGTATGATACTGATTTGGTTGAGCTTGTAAGTTGATAGGATTATTAGTTAAGTGATTAAGACGCTGTGGTTGATATTGGTGATGATTGTAAATGACATGAGGTTGAGTGGTTTCACTTAAATTTGGTTGCGTTTCTGATTGATCATGCGGCGGATACTGATCGTAGATGAATGGTTTATGTGGTTCTGGGATTAGTACGGGTTTTATTTGAGTATTTTGTTGGA
The DNA here is from genome assembly GCA_947310635.1 of Leptodirus hochenwartii. Taxonomy (NCBI): domain Eukaryota; kingdom Metazoa; phylum Arthropoda; class Insecta; order Coleoptera; family Leiodidae; genus Leptodirus; species Leptodirus hochenwartii. Next base: position 5,676,006 of record OX371176.1, on the reverse strand, counting down.
TAGTGTACAAAGCTTTGGGATTGGAATAAACAGCAGCAGAAGCTGAAGGTGCTGTATCAGCATAGAATAAAGATGGCTTATAATTTGGTCCTCCGATAAGGGCACCAGTTGGTAACAAAGTAATACCACGTTTTGCTTTTATGGCATCTTGCGTTGAATCCTGATTTTCCGACTGAACTAAGGACAAACTTAACAACAGTATCTGGAAATACCAAGGTACAATTAATAACATGTATATAGTGTCGAAAAGTTTTTAAGTCTTACCAGTAGATGCATTTTGTTTCAACAGCTACCACTAACTGAAATACTGATATCGCAACATCTCCTATTTATATTGATTTATCGAAATCCATCGATCAAATCGTATTGTGGTCAGTGAAAATGGCCATTACATTACCAATCCGACAACAAAAGACATGTACAATACTTTGTATTTAAATCGTTTTGTTTTCGGTTACGGTCTGTCCAGAAGTCTTGTTCAAATTATTCTACCAAATGAATACTTTCACGTAATATTTCAATTATGGTTATTGTTATCCAAGACCCCTTATTCGTACCAATTCAACATAATTTGAGCACTTTTTGACCAGAAGAGTACTCAAGTTTAACAACTGTACATTATAGTTGTATGGATGATCATGTAACATTTAATTGCTACATTTATTGTTCTATTTATTGTTCTGCATGATTAAACGATTTTTTGGTACATTACACTTTCAATTTATAACTACCTTAACCAATTAATGTACGCAATAATTCTTTAGTGTAGAGACGTACAAATAAGGCGGCATCTGAAATTTAATTGATACAATCAATGTTGGTCAAAATTGCTTGAATTGCTTGAATTGCAAATATACCGTTTCACCAGTGGCTATCGATTTCGAAAATTATATCACGTATGTCTAGGCTATATTTATATGAAAATAGTTCTTCCATAAATCAATGGTAAACTCTTAAATTTATTCATTTTATACAAATCCCTTCGCTGGGTAAAATAAAATGTATAGGGCAGTGGAGGACCTTGATGAATAGCTAGAGAGGTGGTGTTGAAAGAGTTAATGACGGATTGCCGTGGTGTTTCCAACCAATTTCCAGTCAATTCTTGAATTGACATTGTATTTCTTATGGAGCTATTATATTTACATCGACTTTCTGTCTTAACCTTCGTCTATTGGTAACGATTTCGAAAACCGCCTAGCCTATTTAGATGATTTTTTCAATTTTATTTTGAGGCTTACCAATCCTTCAAGTATCATCATCACGATAGCTCAGTTGTTAAGTTGTTAAAATAAATTGCCCTAGGCACAAAAAATATACTTTTAAACAATCGAACTGCGAAAATAACGTTGTAAAAATTAATTTTGGGCTTTACTTTTATATTATCCGATTTCCTATTCTATTCAATTTTTTCTGTTTCGTTCCCCACTCAATCTTTTCATTGTTAATCATTGCTCTGTCTGTGCCAGCTGCATGCAAGTTTGTAAAGAAAATGTATATCACATAGCCACTGGTCAAGCGTCGTGGTCAACAGCATATAAGTGCAATGGCATTCAACAGAGCGCGAGTACAAAACACAAAAAGTCCGCGATACGATGAAGTCCAAGATAGTATAAATAAAGTAGATGGCGTTAGCAGGCAGTGGTGTAGGTTTTAGTTGCTTTCTGCATCACTCAACGGAATGTCGAGTAGACTTCCAAATTCCAAATATGTCGACGTAGCCTCAACGGACTTCAATGGCGCTCCTTGGGACCAGGATCGCAGAATGGTACCTAGGTGTGCCGCCTATCGCTCGTTGTTGACTAGTTGAGAGTTGGAGATTTCATTTGAGGGTGCATCGAGCGTATAAAGTAATTCAATTTTGTATATTCCGGATGTGTGGAATATATAGGCATAATAAATATCTCAATTTCTCAGAATAGGCGCGAAAATGGTAGGACGGTAAAACATTTGGTATGACCACGTATATCTCCAAAATTGGATTTTATAATATAACTAATGATGGATTTGACATCCGTTTTGTAAAGTATGTTCATAAAGATAATTAGGAAACTACCATATAATTAAATTTTATGCCACTAAACGCGGCTGTAATGGGAACTTTGTGGAATTTATTTATTTCTTCTTGATGAACATAAAATACGAACTATGAACCACGTCCCTATTGGGATCGCAGAATTTTGTGGAGGGAGATGTACTAAATTCGTTAACTTTGTAAAGTGCGTATTTTCGCGGTTCTTTCGGATTTATTTGGTTTACATTAAAAAAATGCATTTGTTTATTTGAATTAAAATATAAGCGGAAAAGATTCTTGTATTATACAATTCTTTCTTCATTTTGGTTTGAGAGAATATCCAAGGCACTTTTTTTTATAAAATAATATTTTTGTAAGTATTCCTATCAAAGTGGTGCAAGTGTCAGTCAGTCTCCTAATTCCTCTCCTCCATCTTGGAATCCCTGTTAAAAAGCATTGGGTCCTCAAAATGGTGAATTTAACAGAAATATTGCCTCCTCATAGAACAGGATCCCATACTTTAGAGGAAATACTTTTCTCTGAATAGCAGTCATGCACGCTACACGTAGTCTCTCTCTATATATATATATGTAAGTATTTACTTGCTATTTATGCATACTATGCTGTAAATACTTCTTGACGCTTCTGCATGTTTTACTATATATATTTCCTACTTGCCAGTATATATATTGACAGCCAATTACTCAAACGATAAAGCCAAATTACATATATAATTGCAATCAATTCATAATCCACTGAGAATTGTTACGTAAAAGTGGGTTTTTTTTATAATAAATTAATTTTGTAAAATATCTAAAAATGTCTAAAAAATAAAAAATAAAGTTATGAATTAGATAGAGTATATGAATATAAAGCAGATTTACAAAGGGGAACTTGATAATAAATATTTATAGACCTGTTTATTATTTGTTTGTTATCTTTGAATAAGACCAAATGCATTACGCAGTGCAAAATGACATTATTATAAGACAAAATAAGTTTCGGACTTTATTTACTAGTTAGTGAAAGGTGTGATTGTTCCCTACATCATACAGGAATCCAAATATCAAAGATAAGTATGCAGCACGTTGAAAAAAATAATACATTATTATTATATAATAAAGGAAAGGGCTTTTAAATTGTATCATATTTATTTTTCACAGATTACAAAAGTATCTCGGTTGTCCTGCAATAAGCAAGTATATTTTCATAAGATATATATATAATGTCCTTTGTTAGTTAGAATATTTTTATAATTTACCTTTTTGTTATTTTTATGGTGGGCAGCAAAATATATCAAACTTAGACCGAAGGTAACAGGAAGTCAGAAAATTTAGAAGGTAGCGGACTGGTCCCAGGCATTGGATATATAGCATACCTTGAATCAACTCAGCGGGTACCTCAACTATCTCTACACAACACACATATATATATATATATGGTGCGCTGCATGGAAGTGGTGTACCAAGGTTCTTAAATCAGTGACTATCAAAACGTCCGAATTGAATATTAATAATTTATTATATATGTCGTAAATATATACATCTTTATTTTCTTTTATATACTTGTGTAATCCCACAATAATTTACATGACTCGTCGTATTTAATCCTGATGTTAACTTCCTTATCAAAAAGTGTTCCAACACTGATAAGATAATATGTGGAAGTAAGTTACATATAAAGTAAGGAAGTAAATATAAATGCGGAGTTAAAGCATTTGGGTGGGTAGTAGTTAAGGCAAGATCTAGATAATTGAGTTGTTTCGAGCTATGATTGATGTACCTCTTCTTGACGTACTCTAGTTATGACGCACCTCTTCTTAGGTACGTTGACATTCTGAAACTAGTCGTAGATGGTATAGGTAGACTTTACACACAGTCTGACGGAGTGAAACATTCTTAAAATAGTTACAAGGGAATCCAAGAATTAGCTCGAGTCAAGTTGGTATTATTATTATTATTATGATATTCCAATTTTAAAATCGTCATTACGGTGTTAAATAATTGTATAAAACATCACCCAAAAACGGTAACACAAAGCAGTTATTCGCTAGATGCGCATTTCAGAGGCTATGCCCCCATCTTCAGTAGCACATTAATAAAACAAATTTGTCACTCACCAGAATCGCTATACAATTGCCAATAACCTATTAATAATATCTATCTAATAATCTATTACAATTTTCGACAGAAAGAGTGATTCAGTAATATGACATTGTATGATTTATTGAATATCGGTCAACTATCTAATACTCGTATATCCAATCTGCAAGACTATTTATGTTTGACATCCACCGATCAAATTCGACCACAATATTTAGTCGGCGCTCGAACATTCTCTGCGTATCTCCATTCTATGCTGAGATCCTGGTAGCAGGACCGCCAATTTCGCGCCCAAGTTCTCAACTACAGGGTCACAGGGAGTTTGCGCACATAATCATAATCCTTTTTGTTCGTATGCGCAGCACACTAGCGCTCGCAACGGAAAATCATCGAAGTAAATAGTAGAGAGCCGATATTGATTGTAGAATTCAGTGAGCAACCTCTTTATGTAATTTAATTGAAATTGTTTACCTTACTAGCGGCAGAGGTCGCTGGATATCTCATATTGGAGTGAATTGATCTGATACAATTAAACATTGAAATATTTTTTCTAAATATAAATAAATAATACAATTAATTCGTTTCAGTTCTATTTGAAAGTCGGATAATCAATACGTAGATTTTTCGAATACAGTCGTATAATAATTTACATATAATCATGTAGACGAATGCACTAGGGCCGATTAAATCAAATATCGATATAAATGCTTGTATTAGATAATAAAATATTAATCCAGCTTGGTAAAATATGAAAGCCATATTTTCAAATCCAAAAATAAATGCAGATATAAAACAAAGAGTTACCGGATACGATATATTGCCCATTTTTACTAGTTTCGAAGCCTTTTTTATTTACTTCTGTAAACTTATCAATAGTGACCTAAAAATGCAAATTGCAAATAACTGCTTAAAGTAACAAATAGCTGCAAAATAAAAATATTCTTATTGGTAATCTATTATATACTTACTCGTACGCTTTATATTACAATTATTCCGATCATATAGCAATACTATCCACAAAATTAATTTGTAATTTAAGTTTTCTTTCTATTGTAAACTTGAGTCGAAATAATTGTCATTATGTCACTCATTAATTCTAAAACATCATGTCACGAGGTTAACATAATTGATTTATATTCCAATTTTAGATTACGTTCTAATACGAAATTATTTAGATTAATTAAATTTCCATAATTGAACAGATATATATTGGGGATGGTTTTAATTCATGCATCTTCATATATGGGAATTAACAAGAAAAACGAGTTTTATAGCTCTAATATTGTAATTATATTGCAACATGATATACCCGGACAGTAACATCTGTTTTAAATTTAGAAATGATATGACACAATAATTATAATAAATTGTAATCCCACAATTCACATTAAAAGATATTGTTGTTTCTTCTACGATTATAATTCATTTAGAGGCCATTGGAGAATTGTGCAGTAAGAATAAATTTCCACTAATTGCAATATTCACTCGTCTATATTTGACGTTAAAATTTTACTAGTACCTTATAAAATATTTATGCAAATGCACAACTATTCTTTTCTACCTTAGCAAATTATTGCAGAATATCTCATACAATATCGTACATTCACAGTACTTTTGAAAAATTTCTACATGAACAACTTTAATCGCCATTGGACTATATTAAATAAGTAGATGCAAAACAAATTAGTTTAGACGAACCTAAAATAATTTTTTAATTTATTGTTCTATATTTGTGTAAGTACAGGTATTTAAAATTTTTTTTTCTAAAAAATTTCTATCGATATAAGCATAAATACAGTAGATTTTAAAGGAATTTGTATTTGAAATAGAATTCAGAATTTTTATCTTATTGACTAAAAATATTTCGAATTATGCAGGTGTTTTGTCTCCTTTATATTCTTATTTCTGTATAAAAAAATTGGCCCATGGGGGGATCGAACCCACGACCTTCGCGTTATTAGCACGACGCTCTAACCAACTGAGCTAATGGGCCAGATATTTGTTCTGTGTTTGGAAAAGGATTTCTAATATTTTTTGTATATTTGTAATAATCGATTTACACTGATATCATTTTAAATTCTCAAGTATTATAACCGATTTGAATTTATTTTTAGACATTTTCTTGTTAACAAAGTGCGTATATCTGTTAAATTACATAAATTCGTGTATTATATGTAAATTTAGATATTCATGTATTTTTTTACTTATTTCTTATTGAACAAAACATTTAGAGCATTACTGCAGTCCCAATCGTTCTAAATAAATTCTAAATAAATGGGAAGTAGATTGCCACATGTATTTTAGGTATCAATCAGCGCCGCAGGCGACATCTTTTTAATGTTGAAACACTTGAGGCCCAAAAGTAAAGTGACCATATGTCGCGAAAAAAGTTTACTTTACTAATGTTATTATCTTTATAAATGCGTTGAGTTACGGTATTTGGGTAATATTCTATACTGTTATTAAACTTTGGCATATAAATCATTTTCCTTGTCTATGGTACACATATTTTTCACATTTTCTTCAAATTTATTAAATTTTTGTAAAACTCTTGGCATGAATTTGTTCCATATTATTTATAATTTTTATATTCAACTAGTTTGCACATTTAGAATCCTCAAATCATTTCTCATTAGAAAATATCTCATTTTTTCACTTTATATATATATTGAAAATTTTACCATGGGCAGTCCATATAAAATTGTTTCTAAATGCTGACTTTGAAAATCTGGAACCTTTTTAACAGCGCGAGTTAATTTGAAGATGTAATAGTTGCCAGTTTTCTATTTGCGCACTAATCCCATGTCATAAACTACGACCCAGCGCGGCACCCTCAATCCTACTATTCGTTTGCGCACACGTATAAGCTGGTATACGGACGGCTGGCTACAAGTTATTAACAATTAATAATATGCTAATAAAAAAAATTAATAATGTGGAACAAAAAGAGAATATATTTTGCATTGTGTCATTCTTAATAATGGGTAAAATAAAAATAGATTTGCATTGTGGTTCACCAATTTCACATATATTTCAATACATTTATTAAAACACGATAGAAAAAAATATATAAGTCAGTATACAGTAATATAGGTCAGGTCAGGTCAGGTCAGGTGTGTGTGTGCGCAGTTGATGTATCTATTTTCGGTCGGAGTTTTGTTGTTGGCGCAAATAGAGAATCTTTTAATACGGTAATAAAATTTGTGCGCAGTTAAAGACCAGCCGTAATAGTTAACACTGTCTGAGAACGTATCGGCGTCTGCAAATTCTAGTATTAGGTGTGTGATAACGACGATTGACATACACACAGATTACACACCATTTTTATATCCTCTCCGATCCAGTTTATAAAAGTGTTATGATCCTCAAACGTACAGTTCAGGCTTAGTATACATTCTGCCACAGGACGAAGATTTTCGCTCGTGACTTTGTGGCAATATAAAGCTGTCATCAAATGCCTAATTAATACACATCATCCAATGTCACACATTGGCAGTTCTTGTGAAATCTACTAACATTTCTGTGGCTTTAAAAATGCTCCTGCGATGAATATCTTCCACATGCGATAGTATCTAAAGTTTAACAGACACTGCATATGTAATGATCGAATATAAGATGTATATAATGATGTCTTCAAAATGTAGAGTTGATCAGCTGCGCAAAGCACTGGCGAAATAGTGATGAGATGCCGATGAGTTTGATCCTTGATGGCGGCACATTTGAATACGTCAGTATCTCGATTATATACACGCAGTTTATTCTGTCATCCAGCAATCAAGTCCACTAATTTATTTAAAGGAGAGACACGTTTTCCTTACGACGCAACTTACCATACAACTTGGTTGGCGTGTAGATTTTACTTTAATTTGAAGAAATACTTTTGTAAATAAAATACCAACACGGATGAAAGAAATTTAATTATATCATCGGCCTCACACAATTTTAGGACGAGAATTAGTTTTTTATAATTTGCCATTTGCTAAACGGATTTATTGAAAAAATATTGAAATGTAAAAATTATTCTTTTTGTTCTTAGCAAGTTCCGAATCTGCTGGTATTTATTATTTATAATAAATTTCTATTTTGGCCTTCCTGGCATTATTACTGAAGATTTTTGTTTTACGTTTCCAATTATATATATTTTATATAAGGGGATATGAAAATAGGTATATTTAAAAAAATTTAAATTTAAGTTGTCATAATAATCATTAATCCTAAAATTGCCTGGAAAAATATCTTGTCAATTTTTAAGGTATAATAAGTATATTAAGTATTAAAAAAAATTCTTACATAGATATTGCAGTTAGTTAAAGAGTCCGCAATCCTAAAGATTGGTTGGAAACAGCACGCCATGCCGATCTATCCTGAGCTAATCCCTTCATCTCCCTATAGCTATTCATCTCAACGTCTTCAACTATCTGACTCACATACTCCAATCTAGGCCTACCTACCCCTCTCTTTCCCTCCACTCTACCTTCTATGATCAATTGCATAATCCCCCCATGCCTAAGAATATGCCCTACTAATCTGTCTCTCCTACGCTGTAACACTCTCCAGATACTTCTCTTCTCCCCTACTAACTCTAGTACAGCTTCATTTGTTACTTTATATTCCCAACCAATCCTCATCATCCCCCTATAACACCACATTTCGAATGCTTGTAATCTACACTTCTCTTCCTTTCCTATAGTCCACGCCTCACACCCGTACAGTACTACACTCCAAACATATACCTTCAGTAATCTTTTTCTAATACCCAATAAAAGATATTGCAGATATTTTAAATTTCATTGAAATATTATTTTATTGCAATTTAAGGATGATATGTAAAAAACATCAATGAAATTTAAATACAATGAATCGCATGCTAGCCTTGCTTAAAACAAAAATAGAAATAGGTCACTAGAATATATAATTATTATTATTGAAGTAATCGTTTTCAAATACAAAAAAAAATGTAGGTGTCAAAAAGTGTAGGTTCATTTCATACTTTGTGCGAGTATGGATCTAAAGATGCGGTTGCATAAATCACTATTGTATTTGAAAGGTCCACTGTTTGTTAAATTCAAACACTTTCTAATAGTGCAAATTGCGAACTGTTTGGTTGGCGTTAACTTGTTCAAATAAGAACTAACTTATGAATGCTCTTAACTATCGTTGTAGATAAATATTAGTCTCAAATAAACTAGATTAAAAATAAAAACTGAACATGTGACAAAGGATAAAGGCAATGTATGTATGTACTTTGACTTTCTATTATATTTTTATTGTTTGTGATTTTAATCATTAATATCGCTATTAAAATATTCTTGTATAATAAAAGCGTCTTCAGTAAATGATGTCAATTACAAAGAAATTACAAAATAATGTTAATAACAATAATAAAACAAACCAGAATTAAGTATCTTATTATCATAGCATTGTGTCATTAAGTTTGTTCAAGTCCACCTTGAAATTTTAAACGAAATAATATAAATTACTTAGGCATATATGTAATTACTATAAATCATTTTCATTTCTGATAGTTATTTTATTAGCGAAGATTAAACAGCACCGACCTGAAAAGAATTAAAAAATATTTCATCGTACAAAAACACATGTACCGTGTTTAACGAGAATTTACGCTTATTTTTTTCAAAAATCTCAACATTTCATTGTAAATAAAGAGAATTACAAGTAACATAATATTTTACCAGTTTACTTACTCTGGTGTATAAATATAATTATATTATCAATTTTCGAGGACCTGTTAAATTCTGCTAATATACGTAAAATTTTATTAATATAAATTTATTTTTACGTTTGTTAGGATACGGTTAAGAAAAATTTCCTAGTATATACTTTCATTTAGACATTTTACAAAACAGTTTATGTATTTAAAACGTGAAATCTTTTCAAATCACGTATTTTTCTGCCTAATTATTCTAGCGAACAAATGTTCTTACAGATAGATATTCTAATCAAAATATCAAAATATCTTTTTTCCTATACTCTGCTGTATTTCTGCAAAAATCAATTGTGCAATATTTGTACGTTGGGCGCGATATTTATACTTACATGTTGAAGAAAAAATGAATTGTAGAGTGTAACAGTTTTCCATGGAATGTTATTATACATTAGCGATGGCAAACTGTAGGTCACTTTGAGGACCTAGTTCGTAGTTCATTTCAATGTACCGTCCACGAACTATAGGTCGTGAACTACTAACATCTTTTTAAAATGAACTAGTTCACGACCTATATGAAATACATGCACATACTGAAAATAATCTCATTTTTTCTCAATATAAAAATATTAAATGGTAAAAAATAAATAAATTGAAATATTACAATACTTTTTTTTAAATTAGGAATGAGGAAGAAAAGACAACAATGTTTATAATTTATACAAAACATATATATAAGGGCATATAATCTTCTCTAAGTACTCACGATTATTTATATGAAGTTCTAAAATACTTATTGGTAGTTACTGATGAAAATGTTTACTACTTTACCAACACGTGAAAATTAAATGTACAAACTATAATAAAATGAACTAGATAGAATCGTTTTGTTTGACGTTATAATTTATATTTTCTATTCCGAATCTTCTCTGTTCAAACTTCAAAGCTTTGATTTGATATTAAGTGATTGCATTGCACTCAGTATGAAATAGAAGAACTATAAGATTTAGATGTTTATTTTTGCATTATTGCAAAAATTTGCTATGGCATGACATATTTAAGAACATATTTAATCTTGCGAATATATTAATTATATTATTCCAAATGAAATCTGATACCAACATATAAATTGTGACTCAGCTCGGCAATACTGCTGTTGCAATATTGCATCGAGTTTCCTATTTCGTTCCATTCACCAACACACTTTATCACTAAATAAATGTTAGTACTGTATATGTAATGTATACTATACTGCATCGTTTACGAGTCGTGTTTCATGAACAGTTTAGTAGACGACGGGTTCAGGTCACATAGGTCGTTGCAAAACATCGTCACAGTACGCCCATCATTTGATTGAACCGTTCATAGTGAACGGTTCGCGAGTGAACTACACATCGCTATTATAAATACCTACTGCAAACCAGAGGATTGCGAGTTTCAAAGTAATACAGCATATTGCGTTATAAAAATACATTTGTCAAAATGAGCTTTTTTGAGGGCATTTTTATTATAAATGTTACAAAATCTTTGACAATGGTCGTCCAGTATGTGTATTATTTTTGATATCAGGCGTAATTTTTTTTAATCCAGTACTGTACATGATAGCGCACTACCATACGTTATATATGTAAACACACATTTAACGTAAATGCTTTTATATTAAGAGGAAATGTCACATTATTATGCTTTGTGATAAATTATTATTAGGTTTATTATAACGCTATCTTGATGACTAATCCTATTATAAATGTCGTTTTGATTCCATTTATTAATTACTTTGTCGGGAGCTATGCTTAATTATAAACAGCCATTTCTTGGTACATACACACATTTCTGCATTTCATATGTTAGTGCTTCAATTTAACTAAAATATTTTAAATGTTAATATTTATTTTAATCGATGCATGGTTTTATTTTGCAAGATTATATCGTAAGTAAATATCATCATTTTTTAAAGAAAACTTCAAAGAAAGTACATTTTAAAGAATATTAAAAATTGCAAATATCATACTGAGGAAAAAGTATACTTCTTTATTCTTTAATACGTGAATTAACGTGAAATTATTAGCTCTTTTATTATTTGTTTATTATTCATTCGAAGAATTATAAACGAAATAATGTAGGAGGAGAGGAGCAGTTTTCGGTGAGGTCACTTTTCGACTTGTGACGTTTCAAGTCGATAAAACTTCATTACCGAACCAAAAGTAAAAGTGGTTAAAATAACTACCGCAGCGGGAATCGCCGAAGAATATATAATGTTGTTGCCACGATGATGCGATACCAGAGATGTAACGCGTCTTTTTATTTAAGAAAAAAATATCCGATTTTTTAAATTTAGGTAAATTTGTCGCCACGGTATAGAATATCACCCAATTACCATTACACAAAGCATTTATAAACTAGATGCGCATTTCGAAGATTATACCGCCACCTTCAATAAGTTGAAACTAAATATCACACCTCTGTCTAATTGAATATTGAAAAGTGAACTAATTTGATTAGGATGACCTGAGTTAGTCAAAAATATGCTCGGCTACAGCACTTTTATCTTTTTTATTTAATCTGAAATGCGCTAAATGCTCCTTAAATCTAGTTTCAATTGGTTTACGTGTTTGTCTTCTATATATACTTTAGGACAACTAGAACAAGATATTTTATAAATACTAGATTTTTGATTGAAATCAATAAAATCTTTGAGATGACTAGAAAATTAGTAAGATTATTAGAAGTATTATATGTTACTTTAAAATTATATTTATTTAAAATACACGTGCATCAAATGGTAATTTAACAAATTTTGGAGTTGAATTATTAATTTATTCTAAACTACTAATATTTCTGATATCTCTTATTCTTTTAAGTTACGGTATTTAGGTGATAATCTATATTATTATTTAACACCGTAGTGATAATTTTTAAAATGTACAAAGAACACATTAAATATTCGAAAACATCATCCTACCGCGGTGAATATTTTTCTATTCCGATTCTGCTTTTTTGCCAATAAAATAATGGTCAGATTTGCAGACCCACATACATTATTGAGGCACAGAACTGCCGTTGATCCTGAGAATTGAGAGTGTTGGATAAATATAAATAGTTGTGGGCTGTGGCGGCTGTTCTGTCATTTTTGGGCATCGGTGGGCGACCGGGCCGATATGCAATTATATATATCCACTTTAAAAGTTCAAACGAACACGGTCGTAACTATCCTTTTTGCAAAACATTTCTTACACGTTCCAATCTATTTGCAATAATTGAGTTGACGTATATCATTTATTATTATATTCCTACCATTTATCACATATAAATGGAGAAATTCTTTATGTACGTTACGAAGGTTCATTTTTCGTACTAGACATATAATTTTTTTTAAATTATCACTACGGTGTTAAATTATAATATAGAATATCACCCAAATACCGTAACTTAAAGCATTAAGTAGCTAGATGTACATTTCATTGATAGTATATCAATCACGATTCGTGACAGAGGTATTTTATTTAGTTTAAACTTGTGCTACTGAAGATGGGCGCACAGCCTTCGAAATGCGCATCTAGCTACTTAATGCTTGTTACGGTATTTGGGTGATATTCTATATTATAGACATATAATGATGTTCAAGAATTATTATAGAAATCAGATTTTTGGCCAGCTTTCATGTTCAAGCACATTCTGTAGTTCTTCTTTTGTATTCCTATATTATTCTCTTTGCCTCATCCTTTGTACTTTCACGAAACACCAGATTAACATAAATAATAATTTGATTGTTTTATAAAAGTGCTAATAATTATTTCTGTTCCATATCTTTTTATAATAAAAGATTTCCATTGCATTTGGGGCGACCTGTGTACTGCTATTTGATTAATGATTGTTAAAAAGATACTACGATAAAAGCGCTTTCGAGTTTGAACACGCAAATAGATGAAGCGATTTCTTGTAAAAATCTGGAGTTCTGCGAAGAGAGTATTGATTAATAACGTAATCATTAATAGAAATATTATTGATGTATTTATAGCTTTAGAATGGATAACACATTAATGATGATCCAGGAATGTTAAGTACTCGATTTACTATCAATTTGATTAAATCTTGACAATAATACCAGTCACTTTTGTATTTGAAACTACTTTATATAAAACAAAAAATATATAGAAATTTATTTTTATTTGACAATTTTGTTACATTGGTTATATAAATTCAGAATAAAAACCCAACGACCTACACGAAAAATACGTACATAATGATTGTTTAATGTCAACGTGATATTAAAAAATGACTCAATTATTGGTTTGGTCCTTCCGTTGGATTTAAGGGGGCGTTTGATATATTATAATTGCTCGGCTCTATTCTTAGTCATTTATTCGACTGTGGAATTTATATACTATTGATTCCAAAGTCTTCGCTAATGACTTTTGTGCAGAAAACACCAATCGCACTTGTGCAGTGTTGCCAAAGTATTTTTTAATATAACAAATAATTAGTTATCATCTAATGTCCATTAGCTATATTTTATAGATATTTTTCCAAAATATTTTAATATAAATTATTGATTAGCAGACAATTCTTATTATAAGCATAAGGGTGGACCTGGTCCAATTTTTAAATAAGAAATTGAATTGATCATTGCTATAATCGTCATAGTTAAAAGTTTTTATCTAGTCTATCATGATCAAGTCAAAACATTACATTTGGTGACACCAAGAATTTGCATTATATTCTTCAATAAAAAATTGTAAACACCCAATACAAAAATTAAGCGCAATTTCATTTCGAAAGGGAAACTAGTTCAGCTATTTTTAAAAGTACAACATTAAATTTTGTTATACAAAGTATGTTTATTCATCTTTACGGAATATTTTAGGATATTTTTTGAATCTGCATATTCTTGACGAACAATTGAAAATTGTACCACAAATATACGATAAAACATAAAACGCCACAATCTCTACTAATTTTCGAAAGATTCAATACCTACAAGCTTTTATCAACTTTGAAATATATTAAACAATCTAACCAAGTGTCAAAATAATATTCTTGTTATTATTTTCACAACATGACAGCACTTATCATCCTATATCTTATTGATTTGATTGTGAACAATTGCACAATTACGCCGGCAACAATGCTGGTGCGCTCTTTGATTGTAGAATGTGCTGGTTTGTTGCCAATATTATCTCTTCCATTGCTCTCCTCTACGATACGATGCTCTAGGCAGGCATCGCGGCTAGCTATATCTTCCGTCGAGTCACTGTTCCGCGGGGTCACTGCGCTCCAAGGTCGTCTAAGGACTCTTCGCGCAATAGCTAGTCTTCGCGCGAAGAGTATAGTCACGTATTCGGTCTCGTACACTCTCCACCATCGAAGCATTTATTTATTATAACCAATGCTAGTATATAGAAGATGTGAAAATTCGGGGAGAGAAAATATAAATGTTCAGGTTCCCTGATTTTAGTACAGGTATTAAGTGGTATGCAAGAAGTAATGACTAGTGATTATAACATAAAAATAAATATAAACAACACCAAAATGATGAGGTGTGACAAGAAGGTATGCTAGCGAAAAATTAAGATAAGAATACGAAACGATAGACTAGAAGAAGTGTCGGGCTTTTCTTATTTAGGATTACGAAGGATAACCGAAATAATGTAGATGTTATGAAATATAAGATAGCGCATGGTAGAATAGTATTCGTAGAAAAAGAGCACATTTCAAGATAAAATATATTTAGATAATAGAAATCATTGTACGGGTGTGAGGCGTGGACTGTAGGAAAGAAAGAGAAACGTAGAATAGAAGCATTCGAAATGTGGTGCTATAGGAAGAGGATGAGGATTGGTTGGGTAGATAGAATGACAAATGAAGCCGTGTTAGACTTAGGGAAGAAGAGAAGTATTTGCAAAATATTGCAGCTTAAATAAGAGATAGACTAATAAGTCATATTCTTATGGAGGTATTATGGAATTAGTTATAGAAGGTAGCGTAGAAGGAAAGGAAGGGACTACACTAGAATATGCGGGTCAGATAGTGGAGGACGTGTGGGAAGAAGCCAATTGAATATATATTTATAATTTCGAATAGACAATGGTGGAGAATTAGACCATACGTGCTCCATGTACAAGTTCCTTCATATAGACAAGGAAGTTTTGCTAGGGGATAATTCACTTCACTATGGCACTGAGCTTTATAGTACAATAGCTTTCTTCTGCGACTATTTATATTAGATAGAAACATGGAACAGACTACGTCACGTCCCAGGTCCAGGTTCTTGAAAACCAGTACGATACTATTATATTGTTGCGAGGATTGTTATGTGATATATAATGCTAGAAAATGCGTTCTGTTGTACGCATTAGCGATGGCAAACTGTAGGTCACTTTGAGGACCTAGTTCGTAGTTCGTAGTTCATTTCCATGTACCGTTCACGAACTATACGTCGTGAACTGCTACATCTTTTAAAAATGAACTAGTTTACGACCTATATGAAATACATGCACATACTGAAAATAATCTCTTTTTTTCTCAATATAAAAATATTAAATAGTAAAAAATAAATAAATTGAAATATTACAATACTTATTTTGAATTAAGAATGAGCAAGAAAAAACAACAATGTTTATAATTTATACAAAACATATATATAAGGAAATATAATTTCGTTCCGTTCACCAATACACTTTTTCACATAAATGTTAGTACTGCTATTGGTACTGTATATGTAATGTATACTATACTGCATTGTTTACGAGTCGTTGTGATTCATGAACGGTTTAGTAGACGACGGGTTCAGGACCTAGTACAAGTACATCAACACGTACATGTAGTTCACGAACTAGGTCATAGTGACCTATAGGTCGTTGCAAAACATCGTCACAGTACGCCGGTCAATTGATTGAACGGTTCGCGAGTGAACTACACATCGCTAATGGGGATGTCTATGTCACTTGTCAGAAACGCCCTCTCTAGTAGATTCATTCGTTTTATATTTGCATTGAAATGTATTTTGATTCAATAATAATAATCTTTATTTAAAAAATGTTAATTACGAAAGCATTTTTGTAAATACACTAATAATTAATATTGCGCGCACCTTTCCTCAATATTTCGTAAATTGTAAACTATTATATTAAAAATGTTTTGGAATACATTTTTAAATTTAATTTCTTATGAGTGCCAATGAAGTAATAATTCTGAGATAAAATTAAATATAATTCTGACAAAAGTATCTTTGTTTGTTCTATTATTGTGCTACTGAAGATGGGGTCATAGCCTCCGAAATGCGCATCTAGCTAATAAATGCTTTGTGTTACGGTTTTTGGTTGATGTTGATTTTTTACCATAATAATTTGCAATATCATAAAAAGTTTGTAATAAATTATAATACAGATAAATGAGTAATGGATTGGAAAATTCGCTTTAGAGGTTTAAAGTTAGTTCGTGACATGTCATAAGATTAGTGGTATTTTTAAACAATATTGAAATTTAACAAACTTTATTGGTATTTGAAGATTATGAATAATATGCAATCATGAAATTTAATAATTGATGTTAATTTTAGTTGCAATATCTATTTTTAAAGTTAGTAAAAAATTCAGTGGTTTTGCAAAATAACGATTCATATCTTTTTGTGGTATTTACGGCGAATATTAAAATATTTTTACACATAGATTATTAATAGAGCTGCGTAAATTTATTTTTGCAAAATGTTTACGACGCATAAATTATATCGTAAAATAAATAAATAGCATAAATACGAAATAATAAATCAAACTTATGTATGTATATAAATACAAGTTTAGTCAATAAATTTTGATTTGCGCAAATATTATAAAATCGACTTCTTTAAAAAATACTAAAGAAGGATTGTGATGAGTAATATGGTTAAACTTAATATTTTTGAAATTTGTCATTATACACAATGAAGCGTAAAATAAAAAGTTGATTAGCTGCATAATTTAATTAAAATTCATTATTTTTAGTACATACTTCAGAATTATAAAAACCGTGAACATAAATTAAAATAAGTAATGTGGCTGGAGTTATTTTCAAATAATGTTGAGATTATTCACCCGACAATTCAATTAAAAGAAGATTACATTCGTGTTTTGACCAAGCGAGTGATTTCAGTTTCTTTTTGAACCTTCACGTATTCTATCTTCGTGCTAACAGAATAACACATTCTTAAAGACAAGGCGACCAGACGACTTGTTGTAGAATTGAAAAACTCTGTCCTTTTTGAATAATTTTCAATACATCATTATCAAAAACAGTTTTTGTGCTAACTCATCGATTATAAACATGACAGACATCTCTATTACGATCAGCCTCGTCTGTTTGATCAATGAATGGACAATTACATGCGCAGTCAAAATAACATGACGATAGGAATTAATCGAGAAAAAAAAACGGACGTTTTGTGATAGTTAGATCATTGGGATTTACATAAAACATTTTTCTAATAGGTAAATAAAGCGATGCATGTATAGAAAATATGATCTCAAAAGAACCTTCATTCTGCTCGTGGGATATTTTCTGGTGGTCGTACCGTATGTTTTTGTCGCCGTTACAGAATAATTTATTAATTAATTTATCGTAAATTAGTCAAGACTGTGACATGGCAACGCAACTATAATAAAGGTAATATATTATCTAAGGATGATTCTATTGCCGTTGCGGCTATCATTTATTATGTTCTCACCTGTTGTGGGAAAATAGCTAATACGCAAATACGTATTTTTCAAAACTGGTCAGACTATCGAAACGACGAACATATAATTCAAAAATATTTCCAATTTCTCCTTTGTTTCTTTATTTACAAATTTTCATTCATGGACAACAGTAAGGTATTTAAATTTCTAACTGTAAAAATATTATATAAATTACAAAAACAATGATTTTAAAAACTTCAGTAAACTAAATGTTGTATAGTTCAACAAATTGTATTTAACATTTATATTTCGTTGATCATTTAAAATACCCGCTCGGACTTTAAGAAGATTAGAGATCGCATAAGCGATTGTCTGGAATAAAATGTCACGGCACTGGTGCATTCAGCTGCCTATATACAGTGTGTTTTATATAGAACACGTTTCAAATATTCTTTGTGCAAATTTAAAGCATAAAATACACAAGAAGAATATGTATTTTATTAGAAACAAATCGCAATATCGTAGATATAGGATGTTGTGGTCTACAAGAAAGAAAATAAATAAATAAATCTGGATCGTTCAATCCTAGTTGCTGAAGAAGTATACTATTAAATCGAGTTAATGATTTGTTCAAATTTCAATGGGATTATTAAGTTGTCAAAAATCGTTGCTATAAAATTAAATTTCAAAACAAATTAATGCGAATAATCTTCGATAACTTTTAATAAAAAATATGTTTGTGTAAAATTTAATACATTAATTTAAAAAAGATATTAGAGTTCACTCGAAAAACACATAACAGTTTTTTTAAGTTGAATGGTGTATCTCAAGATGCTTATAAAAAATATATAATTTAAATGTTAAATGATGCTAAATATGTAGTATAGAATATCACCCAAAGACATCAAATACATTTCGAAGGATATGCCCCCATCTTCAGTAGCACAAGATAAAAACTAAATAAAATACCTTTGTCACGAATCGTGATTGCTATACTATTAAATAAATAAGTCAACATGACATATAATATATTATTTTATTTCGTTTTCATCTTGTGCTACTGAAGATGGAGGCATAGCCTTCGAAATGTAAATCTAGCTACTTAAAGCTTTGAGTTACGGTATTTAGGTGATATTATATACTATTATTTAACACCGTAGCGATAATTTTTAAAATGCTACATATGCTTAAAAAAACATATGTGAGACTCTCGCGCGGTAGAAGTGAAACTTCTTAGCTGCTAGGAAAAATTGATTTTATGCATTACTTTTTTTCCATTTGTTAACGATTTGATTTGATTTTGATTGATTTTGATTAACACTCTGATCATCAAAGAAAGCATTATTAATTGTAATGTCGTACGGTCTATAAAGAGGAGTTTGAATTAAATATTGTAGCCATATTTTTATATATATTTTTTTTATATGGAACACACTGTATCTAGCGGATTATTGAAAAATTGATTATCAAATTCGCGATGAGCAGTTTGAAAGAATGTAAATTTTGTGTATGATGCACTAGTGGGTGCATTTCTATTTGTCGATGGCTTGCTCAGCTGTATCAGATTCATTTCGTTGATCTCTCACACCGCGTGTATCTGCACGTGTAGACGGCACGCCTGAATCAGTGGCATTCAAATTCTCTATACCACTCACTGTGTCTTCACTTAACGACGGTATTTATTCATCCAGTTTATTTGAGGTCGTTGGCAGGTTATGTTGTCCACCGTGTTTCTTTAACGCCCTTTGCCTGGCTCGATACTCTCTACTTCTTTCCAAGGTTCTTGTTGGCACTTTTCTTCGCGGTTTATTCGCTTTCTTCCATTCTCTAAAGGCTCGCACTCTGTCTGTACTTGTATTTTTCTCCATTTCATTTTTCACACAATGGACATTGTTAGCTAAAAGATTAAGCTGTGTTTGTGTAATATATAATAAAAACGCAAGCGTCTACTGGTTGCCTTATGCTACGTATAGACACAGTACACGCGGCGCATGCGCATAGCGTTTTTCACTTTTCGTGACGTTCGGGCCAATTTGCCCTACCGCGCCTAAAGAAGTTTCACTTCAAAAAACTTTCTACTTGGATACGAAAAAGATTTTAACGTGGTAGCATTTTCTGGACACACGTCTTAAGTTAACAATTTAACATAAACACACCCTGTCTACCTTTTGCTAATACGTAGTATAATCGATACCAGCCAGTGATAAAGGGAATAGCTACCGAGTTCTACGCTATTAATTATATAATTATATTGCATATCCTCTGCCTTTACTGCTGCGGGTCGCCCTTTTCTATCCATTACTTGTCTTAGTCGAGATTACTTTATATTAATTGCTTCCAAGTTGAAGTCTAGAAAGGTTAGAAATGCAGAAGCTCTCTTACTATCCTTATATAAATTGTATGTTTTCCAATATTCTCTTTGCCGGATTGTCTTTCAATATGTGAAGAATTTTTTACTCAAAAATGTACTCAAAACAGCTTGCTTGATAGCTAGCTATAGGAAAATGAAGTAGCTAGCTAAAGACAGATTAGCATTACGTGCTATCTGCATTAAATATTTGATTAATGACTAACTAATTAACTAACAATTTTAGTTGCGTAAATTGCTTATATGCATTAGTTTTTATTATTATGATAATAATAACGATGAAGATACTGCAAATAGTATATTAACTAAGTTGTCTTGTATTTAAATCTGTAGTTGGTAGTTAAAATTTTTTAATTTCATATGATATTGTATAATAGTATGTATGAATTTTTTATTTGTAAAATTTATACCGCTTTTAATTTATAAAATGCAATTTAAACGTAATTTTTTTTTAATATCCACTTTAAGTAACATACGCGCATGAGAGGTAATTTGCGAAATACCATTTAATCCAATATTTTTAGTTTACTTTTGATGGTAGCATGTCTGTCTGCGATAACAATATCGTAAAATTCATACTCTGCGGCATTAAATAACGAATTTGTTTGATATTAGCAATTAATATTTTATGCGTCTGCATTGGGTGGTCTTTTAGCAATTTATCCAACTATTAAGAGTACAAGAATAACATCGATAGCTCACTGACGTAGAGGATCCATTTAAGCAGTGAAAAAATGGCGAAAACAATTTCAAGCTTTGATTGCTTTCTTAACATCGCAAGTTTGAATGATATACTAAAATTTACGACAAAACGCTTCGACTAATAGTTCTAAGATTTTACTTGTAGTTTAACAAATCGCAGCATCTCTTGTAAATACTGCTTCCAACTATATACTAACTATTACTTACTGGCAGTAGATTCAGTTGCTTTTGTACAGACTCTTTGCCATTGTCGCCGGTTAGATTGTATGCCTTCTTGACAAATTTCCCCCATTTGTTATGACACTGCCTGAATTGCGGCCGTTTATAAATAAATACCGCCTGGTTCAATAGTCATTTGCAGTGCTTCTGCTTGTATCTTCGGCGGTATATACATTCGTTTTATACTGGCACCAGATGGTGGATGAGACAAATGTAGTCTCATATAGTTGCAACCTAATCTAGCTCTATATACGGCAATTACTGAGTAAATTGTACGACCTGGCACTACTCCTTTATTTCTTGGTGCTCGGTCTGTACATTGCTTTATAAATGCATTTACAGGAGATGGCCAGTTTGAGTTCTTTGCCATTTTTACGTTCGCAATTGACGCTTAATTAAGTCCCGTGCGTATCGTGCTAATACGCATATATAGATTAATTCCTATAGTTTCGAATTGGTAGCTGGAAAACTCAGATTTGAAACAATTCCTAATTTTGGCTATCATTTAAGATCATATTTATTGAATTTTTATGTGCAAAATATAAGAAAACCACCACAAACTGAGATCAGAATCAATATGGTTTTTTTTGCTATTTTATGCAAATTTCGTTATGCGAATGTAAATCGTTCTTGATATAAAAACAGGGTGGATAAAGTATTTTTGAGTTTAATAAATTAATAAATTTTGAGTTTCATATTTTTTCTATATAAATACAGTAATATGAAATTTCTGTTATAAAGTGAAGATTTAATTTATTTGTATGTTGAGGATTTTCTCAATATAAAAATTTACCAATACTACAATAATTGTTTTTAATGTATTTAGAATATGGTTTGGAATATAAATATCCTGTATTTTCGTAGTTTGAATGCAAAACTTGGCACGTGCAATAATTTAGCGTAAATTTAACACTTAGTGCCACAAGAAAAGGTAGCCCAATTATTCTGAGTATTCCGCGTCATGATTCAAATAAATCGCTATCGAGTAAACGAGTTAAAATCATTACAACATTTCCACTCATATAGATTTATAATATACTGATTTACTATATTTAAAACTTTTAAACAGATTTTTGACTTCTGGTGGCTTGTATAGAATCCTTTTTTTCAAAAATGTTTTAAAATTTTCGAAAAATTATTCATTTTTAATCTTATACTCAGGTATATATACTAAAGTTGCATTTTTAACTTTGAAGGATTTTTAAAGCTCGTATGTTATCTTTATATTCTTTTACAGAAATATATATTTCTATTTTCGTACAAAAGAAAAAAAATATTTTCCATTTCTAAAGAAATTTACATTATAAAATTATGATTATTTTTTAGAAATTGAACCGTAATATTAATAATCAAAAATATAACAAAGCATGTACCGAAAGTTTCACAGCACCAAAACGATCACCTCTAGTCAAATGTCCATTAAGAGTTACTTCGTTAAACTGTGTTAAACATTTCTAATTAAACTAATAATTGCAGATTTTTTTGTAATATCAACTCATTGCTCTTACTTAAACATCCTTCATACTGTTAAACATTATCTGAACATATTTCAGAATTAATTTACTTATTCTTTTCAAATTTCTGAAGGTACGAACCTAGTTATAATGAATAATCTATAGTAAAAAATTAATTGTTAACACGTTGACATGTCAATCAATCCTGTGCTGACTCTTTCATATCCGGTAAACAATATTATATTCTGAAACTGTCTGTTTTTTAAGAATGCCGGTTTATATCTGGATTATTTTGATTATCCTTGGTAATCTTCCTTCCTTAATAGTAATAGTCTGAAACTTTTCTATTATTTTCTATCATCTCCTATCCTAATCCCCATTTTTCCTTCCTTCTTGTCAAACCTCATCACTTTGGTTTTGCTTACATGTATTTTCGTGTTACAATCCCGAATTATTACTTGCTGCATACCATTTAATACAAATGCCCCCTCCCTTTTAAGATAGCTATATCGTCGGCGAACCTATATATATTTATTCTCTTTGAATTTTCACACTTACACTATTATAATCTTCTTTTACCTCGTTTATTGCATTTTTTTAAAGATTAAGTAATAGCGGTTAAAGCTTTTTCATCATCCTTAAATGCAACTGTTGCCTATTTGCACATTATTTCATCCAACAACTATTCTAATCATTTTTTTGTTTTTGCTATATTTAGTAATTTCAATAATCAATAAAATTGTACAATTTTTTCATGAACTTTTATTTGGTAATACATATTTTTTTTACAGTTTCCTTAATCTTATTATTCATTATAAGTACCTATAAAATAAATTTTATACTTACACAATACGTTGCAAATATTGGATTACCTTAACAAATTCGTAATTTTAACAACCAGTTACTCCTTCATTATCCTCTTCATCGCCACTTTCCTAGAAGTTATATTGTCTTAGTCACGCGTGAGTGTGACACTTTTTTTTTTAAATTCAGCAAACAGCTCTCTTTGCTATTTAATATAAAGTTTAAACAGCTTGTTATTAGCAGACATGCAAATATGGTCAGATATGAATGACTTTATGCAATATCTGACTTTGGCTCTTTACTACTACTTTATGCAATACTCTCCTCGGCAGATGGTTAGTGATTTTTCACCATTGGTTCTTCTAAGCTGGATCTGGCTCATTGTGGTTATCTGCTCTCCATTGGAGTACGCATATCTTCTAGGAAGATATGTATAGTTCATACTGATTGAATTATGGTTGTAATATTCTGTATTTCCAGCGATCAGAGTTGGAATTACATCGAATTCTATAAACATTTTGACGCATAATTTAACATATAGTAATAAGGATGATGAAATATTTAATAAATTATTTTAGAACATAAACTTATGGAGTGCAATCAAAAGAACGGTTGCTACTGCTGTCTTCTGTCAAAGTTTTAATTGTTACTTTCTCTGCCTTTTGACATTTTATCTATTTCGCCGTTATATATTTTCTAAGTGTCTACTTGCAATTAGTATATATTCAATTTTAGAAAATTAGTTTTTCCGATGGCGTATTGGTTTTGGTCAATTTCATAGTAGAGAAATTTTTCGAAAAAAGAAGCTCAATTTGAGTTTTTTTTTTAAGTAACGAACATAGCTAATTCCGCCGCATATATCATTAGTTAGTTAGTTAAAGAGTCCGCAATCCTAAAGATTGGTTGGAAACAGCACGCCATGCCGATCTATCCTGAGCTAATCCCTTCATCTCCCTATAGCTATTCATCTCAACGTCTTCAACTATCTGACTCACATACTCCAATCTAGGCCTACCTACCCCTCTCTTTCCCTCCACTCTACCTTCTATGATCAATTGCATAATCCCCCCATGCCTAAGAATATGCCCTACTAATCTGTCTCTCCTACGCTGTAACACTCTCCAAATACTTCTCTTCTCCCCTACTAACTCTAGTACAGCTTCATTTGTTACTTTATCTTCCCAACCAATCCTCATCATCCTCCTATAACACCACATTTCGAATGCTTGTAATCTACGCTTCTCTTCCTTTCCTATAGTCCACGCCTCACACCCGTACAGTGCTACACTCCAAACATATACCTTCAGTAATCTTTTTCTAATACCCAAGTCAATATTTGATCTTAAAATCTGTTCCTTTTCTACGAATGCCTTCCTACCCTGTGCTATCCTACACTTTATATTTACCTTGCTTCGATTATCTTTTGTGATTCTACTGCCTAAATAACAAAAATCTGACACTTCTTCGATTCTATTATCTCCTATTGTGATCCTCATTTTTCTACTGCATTCCTTTTTGTCACACCTCATCACTTTAGTTTTACCTATATTTATTTTCATGTTAAAATCCCTAGTCAATACTGCCTGCATACCATTCAATACCCTTTCTAAATTCTTTTCGCTTTCTTTCAATATAGCTATATCGTCGGCGAATCTCAACATATATATTTTCTCTCCCTGTACATTCACACCTACACTATACTCTTCTTTTACTTTGTTTATTGCATCTTCTATATATAGATTAAATAATAACGGTGAAAGTGTACATCCCTGCCGAACTCCCTTCCCTATTTTTGCTACCTCTTCTTCCCCCTCAATTCTAACTAAGGCAGTTTGGTGTTTATATAAATTAAAAATTATTCTCCTATCCTTATAATCTATACCCGTTTCTTTTAAAATTCTAAACATTATGTCCCAATCTACATTATCAAATGCCTTTTCTAAATCTACAAAAGCTATGCAAGTTACCTTTCCTACCCTCATTCTTTTTTCTACTACCGTTCTTAGTGCTAAAATCGCCTCCCTCGTCCCTCTGTTTTTCCCAAAACCAAACTGATCTTCTCCTAGCCTTTCCTCTACTTTATTTTCTAATCTCCTATAAATAATCTTTAGCAATATCTTCGATGCATATGATAGTAGACTAATGGTCCTATAGTTCTCACATAAATATTTCTTAATCTTCTTAAAGCTAAGAACGTCCTAGCGACTTTTTTTTTTAATCTATTCTTAAAATATACCATGTTTTTCATGGTACAATTAACACGGCAAACTTAAATATTGTAAATATCAGATTTTTACAATATATTTTACATATTTTGCAGTAAATTTTGGTATTTCGAAAAATATTCTAGTATAAATTGATATTTTGGTATGCAGAGTATAGAACCATCGTACGCAATGAAAAAATCGCGACATTTAACAATGCATTACTATTTCAGAATACAGATCTGTATCAAAGAGCCGTAGCAATTTAAAAGGAGTTGCTTCAATTTGAATCAAACGACATGAAGTCGATTCGTTATCGGTAAACATATACTTTTCAATTTGCAATCCTAGAGCGAACCACTTGACTTTGCGCTATTTATGAGTTACGCTCGATTCTAGATAGTTTAGAAATTATTGCTAATAGATTTAAATAGTACAATTTGTTATTACGGAAAAATAACTTAGTTAAAAGATTGTAATATTTTTGTATTGAAGATTTCAATAGGTGTTTTTATAAATAAGAAATCTATTCAATATTTTGTAAATAATTAATTATGTAAATAAATAATAATTAATTTGTTCTTAACTCGAATATAATTTAATATTGAAAAGTTGTAGAAGATATTTACATTATTTGAAATAAACTATAATATATATATACAATGTCACTTATGTAGCATGTTATTAAATAATAAATCGCTAAAAGATAATAAATATTAAACTTTAAGTTCATTCCTGTAATTGTCATAAAAGCAAAATTATTTCCATACATTATCAATGTGACCATTCCTGTTAATTTTAAACATTACGGTGTTAAATAATTGTATAGAATATCACCCAAATACCGTAACTTAAAGCATTATGTAGCTAGATGCGCATTTCGAAGGCTATGCCCCCCATCTTCACTAGCACAAGATAAAAACTAAATAAAATACCTCTGTCACGAATCGTGATTGATATACTATTAAATAAATAAGTCAACATGACAGAAGTATTTCAAAAATGGCATATAATATGACCTATAAATCTTTTAAAACAATTATATATAATAAAACGTGAATGGTTCGGTCGTGTCTAACAATCCGATCATGGACGGGTAAAGGGGGTTCGTGTGGGCCCTGTGCACAGAGTTGAGTAATGCATGGGCCTGAATTAGTTAGAATATTTCAAATGGGAGCGAATGGTAGCGGCATTGGCTCGCTGGGTGGTGTGGCTCCGGAGAAGTATTTAAAAAATGGCATATAATATGACATATAAATCTTTTAAAACAATATACATTAATAATTAACGAAACTAACAAGTAACAACAAGAAATAATATATTAGAATTTGATATATATAGAAAAGCTACAAATAATCAAATTAACCATTCCTGTTAATAACAATTATTTTCTCCAGTTTCGTTCAAAAAACATGTTTTCTAATTTTTAAATTAAAATTACATTTAATTCATATTAAAATTTTACAAGTAGATTTTTTAAACTGACTGACTATAAATGAAAGTCGAGTGCCAACTACATCGCTAATTTTATTTGACTTGAGGAAATACGGCTGCATTTTGGATTATGCTATATTATTAATGTTTCGGTATAAAATCAAAATACTCCTACACTTAAAATTGTTAGGAAAGAATGAAATTACTTAATTATTATAGTAATAATTAACATATCGCAACGCAACAGCATTTAAAACTCCTGAAGAATTCTATATAACTTATGCGTAATTTTAATTTTAATTATTTGGTATGTGACGAAAATATGGCTGGCCGTACTTTATATAAAAGAATCTGTTCAAATACATACTAGATTAATACAAGACATGTAGAAATTCCATAATTACCTTTTAAAAATGGCTTTTCTCATTGCTAATGCATCCAAAAATATTGCTGACCGCATCATTTTTTAACGCATTGATGATGGACGGCTATTAGAATTATAATAGTGTTCAATTCTCACACGGTCCATTCAACAGTAATAAAGAACTGGACATACGGTATATAGCCTATATACTGCGTGTTCAAGACTATCGAATTTTTTTTATGGTCTAAACCACTCACATTGTAATCAAACAAACGATTTAGTGTTCTAAAATTATGAAAATAAGTCGAAATTATTTTTTCAAGTAAGTAGAGATGAAGTGTTTCTTTGTTAAATCTAGTGAATTCAATCTATTTTCCATTCCAGTTTGTCAATTCGAAAATATATCCTTATACCCAATATAAAATTCATTTAGAAATACGATTATGGAAAAATTATCTTTTTAAAATTATCTTGTAAAGAAGACTTCTTGTGGTTTATTATGAAACACTCCCTATTCGCTAACGTAATCGACGATATTATGTTAGCGCTTCAAACATTTTCCTGAAGTGCCAATTACACGTCAAACTCTTTTCAAACGAACATGTACAATGTTAACAGCAGTTAACATTGTACAAATACATTAATTTTTTCTTTACCAATACAGTATGTGAAGTTTGGTGAGGATTCATATTATCCGAGCTTTATAGATGAAGAATATAAATGTTATCTAAATGGAAAATGTGCCGTAATACCACATAATAAAGTACTGGAAGAGTTAGAAGTAATTGGCTTACATTCGTATTGACTAATACGCAAGTATTATTCAACATTGAATTAATGTAGGTCGCAGTATTTATGATTTATTATATAAATTTTTGTGTGAAATTTGTTTATAATATTGTCACTATTTAATACACTCGTAAATTTCTTCTGCAATGAAAGAAACAAGATATTAATTTAATAGGGATTTTCTAGGAGAAAATATTAAATACATAAATTATTTAAAAAAAAATCAAAGATATCTAAAGATATAAAATGGAGAATATTTCAAAATCGAACAATGAATTTTTATATTGTTAAAATAGTCAGAAAACTAAATACTATTTATATAATCATTCTCTACTAATTGTAAATATTCATTTATTTTTTTATAACGGTCTTCAGTTAACGATAATGAGCTCACCACCCAATAGTTAATAAAAAAAACATGCGTGAGACTCTTGCGCGGTAGAAGTAAAACTTCTTAGCTCCTAGGAAAAGTTGATTTTATACATTGCTTTTTTTCCATTTGTTAACGATTTGATTTTGATTTTGATTGACACTCTGATCATCAAAGAAAGCATTGTTAACTGTAATATCGTACAGTTTCTAAAGAGGAGTTTGGATTAAATATTGTAGCCATATTTTTATAGTTCCTCTTCTCACCAAACCAATTAAATAACTCGATCTGTGTATTTTTCTTCTTTTTATGGGGATATTAATACAATGATCATCATCAATGTCTCTTGGCAAATGATTCACCATCGTATTCACAGATATTGGAACATTAATAATTTGCCCATAAATCCCATGTTGACCATGTACATGTCGTAAACGTCTAATTTACATAAATCGAATTCAGGGTGAAATTAACCTCTCTGACACTAAATCTAATTTTGGTAAATTTTGTGTATGATGCACTAGTGGGTGCATTTCTATTTGTCGATGGCTCAGCTGTATCAGATTCATTTCGTTGATCTCTCATACCGCGTGTATCTTCACGTGTAGATGGCACGCCTGAATCAGTGCCATTCAAATTCTCTATACCACTCACTGTGTCCTCACTTAACGACGGTATCGATTCATCCAGTGTATTTGAGGTCATTGAAAAGTTATGTTGTCCACCGTGTTTCTTTAACGCCCTTTGCCTGGATCGATACTCTCTACTTCTTTCCAAGGTACTTGTTGGCACTTTTCTTGGCGGTTTATTCGCTTTCTTCCATTCTTTAAAGGCTCGCACTCTGTCTGTACTTGTATTTACTTGTCCATTTCACTTTTCACACAATGGAAATTGTTAGCTAAAAGATTAAGCTGTGTTTGTGTAATATATAATAAAATACGCAAGCGTCTACTGGTTGCCTTATGCTACCTATACGCGGCGCATGCGCGTAGCCTGCGTTTCACTTTTCGTGACGTTCAGGCCAATTTGCCCTACCACGCCTATAGAAGTTTCACTTCAAAAATTATCAAAGTGTTCTTTACATCAGAATTTGCAATAGGAAATTTATAAATGATTATTGTATACTTATCTATTATGAATTACTAATCGGAGAGGAAAACCAAAAACATTTGAACGCAGTATAGTTTATTTTATTATTGTTATTATTTCATTCTGCATTCTTCTGATTATTAATTTTAGTTTGTACAATTAAATTATACAATTAAATACAAACACCAATTAAGTTTATCTAGCACAATTATAAATGCAGTACTTAGGTGCATCTATTTTCAATCTACATATGAACATTTATATTAACAAACGGTGAAATTAATTTATTATTGCCTTTTGTAAAGAGAACAATCAATCGTTGTACTATTAACTCTTTTTGTCTATGTACGAACGAAAACTTCCATGTGGGTCTACGTCTAATAATAAATTCTATTTCCTTATAAATTTTTACCACCAAATTACTTAATGTAGTGACCATTAATTAATCATTTTTGCGAATGCCGCTTGCAAAATAAATGAAAATTCACATTTGAATCTAATTAACGTTAAACTAATCGAATTAGTAATTAACATTGTTATTCCAATCAATAATTACAGCAATATATCAAGATATGATTGGACGTAAGATTTTTTAAATTACTGATATATTGCTCCAGAAGAAAATCGGTGAAGACTTAAAACGAAATCTATCCAAATTTTTACGTTAGATATTATATAATATCTTTAGAAGAGTTTTCTGCCGTTTTTCCAACGCTTAGCGCCAAAAGTGCTTCTGCAAACATTGGTCAAACATTCTGCTATTTTAACTAACGCTCACTATAACTGTATTATTTAAATTTAAACCATTTATATTTTTTATTTAAAATAACCAAATATATAAAACATAAAAATGAACAAACAAATAGAAGATAAGATAAAATAGAGGAAATATCCGATTTTGTTTATAGGAAGTGCAATTACAAAGGACACTCGAAAATGGTAGGATAGGTCGATTTAGAAATTTGTAAAATGTTTTTTGTTAAGTATTTATTATATTCTTCTTTGTTAACTGCACAGTACTCTGCCCTCTTTATGGAATGTATCTACATTATCCATTAAATTTTTTTGCCAACGTCGTTGTTTAAATGCTTGTAAATTGTTTTGCGAATCGTTCATTGTTTTAATTTTCAAACGGATTCTATTTATAGTATACATTAACTATACAAGTGAGATAAGTGTAGTAATAGTATTTACTTACTTAGTTGAGTCGTTGGGCTTATGGTATTCTCATGCTTAAGTTATATAAGTAATCCATTAGGCCGTGCACATATTTGACGTTAATTTGCAATGATTTAGAATGTATATTATGATAAGGATTTTAGCTGATATTTCGTTTAAATAAAATATTTTCAAAACTCATTGTAACGAATTTTGAAGTTACGGGGCTTTTAAATTATTGAATTAGTTAAAAGTGTTGTCAAGAAATTTATATTTTTCTTAAACAAACTTATAAAACATTTTGCGCATTTGATCCAATATTTAATCCGCGCGGATTATATTTCGTCAGTATGTTGAGTAATTGTCAAATTCGTGATAAATATTTAATAAATATATTAAATATTATTAAATAAATAAATAAAAATAAATAAAAGGCCAAACTTTTGGAATAAACGTGACAATTGCCTCAACGTATAAAGAAGTTAGTTAGTTAAAGAGTCCGCAATCCTAAAGATTGGTTGGAAACAGCACGCCATGCCGATCTATCCTGAGCTAATCCCTTCATCTCCCTATAGCTATTCATCTCAACGTCTTCAACTATCTGACTCACATACTCCAATCTAGGCCTACCTACCCCTCTCTTTCCCTCCACTCTACCTTCTATGATCAATTGCATAATCCCCCCATGCCTAAGAATATGTCCTACTAATCTGTCTCCCCTACGCTGTAACACTCTCCAGATACTTCTCTTCTCCCCTACTAACTCTAGTACAGCTTCATTTGTTACTTTATATTCCCAACCAATCCTCATCATCCTCCTATAACACCACATTTCAAGTGCTTCTAATCTACGCTTCTCTTCCTTTCCTATAGTCCACGCCTCACACCCGTACAGTGCTACACTCCAAACATATACCTTCAGTAATCTTTTTCTAATACCCAAGTCAATATTTGATCTTAAAATCTGTTCTTTTTCTACAAATGCCTTCCTACCCTGTGCTATCCTACACTTTATATCTACCTTGCTTCGATTATCTTTTGTGATTCTACTGCCTAAAAAACAAAAATCTGACACTTCTTCGATTCTATTATCTCCTATTGTGATCCTCATTTTTCTACTGCACTTTCACTTTAGTTTTACCTATATTTATTTTCATGTTAAAATCCCTAGTCAATACTGCCTGCATACCATTCAATACCCTTTCTAAATTCTTTTCGCTTTCTTCCAATATAGCTATATCGTCGGCGAATCTCAGCATATATATTTTCTCTCCCTGTACATTCACACCTATACTATACTCTTCTTTTACTTTGCTTATTGCATCTTCTATATATAGATTAAATAATAACGGTGAGAGTGTACATCCTTGCCGGACTCCCTTCCCTATTTTTGCTACCTCTTCTTCCCCCTCAATTCTAACTAAGGCAGTTTGGTGTTTATATAAATTAAAAATTATTCTCCTATCCTTATAATCTATACCTGTTTCTTTTAAAATTCTAAACATTATGTCCCAATCTACATTATCAAATGCCTTTTCTAAATCTACAAAAGCTATGCAAGTTACCTTTCCTACCCTCTTTCTTTTTTCTACTACCGTTCTTAGTGCTAGAATCGCCTCTCTCGTCCCTCTGTTTTTCCTAAAACCAAACTGATCTTCTCCTAGCCTTTCCTCTACTTTATTTTCTAATCTCCTATAAATAATCTTTAACAATATCTTCGATGCATGTGATAGTAGGCTAATGGTCCTATAGTTCTCACACAAATTAGCTCCTATTTTCTTCGGCATTGTTACTATTCTACTACGCTGAAAATCCTGTGGTACTTCTCCCTTCTCATATATTTTACAAACTAACCTGTATAATCGCTCCTGCATTTTTTCCCCTGCGTGTTTTATTAATTCGGCTGGTATCATATCAATCGCCGCTGTTTTGTTATTCCGTAAATCATTTAATGCTCTATGAAACTCTGACCTAAGTATGCTAGGACCTAAGTCATCCTCATCTATCTGTTCCACACTTTCTAGCTCCTCCATGTCCTGCCTACCTTTATATAAATCTTCAAGATACTCCTTCCATCTTCTAGCTTTTTCCTTATTTTCTGTGAGTTCCTTACCCTGCTTATCACATATTATGTTACCCTTTGGTTTTACTTTAGAAAAATGTGACTTAATTTTCCTGTAGCCCAAATCTACTTTACCTCTTCTCATATCCTCCTCAATATCCTCACAGTTTCCTTTTATCCACTCTTCTTTCGCTAGCTTGCATTTCCTATTAATTAAGTTCCTTAGCTCCTTATATTTTTTCTGTCCTGCTTCTGTGTTTCCTATTTTAATTTTCCTTCTTGCTTCTATCATTTCAACTATTTCTTCCGTGATCCATTCCCTCCTACCTGCCCTTTTCTTTGTGCCTAATACTTCATTTGCTGCTGTAGTTAACCCATTTCTGATTTCCCTCCATTCGCAATCTATGTCGCTCCTAGATGTTCCATTAGCCATGATTTCTACTTTCTGCTTGTACTTTTCACATACATCAGCTAATTTTAACCTATCGACATCTACTCTGACCTGTTTAGACTTCTGTAATTTCTTGAATTTGACCTCTGAGTCCAGGACTACTAAATTATGGTCACTATCAATATCTGCTCCAGGGTAACTCTTACAATTCTTAATCTGGTTCCTAAACCTCTCTTTAACCAGTATGTAATCTATATAAAGAAGTTAGACAAGTTTTATTTTTATCTTAAAAATTCTGCAGGTTGGTTCATATGGACATTTGTATGTTTTAACTCAATCCTCAAAAGTCTTTGCAGAAATAGAAAATTTGGACACTACTTTACTTAACACTAGCAAAGTTATTGTTTGGAGAATAAATAACCACGCCAAATTTGTTTGATTCTTTCGATCTAAAATGATTTGTCTATAATAGAAAACTTGCAAAATCCAAAATAATATCCTATAATCATTCACCTGTAAATAATATATAACATTGCGGCATTTACATACGTAATAACTGTAATATTTTATGAGAACTGCAACGCGTAATATAATCAAGATGACAATTTATCTAGTGTTTAGGTATACGTTATCCTGTCACTGTGTCATTTGTAAGTAATAGCTCGCAACAATAATTTATATAACTGTAATAGGGAACTCGGAAGATACAATAGAGATAGTTTTAGCAACTACCTATGGATATATTTATCATAAAAAGTATGTATAGGTATTTATATTAAATTACAAAAGGATGTATGCGTTTGTAAAGAACAGTACAGCGCATACGGAAACATTTAAAGTAATGTGCTTTTTGAATTGCAACTTGTAGATTACTACTTCTAAAATAATAAAAACATGTATTAGTGTATAGAAAGAAATAAAAGTTAATATCGTCTTCTGACGAAAGTCGTGCACTTAGATCTAACGTCGTTGCGTCAATAACTGTGGCCATTAAAAATAGCAGTATAAAGACATATGCGTATGTGTGTGTGTGTGTGTCACTGTGAAAATGCGAATTCGAAAAATGCCCAAAAAAGTGCTAATAATTAAAGGCAATATCGGATATCACCAAGCACTTCTCATTATTGGGTAAAAGTGACAAAAAAGTTAAACAAATTCCTTGAACTAGTTCTGTTCACTTCCTACGCGCAAAATTATTTATGCACATTTTTTTAAAGTATTGTCCAAATTTCGGTACTGTATGTAACATATACACAATTCTTAATTAGGTACCATACGAAATTTGCCTGTTTTATTTGACATATTACATTTCTTGCAATTTACATATATTTATCGTCATTCTCATTTATTTCGCAATATATTTCTGCACGTACGATAAAAGTAATTCCACCTTTCTAAAATTCACATCAAGTATTTAAACAAACTTCTTATCCGCAGAGAATGATACCTTTCTCTGATCATGCCCGTCAGATTCATCAGATTTTTTTATAAAAGGATCGATAATTGACATTGATTTTTTACTATGTTTCACAATTCAATGTGCAATTGCTTACGTCTAAAAGACACTTCTACCAGAATAATTAAAAAGAAGCGTTTTTTAAATAAACTTCCAAACATATTGCTCTTCTTTATTTCATGTACATTTCTGTGATTGGCTTCATCTTTATCTACCCGTTTTAAGCTAACTCCTTCATTTCCGAAAATGTACTCTAATCTGCATATACATGTCTTTCTACCTGCTATAGACTATTTTTTTTAAGTGGCGGGCCCGCCCTTTCTACCGTGCATTACAAATTAAGACTAGTTTATGCATAAGACCAATGATATTACTATACAATTCAAAAAAATTGAAAATATACTGGCCGCTTCAACACCCCGAAACCTTATGCGCGTGAAGAGATGCTCGCCACTGCATTTTTGTCATTTGAGGGTATGGTCAAAATTACTACAATGTTGTCATATCGACAGCCAACAAATACAGAGAGTATTATATGAGCATAATTGATCAAAACAAATAATAAATAACTGGAAACTTTTTACTAAATAGTGGACTTTAATCGAAGCCGTATATATTCATATATTAAATATTATCAATCTGAATTTTGCTAGGCAGTTTACAATTTGAGCACTTTGTACTGAAGTTTTTTATTCATATATGGCAACAATGGTACTGGAAGCTCAACCCTTATGCGCAGTAGAGGATGAATTAGGTCCGCCAAGATATAAAAAATGACTTATATAACTTGTTACAAAACACCCCTGTGAGTAAGAATATGATAATGTATAAACTAGCTAACTAGAATATGACTAACTCCACATTTATATACCACTTAGTATTTCTCAAGTTCTTTCAGAATAGCTGCATCAAGTTACCAATGTTTATTACAAATTCCATTGTAACTGCAAGTATTTAAGTCATGAAATATGTCGCGTACCAAAATGGGGAGAGAATTTTTTGCATATACATAGAAGTTATTTATAGTGGTTAAATCATTCGCTTGACTCTAAGGCTAAGATCTAAATGCAGGGACTTATAAATTTAATCCTTTCCAATTCGAATTCATGCGCCACACACACGTAGCGTACACGTACGTAACTGTAATGTCCCAACCGGAAAAATGAGTCATACCAACGTCCATAAACGGTACAGCAAAATGCATCTGAAGAATATTATGTTGAGGTCCCTCTACTTACCGACACTGAGCATTCATTCTGGCGACTGGCTATCACTATGGGCACATACACATGCTTCGCATTGTGGCATTATATGTGTTTGTGCTTTAGGATGAGGATAATACCATGTACAGTTGTGGAGCGATTACAAACATCACTGTGTAAATTGCGGTTCAGGTCGCCTCAGTGGTATAGTTACTTGTGATGCAGACCCGGCGTATTTACTTCGCGAAAATCTATATCTCCTAATTTGAAAAATAATGAATCCCCTGCTTCCCCCAAGGACGAACTTTTGTTAAATCCCTAATGCGTTTAATTGGATATTACAGCCGATCTTAAATTTTCGCCAATGTAGGTATTTTAACTTATCGACCATCATACATGCAACGATCTTTTATAGGTATCCCAAAAGTTACTCCATATTTTTGAAAATCCTTCGACATTCCATGGATATACGCACTCAATATTCGAATGTCAAAAAAGATGAACAGCCCAAATTATTTTGGGACTATCATTCATCATGCAACTATCTTCTATAGGTATCCCAAAAGTTACTCCATATTTTAGAAAATCCTTCGATATTCCATTGATATGTACACTCAACATTGTAATCTGAAAAAAGATGAACAGCCTAAATTATTTTGGAACCATCATTCATCATGCAACTATCTTCTGTAGATATCCCAAAAGTTACTCCTATTTTTTTACTTCTATTTACTCCCAAAAGCCTAAACTATTTTGGAGGTCATTTTAAGTTCGGTATTCATTTTAGCCTTATGTAGACATTTTTAAATTTAATAATTTGGTTAGGTGGACCCGATACGAGGTAGTAATGAAGATTCAAACTCTTGAATTCAGTTTTCCTGTATTTTCAAAGTTCCAAATATGTGAATTCTCCTTCCTCTCCAAAAACCGTGATCCGTTTTGTTTGTCAAAGCTGTGCAGAAGAGTGAACATGTCCATCCCGAATGATTATCAGTTCCCGATTTATTAAGTAGTGATTGGATAGAAATAGGGTTACATAGGCTCTTGTATGAATGCAATGAATACGAGGAAAATGTATCTAAATCATTAAGTAGCATATTTTAATAATTAATAATAACAATATAACAAACGCTACATGCCAATTTGTTCAAGTTACCACGGCCATTTATCGGAATAAAAAAAAAGGATTTAGAAAATTTGATTATGGTCAAATATCCAAACTCCAAATGTTGTCTAATTCAGTGCAGACAACTTAACTGCAGTACGAATTTCATTCATCTTTATCCGTGTTTATTTTGCATTTGGCTTTACACGAACAATATGTAAGTTCACGTAATGTTAATCAACAATATGCACACAGTCCATGGGTGATGGGCAATGGGCTGTTAACTCTGGGAAACGCGGGACGTTATAGTTAGAACTATAACTAACAGATCTCCGGGTTCAGGTCATAACACTGACCCGCTAACTAATGCACGAATGAGTAGTTACCTAACATGAACAATAAATGCTGCGCAAATATGCAACAGCGTTAGTGAACAATTTACCTCTCCAACTAGTGTTTATGCAACTGTTTACAATCACTAAAAATTAACTGTAAGTACAGAGGTTAATAACAATACTTATAGTTCTGAATATGTAAAATTAGTGGACTATATGTATTATTCTATAATCCATTACAATAATCGCTTGGGCTGGTTATGATTAAAAAATCAATATACAAGTTCTAAAAAAAATATTGAACGCCATTCTTTATGGTATCGTTTTAGAACTGTATTTTTGAAATCTTCAATATATTAGGTTCAAATTCTGATACTTTTTCAATGAATTGTCAATTAATTACATTACATATGATGTAAGTTTTTTAATTTTTTAGTTTTCATTTATTGTTATATAGATGATTAATAACGCACTATTATTATTATTGTTTTGTAGAAGCCTCCATTTGTTCTTAACGTAACTTCAAAATAACTCTACAACGCTTTAAACGTTTCGAAAAACCAGTTTAAGATCGGTGCAAGAATCTTTGTTATAAGTACCGACGCTAAATCGTCCTGTATTATATTAAAGAGCCAAATGTGGCGTGCTGGTAGGTGGCACGATTCTATGCACAAAGAAAACGCACTAACTAGGTACCAATGCACATGACGTGTGCGATTTCGCCAAAGCTAAAGTCTTCAGTACACAGCGAAGTGTTTCTTCTGACCAGATACGAGCGTAGGCGGTACCAGTGCGAATACCGGTGGTACTACTAACACACGCTCACACCCATCAAATTTTCAAGACCGTACAGCGCTAAATTAATATCCGGCTAATGATGCAGTTCGGTACAAATGGTGGGCGATAATTACCACACGAGTAATATAGCAGTTCCTTTAAAAGTAAAAATTCATTATCATCTTCTCGGGTTTTGGCTATTGTTTTAACTAAATAACCGAGAATATAATTAGATAATACTAATACTAGCGTACAGGATGATGTATTAACTAATATAACCATTACATCATTAAAGTAAAAATTATCGCATACTATGATATTCTAGCAATTATAGAAATGACTTATATGCATAAGAAATTCATTTTATTTCATTTTAGAATCTTTTAAACCAAGACAACAAACCGATTTGAATTTTTAGTTTACAATTAATATCATGTATTATGATATCATAAAATAAAATAATATATTTAATTTTAAAGCAGTATAAAAATAATGTATATAAGACTTATTCAAAGTTCATCACTAAATTCAAATAATTTCAAACTTTCGTTCTCATTGCATAAAATAATCAGTATCGTTTTTAAAGTTGAAAATGGCACCATACCCAAATATCAAATGGATTGTATGAAGATCTCTGTATAAACATGAAGGAGTAACAAATTTTACTTCAAATTATAGATTTAAAATTATCACCTTTAATTTCATCTATGCATTCATTTAATATAATTTTAATATGGGTGATATATATATTTATTTTTATTTTTTTACTTGCCATTTATTTACAATCTGTATAAATAATAACAATAGTAAATCGTATGATAATTAGCAAAACATGTAGATATTTGCCCAATGACTCATATCATAATCTTATATAATCTTAGACTAGCTTAAATTATTTATAAATTAGGGATTTTGTATAATTGCAATAATTAAAAACTAGTGGCTAAATCTATTGGCTTAAATCTTCTCAGTCTGCATCGATCTATTAAGTTTAGAAGGAGAATTGTAAGTCGATTTGGTTGTGCATTTATCCTTGTGCTGTATTTAGCTGCATAGTTACTGATTTCTTGCTTCACGCTAAGAATTCGAAGATCATTACGTATTTGTTCATTTGAGACAAACCATGGAGCGTTTACTATGCCTCTTAGGATCTTGGACTGAAATCTTTCTAAGATCTCAATATTGGAGTTTGATGTTGAACCCCAAGCTGAATGCCATATGTCTATATTCGCTTAAATATAGATTTGTAGATTCAGATTTTGTTATCTAGTGACAGTTTTGAATTTCTGCCTAGGAGCCAGTACATTTTATAAACATTCAGATTCATTTGTGTTCTCTTTGTCCAAATGTTTCTTCCAGGTTAATCGGCAATCTAGGTGCATACCAAGATATTTAACATATTCTACTTGCGGTATTGGTTTATTGTTTATTATTACCGGTGCGCATGTTTCATTTCGGAGCGTGAACGTCACATGTGCCGATTTTGCATCATTAACTCGTATTCTCCACTTCTTAAACTAGTGATGAATTTTGTTTAGATGAATTTGAATTTGCAGATGTTCCGAGGCTACTCTAGGATTTGTATGAGAGGTTAAGACTTCCGTATCATCTGCAAAAGTTGCCGTTGCAATTGCATTCATTGTAGGTAGATCAGCGGTATAAATAAGATAAAGAATTGGACCCAAGACGTTACCTTGCGGCATCCCAAATTTGATCGGAAGTAGGCTTGTATACTCTTCATCATTTTTGACTTGGAAATGTCGGTCGCTTAAATATGTCTTCAGCATTAGGTATAGATCGTAAGGGAGATTTTTAAAAATTTGTATAATAGACCTGTATGCCAGACTTTGTCGAATGCTTGGGTTACATCGAGGAAAACGGCAGAGCAGTCTTTTTTATCTTCTAGGTCTCTGTTTATTTTATTGGTTATACGATGAACTTGTTCTATCGTAGCATGCTCCTCTCTAATACCAAACTGGTGGTCTGGAATAAGATTCTTCTGCTTTAGAATAGGCTTTAGACGCATCAGAAGCAATTTTTCGAATACCTTTGATATTATAGGGAGCAGACTTATTGGTCTGTAGGACGTCATGGGTGATATATAAAACAATATCGTTTGGATAAATAAAATTATGTTTACATCAAGTTTACAAACCTGATGGTTTTTATAATTTTTCGATAATTACCAATATCGTTATAATTTTCGACATTGCTATTAAAAAAATAATAACTTTTCTATTTAAAGTATATCTTAAATTGCAGAATATCTTTTCCATGTTGATAAGTACACCTCAGGTATTTCTCAATATTTTACAATTTGTTGTTAATCGGAATGGAGAACGGTCAGTAGGATCATTGCAATGTCTATTGTGCTAAATGTACCATAATATATGCACTAAGTACTATTGTAGTACCATCAGTAAGGTACGACAGTAATTCCAAGGATTTCGCGCGCGCATTTCATTATCACCATATACTTATTGTTGTGAATACGCTCTGCGATTAGGGATGGCTTAATATTCCATTAAATCGATATATCGAGACAAATCGAATAATACTTCCATTCGTCGATACACATATACCGATAACGAAATATTCGATTTATAGATTTATATAGGCTATTTTTTTTTAAGTGGCGGGCCCGCCCCTTCTACTGCGCATTACAAATTAAGACTAATTTATGCATAAGACCAATGATAACAAAAAAAATTGAAAATATACTGGCCGCTTCAACACCCCGAAACCTTATGCTCGTGAAGAGATGCTCGCCACTGCATTTTTGTCATTTGAGGGTGTGGCCAAAATTACCGCAATGTTGTCATATCGACCGCCAACAAATACAGAGAGTATTATATTAGCATAATTGATCAAAACAAATAATAAATAACTGGAAACGTTTTACTAAATAGTGGACTTTAATCGAAGCCGTATATATTCATACATTAAATATTCTCAATCTGAATTTTGCTATGCAGTTTACAATTTGAGTACATTGTACTGAAGTTTCTTATTCATATATGGCAACAATGGTACTGGAAGCTCAACCCTTATGCGCAGTAGAGGATGAATTAGGTCCGCCAAGATATAAAAAATGACTTATACTAAGATTCATATATCCGTAATGATAATGCATATACACAATCTTTCTATATCCCCGTAATATTTCGAAAATAT
This sequence comes from Leptodirus hochenwartii, assembly GCA_947310635.1. Classification (NCBI taxonomy): domain Eukaryota; kingdom Metazoa; phylum Arthropoda; class Insecta; order Coleoptera; family Leiodidae; genus Leptodirus; species Leptodirus hochenwartii. The sequence goes on along the minus strand of OX371176.1, from coordinate 5,634,123 downwards.
TGCTGTATTGTTGCCATCCTTTTGCGAAATGCGAGATATATAAAAGACTGACGTTTATCCAGACGATAAACTAACCGCTACAAAACGCCGATTTACGAATACTTAAGATACGCGTAGTTTACTTTTATTGTTATGCTACAATACAAACTCTTCAGATACGTTGCTGTAGCAGAGATTCATTTCAAATATCATTAACGGACACAATAATGGATGTGTTTGTAGGAAAGCGTTTAAAACCATCTCCATTGAATCGATTGAAGATGCGAAGCATCAATCTGGAAACTTGTAATGAAAAACTGTATATACAAAACCAAACTGCCTTAGTTAGAATTGAGGGGGAAGAAGAGGTAGCAAAAATAGGGAAGGGAGTTCGGCAGGGATGTACACTTTCACCGTTATTATTTAATCTATATATAGAAGATGCAATAAACAAAGTAAAAGAAGAGTATAGTGTAGGTGTGAATGTACAGGGAGAGAAAATATATATGTTGAGATTTGCCGACGATATAGCTATATTGGAAGAAAGCGAAAAGAATTTAGAAAGGGTATTGAATGGTATGCAGGCAGTATTGACTAGGGATTTTAACATGAAAATAAATATAGGTAAAACTAAAGTGATGAGGTGTGACAAAAAGGAATGCAGTAGAAAAATGAGGATCACAATAGGAGATAATAGAATCGAAGAAGTGTCAGATTTTTGTTATTTAGGCAGTAGAATCACAAAAGATAATCGAAGCAAGGTAGATATAAAGTGTAGGATAGCACAGGGTAGGAAGGCATTCGTAGAAAAGGAACAGATTTTAAGATCAAATATTGACTTGGGTATTAGAAAAAGATTACTGAAGGTATATGTTTGGAGTGTAGCACTGTACTGGTGTGAGGCGTGGACTATAGGAAAGGAAGAGAAGCGTAGATTACAAGCATTCGAAATGTGGTGTTATAGGAGGATGATGCGGATTGGTTGGGAAGATAAAGTAACAAATGAAGCTGTACTAGAGTTAGTAGGGGAGAAGAGAAGTATTTGGAGAGTGTTACAGCGTAGGAGAGACAGATTAGTAGGGCATATCCTTAGGCATGGGGGGATTATGCAATTGATCATAGAAGGTAGAGTGGAGGGAAAGAGAGGGGTAGGTAGGCCTAAATTGGAGTATGTGAGTCAGATAGTTGAAGACGTTGAGATGAATAGCTATAGGGAGATGAAGGGATTAGCTCAGGATAGATGGGCATGGCGTGCTGTTTCCAACCAATCTTTAGGATTGCGGACTCTTTAACTAACTAACAAATCCTAGCCGAGACTTGTATTAGTATATTTTGCTTGTTAGTTTATTTACTGAGAGATCACCTATTCAGTTGCTTTTGTAAAAGAAACTTACAAATTTGGACGTGGATATTCCTCAATTATTTTGCTCAACGTTGAAATCTTGGCCTATTAGCAAGATACAATTAATTGAAAGCCATAATTCGAGATATAATTAAATCAAAATCTTTCTACAATAAAATAATATAATAATTTTGGGGCTTCTGAATTATATTTTTAAATCGTTTCTCTAGCGCGATGGAATCGACATTAAATATCTTTCTAATTCATCAACAGGAGGATCTTAATATGATTATCACGTTGATTCTGGCCGCAAGGGTTTTACGAATACTCCGAGCTCCAAGTCACAAATAATTGGTTTCTGTGCTTCGTTCCTTTCACGTTGTTCTTGTCGTGTTGATCTACAGTCATATAAGACAACGCAAAACATGAAATAAAGTATAATGATATATACATGTAAGCCTATAAGGAGGAAAATTTACTCGAAGGTGAATTGAAAATAATTATAGGTAGTCCACTTGAACTATGATCCTTTCAACGAGGTTTTTTCTTTACATTTCGCACAGAAAACTTGGAAAGAATTGTGTAACATTTACCGCGGATAAATTAGAAACTTCTCCACTTAGTTGCTATAAAATACATCATATGGGTGTAATTAAAAAAGCCTCTTCAGTTAATTTGATAATTAGTGGTCTATCATATTTACATATAGTATTTTGTCACCAAAGCTGAATTTGGAACGTTATATAGAGAAAATAAATTGTTCGTTAGTTGCTGCAAGAATCTACAAAAAAAAAAAATGTAGCGCAACTTTCGATTTGGAATCGTTGGAATATCCTGTACTACCTAACTACATACATGATGTAAGATATCTGTAAAGTCTGATCGTGTAGGAATTTTAAGCAGCATACAATGTTTGTAGGCGCAAAAATTATAGTAAAAGATGCTTGACCATCATATATATATATAGCTGGAAAGTATAAGAAAGTACAATATACAACGATTAAAAAATTATAAATGTCGCTATTCCCAATGCTAAAAGATTTACAAATTTAATTTTAATTAGCAGGAATATTTCAGAAATAAATAATTTAAAGTATTTTACTATAATTATGCCTTCCTACCCTGTGCTTTCCTGCATTTTATATCCACTTTACTTATCCTTCGTAATTCTACTTTCTAAATAATAGAAATCTGACACTTCATCTATTCTAGTATAGAATATCACCCAAATACCGTAACTTAAAGCATTAAGTAGCTAGATGTACATTTCGACGTCTGTGCCCCCATCTTCAGTAGCACAAGATAAAAAAGAATAATGCTCATCTTGCTATATCTCTTATCTAAAAACTATATCTTGCTTATATACTGATTACCTCCTGCATACTATTCAATACCTATTCTAAATTCTGCTCCCTTTCTTCTAATATAGTTATATCGTCCACATATCTATTTCTTCTAGAAATTTTCAAACATATATTCAACTACTCTTTAATCTTGTTTATTGCATCTTCTATACATACATAGTAAGTGACAAAAATAACGGTGTAAGAGTACATCCCTGCTGGACCCCTTTCTATTCTTGATTCCTTAATCTTTCTCCTTAATTTTAGCTATAGCGGTTTTACATAAACTAATATTTGAAATACCTAAACAATTTACAATTTAAATGAACCAACTGTATTATAATATTAATACTACCTTTTTCGGCAAAAACTCGGACTGAAATTACACGTTTGGTAACATATGCATTTAGACAATATTCACCAGTTTATTGCACAGTAGATCTTGATGCGTAAAGAATGCTGCGTGAAAACCGTGAAAATTTACACTCGCAGGCAAAAGAACATACTTAATAAACAGGTATATTATATTAAGATATACTACTTATGAGCTGCCTTCACATATATGAAGATGAACAGGTACATCTTGGGTATTTTTTATTTGCTGATTTTACCAATAGTAAATAAGTATTTTTGTACATATCTTTTATGCAAACCGAAATATGAAAATTACATATGCTAATTGTGTAACTTAAGATTTGTTTATATCGTATACATTAGCTCGATACGTTTATTTTTCTGAAACCGTTTCTTGGTATTTTTACAAAGTAAATAATTCTTCATTTGTGGAAACACATATCTTAGAATCCCTAGGTCCCTGTAGGCAATAAAAGCTTCAAAATCTTTTTATTTACTTTGCAAAATATTCATCATTAACATCGTTGTCAGTTCTCATTTCTGTAAACTGTCCAAACAGAGACAATACTTAAAATTTAAGATAAAATTTAAAATGCAGATCGAGTTCTAAATATAGCTATTACCAAGTTCTAAGTTTACCACGTAAGGATGTTTGTGATTTGATATGTTGTAATAAGCATAACCTGTTTATAGGATCGTAATCTTTTGATCTATATTCCCCATATTTTAAATTATCTATTAGCTCGCCTATTTTTGTAGTTAATTGGCACATTGGTGTATACAGTCTAAAACCATCTTCAGCAGGTTTTGATGCCCCTGGCTGCACTTTACATAGACATTGTGCCAGAGTATTCTGATCACCGCAAATCTAGTTCTAACTGCCGATAGCTTACAATAGAATAGAAGTGAAGAACATCTTCGCTTAGGCAATATAACACTTAGCACCTAAATCACACAAAGATGTGTGTATATGATACCGTATATTATATATACACGTGGATATTATAAGTACACCAGAGAACACACATGATTTCTATTCTGACCATTAAAATATAACCGACAAGTACTATAACCAATCTTTATATCACGTGAAGAACTAGAGGAAACCATTGACAGAACATAAAAGGGAATATAATGAAGAAAATCTGTTGTACCAATAATCCAGGATTAATCTACGTCTGCAATCCTTGGTATCGTTATTTGTATTTATCATATTTGAATGATTATAATAATTAAAATTGCTCTGTGGTTATTTAGAACTATCATTAATTGGATGTTCAAAAATATAATACAACTTTTGATGCTCTTGTCACTTTTGTTATTTATGCATATGTAAAAAACTAAGGGACTTACATTAAGAAATGTCAAACAAATATAGAACATGACCAATACATATTTTTTTAACATATAATAATTTAAAGCCACTTTCACTTCCGCTTACCGAATGTTGACCAAACACTTATCATTGGCTTAATAATGGCTTATAAGACGCCCTTTGTAATTCCTATGTTATGGGTTTGTTATTTCAGACCTGTTGGTGCTTGACAATAATAAATAATAAAATCAATATCAACTTCAATTTTTTTTGCGTGAGTCTATAAAGTTTTCGGATCCATGCCAGAACTGCCCATTGATATATTCAATATAAAATAAATTACGATTATCGTCGAATATTCTATACGATACATCGAACCCCAAGTTCATTTACTGTCCGCCGCTCCTGTTCCGTACCCTATAGACACTTAGTGGTTTTAATGTGTCTTCTTACATAGACTGGAAGCTTGCTGGACGATGATCCGTGGCGTCGAGTATAGATAGCGAGCTGCCAAAGCCTTAGTGCATTCGTTGGTCTTAATCTCCTCGCGCTGATCTTAATTGTATGCAAAAGTGGCGCAAAAATCCCCTGTGATCGCAATCCACAGTTGGCGCTCCATTCTGTTCTGCGAAACGGGTGAAAGCTGCTAAGATTACGTGGAATCGGTATGCGCGAGTACAGCGGAAAATAATTTCACGCTACTAAACATATATATATATATATATCAATATATATATATATCAACTACAGCAGCAAATGAAGTATTAGGCACAAAGAAAAGGGCAGGTAGGAGCGAATGGATCACGGAAGAAATAGTTGAAATGATAGAAGCAAGAAGGAAAATTAAAATAGGAAACACAGAAGCAGGACAGAAAAAATATAAGGAACTAAGGAACTTAATTAATAGGAAATGCAAGCAAGCGAAAGAAGAGTGGATAAAAGGAAATTGTGAGGATATTGAGGAGGATATGAGAAGAGGTAAAGTAGATTTGGGCTACAGGAAAATTAAGTCACATTTTTCTAAAGTAAAACCAAAGGGTAACATTATATGTGATAAGCAGGGTAAGGAACTCACAGAAAATAAGGAAAAAGCTAGAAGATGGAAGGAGTATCTTGAAGATTTATATAAAGGTAGGCAGGACATGGAGGAGCTAGAAAGTGTGGAACAGATAGATGAGGATGACTTAGGTCCTAGCATACTTAGGTCAGAGTTTCATAGAGCATTAAATGATTTGCGGAATAACAAAGCAGCGGGGATTGATATGATACCAGCCGAATTAATAAAACACGCAGGGGAAAAAATGCAGGAGCGATTATACAGGTTAGTTTGTAAAATATATGAGAAGGGAGAAGTACCACAGGATTTTCAGCGTAGTAGAATAGTAACAATGCCGAAGAAAATAGGAGCTAATTTGTGTGAGAACTATAGGACCATTAGCCTACTATCACATGCATCGAAGATATTGTTAAAGATTATTTATAGGAGATTAGAAAATAAAGTAGAGGAAAGGCTAGGAGAAGATCAGTTTGGTTTTAGGAAAAACAGAGGGACGAGAGAGGCGATTCTAGCACTAAGAACGGTAGTAGAAAAAAGAAAGAGGGTAGGAAAGGTAACTTGCATAGCTTTTGTAGACTTAGAAAAGGCATTTGATAATGTAGATTGGGACATAATGTTTAGAATTTTAAAAGAAACGGGTATAGATTATAAGGATAGGAGAATAATTTTTAATTTATATAAACACCAAACTGCCTTAGTTAGAATTGAGGGGGAAGAAGAGGTAGCAAAAATAGGGAAGGGAGTTCGGCAGGGATGTACACTCTCACCGTTATTATTTAATCTATATATAGAAGATGCAATAAACAAAGTAAAAGAAGAGTATAGTGTAGGTGTGAATGTACAGGGAGAGAAAATATATATGTTGAGATTCGCCGACGATATAGCTATATTGGAAGAAAGCGAAAAGAATTTAGAAAGGGTATTGAATGGTATGCAGGCAGTATTGACTAGGGATTTTAACATGAAAATAAATATAGGTAAAACTAAAGTGATGAGGTGTGACAAAAAGGAATGCAGTAGAAAAATGAGGATCTCAATAGGAGATAATAGAATCGAAGAAGTGTCAGATTTTTGTTATTTAGGCAGTAGAATCACAAAAGATAATCGAAGCAAGGTAGATATAAAGTGTAGGATAGCACAGGGTAGGAAGGCATTCGTAGAAAAAGAACAGATTTTAAGATCAAATATTGACTTGGGTATTAGAAAAAGATTACTGAAGGTATATGTTTGGAGTGTAGGACTGTACGGGTGTGAGGCGTGGACTATAGGAAAGGAAGAGAAGCGTAGATTACAAGCACTTGAAATGTGGTGTTATAGGAGGATGATGAGGATTGGTTGGGAAGATAAAGTAACAAATGAAGCTGTACTAGAGTTAGTAGGGGAGAAGAGAAGTATCTGGAGAGTGTTACAGCGTAGGAGAGACAGATTAGTAGGGCATATTCTTAGGCATGGGGGGATTATGCAATTGATCATAGAAGGTAGAGTGGAGGGAAAGAGAGGGGTAGGTAGGCCTAGATTGGAGTATGTGAGTCAGATAGTTGAAGACGTTGAGATGAATAGCTATAGGGAGATGAAGGGATTAGCTCAGGATAGATCGGCATGGCGTGCTGTTTCCAACCAATCTTTAGGATTGCGGACTCTTTAACTAATATATCAATCGCGATTCGTGACAGAGATATTTTATTTAGTTTTCACCTTGCGTTACTGAAGATGGGGGCATAGACTTCGAAATGCGCATCTATCTATTTAGTGCTTTGAGTTACGGTATTTGGGTGATATTCTATGCAACTATTAAAAATGTGAACTATTTATATAAAATTAGCGGGAGATGTATAAAAAAAAGTAGTGGATATTTATTTATTATTAAATAATTAAATTCTATAGAAACCAATGCTACTTTTTTACAAAATAATTTTTTGTACATCAAAACATAAATACTATATCTTTGATAGATTTTTTTATTATGTTTGATTATGCTTAATAAAGACGGAGCAGATATAATAATAATTTTTTTTTATTCAAAAACAGTTGTACATTTAAAAAATGAATTAGATATTATATTTACAGTAATATTTGCAACCAGTAGGTTGCTTATGCTGTTATTAAGATCTTAATATAGCTTAAATGTATTTTTAATTAATATCGGTATCAGATAAATATTTCTTTAGTTTCATTGTAAATTCTTTGATACATTTTGAATATTGCACATCTTTTGGTAGCCTATTAAACTGTTGAACTGCTACAAAACGAACGTTAAAAAAATAACTATATTAATTATTAATATAATATACATTCGAAGTCAATATAATAAAAAGTTGATTGATTTTTATAAATTGGTGGCGCTCAATTTGTTCGCGATTCTCTCGAAGAGGCGGTCGTGCAACATTATCCTAGTTTATGATAATAGCACTCCATTATAAAGATTATGATAATAGCATCCATTATATATGATGCTCTAAGTCGAATCGACTGAACAAGGGAGAAAATGGACACAATGTGCCTTCAGGATGTCCATATGCAATTAAGTGATTCACTGCCTATTAAGTGCTTAGTGCAGTGTGATTCGGATATAAAAGTAACACATTATATACATTGAAACATGATGAGTAGAGCCCGGATGATGAATATGATCTTGTGTTGCAAAATGCATCCGATTTAGTGCAAGTGTTGTGGAGGACTCATCAAACCAACAACATTTATAACGTATTGTTTCCCAATTGCTTTTGTATATTTAGAAGAATAACGTTCTTACGAAAATGTCTTACGAAAATACTACGTCTAAATCAAAATCTAAATAAATATTACTAAATATAAAATATTAATATATTGATTGCACAATGCGAAAGTTGGCATCATTTTTATAAAATAACTTTGTTCACTTTTGACTAAGTGCCTTTAAAAAATTGGAGTCTGAATTAAACTGGAATAAAGAATTAAATCGGATTTTTTAATCCTTTATTTATACAATAATAATCTTTATTTATTTATAACAAAATACAAAAATACAAGAACAATTAGAGAAGTGCTTATTTGTAACAAACAAAAAGGTGAAGTTCAGCTCTTAATTTACCAAAAAAATCAAATTAAATACTTAACTTAGGTTAATCTACCACTTAACCCTTCTATTACTATTCTATATCTATACTATTCATACAATATTAAAAAATATATATATTGTGTGGACAAAACCAACAGATGATTGGTCTAAACTGATTTTAGATACCTTTATTACTAATTATAAAACAAATTTGAAGCCAATGTTTAAAAAAACTTGATAACGGAAAATTGTCATCAAATTCTCTGTTCATCCAAATTGACTAATTACAAATATTCTTATATAATATCAAGATCTTTTGATCGAGGTTTTGGATATTGGTCATGTCAGGTCAGGTCAGGTCAGGTCAGGTTTAAAGCAAATTTTAAAGGCTTCAATTTTTTTAAACATTGATCCAATTTTTAAAAAACTTGATAACGGAAAATTGTCATCAAATTCTCTGTTCATCCAAATTGACTAATTCCAAATATTCTTATATAATATCAAGATCTTTTGATCGAGGTTTTGGATATTGGTCATGTCAGGTCATGTCAGGTCAGGTTTAAAGCCAATTTTAAAGGCTTCAATTTTTTTAAACATTGAGCCAATGTTTAAAAAACTTGATAACGGAAAATTGTCATCAAATTCTCTGTTCATGCAACTTGACTAATTCCAAATATTCTTATATAATATCAAGATCTTTTGATCGCGGTTTCGGACATTGGTCAATGTTTGAATTGTGATTTTGTTTGTCGCACTTCCACATTCTGATAGTTCCGAAACTATAAGAAAAACAAAGCAATGAGAATCAAAGCTCGTGTTTGCTCAAAGCTGGAACGAAGATGCGAATCCGTGCAAATGTATATAAGCTCACATCGTATCTGAAAAGGTCGTTGGTAGAGGTCAGTGCGCGAATGTGCGTGGGCGGCCAAACACCTCTAAAGCAACACTGTACGTGCTTGCATTGAAGACGGACTACGGAGGAGAAGAGAACCGTGTAGAGAGTCCAGTGATTGAGATGACCGCACTTAGAGCCAACGCAAATCGCTTCTATTCTCTGCTTAATGCCCCTATATGATGGCACAGTAGATGATGTAGTGGAAAGACCATTGCACAGAATGCTGTTTTAATAGCGTAGGTTATGTTTACTACTTCGTGTGATCGTTTTACTATATTATAACACTAGTGAAACAAAGAGAATATTGTCAGGTTGGGATTATCAACTTGGGATTATCGAATCAAATCGCATTTGTGAAAAGATTTTAATTTATCCATTTTTTAAACTTTCGCATCGATACATTGTACATATACTATTATATTTAGATCCGATATAGTATATATTTTTTGAAAAATAATATTTGTCCCTTAGTTTATATAAATATTTAGCTAAATTAAGTAGAGAAAATGTCAATATACATTTTGATTACATGTAGTTGGTTTTATATAGTTATAATGTAGTAAGTTAAAAATAACAACAGGTATTTAAATTGCAAATTATTTTTAATTGATAAATTTATAGGTGATTAGAAAATAAAGTAGAGGAAAGGCTAGGAGAAGATCAGTTTGGTTTTAGGAAAAACAGAGGGACGAGGGAGGCGATTTTAGCACTAAGAACAGTAGTAAAAAAAAGAATGAGGGTAGGAAAGGTAACTTGCATAGCTTTTGTAGATTTAGAAAAGGCATTTGATAATGTAGATTGGGACATAATGTTTAGAATTTTAAAAGAAACGGGTATAGATTATAAGGATAGGAGAATAATTTTTAATTTATATAAACACCAAACTGCCTTAGTTAGAATTGAGGGGGAAGAAGAGGTAGCAAAAATAGGGAAGGGAGTTCGGCAGGGATGTACACTTTCACCGTTATTATTTAATCTATATATAGAAGATGCAATAAACAAAGTAAAAGAAGAGTATAGTGTAGGTGTGAATGTACAGGGAGAGAAAATATATATGTTGAGATTCGCCGACGATATAGCTATATTGGAAGAAAGCGAAAAGAATTTAGAAAGGGTATTGAATGGTATGCAGGCAGTATTGACTAGGGATTTTAACATGAAAATAAATATAGGTAAAACTAAAGTGATGAGGTGTGACAAAAAGGAATGCAGTAGAAAAATGAGGATCACAATAGGAGATAATAGAATCGAAGAAGTGTCAGATTTTTGTTATTTAGGCAGTAGAATCACAAAAGATAATCGAAGCAAGGTAGATATAAAGTGTAGGATAGCACAGGGTAGGAAGGCATTCGTAGAAAAGGAACAGATTTTAAGATCAAATATTGACTTGGGTATTAGAAAAAGATTACTGAAGGTATATGTTTGGAGTGTAGCACTGTATGGGGGTGAGGCGTGGACTATAGGAAAGGAAGAGAAGCGTAGATTACAAGCATTCGAAATGTGGTGTTATAGGAGGATGATGAGGATTGGTTGGGAAGATAAAGTAACAAATGAAGCTGTATTAGAGTTAGTAGGGGAGAAGAGAAGTATTTGGAGAGTGTTACAGCGTAGGAGAGACAGATTAGTAGGGCATATTCTTAGGCATGGGGGGATTATGCAATTGATCATAGAAGGTAGAGTGGAGGGAAAGAGAGGGGTAGGTAGGCCTAAATTGGAGTATGTGAGTCAGATAGTTGAAGACGTTGAGATGAATAGCTATAGGGAGATGAAGGGATTAGATCAGGATAGATCGGCATGGCGTGCTGTTTCCAACCAATCTTTAGGATTGCGGACTCTTTAACTAACTAAATAATCTTACCTAGATTATTTTAAGTTGGGGTACTGTCTTCCGTACTGTCTTTTCTTCTTAATTTAATTTTAAATAAAGAACTCTCACATCATATATGTATTTTTTTCTTACAAATCCAGTAGGAAATGAAATAAAATAAACCGTTTTACTATATATAAATAATATAAACATAAGTTTATATTTAAATATCACATACAAATTAAAATAATCCAGAACACGTATGGCAAGAATTTGCGAGATACATTTATGTATATAATTCGAAGTATGTTGAAATATTTACTATAACGGTTATTAAATTTAAAAATTATTGTTGACGATGTCTGTTCGTGAATGCTCTTTAAACGGCTAATTGAACGTATTTAATTAACAGTATTTATTATAAATTATTCTATACTTAATGCGAGATGCGTTCATATTGTGTATAATAAAAATATCATGAACAATTGTTAGAATGACATAACATTTGTATATATTTAGCAAAGCAATTAATTTGAAATGCATGAAATCAAACAAAATAATGTATAATTCGAACGTGTATCTCTTTAATTTTTTATTCATTCTGTGGCCGCAATAAAAACAATGACACTATTTAACATCTGAGATCATTTTATTTCCTATCATACGGACATGTTTCTAATTGTAAATTGAGGAAAATTATGGAGGATTTTTGTCAACAATTCTCTGCGAGAATCTTTCTAAGATTAATTAGAATATTTAATTGAATGGATACTCACATTTCGCGAAATTTTTTTTATCTCGATTATTAATTTAGGCAAATTTATGCCAGTCTTTCGCGATAAATAAATGCAATATTTCGTTTGTGTTATGCTCTTCGTTTTGTATGTAAACTCACCACTTCCAATATTTCCCCACATTTTATTTCTTTTGTTTTCTAATTCTGCAAAAAGAAATGACCGCAGGCACTTTAACTGCAACTACTGTACGGGGTAATTAGATTATCAGTGAAGAAGATGGTATATCCACCACAGGATAACTCTACTCTTAATGAATTAAACTTTTCATTTATTGCTTGTATCTAATTCCACTTTATGTTTGTTCCGATTAGACACACTAACGATCGTATTCACGAGTTTGCATATTCAACGATTTGACTGCAAAATACAGGATATTTCTTAAGAGTCAATTCTATTTGTCGAGATATAAAATGATATATAAAAATTACGACTTTTTATTAGGTAGAAGATATCAACATGTCCGAAAAACACAATATTGCTATAAATTATCACAATATATTGGCAAGGTACTTTTAACATACGTCATTGATAGTGAGCTAACTTGATGTAATTTTTGTAAAAGTTTAAAAACCTATTTTTACTACCCTGATGATAAATATATCTTGTAATGGCTGTTTATATACTTTCCAGATAGTGAAGTATTGCATAATAAATTCTCTTTTCGGTTCCATTTGAAAATTAAGCTTCTTTTGCTCACTGCAGAAGAATAACAATAAAAAATAATTATTACACAAGAAATTATACTTCTGCTATTTCATCCTGTATTTGAGATTGCAATGCAGTCACGATTCTGCCAACAAGCTTGAGCTTAGGGATGTCGATAAATCAATATGTGTTAAAAACGTTGGCGGCTGGCCAACAACTAGAAAATAATGCAACCAGCTACAAACGTAAATGGTAATGAAATATATCTGATGCACCTTGTAGCAATCATACACGGCCATCATTTAAGACCAGTCAAATATATATAGTAACTTTTGAATATACGACTTAACTATCTATTTATTTCTATTTTACTTAAACGAAATAATACAAATAAGTCTTCTAGAGTTCGTGAAATCCAATTCTCTTTCGTAATGTTTCGGTGGATCTGTAAAACGAATAATAATTAAAATCTGTACCATCATTGAACTATGCTGGCATTTATTAAAAATATATTAACAGGGTTAATAATCTGTAAAATGAATTTTAAGAAATTAAATATATGTGCTGTTTCGTGTAAAAGATTTTCTTTAACTAATATGGCCTGAATATAATAAGCCCTGTAAAATTTGTGAAATATGTTCACAATATTATATAAAATTACCACCTTGTCCTTAATTTGAATGAGAATTTCTTAATTCCGTAATGTTTATAGACCAATTATAAGATTTAGCCGGAATTAAAGTGATGACCATTTATTTTAAAAATTTATGGTCCGATAGGTTTTATTGCATACATTTTAGGATATATATTTGCAAATTAAAAACGTAAATTATCATCAAGGTAATCTGATTATTTAATAACGTTTTTGATACTGTATCGTTTTTATTTTATTAATTTAAAATTTGTTTTTCAAACATATAAATAACTTGTAAAAACGAATCAATTGAACTAATATATATGTCCTACACTTTATTGAAGTGAAACTTCTATTGGCGCGGTACGGCAAATTGGCCTGAACGTCACGAAAAGTGAAACGCACGCTACGCGCATGCGCCGCGTGTACTGTGTATATACGTATTATAAGGCAACCAGTAGACGCTTACGTATTTTATTATATATTACACAAACACAGCTTAATCTTTTAGCTAACAATTTCCATTGTGTGAAAAGTGAAATGGAGAAAAATACAAGTACTAGACAGAGTGCGAGCCTTTAGAGAACGGAAGAAAGCGAATAAACCGCCAAGAAAAGTGCCAACAAGTACCTTGGAAAGAAGTAGAGAGTATCGAGCCAGGCAAAGGGCGTTAAAGAAACACGGTGGACAACATAACCTGCCAACGACCTCAAATAAACTGGACGAATCAATACCGTCGTTAAGTGAGGACAGAGTGAGTGGTATAGAGAATTTGAATGCCACTGATTCAGGCGTGCCATCTACATGTGAAGATACACGCGGTGTGAGAGATCAACGAAATATATCTGATACAGCTGAGCGAGCCATCGATAAATAGAAATGCACCCACTAGTGCATCATACACAAAATTTACATTCTTTCAACCTGCTCATCGCGAATTTGATAAACAATTTTTCAATAATCCGCTAGGTACAATGTGTTCCATATGTCATCGAATATGGTTTAAGAACGATGTGAAACCTGTTGATCTTAAGCACGAGCAACTTTTACATACTGCGTTTCCAGCTATTATCATTGAAGATGTGATAGCGTGCAATTCATGCCGAAAAGCTCTCACTCGCGGAATACCATTCCAATGTTATCGAAGTCAAATGGTTTTGTCTACCCAGAATTACCTGGTCATCTACCAAAATTAGATTTAGTGTCAGAGCGGTTAATTTCACCCAGAATTCTATTTATGCAAATTCGACGTTTACGACATGTACGTGGTGAACATGGGCAAATTATTAATGTTCCAATATCTGTGAATACGATGGTGAATCATTTGCCAAGAGACATTGATGATAATCATTGTATTAATGTCCACATGAAAAGAAGAAAACTACACAGATCGAGTTATTTAATTGGTTTGCTGAGAAAAAGAATTATAAAAATATGGCTACAATATTTAATTCAAACTCCTCTTTATAGACTGTACGACATTACAGTTAATAATGCTTTCTTTCATGATCAGAGTGTCAATCAAAATCAATCAAAATCAAGATCAAATTGTTAACAAATGGAAAAAAAGCAATGCATAAAATCAACTTTTCCTAGGAGCTAAAAAGTTTCACTTCTACAGCGCGAGAGTCTCACGCATTTTTTTTTTCTACTTTGAAAGATTTAAATTAAATAAATTGTTGTTGCAGTCTCAAATCAGAGGGTAATTCTTCTGGAGGCGTCATAAAATTATCATTTTGAATATATACGTACGTTGTCTTGATATTTTATTATTTTATTTAAAAATGAACTCTGCAGCGATTCGGGCTACTTCGGTAAAGCGTTTCCGAGTTGGAACGATTTTCAGAATGTTTTCAAATGACGAATAAAAATCGAAATATGTTGCTAGAATATTGCTACAAATTTAGCTGCCGTCTAAAATGGTCACAATGTCTTTGATTCTCATCAAGACGCAATATTTCATCCTGATGTGAATTTTACTATTTAGATTACATGATAATATTATTAGAAGTCCTCTAAAATAGGAGAATCATAAATGTGCATGTCACATATTATTATTGAGCATTAAATTAAATTTAATTCATGTAGGCGTACTAAAATTTACCGTATACATATTTTATTATCAAGTTAAGAGCCGGATCTCTTGTTTTCTGATAATAACATTTGAAGCAGATCCTCTCTTTGTAATATATTAAAAGAAAATAGGAACTATGGTTTTTTTCTAATTCTAATAGAGTGTAAATAAACTTAACGAAATGAATAAACTGAAAATAAATTTACACCAAATGTGCCATAAATGTAAACCCATTTTTCACAAAGTTTACTGTAGTTTTTAATACTAAACCCTTACCTTAATATCCGATAGAATATGAAACTATTTTAAATAAAATTGCAACGTCTTAAAATAATCTTAAAATCTCCAGTCTAATTTATTAAATCAAAGTAAAAATTACATTCAAAACAATTCTCGAAAAATGCTGTATTACAATAATTGTTTAAATTTCCTATTACTTATTAAAGATTGAACTAATGATTTTATTATTATTTTTACTAAATGTTTTTCTATATATCTTCTATTTATGTACTCTAAATTGCAGCGAAAATTGCTCACATTATTTTTTTTTTGTCGATATAATAAAAATAATTTCTAAAATCAATTCGATACTTTCCGAAAATTCGATTATTCGATTAGAAATTAGATTTTTTTTTTTTGATATTTAATTTATAATTCTTTTCAGCTAACATCTGCAAAGCGTTTCAAAAAAAGTTGCTGTTCAGAATATTTCTTATAGTAATTAATATACGCGTAAGAGAAACTAATTTAAATACAATGCACAAATAAATATGCGTGTAGCTAACGTTATAATAAAATAATCACCTTAAAACAGTACGGTAATACAAATTTTAAACAAAAGAAAAATGTTGATCTTTTTTTTTACCACACAAATGTACAATATTCGTTAATATGGTTTCAAATTTGCTATGCAAATTAAATACTATTTTAAATGAAGTAAATCTTCGCAAAAGCTTATACAGTGGCGTATCCATGACAAAATTATAGAATACAACACTGTATCGGAAACTACTTCAGATTGCTTTTTATATGTTCTTCGTATAATAATATACAATCCATTGCCTAGTCATAATACAGCCTGATTCATAATGATTTACAAGCTTACAATTTTAATACGTTATAATTCCAACAAAATAATAACTATGCATTGAATCAATTACCGTCGAATTCATAACGCATCTTTCATCTACACCTACCTCGTAGATCTCATAGATATTAGACATCAACTGAACCTGTCTGAAACATTCCTTCACAATCATAAAGCAGTTAACACTTAAATATCTGTTGTTGTTATTCAATTAAAGTATAGTTAACAATAATCTAATGGCTGTACGACTACTGCTTATAAAATTATAGATAGATATTCGTAAGTTAGAAGAATGAGATTTTATTTCTCACGATGAAAATATCTTAGTGTACGCACTTGATATGGGTAACTATTTAAATTATGATTTTAATTTAATTAAATGGATAACTGAAATTTTATAATACGAGTATTTGCTGGTAATGTTAACCAAGAAGAGATTTATTCGTAAATTTTAAACTCTAGAAAAATAAAAATTGGTGCAACACCAGATCATTCTATTTACCATACAACTATTTAATTTATTTATAATTAAAATTTTATAATTATATAATTTAAACTATTTATCAGTTTGGTTTTAGGAAAAACAGAGGGACGAGGGAGGCGATTCTAGCACTAAGAACGGTAGTAGAAAAAAGAAATAGGGTAGGAAAGGTAACTTGCATAGCTTTTGTAGACTTAGAAAAGGCATTTGACAATGTAGATTGGGACATAATGTTTAGAATTTTAAAAGAAACGGGTATAGATTATAAGGATAGGAGAATAATTTTTAATTTATATAAACACCAAACTGCCTTAGTTAGAATTGAGGGGGAAGAAGAGGTAGCAAAAATAGGGAAGGGAGTTCGGCAGGGATGTACACTCTCACCGTTATTATTTAATCTATATATAGAAGATGCAATAAACAAAATAAAAGAAGAGTATAGTGTAGGTGTGAATGTACAGGGAGAGAAAATATATATGCTGAGATTCGCCGACGATATAGCTATATTGGAAGAAAGCGAAAAGAAATTAGAAAGGGTATTGAATGGTATGCAGGCAGTATTGACTAGGGATTTTAACATGAAAATAAATATAGGTAAAACTAAAGTGATGAGGTGTGACAAAAAGGAATGCAGTAGAAAAATGAGGATCACAATAGGAGATAATAGAATCGAAGAAGTGTCAGATTTTTGTTATTTAGGCAGTAGAATCACAAAAGATAATCGAAGCAAGGTAGATATAAAGTGTAGGATAGCACAGGGTAGGAAGGCATTCGTAGAAAAAGAACAGATTTTAAGATCAAATATTGACTTGGGTATTAGAAAAAGATTACTGAAGGTATATGTTTGGAGTGTAGCACTGTACGGGTGTGAGGCGTGGACTATAGGAAAGGAAGAGAAGCGTAGATTAGAAGCACTTGAAATGTGGTGTTATAGGAGGATGATGAGGATTGGTTGGGAAGATAAAGTAACAAATGAAGCTGTACTAGAGTTAGTAGGGGAGAAGAGAAGTATTTGGAGAGTGTTACAACGTAGGAGAGACAGATTAGTAGGGCATATTCTTAGGCATGGGGGGATTATGCAATTGATCATAGAAGGTAGAGTGGAGGGAAAGAGAGGGGTAGGTAGGCCTAGATTGGAGTATGTGAGTCAGATAGTTGAAGACGTTGAGATGAATAGCTATAGGGAGATGAAGGGATTAGCTCAGGATAGATCGGCATGGCGTGCTGTTTCCAACCAATCTTTAGGATTGCGGACTCTTTAACTAACTATTTAAAGTAAAATAATTTTTTTCCTAAATTAACATAAATACATGCACACACATAATCCTATATATAATCCTTTAATTTACCTTCATTTTTCAGTAACTTGAAAGTTAAATTGCGATTTGTTTTCTTTGTTGTCTTATTTAATGGTGTAATAATTTTTCAGCGATAACAATAAATTTTATTGTTCAGAAATTCTTTGTGTGGTATCCACGTAAGAAATCTGTCCTTTATATAAACCTATTATTGGTAAAATAATTAATAATGAGAAATAAATTTCTTACATAGGTAATTTTGAAGAATATTAGCTAAAGTATTAAAATATATAGATTAAAATTAACCTTATGATATTACTATATTATATAGCGTTCTATTTCATTTGATTTATTGACATATTTTTTCAATACTTTATTGACATATTTATCAATTTAAACAATTTAAATGATTTAAATGTACTAATTAAATGTAAATTAAAAATACAGTTTTAGTCCGCGAAGTACGAAAATGTCTAAAAACGCTTGTATTCGTTGAAAGTGATCGTTTTTAGACGTTTCCAGCTTTCTGACGTTAATAAATTAATTTTCAGAGATAAAAAATATTTTTTTGTCGTGAAAAATACAGTTTTAGTCCACGAATTACGAAAATGTCTAAAAATGCTTGTATTCGTTGAAAGTGATCGTTTTCAGACGTTTCCAGCTATCTGACGTTAATATATTTATTTTCAGAGATAAAAAATATTTTTTTGTAGTGAAAAATACAGTTTTAGTTCGCGAAGCACGAAAATGTCTAAAAATGCTTGTATTCGTTGAAAGTGATCGTTTTTAGACGTTTCCAGCTTTCTGACGTTAATAAATTGATTTTCAGAGATAAGAAATATTTTTTGTCGTGCAAAATACAGTTTTAGTCCGCGAAGCACGAAAATGTCTAAAAACGCTTATATTCGTTGAAAGTGATCGTTTTTAGACGTTTCCAGCTTTCTGACGTTAATAAATTTATTTTCAGAGACAAAAAGGTTTTTTTTGTCGTGAAAAATACAGTTTTAGTTCGCGAAGCACGAAAATGTCTAAAAACGCTTGTATTCGTCTAGTACATTTAATCTTACAAACCATTTTATATATTTCAATTTTTTTTTTGTGCCACACACAACATTAAATGTTACGTGACATATTTCTATTATAGTTATATTTTCTAAACGCATGCGTTATATTTAATAATTAAAATAAAAAAATTAATATATGTATAAACACAAAATATTAAAGCAAGAAGTGAAAAAAAAACGTATTATTTTCAGAAATATTCCAAATAAATTGGTGAAGTATTTAACTCCATCTAATTATTTTACGTATAATTAATAAATAGTCTAATATTTTGGATATTCTGAAATCGTTATCACCAGATTTATACAATAACATATTGTATTTGAAAAAGAAATTTGTTTTATCCAATATTTCTAGCTGTTTAAATAAATAAATAAATAAATCTCATTCATTTTAGATATTTCCTCTCATCTCTTCTATATTCTATACTATATAATATGTGAACTTCATCATTGATCAACAAAATGAAATGAACCGTTTTAATATTTATTATTGTATATAGTATATATACCTAATAATAATATTAGTTTGCTACTTTATGCAACATATGTCTTCAGTAATTGTTATTTCACGGATAAACATGTTACTAACAATCTTCACGATATATTATTAAAACACTGCAATTGCCATATATAACATGAATAAATAAACAAATTTATTTATTAATTTACTACATAAAATTAGGTCCTTTAGATTTCAGCATGACCTTAAAGGATTCTTGAACCTAATGGCTAAGAACATATTGTCCCTGTATAAGGACAAATGTTTATTATTAAAATAGATAGCAGTGTAAACTTTAGAGAACAAAATTTACTATTATAGCTCACAAAAATATTTTTGAAATGATTTCGTGGCAAATTAGTATTCTTAATTTAATCAACAAAATGAAACTCGTTAATCTATCGGCCTTTTTAACCATTTTCCGAATTATTCTATAATAGCACTATTTCGCTTCTACAAAATTCGTGTATAAAACAAATCAATCAAAAATTGTATCAAACGTTGATTGAAAGCTGTAACTTTTGACGACTGTTAATTGCGAATACATAAAAGCAAACGTAGTAAAAACATCAACTTACACTTAAAAGAGAATTATCCTAAAAACCTCCTTAGCAACTATTAATCATTTTTGCTGAAGATAGTAATCATTTCTTTTGTTCAAGTTCATTCCTCATCATTATGTAAAGCAAATTACTATTAATTAGTGAAACTGCAAATTTGCGTCAAATGAAAAACGAATTAGAATCTTGTTAAATTGGTTGATGTCATAAAAAAAGGCAAATCGTTAAGATGTCCACAAATCGCAACGTACTTACAGTCAATTAAAAATTATACTGTAAAATGAAATGAATTGTTATTAAAACTTGATTTGTGATTTTTTTTTTGTAATTCGTGCAAATAATTTATCACTCACTTTTATTGCAACAAATGTCATATTTTTAATAAATTTAATATTCTTATTTTGTTATGTCTTTGCGGCAAAACAGTGACGAAGAATTAATGACGAAAAACGCTACATTGCAATTTTTTCACACACTTTCTGAATTGATTATATAATCATTTAAAACTGTAATTTTAAATATGTTTAACAGGAAAATATCCTGCTGAGCGTTAAAAAATCTTCTCTGGATTATTAAATATTATTTATTATCGCCGTTGAAATAAATCAAATTAACAATGTCTGCGTCATTGGTTTATGAACGATATTTTTCGCGAAAAAGATATATATAAAAAAAATGATATCTTTCCATGAATATATAATGTATTTCAAACAACTTAGCAAGAATTAGATGCTGTAATGAAATAAATAGTTACAGACTAATTTAATTAGTTAAAAAATACGTGTTATATTTATTTTTAATAATGAAGAAGTCGAATTAATTTTTTTCTAGCAAGTAAATATGTGTGTTAGTGCCATTTTTGTTGATTAGTACTCTAGTAGGTTATTTTAATGGTTATTTAATATAATGTCGGTTAAAGATGGGAGTTCTTAACTTGTTAATAAAACGAAATATAAGTTATTTCTACTATTTTCAATTTGTATGAAATTACATTTAAAAACCGAAATATAGACCTTTATATACGAACTTTTTAATACTATATTTAATATATGATCGTATATATAAATTATATATTATTAAAAAAATATATTTCCATTATCCTGAGTGTAATTTATTCGAACGTAATGATTTTCAACAAATAACCTTTATTTTATAGGTATACTTTTAAACATTTTTCATGGCATACTTGTACCTAACCAACAATGGATTGAAAATGATTAAAAAATCTTGAGCAAACTTTTAATTTTCTCATACAACTACAAACAATATTAAATACTATAAAATTAACGCCAATATGAGTTGGAAACTATTTTCGATTGATACTTTTATTAATATTTTCTTCGCAACGTAAATTTATAATAATCTGGAACAATAATTTTTTGAACCAGTAAAGGGTTTTTAGGTTTTTTTTTATCACTGCTTAGGGTAATTTCTGAGCTACTCTTTGAAAACAAATATACAAATTTAATTTCGTAAAGCAATTTCGACAGGTTGTTTGAAATTCGAGAGAATTTAGAAATATTTCTAAGTTATTACTAAACATATTTAACATATATGTTAAATATGTATTAACACAACATAAATATATATTAATAATAGTAACAATTCACCAAACTTTTTTGTGTCAGAAAAAAATTGCTTGTCCAAATTGCACGTATCTTAAGATTTTTTTTATATGCGTATATATAATTTGTTAAATGAGAGGGATCGCTCACACATTATTAATTGGTTTAATCTTTTCAAAAAAAATCTATTATATTATTTAGCGCGTGTTATAAAAATCAGATCATCTTATCTGTGTTGCTCATCACTATTTTAAATTATTCACAATACTTGGCTGGCTTTGTCGTAATTGATTGATTTTTAGCATCCTCCAAGTCTGACATAGACAACGCACCAACTAAAAGTACTAAACAGTGTAACACCTTCCAAAACCGAACATAAGAATTAAATTTGGAATTCTCTATTTTTTTGCTACTGTAATCAAATTTCCTGATGACCACATTTTTAATCGCACCATGCCCTATCCATTTCTAAAAATCCAATTTAAAATACAACAATTTAAGATCATTTAATTTAACAGCTATAAAATGTCGAATTTAGAAATTTGAAAAGAGCTTCGTAAATCTTTTTGTACAACTTAAATTGTATTGCCACTAGAATGTTCATAAAGTGCACAAAATTGATTTTTTAAGTTCATAAAATTTAGGAATATATAAGTTCACTTGGTGTCCTGTCAGATGGTTGCAATCCTTTATAAACTATATACAAGTCGCGCCTCAGATAATAATACGTATAACTTATAAGTTAACAGGTTAAAATCAGCCGCCAAAAATTTAAAGAACTGAGACTCTACAAGCTAAAATGTATACTAGAAACATATTACTAACTATAAAACTCCTCAGTGTGTTCAGAAGCTGCTTCTAGATAGATGAATGATGTATGGTAGAAATAATTATGCGAATTGTTTTTGAAGGAAAACGGATAGCTGCTTCGGAATGTTGCTAATCAATTACGCTAATTAATTTTGATAAGTGTTACGTGCATAAATTGCTTCATGCATAAATCTGTCATTGTTTAGCTAAATTTGTATTGCATCGTAACTAATTTTTTATTTCTTCATCTTTAAAAAATTGATAGACAACAAGATATATTCAGTTACCATTTTTTTAAACAGTTCGAATTTTGCATTAATGCACGAATGGAGTGTTTTTAAATCTATTAGGCATTTATTTTGTAAGAAAACCACTCGTAATAATCTATTTTGTTTATATCAACAAATCAAATATGCCTAGGTACGAAAAAAAAATTGAATTACCGGTACTTGAGGATGGTGGATCTGTAATTTATTGCATCAATTCTTGTGGTAATGGAAACTAATATTTATCATTCATTAGTTGCGTAATATACAATTTTTATTGTCTTCCTGACTGATCAATTAGTTAGTTAAAGAGTCCGCAATCCTAAAGATTGGTTGGAAACAGCACGCCATGCCGATCTATCCTGAGCTAATCCCTTCATCTCCCTATAGCTATTCATCTCAACGTCTTCAACTATCTGACTCACATACTCCAATCTAGGCCTACCTACCCCTCTCTTTCCCTCCACTCTACCTTCTATGATCAATTGCATAATCCCCCCATGCCTAAGGATATGCCCTACTAATCTGTCTCTCCTACGTTGTAACACTCTCCAAATACTTCTCTTCTCCCCTACTAACTCTAGTACAGCTTCATTTGTTACTTTATCTTCCCAACCAATCCTCATCATCCTGCTATAACACCACATTTCGAATGCTTGTAATCTACGCTTCTCTTCCTTTCCTATAGTCCACGCCTCACATCCGTACAGTGCTACACTCCAAACATATACCTTCAGTAATCTTTTTCTAATACCCAAGTCAATATTTGATCTTAAAATCTGTTCCTTTTCTACGAATGCCTTCCTACCCTGTGCTATCCTACACTTTACATCTACCTTGCTTCGATTATTTTTTGTGATTCTACTGCCTAAATAACAAAAATCTGACACTTCTTCGATTCTATTATCTCCTATTGTGATCCTCATTTTTCTACTGCATTCCTTTTTGTCACACCTCATCACTTTAGTTTTACCTATATTTATTTTCATGTTAAAATCCCTAGTCAATACTGCCTGCATACCATTCAATACCCTTTCTAAATTCTTTTCGCTTTCTTCCAATATAGCTATATCGTCGGCGAATCTCAACATATATATTTTCTCTCCCTGTACATTCACACCTACACTATACTCTTCTTTTACTTTGTTTATTGCATCTTCTATATATAGATTAAATAATATCGGTGAAAGTGTACATCCCTGCCGAACTCCCTTCCCTATTTTTGCTACCTCTTCTTCCCCCTCAATTCTAACTAAGGCAGTTTGGTGTTTATATAAATTAAAAATTATTCTCCTATCCTTATAATCTATACCCGTTTCTTTTAAAATTCTAAACATTATGTCCCAATCTACATTATCAAATGCCTTTTCTAAATCTACAAAAGCTATGCACGTTACCTTTCCTACCCTCTTTCTTTTTTCTACTACCGTTCTTAGTGCTAGAATCGCCTCCCTCGTCCCTCTGTTTTTCCTAAAACCAAACTGATCTTCTCCTAGCCTTTCCTCTACTTTATTTTCTAATCTCCTATAAATAATCTTTAGCAATATCTTCGATGCATGTGATAGTAGGCTAATGGTCCTATAGTTCTCACATAAATTAGCTCCTATTTTCTTCGGCATTGTTACTATTCTACTACGCTGAAATCCTGTGGTACTTCTCCCTTCTCATACTGATCAATTATGAATGAAAATTGAATTACAACGTGTAATTATCGTTTACATAAGGGACTGTTGTTTAAAAAATATTTTACAATGTTTTTCGTAATGAAAATCTATTATAAGAGGATTGCGATTTGAAAGAAACTTCCAATGACGTATAATAAAGTTGTCAATTTTTATTCTTATTTATATCCAATTATATAATGCAAGACTTTTTTACACTGACTTTCTTTGCTAGTTTGTTGATATTAAAAATTTCTAAAACATGACTTTAAGCTCTCAAATTAATGCGCTGACATTTTTATTTATTTTTATTTTGGGTGATATTTTATATTAATTACTATTATAGTGAATAAATAAATAAATTAACGTCCATTCAATATTTCTTAGGCTTCCCTAAGATGATTTCTTTTATTTATTCAAAATTTATGTTAAAAAATATGTACGGTTGTCGATGAATTGACCTTACGTAAATTTCTGCAATAGAATTTAACAATAACATTACATCATATTGTTGCATTGTTGAACTGATCCTATTTATAAGTTTATAGTTAAATAATCGATTAGAAAATATACACATTATTTTCGTACCAGTCTCATTTTGATGAAGAAATAATAACTTTGTTTTATGTGCATGATAATCGAATAAACTTAAAAATTATTAATAATTTATACTTTAATTTCGAAATCAGTCAAATGCCATAAAATACCCTTTTATCATTACGTACATCTTTTTTTTTCATCTTCGTGTAGGTGGTAAAAAAATTGTCCAGTAAATGTAATACCGTTATGATATTTGATTCGAAAAAATTCCTAGCCTTACCTAAAAAAATATAAAAGATAAACGAAATATTTTGAGCGCCGATATTAAAGATGTGGAGCATTTTTAAATGACAGAATAATACTATGAAAAATTGTTTTACAAATATCTCCTTTTTTATCAATTTATTGCAAATTGCCTTTTTTTTTCACTTATGGATGTAGAATTACCAGAAGGCTCCATGATTTTACACAAAACTGTAATTAGTTTACTAATAGTTATTTAAACATATAAATTTTTAATTGGTTTAAAATAAATTTCACAGTTAAATTGGAATAATTAATACTTTCTATATTTAGAAGCAATTTGTACTAAAAAAAATTGCGTGGTACTCTCGCGTGGTAGAAGTGAAACTGTTTAGCTCTAGAAAAGTTGATTTTATGCATTGCTTTTTTTCCATTTGTTAACGATTTGAGTTTGATTGATTTTGATTGACACTCTGATCATCAAAGAAAGCATTATTAACTGTAATATCGTACAGTCTATAAAGAGGAGTTTGGATTAAATATTGTAGCCATTGATGCACTAGTGGGTGCATTTCTATTTGTCGATGGCTCAGCTGTATCAGATTCATTTCGTTGATCTCTCACACCGCGTGTATCTTCACGTGCCTGAATCAGTGGCATTCAAATTCTCTATACCACTCACTGTGTCCTCATTTAACGATTCATCCAGAGTATTTGAGGTCGTTGGAAGGTTATGTTGTCCACCGTGTTTCTTTAATGCCCTATGCCTGGCTCGATACTCTCTACTTCTTTCCAAGGTAATTGTTGGCACTTTTCTTGGCGGTTTATTTGCTTTCTTCCGTTCTCTAAAGGCTCGCACTCTGTCTGTACTTGTCTTTTTCCCCATTTCACTTTTCACACAATTGAAATTGTTAGCTAAAAAATTAAGCTGTGTTTGTGTAATATATAATAAAATACGCAAGCGTCTACTTGATTGCCTTATACTATGTATACACACAGTACACGCGGCGCATGCGCGTGGCGTGTTTCACTTTTCGTGACGGAAGCGTTTCACTTTTCGTGACGTTCAGGCCAATTTGCCCTACCGCGCCTATAGAAGATTCACTTCAATAAACACTCTATCAGACAAATTTTGGAAAGTATTTGATTAAAAAGTAAATAGAAAATGCGTAAAATTAGTTTCTTCCGCCATTGAAAGGCACATTACAAACTTAATTCGTCATGGCTGTGCCTCTAGTGATGGGAAATATGATTTCTAGGAAATTTGATAGTATTAAATTTAAAAAGCAAATAAATTAAAATAACTAAATTTGAGTTACGTTATTTGGGTGATATTCGATACCATCGTTTTTATGCTTATGGAAGGCATGATTGAAACTTTGTTTATATAATTAATTAATCTTTTTAGGATTACTTATTTAATAACATATAAAATAAGCAAGCTAGGCGGAATAAATGAGAAAGTTTCGATACGCCGTAGCAAATTTTATTTTCACTTTAGGAGCGTATAAGCATCGGAAAAGGAAATTGTTAAATTGAATTAAAAAATTCCATTGATAAATTTGTTTCCAACCAATAATTCGGTTATCAAATTCTGTTAACGAAAAAATCAATATTCTTCAGCTTCATCAATCATGTTAGTCTCGATCAATGAAAAACGCGAATTATGTCTTGTACGGTAACATATTTGCTGCATGAATTAAATCAGACAACGGTATATTATTATAGTTTCTTTATAATAAGTTGATTCTAAATAATTGAGATTTCTCCATTACAATTCGCATATTAAGTTGTAGCATCTATATTCCTTAGGACGTATTTTATAGGAACAGATTTTCTAAATGCATACGGCATTGTATTTTGTAGAATGTTGCTGCAGCATCTTGGTCCATCTATATGCATGTGTATATGTTAGTTAGGTCCGCGTGCTTAGAATCTATTTGCAACGCTATGCGATATAAATAATAAATTCATCCATCCTGGTTGCACGCTCTCTGGACGATCATTTGAATATTCATGGCAATTCCACGTGAAATTCATGTTTAATACGAAGCATCCTCATCCATTTTAATTTTAAGATTAACTTACTAAGCGAAAAATGCAATATAATTCTTTCGCACATTTTAACAAATTCTTAAATGTTCTTGTGCGTATATTATTTTACAACGTTTTTCACTTTAAAGTTTATCTAAACGCATGAAAAATTCTATAACGGCAGTTAAAGAATCCGCAATCCTAAAGATTGGTTGGAAACAGCACGCCATGCCGATCTATCCTGAGCTAATCCCTTCATCTCCCTATAGCTATTCATCTCAACGTCTTCAACTATCTGACTCACATACTCCAATCTAGGCCTACCTACCCCTCTCTTTCCCTCCACTCTACCTTCTATGATCAATTGCATAATCCCCCCCATGCCTAAGGATATGCCCTACTAATCTGTCTCTCCTACGCTGTAACACTCTCCAAATACTTCTCTTCTCCCCTACTAACTCTAGTATAGCTTCATTTGTTACTTTATCTTCCCAACCAATCCTCATCATCCTCCTATAACACCACATTTCGAATGCTTGTAATCTACGCTTCTCTTCCTTTCCTATAGTCCACGCCTCACACCCGTACAGTGCTACACTCCAAACATATACCTTCAGTAATCTTTTTCTAATACCCAAGTCAATATTTGATCTTAAAATCTGTTCCTTTTCTACGAATGCCTTCCTACCCTGTGCTATTCTACACTTTATATCTACCTTGCTTCGATTATCTTTTGTGATTCTACTGCCTAAATAACAAAAATCTGACACTTCTTCGATTCTATTATCTCCTATTGTGATCCTCATTTTTCTACTGCATTCGTTTTTGTCACACCTCATCACTTTAGTTTTACCTATATTTATTTTCATGTTAAAATCCCTAGTCAATACTGCCTGCATACCATTCAATACCCTTTCTAAATTCTTTTCGCTTTCTTCCAATATAGCTATATCGTCGGCGAATCTCAACATGTATATTTTCTCTCCCTGTACATTCACACCTACACTATACTCTTCTTTTACTTTGTTTATTGCATCTTCTATATATAGATTAAATAATAACGGTGAAAGTGTACATCCTTGCCGAACTCCCTTCCCTATTTTTGCTACCTCTTCTTCCCCCTCAATTCTAACTAAGGCAGTTTGGTGTTTATATAAATTAAAAATTATTCTCCTATCCTTATAATCTATACCCGTTTCTTTTAAAATTCTAAACATTATGTCCCAATCTACATTATCAAATGCCTTTTCTAAATCTACAAAAGCTATGCAAGTTACCTTTCCTACCCTCTTTCTTTTTTCTACTACCGTTCTTAGTGCTAAAATCGCCTCCCTCGTCCCTCTGTTTTTCCTAAAACCAAACTGATCTTCTCCTAGCCTTTCCTCTACTTTATTTTCTAATCTCCTATAAATAATCTTTAGCAATATCTTCGATGCATGTGATAGTAGACTAATGATCCTATAGTTCTCACACAAATTAGCTCCTATTTTCTTCGGCATTGTTACTATTCTACTACGCTGAAAATCCTGTGGTACTTCTCCCTTCTTACATATTTTACAAACTAACCTGTATAATCGCTCCTGCATTTTTACCCCTGCGTGTTTTATTAATTCGGCTGGTATCATATCAATCCCCGCTGCTTTGTTATTTTATAACGGCAAACGGCAAATAATTCAACTTTTACGCTGAAAGATTTCCTTTCTGAAAAATTGAAATATTATAATATTTTATTATAAAAATAAACTTATTTTAACGAAGCACCAAATATCAACTATTTACATCTTGCATTCGAAGATCCAAATGCATTTAATTCTGTATTCCGAATTCCAAAGTCAATATTAGATCTTAAAAATTGCTCCTTTTAAAGTATATTTTAACCTAAGGAAAATTAAAAAAATTCAAACATTAAAAATGGCATTTTTTATTCCCCCAATTTTAAGATGTACTTATTATAAATTCTGAAATGTGATATATCACCCTATATAAATAATAATTATTCGATAAACGTAAAAATCATCTTTGTTCACAAACTTTCTACTGAGTATATGAATAATGTCCTAATAAAATGGTTTCTAATATTGAAGACGTACTAAATTATTAAAATAGCAAGTTCTTGTAATAAATTCTTAGAAAACATTATTATACACACATAGAGAAAAAAACGCATTTGTTTTTAAAGAGTGACTTTCATATACTATTGCAGCTGAAATTACTATTTTTCCTTCGATCCGATATCAAGGACTCATCGTCGAAGCTTATTGATCTTCTTGTGGTTAGTACACAATATTTCTTATAATTTAGAGATGGATAGAAATTATTCAATAATACAGAACTTTTGAATATCTACTTGAGGCACTTGTTTACGCATTTAACAAGTTCGGGTGTATGCTAATTTTTCGCTTCATCGTGCAATTATCGATTCCATGACAGTCCCTTCTAGTTTTATAGCTTCTAGTAGTTCAGTAGAAAAATGAAAACGGTTGGTTGAACATATGAAATGTTGTCAGAAATTGCCATTGAATTAGATGCTACAATTGTAAGCCAATCCATCACTTTCTTTTGGCTGACTAAGAGCAAATGATCAAGTTAATGGATGAACTATATTGTCACACCGTTGAGAAACATGTGATTCGAGGAACGCAGATAGGATGGAGATTGGATTTGCTTTGGCTATGGCCTGTGAAGTGTCCGGTTGTTGGGCAGGATTGCATATAGCCACTCAAGTGAAACGTATTAACGTAATGAAATACTGAAGATATGCTTCGTGGATACGCTCTTCTTTATCTAGCAGTCTGCACAATTTCGTCGCTGTTTGAGCAATTTCAGAATGAAAGTGATAAAATGATAGTATAGAATATCACCCAAATACCGTACCTTAAAGCATTAAATTGCTAGATGCGCATTTCGAAATGTAGCAATACAAAATGGCTATTCTTATAAAATTATAAATAACATATTAAGAAAACTTAAAGGAACAAGAGATATCAGAAATATTAGTAGTTTGGAACAAAGCAATAATTCAACTCTAAAATTTGTTATCTGATTCTATAATTGCACGTGGTTTAGATAGTATTTTAAATAAATATAATTTTAAAGTAACATATAATACATGTTGCTAATTTTCTAGGAAATCCCAAAGATTTGATTGATAATCAATAAAAAATCGGGTATTTATAAAATATCTTGTTCTAGTTGTACTAGGACAAACACGTAGACCAATTGAAACTAGATTTAAGCAGCATTTAGCTCATTTCAGATTAAATAGGAAAGATAAAAGTGCTGTAGCTGAGCATGTTTTTGACTAATTCAAGTCATCCTATTCAAATTTGTTCGCTTAAATTACTTAAAAGTGTTTTGAATTATTCCGAGATAAATGCTTATGAAAGTATATATATATATAAATCTAAATCAAATTTAATGAATTTAGATTCAGGCCCAATTTCATCCTGTCTATTTAATTTATTTAATAAGAATTATTTGTAATTTTATTTTTGGTTATTTTAGGTTTGACAAACCAATGTTTATTAACAATAATATCGTTTATTAATTAAATATAAGAGGTATATTATTTTGTATTTTTTCTTGTGCTACTGAAGATGGGGGCATAGCCTTCGAAATGTACATCTAGCTACTGATTTAAGTTACGATATTTCGTTGATATTTTATACTATTATTTAAAACCGTAGTGATAATTTTTTTAAATGATGAAATGATACTAACATTTTTAAAAAATTTATAGAAAAAATATATTCTTCAGTTCAAACTCGAAAACTATTAAAATTAAGACATTTTAAAGCAGAGTTGGTGCAGGACATAAATACTAAATAGCTTACGAACAAAATATGAAGAATTCTAAATAAATACAAGGTCCTTTATTTGAACAATTTAAAGTCATAATAAAATTGATCTCAAATTCGTTTTTTTTTCTCGGGCTTATTAATTAATTGAGATTTTATTTCCAAAAATTTGGATCTTTCAAATTCCGAAGCCATTTTATTAAAAAAACGATGGAATAAAGTTTAAATCGGAGATTTTTTCAATTTTTATAATTTTAAATTATTTCCTTTTTACTCTAAGGTGTTGATACATTAAACCTAATTGGCGACACTAATGAAGGATAACACTTTTTCACAAAGTCATAAGCGTTACTATAATACACATGAATGCCTTTTTCGTTTCTAAAAAAAAAGTCTACCAACCGCCCCTTTAAGGAAAATACAAACTGTATTATATTCAATAATACATATATATATATATTTTAATTACACGTAATGGGAGATAGATTAAGTACCAACTTTCCCTTACAGAATCTTTCCCTAACTGACTTAGATGCAAATTTGTAATTAATTCTCTATCCATATATATACAGGGTTGGGCAGTTCTAACGAATCGGAATCCCCTGCCCAAACAAATTCAAATAGAAATGCGAAAAATTACAATCTTATATATAATTTCGAGTCACACACTATAAAATTAATTTCAAGTATACAGAATGAACCATGAAAGCACAATTAAAACTGGTATTATTTTTTAAATAGAACACTATGTATATTTTGATCCCATTTCATAGCAGACATTCAAGTACTTATGAAAACGTAAATTGTAATTTGTTAGAATCTGGCGTTGCCAAGATATTAGCAATTTTGTAAAAAAATTGGTTCATTACAAGCCCAATTTCATAAAATTATAACTTACTTAGATAGCGAATTTAAGTAGCACAGTTTTAAATCTGAGTAACCACTAACGTGGCATTATTTTTTGTAAAGCGGTTTTTCTTCTGAAATATACAGGCATATGTAAGAGTCATGTTCAATTGGGGCATTTTCCTTGAAAGTTAAGCCCGATTTTTCAAATGGAACACCCCATATATTATTATTCTGAAAGATAATACGATTATAATACAACCAATTTCATTAAATATGTCCTATACCTAAGACTAGTAGTTTCTGAGATATTGATATATTTTTGAAAAATACAGCATCCAACCAACAATTCCGATAAAATTTCGTTAATTGTTAATTTATATTGTTTTAAAAGATTATAGGTCATATTATATGCCATTTTTGAAGTACTTCTGTCATGTTGACTTATTTATTTGATAGTATATCAATGACGATTCGTGACAGTGATATTTTATTTGTATGTGTGATTATATTTTTATTATTGCAGATGTTCGGATAATTATCTTCAACCGTCCAAATATCGTATTCATTTCTGGATTAAGATGATGTCGCGAATGATTTGTTCTTCAAGATTCAATGTCCAACTATTGGAAATGCATTTTGTAAGTGCAATCATCAAGGAATTCTTAATCAGGTAGGATAATACTATCAAATTCACAAACGAAAGTGTATAAGTAATTTATTTTATGCTTTGTGTCAATATATAAATGATAATCTTTTTCAAAGATTGTTTAGATTTGATGATCTTTCTAATTCACTTTAACGATTATAAAGTAATAGAAACCTGTTCATGTGGTTATCAAAATATCATATTTATTCAACCCATTGTTTAAATTTTTGCATTAAAATGAAACAAGGAAAAATAGTTTCCAAGTTATCATCATAGTGAATAACTGTCTATCTTCTATCTGCTATAGAAATAGTTTTGCCAAAATAAATATGAAGATCAATTTTTTGGAAGAATAGAAGAATCGGTTTTAGGAAGAATAGAGGATGAGAAAGCAACTTTCATAGATTTAGAAAAGGTATTTGTTAAAGTCAATTGGTCCCAATCTACAAAAGTTTTAGAATCTTAGAAGAAACAAAAATTTGTTAAAAGGATAAGAGAATTATTTTCAATTTATATAAATATCAAACTGCTTTGTTATAGTTGAGGGGAAAGAAGAGGTAACAAGAATAGAAAAGTTAGTCAGGCAGGCTGAGTTGTATATTCTCGCTCTTATTATATAAGATTATACAAGATTAAAGAATGGTATAGTTAGACATTAAATTTTTGGAATAACATGTTGAAGCTAACCTACGATATAGCTATCTTACAAGAAAATAACAGAATTTATAACAGATATTAAATGTATACAAGAATTAATGATTAGATTATCACATGAAAATTATTATAGGCAAAACCAAAGCGATGATGTGTGATAAGAAAGAATGTTGACTTAGCTATTACGAAAAGGTTACTAAAGACATAGAATAGCAATGTACAACTGTGTGGCGCGGACAATAGGAAAGGAAGAAAAGTGTAGAATATAAGGATTTGAAATATGGTGATATAGGCAGATGATAAGGATTGGATGGGGACATAGAATGGCAAATAGTAGCGATGTACTTGTACTAGGTCCTGAACCTGTCGTGTACTAAACCGACTCGACTCGTAAACGATGCAGTATAGTATACATTACATATACAGTACTAACATTTATTTAGTGATAAAGTGTGTTGGTGAATGGAACGAAATAGGAAACTCGATGCAATATTGCAACAGCAGCATTGCCGAGCTGAGTCACAATTTATATGTTGGTATCAGATTTCATTTGGAATAATATAATTAATATATTCGCAAGATGAAATATGTCATGCCATAGCAAATTTTTGCAATAATGCAAAAATAAACATCTAAATCTCATAGTTCTTCTATTAGTATGGCTTCATTGAGTTAAAAAATCTTTAACTACTGGATTCTTTAAACTTCTTCTTTAAATAAATCGTTAAACTAGCAATAATTTAATTTTTGCTAGCAAAGTTTAATTTTTTTGGTATTTAATTTTTATTTCTGATAATGTGCAATATGTAGAGTACTTATTAAAGAGTCCGCAATCCTAAGGATTGGTTGGAAACAGCACGCCATGCCGATCTATCCTGAGCTAATCCCTTCATCTCCCTATAGCTATTCATCTCAACGTCTTCAACTATCTGACTCACATACTCCAATCTAGGCCTACCTACCCCTCTCTTTCCCTCCACTCTACCTTCTATGATCAATTGCATAATTCCCCCATGCCTAAGAATATGCCCTACTAATCTGTCTCTCCTACGCTGTAACACTCTCCA
Source organism: Leptodirus hochenwartii (assembly GCA_947310635.1). Taxonomy (NCBI): domain Eukaryota; kingdom Metazoa; phylum Arthropoda; class Insecta; order Coleoptera; family Leiodidae; genus Leptodirus; species Leptodirus hochenwartii. Next base: position 5,599,723 of record OX371176.1, on the reverse strand, counting down.
GATACATCTCTTCTCCCCTACTAACTCTAGTACAGCATCATTTGTTACTTTATCTTCCCAACCAATCCTCATCATCCTCCTATAGCACCACATTTCGAATGCTTGTAATCTACGCTTCTCTTCCTTTCCTATAGTCCACGCCTCACACCCGTACAGTGCTACACTCCAAACATATACCTTCAGTAATCTTTTTCTAATACCCAAGTCAATATTTGATCTTAAAATCTGTTCTTTTTCTACGAATGCCTTCCTACCCTGTGCTATCCTACACTTTATATCTACCTTGCTTCGATTATCTTTTGTGATTCTACTGCCTAAATAACAAAAATCTGACACTTCTTCGATTCTATTATCTCCTATTGAGATCCTCATTTTTCTACTGCATTCCTTTTTGTCACACCTCATCACTTTAGTTTTACCTATATTTATTTTCATGTTAAAATCCCTACTCAATACTGCCTGCATACCATTCAATACCCTTTCTAAATTCTTTTCGCTTTCTTCCAATATAGCTATATCGTCGGCGAATCTCAGCATATATATTTTCTCTCCCTGTACATTCACACCTACACTATACTCTTCTTTTACTTTGTTTATTGCATCTTCTATATATAGATTAAATAATAACGGTGAAAGTGTACATCCCTGCCGAACTCCCTTCCATATTTTTGCTACCTCTTCTTCCCCCTCAATTCTAACTAAGGCAGTTTGGTGTTTATATAAATTAATACACATTAAATTACTTGATCGCAATCGTGAGACTAATCCTTTTTAATTAATACGATTTCCATAATTATCGGTAAATATGGCATCTTTAGTGTTGCAAAGCGTACGATTGAATGAAATTTATTAACAATTTAATATTCGCATGTTCACGATCGAAATTTTTACTTATAAAAAACGCTTAACACGTAATTATATATCATGTACCCATAAGATTGATAGCATTTTCTTTATGTTGCTGCAGTGATAAGTATATAATTGAATTAAATGGATCAGTACCAACAGTACGATATTATAATATATATACCCCACATATAGAGTTGATAATATCGTGGCTTGAGTAGTTATATATATATATATATATATATATATATATATATATATATATATGTATATATATAAATAACATACCAACTTATTATAATGGCTAATGCATTGCAAACTAGCTTTTAGGCAAAAATAAAGACTGCATTATGTCTAAATAATATATTGATTTACTTTTTGTAAAAGTGGATCTTTTTGTGACGGTTCCTTTTAATTGGGTGAACGTAGCTATTGCTTGAAAGATAGGCGAGTCCCACTTTATTATCTAACATACTCTAATCTTAGTCTAATTACCTCCTCTTTCCCTCTATCCATCTTCTACAACTAATTACACAGCTATCGCTACAAAAAAATTATATTATTTTACAATACTGATTATTGATCAAACGCAATATCTACATCCGTTATCAATTTTCCGTATTGGAGCCAATGAAGGAGCCAATTTCATAAGCTTAGAGAAAAAACAAGCCATTTGAATGCTTTTGAAGATATATCCGATTTTACATGACGAAATTACATCGATTTGCCGATATTGTGGCAATTTGTAATACTTGTGGTAATATACTTGGGGACTGTTACATAGGCGTGAGATGGAAATCCTGTTAAATAATTATGCAGAATATAAATAATTCCGCGCGCTTCTTGTATTACCGTGCTTCACTTAAGAGTAAATGAATTTTATACTAGAATGCTCTTTCTGTCTTTGCTCGTGAAGGAACATGAATTTTGCAATAATCAATTTCAATCAAAATAATAAATATATATAATAGATAATAAATCAATCAAAAACGACTATAGCAATTTATATTATTTACAAAATTAATTAATTTAGTATAGAATTTTTCGCTAATTATAAAGGCTAGGTTTAGTTCGCATTTAGTGACTATTAGGCTTTCAATAAATTTTGTTTTTATCAATTTTCGTAATGTAAAAAGTTTCAATTGATAATCTTGATTTCTTAATATTCATTAATATAACGATGGGTCGGTTTAAGAGGATAACAACTCCAAAAACCATATTCAGAGATAATTGGCTTTTAAGATTTTGCTACCCAAAATAACAACAGTAACTATTTTATTTTTCAATTAAATGTATTCTTTTAATACGTAGAGATAATGAAGGTATTAATATTCCTAACAATAATTTAAATATGGAACTAACGCGAAAAGGTTCATTGTAGAAATGAAAAATGTCAGAAAATTAGATTGGGTTGGATGGGAATGGGAACGCAGGAGGCAGATTGAAAATAATATTTTAGTTGGCACTTTATTGAACTGGGGTAAAGTACCTCTGAAGCAATGTGTTGGCATTATTAACTCAAAATGATGAATTTTTGAGTTGTTACCCTCTTGAACTGACCCATCGATAATAATTTAACATATACTTTCAAACATTTCGTAATATAATTTCCACAACTTTTTACACGTGATCATAGAAAACCTTACGGTCATCATATCTTCGGGTTATACCATGCCGATATCGATGATGGTAAATTCCTATAAATATGGGGTCAGGTAGAAGAAACCGAAAATGTGTATAGTCAAATTCCTACAAACGCCTGTTGTCCATCGCCTTCCTCTTGCACGAAGCACTTATTTCTTGCACATGTAACTTTGTTTCCTCGGGGTGATCATGCAATAAAATGCAGGCTTCTGCATTCTGAATTTCTGTACTTTCACCAACTGGGTCATCTGGGTCATTGTTAATTGGGTAATTGTCACGATCGTTAAATATATAGGAATCTATATCTATGTCTTCTTCAATGTTTGATTTCAATTGGAAATATTTCTTTTGAATATCAGTAACGAAGGTAAGGAACTTATTTTCTTGGAGACTGAACCTTATAGGAATTTACATGTACCTTTGTAGGAATTTGAGCATCATTAGCTCGACTACCAGAAAATTATAGGAATATGTATACACCCGCCGATATACATCGGCTAAATTGCAAAGATTAATTCGCCGCCCAGATCGACACGATTTAAAATGTATATATTCTAAGAAAGACCATAACATCTCACCAGGTCTTATTAAGCTAATAAGAAGAATTTGATTTAAATTTCAAGATGTGCCTCTGATATTATATTCGAATTGTAACATATGTTAATCTGAAGATCTGAAGTGTTGGTTTACTTTAGAAGATTTTGATATTTATGGATTAATAACAGTTTGGTTAGTACTCGAACTTTAAATGCAAGTAAATTTCTTAATTAACGTGTGCAATGATGTTTCTTCAACGTGACATAATATGTATGAATGAATTTGTCCTTACGTCATTTGAAGCATTTCTTAAATTATGAAGAAAATTGACGAAAAAGTGAAAAAAAAACGACCCTCCTCAATCAAATTTTAAATCTTACAAATTATTAAGTAAACTAGACGAAATCACAATTGTCTGATAACAGTCTGATAACAATTGTCCTAAAAACCATTTTTAATGGTTTTTAGGACCATTTATGACTTTCGGTTTAAATAGAAAAATTGAGAAAAATCTTCGAAAAAGTGCAAAGCCCTTTTAAAATCACACTTTTTCCAATTTTCTTCAAAATGTTAGAAATGCTCTTAGTTAAAGAGTCCGCAATCCTAAAGATTGGTTGGAAACAGCACGCCATGCCGATCTATCCTGAGCTAATCCCTTCATCTCCCTATAGCTATTCATCTCAACGTCTTCAACTATCTGACTCACATACTCCAATCTAGGCCTACCTACCCCTCTCTTTCCCTCCACTCTACCTTCTATGATCAATTGCATAATCCCCCCATGCCTAAGAATATGCCCTACTAATCTGTCTCTCCTACGCTGTAACACTCTCCAAATACTTCTCTTCTCCCCTACTAACTCTAGTACAGCTTCATTTGTTACTTTATCTTCCCAACCAATCCTCATCATCCTCCTATAACACCACATTTCAAGTGCTTCTAATCTACGCTTCTCTTCCTTTCCTATAGTCCACGCCTCACACCCGTACAGTGCTACACTCCAAACATATACCTTCAGTAATCTTTTTCTAATACCCAAGTCAATATTTGATCTTAAAATCTGTTCTTTTTCTACGAATGCCTTCCTACCCTGTGCTATCCTACACTTTATATCTACCTTGCTTCGATTATCTTTTGTGATTCTACTGCCTAAATAACAAAAATCTGACACTTCTTCGATTCTATTATCTCCTATTGTGATCCTCATTTTTCTACTGCATTCCTTTTTGTCACACCTCATCACTTTAGTTTTACCTATATTTATTTTCATGTTAAAATCCCTAGTCAATACTGCCTGCATACCATTCAATACCCTTTCTAAATTCTTTTCGCTTTCTTCCAATATAGCTATATCGTCGGCGAATCTCAACATATATATTTTCTCTCCCTGTACATTCACACCTACACTATACTCTTCTTTTACTTTGTTTATTGCATCTTCTATATATAGATTAAATAATAACGGTGAAAGTGTACATCCCTGCCGAACTCCCTTCCCTATTTTTGCTACCTCTTCTTCCCCCTCAATTCTAACTAAGGCAGTTTGGTGTTTATATAAATTAAAAATTATTCTCCTATCCTTATAATCTATACCCGTTTCTTTTAAAATTCTAAACATTATGTCCCAATCTACATTGTCAAATGCCTTTTCTAAGTCTACAAAAGCTATGCAAGTTACCTTTCCTACCCTCTTTCTTTTTTCTACTACCGTTCTTAGTGCTAGAATCGCCTCTCTCGTCCCTCTGTTTTTCCTAAAACCAAACTGATCTTCTCCTAACCTTTCCTCTACTTTATTTTCTAATCTCCTATAAATAATCTTTAACAATATCTTCGATGCATGTGATAGTAGGCTAATGGTCCTATAGTTCTCACACAAATTAGCTCCTATTTTCTTCGGCATTGTTACTATTCTACTACGCTGAAAATCCTGTGGTACTTCTCCCTTCTCATATATTTTACAAACTAACCTGTATAATCGCTCCTGCATTTTTTCCCCTGCGTGTTTTATTAATTCGGCTGGTATCATATCAATCCCCGCTGCTTTGTTATTCCGTAAATCATTTAATGCTCTATGAAACTCTGACCTAAGTATGCTAGGACCTAAGTCATCCTCATCTATCTGTTCCACATTTTCTAGCGCCTTCATGTCCTGCCTACCTTTATATAAATCTTCAAGATACTCCTTCCATCTTCTAGCTTTTTCCTTATTTTCTGTGAGTTCCTTACCCTGCTTATCACATATAATGTTACCCTTTGGTTTTACTTTAGAAAAATGTGACTTAATTTTCCTGTAGCCCAAATCTACTTTACCTCTTCTCATATCCTCCTCAATATCCTCACAATTTCCTTTTATCCACTCTTCTTTCGCTAGCTTGCATTTCCTATTAATTAAGTTCCTTAGTTCCTTATATTTTTTCTGTCCTGCTTCTGTGTTTCCAATTTTAATTTTCCTTCTTGCTTCTATCATTTTAACTATTTCTTCCGTGATCCATTCCCTCCTACCTGCCCTTTTCTTTGTGCCTAATACTTCATTTGCTGCTGTAGTTAACCCATTTCTGATTTCCCTCCATTCGCAATCTATGTCGTTCCTAGATGTTCCATTAGCCATGATTTCTACTTTCTGCTTGTACTTTTCACATACATCAGCTAATTTTAACCTATGGACATCTACTCTGACCTGTTTAGACTTCTGTAATTTCTTGAATTTGACCTCTGAGTCCAGGACTACTAAATTATGGTCACTATCAATATCTGCTCCAGGGTAACTCTTACAATTCTTAATCTGGTTCCTAAACCTCTCTTTAACCAGTATGTAATCTATCTGATACCTCCCTATATCTCCTGGCATTTTCCACGTATATATCCTGCGCTTGTGATTCTGAAAAAGCGTGTTAGCTACCACTAGCTTATTCCTAATACAAAACTCTACCAATCTATCCCCTCTATCATTACGTGTTCCTATTCCATATTCTCCTACTATTGAAACTTCCTTTCCCTTACCTACTACGGCATTCCAATCTCCGGTTACAATTAGATTATCCTGTCCTTTAACGTTTGCTAACCTAGATTCAATCTCCTCATAAATGGATTCTACCTCCTCATCATCGTGACTTGAAGTTGGCATATATACTTGCACTATAACTGTGTCCGTTGGCTTCGTGTCTAATCTAATAGTTATAATTCTATCACTAACTTGGCAATAACTCTTTATTCTACATCCCAACTTTCTATTCATTATAAAACCTACACCGGTATGCCCATTATCTGATGCTGTGGTTATTAATCTGTATTCTCCTGACCACGTATCTACTTGATCTTTCCTCCTAACTTCACTAATCAGAAATGCTCTAAATGACGTAAATGGTCTATAAATAGCCTAAAAACCATTTTTAGCGAGTTTTCGATTCAAATAGAAAAAATTCAGAAAATTCTTCATTGTATTGTAAGGGGGTATACCCTTATGAAAAAATTATTTTTGGCCGATTTTATCAAAATTTAGAAAGTGCTCAAAACAACGTAAAAGGACTAAATCGACCTAGAAACCCTATGAAAAATCACGATTTTTTTCTTCAAAATGTAACAAATGCTCCAAATGACGTAAAAAGTCTAAAAATGGCCAAGAAACAATTTTCAGCAAGTTTCGGTTCAAATAGCAAAATTTAGAAAAATCTTCGAAAAAGTGCAAAGCCTTTTGAAAAAAATCACTTTTTCGTTAATTTTCTTCAAAATTTAGAAATGCTCCAAATGACGTAAAAGGTCTATAAATAGCCTAAAAACAATTTTTAGCGAGTCTCGGTACAAATAGAAAAAAATAAAAATAAATTATTGCAATAATCTAATTTAACATGGAAATGCCATTCCAAGTTTCCACGCTGTATATTTTATTTTTAAATTTCCACAAATATCTTTATTTTCTAAATTGTGGAGGCCAGGAAGAGCAAGGATGAGCCTTATATCTTATAAAGCTTATTATTTGATGGCATCCTTTTGGCTGTACTTTCCTAATCTAGCATATGCCAATAAATGGATTTATTATTATTATTATTAATTTTTCTACGCCATTTAATGCCATATGATGAAAGCAAAAAAGGAAAATATTTCCATCCTTTATTCCTAATTGCGATTATTAGTCATGGGAAAATAAATAAATTATAAACTAAAATGAAATAAAATAAAATAAAAAGGGATATGTTTCTTCCGAACATTGGGCGAGTGGTACCATGGTATACCTAAAAAGCGCCATCTAGTCGATATCATAGTACACTACATACCTAGTAAAGCTAGAGTTGCAAGGATTGCGATAGCTCTACACAGGTGTACCAGGTGTTGGAACGGGATGACAAGAACAAAGCCAATCCGCGAGTGTATTAAACACGGGTACGACTGCAATATTGTACACCTCAGAGGAGTATCGCTGGCGTTATATGCAAGGTAATAAGGCAGCAAGAGCCTCAAGAAAACTAGACGCTAAATTCGACAAGTTTTCTACGGGTTTTTATAGCATAAGTGCTATATAAAGTTTTACTAATTATTTACACAGGGTTTATTGAAATTGAAAAAGGACAATTTTTTTTTGTCATTTTAATTCAAGGAAATTAAATTATTTAAACTGTGATATTCAATTTTATTAATATATATAATGTTTGGAAGTTTATGTAAGGAAAAGACTAATAACATAATGCTTGGTGTTTCCGAAAATGTATCAGTCCTCCAATGTTTTTCAATAGTTTAATTTTTAATAGTGTCTAGATTTTGACTTTTACAATCCTCAAGCATACTATTTGAATGTTACTTATTTGCGCTTTACTTAACTTTTGCTACATTATATCATTTTACGTGAGAAGTCCAAAAACCTTTGTAAGTCATAAAACGTATCTATTAAATTGCAATTATTCATAAAAAGATTCTTTATTTGCTCGAATATTAAGCGAAACTACGTATTACTTAAATAGATATTACATAGTATAATTTCTGTTTAAAAAAATGATTCGGGCTGTTTGAAGTAAATGGACAAATCAAATTTAAACACGGTTCCATAATTAATTTGAAAAAAATCATTCAGTCTTAAAGGTAATATGAAGGCCTGTTTTGTAAAAAAATGTTGTTTTAATGCCATCACAATACTGAAATTCTATAATGTCTCAATATCTGAAAATATCGAAAACGTTTGAGGATTAAATACGCAAAGAAACACGTAATATTTAGTTAACTTTAGATAAAGCTCTGCTATAAAATGGTAACGAAAAGAAATGCTAAATTGCAAACGATTTTGCAGTTGTAAGAGAGTTTTATTATATTTCGAGAAGCATTTTCATCTTTATCTGTAAATTTGGTTTCTTTTCAATGATAGCGAATAATAATTAAATATCGAAGTAACGCTTAAAAAATAGGATGCCAAAAAAATAATTGGTGTAATTACTGTGAAGAATATGAAACGATATGTTGTCACATATTTTTTAGTAATTACTATAAAAAAAGTTGGGTAAATGAATAAACCCAAAATAATCCAAGTATTTTTATTAAAATTCAAAATAAGCAATAAAAAAATACACTCGCAAAAATATAATCGAATTATAATCGAATTAAGGCCAAAGAAGAACATGACGAAAATGACAAAATGAAGATGACGATGTGGGTTCGAATCCCGCTCCGGTCAGGGATATTTTCTTGCAGAAAAATGCCTTCCGGACCATGGACGTTGTCTTTAGAATTAAGATAAACATTAATAAATACATATCTGTTGGTAAGGCTGGCTAAAAAAAATAGATGACGATAAAACGATTGAATCAAACATACTGCAATTTATCTAATCCCACCTAACGCTCGTCCAAAGACACTGTCGAGAGCCAGCGTCTTGACAGGAGCGCAGCAGCTGCTGCAACAGCTCTAGAGTAGCTGCGGTAACCGCAAACTCCGGTGCCTTGACTCGCCGATGTCGCGATCGCAACGGCAAACCGCGGTCAGTCTACGCGAAGACTTTCAGTGAGTAGCAACACATAACCGACACTAACACCTGTTGCGTGTGGAAGTAGCGTAAGAAGTGATTAGTGCGTACGGACCACACCAAGCAAGATTGTGCAAATTAATTCGGACTCGCGATCTACTGCAACAGTCTATAAAACCATCGAGACCGATTTGTAGTGTGCGCGTGGGAGGTGTAGACCCTTACCACAGGGTGAAGAACAGTACCATTTCACCATCCCAGTGGCAAAAAAACCAGCCACATCGTGGAGAGATAGGGTTCCCAGCACCGGCCACGGCATCCTATGGCCATGGCGACAGGTAAAAACATAAAACACATTAAGAACCACTAACCACTCCCCCAGTCATTATCCGCATCCTCAAAAGTGCTCCCGAATTCAACCATCTGGTCATCAGCACTGCGGAAGCGCCCGTGAAAAAGCTTGAATGGTGATGATGATGAACTTTATAGTGCCGCCTTGTTGTTGTGCTGTATTTGTGTTGCGGTTTTCTGTTCTGCAAAGATCAACAACTTTCCAATTGAAGGATTCGCAACCGGCCGCAACTGATGGTTGGTTTACTATCCGGTTAGGTCACTATGTACTCTTCTACGTCCTCGTTGTAAAACCAACAAAAAAAAACGTATTTCTTTTTATTAGTAACAGTAGGTTCTAGCCGAGCCGATCTATATGTCATATAAATGTAAATGAGATTTGCATATCCGTTGCGAAAACTGTTTCGTAGCGAAACAATAAAGCGGCGTAACGATTGCCGAGGATTGGTAACACTTCGCATTCATTTCGTATATATACAGTCAGTAAATGATGGTGCTCTATCGGACCGCGAGAGAAATCTCTTCGTCGTTCTTCGACCTAAATTGGAGCCAAACGTACTTAGTGCTCGCTATGTAGTGTGTACACAACAAATCCAAGCAAATGTAAAGTGGATTTTACCTTCAATTTCCTTCTCTTGCCATCCTAAACCTATATTTACTAACATACGCGCTAGAGAGGAATTTTTCTGATATATACGACACCAAATATTTTTTTATACATTTTATTCTGAATATAGCTAACAACTTCTATCTTGAGCTAAAAGAAACTAGCACAAGCATTGTATTTCCGTTAAAGGTTATAATATATATTCTCATGAATTTCTATGTCACTTGTGAAGCCGTACTGTTTCACATCCAAATCCTTTATTATTTAATACAACATGTGCAGCAGGTTCAATGTCAGTCGCTTATCCATTTTATTGTTTATGTTTATAACAAAATTATTATCACACTTACAATGTGTTCTATATCAGCGGTTCTTAAACGTTTATTGCACGCGGCCCGCCAAATGTCCTAAAATACTTTCGCGGCCCCTTAAGTTTTCTTTTCCAACATAATAATCATAATATAGAATATCACCCAAATACCGTAACAAGCATTAAGTAGCTAGATGTACATTTCTAAGGCTATGCCCCCATCTTCAGTAGCACAAGATAAAAACTAAAGAAAATATCTTTGTCACGAATCGTGATTGATATAATATTAAATAAATAAGTCAACATGACAGAAGTACTTCAAAAATGGCATATAATATGACCTATAAATCTTTGAAAAAACAATACAAATTAAAAATTACAAATTATAAATTAACGAAAATAAAATAAAGTATTGCAGTACAAAATGGCTATTCTTCTAAAATTATAAATAACATATTAAGAAAATTTAAAAGAACAAGTGATATCAAAAATATTAGTAGCTTAGAACAAAGTAATAATGCAACTCCAAAATTTATTAAATTACCATTTGATCCTATAATTGCACGTGGTTTAGATAGTATTTTAAATAAATATAATTTTAAAGTAACATATAATACCTGTTGCTAATTTTCTAAGAAATCCCAAAGATTTGATTCATTTCAATAAAACATCTGGTATTTATAAAACATCTTGTTCTAGTTGTCCTAAAGTATATATAGAAGACAAACACATAGACCAATTGAAACTAGATTTACTAAGGAGCATTTAGTTCATTTTAAATTAAATAGAAAAGATAGACGTGCTGTGGCCGAGCATATTTTTAACTAACTCAGGTCATCCTATTCAAATTAGTTCACTTAAATGACTTAAAAGTGTTTTGAATTACTGCGAATTAAATGCTTATGAAAGTATATACATGCATAAATCTAAATCAAATTTAATGAATTTAGATTCAGGCCCAATTTCATCTTGTCTATTTAATTTATTTAATAAAAACAATTTTTAAATTTATTATTATTATTTTATTTATTTATGTATTTATTTTTGGTTATTTTAGATTTCACAAACCAATATTTTTTGCTGTTACTTGTTATTTTCGTTAATTTATAATTTATAATTTGTAATTTTTAATTTGTATTGTTTTTTAAAAGATTTATAGGTCATCGTATATGCCAATTTTGAAGTATTTCTGTTATGTTGACTTATTTATTTGATAGTATTATCAATCACGATTCGTGACAGAGGTATTTTATTTAGTTTTTATCTTGTGCTATTGAAGATGGGGGCATAGCCTTCGAAATGTACATCTAGCTACTTAATGCTTTAATTTACGATATTTTATACTATTATTTAACACCGTAGTGATAATTAAAAAAACAAAAAAAAAACAATAATCATTCAGATTTATTTCAAAGTTAAAATAGAAAAATAGAAAAATAAATTAATGTACCTAAACGTACTTAATAGGAAGCCCACAGACTCTATGCTATGGCATAGAGTCATAGATTATTCCTTACAACCATCGAATCCTTTTTCCAAAACGTGAAATGAAAGTAATTGATTTGTGAGTAACAAGCAAATTTTTTGGATGCAAAAAAAAAACATTTTCAATCACTTTTTCGAGAGCCCCATAAAACCTTGCGCGCGCCCCCGGTTAAGAATCACTGTTCTACATGGTCTAACACCTTGAGTATTTTAGTACCACGCACAAAAGTTTCGTACTAATTTGTTTCAAAGTATAAAAATGAATCAGTTACGTATTTTAGCCACTCAGATTATTGCTAGTATTATTATCATCTAAATATTGAACTAAATGTAGTTGTTAAAAATGAACAAGCGATATTATCGCAGGCGAAGTAACTGGTTTAACTTCAATTTTTATTCTTTATACGGGTTTATTATAAGAGTATTTATATATGAAATCGCAACGGTAGTTCACGTTACTAACCTTTCGATAGTCCTTGGTTCGGATTTAAAGGAACGAAAATGTCATAGTTACAATTTATATGTAATATAATAACACATTTTAACTCTTGCATGTATATTATTTAAATAAGTACCAAGTAGCGTTCGTATTATACATCTATTATATTTATAAAATATAATTAAAGATACGGTTATTTATATCTAAATCTATGTACGTCGAAAAATGAAGTTGTTGCAATTTTTAGTCAATAATTTTTAATTTAAATAACTCTATCAGTGCAATCACGTATGTATATATAAATACGAAGAAATGATGTTATTTGTAGTTTTTATATCCTTGCAAATATGCGATTGGAAGTGGTTTGATAATAAATATTTCCTGATTGCCGTTTTATATGAACATCTAATGTATTTATATCTAAGGGCTAGGCAATTAAATATTCGAAGCATTTCTATATTAAGAGCAAAAGTAATATATACTCAGTGAACAATAATCATGCTCATACGATCGCTTATTTAGTTCATATAAGAAGAGGTAGCAAAAATAGGGAAGGGAGTTCGGCAGGGATGTACACTTTCACCGTTATTATTTAATCTATATATAGAAGAAGCAATAAACAAAGTAAAAGAAAAGTATAGTGTAGGTGTGAATGTACAGGGCAAGAAAATATATATGTTGAGATTCGCCGACGATATAGCTATATTGGAAGAAAGCGAAAAGAATTTAGAAAGGGTATTGAATGGTATGCAGGCAGTATTGACTAGGGATTTTAACATGAAAATAAATATAGGTAAAACTAAAGTGATGAGGTGTGACAAAAAGGAATGCAGTAGAAAAATGAGGATCACAATAGGAGATAATAGAATCGAAGAAGTGTCAGATTTTTGTTATTTAGGCAGTAGAATCACAAAAGATAATCGAAGCAAGGTAGATATAAAGTGTAGGATAGCACAGGGTAGGAAGGCATTCGTAGAAAAGGAACAGATTTTAAGATCAAATATTGACTTGGGTATTAGAAAAAGATTACTGAAGGTATATGTTTGGAGTGTAGCACTGTACGGGTGTGAGGCGTGGACTATAGGAAAGGAAGAGAAGCGTAGATTACAAGCATTCGAAATGTGGTGTTATAGGAGGATGATGAGGATTGGTTGGGAAGATAAAGTAACAAATGAAGCTGTACTAGAGTTAGTAGGGGAGAAGAGAAGTATTTGGAGAGTGTTACAGCGTAGGAGAGACAGATTAGTAGGGCATATCCTTAGGCATGGGGGGATTATGCAATTGATCATAGAAGGTAGAGTGGAGGGAAAGAGAGGGGTAGGTAGGCCTAAATTGGAGTATGTGAGTCAGATAGTTGAAGACGTTGAGATGAATAGCTATAGGGAGATGAAGGGATTAGCTCAGGATAGATCGGCATGGCGTGCTGTTTCCAACCAATCTTTAGGATTGCGGACTCTTTAACTAACTAAATAGAGTAAATTATAATTCATTTCATATTGTAATTAGTAATATATTAGAAAAGACGCGATTTTAATTAATACTATTTATTCAGAGTGAATGAATGAATATACTTATATATTTGTGCTTAAATGAAATTGTAGAAATATTCAAATATATGAAGTGGTAAAAAAATTATGCATATTGAGATGCTTAAAGAGATATGAGAGAGGACTGACTAGAATTTCCTTGTAATAAAATATAAAAGAAAATTTTACACTTTTATACGACTAAATTTAGAATAGCACATTTAGAATAGATATTGACTTAATAATTAGGAAAAGACTATTAAAAGCTAAAAGATATGTTGAGGTGTCTGCTATATACTATCTTAAAGAAAGGGATAGGTGTTAAATCGTAGACAGGTATTATTATTTTAGGATTTTATACATAATTAATCGATATAAATATAAATAATACCAATGCAAAAAACTTGGCAGAGAATGAAATTTAGCTTGGAAGATGGTAAATAGAATAATTGTCAAATTTCTGCTATTTGTGAAATATATACAATTTTGGCTATCATGGATTTTTGCAGAAACGGGAAATTTTAGCATGTTTTAAAATAATTGGTATGAAAAGATTATTAAAGGCAATCGTCTTGAGTGCGGAATTGTACATTTGTAAGGCGCAGATAACAGGAAAGGAAGAGAAATGTTGAAGAGTAGCATTCGAAATAAAAGGGTGATGAGAATTGTGACAAATGATGACATGTTAGAGTTTGTTAAGGAGTTATATTCTTGGACACGGGGTTTATATATAATTGGTTTATAAAAAGTAAAGTGAAAGGAATTTCTGATGCTTTGGCAATTTGTACAATTGATAACTAAATAAAACAAAATGAAACTACATAAGTATGCCATTTCACGCCTTCGTTAGAACAATGACTTTAGAAGTTCAATTTTTGCAGATGCCTCGTTCGATTCCACGCAATTTTTCGAATTAACTTATTTACTGACCAACACACTTGCTAAAATCATCAGCTACACTTTATGCCTGCACTCTGATTTTACTGTTTATTAATGTTTTGCTTCATTATAAAAAGCCTATAATTAGATAATTAGTCTGGCTTATCTGAGCGACTGAACATTAATAACTGGGCCCATTCGCATCGCACGGTATCAACGCAGATAATAATATTTTTGCAGCTTATTCTGCGCGCTATGTTCTTTTTTTTTTGTTCAATCACAAACATCTCACCGGCAATTAATCAAACATTTTTTTTATATATTGAATACAATGTCTATGTATGAAATCTTTTCATTATAGTACATAAGAAATTTAAATTATTTGTAGATATATAATTCATTACTTTTACAGTTTGTCCCTTTTTTCATGAAATTTTTGTAAATGTAATTTATACCACTTTTTACAGCAAAAAGAACAATTTTTTTAATTGAAAATTTGAGAGTCTCTTAATTCCCGTACCAATTTAAAAGCAACCCTGTATGAGGAATAGATATTTAGTTATTCTTTCATTATAGATATAACTAGAATTATATTGATTTTCTTATTATATTACGGAATGATTAATATTTTTTATGTAATTTCGAATTACAACTTGATCGGTAATTAAAACGCGAATGCCACAGCCAGTTTATGTGCTCTAAAAATTGAAGAAGTGGCGCAAAACAATGTAAAAATGAAGATTTAATATCGTTGATATAAATGTACTGAAAAAACTTATGCTATTTAGAAAAATATGGAATTTAAAAAATAATTGTAATAGCGTCTTCTATAAATCGTATAAATGGTGGATCCTTAATAAATTAATTTATAAAAAATGAAATCTTCAACACTCATACGTCATTTTCTTGCATTTAAAGCACTTTTACGTATTTGCTCAATTACAATTGGACTAATATTTAATTAGATATATATTTACGTTCCTTATGTACCAGTAATTTCATTTACTTTCTTCATTAAATTGTATTAAATTAATTTTTAGAAATGCTACTATTTTCTTTGATGGAATATATTTTACAGTTTGCATGTGTTAAAAGATGATATTGATGTGCGATCGAGCAACAGGATTTTAACAAGTTTTTATCACTCATTATAGAAATACATTTAATTAAAATGTACTATAAATAGTATCCTTGAGACGAGCGCGGGCTTCTTTAAATAATTAATAACATGGTTTAAAAATGCGAGAAAATTGTAGCAACCCGAGTGTTGTATATGTGACTTTATGGACGTCTTTATAAAGACCATGGCGGTTTATCTACACTCTTCTCTAAAGTTGGCGTTATACTGAAAAGTAAACTCCTTGTTACGAACACAATGAACAGTGGATATTTTTTATTTAACTTAAGCTAGAGCATTGTCTGGCGCATTGTAGCCCAAAGATTAGAACGTGCTGGAAATATCCGTAAAAACGTCCTCGTCATGTATATGTCGATTATTTCTCATTGGTACGTTTTGGCAAATTAAGGTCTTCAACTGTCTTTGTATAGATAAATTCATTATATAATTGATTGTACGACTGAATTGAAAATTAGCGTGTAATGAACAAAATTCATTTTTAATGTTACCTATACAAAAGATGAAATTTTATTGTTTATAATGATGATGACGAAAACTGATGAGTTAATATATATTGTAAAAAAATGGTTTATATATACGAAGGCTTTATTATACCGAAATAATAAAATATAATAATCTGCTGGTTGTATTTTGTTTATAACGACGTTGATATATTACGTATAATTTAATATTCAATTAAATTTAAAATTGCAAGAAATGAGATATTTAAAAATATATAAATAACATTATATAATCTGTATAGGAAACGATATATACATACACAGCCATAAAATCTCTGTAATGATATCTCACAAGTGCACATTAATTATACAATTACAATCTTTTTATCAAGCTCATTGTATGATGAAGCAACTGTAATTGGTAGAAAAACTATTAAGTAGTTTCGTAAAATAATTTTGTAATTTTGTAAATGCCTCATCGAATATATAAAAAAATAAAAGAACAAGCTTTACGCGCGAGCACTTCAAAATTAATCCACTAGGCACCTGTTAATGAAGTTCTTAGGAAGGGGATGAAAAATAAAATTGGTTATCTCACGTCGCTTTGGACTCTTCAAAGTAATTAGGGATAGACTAAGGAAAGAAGACTATCAACTAAATCATAAAGAAGCGTGGAAAAATCTTTCGAATGATTTTCAAATCACTTAGAAACCTAGATCGTGTAAATATGATCCTTATGATAAAATTCCAAGCGATATAATATACTCTGTTAATTAATAAAATTTAAATGAACGCAAATTGGAACTTACAGTAAATGATTCGAATCGCATAAATCAAAGATGTTCGTAAATACTGCGGAACTAAATGCAATAATGGATTGCCTGAAGATTATTGAAAGTGAAAACATGCACAAAAACTTGGATAGCAAAAGTGATAGACATATTTGAAAAATATATCATTTTATCAATAGTGCAATTAATTAAGTAACAAAACTTTAGTGTGCGAAAATAAATATAATTTGAAAATATGTACAAGTAAGAAAAGTAAGAGGTGGATAAACATTTATGAAGAAACTAGTAGATCTGCAAAAGGAACGTACGAAATTTCTTTATTATTCCCTGGTAGATTAAAGAAATTAATATATCTAACTTTAGAAAATCTGTATGAAGCGTAAATATGGGAAATTTTGTTATTTTTTAAAATAAGAATAACTTGGTCACGACAGAACAAATTAAGCTAAAATTAAAAACAAATCCAAATTGCGACCATGAACAATGTAACAAATATTGCCATTCGTAAATTATAAAATTGATCGCTAAAACTTATTATATATATATTGTAAAATTAATGATATACGGTAGCAGAATATTATTCCCTTTCTCGTCCTATCCTTTTACTAACCTGTCTTATAATTCCAAAAATAATTTTTATTGATCCCTGGACACCATCCTTCCAAATTCTTTTAACTTTGTTTTAACAATTAAAAAATTATGCCTAATTGAAAATTACTCGAAGTTAATATGATTGGAAATAACAAACTAATTTATTTTGAATATTTTTTGTAATCGCTCTTTATCCATTGTACAATCATTTATTTTAATCTCGCAAAAAAGACTTTCTAATATAACAATCTCTCTTTTCAACACCAATACCTTATAGAGCATATATATATCGGCCAATCACTTTATCTAACTTTGTTCAATAGAGTGATTATTGCTAGTACACGTCATTATTATGAAATAGCTGGCATGTATGTAAGCGGCAACCTATACTTTCTAAATATCTAATTCTACAGTAACATTTAATTGTTGCGATTCGATCTATATATTAACCAACTTTATAAATGCTTTGATTTATCGACTATACTATAAACGGCTTGAATATCCAACGGTACTATTATTTTTTAAGAAAAAATCTCGTTACGATTACTCGATTCCCATCTAAACGTGACTTAGAATTTTTATTTCATTTTTTTACGTCGAAGCGAGTCTTCGTCGTTTCTGCTCATCATAATCCAATTTTTGTGATAGTTAAAGAGTCCGCAATCCTAAAGATTGGTTGGAAACAGCACGCCATGCCGATCTATCCTGAGCTAATCCCTTCATCTCCCTATAGCTATTCATCTCAACGTCTTCAACTATCTGACTCACATACTCCAATCTAGGCCTACCTACCCCTCTCTTTCCCTCCACTCTACCTTCTATGATCAATTGCATAATCCCCCCATGCCTAAGAATATGCCCTACTAATCTGTCTCTCCTACGCTGTAACACTCTCCAAATACTTCTCTTCTCCCCTACTAACTCTAGTACAGCTTCATTTGTTACTTTATCTTCCCAACCAATCCTCATCATCCTCCTATAACACCACATTTCGAATGCTTGTAATCTACGCTTTTCTTCCTTTCCTATAGTCCACGCCTCACACCCGTACAGTGCTACACTCCAAACATATACCTTCAGTAATCTTTTTCTAATACCCAAGTCAATATTTGATCTTAAAATCTGTTCCTTTTCTACGAATGCCTTCCTACCCTGTGCTATCCTACACTTTATATCTACCTTGCTTCGATTATCTTTTGTGATTCTACTGCCTAAATAACAAAAATCTGACACTTCTTCGATTCTATTATCTCCTATTGTGATCCTCATTTTTCTACTGCATTCCTTTTTGTCACACCTCATCACTTTAGTTTTACCTATATTTATTTTCATGTTAAAATCCCTAGTCAATACTGCCTGCATACCATTCAATACCCTTTCTAAATTCTTTTCGCTTTCTTCCAATATAGCTATATTGTCGGCGAATCTCAACATATATATTTTCTCTCCCTGTACATTCACACCTACACTATACTCTTCTTTTACTTTGTTTATTGCATCTTCTATATATAGATTAAATAATAACGGTGAAAGTGTACATCCCTGCCGAACTCCCTTCCCTATTTTTGCTACCTCTTCTTCCCCCTCAATTCTAACTAAGGCAGTTTGGTGTTTATATAAATTAAAAATTATTCTCCTATCCTTATAATCTATACCCGTTTCTTTTAAAATTCTAAACATTATGTCCCAATCTACATTATCAAATGCCTTTTCTAAATCTACAAAAGCTATGCAAGTTACCTTTCCTACCCTCATTCTTTTTTCTACTACTGTTCTTAGTGCTAAAATCGCCTCCCTCGTCCCTCTGTTTTTCCTAAAACCAAACTGATCTTCTCCTAGCCTTTCCTCTACTTTATTTTCTAATCTCATATAAATAATCTTTAACAATATCTTCGATGCATGTGATAGTAGGCTAATGGTCCTATAGTTCTCACACAAATTAGCTCCTATTTTCTTCGGCATTGTTACTATTCTACTACGCTGAAAATCCTGTGGTACTTCTCCCTTCTCATATATTTTACAAACTAACCTGTATAATCGCTCCTGCATTTTTTCCCCTGCGTGTTTTATTAATTCGGCTGGTATCATATCAATCCCCGCTGCTTTGTTATTCCGTAAATCATTTAATGCTCTATGAAACTCTGACCTAAGTATGCTAGGACCTAAGTCATCCTCATCTATCTGTTCCACATTTTCTAGCTCCTCCATGTCCTGCCTACCTTTATATAAATCTTCAAGATACTCCTTCCATCTTCTAGCTTTTTCCTTATTTTCTGTGAGTTCCTTACCCTGCTTATCACATATAATGTTACCCTTTGGTTTTACTTTAGAAAAATGTGACTTAATTTTCCTGTAGCCCAAATCTACTTTACCTCTTCTCATATCCTCCTCAATATCCTCACAATTTCCTTTTATCCACTCTTCTTTCGCTAGCTTGCATTTCCTATTAATTAAGCTCCTTAGTTCCTTATATTTTTTCTGTCCTGCTTCTGTGTTTCCAATTTTAATTTTCCTTCTTGCTTCTATCATTTCAACTATTTCTTCCGTGATCCATTCCCTCCTACCTGCCCTTTTCTTTGTGCCTAATACTTCATTTGCTGCTGTAGTTAACCCATTTCTGATTTCCCTCCATTCGCAATCTATGTCGTTCCTAGATGTTCCATTAGCCATGATTTCTACTTTCTGCTTGTACTTTTCACATACATCAGCTAATTTTAACCTATCGACATCTACTCTGACCTGTTTAGACTTCTGTAATTTCTTGAATTTGACCTTTTGTGATATACTAAATATAATATAAACTTGTTATTAAGAGGATTATTTAAAAAATTATCACTACGGTGTTAAATAATAGTAATACGAATTATGCTATAATACTTTTGACTGTATATAATCGCAGTTTCAAGTCCAGTCTTGGACCAAGCGCGATGACGTCACATGTACAATACAACTCACTTTCTCTTGCCAAGATCTAACGGGCGTGGGTGCTACAGCTGTCTGCTATACCTTCAAAAATCACCCTTCATTTCCATTTCATTACGGGCACCTTTACAACAGCTTCCATAAAGGCTATAAACTATAATTTGGTTCAGTAAAATCGGCTTTATTCTAAATAGTACGGGAATTTTTGGTTGATGCAACCTTCTGCATATGCAAAATGGCATTGATCAAAGATGTGCCGTACGATGATGAAATATTCGCGTTTACGCAAGAATTTTCGGCTTTGAATACATGGTTATCGGTGATATTTTTAACCTCTTTGTATTTATTATAGTGCACTTACTTGCTCCTTGAATTTTCTATACGGTATGAATTAAATATGCTAAATCTACATTGATTTTAAATGCTGCTTTATGAATATCTTATATTTACAAAAGATTATAGACATTTTTATTACAAACACTTTTTATATAAAATTAATAACAGCGCCGCTCTAGTCCAGTTTTTATCAGCTTTGGAAAACTTTCGTACTATTCTAATAATAAATAATAAATTTCATTTGGATTCTTTTTTTTTCATATACATTCTTAAATATCCTTATATATTTGAAAATATTTCATTTTCGACACTCAATATAAGAAGACAATTTATTTCTGCGACACTGTATATAATATATAATAATAATAATAATCTTTATTGACCCCAAAATTGTACATAATAGAGCACAAAAAATATAATTTTATATATCTTATACATAAAGACAATCTTTGGCCAAAGAGCGAAGTTCAGTAAAAAACAAATATTTAAAAAGTAATTATAAAATGGGAATGGAAGGTGATAATGTTCTTCCATTTAACATTTCCTGTGGCAGTCGCAGAATGTGATTTAATTAATTGTAATTAAAAAAAAAAATAGGCTAAGCATATTTTTATAACTGATCTATATGTCAACAATTGACTTGGAACAGATGCTTGCTCATTCCGATCTCCGAAGCCACATATTATTATTATTACAATCTTATTTTATAGCTTATTGTAAACGGCTATAAAGAAGATATTTTGCAAAAAGTATGTCACTGTACTAATTTATGCAAATAAATATTTCATAATGATATTATATGACCATCTGTATGATTTGTGCAAGCTGAAACAGCTAGGGTAATTTCCTGAAGTTTAATTAAACTTGTTTAGTAGTGCTAATTTTGCACTATTACTGAAATAATAAAATATGACAAATAGGGATTTTTATGAAGCTATTTATTGGAAGATAACTGGAAGATTCTTTATGTCCACCATCAATGTATTATACTTGAAATATTAGGTTTAATATTAGTTTGAATAATCAAAAAAAAAATCGTTGTACGTAAAAATGGATTCATAAATAAGTAGAGTGTTTTCGTCCTTCTGTTACTCTTGTGATATTTCAGGAACGCGAATTTAAAATATCAGCAAGCATCACTGTATACATAAAAAGGTCACATGCATGAATGTCTGCAATCATGTGTTGAAAATAATACCATGTCCTTTAAATTAATTAATTAATGTGCGGCACATTTTTGTGTATTATTTATATGCATATAAAATCATACACTTTTACTTCTTGTCGTTTCGTTCAAGATTGCGAGTGGGCAGCAGCCGCTACAGAATAATCGAATTCTAATATGCATATTAGATAATCCATACTAGCAGATAGAACTCAAGCCACAACCAAATTTATCCAAGGCCCTATTTTTTTTATTCTTCGTAATTGTCGCGAAAATGTAAAACCGTTTGCTTTACAACAATGCATCTACCCACAGGAATTTTACAATTCGTACGATCTAATTTCGGCCTTTATTGTTCAGTTGTTGGTTTCATCTATGCGAAGTTAATTACTGGGTTGGTAAGATTCAAAATGGCAACCGTGACACGAATAAAATCCGCGCTTAAGAAGCCACATCCGGTTTCCTTCTATAATAGTACACAACACAATCATATGCAAAGTTTACACAAAGTAGCAATTTATATAAAGAATCCAATGCAGTTTTTTCAAAGTGTGTGCAATTAAATAATTTATTACAGCGTTGAAATATATAGTTTAGATAGGTTTCATTTCCAGGAAAATTACGACAGATGCTAAACTATTAACTTCTGGAATGGACTGGCTTTGTTGGGAAACGTATTGTATAATAAAATATAAATTGACTTCTGTTATTTTTCTGCGGTCTTGCATCAAATCTCATTTGAATATATATAACTTGGCAGGAATACGTTCAATTGCACCATTTAACCTTCGAAGATTTTCTCGTAAGGAATTGCATTTCTTCGTATATAGTTCGTTTTCACTTTCCAAAAATATCAATCATTTTTCAAATATAATTCGTTACAATTCACTAACTCGACTAAATTATTTATGTCACAAATAGGTCAGCCAAAAAGAATAATTTTAAGACCCTTCAGGCATTTATGCTAAATGCGAAACCAATATCTAATATAATCTAAAAACAATCTTATTGACCTTTAGCCAATATAAATCAATTTATTCCATACCATGATAGTTTTGAAGGACTATTTCTTTTGTCTGTATGGTAGCTCGATGACGTGGTCGAGGTAGGCGCTGAATGTCTCTCGTGGGCAGTTCCAATATAGCCGCCAAAACTCGTACGCAATCGTCTAAATGTCTTAAGATCTAGTTTACTATACTCATTTACATCGCCATGGTAAAACAACAATTTCAATGTAAAAAGTGGTATAGACGGACATATATCATCTAATATAAAATACAAGAACGAACAATACTAAAAATATTAAAAATAAAGAGGGTACCCTAACTAAATAAATATAATTTGAGCAAAATATTAACGATATCCACAATTGAAATATTAAAAATTATTTTGTTTGTATTCTTTACCAATTCTCTTCTTAATCCCCCCATCTGGACGTTAAACGTTTCTTAATTTTTTATTTTATTTCTTAAACATATCAATTTTTAATTGAAATCAAACCTTTTATTGAGGTATAGTATAATCTGCAGAGGCATAGATTCAATAGAGAAAAAGTATATAATAGAAAATAAGCGATTTTCTTTGTTAATTGCTCTGTTCTTTAAGTTTATTTAAACTATGGCTGAAATATTACTCTACCCACCTAATTATTTGTTAGTCTTATTGGACCAAAAATAATAATCCCATATAGCATAAGATTTGGAGAAAGTACAAGGGCATTGTTTAGTATAAATTACTGCCAAAATATAATATGTTATCACTTAATACACTGCCAGTTTGTTGTACTTTTCTTTTTCTTTTAAAGCGACTTGTTGTAGCTGACCTCGACGTCATTGCGAAAGCTGACTCACGATTAAATTCAATCGCGGCTTTAGATTTAATTTGAATTGGTTGTTTCGACATTTTATGTGAATATTCGCCTGAATAAACCTCCATATATAATACCCATACTTGACACAGCAAATAACATATATTCGTCTAGTTTAACTTTGTCTGCGCGATAGAAAGTTTGTTTATTAACAAATTAATTTATAATAGAAATTAATAACTGTACTTTATATCCCCCCTTCTATATATCATCCAATAATATTTTTTTTTATAGTACCTTTCATTATCAATAAATCGTTTAGCTCAATTTTTTCAAACCATTGCTCTTCGGTGAAATGTGAAGAATAAAGGTACCAATAAATTGAGAGGGATAATGAAACTGTTCAATATTTTATCTTTATTGATTATAGACAAAAAATATATAAATATATATTAGGTGCAACCTTTTTAACAATAAACAATACTATATACTATAGTTTTTTTTTAATAATTCAGCCAACTTTATTTTTGACAAATACCTTCTTATTTTAATGTTTTATTTTATTTAATGGCACAGCGCTATTTTATTTTCGACGTTTATAGTTGACCTCATTTTATTTTTAATTAATCGAGTGCATAATTAAATATCCATTAGTTATATCGCAAGTTGAATATAATACTAACCTAAAAAACTAAAAAACTTTATGTATTTTTTATATTTTTTATATTCTTTTAATAGAATTGAATAACATCTCGTGAGTAGCACCGTTCAATGAGTATGTATCAAAACTCAACGTGCGAAATGATATGACATATGGAGCGTTAAAAAGTGCTATTATAATGGCTCCAATGTGCAAATTTCCAGATTAGAGACTCTAACCACATATTATCTTCAAATCATAAGCTTCAAATCACAAGCAAATTACAATAAGAAACGTAACTGTTCACAATATATACCCGCATTATTAATCTCATATTTAGCCATGCGATATAATCCTTTTTAAAAAATTGATCTACTTCTTCTATTGAGTTGTATTTATTAATAGCGTACATGCGAATAGGTAATGTTCGCTTATATCTACTGTATATAATAGTTCTTCTTGCCAACGGTACTCGTTGCCGCGAAACAATAGGAACCAAACATAATCCACGTCTTATTCCTTCTGTTTAGTAGACATGAAAGCGCTAGAAACAACGACAGCTAAAGTCTTCATAATGCACTAAATACAGCTATCTATTTATTGATTCACTCGATAGAAATTAGGGCACGAAATTTTTATTTCGTCGCATACAACTAGCGATGGCAAACTGTAGGTCACTTTGAGGACCTAGTTCGTAGTTCGTAGTTCATTTCAATGTACCGTTCTCGAACTATAGGTCGTGAACTACTAACATCTTTTTAAAATGAACTAGTTCACGACCTATATGACCAAATACATGCACATAGTGAAAATAATCTCTTTTTTTCTCAATATAAAAATATTAAATGGTACAAAATAAATAAATTGAAATATTACAATAATTATTTTGAATTAAGAATGAGGAAGAAAAAACAACAATGTTTATAATTTATAGAAAACATATATATAAAGAAATATAATCTTCTCTAGGTACTCACGATTATTTATATGAAGTTCTAAAATACTTATTGGTAGTTACTGAAGAAAATGTTTACTACTTTACTAACACTTGAAAATTAAATGTACGAACTATAATAAAATGAACTAGATAGAATCGTTTTGTTTGGCGTTATAATTTATATTTTCGATTCCGAATCTTCTCTGCTCAAACTTCAAAGCTTTGATTTGATAATAAGTGATTGCAATGCACTCAGTGTGAAATAGAAGAACTATAAGATTTAGATGTTTATTTTTGCATTATTGCAAAAAAATTGCATGGCATGACATATTTAAGCACATATTTAACCTTGCGAATATATTAATTATATTATTCCAAATGAAATCTGATACCAACATATAAATATTGCATCGAGTTTCCTATTTCGTTCCGTTCACCAACACACTGTATCAATAAATAAATGTTAGTACTGTATATGTAATGTATACTATACTGCAAGTATATATATAGTACAAGTACATCAATACGTACACCGTGCACTATGTAGTTGATAGTGCACGAGCTAGGTGATAGTGACCTATAGGTCGTTGCAAAACATCGTCACAGTACGCCCGTCATTTGATTGAACCGTTCAGAGTGAACGGTTCGCGAGTGAACTACACATCGCTACATACTAACATAATAAAAAATTCACGTATATGAATTTACAAAAAGTTGCCCACCAAATATAAACATGCACAATAAGGATTTTTTCAAAATTGTTTTTATTATCATATATAAAAAAATTGTGTAGCTTTTGAATTGTGTTTTGAGGTAGTCATTATATCTATAATATCGATTAATATTAAGACACAGAATCGAGGAAAATGCTATCCTGGGGAAAAGTCGTGAGTAATAATATTCGTTACTCAAATAGTAAGAGCTTATTTTGAAACATAAAGATATTTCGTTTGCGAGTTGAGATTTGAAAGATTGTTGCGATTCGCAAGGTGATTGCGCAATGAAATATATTGCAATACAATAATTTCAAATTAAGGTAAAAATTAATTCATTTTTCATGCTAAAAATGATCATGGCGTAATAAAGGATTATTATTATTATATCTACTTGTTGTATAGAATATCACCCAAATACCGTAACTTAAAACATTAAGTAGCTAAATGCGCATTTCTAAGGCTATGCCACCATCTTCAGTAGCACAAGATAAAAACTAAATAAAATACCTCTATAAATACGAATCGTGATTGCTATTAAATGCTTTGAGTATCAATATTTGGGTGAAGTTCTATACAATTATCTAACACCGTAGCGATAATTTTTAATATAAATATTTACTTGTCTACAACTAAAGACAATATTAATGCATCAGTACAATAAATCCGCGAAGTGTATAGTAATGGCAACTGTGGTGTATTAGGCACGAAATCAACTGCCTTCTTAATAAATAATAAAATTAATATATTAAAATAAAATTAATATATTGTAAATAAAAATACCCACGATTTACTAATGTCTTTTGTTGTACATATGGTCAAATTGATCCAAAAAAATCGCAGGTTAAAATATCTGATTTATCAGGACATTTGTCAAACGTAAGATATGGAAGCTCATATTTTTATGTTCATACATTATCCTAAATTTGATATTATAATAATGATTATTGCATTTTTGACTAAGTATATTTGAAATTTTTATATATTAAATTATGAAATATGTATTAATCAAAGCATCACATCCAAAAAAACTATTATAAACGCAATTATTTGAAATTTAGAAACGTTATGAGGTGTTGAAAATTGTTAACTAATTTGTGTGAGAACTATAGGACCATTAGTCTACTATCACATGCATCGAAGATATTGTTAAAGATTATTTATAGGAGATTAGAAAATAAAGTAGAGGAAAGGCTAGGAGAAGATCAGTTTGGTTTTAGGAAAAACAGAGGGACGAGGGAGGCGGTTTTAGCACTAAGAACGGTAGTAGAAAAAAGAAAGAGGGTAGGAAAGGTAACTTGCATAGCTTTTGTAGATTTAGAAAAGGCATTTGATAATGTAGATTGGGACATAATGTTTAGAATTTTAAAAGAAACGGGTATAGATTATAAGGATAGGAGAATAATTTTTAATTTATATAAACACCAAACTGCCTTAGTTAGAATTGAGGGGGAAGAAGAGGTAGCAAAAATAGGGAAGGAAGTTCGGCAGGGATGTACACTTTCACCGTTATTATTTAATCTATATATAGAAGATGCAATAAACAAAGTAAAAGAAGGGTATAGTGTAGGTGTGAATGTACAGGGAGAGAAAATATATATGTTGAGATTCGCCGACGATATAGCTATATTGGAAGAAAGCGAAAAGAATTTAGAAAGGGTATTGAATGGTATGCAGGCAGTATTGACTAGGGATTTTAACATGAAAATAAATATAGGTAAAACTAAAGTGATGAGGTGTGACAAAAAGGAATGCAGTAGAAAAATGAGGATCACAATAGGAGATAATAGAATCGAAGAAGTGTCAGATTTTTGTTATTTGGGCAGTAGAATCACAAAAGATAATCGAAGCAAGGTAGATATAAAGTGTAGGATAGCACAGGGTAGGAAGGCATTCGTAGAAAAGGAACAGATTTTAAGATCAAATATTGACTTGGGTATTAGAAAAATATTACTGAAGGTATATGTTTGGAGTGTAGCACTGTACGGGTGTGAGGCGTGGACTATAGAAAAGGAAGAGAAGCGTAGATTACAAGCATTCGAAATGTGGTGTTATAGGAGGATGATGAGGATTGGTTGGGAAGATAAAGTAACAAATGAAGCTGTACTAGAGTTAGTAGGGGAGAAGAGAAGTATTTAGAGAGTATTACAGCGTAGGAGAGACAGATTAGTAGGGCATATTCTTAGGCATGGGGGGATTATGCAATTGATCATAGAAGGTAGAGTGGAGGGAAAGAGAGGGGTAGGTAGGCCTAGATTGGAGTATGTGAGTCAGATAGTTGAAGACGTTGAGATGAATAGCTATAGGGAGATGAAGGGATTAGCTCAGGATAGATCGGCATGGCGTGCTGTTTCCAACCAATCTTTAGGATTGCGGACTCTTTAACTAATGAGGTGTTGATGTTTAAAAAAACTAAAGATTCTACAAAACTATTTTCTCAAACACCCTTACATTCAATAGTATTTAAAATTTTGGAAGAGTATTTTCCACGATTGTTTCTAATGATTCAGCAATACTATTATAACTATTTATATATTTATAGATCTAAGTTAACGGGATTTCATTTAGTGAAGTTTCATTGCCAGTAACCATCATTTTTCTGGTCATACAACATTTTTTTGTAAACATTAAATATAATTGTTGATTCATATTTTTAGCTTACATTTACCATACTACTTTTGCCGTCTATGAATAGTTTACTATCAAATTAAGCGACAGCGTTGCCGACAACTGTCACAAAACCATTAAACAAATTATCTTTAGGTATATACCGACCGTTTAACATTTAATAGTTTTTACTGGCTATTATCATTAATAATAGCACTACCTCTCCAGTTCAGGACAGCACACTTTTATTAATAATAATTAGATATGACAAACATTTTTCAAGGATATGGATTGGTACGCACAAATAAAACGAATATATTTGCGATTTTTCTTGCGGAAAACGGTGATGGATAAATAGAAAATTATTTTACAGTTACCAGCAATTAAATAAAAAATCCCGGACTAAAGTTCAATCAATCTATTGATAATGAACGAAAAATTAATCAAACTATGATATTTATACTTTTAATGAGAATGAGTAATATAGTTGTAAATCATTTTATAACGATTTTTTACTTTAAAAGTAATTATTGATTATAAAAAATTATAGTACATTTCACCGTGATTTATATATCGATAAATTTAAATATTTCGAAATATAATCATTTTATCATTTAAATTAGTATTTAAATTGATTTTAAATTTAGTTCACTCTGAAATAACTACTATATTAAGTCGTATTTAAAAAATTCAAATTATTCACAGGACCTTAATTAAATTAATTCACTTCAGTAACCTAATATATTGTAAAATAACATCACAAAACACTTCTTTGTATAGATATGTCAAAAGTGAATTTAGTAAAGTATATTTTATTATAGTCATTTTGATTTTGACTTCATATGAATGCAACAAAAAATAAAAAAACGCAAAAAAAATTAAAACGTCTAAACCAAAAAGACTCATATTCCTTAACCATTTTCGGAGTATTATAAAATAAATTTAGACAGTGTGAATCTGACTTTATTTTGAGTTGGCTGATATTAATTAATGTTTTTGCCGTTAGTATAATTGCTTAATTACGGTATTTGTGTTTTGCAATGTGCTCTCAAAGGCGACCTTACTCTTTCATACAGACGATAGAATTCTCGTCTTCTCTCAAATATATAAAATAAAATTTATATATCGTAAACTTGTATAATAATATTTTGAATGAAATATATATGTATACTATCAGTATAAATATTTCTCTACAATTTTTTTTGACTTTATTTTTGTTTCATTACGATTAAAAAGCGTATTTCTTAATTCTTTTATTTTCACTTGAAAACATTCGATTTTTTAAATATTTTAAATATTTTTATTAATTTATACATTCATATTTTTATCCAACACACGCTTAATAAAGAACGAATAATTTTAATAGCTGACTTTCAATTTCTTTAAAAAATCTAAAATTCGAACTCGTTCATGTTTGCGCATCAAGTTGTGCGATTACAAGAAAAAAAAAAGCTAAAAACGTTTAAATCCAGTATAAAAAAATGTATGTATCGCCAATGCCCATTCAAATATTAAATAAGGGGCGGCGTAAGAATTTAGTACCGCGCAGATGTATACTTTATTGCATTTTATAGCGGTTGCAAGTAGGGAAAAGAGTAATAAAAAACATCTTTACGGGCTTTAAGGTTGAAGTATTCGGGGAGTCATTAATAAAATAACGTGTCATTATTTTTCTTATTGTGCTTGGAATTGGAATCCGACGATGGCACGTACAAAAGATTTATACTGAGATAGATTCCAGTCCAGTATTAGTATCGCATCCAGCATGATAGGAGCGAGCAGACGTAATGGAGTTAATAGTTGGGTCTGGGTGAAGAAGTAAAGTAGTATTATATTCGTTCTCTTCGAATCAAGTCTGAATATGAACACTTTTACATCGAATTATGTTGTGCGACCACACGGTCCTTGAAAATATTTCTTTATAGTATCGTTTATGGAACTACATCAACGCAATAATCGATTTTTTTTTTGTATAAATCAACTTTCTTCCATTCTACCGCGGCTATTTTTTAAATTCCGAAATTAGATACTTTTAATATATTGCAAAATAATGAAAACAAGAAGCGCAAATAAAATAAACTAATAAAAATTGATGTATTCTGTATCTATGGTTTTCTTGTCAAATAAGCAATTTACAAACTTCTGCCACTTTTAAGTACAAATATTACATACTAAAGCTAACATCTTGGCATTTTTAACACTCTATCTTTCAAACTCTAACTTCAATTGGAAAATGTTTGAGCATTTAATACATTAATACTCAGACTGGAACAATGTTTGAAATACAGTATTTTCAGAAAAGCGAATTAAATACTTCAGAAAGTCGTATAATTATGTATCATATCCAAATCAGTTTAACCCTACATCCAATACGTTTATCGTTTTAAATATATCTCTAAAATAGTTGCCACGTTTAAAAAATTGTAGATTAGTCAGTTAAAGAGTCCGCAATCCTAAAGATTGGTTGGAAACAGCACGCCATGCCGATCTATCCTGAGCTAATCCCTTCATCTCCCTATAGCTATTCATCTCAACGTCTTCAACTATCTGACTCAAATACTCCAATCTAGGCCTACCTACCCCTCTCTTTCCCTCCACTCTACCTTCTATGATCAATTGCATAATCCCCCCATGCCTAAGGATATGCCCTACTAATCTGTCTCTCCTACGCTGTAACACTCTCCAAATACTTCTCTTCTCCCCTACTAACTCTAGTACAGCTTCATTTGTTACTTTATCTTCCCAACCAATCCTCATCATCCTCCTATAACACCACATTTCGAATGCTTGTAATCTACGCTTCTCTTCCTTTCCTATAGTCCACGCCTCACACCCGTACAGTGTTACACTCCAAACATATACCTTCAGTAATCTTTTTCTAATACCCAAGTCAATATTTGATCTTAAAATCTGTTCCTTTTCTACGAATGCCTTCCTACCCTGTGCTATCCTACACTTTATATCTACCTTGCTTCGATTATCTTTTGTGATTCTACTGCCTAAATAACAAAAATCTGACACTTCTTCGATTTTATTATCTCCTATTGTGATCCTCATTTTTCTACTGCATTCCCTTTTGTCACACCTCATCACTTTAGTTTTATCTATATTTATTTTCATGTTAAAATCCCTAGTCAATACTGCCTACATACCATTCAATACCCTTTCTAAATTCTTTTCGCTCTCTTCCAATATAGCTATATCGTCGGCGAATCTCAACATATATATTTTCTCTCCCCGTACATTCACACCTACACTATACTCTTCTTTTACTTTGTTTATTGCATCTTCTAAAATATAGATTAAATAATAACGGTGAAAGTGTACATCCCTGCCGAACTCCCTTCCCTATTTTTGCTACCTCTTCTTCCCTCTCAATTCTAACTAAGGCAGTTTGGTGTTTATATAAATTAAAAATTATTCTCCTATCCTTATAATCTATACCCGTTTCTTTTAAAATTCTAAACATTATGTCCCAATCTACATTATCAAATGCCTTTTCTAAATCTACAAAAGCTATGCAAGTTACCTTTCCTACCCTCATTCTTTTTTCTAATACCGTTCTTAGTGCTAAAATCGCCTCCCTCGTCCCTCTGTTTTTCCTAAAACCAAACTGATCTTCTCCTAGCCTTTCCTCTACTTTATTTTCTACTCTCCTATAAATAATCTTTAACAATATCTTCGATGCATGTGATAGTAGACTAATGGTCCTATAGTTCTCACACAAATTAGCTCCTATTTTCTTCGGCATTGTTACTATTGTAGATTATCCTGTGGAAATATTTTTCTATAGTTCGCGTACATATTTTCAAATGTTTTTTTTTACTACACTTTCAGTGAGTTTTAATAAAAACTGTATGTACATCAATTTCTCTTTATACCTGGTCAACCTTGTGGTCTGCCTAGGAGTAGTCTGGTTTCATTATATATTAACTCGCGACAAGAACGTGTGGCAACGCTGCAAGTAATGCTCTATCTTTCACCGCACTACGTACTACAAGAACATTACAGTATCAGCTGTGACATCTATGTCTTGTAAAATGTATAAAATGCTGTAAGACGCTTTATAATAGCATAGCAATAAATCGGAATTGGTTAATCTTCTTGTAAATGTGGAGACGATATTGTCTTCGAAAGGTGCTCATGTACAATCCTTTCAAAGTGCTATGAAATAATTTCTATCAAATTATTTGTATAATTTTTATACTACTGATGATTGGGGCTTAGCTTTCGAAATGGACATCAAACTCATTAATTCTTTGGTTATCACAAATGCTTCCAAATACAAAATATTCTATATAACCTCTTCAATGTTCTTCAAGAGTCCTTTGGATATACCGATTTTAAATATGTTTTTCTTTTACCACTTCAAAATCGTTTCGGTTATATTTCTTTAATATTATTCCTCTTATTCTTCTTAAATCTTTAAACAAGAATTATACACAAGCGTCTTAGAAATAAATCGAGAATTTTACGAGCAGAAATTATCAATTTACATCGATACTGAAAGAGACAATATAAATGAAAAATGCACATATTGTGAAATCAAATAATTATGCAAAGAGGTCTTCGGACGTTATACAAATATTGAAACAACCTACTAGTATTCTACTTATTGTTTGACAATTTTATGAATACTTGGTATATTTGTCCCCAATCCTTCTTCAGGTTGTACTAATATCATTAAAACGTGTCATATATGACAATATTGTTAATTGTTTCTTTTGAAGGTTTCTATTCTATTAAATTGTCAAATATCTATCTGGAAAATTTTCACTTAATTGTATTAGTAAATTCATTTAGTGTGTTAGCTGTTTAATTCAGTTTCTTGTGTACCTGACAATTTTATCATATTCTATTGAATAATCCTTTATTATACTCCTGCATAAAATTACTTCAGTCAAACGTTCATTGTAATTTGGCTTTCACTATTACCAATTTCAATATAACATCGGTTTTATAAACGATAGAGGCGGCCAATTTTACAATTACGAATGCCATGGCATTTTGTTAAATTATTTTAAGAAAATGTTGTTCGTTTTTTAATTTAGAGACTTAATTAAAGGAAGAAATCGAAGTTTCAATAGAATTAATAATTTCAAAGAAGACTATAAAGTCTTAAGAATTTATATATCGGCATCTTGTTAAATATAAGTTTATAAGTTCGGCTTTTGGTACATCTGTACTAATACAAAAAATATCACTTAATTAAAATTATATACTGAAGTTTCTGTATATAAAATTGGCGTGAAAATCGATTACTTGCATTTTTTATTTCCAAAAATCAATCAATCAAATTTATCCAAATTGGTAGTATTTTGAGTGGAAATAAAATAAAATTTATGGTTTTTGTAGATTGCCGAACTATGTAAAGGTAAATCTTTATGAAAATTTGTTTAGTGTCGACAATATTTTGACTAACGCAAGAGGAAAAAAAATCTTATTTTATGGTTAGTTTCTTTCGTACGACACGAAATTTTGTTTGCACATATTTTAACAATTTATAAGCGTATAAAATCATGTCAATTGCATATCTTGTACGTTTACGTACCCTCGTAATTTTCATACGCGTGCCATAAATGTCACGCGTGCCATAAATTCACCATGCCGACAAATTGTCATTTTGAAGACTGCTAATTAAAAAAACAGTAAATTTTTTTAATAATTTACTTTATACGCAAACTGTAATATATGATTTTCAAAATTAAAGTTGTCAATTAAAAATGTTAGAAAAGCATAAATTGCAAATAAATGACGAATTCAAGCAAGTTACTTGGGCCGAATGTGATTAAATGTTCATTATTAACTAACAGTACATGTTATATTTCATACATAAAACATAAATAGTTTATCTACCAAGTTTTTCATATATTAGTTTGCATGCGAGAATTAATGAAGCTCCTACGAAATTTATAAATCACATTGAACTTTGCATAATCAGCCTCATGGTGACGTATAAAGGTTATATAACGGGATCGATTTTTGTTTTGTGAGATTAAGCACAGAAAATCGTAAGCATATTTTACTATCATATTATGGCTGTTCCAAGATTGAAGATATTTATCGTAATTTAGCGGATTTATCGCGTTTGGATCAAATTTATTATAATTGGATGGGTGCTGGTCAAACACATTCAAATTATTTAGTTTGTGCATATCTTCAGTCAGATCTGTCTTGATAAAATATCCTCAACACAAGTTATATTGCATACCTAAAAAAATATACATAACAAATTACCTAAATATCTAGAATTTGATTTTTAATATGTATAGTCAATTTTTTAGATTAAATTTTTGTGTTGTACCAAGAAATGCTTTTGTACTTGTATACATATATAATAATAATTCTTCATTTTTATTTATTTATTCTATATTGCAGTTAATATATAAAAATATTTTACAAACGTCACAATTATAATACACATTATTTATACACGTTAAAAGAGATTACGAACATCGACTATTTGATATTGAATTCATGTATTCATTAATATTATAAAACGATTTAGATAAAAGAAATTTCTTTACAGTTATTTTTATTTGGGCTACAGGAAAATTAAGTCACATTTTTCTAAAGTAAAACCAAAGGGTAACATTATATGTGATAAGCAGGGTAAGGAACTCACAGAAAATAAGGAAAAAGCTAGAAGATGGAAGGAGTATCTTGAAGATTTATATAAAGGTAGGCAGGACATGGAGGAGCTAGAAAATGTGGAACAGATAGATGAGGATGACTTAGGTCCTAGCATACTTAGGTCAGAGTTTCATAGAGCATTAAATGATTTACGGAATAACAAAGCAGCGGGGATTGATATGATACCAGCCGAATTAATAAAACACGCAGGGGAAAAAATGCAGGAGCGATTATACAGGTTAGTTTGTAAAATATATGAGAAGGGAGAAGTACCACAGGATTTTCAGCGTAGTAGAATAGTAACAATGCCGAAGAAAATAGGAGCTAATTTGTGTGAGAACTATAGGACCATTAGCCTACTATCACATGCATCGAAGATATTGTTAAAGATTATTTATAGGAGATTAGAAAATAAAGTAGAGGAAAGGCTAGGAGAAGATCAGTTTGGTTTTAGGAAAAACAGAGGGACGAGAGAGGCGATTCTAGCACTAAGAACGGTAGTAGAAAAAAGAAATAGGGTAGGAAAGGTAACTTGCATAGCTTTTGTAGACTTAGAAAAGGCATTTGATAATGTAGATTGGGACATAATGTTTAGAATTTTAAAAGAAACGGGTATAGATTATAAGGATAGGAGAATAATTTTTAATTTATATAAACACCAAACTGCCTTAGTTAGAATTGAGGGGGAAGAAGAGGTAGCAAAAATAGGGAAGGGAGTTCGGCAGGGATGTACACTTTCACCGTTATTATTTAATCTATATATAGAAGATGCAATAAACAAAGTAAAAGAAGAGTATAGTGTAGGTGTGAATGTACAGGGAGAGAAAATATATATGTTGAGATTCGCCGACGATATAGCTATATTGGAAGAAAGCGAAAAGAATTTAGAAAGGGTATTGAATGGTATGCAGGCAGTATTGACTAGGGATTTTCACATGAAAATAAATATAGGTAAAACTAAAGTGATGAGGTGTGACAAAAAGGAATGCAGTAGAAAAATGAGGATCTCAATAGGAGATAATAGAATCGAAGAAGTGTCAGATTTTTGTTATTTAGGCAGTAGAATCACAAAAGATAATCGAAGAAAGGTAGATATAAAGTGTAGGATAGCACAGGGTAGGAAGGCATTCGTAGAAAAAGAACAGATTTTAAGATCAAATATTGACTTGGGTATTAGAAAAAGATTACTGAAAGTATATGTTTGGAGTGTAGCAGTGTACGGGTGTGAGGCGTGGACTATAGGAAAGGAAGAGAAGCGTAGATTACAAGCATTCGAAATGTGGTGTTATAGGAGGATGATGAGGATTGGTTGGGAAGATAAAGTAACAAATGAAGCTGTACTAGAGTTAGTAGGGGAGAAGAGAAGTATCTGGAGAGTGTTACAGCGTAGGAGAGACAGTTTAGTAGGGCATATTCTTAGGCATGGGGGATTATGCAATTGATCATAGAAGGTAGAGTGGAGGGAAAGAGAGGGGTAGGTAGGCCTAGATTGGAGTATGTGAGTCAGATAGTTGAAGACGTTGAGATGAATAGCTATAGGGAGATGAAGGGATTAGCTCAGGATAGATCGGCATGGCGTGCTGTTTCCAACCAATCTTTAGGATTGCGGACTCTTTAACTAAAACTTATTTTTATTTCAATTTCACTCGATTTTCTTATATTTATATTTATCTCAACTAAATGTCAAATATGAATATTATATCAATTCGATATATTTCTAAATCTATTTTATTATTCTATGAAAAGCAAATTTATATCTAATACAAATTTTCTCAGAGCCGTACTAGTGCTGGTTTCATTGTCGTTGAATATTTCGAACTTGTGAACAATCGATCGCTTAAATGCTAAAAAGATTTAATTTAATTAGTGTCATTTAAAACCGCAACATAAAATTACGCACTTACGCACTAATAAATCTTTGAAATATTTGTCTTATTTTTCCTACAGCAAAGAACTTAATAGTGCATGTGCTTTAAATGCATCTTTAAGCACATGCAAAGCTTTTCTTTACAGTAATTTTATTATTCGTTTGAAGTGGCCTGTCTTCATGCCATACCTTCAGATCCTTCTTTACGACGTTACACATAACTCTATTCTGGTCGTGTTGAATTCAAGATTTCATGCATTCGGACTTACACATAAATTTCAAAGGAGCAACCTTTACCTGCTACCTTGTGTAATGCATATGTCAGATTAGCCACAGCTTCTCATTATTCTACCATATTTTCTTAACTTACTACGCTAGAAACCTGCTTGCAACCTGTAAACGGGATAACATTTTAAAAGGGATCCTTGATAAACATTACAAGTTGAGATGTTACCGTTGGCCATCTTAAACATCTCATATTCACTTCATCTTATATATGAAATGTTACAAATGTTATATGGTATCTAGTTTTTCTCTATGCCATAGAAAAATGTATATTTAACGAGGGTATTCGCTGTCTGGTCATTAGTTATTGCCTCTATAGTTTATAACAAAGCGAACCCATTCGGAAATTAGTTATCCCTCGTCTTATAATATATTCATAATGAACGAGGCTACTATATATCATACACACCTACCTTATTTATGTGTAATAAATTCAAAAGGGTTAAATTAAATTTCTTCTCGAGCATAAGCATGTACTTCATTACCTCCGTAAAGGTTTAAAAGATTATATTTTATCTTCAGGTTATGTAGATACAATTTAATAATTAATATTGTCAAGTTAATGGATCATTAATTATGTACTTCATTCGTGAGTACACGGACGATTTATATAGAACAACATAATTTAAGTAAATGGTCATATTCTAATTGATAATTAATTTAGAATCTTAAATTAAAATTATCCACCGATAAATTAATTATTTCAAACAGTTGAAACAAAAATTCACACCGTTATTATCTGAACGTTGTTTAATATAGTACAGGAACATTTTATTCAAAAACTTTAATTTAAAATATTAGAAGAATATCACCCAAATACCGTAACTTAAAGCATTAAGTAGCTAGATGCGCATTTCGAAGGTTAAGGGTAGAGTAGTAGGTACGGATGGTACCTACTACCTAAATCTATAAAACTACTTGTATAAAATAT
This sequence comes from Leptodirus hochenwartii, assembly GCA_947310635.1. Taxonomy (NCBI): domain Eukaryota; kingdom Metazoa; phylum Arthropoda; class Insecta; order Coleoptera; family Leiodidae; genus Leptodirus; species Leptodirus hochenwartii. Next base: position 5,561,352 of record OX371176.1, on the reverse strand, counting down.
CACCCAAATATCGTAACTTAAAGCATTAAGTAGCTAGACGCGCATTTCGAAGGCTATGCCCCCATCTGCCGTAGCACAAGATTAAAACTACCACTGTCACGAATCGTGATTGATATACTATTATAATTGAAGGGGTTAGAATAGAAAGGGTATAAGTACTTTTAAAAAAAAATTGAGATAAGTGTAGTTTCTGAACATTTTTTTGTGGAGAAAAGGTTCAAGTGATTTTTCATACTACGAGTGCTATTTATCGTCGAGTAGAAATATGAAGTAATTTACATTACTAATGAACTAAGAATAGAAAGGGTACAAGTGATCTTATACCCTTTCTATTCCAAAAAATATATTGTTTTTATTGTGAACTTGTTGCATATAATTCTCGTATAAAACCGGTAAAACCAAAAGTTTGTGTTATTCGTGTTAAATAAAGAACTCTTGTTTATTAATATGGAAAGTGACGAAGGTAAGTTTTTATTTTATTATTATTATTCACGACATGACAAAATAATGTGTTCTTTTCTTTTCTACATGTGAACAGTTTGATCCGTGATCCAAAAAAAAATACTCTGATAAAAAGAGCTTAAAATTTAACAGCATTATCCACATTAAATATACGAAAAAATCAGAAGTTTATTCTTTTGAATTTAAAAGTACATTAGATAATGATTTTCCATTTTCCAAATGTATTATTGCTCCTACTGCTGGTCCACCGCCAACAAAATTGTGAATATGGTTTTTTCTAAGTTGTCAAATAACAGCGCCTTAAAAATTTCTCAAGAAAAATGGAGTAATCTGCAAACATTATTGGACTATGTGCCACCGAAATTTCACAAATTTTATAAAGACATGGAGCACGGATCAAGGCTTGCAAAAAGAAGAAAATTACAGAAGACGAAAACATCATTCCTACGGCTTCTACATCTAACACTGAAACTCAAGACTGTGATCAGGACTCGGTTGTTGAAGAGGATTTATTAATAGATTCGGATTATGAAATTTAGCTTGTTAAATTATATATATTTTTTCTAAATAAAACTGTTTTTGATATTGGCTCTATTTATTTTCAATGTATGTTGCATTGATTTGGAAAAGTAATGGATAAGTGCAATTTTTTTTTTTTAATTTGTACATAATCATTTATGATGTTTGGATAAGTTTTATACTTATTACATAGAAATATTAGCCTTTTCAGACGCTATATGTGTAAAAATATTTTTTATTGTCTAATTCAATAATTAATAAAGTCCAGTCAACTTTCATGTTAATTATCTCAAAACTATAAAAATGTTACATATACCCTTTCTATTCTAACCCCCTCAATTATTATATATATTGTATACTATTTAACATCGTAGTGATAATTGTTAAAATTAGAAGAATTATTTGGAGGGGGCAACAATTTTTAAACTGAAATTAGCACTATGATTTTATATGCCAATGAATTTTTAAATCACGGATATAGTAAATCGAAAGTATCAATTTATATCAATTTATAAAAAAAAAACTAGCTAGTCGATGGTGACCTAAAAGATGCCTTTCCAAACACGGAAAAGCATGGAAAATCGTACTTTCCATATATATTAATTTACAGAAGCAGATGACCCACCTCTAGCTGAATGGCATTCAGAAATATTCTCATTCTATTAAGTTATCTTATTCTCAAATAAGATAACTTAATTATACAAATACGTGCATAATAAACGTGTAAATGTGATATGCAACCAACTGGCAAGGATATATACTTAGCTAGGTAGCATAGTATATATGATATATATCACATGCATCGAAGATATTGTTAAAGATTATTTATAGGAGATTAGAAAATAAAGTAGAGGAAAGGCTAGGAGAAGATCAGTTTGGTTTTAGGAAAAACAGAGGGACGAGAGAGGCGATTCTAGCACTAAGAACGGTAGTAGAAAAAAGAAATAGGGTAGGAAAGGTAACTTGCATAGCTTTTGTAGATTTAGAAAAGGCATTAGATAATGTAGATTGGGACATAATGTTTAGAATTTTAAAAGAAACGGGTATAGATTATAAGGATAGGAGAATAATTTTTAATTTATATAAACACCAAACTGCCTTAGTTAGAATTGAGGGGGAAGAAGAGGTAGCAAAAATAGGGAAGGGAGTTCGGCAGGGATGTACACTCTCGCCGTTATTATTTAATCTATATATAGAAGATGCAATAAACAAAGTAAAAGAAGAGTATAGTGTAGGTGTGAATGTACAGGGAGAGAAAATATATATGTTGAGATTCGCCGACGATATAGCTATATTGGAAGAAAGCGAAAAGAATTTAGAAAGGGTACTGAATGGTATGCAGGCAGTATTGACTAGGGATTTTAACATGAAAATAAATATAGGTAAAACTAAAGTGATGAGGTGTGACAAAAAGGAATGCAGTAGAAAAATGAGGATCTCAATAGGAGATAATAGAATCGAAGAAGTGTCAGATTTTTGTTATTTAGGCAGTAGAATCACAAAAGATAATCGAAGCAACGTAGATATAAAGTGTAGGATAGCACAGGGTAGGAAGGCATTCGTAGAAAAAGAACAGATTTTAAGATCAAATATTGACTTGGGTATTAGAAAAAGATTACTGAAGGTATATGTTTGGAGTGTAGCACTGTACGGGTGTGAGGCGTGGACTATAGGAAAGGAAGAGAAGCGTAGATTACAAGCATTCGAAATGTGGTGTTATAGGAGGATGATGAGGATTGGTTGGGAAGATAAAGTAACAAATGAAGCTGTACTAGAGTTAGTAGGGGAGAAGAGAAGTATTTGGAGAGTGTTACAGCGTAGGAGAGACAGATTAGTAGGGCATATTCTTAGGCATGGGGGGATTATGCAATTGATCATAGAAGGTAGAGTGGAGGGAAAGAGAGGGGTAGGTAGGCCTAGATTGGAGTATGTGAGTCAGATAGTTGAAGACGTTGAGATGAATAGCTATAGGGAGATGAAGGGATTAGCTCAGGATAGATCGGCATGGCGTGCTGTTTCCAACCAATCTTTAGGATTGCGGACTCTTTAACTAAGGTAGCATAAACATGTATGCATCTCATAATAATCAGTCAATACGTTTGTATTCAATTTAATCTCGTTGTGGTTTTCGTCATCGTCACACAATTTGATAAACAAATTTAAATAAATTCAAGGCGAGGTGTCCCACTGTGAAACGTGTCTATGCAAATAATAAATAAATCAATAGAATTTGATGTTCGGTTAAAAATACAGTACCGTACCGTTAAAATTGTTTTATTGATAGACGAAATTGAGAATCTCGAAGTATTGATAAATGAATTGCGTAGCCTACAATTAAAGTATATTAAAAATAAGCGGGATTGAATAAATATGGCGGGTTAAAACAAATGCGATGATTCTAGATAAACCCTTTATTAATAAATCGTTATTTTTTAGGATTCGGATATTTTGAACTTCGTATTAGGACAATTTTGTACGGTAATGCTTAATGGCAAGTGTTTAAGTCATCGTTAAAAAAGATGAATTATTTAATGTACGGCGTTGTTAATTTGTTTGAAAATGATGGCATTCACAAAATTAACGAGGATGTAATAAAAACATGTTTTTTTTACAATGAAAATTATGTTAAAATAAGCGACTGCTCAACGGTTACAGCAAAATTTAAATTTTTATTGTGTTTTAAAGGATGCCTTGTATATTAGCACAAAATTATGTAATCGGTTGTATTTTAATGCATCAGTCATTGCATTACATCACTGTGACAAAATAGGGAGATGATACCATTATATTTAAATCAACTATTATGTACGAATTTACACCTGTAAATAGATGGTATAAATTTAAAAAAACTGTGATAAAAAGAAGTTACATAAAACGCATATATACGTTAATTAACGTAAACTATACTTTAATTGAAAGAATCCGGTATTTTCTTGGGAAATGAATTCGGCGGTGCTAAAAATATTAATGTGATAAAAGGTCAGAAAATTATACTAATTTACAAAGATCTAAAAATTGATTGTGGTTATCCTGAAGTTTACTAATTTATATGTTAAGGTATCGTAATGACTTTTATTGAAACAAGTAAATAATACGAGTATATATTGTGTCACCAAGAAAGTCAAAGCATTGACATGCTCATTTCGAATATTAAGCTCCCATCTTCGTTGATATGCAACAATCAAACAAATTTTATTCCGCACGTCATTAACCGAAATTTAATAAATTGTATGATTTGTGCGATTTACTCTCGTGCTTATTTAGAACTTGCATAATTTACAAGTGATTTTTTCACTTATATATGACTTATTGCGTAACCAGGCAAATAATATAAAATCCAAATGAAATCTAAATTAAAAAATAAATGTATAAAACATCACAGTCGATCTTTTTTATATAAAATAACCAGGCCAAGGGAAATAAGGTGTGAGTCGAAATTCATTAATTCTAATTTATTTTATGATCCAAATATTTTTTTATACGAATTTAGTTTGGAATAATTTAATCATATATGACTTGAATCAAAAATATGTACAGCAAGTTCGTTTATTATATTTCAATTATTCATTTGGAAAATAATAACTGTAGAATTATTTAAAAATTACAAACCTCCATTAAAATCTTTACGTACTTAAAGTATGTTCTCAAGCATCGTTTAAAATCACACAAAATACGCAATTATTCTTATACGAAGTGAATTACATCAACTTTCTATAAACGCTTGTATGTCCCAATTATAACAAAATCGATTATACTCTTCATGTGCTGTTTTGTAATCATGTTGACTCATATTCTTGCATTCTGTATTCAACAGCTATATTTTAGTATATGGTCCTTTTATTTATTATTCTGCATTGGCGGTAATATAAAGGAGTTGGTGACCTAAACCACGATACGGTGAAATTTCGATGGAAATACAGTTATAAACAGTTACATAGTCGAGTCCAAGTGATGGCGAATTTACTACTTATTCCACCAAGTTCTTCATACCGCAGCCGGTCCTTATATGGGCCGGTCAACTTTCACTGCTTCTTGCTGATCAAAGCTGCCACTCAAACGAGAACTGTCCTGGCTATAAAATTGATAAAAGAAGTAACCGATGGTTGCATTTGGTAAAATGAGCCTATAATTGAACAAAGTAATAAAGACGGGACACTTTGTTTAACATGACAATAATCAAAATCGAACAACAGTTGAGATTCCACTTCACTGAATTAAAAATGTTTTCTCATGGTTATAAATTATTTACTCAACACTCGGATTTAGTTCTACGCAAATACAATTTTAACTCTTGTGTATTTTCTATATCTTCGTGTTAGAAAATAATGTTCATGTTGAAGGCACGGTAAAATGCTTCAACGAAGACACACACATTACATTATTGGACCCAGCATTTACATATTGCATTCCTTCCTTTCCTTCGACATTTCGACAAACGTGCGTGGAAAATGAAATGAATGTTTTAAAAAAATGAAAATTTTTACATGAAACATGCATAACACAAATTAATTGTGAACTAATATAAAGACGATAGAGAATTTAAAATGCTCGTATATATAAATTTGTTTTGATATACAAAATACACAATATATTCGATTTTTCGAAATTGAAATATCAAAAAATGTTTTCAAAGTGTTTTCAAAAAATTGTGAAAAAATTATATACGAATCCAATTTTGATGGATTGATGCGAACATCAATCAGTCTTACGATTTTTTAAATAAAAATCTACAATTAAACCCTTCATATATAACTATCACTTGACTATAATTTCACTTTTTATGTAGCCAGTGGTAAGAAACAAGACATATATTAAATCACTCACTTTTCACATCAAAAGCAGCATGCAGTACATCCAGATATCATCTACTAATATTATTCTATTCATGTTTTACTGCTAGCTCAGTCTGAATGACCGATGCGAGTCGAACTTTGTTATGTTTCAACAAACTCTCGATTGTGTCCGGTACATAACCTTTATACTCCATAGATAGTGCTTATAGTAGTACCAAAATTTTGGATTGGGTCTAGGACATTTGATCTCACAAGAATAAAATTTATCCTACAGTTAGACCAAATAGATAAAAATGTAATTGGCGTTCAACATAAAATATGCAATTATAATACGAGAAAAATTCTTAATAAATTCAACAACAAATTTTATAAGAATATTACGGGTTTCTTCCAAATATTTCTTTTGATATTTGCTAAATTGGTACAATTTATCCACCAATTATAGATAAATACTCAGTCGATGAATTGGCATTGGCGAATTATCCATAAGCCTCAGTTTTTGAAGTGAAACTTCTATAGGCGCGGTAGGGCAAATTTGCCTGAACGTCACGAAAAGTGAAACGCACGCTACGCGCATGCGCCGCTTGTACTGTGGGTATACGTAGCATAAGGCAACCAGTCGACGCTTGCGTGTTTTATTATATATTACACAAACGCAGCTTAATCTTTTAGCTAACAATTTCCATTGTGTGAAAAGTGAAATGGAGAAAAAGACAAGTACTAGACAGAGTGCGAGCCTTTAGAGAACGAAAGAAAGCGAATAAACCGCCAAGAAAAGTGCCAACAAATACCTTGGAAAGAAGTAGAGAGTATCGAGCCAGGCAAAAGGCGTTAAAGAAACACGGTGGACAGCATAACCTTCCAACGACCTCAAATACACTGGATGAATCGATACCGTCGTTAAGTGAGGACACAGTGAGTGGTATAGAGAATTTGAATGCCACTGATTCAGGCACGTGCAGATACACGCGGTGTGAGAGATCAACGAAATGAATCTGATACAGCTAAGCGAGCCATCGACAAATAGACATGCACCCACTAGTGCTTCATACACAAAATTTACATTCTTTCAACCTGCTCATCGCGAATTTGATAAATAATTGTTCAATAATTCGCTAGGTACAGTGTGTTCCATATGTGATCGAATATGGTTTAAGAATGATGCGAAACCTGTTGATCCTAAGCACGAGCAACTTTTACATACTGCGTTTCCAGCCATTATCATTGAAGATATGATAGCGTGCAATTCATGCCGAAATGCTTTCACTCAGAATACCATTCCAATATTATCGAAGTCAAATGGTTTTGTCTACCCAGAATGACCTGGTCATCTACCAAAATTAGATTTAGTGTCAGAGAGGTTAATTTCACCCAGAATTCCATTTATGCAAATTCGACGTTTACGACATGTAATGCGAGAGTCTCACGCATTTTTCTCCTCGTTTTATTCACTGGATATCCACCACTAATGCACAAATATAAGCGGATCTTAAGAAAGTACAAAGATAGAATGCTGTTGATGATGGTGGAAGATACCGCCCAACTAGACAGTAGATTTGACACGGTTTAATGAGGCATATATGTTAGCAATTGTACACAATCAAAAGGGAAATGATTTGTTCAAGTACAAGAACAAAAAATGTGTTACGGGTCATGTGGTGTTCAAACTTCATTCTAGAAGTAAAAAAAAAAATTGTAGCGAGATGTACGCGTCGTTTGGTTGGAGAAAGAATGATTGATTTTAATATCGAGATGTTTAATATCTATGAATTTTATATAAACAGAAATTTGATGTGGGATGGAAGTGTTTTCTATTTATTATAATCTTAACAAGAGGTCAAAACATTACATGTTTCTAATGTCATTCCTATCGATTTAAAATTTAAATTTGGTATATTAAACTAGTGTTAGTTAACTACCATAATATTCAGCTCACTTTCTACAATTTCCATAATAAATAAATCACGACAAGTGAAATGAATATTTTGTCTGTTCCTGAAGCAAACGTTATCTGCTAATCTGTTATTTCTGTATTTTATTTTTCAATTTACAATTCGAACAATACGTGATCTCCCGTAAATAAAGCTAATAATTTACTAGTCGCTGTTTCACTTTAAATTCTACGCTTAAGTTGTTTAATGTATAAGATATGCAGTTGTGTATTTATTTTGTAATTTACAAATTCAAACCGACGAGCAAATATATAAACTACACGTTTTTCACTTGGGCCACTCATACAAATTTTTCAAGATTCTCACGATTACGAAACGGCCACCACGCAGCGGTGCGACAAAAAAAAAATGCAGCCACGCATTATTATATTGTTTCTCCGTCATTGACAAAAAATTACCTGCAACATTATGTCATTATTATATTTATACAGCCGCTTAAAGATTATTAACTTGAGAAACGGGAATGCCATTCCAAACGCAATTATGGGATAATTATAGAAACATAAACGATGAATGACGTACATAATCTGAAAGTACGTTCTTTTTTCGTTATTCCTTATTCTGACGATATTTTATTTTATCCACGCTTTATAGCGCTCATATGTTCTCGTCTCTTGAATTTGTGCTTTTGAGTTGTTTTAATGCCTCCCATAAATTTGTGGATTCTGACAACGCGCACATTATCAAATTCTCTTTAACATGCGGAGAAGATATCCTACACCATAATATACAATGCGCTCGGTGGTCTTTTACTTTGTAGAAAGTAGTACAATGTGATCTTTATGGATAAGTCCACTAAATTATGCATTGTATTCGTACTACACGCGGTTTAAGACTAATAAGGTTGCCATCTGTCTATATTATCATTTAAACCAGTCATATTCTGAAATAAAATGTACAATTCCCAACTTGCATAAGAATGTGACCTATCTCTATTACGCTGTATCTTCCAAATGCTTTTCCTTGCTTAGCAGTATATTTTCATCGGTCGATTTTTCTACCCAAATTTGCGCTTTTTCTTCAAAGCCACACATGTGCCTTTAATAGTTTTTTTTTATTTCTCAGCTCCATAATATTAGATATTAAAATTTGCTCTTTTTCTTCAAAGGTCTTCTAATTGCCCAAATATACCACAACTAATTACGTATAAAAATTAATTCAAATATCCAAATATATTAGTTGATAGTTCTCGTCCGTAATTAATTAATGTGAATATTTTCTCTGGTGATTTCGGGAATTCAAATAAAACAACTTCTTCTTGAGCAACGTTTCGAAATATTTTTCAATTTCTTCATCAGGCTAGATAAAAGAATGTAATACTTGCACATCGGTCAAACTAAACAATATTTAAATAAAAGATTACAACAACATAACAATGATTGCAAAAATAATAGTAAAACAAAAACAACAGCTCTACGCACTCATGCTATAAAAAACAAACACAACTTCGATTTCAATATAGAAAACGTTAAAATTCTAGATGTATAGAATAATTCGATGAAACGTAATATAAGTGAAAAAAACACAATAATTCATACAACTTAAGATCAGATACTTTTAATGTACATAATAATTGCAATTTAGTGATTAAAAATATATAAACTAAGTTAGGAAACGTCGTTTGATACAATTTTTTTAATTAGTTTTGATATATTTAATTTTGTATATGTTTATTTTCGGTTTACAAAATAAAGTCAAGAAATAAGTTAGACAACTCTATGTACAGAAGTGGAGAATTGTACAACTAATAATATGGGCAAGATTTTGTTTGCGCATCTGCCACTATCAAGTTCATATAACAAAATATAAAATGTACTACGGAATAATATCTAAAATTTGTCAAATTATTAGTTACAAATCTTAAAATATAGAAGCAAATTAGTTATAACAACAGAAAATGTAGTAAGGTAACAAATATATTTAGTTGAATATTATGAAATGTTGAGTAATTATAAATTTTAGCAATAGAATTGTACAAGTGTAATATGATAACCTCAAAGTTAATAAAAAAGGGAAATTTCTATCAAAAATTGTATAGTAGTCCTTGCATATAATTGTATTGGTCCAGGATGTAACTTATTTTAATGATCAACAAATACTTATCAACTTTAAATTATGATTAGGGTATATAATTTAAATAATCGTAACAATAAGTAGTTACTAAATAGATGTTTTATAATTTTATCTACCCTGATGAAGAAATTGAAAAATATTTCGAAACGTTGCTCAAGAAGAAGTTGTTTTATTTAAATGTCCGAAATCACCCGAGAAAATATCCACAACCAAATATATATTTGTATGTATTTTCAATTTTTTTTTATACACAATTTCTTGTTAGAAATATTCCATCTTGAGTTGGAAACCTGCATCAATATATCCAGCACACTCAACCTACTTTTTCAACCAAACCATCTCGAAATCCGAAAGAATTCCACTTTCAACACATCGCATGCTAATTATGATGTAAATCATACGTTCATCAAGTTTAGCAGTTTTTGAATACGAACATTTTATGAACCATTAATCGAATATCGACCATTATTCAATGGAATTACCCGCTCAAGATCTGTGCCAGTCTACATTATACCATCTGGTTCTTTGCGTTGTTATATCGAAATTTATCGTGGTTACTTAATAACCGACTAACATCCATTATATTGTGTAATTATTTTCGTAGAGAGAGAAATTATTCCAACTATAATTGCATCTTTTGCATACGCAATAGGTATATTTAGCTTCTATATATTTCTTGTAAAACGTAACGTACCATGTTTAGAAAATTGTGCGGTATACAATTCAGGATCTCAGCTAACGTTTACACGTTACATCTGATAAAGAAGGTGAAGTCGAAATACATAACGAGAAGAGAAGAGTCGGTAGCCCAAGGGCTCTATTGTACATGGAATAATTTTTATTTTAAGGCCTAAATAGGCCCTCAAACTTTAGTACGCGTCACGCAAGATCTCAATCTAAAGTATCAGACAATCGTTTGCGGGTTTACGTGTTGATGGTACCTAATGGCCCATTCCTAAGCATAAATTACAGTCAAAGTGTCTTATTTTAATAATAATTTGAAATTTAAGAAGTTTAACTACGAGCTTCTTACTTTTTAAGTTTTATATATATACTTTAAAATAGCTTTCGCAATTTAAATTTTCCAACAACAATATATAAAAAATTTAAATCGCCCGATTGAATTATTTCCCAAAATAAATTATATATATATTCTCGTATTTTTAGAAAAATGGGGTGTTAAGAAGAAAAAACTTAAGAAAACATTTCTTAAAACTAAATATAAGTAGATTTCTTGTATTGTAGTCAAATTATTGATTTTGTATTCACATGAACTTACTGCACATTCACTTCATACTCAAGGATTTATAAAAAGACAATTGTTCCAATATACACTAACTTAGAACGCGTTAGGAAATAATTGAAAATGCAGATGTTTACTTAGTAATTCGAAATTAATTTAGAAATTTAAAATAAACTTTTACCAAACTTAAATATATCCGTGAAACAGTTAAGCCAAAAAATATATATAATACAACAAAAGGAAGAATGAAGTTTCAATTAGTTTTATGCTGATGTATATTTTACTTGGCACTATAAAGGATTTTTATTAGATTATAGCGAATTCTATTCCTTCTTATATAGCATAATTAAATGTAATTAAAACTTAATATTCCACCCGTAAAACAACGCAATAAAAGTGCACAATTCGTTCAACGATACGAAAACTAAATTCCAATATTATTTGCGCACACCCTATATATTTATAAAATATTACAACGTTACCTTTTCGCATTTACATTTATTTTATTCTTGCATATCACATTCCCAGACGCAAACTCATGTTCAAAAATCACTGACACTGAAATATACTTGGCAGTTAATAATAGGTTCTTAAGTTAAAACCTAATGACTTAGAGGGCCTTTGGATGCCGCCTCACGCCCTATAATTCGCAAATAACCATTTATTGGCTACCCATGCTTGAAGATCAGCTGCTCCAACAAAATGAACTGCTTGATTAAACATAAATGTGTTGTTGGGTTGTGGTACCAAGACAATGTTACTTCGCCAGTCGAAATTACGTCATCTTAAACATGAGCTATTAATTTAAATTCTTTTGTTAGAGATTTGCTGCTTTTTTGTAGTGCTAATATATTCATTTTTAATATTGTTTACAATGATGAGTATTTACGTACACATCTAAAAAATTAAATGAAATCACGACATGTTTTACCACATGTCTTTTAATCGTACTCACTAGAAACTATAAAATTCTGCTTCCGTTTTTATTGTTGTGTAAGGTACCATGTGACCTACATCGCGTTAAGAAGTTTTTTAACCAAATATTTAGAAAATCACGCGGAGAACTATTAAACATATTTTTAATATATTAAACATGTTTCTTATTGTTGTAAGTTTTCTATTATCAGTCCACTTTCTTTTATGCGATGCTAACGAAAGGTATAAGACATTAGTGTTCCAAGATTGGTTCGAAATCATCAAAGAATTAATTAAAGACATCATTGCTTAGAACTTTTTGTGAGCTCAAAGTGAGCATCCATTTCAACATTGTCCAGCACTACAGAATATAAAAAGAAAAACACTATTAAGAACAGACAAAACACCGGAGAAAGAAACAGACGTTTGACACTCCACACACAGGCCTAACAAGCCACCACATACAAGACGCATAAAAAGAAAATATTACGTCGTGCCTGGTTAGTAATTATACTTTTAAATTATTAATAATAAATATTTGTACATCAATTATGATTGGAGAAAAAAATCCGTCAATAATTAATGTGTAACAAACGATCGTAAAAGCTGCAGTCATATTATTTACCAATATTTACATAGATCTTACAATAAAAACTGTAGAGATTGCGTTATTAATTATATTGTTAAGCTATCTTTTTAAATTAATGCGAAATAATAAATATACGGACAAATTGACTGTAATTGACTTGAGTCATACAACCGCGTATTATAATTAGCCATCGTTAATGAATTGCAAATAAATAATCAAGTAAGAAAATAATTGCTCCGCCATTGGATATTTCGCGTCCGTTAAATGCATCTTTAATTATTATGAATAAATAATTAATACTCGTAACTTTGCATTAGATAAAACTAATTTATTAAGACAGGCAGAGTCAATAATATCCTTTGAATAAAAATAACACGAATAATAAATCGAGTAACAATTTTTATTTTTTTCTTCAATTATTCTAATTCTCTTGATTTGACTATCACATTTTATGATATTCTTTTATTAGGATTATTTCTTTACTTATATGTATTTGGATTTCTTTTGTTGAACGGCAAGAAGTTGTATTTATCCGACACTAACTTTATAAATGAATTCATATTATGATCTTGATTAAATTTTATTTCGAGGTACGTTTATATCAAATTACATAATTATCTGGCTATTAATATAATATATCTGGCATTTTGTTCCGCGGGATTTATAAAAAACACCTTTATTTCTTTCAATGTGTACGTTTATTTTAGTTTTTTTAAACTTTTTGCATAATAAATCCTCATATTACAATGTAATGACTAATTTGCGAAAATATTTTTGGTTATATATTGTATGTGTATATTATTTGAAAGTGTGAATATTTGAGGAGACATTTGGGGGTACCACAAGAAAATTTCATAAGTTTGCGTTATTAAAGTATATTCCAGCTAAGGGATGATATTTTTAGAGATGCATATAAAATATAACGTATTTTTCTGGAAAATATAATTGTCTAGATCAGGAATTCCCAAGCTTTTTTCTACATCGACCCCCTTCACAAAATATATTTTTTCAATCGACCCCTAAATTTTTTATATTATAATGCACAAATATCGCCACGAATCAAGTTGCTGTTGGTAAAGACAATCCAGTAACTTAACATAATATATATATTTTTTTTATTAAACAATTTTACAACTTTGCTTGACTTATATATTATAATTATATTAATCACATAAATAATAATCACCGTTAATATAATTTAAAAACATTTGAAGTGAAACTTCTATAGACGCGGTAGGGCAAATTGGCCTGAACGAGACGAAAAGTGAAACGCTTCCGTTAAGAAAAGTGAAACACGCTACGCGCATGCGCTGCGTGTCCTGTGTGTATATGTAGCATAAGGCAACCAGTAGACGCTTGCGTATTTTATTATATATTACACAAACACAGCTTAATCTTTTAGCTAACAATTTCCATTGTGTGAAAAGTGAAATGAAGAAAAAGACAAGTACAGACAGAGTGCGAGCCTTTAGAGAACGGAATAAAGCGAATAAACCGCCAAGAAAAGTGCCAACAAGTACCTTGGAAAGAAGTCGAGAGTATCGAGCCAGGCAAAGGGCGTTAAAGAAACATGGTGGACAACATAACCTTCCAACGACCTCAAATACACTGGATGAATCAATACCATCGTTAAGTGAGGACACAGTGAGTGGTATAGAGAATTTGAATGGCACTGATTCAGGCACGTGGAGATACAGGCGGTGTGAGAGATCAACGAAATGAATCTGATACAGCTGAGCGAGCAATCGACAAATAGAAATGCACCCACTAGTGCATCATACACAAAATTTACATTCTTTCTACCTGCTCATCGCAAATTTGATATACAATTTTTCATTAATCCGCTAGGTACAGTGTGTTCTACTTATGCATTGATGATGATCATTATATTAATGTCCACATAAAAAGAAGAAAAATACACAGATCGAGTTATTTAATTGGTTTGGTGAGAAGAAGAACTATAAAAATATGGCTATAATATTTAATCCAAACTCCTCTTTATAGACCGTACGACATTACAGTTAATAATGCTTTTTTTGATGATCAGAGTGTCAATCAAAATCAATCAAAATCAAATCGTTAACAAATGGTGGAAAAAAAGCAATGTATAAAATCAACTTTTCCTAGGAGTTAAGAAGTTTCACTTCTACCGCGCGAGAGTCTCACGCATGTTTTTTTTTTAATGCGATGGTTATGGTTAATGTTTTTTAATAATACTTTTTATATCGGGTGTAAAATTAGTTAACAATAATCTTAAATCACCGCGTTCTGATATTTTAATATTATATTATAATATTATAATTTAATCGAATTTATTTTTCGTAATAAATTATTAACGTGACTAAATCCTGCCTCAACCAAGTAAGAACTAGGAAAAGCAAAAAATAATGGTTCGGTGATATTTGTTAATCTGACGTATTTTTTACGAATGTCTTTGCAATTCCAAAATTTGGCAAATCCACTCGAATGAAAATTGATTTTGGATTCCAAATTCTCCTTTAGTTCAATTAATTTTTCATGCAACGCGAAATCAATATCAATATAAGACGGGACATCTAAATTTTCGAAATCTTTGTAACGAACATTGATATCTAATTGTTTCAAGTGGTCCGGTGTAGAGTTGAACGTCATCAGCGTTAATATGATCTTTTTCAACAACAGACAGTTGCATTAAATTTTGAAAATATCGAAAATCGATTCGATTTAAACAAATCAATTTTAGAGCGAAATCCAAATATAACTGATCGAACTTGAACGAGATACACGATTTTTTCATTGTAATATTGTTAGCATATTATTAAATAAAGAAAACTAAATATGTCTGCTAAATAAAATAATAAAGAAAATAGGAGCTAATTTGTGTGAGAACTATAGGACCATTAGCCTACTATCACATGCATCGAAGATATTGTTAAAGATTATTTATAGGAGATTAGAAAATAAAGTAGAGGAAAGGCTAGGAGAAGATCAGTTTGGTTTTAGGAAAAACAGAGGGACGAGAGAGGCGATTCTAGCACTAAGAACGGTAGTAGAAAAAAAAAAGAGGGTAGGAAAGGTAACTTGCATAGCTTTTGTAGACTTAGAAAAGGCATTTGATAATGTAGATTGGGACATAATGTTTAGAATTTTAAAAGAAACGGGTATAGATTATAAGGATAGGAGAATAATTTTAAATTTATATAAACACCAAACTGCCTTAGTTAGAATTGAGGGGGAAGAAGAGGTAGCAAAAATAGGGAAGGGAGTTCGGCAGGGATGTACACTCTCACCGTTATTATTTAATCTATATATAGAAGATGCAATAAACAAAGTAAAAGAAGAGTATAGTGTAGGTGTGAATGTACAGGGAGAGAAAATATATATGTTGAGATTCGCCGACGATATAGCTATATTGGAAGAAAGCGAAAAGAATTTAGAAAGGGTATTGAATGGTATGCAGGCAGTATTGACTAGGGATTTTAACATGAAAATAAATATAGGTAAAACTAAAGTGATGAGGTGTGACAAAAAGGAATGCAGTAGAAAAATGAGGATCTCAATAGGAGATAATAGAATCGAAGAAGTGTCAGATTTTTGTTATTTAGGTAGTAGAATCACAAAAGATAATCGAAGCAAGGTAGATATAAAGTGTAGGATAGCACAGGGTAGGAAGGAATTCGTAGAAAAAGAACAGATTTTAAGATCAAATATTGACTTGGGTATTAGAAAAAGATTACTGAAGGTATATGTTTGGAGTGTAGCACTGTACGGGTGTGAGGCGTGGACTATAGGAAAGGAAGAGAAGCGTAGATTACAAGCATTCGAAATGTGGTGTTATAGGAGGATGATGAGGATTGGTTGGGAAGATAAAGTAACAAATGAAGCTGTACTAGAGTTAGTAGGGGAGAAGAGAAGTATCTGGAGAGTGTTACAGCGTAGGAGAGACAGATTAGTAGGGCATATTCTTAGGCATGGGGGGATTATGTAATTGATCATAGAAGGTAGAGTGGAGGGAAAGAGAAGGGTAGGTATGCCTAGATTGGAGTATGTGAGTCAGATAGTTGAAGACGTTGAGATGAATAGCTATAGGGAGATGAAGGGATTAGCTCAGTATAGATCGGCATGGCGTGCTGTTTCCAACCAATCTTTAGGATTGCGGACTCTTTAACTAATAAATAAAATATATGCTTTTTTTGCATTCAATCAAATTTGTTGCCATCAATATCCAAAAGGTACTCTATTACAGAATTAAAGATTTCAATGAAACGAAAATTTCATCAATGAAATGGAAAATTTTTCTTCGACCCCCAAAAGGCCACTCGAATTTTATCGATCCTTTTCAAAATTCCATCTACCCCAAGGGGCCCACATTGACCCCATTGGGAATCCCTGGTCTAGATCGTCAGCCCCTACAATATATATTAAACGTAATCTTGTAACAGAAACCAATAATTTAGACGAATCTATATTTTTCTACGAGATCGGTCGAATTTCTTCTAAACAAATAACACAAATATGGCATATGAAAGATATTTTCGAAAATACTTATAAAATTAACAAATGCAAAATAAAATTAAGTATTTTAATGAAATTTGTATCGGTTGGAAAACGCACCCTCGAGCATCATAAATGATAATATACTAACTTTTGCTTCAACTGTGCAATAGCCTTTTGTCTATACACCGGCGCAACAATAATATATCACAGGTTGCTTCATCCTCCTTATTCTCATCTCGTATCAACTCAATAGGTGGCATATAATCATCTATCTTTCCATCTATATTCTCATATATACGACGTGGGCCTGGATCGCAGATCGCGCGATATCTTTTATTATACCTGCGTTATGGCACATGTGCACATGTGATAGTGTCTGTTGTGTGTGTGTATGTGTTTTTTTTTGCGGCTATACCGTCTGTCGTCATCAACAACAGACCGAACAGCAGGTGGCTGAACCAATTACCTACCCATACTTTATATAAGGAACCCCCACAGCACCTTACACCGCATCTGTATATTTGCGCAGACTTACACTCGTACTTGGAAAATATGTAAAATATACGGATTTTATAAAATCCTATATAAAAAAATCTGAAACCTGACCTGACTTAAGCTCAAGACTTGGAGTATTATTTCAATCTTCTGTGTCATTCGTCATATTCGTCATTTATTAAAAAATTCCAAGTGTTCCTATTTCTGAAAATATTCTTTTTCTTGACGAGATGCTAAAAAATAATTCTGTGGATGATGTTATTATTAATGAATATTTAAAACTTGCTAAATTATGTATGCCTCAGCATTGTTTTTCTTTAAATGGTAAATTCTTTGAGCAAAAAGAAGGTACAGCTATGGGAAATTGTTTAAGTCCATTTATTGCTAATTTATTTATGAGTTATTTTGAAACTAAATTAAAGGAAACTGAAATTTATTTTCCTAGAATTTGTAGATGACATCTTTGCGATTTTTGATACTGAAAAATCAAATATTGATGATTTTATTAAAATATGAAATTCTAAATTTCCTTTTAAAAAGGAGCATTTACCTTATTTCAGATTAAATAGAAAAGATAAAAGTGCTGTAGCCGAGCATATTTTTGACTAACACAGGTCATCCCATCGTCAAATTATTCCACTTAAATTACCTAAAAGTGTTTTGAATTATTCCGAGTTAAATGTTTATGAAAGTATATACATGCATAAATCTAAATCAAATTTAATGAGCTTAGATTCAGGCCCAATTTTATCTTGTCTATTTAATTTATTTAACCCGGGAGAGGTCGCGCATGCATAAACACAGTTAGAGGTCGCTTGGGGTATATTTTGACTCCAGCAATAAAATCGCCATACGCAGGAAATGCAAAATATATTATTCTTTATTAATTTATTCTTGAACATATAGAAAACAAATAATATAATAGAAATTTATTCGGAAATATCATCTTGTCCCAAATTTCCTTTGCAATTCTCGCATATGTAATTCAGTGCATATGCTCTGAAAAGAGCATATAATTGCAGAGACAGCAAGATTTTGTTGTTTTTCTATCTCGTGCCCTTAGAGATATGTCACATCTTCCTCTAGCACGTATTACGAGAGGAATTCGCTTTCATCAAGATTAAATCCATTTTTATTTTTGATTTTGAATTTTATAAAATGACCCCACTTGGAACATATATCGCTTTGTTCGCCAAAAAAAAAAACGAATGGAACTGAATTCTTGCAGAGGTTATTGTAAAAAGACTTGGGAGAAAATACCTAATATGTGCGGAGTCTCTCTTAAAGTAATGTAAAAATGTCTACACATACACGCGACTGGGGTGATTATATACCCCGTGCGCGGGTTAATAAGAACTCTTTTTAAATTTAAATTTATTTTTATTTTTTATTTTGTTTGTTCATTTATTTTTGGTTATTTTAGATTTCACAAATCAATATATTCGTTAATTGTTAATTTGTATAGTTTTAAAAGATTTATAGGTCGTATTATATGCCATTTTTGAAACACTTCTGTCATGCTGACTTATTTATTTAATAGTATATCAATCACGATTCGTGACAGAGGTATTTTATTTAGTTTTTATCTTGTGCTACTGAAGATGGGGGCATAGCCCTTGAAATGTACATCTAGCTACTTAATGCTTGTTACGGTATTTGGATGATATTCTATATTATAGTATAGGATAGATTAATAAAAATTTCAATTTTCTTGACTCTGATTACACATCTATTGAAATATTCAAAAATTTGTACCACTTTTATTCTCGTTACCCATTCTTTTATCATGTATCAACGTTGCGCTAAATTCAAAACGGTTTCACTTAAAATGGACGCATTTTTAAATATCAATCGTTTTCCATACATAATTCTTAATCTCCACAAATTGTACAAATTGTTAAAAATATCTGATTTTTTCTGTTTCATACAGTGCCTAGAATTAACTAATTATATTAGCATTTCATATATCGTCTGATATTACATTCTCGACATTTTATTATAATTATTTAAATTTCTATAATATATGATGACCCTGTAGACAACACACGTCTTCATCCGAAGTTGAGATAGGACCAGACACCACCAGGGTGTTAACAAGTCCGTTGTAGTTTTTATTTAGCTCTTGCTGTGCATATTCCGAAGATAAAGCGGTTCCCATATCATTATAAAATTATAAGTATCCTTCTGATATCAAGGCTATATTAAATATCCTTTGAAACACTTGAAAGAATTCATATAAAAATAACAAATTGCCTAATCGTGTCTACAAGATCACGTCTGTAGCACATTCCAATCAATTTTCAATTTGCCGGAATAATATAATATTATCGGAAATGTTTCCAACCTATCCTATTGTTATATTAAGTTATATATATATTTTTTTAATTAAAACCATTTTTACGGTATTTGATTGCCAACTTTTAAGGATCTCTTAAAACTGCGTCAAAAAAGCATTTAATTCCTTGCTGGTTATTATAGAAACATTCTTTCATATGCATACTACTTTTAATTACTAAAAGCTCTCCATGAACTATAAATAAAAAATATTTTAATATCTTCGCTTCATATGAAGACAATTTATTATGCTGTAGTCTATTATTCAATATTACATTATTACTAATAACTATAGATTATTATACTTCAAAGGCAAAGAACTCCTTCCGAATGTTTTAGAGCTTAATACAGTCTTGCAGTACTAATGCAGCCCATTATTATGTATTAGATGCATTCCGCCCTCCGTCACTATCTTTACATTGACTATATATAGTGACTGATTTCCCAAAAAAAATTTTTTTTAATTACGATTAAAATTGGATATGATATAATATTTTCTAAGTGATTCGAAAAATTGACATAGCGATGATTAATGTTTTTGGGAAAAAACGATTGTATATGCGAAACTTATTTTATAATTTACAAAAATATTTTTTTTATTATAAACAATTGTAGTAGCAGCATTATTTTAATTGCAGATTAATCGATAATATATTAAGTAAATTTATGGACATCGGACATATTGTTTGATAATTGTGAAAACTCGCTGCATCGATTAAAGGAATATTTTTAAGACGAAATAAATATTACAAAAATTATTTCTGTTAATTTTGAATATAGTAGTTTTGGTCCTGTATTAAAAAGAAAAAAGGAAATCCATGCGTGGCCATATTAATTGCTACATTAAGTTTAAAAAATTGTGTTAATTGTACACCCGGTATACGTACGTATACAAGAGCCCAAAGGGGAAGTCGTATTTCCTACTGGTAATAAATTTCTCCCGGTATAGTTTTTATACTCTTTATAGTAGCGATGGCAAACTATAGGTCACCTTGAGGACCTAGTTCGTAGTTCATTTCAATGTACCGTTCACGAACTATAGGTCGTGAACTACTACTTCTTTTAAAAATGAACTAGTTCACGATCTATATGAAATACATGCACATGCTGAAAATAATCCCTTTTTTGCTCAATATAAAAATATTAAATGGTACAAAATAAATAAATTGAAATATTACAATACTTATTTTGAATTAGGAATGAGGAAGAAAAGACAAGAATGTTTATAATTTATACAAAACATATATATAAAGAAATATAATTTTCTCTAGGTACTCACGATTATTTATAGGAAATTCTAAAATACTTAAAAAGTAGTTACTGATGAAAATGTTTACTACTTTACTAGCACTTGAAAGTTAAATGTACAAACTATAATAAAATGAACTAAAGAGAATCGTTTTGTTTGGCGTTATAATTTATATTTTCTATTCCGAATCTGCTCTGTTTAAACATCAAAGCTTTGCTTTGATATTAAGTGATTGCAATGCACTCAGTGTGAAATAGGAGAACTATAAGAATTAAGATGTTTATTTTTGCATTATTGCAAAAATTTGCTATGGCATGACATATTTAATCTTGCAAATATATTAATTATATTATTTCAAATGAAATCTGATACCAACATTTAAATTGTGACTCAGATCGGCAATGCTGCTGTTGCAATATCGCATCGAGCTTCCTATTTCGTTCCGTTCACCAACACACTTTACCACTAAATAAATGTTAGTACTGTATATGTAATGTATACTATACTGCAAGTATATATATAGTACAAGTACATCAATACGTACACCGTGCACCATGTAGTTTATAGTTCACGAACTAGGTCATAGTGACTTATAGGTCGCTGCAAAACATCGTCACAGTACGCCCGTCATTTGATTGAACCGTTCAGAGTGAACGGTTCGCGAGTGAACTACACATCGCTACTTTATAGTAAAGCTCCCGTCCGAACTGGAAAATTGTATTAGAGTACTTACATAATTTAACTATGATGGAAATATATTATAATAGCTTTATCTTAAAAAAAAATAGGCAAAATGTGAAACAACTTCTGCCTTTATTTTGTAAATATCTAATTAGACATGGCAGTAATCCATGAAATTACCAGTAGAACTCACCAGTACTGGAAAATTGCACACTGCATCTAAATATAACAATCAATTTTTTTTCATTGTCCACGCACCACGGCTGTACAATTATAAAATACGAAACAAATAATAAAAGATTTGAAATTAAATGATATATAGAATATATATTATGGTCTCACATAATGTTGCAAATTTCAATATGTAAAAATTGAGTAAAAAGGCTATTTTAATTACATTCAATTTTAAATTCGATAAATTTGTAAAATGCAAATCATTAAAAGTTTACAAACAGATTTCGAAGGTTAAACGTGGTGTAGTCACCTACAATAATATTTTATAATTAATTTTTTCGACAAAAGCAAATAATAAACTTCGAATGACTTCATAATATAATACATAATACTTACAAACAAGACAATGACTATAATTTTTTGATGCTATTTAATTTTCATTACATCATGATTAATTCCTGTATTTATGACTAAATACTTCCACCTTACATAATGACTATGGACTCTTAAGATTTAAATTCATATTTAAAAGCATATTACTTTAATGACTCCCTATCATCTAGCAACGAAAAAATTCCCCGGTATTGTCCTGGCTATTCAACATCGACTCTGCAAACGTTTACACTGTCATCATAATATTATTAACGATGCGCCTATTAAGTTGATCTTTTGTTGTTTTATTGTAAGTCTGCGATGCGAAAGGCCGCGCCGCTAATTTTCTGCAAACAATAAAACCCAATTTATCAACGCGCTATGCTCTAAGATATATTTTTTTATGTCTCAGAAGTTGAAATTTTTAACAAGGTCGTCGCTATATTATACGTACACCGATTTTTTATATCGTTAAATTAATTGCTTTATTATTAAGAAGGTTAGCCTGAGCTGAGCTTATTAACACAATTTAAAATTGGTCGAAGAGGCTTATTATCTTCTAGTATCTAGTTTTGGTCCGCGCTCGGATTTGGTAGGTGTGAAATTTTAATTGATCAAATATGGATTTATCAATGCAGAACATTTTATAGTTTATTATAACGAATTGCATGCTATTATATTTTTATTTTACAATAAAAGCTGCAGATTATTAGTACATAACTTCTTTTTTTTTACCAGACGTATAAAAACGGAATACATTTTAATATTGAAATCCGCACAAAAATTATTATTTTATATATTTCTACGAGTACACTAACACAAAAATTAATTACATTATTTAACAAAAATTTAAATGAAATATCATTTAAATTTGGATAAGATTTGATATGCATATAACGGCATATAAAATATAAAACGTATTAAAATAATTTAATATAATATATTAAGCCCTCAATATTAGAATATTAATATTAACGTTTTAATAATTCAATAAGGATTTAATCTTTTTAATAAAATAAACATTTATGAAAGGATTTTAGAATTATACGTTAATATTTTTTTTCAATTTTACTACTTAGGATTTACTAATGAGGATTAGAATAAATAAAAATATTTGTTACTAAATCTGTATCCTTGTTTTTAATTTTTTTGATACATATATTTTGCACTTGGTGGATTTTTCTTCAAAATATTTGAATTATTAATTGAATTTTCCGAAAACTTTCCGCACGACTTTGTTCAATATTATTTTATCGTTTTATTCATTATACATTTTATGGTTTTTATATTGAACTAGATTTGGAATCCTCAGATCATTAGAAAATGTTCCATTCAAACTTTTTTCACGTAACATAAAAATTAAATATTTTAGCATAGGCAGTCCATGTAAAAATGTTTCTAAATGCTGACTTTGAAAATCTGTAACTTTTTTTAATTAACAGCGCGAGTTAATTTGAAGATGTAATAGTTAACACTGACCGAGAACGTATCGGCGTCTGCAAATTCTAGAATTACGTGTATGTAACAACGACGATGGATATACACACAGATTACACACTCTCATATTCGCTTCGATCGAGTTTAGAAAAAAATTATGATCCAACAAACGTACAGAGCGCATACATTGTTACCTAAACGCAATCTTTTATCTGCACATGCTATTTTATATGAGCAGTTTCAATGGTATAAACTTTTATACCATTGAAACTATATCTTTTAAGTGCATGTATATTAAATATTCTTTAAGTGTACATTAAAAAAAAAGCAAACGCTCCACAGTACGATAGGAAACCTTTGTGGCTTGTGAGATGAGATGCTCGCCACTGCATTTTTGTCATTTGGGGGTGTGGTCAAAATTACTGCAATGTTGTCATATCGACAGCCAAACAAATACAGAGAGTATTATATTAGCATAATTGATCAAAACAAATAATAAATAACTGGAAACTTTTTACTAAATAGTGGACTTTAATCGAAGCCGTATATATTCATACATTAAATATTCTCAATCTGAATTTTGCTATGTAGTTTACAATTGAGCACTTTGTACTGAAGTTATTTATTCGTATATGGCAACAATGGTACTTATGCGCAGTAGAGGATGAATTAGGTCCGCCAAGATATAAAAAATTACTTATAGCTTGTCTAACAGTTAAGCGAAACTACAGCTCATTTTTTTTTAAGTGGCGGAGTATTTTGGTAGTCGTCTGCGCATAGGGTTGTGCTTATCGGGATTATACAGTACCAGTGGTGCCAGACAACATAAAATACTCTAGGTCTAAGAATTTAAATTTGTCGCTATTTTAGTACAAATTAATTATGACATAAATAAGATACTATAATAAGTATTTATCTTATATTCTAGTATAACTTTTCAGCATTTTGTATTAATTTCAAAGAATTCATTCTAATTGCATAAAATGGTTATAACTGTGCGTGGTGATTTGTTAACATTGCATTTCTTAGGACGCACACCTTCTGCACTAGACACACCTACTTATTCTTTGGAGAAGACAGAAGCGTAGCGTGTTTTGAATTATATTTATTGAAATAAAAGTTATATTTTTGTTCAAAATCGACAAAATATTCTATTTGTACCTTCGCTTCTACAGCACTCAACAACATCTGCAGCAACTATCGAGTATTATTATCAACAAGCTTGTTTTTATGAACAGAATTTTATGTAAACACTAGTAAACCTTTTACCAAATTAGATACATAAAAGTATAGTTTAAAAACTACAAAAAAATACTGAATATTGACCATTTGTTTGACTCGATTGTATATGATAAATGACCGCTAAATTCTTAATTAAGATATGAATGTAGAGGCAAATTAATCATTCCACATTTTTTAAATTCCCTGCCAATTTACCTAATATATTTAAATTTTGAACACAATACGTAAATATAGACCATAATCACTTTAATATAACACAAAAATCATTGAAATCGGTCCAGCCGTTTCCGCAAAACGACTTGTCCAAAAAAACATCGCGCAATTTTAATATATAGATGGGGATTTTTCTGTCGTAGCAAAACTATCGTAGCAACAGAGTATCAAATTTTTTTTTCACGGGTAAATAGTAAACTTTTGTAGTAAACTTGGAAATATTGATTTTTTTCCATTAATTTCAAAAATCTCGCGGGACGCGGGACAAATTACCGAAATTCGGGATTGTCCTGGACATATGGTCACTTTACTTCCATTTTTGAAGCACCTCTGTCACGTTGACTTATTTATTTAATCACGATTCGTTCCAAATGTATTTCGTTTTTATCTTGTGCTAAAATAATATAGAATTATATATATGTTCTATTAATAAAATGTTATTTCCAATCGTGCGAGTCCCTGCTTAAATGCAAGAAGTTGTCTATAAACTCACGGAACCGTTATTGGATTTAAAATTAGTTTTGTAGCCAGTGGTAGTGTGAAATGTGAGGTATACAGGATATAGATACAGATAAAAGATAGTAGCGTTACAGCCTCTGTTGTTAAAGCGCCTTTCACCGTGTACCTTTTCTATAACAATTCGCAGTTTTGTTTCAAATATTAATTGCACTTATGCTATATGGGCGACTCACAGCAATACCACATAAAACATACACGGTGGCGAAACCATAAAAAAATTGGAAAGTATATCTTTAAGCAGATTATCATTTGCTCCATCGCAAATTAAATATTGTGGCGTTAAATAATTGTATAAATCCAAAATATTTAACCCACATTTTTTGAAGCTACAGGCGCAACTTAAGAGTTTTGCTCTCATCCTCAGTAGCACAGCTATCAGACAAATAATATATTTGCAGATTCCCATACAAATTGCATTGTATCGTATTGATTTTTGGTGGTATTGTAAATAATTTTTACTGCGTGTTAATATATCTCAAAAATCGCTTAAAACGACAATGGACTACTTACTTTAAATTTACGATTCAAAAGTTTTTTACCTTCAATTATACATTACTTTGAAAACTATCAAAAATTATACAGGCAACATGATATTATTAACTTTTAATTGTACCATGAACTTTTTAATTAATTTTTTTGGTATCATAATCAAAGTTGATCATTGAATTGATTTTTGCGCGATGATATTTGTTTATACATTGGCTAATATTTAAAATTAATCAGAAAAAAGGTATTTATATATATCACTCTGTATACAGTCAACCCGTTTGTTTCATAATATGTATCCGCATTTTAAATATTTCTTACGAGCGTTAGCTCGAGTTCATTCGAAGGCAGTTTGCGTTTAGTTTAGCAACAACTCAAATTGTGAACGAATTAACTGCAGCAGATAATATTACTATTATTATTGGAAATTATTCAGTCTTGCTTGTAACTGTTCAGCACATAAATTGCCCGAGTTATTAACTGCAGCAAAGCATTTTACACTATCGCAATATAAATATAATAGCTTCCTGTTAAATAGATTTCGTATATTTTCTTTTTGCATTCGCTGCTCTAACGGCATTGTTGTATTCCAGGTTGCTATTGGCTTTGTAATTTGGCAAACCATCTGAATATATAATTCAAAATAAATTAATAATTTCAAAATCTCACCAAGTTACTTAAGATTCTACAATAAGAAATTCCGATTTCCAATATTATGGCACATTGAAATTTTTGCATGAAAATTTTGTTGCGGTCTACTCAATAATGAATAATTTATTTCTTAATCTTGTAACAATCTATACGAGCTAATATACATCGTTTAAAAAGCTTTCTATATGCTGCCAGTTTCAAAATTACCATGCAAATTTGATCCCGTACTTTCAACCGAATATTCAATATACCGACAAGTGCAAATTACTCACTGAATTTAACTCACACTGTACTCAGTAAATTCTATTAACCATAACAATAGCGCAATTTGAACGAGTGCACATTTATATATAGCACTTGGCACGTTGTGCAATCGTTTCGCAATTTACCAAAAATTATTTAGCAATTTGAGAATCTCGTGCATTTGTAATGTGTGCAGAGAATCTGCTACATCACGGAGAAGACATTTAATTTAAATGTTAATAGAAAAGAAAACGTGTTCAGCGTTTAATAGTTGAAAATTGATATTACTCGCACTTTTATTTAAGAGTGCATTAAGTATCGACCTTTACAATCGATTAAGTATCGACCATTACAATACTATTGACAAGTCATTCGTATCTTTCTCTGCATATATTAATTGAAAAAATAGTTGTTGCAATAAAAATCAGAAGACGACTCGATAAATGAATTGATAAATTGAAGACTATTTAAAGATAGTTGATAAAATGAGCAGTATTTGGAAATCGGCGCGAAAAAAATTACTTTTAATAAGGATATCTATGATTTTAAAAAACGGTAAAAGTTGTCCATTTTTTAATCGTTATATCAAGCCTCAAAAAAGTCAAAATTAATATATACAATATGAAATAATTCATAGTATTAGAATATCACCAAAATATCGTAACTTGAAGCATTAAGTCGTAGCTAGATGCGCATTTCGAAGGCTATGCCCCCATCTTCACTAGCACAACTATAATAAAAACGAAAGAAAATACCTCTGTATTTTATTTTATTATATTTTATATACGTGGAAACTGCCAGGAGATATAAGGAGGTATCAGATAGATTACATACTGGTTAAAGAGAGGTTTAGGAACCAGATTAAGAATTGTAAGAGTTACCCTGGAGCAGATATTGATAGTGACCATAATTTAGTAGTCCTGGACTCAGAGGTCAAATTCAAGAAATTACAGAAGTCTAAACAGGTCAGAGTAGATGTCGATAGGTTAAAATTAGCTGATGTATGTGAAAACTACAAGCAGAAAGTAGAAATCATGGCTAATGGAACATCTAGGAGCGACATAGATTGCGAATGGAGGGAAATCAGAAATGGGTTAACTACAGCGGCAAATGAAGTATTAGGCACAAAGAAAAGGGCAGGTAGGAGGGAATGGATCACGGAAGAAATAGTTAAAATGATAGAAGCAAGAAGGAAAATTAAAATTCGAAACACAGAAGCAGGACAGAAAAAATATAAGGAACTAAGGAACTTAATTAATAGGAAATGCAAGCTAGCGAAAGAAGAATGGATAAAAGGAAATTGTGAGGATATTGAGGAGGATATGAGAAGAGGTAAAGTAGATTTGGGCTACAGGAAAATTAAGTCACATTTTTCTAAAGTAAAACCAAAGGGTAACATTATATGTGATAAGCAGGGTAAGGAACTCACAGAAAATAAGGAAAAAGCTAGAAGATGGAAGGAGTATCTTGAAGATTTATATAAAGGTAGGCAGGACATGGAGGAGCTAGAAAGTGTGGAACAGATAGATAAGGATGACTTAGGTCTTAGCATACTTAGGTCAGAGTTTCATAGAGCATTAAATGATTTACGGAATAACAAAGCTGCGGGGATTGATATGATACCAGCCGAATTAATAAAACACGCAGGGGAAAAAATGCAGGAGCAATTATACAGGTTAGTTTGTAAAATATATGAGAAGGGAGAAGTACCACAGGATTTTCAGCGTAGTAGAATAGTAACAATGCCGAAGAAAATAGGAGCTAATTTATGTGAGAACTATAGGACCATTAGTCTACTATCACATGCATCGAAGATATTGCTAAAGATTATTTATAGGAGATTAGAAAATAAAGTAGAGGAAAGGCTAGGAGAAGATCAGTTTGGTTTTAGGAAAAACAGAGGGATGAGGGATGCGATTTAGCACTAAGAACAGTAGTAGAAAAAAGAATGAGGGTAGGAAAGGTAACTTGCATAGCTTTTGTAGATTTAGAAAAGGCATTTGATAATGTAGATTGGGACATAATGTTTAGAATTTTAAAAGAAACGGGTATAGATTATAAGGATAGGAGAATAATTTTTAATTTATATAAACACCAAACTGCCTTAGTTAGAATTGAGGGGGAAGAAGAGGTAGCAAAAATAGGGAAGGGAGTTCGGCAGGGATGTACACTTTCACCGTTATTATTTAATCTATATATAGAAGATGCAATAAACAAAGTAAAAGAAGAGTATAGTGTAGGTGTGAATCTACAGGGAGAGAAAATATATATGTTGAGATTCGCCGACGATATAGCTATATTGGAAGAAAGCGAAAAGAATTTAGAAAGGGTATTGAATGGTATGCAGGCAGTATTGACTAGGGATTTTAACATGAAAATAAATATAGGTAAAACTAAAGTGATGAGATGTGACAAAAAGGAATGCAGTAGAAAAATGAGGATCACAATAGGAGATAATAGAATCGAAAAAGTGTCAGATTTTTGTTATTTAGGCAGTAGAATCACAAAAGATAATCGAAGCAAGGTAGATATAAAGTGTAGGATAGCACAGGGTAGGAAGGCATTCGTAGAAAAGGAACAGATTTTAAGATCAAATATTGACTTGGGTATTAGAAAAAGATTACTGAAGGTATATGTTTGGAGTGTAGCACTGTACGGGTGTGAGGCGTGGACTATAGGAAAGGAAGAGAAGCGTAGATTACAAGCATTCGAAATGTGGTGTTATAGGAGGATGATGAGGATTGGTTGGGAAGATAAAGTAACAAATGAAGCTGTACTAGAGTTAGTAGGGGAGAAGAGAAGTATTTGGAGAGTGTTACAGCGTAGGAGAGACAGATTAGTAGAGCATATTCTTAGGCATGGGGGGATTATGCAATTGATCATAGAAGGTAGAGTGGAGGGAAAGAGAGGGGTAGGTAGGCCTAGATTGGAGTATGTGAGTCAGATAGTTGAAGACGTTGAGATGAATAGCTATAGGGAGATGAAGGGATTAGCTCAGGATAGATCGGCATGGCGTGCTGTTTCCAACCAATCTTTAGGATTGCGGACTCTTTAACTAATATTTTATTGTATTTGGGTGATATTATTTAACACAGTAGTGATATTTTTTTAAATGAAATATTTCCTTTAATTTAATTAGAGTCCTTGCAATCATAATCTTCAAATAACTATTAATTATGATTATTTGCGAAAATATTTCTTCGCGTACCTTACTGATACAGAAAGAAGTGTTCCGTTAATCTTTTATATAACAAAATTATTAATTATTTCCTGTAGTTGATCCTACCGCTGTCTGTAAGGACTATTGAGAGTTGCAGGTGTATATCTCGTATATTGATTCAGATAGCACAAGATAATTGTTGAAAAAAATAGATGATTTGATGGTGACATCCAAAGATGTATTTGTCCACTTTTGTTTCGTTTGTCCTGAATTCTTTAGGACGATATATGGACAATTGACAATAATATTGGAAAAGGCGTCAATATGACGACTATAGAACAAATTCGGTAAAGAAATTATTCGATATATCTTTAAAAAAAACTCAAATATTTCAAGCAATAAAAACAATGATGCAAATTAAATTTATATGTTATGAAACGTTAGAATATTCGAAGTTGGAACATTGGCTCTTAAGAAAATAAGATATAAAAATAGATTTATATACTAAATAATTAATAATGATTTTTTATATACTCTTTTTAATGCATTTAACGACTACCACGCTTAAAAAGGACTAAAATTGCATTTTTTTGACTCCTTTGCAATTTAACGCCTTAATTAAATCCGAATTGAAAATAGTTTTTTTCTAAATTACGTAAAAATTAATTACTGTTAAGGTTCGTGTAATAACTAATCTTTTTTTTGTAATTGACGTAGACTAAATTCCAATAGAATTCGTGAAAATGACTGTAAAAGTTTAATGAAGAAATATGTATTAGGCATAATATATTTTGCTTTTTTTTTGGTTGATATTAACTCTTATATATTATATTTCTAACGATTAATGCCACTAAATAAGTATTTTTTAAATTGAAAAAGAAAATATTTTGATACTTATATCTTGAGATCGATGCCAGTTATTTTATATAAACGAAATTTCAAACACAAATTAAATAATCTGCAAAATTAACTTCATGTATTGAAGACATTCACTTTATTGTAAATTGTATGTTTTTTTAATCGACTTGTTGATTTTTAAAAGAAAAAAGAGGCAATTACTGTTTTACTGCATTTCCTCCACCACTCTTAGTTCTTTTCAATTATGAATTTGTCCATATAGTCAATAGGTTTCTTATTAAAGTCTTATCTACTATTTATATAGGGGAACGGTATTTGATTAACATATACGAAATGATGTCTTCATTTCGTACTATAAAGGCATAAAAGCGACTACTAATCACTAGAAATGTTATTTCGCCGTTTTTTTGTTGTATCCAGGAATATATATAGTATGAAGCATACAAAAATTTTATTTCTTGCAAGTTTGTTTTCAAAATCCATGTTGCTATTCATTCTAATTTAATGAAATTCTCGTGGTATAGAATAATTTAACTGAAATTAATTAAAATTCTCTAAATAAATAAAATACTCTTTACATACCGCCATTTCCGCGACAATTTCTTCTTTGCGCAAAATCTCGCAACTTTTCAGGAAGTACGAAAATCAATTAAAATCGATACAAATATAAAAAAAAATTCTTAACCGATTTTGGAAAAGTCAAACAGCAATTAAATTACATATACCTGGTCCATGTGTTTATTTTTGTATATGTATATTTTTATGTATATATAGCCTGTATATTTTTATATCGTAGCGAAGTGCGAATAACAATTTCGCTCTTTGTCTGCAGAAAATAATTTGGCAATTTATAACCCCGTTGACATTTATTAAATTATGCATATTCTATATTAAATTATCTCATATTGGGATATAATGTTTCATTTGATTGTTGTAAGCATGCCCACAAATTTAGATGAAATACCAAGCTTTGGATAAAGTTACGAAGGTGCTGTTTAAGTTAAAATTTTCCTTAATTAGATCCTTATGTAACTTGAGCTTTGGTAAATGCACGTGTAAGTTTTGATAGTACAGAATGAATAAAGTGTATCGTCGGGAAGATCATTTCTAGTGCGAGGGCATCAGGTATTTAACTAATTAAATCGGGATTTAATTTAATCATTAATCTACAGATGAATAAGCTCGTTTTATATTTTAAAACAATCTGCTACACACAAACACAAATTCCAACCTAAACCGTACAACACTGTTAATCATGAAAAATGTACAAGCTCAAATTAATAATGAATTACCACAGCATAAAAATGATGGCTGCGGATAAATTTTGCTTTTAACTTTTAATGGAAATGGTTGATTAATTTTAAGTAATTTATGTAACATAAAAATATGAAAAGTAATTTACGGGCTTACTAGTTAAATCAGATTTAGCAGCGCAATTTAAATTCGCTATTATATTATAAATTCACTTAATACAGAGAGGTCCTGTAATAATAAATATTTCCAATTAATCGCGCAGACAATCGTTGTAAATCCAGTTTCTGGCGGGATAAACGTTTCGTTTTATTGCTTTCTTTCTTTATAGCCAATTATTTGCGATGGCATTGCTGCAAATTATTCGTTTCCGTCTCCTTTTTTTTCCTCATGTGTATGTATATAAGTCTCCTGGCGAGGATCTGATGCGAAATATTCCAAGCCACGGTAGTACCGCACACGTGAAAATACCTCCTACCTCAGACGGCTTTTTATTATCGAAGATGCGAAACGAAATCCGTACATTTCTTCAGTTCTTCAAACGTCTGTCAAGTTGATTTTACGCGCATTTTAACTAATGATCTCGGCTATTCTTTTAGCATAATGAAGTTCGAAATTAGTAAATACCTGAGGGACTATGCACCGCAAACACAGAAAATATCTTCATGTTTCGATACTTCGTGTAAATCGTTAATTTTTATGGGTGGTTATTTATTTTTTTATTGATGATACTTTGTCTGAGATAAAGGTACCTTTTTCTCAGTCTTTTATCATTTAATAAATAAAGCAACTAAATATAATAATTATTTTTTTTAAAAAGAAGTTCATGCTTCATTTGACGATGCTTCAGAATTACGGCTTGCATTTTCTATTTCGGTGTGTAATAGTAAAGCTGCCAACGTTTTCAATTAAAGGTACGAGAAAATAATACGTACTTGCCCCCCGTACTTTTCGATATCAAGTAATGACCACTTGTCCGGAACTTGAGACGGGAGTATTTAGAGATCTAAATTACCGTCTTATTATAATGTTCATTGCAGATGTGCTTGATCTTCAATCAACGTACTTACGCATGAAGTTGCAAACTGCAAGTATGTCTGCAACTTGAAGGCTTTACTGTCTATTATATTCATGTACCGAGAAGAAGGGTCCTATAATTTCTAGATTTACACAGAATAACGAGTTTCGCCACGCAATCTAGTTTTATTTTATTAAAACGAAAAAGAATATTATTCACCACACGAGGAATCTATAGGCGGACCCGTCAGCTAAATGTATAATATTTTAAATCTTTCTTTTGTGATCGTACAGAATTGCGTTTCAACGTCTTCATCATATTTTTTTTTTTCATGCTAAAGAATTTTCTTTTCGTCCTCACAATATGGGTAAAAAATGTTTAATGAATTACATTTTTTTTATGTAAGTAAATTTTTTTACTTATCATTTAAAGGAACTGTGGGCCTATAAAATAGATTTTAAATAAATGTTGCTTGAAATATTTGATGTAAAGGACCGACAAGGATATTTTTTATAATTACTTTTATAATTATTTAATTATACAATTAAATAAAGAACATTTTGGAATTTTTATAATTTTTTTGCGAATCACATTCTTTATATACACCATCAAATTAAATTTATGTCCGGATTGAATCAGAAATTATCGTTTTCGTTTTAATTTATCTTTTAGAAATATTAATTATTATTTTGATATATTTAGTATGTAAGTCGATTTTAAAAATGGTGTAAAATAATTGTTTAGAAAATCACCCAAATACCGTAATTTAAAGCTATCATATTTGTATTATTTATATTATAATATTTGCTATAATTTATTTCTAATTGAGTATTTGTATCCATAATGAAGGATAATGAGGATCACTTCCCTTTGATCGTAATTGTAAACTACGGGATTGAGGAAATCAGATTTAATAATCGATATAAAATTATTTCCCACAATTACCACAAATTATGAATGAATAAAAAAATAGGTTATAGTTACTTACAGATTATGTACATATCTCGATGTAGATCCGTCTCCAATCAAGCGCAATTGAATTAGCAATTACGAAATAACTAGCCTGTCTTTATCAATCTACATTACATAATTTGTTGTAATCATATACCTACACTATAATATACAGAGTAATCGTTCTTTATAAAATTGGATATATTTGTTCAATTCAACAACAATTAGTCTATTAATAGAAATAGGCTATTAATAAAAATATTTTCGTTTTAATGTTCGTTAAAATCAATTCTTTCTATATCTTCTTACTGGAATCTTCACGAGCAATATATAGAAAATATTAGCTTAAGATGCAATATTGATGAAACAATTTTAAAATGTTGTAAAAATCTATAAACTTATAAAACATTTTTGTTTTAGTATAATATAATATAATTAGTATAATATATGTAACATCACTCTCAAACTGAAAATAATTTCGTAACGAAAACCGCAAATTTTTAAACACAAATACTTTCATATATATCTGCATCCACGATGATGATTTTTTTCAATTTATTTGCTTCTGGTTTAAAAATTAATGTACCACTAGATTTTTCGTGGACATCCTGTGCATACAGACACCAGCTGATGCAATTATTTTTAACTAGGCAATGCAATGGACATCTCAACAGAAGTATATGACATTGAACGTACATTATTATGTTGAAGTAATAATGCGCTTTGCTATACGTAAATACAGAATATAAGTAACTATTGGACAATGTTTACGCACTCTTTGCACTATATCGTATATTTATATGTATCTATGCTGTATTCATGAAAACTAGGCCTATGTGGGAATTAGAATGAGACAGTAGTTGAATTCGATGGTTATATAAACGTTAAAAAGTTGTTGTATCGTTTTTAAATGTTTTCCAAAGAATTTTTTAATTATCATCCAGGTTTCTTTGATTGCGGTTTATCTGTAGCTAGTTGTAGTGACTTACTTGTTGACATGGATGTGCAGAATCTGCGAAAAAATACATATACTTTTTTAATATTGCGGTCAAAAACTAAAACTTACCTTGAAATATCGACGAAAATCGATTTTGTTGTTTGACATTTTTAATGTAAATATGGCCCATAATCTTACATCGCTTTTGTTCTCTTACCAAATTGATTTGAGTTATTTTTTTGAATCGTTATGTATAAGAAATAAATTCATTGATTATCTGTTATATATAATATATTTTTCTAATTTAATTCTAAAATTAAATATCTATTTTTTATCTCTGAAAATAAATTTAGTAACGTCAGAAAGCTGGAAACGTCTAAAAACGATCACTTTCAACGAATACAAGCGTTTTTAGACATTTTCGTGCTTCGCGGACTAAAAATGTATTTTTCACGACAAAAAAGCATTTTTTATCTCTGAAAATAAATTTATTAACGTCAAAAAGCTGGAAACGTCTAAAAAAGGATCACTTTCAACGAATACAAGCGTTTTTAGACATTTTCGTGCTTCGTGGATTAAAAATGTATTTTTCACGACAAAAAAATATTTTTTATCTCTGAAAATAAATTTAATAACGTCAGAGAGCTGGAAACGTCTAAAAATGATCACTTTCAACGAATACAAGCGTTTTTAGACATTTTCGTACTTCGCGGACTAAACTGCATTTTTCAATAGTTATTGTTGATATTTTTTTTTATTTCATTTTGGCAAATATCTTTTCATAATAATTTTAGATCCCAATATAATACTTTCATAATAGGGAAACGGAATATTTGTTCCTTTTAATAGAAATCGTTGCTCAAATCCAAAACTATTAAATATCTAATTAAAAATATGTAATTTTAATTTAATGTTCATACGAGTATAACAAAAATTCCATATAGTAAATTAATAACTATTATAAAGATTAGTAAAAAGCAAATTAAAATATATTCGAGAATATTAAAATTATATCTTTTTACTAGGTACTTATATTTAGAATTTATTGCAGATTTTATACAGCGACTATAAATATTTTTTATTTCTTTTGTTGCAGCAAAAATGAAGATCATTCTTCCGCTTGTCGTTTGGATATGGCTGCTCCACACGAGTGTAAGTATATTTAGCATTACTAATAGTTATACAATAATAATTTTAATGATATCCTCGCAAAGACAATTCTCGGTACTAAATGCTTGGTCAATTAGTACGCCTTTATATACTTTTTACACGGGAAAATATACAAAAAGAACAAATATCTGCAGCGAACATGAAAGGATATCATAAATTATTTAATTCGAATGGAGCTATATACGTCCATTTTCAAAGAAATATTTTTGTTCGAAAATTATATACAATCTGAATGTGTTCAAGAAATTTAATTGCAAAAACTATAACTAAATAACAACGATAAAATCATTTATATTTAATAATGTGAAATATAATTTTTTTTCAGTAATAATTGTTCATATTATGTTTAGAAAACCATTATTTACTTCGATCTTCTAAAATGCTAGAATATTTGAATTTGATACCAAAAACTTTACTTTAATAGGGCAGTAAATTCAAATTACCTTGTTCCTCTTTAGATCAAGAATGTATTTCGTAAAGTCAACAATGACTCAAGAATAGTTCTTAAAATTCCCTAGAAAATGTTACTATAAAAATATTTAATATTACCATTATATATATTTAAGGGATATATGTGGAATATAACATAATATGGCTACAACGCAAGAAGAATAAAAAAGGAATATAAACGGTCTATAAACTAGCCCTATTCGTTGCATATCCTGTACGTACAGTATGTAAAGTAGTGAGCCAAGGACAGACCCTTGTGGCACTCCCGTTATTATTCATAGTGGGTCGCTAACTATCTAATATCTTGTAGGTACCCACTAGCCCTATTCGTTGCATATCCTGTACGTACAGTATGTAAAGTAGTGGGCCAAGGACAGACCCTTGTGGCACTCCCGTTATTATTAATAGTGGGTCGCTAACTATCTAATATCTTGTAGGTACCCAATAGCCCTATTCGTTGCATATCCTGTACACACAGTATGTAAAGTAGTGGGCCAAGGACAGACCCTTGTGGCACTCCCGTTATTATTCATAGTGGGTCGCTAACTATCTAATATCTTGTAGGTACCCACTAGCCCTATTCGTTGCATATCCTGTACGTACAGTATGTAAAGTAGTGGGCCAAGGACAGACCCTTGTGGCACTCCCGTTATTATTAATAGTGGGTCGCTAACTATCTAATATCTTGTAGGTACCCAATAGCCCTATTCGTTGCATATCCTGTACGTACAGTATGTAAAGTAGTGGGCCAAGGACAGACCCTTGTGGCACTCCCGTTATTATTAATAGTGGGTCGCTAACTATCTAATATCTTGTAAGTACCCACTAGCCCTATTCGTTGCATATCCTGTACGTACAGTATGTAAAGTAGTGGGCCAAGGACAGACCCTTGTGGAGCTCCCGTTGTTATTAATAGTGGGTCGCTAACTATCTAATATCGATATTCTCTGTTTATGTAAAAAATCTGTAGATTGTGAGTCGAAATCAGGTCAGTGAGCAAAGAAAGTATTCGCGTTATATTTATTGATATATTAATTTCTGAAATATATACAGCTAGTATATATACAGGAGGACTAAATCAGCACGAGGCAAGTTTATAATGAAGCTCATTCAAATTGTTTTTAATAACGCCACCGCGCCAACATAATATGAAACATATTCGTGGTGTGTGCGATTAACGTAACGAATACTACAGTGCAATAGCGATAGGGATCTGCTTGGCCTGCCATGTATAAATTATACATTCAAAAGTGTGCAAGAAATACTACTTAGTCACGTATAATAAATATCAAAAGCAATTATAGCGGCAATTGCACCCTGATATTAAAGATACAGCCGCTAGCCTTATTTGCCAATAAATCTTCGACACCTTTTTTTATAAAAAGACTCACTAGCGCACACATTATATACAGATATAATAAAATATGAAACATACATTTAAAGCTTTAGTACCTCTGACTACGTCCTGATTATACCTACGTGCTTTATACAGATATTACGGTATTATTAATCTTATAAAAATATCGCCATCAGATAAAATAAATCGTTCTTAAAGACAGTGCTTAACTTTAAATACCACCAACTGAAATTACTCCAGCAGATTGATATTCAAAATTAGCCACAATATGCAAAACACATATTGACAATAATAAATTACGCCGAGAAAACAAAAAACTCTTAAATATATGAATCAGCAAATTGGTATTATTATATAAATTATTTATAAACAATGAGAAATCGAAACATAATGTTGACTCGGATATTACAAGACTATTAAAAGCAATATATGGAGCTTAACCTGTAGGGTGTGAAAAAGGACGTAAAAAAATGAAATGTGGTGCTTTAGGGAGATTGCGACGTATTTGGTTGAGTAAAAATCTTTTGCCTTCCCGCTCATTATTTTGATCTGTACACGAGTTTCATTGAAATCTCGAAGGAAACTTTCCGTTGGATATGCGGCTTGAACTTTAATTCACTTATGCCACCGTTTATAGATGACGTTAAGAAATCTGTGCAAAGAAAACATGTTCATTACTATTATAGTGTACTCAATGTCAGATAAGTCACTTTTACTGATCCAATCAGCTTAAATCGTATATCGAAAGTAAACGCGCATATTGGGCGTTGTCCTAAATATCCTTTTATAATAAACAATAATGATTTACTTTTGTATTCGATATCGATATAATAGCTATAGTCTTCGCGCTGTGACCCAGTTCGCCTTCAAATGCATTCTCTGATATTTGAAGCTACTAAAAAATCTCTTAGTACTTACTCCAAAGTAAATGTACTAATTGGTATTTAAATTAGTTGCCAGTACGGTATTTCTATTGAAAAAACTTAAGGTTGTAGTAATTATCATTTGACGCGAAATGCGTACGTTGGCCTTTAGCCTAGATACTTAAAAAATATTAGTACTAAAAATTTTTAACACTCTTATAGGCAAGGAGAAAATTATTTGATTTATTCATCTGTGGAATATGAGTATATGTTGAAAGGGTACTTTTTTATAGTATGGAAATGAAATTATACGATTATTAAATTAAATTATTCTATCAAGAAATACAAAATATTACACATGACAAATATAAAAAAAAAGATATTAATAAATTATCTAATATGTTGAGGAACACGTTATTTTATCAACCACTGTATTCATAAAAAAACAAAATTACCAATGTCACTATACAAAACGAAACATATTACTAAGTTCTCTAATATAAGTGGAATGTAAAAAAAAATTTTTAAAATATTCAAAGAACAAAATTATAACATACCTTTATATAACAATATCACTATAAATAATTTATATATAAAAATTAAAGATACAACTCAAAAATTTAAGAAAGCAAATGTTATATACAAAATAACTTGCAAAGATTGCTACATCGGTCAAACTAAACAGTATTTAAATAAAAGATTACAACAACATAACAATGATTGCAAAAATAATAGTAAAACAGAAAAAACAGCTGTAAGGACTCATGCTATAAAAAGCAAACACAACTTCGATTTCAACATAAAAAATGTTAAAATTCTAGATGTAGAGAATAGTTGGATGAAACGTAATATAAGTGAAATGATTTTTATAAAAAAAAAACATAATAATTCATGCAACTTAAGATCAGATACTTTTAATTTACATAATAGTTACAATTTAGTAATTAAAAATATATAAACTAAGTTAGGAAACGTTGTTTGATACATTTTTTAAAATTGGTTTTGATATATTTTATTTTTTATCTGTTTATTTTCGGTTTGCAAAATAAAGTCAAGAAATAAGTTAGACAACTGTATGTACAGGAGTGTAGAATTGTACAAGTATTAATATGAGCGAGTTTTGTTTGCGCATCTGTCACTATCAAGTTCATATAACAAAATATAAAATGTACTACGGAATAATATCTAAAATTTGTCAAATGATCAGTTACAAATATAAAAATATAGAAGCAAATTAGGTATAACAATAGAAAATGTAGTAAATGTAGTTTATTTGAATATTATGAAATGTTGAGTAATTATAAATTAAAAAATTTTTGATCAGATACTTTTACATAATAGTTTTACATAATAGTTGCAATTTAGTGATTAAAAATATATAAACAAAGTTAGGAAACGTTTTTTAATACAAAACAAATGTTCGGTTTACAAAATAAAGTCAAGAAATAAGTAACTTTTTTAATAATTATATTAAAAATATTAAATACCGTAACTCGAAGTACTTAATGCTTTGAGTCACGGTATTTGAGTAATATTCTATACTACCACTTATACTGTTTGACTGATTTATTTTTTAAATTAACAATTGATGTTATGATATTAAAATCAGTTGTTTATTCTGCATTTTAGTAAACGGAGACTACTAAATAATTGAATTATTGATTGAATCTAGTGTTACCTCATAGTGAATGGAGTTTAAAGGAAAATAATAGTTATAATACCACTTAAAATATATATTTTTTGTTGACCAGGTTTCACCGGTAAGGACATCATCAGATTGATGATGCCGCTTTCACTCTGATTACTCTGATCATCACTATTACAACTAAGTTATTTTCCTTCAAATCCATTTACTAAATTA
This sequence comes from Leptodirus hochenwartii, assembly GCA_947310635.1. Lineage (NCBI taxonomy): Eukaryota > Metazoa > Arthropoda > Insecta > Coleoptera > Leiodidae > Leptodirus > Leptodirus hochenwartii. Next base: position 5,520,358 of record OX371176.1, on the reverse strand, counting down.
TTATTTGGAAATGTGTAATTTCTTAAGAAAGTGCTATTTATTACTGAAACAAGTACAGTCAAGGTATTAACAAGTTCATAAATAAGTAAAATCCCCTAAAAGCCATCCTAACTACACTACCGATTATAAATAATCTCATCATCGCCAATGCATAACAAAATAATAATATCTCAGTGGAAGAAATATAGGTCTTGCGGGTACACCATTAATTTATCGAACGGTAACATTATTAATTAAACTAAACATGATATACCTAGGTGGGTATAATATCATGAAAATATTTCCCATCGACATACTTTTGTGTAAGCCTGACTTTAATAAGTAGGCAGCTTTGAATGTTTTGACGGATCCGCGTACAGTAATTTAGGAGTGTATTTGCTAATTTTTCTATACTTAAAGTCCCGTTTTCCCCAACATAACTGCTACTTGCCGTATCTTCGGATCATATGCAGATATGCAGGTAGATATGTTGTTCTCATATCACAAGATGTGCCGTTCGTCCACTCTATCCGGATCTAGTTATAACTGCAATATGCATCTCATCTCGCCAGATATGCGAAATTATATGTAAATAGTATGCGCGAAAAATATAGACGCAAAACACCAATCTTACTAAGCCCGTGCTGTTGTGTGCTGAACTGACGATAAGTAACGAAATATATAGTTGAAATAATACTACACCTCTGGAGGATTCTGAATATACGATGGCTATATTTACTTTCGCAATGATCCATCACATACCGTCACATTTATCTTTATTCGCATACTTAAATAGATTTAATATTTTCAAACAGATGTTACATTGACGAATGAATGGATTTATTGATATATATTTATATTAGGGGTATTACTTTTGTTTTTTTTGACATTCTCATATTTAATTTAATTTTAGATATTAATACAATATATATTTGTTTCTTTTTTTTATAACTGTGCAATATTATCCTTAAGTCAAAACTTAATCTAATTACGATACTAAATAATATGTACTTATCTTATGCTTAAAAACATAAAAGGATTATTATTATTATTATTATTAATCAGGGTATGCGATTTATAATTAAATGTTGTTCTCTTTGATGAATTTTTCTTTCCAAAAACCAAATTCGCAATTTTTAATAGCCATTTCGTTAACGTAGTATTTAATAATAATAATAATAATAATAAATCCATTTATTGGCATATGTTAGATTAAGAAAATACAGCCAAAGGAATGCCATTAAATAATAAGCCTTATAAGATATAAGGCTCATCCTTTTATGCATGTATATATTTAAATATATATGAAATGAGAAAAAAAGCTAATTGAAACTAGATTTAAGGAGCAATTTAGCTCATTTCAGATTAAATAGAAAAGATAAAAGTGCTGTAGCCGAGCATATTTTTGACTAACTCAGGTCATCCTATTATTTAACACCGTAGTGTTAATTATTAAAATTGCCTTCTTTCAAAACAATTTATTTACAATATATATATACCACATAGGGTCATATATAGGTAGGTAATTCGTCAAATTTTTGATAGTCGTACTATAGAATCGGTGTTCTTAAGGATGATAAGGTTATAGAAGAAAATTATTGTTCCAATCGCTTGCAGGCTGTTACGGTAACGTAAACTTTTTATGATTATATAGCAACTACATAGGACAGAAAATACAGGAACGGTCGTATAGAAATTCACAAAATAATATGAGCTGGCACGTAGCCTTATTCTCTAAATCACCAAAATCGTCCCCTTAATACTACTACTGGATAATTTGAAATTAATGTTTCGTAAGAAAAAGCAATAAAAAGTATTTAACATGAAAAATCTTTATTGCGTTTTTGGTTTTAACCTTAGAAAATTAAATAAAGTACATATTTTCTTTTAATATTTGTCATGTATGAGTTAAAGCACTTGAGGTATGAGTCGATAACTCAAAATACCAAAAATTCGAGTAGTATTAAGGGGACGAATGATTATATGCATATACCAAAGTAAATTTAAAAATTATTTTGAAAAACCCCTGATATATTGCTGTCTGTACAATGAGACTAATATAAAATTAATCCACAGTTTTTAAATACAACTTCTATCACGATTTGGATCAAATTTTATGTGGAATGATAGTGTAAATTAAAATATTTTACTGCAAGGATTTCATACTTTTCATTAATTAAATATGAAACTAACAACATTAACTGTTATATTTCAAAATATACTCGTAATAATACTTTTAGTTATTGGTTTAGACTTTAGTTCATTCTTTCTAGCATTTTATAAGGATATATAAAGGACCAAGAACAACTGTAATTATTTCCCTATTGACAATTTTCCAACAGCTAAGAGTCCTTCCTTGATTATGCACAAACCTACTGTTCTAACATCTCTTACCGCGGTCTTAATCTCAGATTAAACTTTTATTTCATATTGTTCAGGAACATGGTGTAACGTAGGTACTTATAAGTACCTCTATGTAAATCATATGTTTCTAATCCAATGGCAACTTTATTTGTAATGCTTATTTCCTACAAATTCATTGAATTCATTGCGAGGAAGTGCTCTACTTTAGCCACTAAGACGATAATTGTGCGCATGGAAGCTTAACAGTTTCTTGTATTGGCGTTCGTGGTTTCTTTTCTGTTACCTGACTTTGATTGCCGACCAATCATTATCGGATTGAATTTTCTGCCGCAGGATGTAGATTTTAACGGACTTTTAACATCTCGTGTAATATGTATTAATTAGTCTAACATACCCATCCCTTTTTTTATGTATTATCATTAACAAGAAAAAATATTAGTTCAGACGAATTTGCACAAAAAAAAGAAGAAATATTTAATGACGGATATTGTCAGTATGTTACATATTTCATTAGATCATTGTAATTCGGTAATTTCGAATCCAAATGTCTTGGTCCTGTAAAGTGCAGAACGCCTTTAGCTCAAAATAAAATATTGTGATCCGTGACATCATTCTGCGCGAGGGAAAATGTTGTAAAAGAAGCTTCCTACGCGATATGAATTAACTTTTGAATACACACAATTTGTAAAACAAAACGGACAAAAAAATTCTTGCGTAGCCATCTTGAAGATTTATAAATCATGTGTTAAATATAGAATCATTACTTATTTTAAGTCATGAACTGTAAACAATAAAGAAATTAAAGATGATGTATCGCAAAGTAAAAATGTGAGCAACAAAAATCTTATAAATTTTCATGAACGTTAAATGTCGTATAAAAATTATTTTGTAATTTGTTAACTTGCATAGCTTTTGTAGATTTAGAAAAGGCATTTGATAATGTAGATTGGGACATAATGTTTAGAATTTTAAAAGAAACGGGTACAGATTATAAGGATAGGAGAATAATTTTTAATTTATATAAACACCAAACTGCCTTAGTTAGAATTGAGGGGGAAGAAGAGGTAGCAAAAATAGGGAAGGGAGTTCGGCAGGGATGTACACTCTCACCGTTATTATTTAATCTATATATAGAAGATGCAATAAACAAAGTAAAAGAAGAGTATAGTGTAGGTGTGAATGTACAGGGAGAGAAAATATATATGCTGAGATTCGCCGACGATATAGCTATATTGGAAGAAAGCGAAAAGAATTTAGAAAGGGTATTGAATGGTATGCAGGCAGTATTGACTAGGGATTTTAACATGAAAATAAATATAGGTAAAACTAAAGTGATGAGGTGTGACAAAAAGGAATGCAGTAGAAAAATGAGGATCACAATAGGAGATAATAGAATCGAAGAAGTGTCAGATTTTTGTTATTTAGGCAGTAGAATCACAAAAGATAATCGAAGCAAGGTAGATATAAAGTGTAGGATAGCACAGGGTAGGAAGGCATTCGTAGAAAAAGAACAGATTTTAAGATCAAATATTGACTTGGGTATTAGAAAAAGATTACTGAAGGTATATGTTTGGAGTGTAGCACTGTACGGGTGTGAGGCGTGGACTATAGGAAAGGAAGAGAAGCGTAGATTACAAGCATTAGAAATGTGGTGTTATAGGAGGATGATGAGGATTGGTTGGGAAGATAAAGTAACAAATGAAGCTGTACTAGAGTTAGTAGGGGAGAAGAGAAGTATTTGGAGAGTGTTACAGCGTAGGAGAGACAGATTAGTAGGGCATATTCTTAGGCATGGGGGGATTATGCAATTGATCATAGAAGGTAGAGTGGAGGGAAAAAGAGGGGTAGGTAGGCCTAGATTGGAGTATGTGAGTCAGATAGTTGAAGACGTTGAGATGAATAGCTATAGGGAGATGAAGGGATTAGCTCAGGATAGATCGGCATGGCGTGCTGTTTCCAACTAATCTTTAGGATTGCGGACTCTTTAACTAAATTTGTTTAAGCATTAATGCCAGTATATAAACTTAAACCTGAGGTCAACAAAATATCAGATGAAACATTCTTCCTTTGTCAACAGTTCTTTTCCTACACCATTCAGTCTGGGTATGTTCGAAACATCCCCAGACTGACTCCGGAATATTAAATGATTAAATTGTAGGGTATCAAATCTTATACATGGTCTATTTATGTGTATTTTTTGTACAAATTGGAATTCTGCAATTTTATTCAAATCATAATAAAACGTGACCAAACCAAACCGACTGCGAAAGAAAACAAAAAAACATGAAAAACTATTAAAAAAAATGCATTTTCTGTAAAGTACAGATTGCAGGGTAATAGCCAAAAATGTATAAATGCATCATGTTTATATAAATCATTCATTCTGCGAACAGAGTTTTCATTACGTGTACAATTTTTTGATCAAATATTTACAAATCAATTTAAATCGTATGTAGGCGCGCAAAATTCTCGGAGCTTACTCATCTTGGTTTTATAGCCTTTTGTCATTCAGGTGAGAACACACAATCATATCCTGATCCTTTACGCTTTATTGTGACTCATATGCTCGTATGCACGCATGCGAAAGAGAAGAGAAATTATCTGTTTGGTTTACAAATGATTGTGTGCGTTCAAGTTCGAGTTCTTCAGGAAAGGAATTGCAGCCGATGGCCAGCCAGTTATTGGCTATGCATTATACGCGTGTGTATTATTGAAGAATACATACCATTGTTGTATTTGCAAGAGTTTATTAGTAGTCTGGCCATGGTAACATCGCATTGTCACATATACAATAGCAATATACAGCAGTAACTCTCGATGGGACACTAATGTATATAATTCACTACATTATTAGAATTTTTCATGGCTGAATTTATAAGAAGTGCAAATATACACTGCCACGAGTGTCTGATTAATAGATACGAAAGCATAAGGTCCTGGAATAATAACATTTTCAGGATTCTCACAAAAACACTGCTAATATCAACACTTATATTGTGATATATTGACAAAATGCAGAGCAAAAGGAAAAAAGATAAAAGTGCTGTAGCCGAGCATCTTTTTGCATCGGGTCTAATTAGTTCACTTAAATTACTTAAAAGTGTTTTTTATTATTCCGAGTTTATTATTATTATAGCCTTCGAAATGTATATCTAGCTACTTAATGCTTTAAGTTACGGTATTTGGGTGATATTCTATAATAAAAGGAAAAAAGTTAAAACAACAACAAAATATTTCTTTCTCTCATTTATTAAGCAAAATAAAAATATATTTCCAAGTTTATTTAGTACCCTACACATCCTCACTAATTTTTTTCAAGCAATCCTCTCAAACAATATATTGGTACGAGTTCTTACCAATAAACTTAGCACTTTTAAGATAGCAAACATTTTGCATCTTCTACTCAGACATCATTCAATATATCACTTTTATGGTACGTCTGCTGTATATATTTAGGAGTGTGTTATGACCAGAATACCTGATTTGTATTCATTCTTCATTCTGTGCATCGCCTATTAGAATATTAAATATTCAAAAGTTATTTTAGTCTAGAGGTATTCTACAGTCTGGTATAGTATAGCTTGGTCCTTTTGATCTTGACTTTTGGACGCCGTTAGGTTTCTTAGAGCAAATATTATATAGTAGCCCTTTATACATTCATTACCTTTTGCATACCATGATTTTTGCATGGTGACCTAAAGGGTATTATAAAATAAATGACAAATAAATATTTTACATATACTATAGAATAATTATGCTAATTTTACAATTTAAGAAAATGATTACTTATCAATTTTGAAGTCTTCTTAATATTTTAGTTTAGTAAAAAGTGCCATTCGGGCTTACAAACCGTATATACAGCGTAGACAAGATTCAATTTTATACTTTCTATTAAGTGTTGGAATATCGTGAATCTCGTGAAAATGAAATAGGTTATTAAAAATAATACGCTATATTTATTTTAATTTCATATATTAAGTATATTTTCTAATACAGTATCTGATACAAGTTTCGATTTAATAAATGGTAGGAATTTTAAGAGATAGTAGATATATCAAAATACGAAGTTAAGAAGAATACTTGACAATTAAACACACTATATATTTTTTTATTTATATCAATATGAAAATTTGTATAATAATAATAATAATAATAATAAGATTTTATTTAAAAGTAATAAAAGAGGACGATATTGCATTGACTTGACCTGACATTAAATTTTTAATTTAATATATAAAAATATATTTTATTTTATAAGATGTATTTTTAAATTGCATTCTCAGCCTTTTTATTTATTTATTCGGGTTTATTTTATTTTAGAAGACGCATTTTTAAATTGCAATTAATATTTTACCCTTGCTAAAATACTTTCTGTTGTGAATTTAATTATTAACTCTAAATACTTATTACCCTTACAACTTAATTAAAAAAAAAAAATGTTTTCAATTGATGTTTAATTTAAGGTGACATAAAAAATAAAAAAATACGTGCAGTTTATACGTTGAGTTTCAATAAAGTGATCTACTTTATTTGATAATGTAATTATTCCCAATATAAAGATTCTAATTAATTATTTTAAAATAAATAATTGATTTTTGCCTCTATTCTGTATATTACCGGTTCCCATTCATGTGCAGTAGCGGTGTGTAGTTTACTCGCGAACCGTTCACTCTGAACGGTTCAATCAAATGACGGGCGTACTGTGACGATGTTTTGCTACGACCTATAGGTCACTATGACCTAGTTCGTGAACTATGAACTACATGTGAACGGTGTACTTGTACTAGGTCCTCAACCCGTCATGTATTAAACCGGTCATGAATCACAACGACTCGTAAACAATGCAGTATAGTATACATTACATATACAGTACTAACATTTATTTAATGATGCAACTCGATGCAATATTGCAACAGCAGCATTGCCGAGCTGAGTCACAATTTATATGTTGGTATCAGATTTCATTTGGAATAATATAATTAATATATTCGCAAGATTAAATAAGTTCTTAAATATGTCATGCCATAGCAAATTTTTGCAATAATGCAAAAATAAACATCTAAATCTTATAGTTCTTCTATTTCATACTGAGTGCAATGCAATCACTTAATATCAAATCAAATCTTTGAAGTTTGAACAGAGAAGAATCGGAATAGAAAATATAAATTATAACGCCAAACAAAACGATTCTAACTAGTTCATTTTATTATAGTTTGTATATTTAATTTTCAAGTGTTAGTAAAGTAGTATACATTTTCATCAGTAACTACCAATAAGTATTTTACGACTTCATATAAATAATCGTGAGTACCTAGAGAAGATTATATTTCCTTATATATATGTTTTGTATAAATTATAAACATTGTTGTCTTTTCTTCCTGATTCTTAATTCAAAATAAATATTGTAATATTTCAATTTATTTATTTTTTATCATTTAATATTTTTATATTGAGAAAAAAAGAGATTATTTTCATTATGTGCATGTAGGTGGTGAACTAGTTCATTTTAAAAAGATGTAGTACTTCACGACCTATAGTTCGTGAACGGTACATTGAAATGAACCACCAACTACGAACTATGTCCGCAAAGTGACCTACAGTTTGCCATCGCTAATGTGCAGATATTATATGTATAGTTTATAAAAAATATATAAAAATATGCACAGTTTATATATATATATATATATATATATATATATATATATATATATATATAAAAATTATTAGTTAGAATTGAGGGGGAAGAAGAGGTAGCAAAAATAGGGAAGGGAGTTCGGCAGGGATGTACACTCTCACCGTTATTATTTAATCTATATATAGAAGATGCAATAAACAAAGTAAAAGAAGAGTATAGTGTAGGTGTGAATGTACAGGGAGAGAAAATATATATGTTGAGATTCGCCGACGATATAGCTATATTGGAAGAAAGCGAAAAGAATTTAGAAAGGGTATTGAATGGTATGCAGGCAGTATTGACTAGGGATTTTAACATGAAAATAAATATAGGTAAAACTAAAGTGATGAGGTGTGACAAAAAGGAATGCTGTAGAAAAATGAGGATCTCAATAGGAGATAATAGAATCGAAGAAGTGTCAGATTTTTGTTATTTAGGCAGTAGAATCACAAAAGATAATCGAAGCAAGGTAGATATAAAGTGTAGGATAGCACAGGGTAGGAAGGCATTCGTAGAAAAAGAACAGATTTTAAGATCAAATATTGACTTGGGTATTAGAAAAAGATTACTGAAGGTATATGTTTGGAGTGTAGCACTGTACGGGTGTGAGGCGTGGACTATAGGAAAGGAAGAGAAGCGTAGATTAGAAGCACTTGAAATGTGGTGTTATAGGAGGATGATGAGGATTGGTTGGGAAGATAAAGTAACAAATGAAGCTGTACTAGAGTTAGTAGGGGAGAAGAGAAGTATCTGGAGAGTGTTACAGCGTAGGAGAGACAGATTAGTAGGGCATATTCTTAGGCATGGGGGGATTATGCAATTGATAATAGAAGGTAGAGTGGAGGGAAAGAGAGGGGTAGGTAGGCCTAGATTGGAGTATGTGAGTCAGATAGTTGAAGACGTTGAGATGAATAGCTATAGGGAGATGAAGGGATTAGCTCAGGATAGATCGGCATGGCGTGCTGTTTCCAACCAATCTTTAGGATTGCGGACTCTTTAACTAATATATATATATATATAAAATTTCTAATCGATATAATAGGTTCCATAATAGCCATTCAAAAGGCAAAACCATAAGAACGGGAATATACTATACACGAAAGGAAAAAATATTATGCGGTCACTATAATTCGTATGTAAAAGCCCATTTACCAGTACCAAGTACGCTGGTTCGTAGTACTTCTTTCTATACAGCAGACAATACACACGACTCGTTTGACTGCCAATACTGTGAATTGTGATCGTTAAAACAATACATAAAATAATATATATGCTATCTGGACACTCAAAGTACAAAACTGGTCAAACTCAAGACACAAAAGCAATGGTAACCAGCTAATGGTGCGTACCGTGCTATATGATTATTGAATAACTAACATTTGCATAAGCACTAAACGCATGAATAAATAGAGTAATTAGTGTACAGGTAATGAGGACAGGTTGTTTTGAAGTTATTAACCTACTACGAAACAGATTTCACTTCTCCTAGCAAGTAGATAATCTCATTCAGTAAAGTAAATTTTACAATTATGTAATATATCAATTGTATTGTTAAGGTCGATTTGATTGCGTTATTGTTGTGAAAATCCAAACAGAGGAAAGTAAAGGTGTTGTAATCTAGAATCATTAAATCATTAAATCAATTACGCTTATTTACTACTAAATAATTGGAAACTATGCCATTGTTTTTCGTTTTTCCTTTCTGTCGAGGTAAAAGTGAGAAAATATCATATCCAAATTATACATCTACGTCTTTATATTGTTATTTTAATTGAGATTAATCGATATATTTTTAATCATTCCCATCAATAAAACTTGACTGAAGATCTTCTATCATTTTTCATTTGTAAAATATGAGATATTTTATAATCATCCGCCTACGAATATTCCATAATTTAAAATATAATTCTAGATAAAAAATTATTATGAATAGTTAAAGAGTCCGCAATCCTAAAGATTGGTTGGAAACAGCACGCCATGCCGATCTATCCTGAGCTAATCCCTTCATCTCCCTATAGCTATTCATCTCAACGTCTTCAACTATCTGACTCACATACTCCAATCTAGGCCTACCTACCCCTCTCTTTCCCTCCACTCTACCTTCTATGATCAATTGCATAATCCCCCCATGCCTAAGAATATGCCCTACTAATCTGTCTCTCCTACGCTGTAACACTCTCCAAATACTTCTCTTCTCCCCTACTAACTCTAGTACAGCTTCATTTGTTACTTTATCTTCCCAACCAATCCTCATCATCCTCCTATAACACCACATTTCAAGTGCTTCTAATCTACGCTTCTCTTCCTTTCCTATAGTGCACGCCTCACACCCGTACAGTGCTACACTCCAAACATATACCTTCAGTAATCTTTTTCTAATACCCAAGTCAATATTTGATCTTAAAATCTGTTCTTTTTCTACGAATGCCTTCCTACCCTGTGCTATCCTACACTTTATATCTACCTTGCTTCGATTATCTTTTGTGATTCTACTGCCTAAATAACAAAAATCTGACACTTCTTCGATTCTATTATCTCCTATTGTGATCCTCATTTTTCTACTGCATTCCTTTTTGTCACACCTCATCACTTTAGTTTTACCTATATTTATTTTCATGTTAAAATCCCTAGTCAATACTGCCTGCATACCATTCAATACCCTTTCTAAATTCTTTTCGCTTTCTTCCAATATAGCTATATCGTCGGCGAATCTCAGCATATATATTTTCTCTCCCTCTACATTCACACCTACACTATACTCTTCTTTTACTTTGTTTATTGCATCTTCTATATATAGATTAAATAATAACGGTGAAAGTGTACATCCCTGCCGAACTCCCTTCCCTATTTTTGCTACCTCTTCTTCCCCCTCAATTCTAACTAAGGCAGTTTGGTGTTTATATAAATTTAAAATTATTCTCCTATCCTTATAATCTATACCCGTTTCTTTTAAAATTCTAAACATTATGTCCCAATCTACATTGTCAAATGCCTTTTCTAAGTCTACAAAAGCTATGCAAGTTACCTTTCCTACCCTCTTTCTTTTTTCTACTACCGTTCTTAGTGCTAGAATCGCCTCTCTCGTCCCTCTGTTTTTCCTAAAACCAAACTGATCTTCTCCTAGCCTTTCCTCTACTTTATTTTCTAATCTCCTATAAATAATCTTTAACAATATCTTCGATGCATGTGATAGTAGACTAATGGTCCTATAGTTCTCACACAGATTAGCTCCTATTTTCTTCGGCATTGTTACTATTCTACTACGCTGAAAATCCTGTGGTACTTCTCCCTTCTCATATATTTTACAAACTAACCTGTATAATCGCTCCTGCATTTTTTCCCCTGCGTGTTTTATTAATTCGGCTGGTATCATATCAATCCCCGCTGCTTTGTTATTCCGTAAATCATTTAATGCTCTATGAAACTCTGACCTAAGTATGCTAGGACCTAAGTCATCCTCATCTATCTGTTCTACATTATGAATGTGTTGAATTAATATTTAGTTGGAAGGTCGTTTTCAAAAATATTGGTATGAAAAAAAAACACCTTGTCATGATTGCATTTGTAATGAAAACGGGAGGAAAGGACAAGATTAAAATTTTTTTTTGATCGAAAATTAGGATTTTTGATGTTTTATTCTGTGTATCTGACATTTAATGACATATTAATAACAATTGCTGATTCCTAGAATAAATTGTCGTGACGCAATATTTTTTTATATAGACGATTATATTTTATCTAACACTTTTACGTTTTGAAAGTTTTAAAAACTTCGTTTCAACATCAATTTTACATATGAAATGCAAGAAATCGAATATTTTAAGCATTCGGCCCAGATTCCCATGATGTTTTATTTATTTTATGCGAAAATTCTTTTTAATCAAACAGTAACGATTGATTTACTACTAAATTTTGAATGTGAGTAGATGCGGTCTAGTAAAATATTTTTTACAAGTCAAAATGTAATACAAATTTTTATAAAGCTGGTTTGCAAGAATATAATTATAGATGAATATAAGTTGTCGTGTCTTATTATCCAATACATCATCTATAAATGTGACTTTCTTTCTGTCACTAGTTGCTAATTCAATCCACATAATTCTCTATGTACCTTCTTTTTTTTACGATAGAGAGCAGTTAGGCCACTGCCATATATGGTAGGAAAACCGTACGCTCCTTGCATAGTTAATAGATCGCGCAGGCTAGATTAAATTAATGCAGTTATTCAATTATGCGTAATCATGAGCAATGCTCATTTGCGCGTATATCTGTACTGCAGCCAATGCGCCCAGGTACGGCCCTGGTGCGGATCCTGCCACGCAAACACTTCTGTTTCTCTTGCGGAGATATGCGAGATGACATTATTTTATTTATCAAATTATCATACCGGTACGCTGACTACTTTGCATCACACCAGCCAATAATAAATTTGTATGGTTATAACATAACTGGCAGATGTAATCTAAAGTGCCGTAAGACAACCTCAACGTTTCCATGAGAAGATATTTGTTAATAGTTGTGATCTGTGATGATATCACGTTCTATATTTACGAAATAAAATTCTCTCTTTCTTATGCGCAATCTGTATTTGAGTAATTGAAAAATGTATAAATAAAAAATTTATGTATGTTAAAAAATACCAAACATGTATGTATTACCAAAAATACATAAACCTGCAAAATCTGTAGTCTGCTATTGACTCCCCAACATATTAGTTTTTTTATGGTTCGAAACATATTTCGAAATGGTTAGCAAATGTACTTAATAATTTTTATTTCGATGGTTTCGCTGTAAAAAATTCTTTAGAATTCATTAATAATGTTAAAGATCTAACACTATCAAATAATGAAATACTTATTTCATTTGATATTTGCTTATTATTTTCAAATGTTCCTATTCCTGAAGTGTTACATTTCTTAGATGTTTTCGTCATTAGAAATAATAATATATTAGAATTTGATATATATATATATATATATATATACAAAATAATTCAACTCCAAAATTTGTTAAATTACCATTTGATCCTACAATCCTACAAAAAATCCTAAAACTCTGACCTAAGTATGTCCTAGCATACTTAGGTCAGAGTTTAATAGAGCATTAAATGATTTACGGAATAACAAAGCAGAGGGGATTGATATGATACCAGCCGAATTAATAAAACACGCAGGGGAAAAAATGCAGGAGCGATTATACAGGTTAGTTTGTAAAATATATGAGAAGGGAGAAGTACCACAGGATTTTCAGCGTAGTAGAATAGTAACAATGCCGAAGAAAATAGGAGCTAAATTGTGTGAGAACTATAGGACCATTAGCCTACTATCACATGCATCGAAGATATTGTTAAAGATTATTTATAGGAGATTAGAAAATAAAGTAGAGGAAAGGCTAGGAGAAGATCAGTTTGGTTTTAGGAAAAACAGAGGGACGAGAGAGGCGATTCTAGCACTAAGAACGGTAGTAGAAAAAAGAAATAGGGTAGGAAAGGTAACTTGCATAGCTTTTGTAGATTTAGAAAAGGCATTTGATAATGTAGATTGGGACATAATGTTTAGAATTTTAAAAGAAACGGGTATAGATTATAAGGATAGGAGAATAATTTTTAATTTATATAAACACCAAACTGCCTTAGTTAGAATTGAGGGGGAAGAAGAGGTAGCAAAAATAGGGAAGGGAGTTCGGCAGGGATGTACACTCTCACCGTTATTATTTAATCTATATATAGAAGATGCAATAAACAAAGTAAAAGAAGAGTATAGTGTAGGTGTGAATGTACAGGGAGAGAAAATATATATGTTGAGATTCGCCGACGATATAGTTATATTAGAAGAAAGCGAAAAGAATTTAGAAAGGGTATTGAATGGTATGCAGGCAGTATTGACTAGGGATTTTAACATGAAAATAAATATAGGTAAAACTAAAGTGATGAGGTGTGACAAAAAGGAATGCAGTAGAAAAATGAAGATCTCAATAGGAGATAATAGAATCGAAGAAGTGTCAGATTTTTGTTATTTAGGCAGTAGAATCACAAAAGATAATCGAAGCAAAGTAGATATAAAGTGTAGGATAGCACAGGGTAGGAAGGCATTCGTAGAAAAAGAACAGATTTTAAGATCAAATATTGACTTGGGTATTAGAAAAAGATTACTGAAGGTATATGTTTGGAGTGTAGCACTGTACGGGTGTGAGGCGTGGACTATAGGAAAGGAAGAGAAGCGTAGATTACAAGCATTAGAAATGTGGTGTTATAGGAGGATGATGAGGATTGGTTGGGAAGATAAAGTAACAAATGAAGCTGTACTAGAGTTAGTAGGGGAGAAGAGAAGTATCTGGAGAGTGTTACAGCGTAGGAGAGACAGATTAGTAGGGCATATTCTTAGGCATGGGGGGATTATGCAATTGATCATAGAAGGTAGAGTGGAGGGAAAGAGAGGGGTAGGTAGGCCTAGATTGGAGTATGTGAGTCAGATAGTTGAAGACGTTGAGATGAATAGCTATAGGGAGATGAAGGGATTAGCTCAGGATAGATCGGCATGGCGTGCTGTTTCCAACCAATCTTTAGGATTGCGGACTGTTTAACTAACCTACAATTGCACGTGGTTTAGATAATATTTTAAATAAATATAATTTTAAAGTAACATAGAATAGTCTTGCTAATTTTCTAGGAAATCCCAAAGCTTTGATTGAGTTCAATAAAAAATCTGGTATTTATGAAATATCTTGTTCTAGTTGTCCTAAAGTATATATAGAAGACAAACACGTAGACCAATTGAAACTAGATTTACTAAGGAGCATTCAGCTCATTTCAGATTAAATAGAAAAGATAAAAGTGCTGTAGCCGAGCATATTTTTGACTACCTCAGGTCATCCTATTCAAATTAGTTCACTTAAATAACTTAAAAGTGTTTTGAATTATTCCGAGATAAATGCTTATGAAAGTATATATATGCATATATCTATATTTAATTGTGTGTCTATATGTCTATCTTTGAATTTATTTTATTTCATTAAAAAATCGGAAGTATTTTTCTATTCATTTCAATTAAATTAGAAATATAATTTGAATGGGCGAAATTGAGTATGTATGTTTTTTTGTATAACTTCGTCGGTACTTGATAAAATTAAATAATTTTTTGTTAGGCGTTACATATATGCTTTGTTTAATAAGTGCCCTTTTCAAATCGTTAAAATGTTTTTTTTTTAAATCAGGGTGTGCTTCTGAATATGGAATATAGTGGTAATAAAAAGTGGTCGAGTTTTAATTTTATTTCCAAGAAAATTTTGGGGGTGTAAAAAAATTTTTAATTAACAATTTTAATGTCTATATGTCTATCTTTGAATTTATAACATTTCATTAAAAAATCGGAAGTATTTTTCTATTAATTTCAATTAAATTAGAAATATAATTTGAATGGGCAAAATTGAGTATGTATGTTTTTTGTATAACTTCGTCGGTACTTGATAAAATTAAATATTTTTTTGTTAGGCGTTACATATATGTTTTGTTTAATAAGTGCCCTTTTCAAATCGTTAAAATGTAGTTTTTATCTTGTGCTACTGAAGATGGGGGCATAGTCTTCGAAATGCGCGTCTAGCTACTTAATGCTTTAAGTTACGATATTTGGGTGATATTCTATACAAGTACTTTTATAGATTTAAATTAATTTTTTTTATATTAAAAAATTGTAGACGCGGTAAATATCATACTATTTTGTTCCTTCAATATAAAATAAGGTCAGTACAATAATTAAAGTCAAGTTTTAGAGAAATCTTTGTTAAAAGATATTTTTTAAATATATCCTTGGAAATTGTGTCAATTTATTTTTAATTAAATTTCACATAAGTTAAAAGTAACAATATTGTGGTATAAAATATGTTTGTGCTTTTTTAAATTTTCTGGACTTGCACGATGATGGAAGATGCTGCTCATAAAAATTAATTGTTCTAAAATAAGCATCAATAGTAAAAAGTAATTCTTGCTCTGAAACGTTTAACAAAATAAAAAATAATTCTCGAGTCTGTAGTTATACATCCATTGCCTTGTAGCATTTTTGCTTTAATGTTCGCGTATTTTATACAAAGTGTATAATTTGCGCATGTTAATGATCATTCGGTCGCATATGAGTAGCTTTATTGGCGATTGAATCCATTTGGAACAAGAGTAACAACGACAACAAAATGGTGCAACGCATCGCATAACACCAAGTTACTACCCATACATTGCTCTTCTCTTCATTCGACCAAGCTAAGGACAATGTCCACTTGAGCGAATCGCCTCTCTCAGATCACAACATAAGCTAGAGCCTCTAACAAAAATCTGAAGCAGAAGAAAATGCGCATATTTATTATAAAGTATAACCTAAAGTGGAAATATTAAAACATGTTGCGATATAAAACGCTATCTAGTCGTTTGTTAAATCAATGAGCTATAAACAACTGTACTTTTTAAATTATAAAATTAATTGTTAAGGAAATCGTTTCGTTGAATGCCTTCGCTACTTGTAACAGGTGACAATGTCATCGTAAATGATTACAGATACATTAATAGCGTTAATTAAATATTACTGCAGACCGTCGTCCAACTATAAATAATATAGCGCGTTCTATAAACCAAAAATGTCGGCCATTTGTTGGTAAAATATTACGGAAAATTAAAAATTATTTTAAAAAATCACAACATAATGGCATTTGCTGATGAATATAGAGGAACATTTGGAAAGTATTACAGCTTAGAAGAGTTATTGATTATAAGACATCTTAATATTCTCACAACATTTTGTTACAAGAATAGCAATTTTCATCCTTGCATCTTTTATACTAATGCTTAAAAAAATCCTTTTTGTACCATTTATTAAGTCATTGTTATTATTTTAAAAGGAGGTAGTTTCTATGCTTTTTATTGGATTAATTCGTTTTGATATTAAGATTAGAGCTATTAATAAAAATTACTTGAAATTAATGTCTGGGTATATTAGAAGAAAAGCGGCCTCAAAATGAAACAAAAACTATTATTTATATAACATTGTAAAATAATGGGTCTTGGGATTCGGTCATGTGTATGAGCAGGAAGAACTATTATCTCGATGTTCGCACAGGGCCTTCGGAAGGTCTATTGTCTTGCAACGGCTCTTTACAGTTGGTGAAAAGCATGCAGGGGAAATCATTTGGCGCGTTTAACCAGAACGCCGTTAACCGTTTTCGATGCTAATTAAAAATAGACGTGTAAAAGCATAACACGGAATAAATTACAGGCATAAACCTAGAAAATCCAAGCTTTACTAAAGGTATACATAAACGCGATCAAATATATGCTTTGCAAGGCCTTTGTTCAAACCACAAACGTAAAAAAAGCGACACTTATCATTCTTGCTGAATTTCGTGTTGAGTTTTTGTTCTTTTGTCCGTATTAATGATTGTTCATTGAACTTTCCTATTTTTCATTATAGTCACCCAAATACCGTGATTTAAAGCATGTTAAGTAGCTAGATACGCATTTCGAAGGCTATGCCCCCATCTTCAGTAGCACAAGATAAAAAACGAAATAAAATACCTCTGTCACGAATCGTGATTAAATACTATTAAATAAATAGGTCAACATGACAGAAGTAAGTAAGCAAATTTAAATGAACTAATTTGAATAGGATGACCTGAATTAGTAAAAATATGCTCGGCTACAGCACTTTTATCTTTTCTATTTAATCTGAAATGAGCTAAATGCTCCTTAAATCTAGTTTCAATTGTTCTACATGTTTGTCTTCTATATATACCTTAGTACAACTAGAAGAAGATATTTCATAAATACCAGATTTTTTTATTGAAATCAATCAAATCTTTGGGATTTCTTAGAAAATTATCAAGACTATTATATGTTACTTTAAAATTGTATTTATTTAAAATACTATCTAAACCACGTGCAATTATAGGATCAAATGGTAATTTAACAAATTTTGCAGTTGGATTATTACTTTGTTCCAAACTACCCAATATTTCTGATATCTCTTGTTCTTTTAAATTTTCTTAATATGTTATTTAAGTCAAATTAAATTAATTTATATTATATTTAAGATTTCCGCACTTCTCAGCAATTCTTTGATTGCAAATAGATTTTTAAGTAACTATTCGAACATGGTATTAAATACGACTATTTGATGTGCAACCATAACATTTATGCTGATTCCTTGATATTAATTTAGTCTTCGGACCAATACAGTGCGCATGCGCCGCGTGTACTGTGTGTATACGTGGCATAAGGCAACCAGTAGACGCTTGCGTATACATTTATTATATATTACACAAACACAGCTTAATCTTTTAGCTAACAATTGCTAACAAAGTGAAATGGACAAGTAAATACAAGTACAGACAGAGTGCGAACCTTTAGAGAACGGAAGAAAGCGAATAAACCGCCAAGAAAAGTGCCAACAAGTACCTTGGAAAGAAGTAGAGAGTATCGAGTCAGGCAAAGGGAGTTAAAGAAACACGGTGGACAACATAACCTTCCAACGACCTCAAATACACTGGATGAATCGATACCGTCATTAAGTGAGGACACAGTGAGTGGTATAGATAATTTGAAAGCCACTGATTCAGGCGTGCCGTCTACACGTGAAGATACACGCGGTGTGAGAGATCAACGAAATGAATCTGATACAGCTAAGCGAGCCATCGATAAATAGAAATGCACCCACTAGTGCATCATACACAAAATTTACATTCTTTCAACCTGCTCATCGCGAATTTGATAAACAATTTTTCAATAATCCGCTAGGTACAGTGTGTTCCATATGTGATCGAATATGGTTTAAGAACGATGTGAAACCTGTTGATCCTAAGCACGAGCAACTTTTGCATACTGCGTTTCTAGCCACTATCATTGAAGATGTGATAGCGTGCAATTCATGCCGAAATGCTCTCACTCGGAATACCATTCCAATGTTATCGAAGTCAAATGGTTTTGTCTACCCAGAATTACCTGGTCATCTACCAAAATTAGATTTAGTGCCAGAAAGGTTAATTTCACCCAGAATTCCATTTATGCAAATTCGACGTTTACGACATGTAGATGGTCAACCTGGGATTTATGGGCAAATTATTAATGTTTCAATATGTGTGAATACGATGGTGAATCATTTGCCAAGACACATTTATGATGATCATTGTATTAATGTCCACATAAAAAGAAGAAAAATATACAGATCAAGTTATTTAATTGAAAAATCAAATCAACACATTTTGACCAAGGCCGACCTAAAGACCTTAACAGTGGAAGTACTAAGTATATGACACGATAACGCCTCTTGTGTGTGGGTGGATTTCTCATATGGCTGAAGTTTCAAGCGGGTAGCTTCTTTCTTCGGTGATGACTTTGTGGTGCCTGTGGAAAGATTTGAGTCTTGCTCTGGCGAGACACGATAACGAAAGAGAGTACAGCAAATTAACTGTCGTGGAAAAGGATTTAAGATTGTCCGCTTGCAGAAAAAGGACATCACTTATGCATTGAAGATCACTTACTTGATTTATACTTTGTACTGGCTGAATTCCTGATACAGCTACACTCGATGAGCATCGACGAGTAATTTAACTGAAAAAAAAAACGTCACCAAAACAGAAGACGATTGGTAATGTTTGCAGTCTTCCGCGACTTGATGGACTAAAGTGTCCTCGGACTCGGAAATCTGTGTTAAGCGAACAATCGTTGTATTGCAACGTTGAAAAATCTTCAATTCAATTACACAAAATTTTATTCAATAAAATCACTATCTGTGCAAATATATATAATCAGATTAACTATCCACTAGTTAGTTAAAGAGTCCGCAATCCTAAAGATTGGTTGGAAACAGCACGCCAGGCCGATCTATCCTGAGCTAATCCCTTCATCTCCCTATAGCTATTCATCTCAACGTCTTCAACTATCTGACTCACATACTCCAATCTAGGCCTACCTACCCCTCTCTTTCCCTCCACTCTACCTTCTATGATCAATTGCATAATCCCCCATGCCTAAGAATATGCCCTACTAATCTGTCTCTCCTACGCTGTAACACTCTCCAGATACTTCTCTTCTCCCCTACTAACTCTAGTACAGCTTCATTTGTTACTTTATCTTCCCAACCAATCCTCATCATCCTCCTATAACACCACATTTCAAGTGCTTCTAATCTACGCTTCTCTTCCTTCCCTATAGTCCACGCCTCACACCCGTACAGTGCTACACTCCAAACATATACCTTCAGTAATCTTTTTCTAATGCCCAAGTCAATATTTGATCTTAAAATCTGTTCTTTTTCTACGAATGCCTTCCTACCCTGTGCTATCCTACACTTTATATCTACCTTGCTTCGATTATCTTTTGTGATTCTACTGCCTAAATAACAAAAATCTGACACTTCTTCGATTCTATTATCTCCTATTGACATCCTCATTTTTCTACTGCATTCCTTTTTGTCACACCTCATCACTTTAGTTTTACCTATATTTATTTTCATGTTAAAATCCCTAGTCAATACTGCCTGCATACCATTCAATACCCTTTCTAAATTCTTTTCGCTTTCTTCCAATATAGCTATATCGTCGGCGAATCTCAGCATATATATTTTCTCTCCCTGTACATTCACACCTACACTATACTCTTCTTTTACTTTGTTTATTGCATCTTCTATATATAGATTAAATAATAACGGTGAAAGTGTACATCCCTGCCGAACTCCCTTCCCTATTTTTGCTACCTCTTCTTCCCCCTCAATTCTAACTAAGGCAGTTTGGTGTTTATATAAATTAAAAATTATTCTCCTATCCTTATAATCTATACCCGTTTCTTTTAAAATTCTAAACATTATGTCCCAATCTACATTATCAAATGCCTTTTCTAAGTCTACAAAAGCTATGCAAGTTACCTTTCCTACCCTCTTTCTTTTTTCTACTACCGTTCTTAGTGCTAGAATCGCCTCTCTCGTCCCTCTGTTTTTCCTAAAACCAAACTGATCTTCTTCTAGCCTTTCCTCTACTTTATTTTCTAATCTCCTATAAATAATCTTTAACAATATCTTCGATACATGTGATAGTAGGCTAATGGTCCTATAGTTCTCACACAAATTAGCTCCTATTTTCTTCGGCATTGTTACTATTCTACTACGCTGAAAATCCTGTGGTACTTCTCCCTTCTCATATATTTTACAAACTAACCTGTATAATCGCTCCTGCATTTTTTCCCCTGCGTGTTTTATTAATTCGGCTGGTATCATATCAATCCCCGCTGCTTTGTTATTCCGTAAATCATTTAATGCTCTATGAAACTCTGACCTAAGTATGCTAGGACCTAAGTCATCCTCATCTATCTGTTCCACACTTTCTAGCTCCTCCATGTCCTGCCTACCTTTATATAAATCTTCAAGATACTCCTTCCATCTTCTAGCTTTTACCTTATTTTCTGTGAGTTCCTTACCCTGCTTATCACATATAATGTTACCCTTTGGTTACTATCCACTATAAACTTGATATACGCATATATTAATTTTGGTCTATTAAGTTTCGCTTTTCGATTTTTTATGGCATAACAACATTAATACCCTCGAGTTCAGGTTCAAGACGTTTAATACCTCCACTACGTTTACTTATAATAAATCGTATGCTAAGGCCTTCAATCGATTATTCTCTGATAGCATCATCATGAAATACGTTTCTTCTAATGGACTGGTAGCATGTACATCCATATAGTTTTATTTTTTCTATTATACATGGTATTCATGAAGTAATATAATGATAATGAGTGCAGCGTACAATGCACTGAGACGTGACGAATCATTGCATATTATCTAACAATTCTCATATATAGAAGAAGCATCCCACTGAATTGCATATGCATTTAATGCTCAGTTCCTACTCACAGGCCACGCTCAAACTAGATCTGTTTATTATATTCGCGTTAACTTAAAAATTAATGTAACATTACTTACACTCATAAAAATTATGTATACGAAAAAGGTCGTATGTTTAAAAACGAGAAAAAATATCCTTACTTGGTAATAAAAACGTTCTTCTTCATAACTACTCAAAGAACAAAACAAAAATTTATAGTTACTTGGATTTAATTTCATACGATTATATTTCTCATCCAATCATATTCTTCATGTGAATATTTCATAATTAATAAGTACATATTTATTATTAACGATAGGCAATTCACTCCTAATTATATACAGAGATAATATATGTTTTTATTGTCCTTAAAGGCTTTTAAATTAACACATCATTTCTTAACATAGCGAAGTATTAAAAATTCCTACGTACTAATGATTTGCACGTAATTATAACACAAATATAGTCTTCCTTGGTCTGAATTATCTGACGTAGTAAAATAAACTTGGCCTATTCGTAACGGTACCACGTTAGAACTGTTCCCCACTTAAAACCAACAAACATAATTTGCCGTTAATTGAAAACGATAATGTTCTCTTTTACTAAAATGCTGTTAATAATCGCTTTCAATTTGTTTTTTTATAAATTGTCCTTTCAAAATTATTGTGATGTAAATTTCCAACTACTATATTTCTATATGATCTTGACCTTGCACCATTTAATTTCTTCAAAACCTTACAACATAACATAAATGTATTCATCACAGTGCATAAACACAGCAATTAAAGTAAGGTAACGTATTATTACGTTATTGAATGATTGCGTAACTTTAAAACATCCTATATAGAAAGTGAAAAGTCTTCGACGTAGTGTTATATTTTAGTATTTAGCGGTAATAATTAAAACCAGGTTATTTAACTTTGACGTACTATTTTACTAGGAATCAATTATTTATTATCGCACGTGTTATATTATTATGAAGAATTAAGTATGACGATAGGATCTACTTTTATGATTACATTCAAATGATTACACTGGTGAAAATTATTGATTATAAGAGAACTATTTTAAAAATATAATTTCTTTCAATATAAGTACAAATTACTTTATTGGATTATCATTATTTAAGATTTACGTACGGATGCTAATTTAATTAATAAACTAAATTATTTTTGAGGTATCTATGAATATATATTATTCAACAACCATTACGAATATTTTGTCATTTCAAAGCACAAATCTGTAAATAAGACATAGTTGTTCGAAATAACAGTTTTCAATCACATTGCGTTTGGATATATTTGCTTCTAATAATTCGATTTAAATTATTGTCAGTTACGGCGAATACCACGAAGATGCAATCGTGAAGATGGTCCAATCCTAGCTGTACACAATTTACTGTTAAACCACAATTGCTTCTATTTAAAAAAGAGGATTACCTGTCTGGCGTGATGTTGATTTAGCGAGGGTAATATTGAAAATTGCATATATTTTATAAGATTTCGTTATCGCTAAAATAACAGTTCGGATAAATAGAACGAAGGAATATTTGTGAAGAATAAAGAAGCAATTATACGAAGGCGAAATAAAACAATAGAATTAGCGATGGCAAACTGTCGGTCACTTTGAGGACCTAGTTCGTAGTTCGTAGTTCATTTCAATGTACCGTTCACGAACTATAGGTCGTGAACTACTACATCTTTTTAAAATGCACTATGGTAGTTAACGACCTATATGAAATATATGCACATACTGAAAATAATCTCTTTTTTCCTCAATATAAAAATATGAAATAGTAAAAACTAAATAAATTGAAATATTACAATACTTATTTTGTATTAAAAATGAAGAAGAAGAAACAACAATGTTTATAATTTATACAAAACATATATATAAGGAAATATAATTTCGTTCCGTTCACCAACACACTTTATCACATGAATGTTAGTACTGCTATTGGTACTGTATATGTAGTGTATACTATATTGCATCGTTTACGAGCAGTTGTGATTCATGAACGGTTTAGTAACTTAAGGACTATTCAATACAATTTTGACTCGATTGTAATTGCTCATAATTTTTTCTTAGTTTTACTTATGTACATATTAAAAATATTAAACAAATAGCTAATAAAAGTATTTCTGAAGGATTCAGCCGAAATGATGTAGGTTATATGCTACGATCCCACTCTTTCTTCAGTTGTTGGAAAATATTTTTTTTAATACTTATGTCAATTTGTGTTTGTCTAAAAATTATTGCGTTTCTTATTTTTAAAAGGTTTAAAATCTTTTCATGCGCTCCTATACCAGCATAAAAAAGTACAAGGTACGCGTATCTTTCAATATTTCTTCTGGAATTGAATATTTTATTGAAAAGAAACAATTACTCGTAGTGAATTAAATTTGACACAAGAACAAATGAACAGCTAGTTCAGTTGAAAATTCAAGATTAATCTCTTACATGCAACTAAAATATTATTACGTTATAGTAACTTTTCTAAAAACTGTCCACAAACATTTTATCGTCTCTTTATTGTTCTAATCATTCTGTTCATAAAAGCTATTAAATAGAAAGCTAGAATAGTATAGAATATCACCCAAATACCGTAACTTACAGCATGAAGTAGCTAGATGTACATTTCGAAGGCTATGTCCCCATCTTCAGTAGCACAATATAAAAACGAAATAAAATACCTCTGTGACGAATCGTGATTGATAATACTATTAAATAAATAAGTCAAAATGACAGAAGTACTTCAAAAAATGGCATATAATACTATTATTTAACACCGTAGTGATAATTTAAAAAAAAAAGCTAGAAACTAAAATATTGACATAGTAGAAGATGAAAAATACGATCTACATCTCGCCTTCCGTTAATTTGAACTAACTATGAGATTAATCCACATATTACACGATCCTTAAAAATTTTTTTTACCAATTTTCTAAGGACTAAGCGAAAATTGAACTATTCCAAAAAAAAAAAACGCTAACTGAAAATTATTTGGAACCGACTGCTCTAATAGATTGCATTTCGTATTATATTATATTATATTATATTAGTGGAGACTAGACTAATGTTATGTGCCATTTGTCTCCAATACAACTGCATCTGGAACATATCTTCTGAACTGACCTTGCCCACATTAAATTCTAACAACACACACAGCCACATAGCCACAGAGGATCTTGCTGTATGCATACAAGAAGAGCATGTGTAGTAAGCAGATTGTAGAAGAATGAAGAAGCTGAAGAGCTACTGGATATGGAAATCGCACTGGCAAACGGGTGCAACATCACACTCGCTACTGCATGTGCTCTTGTATTATTCTTATATACCCTCATCTATATATTTGCCATCAACGTTTGTCGTCGCTATTCCGCAGCAGCTTCCATGTCTACCGAATGTATACAACTATATTATGAAAATCTTTTTTTTTTATCATTCTTCTCTTAATTGTATCGATATCTATATCTATAACCGATATATGATACCAACAGTATACAGGATATGTCGCAACTTCTGCATTTACATTTTCTTTGACTAAACACAACCACCTTCCGCATGGCAATCCTATATAATGTATAATAATGATAGTGTTTCGAAGTTTTTTTCGACAAATATTTTTCATAGCGAAATTGGGAAAGGATTTTCGTAATTAAAACACTATATTCAATTGGTAATGGGATATAAAGACACAGGGACATGTTAATTTATTTTGATTTTAATTTATTATTATTTTTTTTAAAATCATATATGAACTGTAACTTTGCACAACTAGAAGTATATTTTGCTAAATATTTAAAGTAAACTAATCATCTTTGTGAATATATATATATAAAATTCGCCGCTAAGATAACCATTTTTGTACTCCGTAACTTAAAATTTATTTTTCTGAAATGCAAAAAAATATATTAAAGGATTTTCATTCGTACTACACAATATATATTTTGGTTTTAGGAAAAACAGAGGGACGAGAGAGGCGATTCTAGCACTAAGAACGGTAGTAGAAAAAAGAAAGAGGGTAGGAAAGGTAACTTGCATAGCTTTTGTAGACTTAGAAAAGGCATTTGATAATGTAGATTGGGACATAATGTTTAGAATTTTAAAAGAAACGGGTATAGATTATAAGGATAGGAGAATAATTTTTAATTTATATAAACACCAAACTGCCTTAGTTAGAATTGAGGGGGAAGAAGAGGTAGCAAAAATAGGGAAGGGAGTTCGGCAGGGATGTACACTCTCACCGTTATTATTTAATCTATATATAGAAGATGCAATAAACAAAGTAAAAGAAGAGTATAGTGTAGGTGTGAATGTACAGGGAGAGAAAATATATATGCTGAGATTCGCCGACGATATAGCTATATTGGAAGAAAGCGAAAAGAATTTAGAAAGCGTATTGAATGGTATGCAGGCAGTATTGACTAGGGATTTTAACATGAAAATAAATATAGGTAAAACTAAAGTGATGAGGTGTGACAAAAAGGAATGCAGTAGAAAAATGAGGATCACAATAGGAGATAATAGAATCGAAGAAGTGTCAGATTTTTGTTATTTAGGCAGTAGAATCACAAAAGATAATCGAAGCAAGGTAGATATAAAGTGTAGGGTAGCACAGGGTAGGAAGGCATTCGTAGAAAAAGAACAGATTTTAAGATCAAATATTGACTTGGGTATTAGAAAAAGATTACTGAAGGTATATGTTTGGAGTGTAGCACTGTAAGGGTGTGAGGCGTGGACTATAGGAAAGGAAGAGAAGCGTAGATTAGAAGCACTTGAAATGTGGTGCTATAGGAGGATGATGAGGATTGGTTGGGAAGATAAAGTAACAAATGAAGCTGTACTAGAGTTAGTAGGGGAGAAGAGAAGTATCTGGAGAGTGTTACAGCGTAGGAGAGACAGATTAGTAGGGCATATTCTTAGGCATGGGGGGATTATGCAATTGATCATAGAAGGTAGAGTGGAGGGAAAGAGAGGGGTAGGTAGGCCTAGATTTGAGTATGTGAGTCAGATAGTTGAAGACGTTGAGATGAATAGCTATAGGGAGATGAAGGGATTAGCTCAGGATAGATCGGCATGGCGTGCTGTTTCCAACCAATCTTTAGGATTGCGGACTCTCTAACTAACTAATATATAGCATTATAATAACCTTCTTTTGATTACGTAAAATTTATTAACTTATCCAATTTATGCTGAAGAATAAGCTTAACTTGGGTGTAAAATCTGCCAGAAACACTAAATCACAGAGCTAACATATCTTCGCCATATTTCCGTGTTTTTTAGTCTCATTTTACAAGCGCCACATTAAAAATATTCAGTTTTTGTGTCCAACTCTTCGCGATCGACCAAAATATGGACTTGTTGGCCACCCCTACTCTATAGCCTCTGCTTGAATTCGAAACGTAAAATAAATCAACGCATCAAAAAACTAAAATAAAATAAAACCATTTGATTTGGATTTCTAAACTTTTGTCTGGCCCTTTCAAAGTTTGCCATGACACAGGATATATTTGACAAAATATGTCTTCTGAACAATTATATATACGCTAAATATTCAGATAAATTTATAACGCTATTACGCATTTTTATAATCGAATATTCGTCACTTCTTGATGAATAATGTATGAGGGCAAACTATCAACAGGCAGAAGAGAATAAATCGTCGGTATTATGATAACGTAATTATACGTTGGTAATTACGCAGAAACGGCTTAATTCATCATCTGAATGTGAATATCACAAATAATTGAATAGTATAAACAATTAGGTCATAGAAAGACTAATCCTGTATTAGATAACATAACAATCCTTACATCCAACAGTATGCGTATTTTCTATTCGTTAATCATTTTCATTTAAAAGTATGTAGGTCATTTAACCTGAAGTAACCCATCCAAAATGTAATGCATCAAAATTATTAAAAAGGAATATTTAGTCGATTTAGTAACACGAATTCGAAATTTCTAACATTTTCGAATCATACGCGGAAATAAATGTTTATAAGTGAAATTGCATCACTTGCGCACAATTAAGAAAATTTATTATAACTAGGTGACAAATTTATTGTTCTATTGCACAGTAAATCTCGTAGTAATACTGTTAGTGATTGTTTGCAATCATAATAAATGTTACGTAATTAAAAAACACGTCATTTCGTGTATAAAATATATTTTTCAATATACTAAATACTAAATACGATTTGATTTATTCAAATTAGCGTTTGAAAATTGTAGGTCACTTTGAGGACCTGGTTCGTAGTTCATTTCAATGTACCGTTCACGAACTATAGGTCGTGAACTACTAACATCTTTTAAAAATGAACTAGTTCACGACCTATATGAAATATATGCACATACTGAAAATAATCTCTTTTTGTCTCAATATAAAAATATTAAATGGTAAAAAATAAATAAATTGAAATATTACAATACTTATTTTGAATTAAGAATGAGGATGAAAACACAACAATGTTTATAATTTATACAAAACACATATATAAAGAAACTTAATCTTCTTTAGGTACTCACGATTATTTATATGAAGTTCTAAAATACTTATTGGTAGTTATTCATGAAAATGTTTACTACTTTACTAACACTTGAAAATTAAATGTACAAACTATAATAAAATGAACTAGATAGAATTGTTTTCTTTGGCGTTATAATTTATATTTTCTATTCCGAATCTTCTCTGTACAAACTTCAAAGCTTTGATTTGATATTAAGTGATTGCATTGCACCCAGTATGAAATAGAAGAACTATAAGATTTAGATGTTTATTTTTGCATTATTGCAAAAATTTGCTATGGCATGACATATTTAATCTTGCGAATATATTAATTATATTATTCCATATGAAATCTGATACCAACATATAAATTGTGACTCAGCTCGACAATGCTGCTGTTACAATATCGCATCGAGTTTCCTATTTCGTTCCGTTCACCAACACACTTTATCACTAAATAAATGTTAGTACTGTATATGTAATGTATACTATACTGCATCGTTGTTATTCATGAACGGTTTAGTACACGACGGGTTCAGGACCTAGTACAAGTACACCGTGCACCATGTAGTTCATAGTTCACGAACTAGGTCATAATGACCTATAGGTCGTTTCAAAACTTGCAATGGAATAGAAAAATCGCAGTTATTCGTTTGCATGTAGAAGGGCAAATTTTTTCAACACAATCGCATGTATAATTTATATGAATACAAGATTCCCTATTTCACCATTTTCATGGATAGGATTGTATAATTTATACTACAGTATGTCCCATAAGATTCCAAGGAAAAGTGAAAAAGTTTTCTCATTTTTCCACGTATTGACTGAATTTTAAATGTAAATTTGTGGCTAAATTTTTGCCCTTTTTGTGTATATTGTGTTGTAAACAGGTAATTATTAATGTTACATTTTGATAGTTACTTTATTGGAATATATAAGAATTTCAGCACGAAAAAATTATACACATGCCTTGAAATTATCTTTGAAAATCTTATTTGGAACATTATATATATATATATATAGTTGATATGCGCGCACCTAGCTATAATTCACGAAAAACTCATTTATGTCGCATTTTTAATAGGACAGTAAATCTCCGTTGAAGATAGCATATTCTCTTATATAACGTACATACCTTCACACAAGCTTTTTGCTTAATTCTCTTAATTTATTCGTAATATACAGTTAAATATCTTACTCCGTAAAATATACAAAAGACAGGTTCGCATTGTTTATATGCTGTCAGTTGAAATAGTATGAAAAAGTTCTGCTTTATATATTGAGATTGCCGTGTTTCCATTATAAAAAAAAAAAAAAACGAAACACGCTCATTACATATACAGGGTAGATGAAAACACGCATTTAAATTCTCGCTTGCTTATATACAATTTTTTATTTTATAATTTGCATAGGTCGTTTTTCTTTTGTACGCATCTAAATCCTTGTTTAATTAATACATGTAATATAGTCATAGATAATGTATATCGTGGCTATATTTATTTTGCCTCAAATTGCCAACATCGCAATAAATATGTCGTATTTACATAAACAAACGTGCTCATCATTGAATTTTTTATGTAATCGTACACTACCAAAATTGGAAATACGAATTAATTCCATTTCTTTTCTTTATGAATTTCTTCTCCCAAAAATCAAATATATTATCCTCAACAGCCTTTGAATTTTCAAAGAATGCGTCCATTTAATATTTATTTAAAAAATGTGGTATATAAATTAAATATATATCGTTTTTATAATAGCACTACAAATGCTTATTTTAAAAAAATACATAAAGTTTTGATTACTTATCTAAGCTAATTTTGAAGCAAAAACCATGATAGAGTGTAATAAACCAGTTAGCCCAGCAAATTACTGCTAGACTTACTATATTATATATTTTTAAATCGAGCACTTAATCTTCTATGAATATTATACGTAGGAATTATAATATACCTGTGCACTCCCCATATGCAATTAATTCCAATAAATTGTCATCATTTACTCTTAAAACAAACAACATTTTGCATAAAGAGTGAATGAACTAATTCCTACGATCATTGTACGCAATTGAAATTTAATCTTCATCATTTCGATGAATATCTACGGCAGTTTACAGTGTTAAAAATTTATTTTAGATAATTACATTTTATTGTATCACACCATGGACTATAAGTGATTTTTGTACAACCTTTTTATATGTGACGAATATTTTATATTTTACACACGGCAGATTTGATCGCATTCAATTGCAGTTAAAAAAATGTTTTTTTTTAAAGATATTTCTAATTGGAAATATTTTTTGAGAAGAACAAAAAAAACTCTCGAAACGAATTCGAAATACTTTTATAGCGGATATGTTTTACTTATAAAAATTATTTAATCAATTTCACGATAACTATAATCGTTATAATAAGTATAGATAAAAATTTAAGCGTTTGTATAAAGTTTTTATAGCAAACCGTCAAAAAGCTGTATAAGATAGAAGCGTATTTCTAAAACTAAGCACCCATCTGTACTAGACCATTATTTCAATTTCTTTTTTTTTTAAAGCCATGTAAGGAACATTTAAACATCTGCATACAAAATACTTGCGACAGTGTCATGTAAAAATATTTGCATATTATTTCATATTCTAGTTTGCATAATAAATTGGCGATATTGCGTATGAAAAAAGCCGGACAAAGAATCCAGTGTCTTCTGTTGTGATTATAGCGAAGAGGTACTTATCGTACGAGCGTAGATTGTTGATTTAGTTGCAATATAACAGATGATAGTTATTTGTTTGTTTTTCAATGGTAAGCCAGTTGCATAATGCAGAATCATATGGCAAATGTAACGTGGGTCGGGCCTTACTTGGTCTGAAATGTGTAATTATTCGTTAGCTGTGGGATTGTTGTTGAAGGAAAATAAATCATTGGTCAGATGTAAACAGGGAGATAATCGTTGTGTAAGCATATCAAGTAAATTTTATTAAAATCGAATGTGGGCGAAATAATTGATTTTTGAACAAATTAAATATATTGTTGAACAATTACATCGGCAATTCCATGTAAAAAACACACTCAAAAACGTCTTCAATGGGTACAGTTTAAGATACCAGTGTCTATTTTTTGTATTTTTACTTCCATTTACAGTATTTAAGCAATGCACATAGCAAGGAGTATTTGAAATTTGGAAAAAAAACAAATACAGATTTTCAACGATAATTCACAGTTTTAAAGTCTTAAGAAATGGTTTTGGAAAAGGTATCTCTCTATTTTCAATAGTTATATTATAACAAATTCTAACTAAACTTGATTTTTTATGTTATATTATAACCCAAAATGGCTCATTATATTTTAGGCAGTATCCAGCAATAAATGGTGTAAATCGTTTTCAATTAAAATATTATAAGTAACTATTATGAGTGATGTAAAGTGGCGGGCCCGCCTCTTCTACTGCTCATTACAAATTAAGACTAGTTTATGCATAAGACCATTGATATTACTATACAATTCAAAAAAATTGAAAATATACTGGCCGCTTCAACACCCCGAAACCCTATGCTCGTGAAGAGATGCTCGCCACTGCATTTTTGTCATTTGGGGGTGTGGTCAAAACTACTACAATGTTGTCATATCGACAGCCAGCAAATACAGAGAGTATTATATTAGCATAATTGATCAAAACAAATAATAAATAATTGGAAACGTTTTACTAAATAGTGGACTTTAATCGAAGCCGTATATATTAAATATTCTCAATCTGAATTTTGCTATGCAGTTTATAATTTGAGCACTTTGTACTGAAGTTTTTTATTCGTATATGGCAACAATGGTACTGGAAGCTCAACCCTTATGCGCAGTAGAGGATGAATTAAGTCCGTCAAGATATAAAAAATGACTTATAGTTGTGTTTAAAATGATTTTTTTTACAATATGTGCAAGGAACATCTTGACATAGGTGTTTTTTTTTTAGAAAACTAATTGATGTTGAATTTATGTGACTAGAATTGAAGCATTTGTCTAAAGTGAAATGAAAATACATTCAAAAGTTATGGAAACGTAAAAATCAAAATTTGATTAAATTTTGAACTGTCCCTAATATAATACTGTGTGATGATCCACCAGTGACTATAATTGTATTGCCATATTTTATCTCGGCATTATTTTTCCCAAAAAAGCTTGCGCCGCGATAGCACTCAACACGGAGTCGAAAATATGAGCAAGTATGAGTTATAGCTCGTTTTTTTTTTAAATTGGCGAAGAATGACAGAAGTATACGCATCATAAATCAAAACCGGCATAATGGTGACCAATACCGTACATAGCAGTGCTATTCGAAATAGTATGGTATCAGTCGTGTAGCACATTGAATATTCCAGTGTAGTACATTTTTTTTTGCAAATTCATGAAAAGTATCACTAATATTATTTAAAAATTATATGAAGTCAAATATGGCGCCTATTTATCACTTAATAAAATTTGAAAATAAATTCGAAATAAAATCACTTAAACTTCAGCTGACATTTTATATATTTATTTCCCACTTATTGAAAATATTGTTCAATGTTCGTATTTTTATTAACGATGGAATATATAGATAATTATGTTTCTAAAAGGATTAATATTAACTAGAGATAAGAGAGATAAGAGATACCTATTAGCTTTGGGACTTAGCTTAGCATGACTTTGAGCTGGGCATAGAATATTATTTCGATTTTGGACAAAAATATACCTTTTATTTCAATAAATATAAGTCTATCAAAACACGCTACGCTTCTATCTTCTCCACAGAATAAGTAGGTGTGTCTAGTGCAGAAGGTGTGCGTCCTAAGAAATGCAACGTTGACAAATCACCACGCACAGTTATAACCATTTTATGCAATTAGAATGAATTCTTTGAAATGAATACAAAATGCAGAAAAGTTATACTAGAATATAAGAAATGTTGATAAATACTTATTATAGTATCATATTTATGTCATAATTAATTTGTACGATAGCTATAAAATAGTGACAAATTTAAATTCTTAGACCTAGAGTATTTTTTGTTGTCTGGCACCACTGGTACTGTATAATCCCGATAAGCACAACCCTATGCGCAGACGACTATCGAAATCCTCCGCCAATTTAAAAAAATGACCTGTACATGCATATGCACTCATTCTATCTATTGCAAGCGGTAGAATGAGAGCGACCGTATGCAGTATATCATCTGTTTGCTATGGAAACATCGGGTTGCTATGGAAACGTGACGTCATGCTGCTCCTACAGCTAAGAATATATCGTTGTTTTAAGCTATTCCGATTCTTTAGCGTCCCAATAGAGAAGCCTAGTCTAGTATACAGGAAAATTGATATAGAATAGCCAGATAAGACAGTTGCATTGTTTTGTGTAGTTACGTATGTACGATATTGCCACGTGCTTCTCCAAGAATATATTTAATAGAAATAATTTAATAAAAATGAATAGTGTTAGTTCTTTATTGAAAATAGAGTTTTGTAGACTTTCTCTTGAGGACAAAGTAAAAATTAAAGAATTAGGTAGGCCATTGTCTGATTTAAATTTATCACAAACTTGTGTAAGGAGTGTTTATATCAATGAAAGATAGAAGAGCGGAATACCACTTTCAAGAAATGATTGAATTTAACCATTTTGCATCCATTTTAGATGGAAGATATTTCTTACTATTGTGTTATTTTTTACGAAATGCACCCTCTTCGATTGAAATGTCAAGAGTCGACACTGTGATCCACGCTATAATTTTTTGTTTTAAACTAATTCTCTTAGAACAGGATATACAGCAAACCAGTTAGTTAGTTAAAGAGTCCGCAATCCTAAAGATTGGTTGGAAACAGCACGCCATGCCGATCTATCCTGAGCTAATCCCTTCATCTCCCTATAGCTATTCATCTCAACGTCTTCAACTATCTGACTCACATATTCCAATCTAGGCCTACCTACCCCTCTCTTTCCCTCCACTCTACCTTCTATGATCAATTGCATAATCCCCCCATGCCTAAGAATATGCCCTACTAATCTGTCTCTCCTACGCCGTAACACTCTCCAGATACTTCTCTTCTCCCCTACTAACTCTAGTACAGCTTCATTTGTTACTTTATCTTCCAAACCAATCCTCATCATCCTCCTATAACACCACATTTCGAATGCTTGTAATCTACGCTTCTCTTCCTTTCCTATAGTCCACGCCTCACATCCGTACAGTGCTACACTCCAAACATATACCTTCAGTAATCTTTTTCTAATACCCAAGTCAATATTTGATCTTAAAATCTGTTCCTTTTCTACGAATGCCTTCCTAGCCTGTGCTATCCTACACTTTATATTTACAGTATTAAAAAAAATTAACAATTAACTTGAAAAATGTCCCGTTGTCTAACGCTTGGTCGGCGGACACGCTGATAAGTACACATCAGCGCACGAGGACAACACTTTATCTCACTACTTCATGGGCGTGTAATAAATAGCCGACACTGGGTATTCCGCGCAGTAAGTTATTGCTGAACATGCGCTGATTAAGGACCATCGGGATTTATCACTATTAAGCCATTTAATCGCTAGCCGAATGGACACGAGTGTAATTTTGCGCAGAATCGTACCTGCCATAGTTCTAATCTGCGGAAGTACAACATATTACAACTCTGGCGTCTTGAAACAAACCGTGAGCCGTGACAGACGTGCCCATGTGGATTTAAGCGATGCGCTTGTATATGTATATTACAGTGTTTTCTTACGCTGATCTTGTGATTAAATTCCACAGGCTCCATCATCTTCTTATACACTTCCATCGTTTATTATATAATGGTCATGGTCAAGATCTATCAAAATGCATTCTATCATTAGTTATCGCGAGTTATCGGCATACCATGTTATTATGCAGCTTCGCGCGTAATTTTCGTTGCAATTCAGATGAGACCAGTTGTCATTTGTCGAATCGTTTTTTTCTGCAAATAGCTTCTAGTTATTTAGTCTACGTAGTCACTTTCCAGTTTGGCCAAATATATGCTTTCATTCTAAATGCCCTAATATAAAAACAGATATTTGTATAATATAGAATATCACCCAAATACAGTAACTTAAAACATTAAGTAGCTAGATGTACATTTCAAGCGCTATGCGCCCATCTTCAGTAGCACAAGATAGAACTAAATAAAATACCTCTAAATAAAACTAAATAAATGAAAAAATTGCATATCAATCACGATTCGTGACAGGTATTTTATGTTGTTTTATTTTGTGCTACTGAAGATGGGCGCATAGCGCTTGAAATGTACATCTAGCTACTTAATGCTTGTTACGGTATTTGGGTGATATTCTATATTATAATTTAACACCGTAGTGATAATTTTTAAAAATTTATTTGTATGTTATAGTCGTTCATTTACACAGAGGTATTATGATTCAAAAATATGCTGGGATACAGCACTTTTATCTTTTCTATTTAATCTGAAATGCTCCTTAAATCTAGTTTCAATTGGTCTACGTGTTTGCGCTATATATACTTTAGCACAACTAGAACAAGATATTTCATAAATACCAGATTTTTTATTTAAATCAATGAAATCTTTGGGATTTCCTAGAAAATTAGCAAGACTATTAGAAGAATTGTATGTTACTTTAAAATTATATTTATTTAAAATACTATCTAAACCACGTGCAATTATAGGATCAAATGGTAATTTAATAAATTAAAAAATGTATATGTTATGTTTAAAATCCAAATATGAACTATAACTAATTTTTTGCTTGTTGTGATACTGAAGAAGTGGACTTAGCGTTCGTTATTCTAGTTTATGAACGCTTCAAGTTACGGCTTTTGACTTCTATTATATGTAATTTTTTCAATGTATATTCAGCAAGTTCTCCATTCAACCTTTAACGTATTAAAAGTTCAGCAGTTAACTTTTATAATTGATCTTAGTTTTATTAATATGTTGTTTCATAAAACACAAAACATTTCCTTTATAGGTCATTTGCGCCGGAGTGATAAATTTACACTGTTTTTTGCATGACAATTTCTATTGTAGAAGTCTTACGATAATAAAAAAATTTAAACATTCTTTTATCGTAGATTGAAAAGTGCCGCAACGTTTTAAAAATTTAAATTGTCATTAAACAATTTTTTTTTTTATATAAAAGTAAGCATTTTTCTTTATCAATAAAAAACCTTGTCTGCTAAAGTACAATAGAGCATTATTTTTACACTATATAATTCTTTGGGTACTTCCCGATGAGCTGAGAACTTGAAATTTGGTATTGATGTACAAAACACAAAAACGTACACTATTACAAATGGCGGCTCAAATATGACGGCCATTAAAGTGGCCCTAAATATTCTACATTAGAACATTGGGGATGGCGTTTGTAGTTTTTATCAAATGGTAATATTAGATCAAATTGAATCGTTTTCTGTTTAAAATTGATGACAAAAACTATAATACAAATTATAAAGGTCGTGTCAATTATCAGTGCCATCATTTTATATCTTTTGATTTTGATATTCGACATATGTATCTGTACTTATTTAATTTTTTTATTTATATGCTGTATTTTTTGTATATATTTGTTCCTTAAATTGTTTCAAGCTTCTCAAAAAAAATAATTATTTGCATAGTTTAAAATGGACTGTCAAAGTACAGTATTATTTCTAGTGTTGGCAATTTATAAATTGGCATACAGTATCTATACCCTATTTAATTTAAGAACTCGTCCATCAAAATAATATCCGCTAAGATCGTCTCTACCAACCCCGAATAGTATTATATTTATTTAAACTCGTTGCAATGTAAATTTTTTTCTAGTTATATTTCCATTCACACCTACACTATACTCTTCTTTTACTTTGTTTATTGCATCTTCTATATATAGATTAAATAATAACGGTGAAAGTGTACATCCCTGCCGAACTCCCTTCCCTATTTTGCTACCTCTTCTTCCCCCTCAATTCTAACTAAGGCAGTTTGGTGTTTATATAAATTAAAAATTATTCTCCTATCCTTATAATCTATACCCGTTTCTTTTAAAATTCTAAACATTATGTCCCAATCTACATTATCAAATGCCTTTTCTAAATCTACAAAAGCTATGCAAGTTACCTTTCCTACCCTCATTCTTTTTTCTACTACTGTTCTTAGTGCTAAAATCGCCTCCCTCGTCCCTCTGTTTTTCCTAAAACCAAACTGATCTTCTCCTAGCCTTTCCTCTACTTTATTTTCTAATCTCCTATAAATAATCTTTAGCAATATCTTCGATGCATGTGATAGTAGACTAATGGTCCTATAGTTCTCACACAAATTAGCTCCTATTTTCTTCGGCATTGTTACTATTCTACTACGCTGAAAATCCTGTGGTACTTCTCCCTTCTCATATATTTGACAAACTAACCTGTATAATCGCTCCTGCATTTTTTCCCCTGCGTGTTTTATTAATTCGGCTGGTATCATATCAATCCCCGCTGCTTTGTTATTCCGTATGAAACTCTGACCTAAGTATGCTAGGACCTAAGTCATCCTCATCTATCTGTTCCACACTTTCTAGCTCCTCCATGTCCTGCCTACCTTTATATAAATCTTCAAGATACTCCTTCCATCTTCTAGCTTTTTCCTTATTTTCTGTGAGTTCCTTACCCTGCTTATCACATATAATGTTACCCTTTGGTTTTACTTTAGAAAAATGTGACTTAATTTTCCTGTAGCCCAAATCTACTTTACCTCTTCTCATATCCTCCTCAATATCCTCACAATTTCCTTTTATCCACTTTGATCCTATTGTGAATTTTTAAGGAGTTACAAATATGATTAGATAACTATTTAAATATAATTTAGATATATAATATAGTATCGCGAAAAAAATATTTGATTATATTTGAAGGGTTATTATGCCTATAACATATTTAGACATAAAAAAATCGAAAATTATTTTATGGTATAACAAATTTTACGTTTACACTCTGCGACCAAATATTTATCAATAAATATAAAAAAAACAGTGCAAAATATCAATAAGCATTCAATTTTAAACTTTAAAAAAAAATTGTCAATAGCTTTCAAATGCTTTTGATAAAATGTAATAATTAAAAATTCTTCTTACTGCCCAACTATCTGATGAGATTAAAATAACCTATGGAAACATTTTACTACATTTTTAAACTTGAGTCTTCGCAAAGTCCTTTTCTCCTACATATTCGTTAGTCATGCTTATTATTTTTCATTTTATTGCCATTGGCAAAACGTACATATAAATAAAATCCAACACGCAGCAAACACGGGGTTTATCTTTTTCGCATTTCAGACACATTTAAAAAATAAAAATTCCATTAACTGGCAAGTCCAATATTTAAAACTAGGTATTATAAATTAGATTGAAGAAATAAAATTCGCATATACAAAACGGGCAAATCGCTTGGTAATAGTCCTATTAAAATTGCTCACTGTGTATATACTACATGCAATGCAGCTGGACCTTTTGTATTATGGATGCTTTTAGTGCGGGAGAAAAATCGCATGGAAATTACTTTCCATGCTTCACTTAACGCACGGAATGCTAAATAAAGGACTTGATTGTCATTTCAAGTCTTCGTTATAATAAGAATTTATAGTGTTGAATATTCTGTCTGCTTCGCATAAGCAGAGTGAATTATATCTGCAAAAATATATCGATTACGCTAACATGAATTAATTGAAATATCCTTTCTTGGGTAGGCAGAAAATCTTTCATTAATATAGCATTTTATATTCATATTTATAATCATGTTGAGAATATTTATAGAAAACGTAATTTTAAATGTAATTATATAATTTAATATTTTTATTCCAAATGATATTGAAAGTGTACATGAATGTAGGTGCCTAATATTGTAATCAATATATTAATATTTTTATAATACCCATATAAATATAACTTTTAAAATATGGTGCTACAGAATGAGGATTGAAATTGAATCTATAAAAATGAGCTATTTTAGAAAAGACTCGTTTAAAAGATACAAATTTCTGCAATGAAAACGGCTAAAGGAAAAAATAATGCAAAACTGTAAAAATTTTTGCAGTAATCACAAAATAAACCATCACAATCTTTTAATTACTCACAGTGTAATATTGACATTTAAAATAATGTTCCTCGTCCTTATCAAAATGGTTTTTGTGAAAACGAATCATGAATCCGTTTCGTCCTTAATTTACGCAACATCTCGTGGCTCCGCTGTGTTATATGCAAACATGAAACATCGCCCTATTTCTTTTTCAAATATGATGTTAATATTCGAGAGAAAACATGGGAAGTGCGAAATTAATTTTAATTAGTGAGTACGTTATCGGAGACGGAAGCGAAATGAAATTAACTGACCAATTACGTCGCCAAATTAATATAATAATTAATGAATTCATAGTATCATACAGGATGAATGGAAATTAATCGACGCACGATTCATATAAGTAGAATTTATCAATTTTTATATTGGAAATTATAATATCTTGACGTGGACAATGGATAAAGGCATTAGGAAAGTAAAATGAAAACGATTTAAAAATAAATTATAAATAAATGTTAGTATAAAAAGGAAAATAAATTAATATAACAATTTATAAGAAATAAATCGTTGGCTAAATACTAAACTGTGTGTTAAAAAAGGCATTGGCAAATTTTGTCCTGATTGTCAGGACCCCCTAAAATATTATTTTATACGTATAGTTAGTAGCTGAATGTATACTAAAATATTAGAATATAATTTTCTTTCCTTACTTTCTTAGGAACGAAAATTAGAGGGACGAGAGAGGCGATTCTAGCACTAAGAACGGTAGTAGAAAAAAGAAAGAGGGTAGGTAAGGTAACTTGCATAGCTTTTGTAGACTTAGAAAAGGCATTTGATAATGTAGATTGGGACATAATGTTTAGAATTTTAAAAGAAACGGGTATAGATTATAAGGATAGGAGAATAATTTTTAATTTATATAAACACCAAACTGCCTTAGTTAGAATTGAGGGGGAAGAAGAGGTAGCAAAAATAGGGAAGGGAGTTCGGCAGGGATGTACACTTTCACCGTTATTATTTAATCTATATATAGAAGATGCAATAAACAAAGTAAAAGAAGAGTATAGTGTAGGTATGAATGTACAGGGAGAGAAAATATATATGCTGAGATTCGCCGACTATATAGCTATATTGGAAGAAAGCGAAAAGAATTTAGAAAGGGTATTGAATGGTATGCAGGCAGTATTGACTAGGGATTTTAACATGAAAATAATTATAGGTAAAACTAAAGTGATGAGGTGTGACAAAAAGGAATGCAGTAGAAAAATGAGGATCACAATAGGAGATAATAGAATCGAAGAAGTGTCAGATTTTTGTTATTTAGGCAGTAGAATCACAAAAGATAATCGAAGCAAGGTAGATATAAAGTGTAGGATAGCACAGGGTAGGAAGGCATTCGTAGAAAAAGAACAGATTTTAAGATCAAATATTGACTTGGGTATTAGAAAAAGATTACTGAAGGTATATGTTTGGAGTGTAGCACTGTACGGGTGTGAGGCGTGGACTATAGGAAAGGAAGAGAAGCGTAGATTAGAAGCACTTGAAATGTGGTGTTATAGGAGGATGATGAGGATTGGTTGGGAAGATAAAGTAACAAATGAAGCTGTACTAGAGTTAGTAGGGGAGAAGAGAAGTATTTGGAGAGTGTTACAGCGTAGGAGAGACAGATTAGTAGGGCATATTCTTAGGCATGGGGGGATTATGCAATTGATCATAGAAGGTAGAGTGGAGGGAAAGAGAGGGGTAGGTAGGCCTAGATTGGAGTATGTGAGTCAGATAGTTGAAGACGTTGAGATGA
The DNA here is from genome assembly GCA_947310635.1 of Leptodirus hochenwartii. Classification (NCBI taxonomy): domain Eukaryota; kingdom Metazoa; phylum Arthropoda; class Insecta; order Coleoptera; family Leiodidae; genus Leptodirus; species Leptodirus hochenwartii. Next base: position 5,479,145 of record OX371176.1, on the reverse strand, counting down.
ATAGCTATAGGGAGATGAAGGGATTAGCTCAGGATAGATCGGCATGGCGTGCTGTTTCCAACCAATCTTTAGGATTGCGGACTCTTTAAAAAAAACTTTCTTTGATTGAAGCATAAGAGATAATTAATATATATTCAGTCAATTTTCACAAGTTACATTTTGTATGCGCATAAGTCCGTATATTAACATAATATATTAATGCTAAAAACGAACCATTACTTCATATTAAATAAATCCTTCATATGTATATATAAGCAACGCGTAATTACTAATAGAAGACGAGTTGATTAGAGTCACATTTTACTTGTGATATAGCTGATTAGAGTATAATAAATAAAGGAACGCACTCGTATATTTGTTGAATCAATTTCGCAGATATACAGAGTGTTTAGAAAATAAAATCGAGACACTCGCTTGTCTAAAACATTCTTGTAATCTAGAAAATGTTTTTTAAATAAATTTCTGGAACACTCACTTGAATTTCTGCAACGTTTTGAATAGATTTGTCGAATGTAATGATAAAATAAAATATTTGCAAAAAACAGGAGACGTGAATTATGAAATGTAAAATAATTCTTGTGCATGTTATAGATAATATTTCGCCATAGTTTTGTGTGATGAAAAGCTAATTGGTGAGGAATTATTTTGTGTATGCCAAAAGAATTTTTTGGTTCAACATTTCGGTTTCGTATTTCTGTAATTTGTATAAAATATAATCAACGAATTCATATTCTTGGCGTGATTTTTGTAAATTTTAAAAACAAAATAAACTTTTCAATATGTTCGCAAACGTAATGAAATTAAGAAACAAAATTGTTGTGTAATAAATTGAAGTGCTAGTTTCTTCATATAATATAATTATCAACAGACGCTTCGTGTGTATTTATTTATTCATTTTACTATCGAATGTTCTTTCGTGTTGAGGTTATAACTAAATATCGTGCAGAAAATGAATAAAATATATTATTATTAATAGTTATCGTTACGTAGTTTTTTTTTTTATACTAGATGTATACGACCACTTTTTGCAACGAACAATTTTCAGTATATTTATTATATAGAAATAACTATAACGTGCGAGTCAACGACTCTAGCGAACATTAACAATAAAACATCCTAAACCGGATGGTTATTTGCCTAGAATTTAATGATTATTGAGATGATTAACTGGCAAATAATCTTATTTATGCCTCCCAGATCATACTACCTTATTTTATTATTGGTCTTCGTTTTTTCGATATAAATTACCATTCATAATACTATACCAGGTGGTCAACTAAATATACTAATTTTTGGATTTTTTAAAGGGTAAATTTGGATTTAAATAATCTACAGCAATCGATTATATGACAAATTTTTAATATTACACCCACAATCTATTTTGAGGCCTAATAAAACATATTCGTTTCTCTTTGTAGTGTAATCACACTATATATTTTTGTCAAATATATAGAAAGCATCATAATTTTAAATGATGAATATATAGTTACTAATACTAATTTAAATAAACCTTTAAGGCAATACAATAATAGTTTTCAATTATTCTAATATAATTCCCTTTGCTATTTTCAACAACAGCACCAACAGCATTTTTATTCCCCAACTTTAATTCGAAACAAAATAATGAACGTACATTTTGCTCCATGGTCGAATCAATTAGATAATATAATTTTTTTGCATCGTGTAACTGAGTCGGTAGTTTTAAAGCTGCGTAATTACAACTAACGTTCGTATTCGTTTTTATGAATGAGTTGTAGCGATGGAAAACTGTAGGTCACTTTGAGGACCTAGTTCGTAGTTCATTTCGATGTACCGTTCACGAACTATAGGTCGTGAACTACTCACATCTTTTTTTAATGAACTAGTTCACGACCTATATGAAATACATGCACATACTGAAAATAATCTCTTTTTTCTGAATATAAAAATATTAAATGGTAAAAAATAAATAAATTGAAATATTACAATAATTATTTTGAATTGGGCATGGGAAGAAAAGACAACAATGTTTTTAATTTATACAAAACATATATATAAGGAAATATAATCTTCTCTGGGTACTCACGATTATTTATATGAAGTTCTAAAATACTTATTGGTAGTTACTGATAATATTTTAGGTCCTGACAATCAGGACAAAATTTGCCAATGCCTTTTTTAACACACAGTTTAGTATTTAGCCAACGATTTATTTCTTATAAATTATTATATTAATTTATTTTCCTTTTTATACTAACATTTATTTATAATTTATTTTTAAATCGTTTATATTATAATAGCGTAGTAGAATAGTAACAATGCCGAAGAAAATAGGAGCTAATTTGTGTTAGAACTATAGGACCATTAGTCTACTATCACATGCATCGAAGATATTGTTAAAGATTATTTATAGGAGATTAGAAAATAAAGTAGAGGAAAGGCTAGGAGAAGATCAGTTTGGTTTTAGGAAAAACAGAGGGACGAGGGAGGCGATTTTAGCACTAAGAACGGTAGTAGAAAAAAGAATGAGGGTAGGAAAGGTAACTTGCATAGCTTTTGTAGATTTAGAAAAGGCATTTGATAATGTAGATTGGGACATAATGTTTAGAATTTTAAAAGAAACGGGTATAGATTATAAGGATAGGAGAATAATTTTTAATTTATATAAACACCAAACTGCCTTAGTTAGAATTGAGGGGGAAGAAGAGGTAACAAAAATAGGGAAGGGAGTTCGGCAGGGATGTACACTTTCACCGTTATTATTTAATCTATATATAGAAGATGCAATAAACAAAGTAAAAGAAGAGTATAGTGTAGGTGTGAATGTACAGGGAGAGAAAATATATATGTTGAGATTCGCCGACGATATAGCTATATTGGAAGAAAGCGAAAAGAATTTAGAAAGGGTATTGAATGGTATGCAGGCAGTATTGACTAGGGATTTTAACATGAAAATAAATATAGGTAAAACTAAAGTGATGAGGTGTGACAAAAAGGAATGCAGTAGAAAAATGAGGATCACAATAGGAGATAATAGAATCGAAGAAGTGACAGATTTTTGTTATTTAGGCAGTAGAATCACAAAAGATAATCGAAGCAAGGTAGATATAAAGTGTAGGATAGCACAGGGTAGGAAGGCATTCGTAGAAAAGGAACAGATTTTAAGATCAAATATTGACTTGGGTATTAGAAAAAGATTACTGAAGGTATATGTTTGGAGTGTAGCACTGTACGGGTGTGAGGCGTGGACTATAGGAAAGGAAGAGAAGCGTAGATTACAAGCATTCGAAATGTGGTGTTATAGGAGGATGATGAGGATTGGTTGGGAAGATAAAGTAACAAATGAAGCTGTACTAGAGTTAGTAGGGGAGAAGAGAAGTATTTGGAGAGTATTACAGCGTAGGAGAGACAGATTAGTAGGGCATATTCTTAGGCATGCGGGGATTATGCAATTGATCATAGAAGGTAGAGTGGAGGAAAAGAGAGGGGTAGGTAGGCCTAGATTGGAGTATGTGAGTCAGATAGTTGAAGACGTTGAGATGAATAGCTATAGGGAGATGAAGGGATTAGCTCAGGATAGATCGGCATGGCGTGCTGTTTCCAACAAATCTTTAGGATTGCGGACTCTTTAACTAGTTACTGATGAAAATGTTTACTACTTTACTAACACTTGAAAATTAAATGTACAAACTATGATAAAATGAACTAGATAGAATCGTTTTGTTTGGCGTTATAATTTATATTTTCTATTCCGAATCTTCTGTGTTCAAACTTCAAAGCTTTGATTCGATATTAAGTGATTGCATTGCACTCAGTATGAAATAGAAGAACTATAAGATTTAGATGTTTATTTTTGCATTATTGCACAAATTTGCTATGGCATGACATATTTAATCTTGTGAATATATTAATTATATTATTCCAAATGAAATCTGATACCAACATATAAATATTGCATCGAGTTTCCTATTTCGTTCCGTTCACCAACACACTTTATCACTAAATAAATGTTAGTACTGTATATGTAATGTATACTATACTGCATCGTCGTCTACTGAACGGTTTAGTACACGACGGGTTCAGGACCTAGTACAACTACATCAATACGTACACCGTGCACCATGTAGTTCATACTTCACGAACTAGGTCATAGTGACCTATAGGTCGTTGCAAAACATCGTCACAGTACGCCCGTCATTTGATTGAACCGTTCATAGTGAACGGTTCGCGAGTGAACTACACATCGCTAATGAGTTGGTGAGCAAAATGGTATAATAGAGTCCGAGCATCTAAATTACACTGTACCGTAGTGACTTCTTGCATGTAAATACACCATTTGATGATTCGAGAGGAAAAGTAAACGGTTTTTGTACAGAGAAATTATATATGACAGATTTAGATCACAATAAAATATGAATACAGTAGAGTACTTTCATCTAGACTTGATAAAAGATGTAAAAGTAATTTGCGTGAACTTATATTATAAATACAGTTTCGCATAATGTCTGATAGTATCATACAGATGTGTATTGTATAAAGAATAAAAATTGATTGATGCAAATTTTATTTGCATTGATTAAAAATGTATAATACATGTATAAGCGAGAAGACCAAATTTATTCAATTAGTGCACTACATGCTAATGAATTATTAAAATCTATGGAGGATAACAATTACTCCTATAATAAGACAGATGTTAATTAAGAAATTACTTCGGAATATTAATTTCTAAATGAATACATAAACATACAATACCAAATTTAATTGGATATAAAACAGAACAAACGAAAATCAAATAATATGTTGAAGTTATCGGGTATTTCCGGACAATTCAAAATGAAACCACCTTCTTTTAAAGCGACGTTTCGAAATATATTGCAATTTCTTCTTCAGGCTATAAAATACGTTAAAATTTGGACCATTACATACGTTGTATTATATATATCTTTTTAATCTTCCTACTATGTGTATTTACAATTGACAAAGTTATTTGACTGTATTTATTTTATTATATATTAATTAAAAATTTTTTTTTTAAGAAACATCTAATACATTACCTTTATCAGAAATAAGCATTTAATTTATAAATTTTATAGTTGATCTTGACTGTCTCTTGGATGTTAACAGACACCACATATTAAACAGGAATAATTTGTATCCAAATTTTAACGTATTTTATAGCCTGAAGAAGAAATTGTAATATATTTCGAAACGTCGCTTTAAAAGAAGGTGGTTTCATTTTAAATTGTCCGAAAATACCCGATAACTACAACATATTAATTCATTACGGGCGAGAACTAAGATTAATTAAAATCAAATAATTTGATAGTTACCAATGAATTTCCTCTGGCAATATGAATTACTGAAATATAAATACGCTAGAATTTTTTATTTTTGTATTTACGTTAGGTCTAGACAACTTCTAGTTAGGCAACTCCATTTTCGGTCTTACAATAAATTCTATATCATCGGTTTGTGGGTTCGGAAATTCAAACCGCGTAATTTGGTATTGTGGTAATTCATTCCCAATAATATTAAGATAAAACCTGAAGATACTGTGTGTGTTTAGATTGGTTGTCTTGATCGCGTTCTAGCTCCGTTTATTTCATTTCAGTCCGACGTATATAAAATGATCTTATCCAATTTGTAATAACTACATCGATGTAATTCGAACGAGCGTATTATAACTGCAGAATAATTGAGATACGAGTGCATACATTTCTGTTACACTGCAGCATTATTGTTCCATATGTACGATCAGTACCATACATACTGCGTAATAACAGGCTATTATCGTACGCTGCAACTGTATTTCACTTGTAATTAGTAATAAGAACAATACGCATAAATTACGCCGAATCAAATGTGGATTGTTTATAACGTTCCGCTATTCCTTTGAAAATGAATCCCACTTATTGGATGTTGGCTCTAAGGAGAGTGCTGCTTTATTCATGTGTAACAGTACAGAAGTAGCCGTGATTGAAAAGGAATTATAAGTAGTAACTGTTGCAGTAAAGCAATCTATAAATAAACACACACATGCGATGAATAAATATTAGGCATTATTAAATAGCTCAGTTTACCGGTATTCTTTAAAAACTGCAATGTGAAGAGTTGCAGTTGTGCGTGAAAAATATTACGCTGATAAAATGCATCGGCTGTTTTTTATCTCTTGTCTAAATGAGGCGGAGTAAAAATATCTGAATTGAATGAACAAAGAATTTTTTATCAAATTTTATTTCAAAATTGGCAAAACGGCAACTGAAACTGTTGTATTTGTATTTGAAAAATAGATATTTGCTAACCATTTTCTAAAAGGTTAGCAAATGTACTTAATAATTTTTATTTCGATTGTTTCGCTGTAAAAAATTCTTTAGAATTCATTAATAATGTTAAAGATCTAACACTATCAAATAATGAAATACTTATTTCATTTAATGTTTGCACGTGGTTTAGATAGTAATTTAAATAAATATAATTTTAAAGTAACATATAATACTTCCAATAGTCTTTTTTTTTAATTATCACTATGGTGTTAAATTATAATATAGAATATCACCCAAATACCGTAACTTAAAGCATTAAGTAGCTAGATGTACAATTCAAGCGCTATGCGCCCATCTTATCTTGTGCTACTGAATATGGGCGCATAGCGCTTGAAATGTACATCTAGCTACTTAATGCTTGTTACGGTATTTGGGTGATATTCTATATTCTAATGGTCTTGCCAATTTTCTAGGAAATCCAAAAGATTTGATTGATTCCAATAAAAAATCGGGTATTTACGAAATACCTTGTTCTAGTTGTCCTAAAGTATATATAAGACAAACACGTAGACCAATTGAAACTAGATTTAAGGAACATTTAGCTCATTTCAGATTAAATAGACAAGATAAAAGTGCTGTAGCCGAGCATATTTTCGACTAGCTCAGGTCATCCCATTCAAATTAATTCACTTAAATTACTTAAAAGCGTTTTGAATGATTCCGATTATAAAAATTATTAATCATAATTAATTAAGCATAAATTAATTATGATTAATTAATTTATGCATATGAAAGTACATACATGCAAAAATTTAATGAACTTAGATTCAAGCCCAATTTTATCTTGTCTATTTAATTTATTTAACCCGGGAGAGGTCGCGCATGCATAAACACAGTTAGAGGTCGCTTGGGGTATATTTTGACTCCAGCAATAAAATCGCCATACGCAGGAAATACAAAATATATTATTTTTTATTAAATTATTGTTGAACATATAGAAAACAAATTATATAATACAAATTTATTCGGAAATATCATCTTGGCCCAAATTTCTTTTGCAATTCTCGCATATGTAATTCAGTCCATATGCTCTGGAAAGAGCATATAATTGCAGAGACACCAAGATTTTGTTGTTTTTCTATCTCGTGCCCTTAGAGACATGTCACATTTTCCTCTAGCACGTTTTATCAGAGGTTCTTCGCATTCCTCAAGATCAAATCCAAAGATTCTTTTTATTTTTTATTTTGATTTTTACAAAATGACCCCACTTGGAACATATATCGCTTTGTTCGCCAAACAAAAAACGAATTGAACTGAATTCTTGCAGAGGTTATTGTAAAAAGACTTGGGAGAAAATACCTAAAATGTGCGGAGTCTCTCTTAAAGTAATGTAAAAATATCTACACATTCACGCGACTGGGATCATTATATATCCCGTGCGACCTCTCGCGGGTTTATAAGAACTATTTTTAAATTGAAATTTATTTTTATTTTTTATTTTGTTTATTTATTTATTTTTTGGTTATTTTAGATTTCACCAATCAATAGTTTCGTTAATTATTAATTTATATTGTTTTAAAAAGGTCATATTATATGCCATTTTCGAAGTACTTCTGTTATGTTGACTTATTTATTTAATAGTATATCAATCACGATTCCTGACAGAGGTATTTTATATAGTTTTATATATTTTATATAGTTTTTATCTTGCGCTACTGAAGATGGGGGCATAGCCTTCGAAATGTACATCTAGCTACTTAATGCTTGTTACGATATTTGGGTGATATTCTATATTCTAATAACTGTTTAAAACGTTATACTTATATTCATAATTGATCAACTCAAGTATATATATAATAGTCAAGGCGCCTCCGCCGTTGAAGAATTGTTATTATGCTGGGACATGCAGAAAAGGTCGGCGATAATTTGCCTGCTTTCCTATATGTGAGCTAGTTTCAAACATTCCAGTCCTAGAACATACTCTCAAAGACAATAGTAATGGACCACTGTATAGGAGTTCCGTGCAGCGTACGGAAAAAGGATCTGTAGTGTATCGAGGGTTCCAACTGCTGCTGCGTTTTCTGTAACGACGCGTTACTGTTGACTTCGCGTGCACATACGCGAAGCTATGAACATTGTATGCACATATTAGATCGAATCCCCAGTTGGTTTATTCATTAGATTCCTTCGCGTCACATCAATTCATTCTTTATCGTGGGTTCGATACTCCTGTACATCGATCAGTTAGAGTCGTAGCAAAATTAGTGGAAAATCTCACACACTTATCTCGCTTTTATTTTACTTATTTTTACAGTAGGTTGCGATGAGTTACCTGATTTACTTAAACTTAATATTTTTGAAAAGGATATACTTTCTGGCTACTATTACCATGTGCGTGCCCACGATTTACATGTAATAAGAAAGGACGAAATACAATTGATGAAAAACATAAAAAGATATATTGCGCATCGCTCGGTGATATTCCAACTGAAGCAATTTCTTAAGATTTCTTGCGAGCTGTATATAAACAATCTGGAATATAATTTCTTGTAGTGTGTTGGACGATGTGTCTCCAATGCAGAAGATGCACCTTCACGCCCACTGCGCAATACACATTGCTTTTGCATTAGATGTGTGCAAGAATGTAAATAATACATTTCAACTCTAGAAATGCACCACAAGCAATGTTAAAGAAGCAAAATGGATTTGCACAATTCTAAAAGTATCTACCTTTGTCCTTTGTACCACCCTAATACTAACAATATATTTAATTTCGTAGATGTTGATGGTGGACTCGTGGAAGTTTGTTAAAAAATTGCAAAGAGATTCGGTTCATATCTACCTTTAGGCTAATAATTGACCGGCATAGTTAAATATAGTAATAAATCTTGCAATATACATTCATTATAAATATTGATAAAATCGCGACACTTAATTTTGAAAATTTTCACTCATGTAATTATCCTTGATAATGCTAATATATACAATGTGCAAATTGATGCTAAAATGATCAATTTGTTCTCAAAACTTTGGTAATAAAGTAATACCTACAGAGTACGACATAAACTAGGAATTCATATTCAATGAAGAGCAATTTTATTTGCAAGCCTTTTATATTTCTATTTTAAAAAAAGTGAGGTGAATAGAAATAATCGAATATTTTTTTTTAAGATTCTGAATTGTTTTGTTCGAATTAAATTGTACTTTTACATTTCACTGTAATTTTCCATAGCACTGTAGGTGCAATTATTCTGTAGTATGGAAAGCGGAAAATATTTAGCAAAACTAGTACAACTAATTTGGTCATTGAATATTATCAATTTTAATTGAAAATGGGAATAAGAATAATTGCACTTACAGTAATATTGAAAATTACAGTAAAATGTAAAAATGATTGTTTACTATGCAAAAGTACAATTTAATTTGAACAAAACTATTCAGTTTCTTTGATTATTTCGATTCAACTCACTTTTTTTAAAATTTATATGTAGGAGTAAACTGATATACATTTTTAGTGACTGATTGAAATTCAGTACTTAGTTCTCAATAAATAGTTTATAATTTTTAGGCGAAATAATTTTCTTAAAGTATAAGTATAAGTAACACTTCAATATATGAAGCTGCATGTCCTTGATCAAATGAAAAGTAAAGCTTAAGTTAATTTATATTATTTGTGTGCAAGTTCCATTTCAAAAATACGATGACTTTTGGTAATAATTCAAAAAATCATGCACCAAATTGGATAGTTTAATTTTGGTAAGATTTTCGCTCGAGACTGCTGAAGTCTATTGACGTTAGCAAATTAATTAGTTTCTGACTACCAAGTCCTCACTTTATTATAGAATAGTCTACAATAATTATGGATTATACGCGATGTAATTACGCTTCCATTACATAACGCCAAGTGTTGGATTTGTTGTGTTCTTCTTAACATGCCATCCTACCATCGTAAATCTTATCTCTATTTTCCGACAATCGCCGTTTCAACTTCCAACAAAGTGCGATATCTAATTCTAACATTATTTCGATATTACGTCGCACTACATGCAGATGCATCGTTCTAGTTTTGATGGTAAATTATATCGAGTAGGTAACTCTCCTTGGCCATCAGGATGGACTTACATTCTTACAGCTTCTTATAGGATAATGTCATTACCAGCAAAGCAAAAGAACGAATATGCGATACTAATTGCATCGTAAAATAGTAGAGCTTATACACTGCAACGTGTGGGTTAGACTTTAAAGCAGCGGTCCCCAAACCTTTTCATCTCTTAAGTACCACTTAGCATTTTCACAGTCATCTGCCGTATCATCTAAATAAAATATGCGTGAGACTCTCGTGCGGTAGATGTGAAACTGCTTAGCTCCTAGGAAAAGTTGATTTTATGCAATGCTTTTTTTCCATTTGTTAACGATTTGATTTTGATTGATTTTGATTAACACTCTGATCATCAAAGAAAGCATTATTAACTGTAATGTCGTACAGTCTATAAAGAGGAGTTTGGTTTCAATATTGTGTATGATGCACTAGTGGGTGCATTTCTATTTGTCGATGGCTCGCTCAGCTGTATCAGATTCATTTCGTTGATCTCTCACACCGCGTGTATCTTCACGTGCCTGAATGAGTGGCATTCAAATTCTCTATACCACTCACTGTGTCCTCACTTAACGACGGTATCGATTCATCCAGTGTATTTGAGGTGGTTGGAAGGTTATGTTGTTATGTTCAGAAAATCCACTCTCACACATAATTTTCCGATTTTTTTAAATATTTTATGGACACGGTCGCGTAACATGTGAATTGCCTTCGCGTACGCGTACCACCGGTTGGGAAACCGTGTTCTAGAAGAATGACAGTTATTTATTATTGAACTCCAATATATGTTACACACAATATCTACAAATAAAAAAAAAATCACGCACATACATCGATAATAAAATCGATACAAATACTAGTTTATTACCGATACATTTAAAGTACTATTATCACATGGGATAATCTCGAATTATGAATTAATGTTTACGGAAGACACTGTTTAATTAATAACTAGTACAATCCACAAGTATATCAAATCAAGCTTTTAAAAAGATATAAAAAAGGCATTTGATAATGTAGATTGGGACATAATGTTTAGAATTTTAAAAGAAACGGGTATAGATTATAAGGATAGGAGAATAATTTTTAATTTATATAAACACCAAACTGCCTTAGTTAGAATTGAGGGGGAAGAAGAGGTAGCAAAAATAGGGAAGGGAGTTCAGCAGGGATGTACACTCTCACCGTTATTATTTAATCTATATATAGAAGATGCAATAAACAAAGTAAAAGAAGAGTATAGTGTAGGTGTGAATGTACAGGGAGAGAAAATATATATGCTGAGATTCGCCGACGATATAGCTATATTGGAAGAAAGCGAAAAGAATTTAGAAAGGGTATTGAATGGTATGCAGGTAGTATTGACTAGGGATTTTAACATGAAAATAAATATAGGTAAAACTAAAGTGATGAGGTGTGACAAAAAGGAATGCAGTAGAAAAATGAGGATCACAATAGGAGATAATAGAATCGAAGAAGTGCCAGATTTTTGTTATTTAGGCAGTAGAATCACAAAAGATAATCGAAGCAAGGTAGATATAAAGTGTAGGATAGCACAGGGTAGGAAGGCATTCGTAGAAAAGGAACAGATTTTAAGATCAAATATTGACTTGGGTATTAGAAAAAGATTACTGAAGGTATATGTTTGGAGTGTAGCACTGTACGGGTGTGAGGCGTGGACTATAGGAAAGGAAGAGAAGCGTAGATTACAAGCATTCGAAATGTGGTGTTATAGGAGGATGATGAATATTGGTTGGGAAGATAAAGTAACAAATGAAGATGTACTAGAGTTAGTAGGGGAGAAGAGAAGTATTTGGAGAGTGTTACAGCGTAGGAGAGACAGATTAGTAGGGCATATTCTTAGGCATGGGGGGATTATGCAATTGATCATAGAAGGTAGAGTGGAGGGAAAGAGAGGGGTAGGTAGGCCTAGATTGGAGTATGTGAGTCAGATAGTTGAAGACGTTGAGATGAATAGCTATAGGGAGATGAAGGGATTAGCTCAGGATAGATCGGCATGGCGTGCTGTTTCCAACCAATCTTTAGGATTGCGGACTCTTTAACTAAAAAGATATAAATTACATGTCGAAAACAAATTCCAGTTTAACTAAAATATATTTTACGGAAAAGGTACTTTTATTATTACGGTATTAGTTTATGTCTGTATCTATGAGGGACTAATAAATGAACAAATAAATTTACCGCTTTAATCATAATAGCGTTATAAGCTTAATATCAATTAATTGAACCGAAATAAATACATTGAACGAATCAAAAGTCATCGAGATGAAATATGTTCCAATACATTTTACGAGTTAACGACGTTGTGAATATTTCCAGCTGTAATTGGACTAATTAGGAAATGTGTATAATAGTTAATATGTATTTTCATTAATTAGTCGTATACTAATAAAATAGCATCAGATAGTATACAATGTTTCAAATGATTACCTTAAGAATATAACCTTACAATGTATATAGCAACAAAAATTTTATGTCTTTAACAGAGTGTCGTATAGTTTTACCATTTTTCATTATATCCGATGTGCTTTTGATATTAAAGCAAGTACCTAGTGTTTATATTTGCTTGTGATCTATAAACAACAATTATTTTTGCATATAAACCGAGTACTATAACTTCACGATTATTAAAATATGCATTTCGAAAATTCAATGGTCGACTCCTTACGTTGTACAGTACAGCGTGTAGAATGACGTATTGTAAGCAATTTGAACATTGTTGTTTTTATTTATAATATGTGAAGTTATAAAGCCATTAAGGCAACATGCCGGACGATTTATTCTGCACTAGTGCGCTGTCATCCGAATATAGTCTCCAGCGAACAGAATACCACGTTAGAAGACAAAGAAGACTTAGATCTCTTACAAAACGACGTTGAATGAGGTCCTTATATGGTGCGATCGCAATCTGCAACATACAAGTTGTTTCAAATGTTTCGCATTTTTATTCGCTTCGTGTTAATGTGCGCTATAAACATAATATGGAGCATTAAATCTATAATGTGTAATCAAATTAAATTGTTCACCATTTTATGTATTATCTTCATTATCCTCAGCTACAATGTATACTATGTTTATACATTGATCTGCAATTACAGAAGATGAACTGTAACGCTTCAATTTATAAGCAGTTATAACTACACATTTTACTCAATTACTTTGTATTTTGTTTAAACTATCTTCAATTCGTTAAATCGTTTAAAAACTGTAAGTAACGAACATTATCAATTACAAATTATTATTTTACAGAAGGCAATTGCTAATTTTTATTGCAACTATAGTTGTTCTTTACATAACTAACAGTGTAATAAGAATTTACGTATTACTAAAGTTGATTCACAAAAAAATTTAATCAAATTCGAAATATATTTTTTTTAATTGCGAATTAACAGGACCATATCGTAAATATCAATGATCCCATATTTAAAAAAATACTCTCGCGCGGTAGGAGTGAAACTTCTTAGCTCCTAGGAAAAATTGATTTTATGCATTGCTTTTTTCCATTTGTTAACGATATATATATTTTTTTTCATATATTTATATATATTAAAAGTGAAATTGAGAAAAAGACAAGTACAGAGTGCGATCCTTTAGAGAACGGAAGAAAGCGAATAAACCGCCAAGAAAAGTGCCAACAAGTACCTTGGAAAGAAGTAGAGAGTATCAAGCCAAGCAAAAGGCGTTAAAGAAACACGGTGGACAACATAACTTTCCAACGACTTCAAATACACTGGATGAATCGATACCGTTGTTAAGTGAGGACACAGTGAGTGGTATACAGAATTTGAATGGCACTGATTCAGGCGTGCCACTGATATCTACACGTGAAGATACACGCGGTGTGTGAGAGATCAATGAAATGAATCTGATACAGCTGAGCGAGCCATCGATTAATAGAAATGCACCCACTAGTGCATCATACACAAAATTTGCATTCTTTCAACCAGCTTATCGCGAATTTGATAAACAAATTGTTATACTGGTTGCCTTATTCTATGTATACACACAGTACACGCGGCGCATGCGCGCAGCGTGCGTTTCATTCAGGCCAATTTGCCCTACCGCGCCTATAGAAGTTTCACTTCAAAAAAACTTACGCAGTAACTGTATACGCTGTATATTCCTTATTGTAAATTTTTTATAATCCAGCCGGTTCTGCAAGGACGATTATCCTGCCTACGCACACCACCGTGATTTTGCGCGCCTAACAAGCCACGTATAATTACCATAGACGAATACCGCTGCATATAGACATATATCGTTAAAATCGTATTAGTTTACTTAATTACAATTTACAGCTGTATTATATGCATACGTCAAGGAGGTATAATTATTCCAGAATAGTTTATTGGAAAAATTTATATCTGCCATTCGATAGAAGCGGTGGTTAGTTATCTGGCGCCCCATTAAGCGCTGGTTGTCTAAGTCAAAAAATAAAAATGAAAAATTGAGATAAATAAAAAAATGTCCGACATTAAACAAGCATACGTGAATATTTTAGTAACTCAACAATTTTCCCAGTATACTGAAACGATAATTATAACATCAAAAGAAAGATTCTTAAAATATGCCCTAGCATGTTGCATTATTATAGTATACAGGGTGGCGGACGGATTATGTCCCATAGGGAAATAGCATGTAAAATTAAACATGTGCAAATATTGGCTCTCCTGTAAACTTTAGAGCAAAATGATAAATTACTAATTTGTTCAGAACTATAAAATGCATCTGATACCATATTCACTTTTGCAAAATTCGTCAACCTTTCCTTTTAAAATGATGACAAACTTTAGAAACATCGACACATTTATTTGCAGCTTGCCATGACTCAACAATTCAATTTGATCAAATGTCAGTTTTGACAACAAAACTTCGAATAATTATAGTCGTTTATTTATCTTCCTACTTAAGTTGGAAGTTCCATTCTACCTTTTCGTTTGAGTTGTAAGCGTAATGGAATACTATTCGAGTGAAGAAAAAGTCCTGATTGTAAAATCATATTATAGCGGAAAATCGCTACGCAATATACGTGACTTATTCTCCGGGATATATATGGACATCAGATGCATTTTATAATTCTGAACAAATTAGTAATTTACCATTTTGCTCTAAAGTTTACAGGAGAGCCAATATCTGCACATGTTTAATTTTACATGCGAATTCTCTATGGGACATAATCCGTCCGCCACCCAGTATAATAATTACAAATTTGATTGTGTAATCTATGTGTTTATTCTGATCATTTTCAAATTATTTATATTATTTAGTTAAAGAGTCCGCAATCCTAAAGATTGGTTGGAAACAGCACGCCATGCCGATCTATCCTGCGCTAATCCCTTCATCTCCCTATAGCTATTCATCTCAACGTCTTCAACTATCTGACTCACATACTCCAATCTAGGCCTACCTACCCCTCTCTTTCCCTCCACTCTACCTTCTATGATCAATTGCATAATCCCCCCATGCCTAAGAATATGCCCTACTAATCTGTCTCTCCTACGTTGTAACACTCTCCAAATACTTCTCTTCTCCCCTACTAACTCTAGTACAGCTTCATTTGTTACTTTATCTTCCCAACCAATCCTCATCATCCTCCTATAACACCACATTTCAAGTGCTTCTAATCTACGCTTCTCTTCCTTTCCTATAGTCCACGCCTCACACCCGTACAGTGCTACACTCCAAACATATACCTTCAGTAATCTTTTTCTAATACCCAAGTCAATATTTGATCTTAAAATCTGTTCTTTTTCTACGAATGCCTTCCTACCCTGTGCTATCCTACACTTTATATCTACCTTGCTTCGATTATCTTTTGTGATTCTACTGCCTAAATAACAAAAATCTGACACTTCTTCGATTCTATTATCTCCTATTGTGATCCTCATTTTTCTACTGCATTCCTTTTTGTCACACCTCATTACTTTAGTTTTACCTATATTTATTTTCATGTTAAAATCCCTAGTCAATACTGCCTGCATACCATTCAATACCCTTTCTAATTTCTTTTCGCTTTCTTCCAATATAGCTATATCGTCGGCGAATCTCAGCATATATATTTTCTCTCCCTGTACATTCACACCTACACTATACTCTTCTTTTACTTTGTTTATTGCATCTTCTATATATAGATTAAATAATAACGGTGAGAGTGTACATCCCTGCCGAACTCCCTTCCCTATTTTTGCTACCTCTTCTTCCCCCTCAATTCTAACTAAGGCAGTTTGGTGTTTATATAAATTAAAAATTATTCTCCTATCCTTATAATCTATACCCGTTTCTTTTAAAATTCTAAACATTATGTCCCAATCTACATTGTCAAATGCCTTTTCTAAGTCTACAAAAGCTATGCAAGTTACCTTTCCTACCCTATTTCTTTTTTCTACTACCGTTCTTAGTGCTATATTATTATTATATATATATATTATTTATATTATTTATATTATTTATTATTTATATATATTATTTTACAATAATATATTTATATTATTTGTAAAATATATGAGAAGGGAGAAGTACCACAGGATTTTCAGCGTAGTAGAATAGTAACAATGCCGAAGAAAATAGGAGCTAATTTGTGTGAGAACTATAGGACCATTAGTCTGCTATCACATGCATCGAAGATATTGTTAAAGATTATTTATAGGAGATTAGAAAATAAAGTAGAGGAAAGGCTAGGAGAAGATCAGTTTGGTTTTAGGAAAAACAGAGGGACGAGGGAGGCGATTTTAGCACTAAGAACAGTAGTAGAAAAAAGAATGAGGGTAGGAAAGGTAACTTGCATAGCTTTTGTAGATTTAGAAAAGGCATTTGATAATGTAGATTGGGACATAATGTTTAGAATTTGAAAAGAAACGGGTATAGATTATAAGGATAGGAGAATAATTTTTAATTTATATAAACACCAAACTGCCTTAGTTAGAATTGAGGGGGAAGAAGAGGTAGCAAAAATAGGGAAGGGAGTTCGGCAGGGATGTACACTTTCACCGTTATTATTTAATCTATATATAGAAGATGCAATAAACAAAGTAAAAGAAGAGTATAGTGTAGGTGTGAATGTACAGGGAGAGAAAATATATATGTTGAGATTCGCCGACGATATAGCTATATTGGAAGAAAGCGAAAAGAATTTAGAAAGGGTATTGAATGGTATGCAGGCAGTATTGACTAGGGATTTTAACATGAAAATAAATATAGGTAAAACTAAAGTGATGAGGTGTGACAAAAAGGAATGCAGTAGAAAAATGAGGATCACAATAGGAGATAATAGAATCGAAGAAGTGTCAGATTTTTGTTATTTAGGCAGTAGAATCACAAAAGATAATCGAAGCAAGGTAGATATAAAGTGTAGGATAGCACAGGGTAGGAAGGCATTCGTAGAAAAGGAACAGATTTTAAGATCAAATATTGACTTGGGTATTAGAAAAAGATTACTGAAGGTATATGTTTGGAGTGTAGCACTGTACGGGTGTGAGGCGTGGACTATAGGAAAGGAAGAGAAGCGTAGATTACAAGCATTCGAAATGTGGTGTTATAGGAGGATGATGAGGATTGGTTGGGAAGATAAAGTAACAAATGAAGCTGTATTAGAGTTAGTAGGGGAGAAGAGAAGTATTTGGAGAGTGTTACAGCGTAGGAGAGACAGATTAGTAGGGCATATCCTTAGGCAGGGGGGGATTATGCAATTGATCATAGAAGGTAGAGTGGAGGGAAAGAGAGGGGTAGGTAGGCCTAAATTGGAGTATGTGAGTCAGATAGTTGAAGACGTTGAGATGAATAGCTATAGGGAGATGAAGGGATTAGCTCAGGATAGATCGGCATGGCGTGCTGTTTCCAACCAATCTTTAGGATTGCGGACTCTTTAACTAACTTAGCAAAGCAACAAATATTATATTATTTGCTTTTCAACTACATATCAAAGAATATTTGTGTAATAATTTGTTCCTTATTTATTTATTATTTTATTTAATGCCTTGGATTTAATAGAATTGAATTCTACGACATACAGATTGTATATAATTTTTTAACAACCCTTAACGAGTCCATGAATAAAATGAAAAGTTTTGCATATTTAGTGCAAATATTATTCTTAGGACTGGTTAATTTTGTAATCTCATAAATGGAATTTCGCATTTATTTTATTGCTAGTAAATAAATGCATATTTATGCAATAAATTTGCAGTTTATTCGGTTTATAAGGACAAGCAGAATTAATAGAAAATCCGCTTTGCACATTTATCTACATTCATAAATCAACATTAGGAGGATAATGTAATCACTGCGCGGAGCAAACCATTTTACAACTGGACACTTATTATATCTTGCCGTGTGTTTTAACGTTGCACTTATTTCACAAATAAACGTTTAATTGATACCATAAAACGTTCCAGTATGGGCAAAACACGTTCATTACGCCTCTGTTTCAACAACAAATAATAATTGAAAGGTACCAGATCAGCGACGTGGCATCAAATCTAATGTCCATCTCGCGTGATTATAACATTCAGCTTCGGCACAACGCTATGAAGTACCGATATATCGATGTTCTGCGCAGCACTGTGCTTCGGCTATCGTATAAGGAAGACGGAAGTACCGGGGTTGGGATTGTTTATGACCATATCGCTCCAGTTATTACAGTACTCCGTGTACGACAACCTAATCATTTTACACGCGCGCAGTCTTTTAGATTAAGTCCGTATGTACCTCTGGGTTACAATAACAGGCCTAATTCGTAAGAAACAAACTGTTGATTCAGTGCATCGATAATGACAGACATGCTGCGTGCAATGTGTAAGTACTGTTCGTTGTTGTGTACTCTTCGTTGCGTGGCCTCGTAGTGCTAACATTGCATGATGAGATAATGCGACTTCGTTTCTATCGCATTGCTTAACACCAATAGAACGATAATGCCATACTATGTCCATGATGATTCTGTGATAAAGATAAAACGGGGCATTTACATCCAAATTTTATTGCTTCGGCTTACAGGCGCTGAAATATCAACGCACGTTGGAATAAGTTTACCGTATTTTATTAGATAATAGTATATCACCCAAATACCGTAACTTGAAGTATTAAGTAGCTAGATTTATATAATACTTCTAATAGTCTTGCTAATTTTCTAGGAAATCCCAAAGATTTGATTGATTTCAATAAAAAATCTGGTATTTATAAAATATCTTGTTCTAGTTGTCCTAAAGTATAAATACGTAGACCAATTGGAACAAGATTTAAGGAGCATTTAGCTCATTTCAGATTAAATAGAAAAGATAAAAGTGCTGTAGCCGAGCATATTTTTAACTAACTCAGGTCATCATATTCAAATTAATTCACTTAAATGACTTAATTTTTTTTGGAATTATTCCGAGTTAAATGCTTATGAAAGTATATACATGCATAAGTCTAAATAAAATTTAATGAATTTAGATTCAGGCCCAATTTTATCTTGTCTATTTAATTTATTTAATAAGAACTACTTTTTAATTTATTTTAATTTTATTTATTTTTTGTTATTTTAGTTTTGACAAACCAATGTTTATTGTTGTTACTTGTTAGTTTCGTTAACTATTAATTTATATTGTTTTATAGGTCATATTATATCCCATTTTTTAAATACTTGTATCATGTTGACTTATTTGTGCTACTGAAGATGGAGGCATAGCCTTCGAAGTGTGCATCTAGCTGCTTAATGCTTTAAGTTACGGTATTTGAGTGATATTCTATACTATTAAAACCAGATTGTACTAAAAAGTTAAATTTAATCCATTGTAAGATAAATTCAACCTTTTATTTATTTTTGTAATCATTATTTTCCTTTGTTAGTAAAATAATACTAGTAACATCGACATAAATAAACATAAATTAATAAAAAAATATACTAGCTAAAAAGTTGGTATTAATTTCTATTTTTAAAGAATTAAAATTATACAATATTTATATAATATTGTCCAATAATTTGTATTTGATTAAAATACAAATGAAATATTAAAATTTGATTTCTTTTCAACATTGTAGCTATCTGTATTTTAAGATAAGATATCTTATGCTGCGTTTTTAGTTAGTGTAAATTTGAACGTAACTCCTTACATATACCCTTGAACATAAAATGAATATGCAGTAGGTTCATAAGACGCACATTTTTTTAAAATAAATTTGTTAAAAAAGGAACTTACATTCAATAATTATTATTATAATAATTATAATAGGTTTTCTTCTAAAAGTAACTATTGCGAAATTTATTTAGGCAATTTTACTTAGCATAAAAAACAAAAGATATTTCCGACTTTAAATCTATCTTGGAAAATTCAGCAATGGAAATAAAAGTTACAGTGCGATTGTAAATAAGTAGATTTATATTTGTACCTTGGTACAAAAATGGCCAATATCCAATATTATAATGTGCCGGAAAATCGAAAAGGGTGTTTTTAAATTATTAAACATTTTCGTAATGTTTTCCCATTTTCATAAAATTATATAACAATTTTCTAAAATTACATAACAATTTTCATCAAATTATATAACAATTTTCATAAAATTGTTTTTCAAAGTTTTTGTTTCATTTATTTATGTTATTTGGTGAATTAACGGTGTAAAATATTTATTTATTTTTATTTTTTGAAATTTCATGCACAATGGCTCCATATTTTGGACTTTGGCCCTTTTTGTTTCAAGGTACAGATATATATTATATAAACGCACTTTGATTCACCCCTTGCGGTATTATTTATTTGATAGTATATCAATCACGATTCGTGACAGGTATTTTATTTAGTTTTTATCTCGTGCTACTGAAGATGGGAGCATAGCCTTCAAAATACGCATCTAGCTACTTAATCTAGCTACTTGGGTGATATTCTATACTATTATTTAACACCGTAGTGATAATTTTTAACATCATTTAATCATTTAAAATCAGTTTTAGATAACAGTAAAAATAAACTAAATGAATCTAACATTACACTTCATTTGCGACATTTTATCAAACAAATAAACAATGCGCCATATTTTTGCGATGAATAATGCATAAATTTTAATATTTTCTTAAATCGTTCTAAATTCCCACTTATATATGAAGATTAACTCGTAGAAGTTTTATGAATAGCGTGGGATATAAAATTTAAAACATGGAATTAAAATTCAAAAATAAAGAACAATGGCACAAACTTGATTAAATTTAACATTGCATAATTTCACCTTATATAAACTTTAATAACAATAAAGTCCGTGAATATTGGCGGGGTCATCAGATACGCCGCCATACAATAATAAATCGCAATTATCTGACCATTACTGAAGGTCCAGTGTTGTTCTAACAGTATTTGCTCTATTCCCGCGCTCGTTTATTTATTTAGATCAAGAGCTCCTCCGGGCTAGCATTTGAAGTGTAATCCCATGAACAATGATCATGTATTTAGAAGTCGCAAAGTCATACTTAAATTATAGGGCGCTATTATGCTAATATACATTTCTGCACAACCATCAATAATTGTAGGATTTAGGATTTTATCTTTTACACATTATCGTATAAGAAAAGCATATTTGGTATATTTTATTTCAACATAATTTATTTCTATTAGCACAAGTATATAATATATTTGTAAGGTTTATTTACGAGGAAGTTAGAGAACATAGTGAGTAGAAGAAGGGTTAATATGACCACTGATTTGGCTAAAGAAGAACTATAGAGGCAATATCTGCGCTAAAACCAATATTAGAAGAAAAATTAAGAATAGAAACAACAACATACATTCGTAGATTTAAAAAATATTATCTTATTTAGTTAGTCCTCAATGCCAGGGTTTGGTTGGAAACAGCACGCCATCTCTTCAGCCAAACAGCACGCCATCTCTTCTGAGCAAACTTCTTCATTTTCCTATTCGTACTAATTCGATTATCGGACTTACATACTCTAATCTAGGTCTTTCTTTCTTTCCATCCGTTATTTCCTTCTACTCTACATTCTTTAACTAATTGCACAATACCCCCATGTCTAATAATATGACCTACAAGTCTATTCTACGCTGTAACATCTTCCACTTCTACTAACTCTAACACAGCTCTATTTGTCATTTGATCTTCCCAACTAATCCCCATCATCTTTCTATAGCACAAAATTTCAAATGCTCCTATTCTATGCTTCTCTTCCTTTCTTATTGTCCACGCCTCGCAATTGTACAGTGCTACACATAGACTTCTATTCATTTTCTATGAATCTAAGCTATTCCTGTTTGATTTAAGATTCCATACGTCATGTTTACAAGTTAAAAAAAAAACTGGTGTAGATCGTAAGGTTGCGAAAATTCTTTTTAAATCTCTGTAAATTTCGAATCGCTCTAGTTAAAATGGAGGAGGAAGAAGAGGAAGCAAAGCTATGAAAGGGATTCAACCCAGAATAATGAGAAGAAGTAGACTACCTAATTCCTCATTTAGTTTACCGAAATTGAGTCGTATATTTAATTCTGATTCAATACTACGATATAGGTAATATAGAACTATATCTGTATAATGTTGCTGAAGGTGGAATTACGTTGATGTTGCGAACATTCACGGCTGGCGCGAACACGATTAACACAAGAACAATGTACCGCGGCGAAACGCTATATTGATGCATCAATAGCGCATTGATGCAAATGCCGTAATGTTTAACTAATATCTGTGATCAGGCGGTGAATTACAACTCAATAACTGTGAGGTATTTCCAAGCGTTCAATCCAGCGATTATGAAAAACAATATTTATAGACCGTAGCTAGAAACGTTTCGTAGCATGATGTTTACCCGATTCCCATGACGTCAAAGTAGAGTGTTATTCCGCAAAGTAATACT
Source organism: Leptodirus hochenwartii (assembly GCA_947310635.1). Lineage (NCBI taxonomy): Eukaryota > Metazoa > Arthropoda > Insecta > Coleoptera > Leiodidae > Leptodirus > Leptodirus hochenwartii. Next base: position 5,455,960 of record OX371176.1, on the reverse strand, counting down.
TTGTTGATTTAGTAGCCATTGCGCAACTTAAAATCCATAACTTGCAAATAGAATTTAATTTTAAACTAGGTTACTTAAATGGTTATATTTCATTTCAATATGTACAAACTACTAGTGAACTATTTACACGTTGTCCCTTAAATCTACTATATATGCAAGCAGATCTTCACATATAATTTTCTAACGGAAGAAATTTTCTTTATCCAACTAATATCTATGCGGATTTATCCATTACTTTAAGTTAGTTAAAGAGTCCGCAATCCTAAAGATTGGTTGGAAACAGCACGCCATGCCGATCTATCCTGAGCTAATCCCTTCATCTCCCTATAGCTATTCATCTCAACGTCTTCAACTATCTGACTCACATACTCCAATCTAGGCCTACCTACACCTCCCTTTCCCTCCACTCTACCTTCTATGATCAATTGCATAATCCCCCCATGCCTAAGAATATGCCCTACTAATCTGTCTCTCCTACGCTGTAATACTCTCCAAATACTTCTCTTCTCCCCTACTAACTCTAGTACAGCTTCATTTGTTACTTTATCTTCCCAACCAATCCTCATTATCCTCCTATAACACCACATTTCAAGTGCTTCTAATCTACGCTTCTCTTCCTTTCCTATAGTCCACGCCTCACACCCGTACAGTGCTACACTCCAAACATATACCTTCAGTAATCTTTTTCTAATACCCAAGTCAATATTTGATATTAAAATCTGTTCTTTTTCTACGAATGCCTTCCTACCCTGTGCTATCCTACACTTTATATCTACCTTGCTTCGATTATCTTTTGTGATTCTACTGCCTAAATAACAAAAATCTGACACTTCTTCGATTCTATTATCTCCTATTGTGATCCTCATTTTTCTACTGCATTCCTTTTTGTCACACCTCATCACTTTAGTTTTACCTATATTTATTTTCATGTTAAAATCCCTAGTCAATACTGCCTGCATACCATTCAATACCCTTTCTAAATTCTTTTCGCTTTCTTCCAATATAGCTATATCGTCGGCGAATCTCAGCATATATATTTTCTCTCCCTGTACATTCACACCTACACTATACTCTTCTTTTACTTTGTTTATTGCATCTTCTATATATAGATTAAATAATAACGGTGAGAGTGTACATCCCTGCCGAACTCCCTTCCCTATTTTTGCTACCTCTTCTTCCCCCTCAATTCTAACTAAGGCAGTTTGGTGTTTATATAAATTAAAAATTATTCTCCTATCCTTATAATCTATACCAGTTTCTTTTAAAATTCTAAACATTATGTCCCAATCTACATTATCAAATGCCTTTTCTAAATCTACAAAAGCTATGCAAGTTACCTTTCCTACCCTCTTTCTTTTTTCTACTACCGTTCTTAGTGCTAGAATCGCCTCTCTCGTCCCTCTGTTTTTCCTAAAACCAAACTGATCTTCTCCTAGCCTTTCCTCTACTTTATTTTCTAATCTCCTATAAATAATCTTTAACAATATCTTCGATGCATGTGATAGTAGGCTAATGGTCCTATAGTTCTCACACAAATTAGCTCCTATTTTCTTCGGCCAAATAAATATTTTAAGACCAAATAAATATTTTATTAGATACATACAATTGTAATATGTTTGGAAATAAAATTCTATACGTTTTTATAACAAAAGTCACACAGGGAGCCTCAGTTTAATTAGCACGGTTGATTGATCTATCGGAGCATGGACGAAATTGGTAGATTATGTAATTCACTAACCGTAATAATTTACTACTACATTTGTGATTGTTAATTGAATTAATTGCCGTGCCAGAGCCAACTAACTGAAGCCCCCCAGGCACCCGAATGACTCGGATCCGATTGAAACGTAAAAACAATAAACAAAAAGTGGAACGGTACATACGCTAATTCGTAACTAATTTAATTACACGCGACAAATTGGAGCAATCTTACCAAAACGCTACGCATTCTTCCATAATTGAACAAACTGTTTCCATCCTGTACAATTGCAGTAGAAGATGTGTTCATATATACCGACGTGTCCAATCTTCTCATCTCTCTAAATCAACCTGAACACATACAGTATCGTGCAGATTAGTTGGGACAATAGGAAAATACAGTAACAAAGACACAAGTAAAATGTTTATTTTACTTGACCCCCCTTAGCTTTAATTACTTCTTGCACCCTCTCAACGATTGATGCCACTAGCTTTCCACACATCTCCTTCACTTCAGGATCGTGGTACCACACTTTCCATCATTTTGGTTTTCGTCGGGCAATCCATCTTAGATATGCGCGATTTAATAATGGCCCCCAAATTTTCAATGGGGGTTTAGATCGAGTGAATTTCCTGGCCTCTCCAACATCTTGAAATGTTGCTGGGTAAAGAAGCTTTTAGAAAGCTTATAATTGTGGCATCTTGTTGAAATACCCCATCGCGTTAAGAAACAGCTTCCGCAGTGTTGGGGCCATTTTCGCCTCCAGAACGCCTATCTACTTTTTGCTGCCCACTATTCCTTCAATGGTGTGAAGCGTCTCTGGCCCGGAAACGGTGAAACATCGCCAAAACATGACATTAGGTGGGTGTTTGGGGGATTGCGCAGAGTTTGCACTTTATTTGTTTAATAGTGTAGTTAATAGAGAACGTGACCCCCTTAGCTTTAATTACTTCTTGCACCCTCTCAACCATCGATGCCACTAGCTTTCCACACATCTCCTTCACTTCAGGATCGTGGTACCACACTTTCTACAATCATTTTGGTTTTCGTCGGCCAATTCATCTTAGATATGCGCGCTTTAATAATGGCCCACAAATTTTCAATGGGGGTTTAGATCGAGTGAATTTCCTAGCCACTCCAACACCTTCAAATGTTGCTGAGTAAAGAAGCTCTTAGAAAGCTTTCGAATTGTGGCATCTTGTTGAAATACCCCATCGCCATTAGGAAACAGCTTCCGCAGTGTTGGGGTCATTTTCGCCTCCAGAACGCCTTTGTACTTTTTGCTGTCCATCATTTCTTCAATGGGGTGAAGCGTCTCTGGCCCGGAAACGGTGAAACATCGTTAAAACATGACATTAGGTGGGTGCTTGCGCAGGGTTTGGACTTCGCCTGTCCCAACTAAATCGCATAATACTGTAGTGCCCAAGAATAACATTCAGTCAATCATTATGGAACTGTTGTTTCAAATGTGATCACAGATGGTCGAGTAGCTGCACTTTATATTAAAGTTCTAATAAAAATGTGAGGTAATCTTGAATTTTAACTATTTGTGATTTGTACTTTAGTATCCATTTGGTTTCTAACCTTAACACTTTATTTGATTTACTATTTATAGAATCAATAACAACCTGAACAAAGACATAAATCAATATGTCACCTCTTTGCTTATGAAGATTAGGTGTATTACTTTACCGATTATTATTCTAAAGGGCTATTTAGGTCTTATCACCGTGAGGGAATTATAGTTTAATCTTAAGCTTTGTCATCATCCTGTATAATACGAAGATTTTATCGTCACGGTGTTCGTACGTTGATCTGCAAAGTGTGTGGATAGACACGCAGAATAGCTGAGTATATTAAGGTTTACGTTTTGATTGAGTGCGTTTGCGTTCTGGTGTCATTTTCCTTTTGCGCCGTCGAGATGAAGAGTTTGGTTCGTTGCGGGCTGCGGCCTCGTTGATTACCTTCACAACTGTTCCTCGAATACGATATATTTCTATATTATATAGTTATTCCCTCGTTTCCTACGCTTGGCTGAAATTTGATGATACGAAGACGTAGACAAGAAATAGCTATGACGATGTGTTCATCAGCATGGACGAAGTACTTTCGTGAAGACCGAAAGTGCTCTTGAAAAAATTCCATTTACAACTTTTATTGTTTAAATAAAAAAGTGCACGTAGAACATCTGTAATATGTAATTTAATTTGGTATTTTTAAATTGTTTTTTCAAAATCGATATTGCACTACTTTGTTTTTCATATTTACAATTTTCTGATTAATGCCGATTCGTGCAATAATTTAAAACGTATCATTGTAACTTTATTTCATTTCAAATTCTGTTTAACAATTCATATTTATCTGCTACAGTTTTTTATGAATTTAGACAATTTTAATCTTAATGCGAAAAACCTGGTACAACTTTAACATTTACAAAAATCTTCACTTGGCATCCTGCGATAAAACCAGTTGCAATTGCTACTATTGAAATTTCCTCGAATTTCTACGGTGGTTGGAAGTTTTCGAGTTCTTCGTATAAACGAATGGCTTGTTATGTAAATTTAAGTATAAACGAAATCAGTCCAACAAATAAGCAAATTGTATTTATACTCACATATTCTTAAATGGTAGTGAACTACTCCTGTCTGACTCTTCAGAATTGCCGACTCTTCAGCAGCATGAAATATTCAATAGCAAATATACATCACTTACACAAAATAACTATTCACCCAAAAAAAATTTAAAAAAACTAAGACTTTAAAAGCGAAAAGTAAATATAAGTAGGAGTTAAAGAGAATGTTGTATCTAAAAGGACGCTAATTAATGATGATTAATTTTGATGGCGTTATTCGTCTTATATGAAGTTCCTGGCTGCTAATCGATTTTATAAACAGCGAAAAGGCGTTAAATGTCGCCTATAAATTAGATGTCAGAAAGTATAGACTTTCAAACCGTATCGACTTCCCATATCTATTTATACAGAAATAAAGCAAATGGAAATAGTGACTACCGAAGGAAATGAAATACATAGATTTTTATTTGAACCTTCTTCCTTTAACACCTTAGGCTACTAAAATGCGCTCTTATAAGATGCAGTGTTATATTTACCAATACTATTCCTGCATTTTCTACTGTCTTTGGCAGGAATATCTGAAGAGCTGGAGTTCAATACAGGAAAGTAGACTGTCCCTTTTTTTATTTACGAAACAAAAACGTAGTTCAATAGAAGAAAAAAATCGAATACCAGAGAAGGAAGAATTATAAGCTCTATACGATTGTCTTGAGAATATACTTTCTAGTTTGAGATCTCGCTATTTAAATAAACATTTTGATTTTTTGCTTTTCTTTTTATTCGATTTAATTAAGCTTCTTACTTCTTACTTATTAGATAAATGTCTATTTTAGAATAGCATGTAAATAAATACCCTTTCTTGTATTAAATAGCACTGCAAGCATCTGAAGAAATAATATATATTGAAATCCTTTCCGTAAATCCAATTATTTCATCGAACATTTTTTATTAAAATTCTTTGCTATCAATATTTTTAATAACACTCCTAGAATATTTTTCTAAATAAAATAAACTATAATTTGTTGGTACTAATTAAGTTTTTCGAATTGCTTGTTTTGTTCGATTTTTTAAATTTATTTTCGTGGCCCTTAACTCTTGTCATCCTTATATTAAGTCTACAAATTAATAATACTGATTATAGAGTCACATCCTGCATTCGTTTTTTTAAATAGTAAAACTTATAGTATAAAATTTCAACTAATTTATTATTTCTAGCTAATTTCTAAATTAACTAATTACAACTAGCAAATAAAAAGCATTAAGTAATCTTTTCTACCGTTCAATATAATAAATTTTCATTAGAAATTATTGTAAGATTCCGCCTTCTAAATTTCATAACGAAATTTCATAATTAAACAGTGGACGAAACTGCAATAGTGGCACATAACTACTGTCTTCGATTGTACATTTACATAGCATCTGAACGTGACGTAGAGATATTACGGGGCGGACAACTAAAGCTTGTGACAGTAATATGCAAGAACCAAATCCACTGGAATTAGTGTCGTGGAAATGCGTTTGAATGATCACTAACACGGTAGGTTAGAACAATACCAAGGAAGTGAGACATGAATGTGTTATTAAAATGGAAGCGACATTTCCATTGTGCCTATTCGTTGAAAGATTTATAATAATTAAGTACTGTATGGTGTCGCTATTGCACATTGTAATATTAGGAAGGTGTGCAAAAGTTATATACATGTATAGTAAAGGTTTTCTTAATATTTTTTATTAAATAGACGAACGTTTTATTTATTGATATGATATGATATGATATGATATGATATGATATTGATATGATACCAGCCGAATTAATAAAACACGCAGGGGAAAAAATGCAGGAACGATTATACAGGTTAGTTTGTAAAATATATGAGAAGGGAGAACTACCACAGGATTTTCAGCGTAGTAGAATAGTAACAATGCCGAAGAAAATAGGAGCTAATCTGTGTGAGAACTATAGGACCATTAGTCTACTATCACATGCATCGAAGATATTGCTAAAGATTATTTATAGGAGATTAGAAAATAAAGTAGAGGAAAGGCTAGGAGAAGATCAGTTTGGTTTTAGGAAAAACAGAGGGACGAGGGAGGCGATTTTAGCACTAAGAACAGTAGTAGAAAAAAGAATGAGGGTAGGAAAGGTAACTTGCATAGTTTTGTAGATTTAGAAAAGGCATTTGATAATGTAGATTGGGACATAATGTTTAGAATTTTAAAAGAAACGGGTATAGATTATAAGGATAGGAGAATAATTTTTAATTTATATAAACACCAAACTGCCTTAGTTAGAATTGAGGGGGAAGAAGAGGTAGCAAAAATAGGGAAGGGAGTTCGGCAGGGATGTACACTTTCACCGTTATTATTTAATCTATATATAGAAGATGCAATAAACAAAGTAAAAGAAGAGTATAGTGTAGGTGTGAATGTACAGGGAGAGAAAATATATATGTTGAGATTCGCCGACGATATAGCTATATTGGAAGAAAGGGTATTGAATGGTATGCAGGCAGTATTGACTAGGGATTTTAAAATGAAAATAAATATAGGTAAAACTAAAGTGATGAGGTGTGACAAAAAGGAATGCAGTAGAAAAATGAGGATCACAATAGGAGATAATAGAATCGAAGAAGTGTCAGATTTTTGTTATTTAGGCAGTAGAATCACAAAAGATAATCGAAGCAAGGTAGATATAAAGTGTAGGATAGCACAGGGTAGGAAGGCATTCATAGAAAAGGAACAGATTTTAAGATCAAATATTGACTTGGGTATTAGAAAAAGATTACTGAAGGTATATGTTTGGAGTGTAGCACTGTACGGGTGTGAGGCGTGGACTATAGGAAAGGAAGAGAAGCGTAGATTACAAGCATTCGAAATGTGGTGTTATAGGAGGATGATGAGGATTGGTTGGGAAGATAAAGTAACAAATGAAGCTGTACTAGAGTTAGTAGGGGAGAAGAGAAATATTTGGAGAGTGTTACAGCGTAGGAGAGACAGATTAGTAGGGCATATTCTTAGGCATGGGGGGATTATGCAATTGATCATAGAAGGTAGAGTGGAGGGAAAGAGAGGGGTAGGTAGGCCTAGATTGGAGTATGTGAGTCAGATAGTTGAAGACGTTGAGATGAATAGCTATAGGGAGATGAAGGGATTAGCTCAGGATAGATCGGCATGGCGTGCTGTTTCCAACCAATCTTTAGGATTGCGGACTCTTTAACTAAGACGAACGTGGGTCTTGTTAATGCTACTGCTTCTGTAAGATTATTCATAGTTTAGATGACAGTTTATTTTGATCTATAGTTTTATTTATACTATTATTAAATTTTCCTTTATCTAATGATTGGAGACCGGATTATAGGCACTAAAAAAATGCCAAAATAGGCACTAAAAAACGTAAAAGAAAGGCGCTAAAAAAGGCATTTCTTATTTTGAAAAAAACTCAAAAAGGCATGAAAAACAGTAAAAAACACAAAACATTTTTTTATGTTTCACTTTTGTATCGCAAACTTTACAAAATAATATTATACCGTCACCATTAAAAATATTAGAGCCGAATTATTTTTTGGATCTTGGATTCATCTGAATTGCTAATTTTGAATTTATTTTCGAATGTATTCGTGTGTTAACTAAACACAGACTGAAGAAATGAAGGGTGAATTATTTATTTGAAATAACAGTTGTTAAAAACTAACCACTATTGGTACTTAAGAGTACATTAAGGATGATTAGGGATTTTTCCATTGGTAATGTAGCAATGACACAAACAATTTAGGAAGTTTTTATCATCGAAAAAAATGAATTATGGTAAAAAGCAAAATAAATATGAAAAAAAGGCGCGAATGCATGAAAAGTGTCGAAATAGGCAAAATAGGCGCTAAACTGAAAAATAGGCAAAATATGATCAAAATTGTCGAAATAGGCAAAAAAAGGCAATTTAAGGCATTTTGCCTAAAATCCGGTCTCTACTAATGATAAATATAACATTGAGTTAAATAATATCCGAAATATAGCTGTACAAATGGCTATTCTTGTAAAATTATAAATAACATATTAAGAAAATTTAAAAGAACAAGAGATATCAGAAATATTAATCTATTTAATTTATTTAATAAGAACTTTTTAAATTTATTTTTATTTTATTTATTTTTGGTAATTTTAAATTAGACAAACCAATGTTTATTGCTGTTATTTGTCAGTTTGGTTAATTGTTAATTTATATATTTTTTAAAGATTTATGGGTCATATTATATGCCATTTTTGAAATACTTCTCTCATGTTGACTTATTTATTTATTTAATAGTATATCAATTACGATTCGTGACAGAGGTATGTTATTTAGTTTTTATCTTGTGCTACTAAAGATGGTGACATAACCTTCGAAATGCGCATCTAGCTACTTAATGCTTTAAGTTACGGTATTTAGGTGATATTCTATACTATTAAAACCAAAATCTCGATTAAAACGTGTTTAAAAAGTTAAAAAGTTAAATTTAATCCATTCTAAGATAAATTCAACCTTTTATTTATTTTTTAATCATTATTTTCCCTTGTTAGTAAAATAATACTAGTAACATAAATTAACATAAAGTAACATAAATTAATTAAAAAATATACTAGCTAAAAAATTGGTATTAATTTCTATTTTTAAAGAATTAAAATTATACAATATTTATATAATATTGTCTAATTATTTGTATTTGATTTAAATACAAATGAAATATTAAAATTTGATTTCTTATCAACATTGTAGCTATCTGTATTTTAAGAGAAGGTATCTTATGCTGCATTTTTAGTTAGTGCGTATTTGAACGCAACTCCTTGCATATACCCTTGAATATAAAATGAATATGCAGTAAGTTCATAAGACGAACATTTTTTAAAAATAAATTTGTTAAAAAACCAACTTACATTCAATAATTATTATTATAATAATTATAATGGGTTTTCTTCTAAAAGTAACTATTGCGAAATTTATTTAGGTAATTTTACTTGGCATAAAAAACAAAAGATATTTCCGACTTTAAATCTATCTTGGAAAATTCAACAATGGAAATAAAAGTTACAGTGCGATTGTAAATAAGTAGATTATATATCTGTACCTTGGTACAAAAATGGCCAATGTCCAATATTATAATGTACCGGAAAATCGAAAATGGTGTTTTTAAATTTTTAAACATTTTCGTAACGTTTTCCCATTTTCATAAAATTATAAAACAATTTTCACAAAATTGTTATATTTATTTATGTTATTTGGGGAATTAACACAGTAAAATTTTTTTTTTTTTAAATTTCATGCACATTGGCTCCAATGTTTTGGACTTTGGCTCTTTTTGTTCCAAGGTACAGATATATGATCGCACTTTGATTCACCCCTTGCGGTGTTATTAATTGTTCAATAAATATCTTTAATATTCAGAAAAGCAAATATAATTAAATTGTCCACTTGATAAGTAAATAGTTGATATAAACACATATCTTCGCTTTTAACGATATTTCGAAATTCCTCTAAGCATGACGTTTCCTTTACTCAAGGCGAAACAAATTGCAAATTAAACGCAAGTGATTTTACTGTTAAAAACAGTACTATACTCCTAAAACAAACTATCTAAGTAAACATGTATAATTACATCTGAAATTCACAACAAATATGATGAAGTGATAAATATACTATTTATACATTTGCCTCGATGAAAAAGCGTAAATCATCCACCGCAAAATTTTAATAAATTTATTATATAATTCGTGTACAATAAAGTAAAATCTAAAAATAAAAATACACCTTTATTTTCTGCTTAATAACTCGTCTACTGAATTTAGTTAATGTTGATATGTAATGCATTTCACCTTCTGTGGCAAAATTTATCAAATTCAATTGAAAATCGCGAAGATTGTCGGTAATTATTTCAACTAGCATCTGATATAATTGTCCGTCATTAATTGAGTAAATTACCTTGAATTAAATTGAAGTATTAAAAAAATTATAAATTCAATTGTTTCCATATCAACAGATTTCTATAAAGATTTCCGTATAATGAAATTTTACAACTCTGATACAAGATGTATTTTCTATAACAAATCAAGTTGATAGTGAGATTGTTGAAAAAATCATACTATTGTCCCAATATTCCCATCTTAGTACCTATAAATAGTTAACTGCATAATTTATTTGGTTGCATAATTTACATGAAAATATCTATTTTCTTTTTTAATTGCATGTGGTTTGTATACTACTTAAATTTTCTCATGTTATGGAGAAAAATATTCCCGCTACGAATATACAAAATAATTATTAATAATTCTTGCGATTTATTTATTTTTCAACTTAACGTTTGCTTGAAGAATATTTAGAAGATGTTGAAATTTTATCATGAAATATGACATATCAGTGCTTTTGCAAAGAGTAAATCAATTTGAGGGCTATAATAAAAATAGATCCACATATTTATTTACAGAGCATCGTATTAAAAAATAATAATTTGCTCTTAAAAGCAACTGTTAAATCATATTAAGCCTACGTTTAAGACCTGTGTACAAAACCTCTGAAAATATTTTACTTCATAATAATATTATCTATATAATTTTAACCATTTCTTTTCTTTACAGACTGGCCAATCCTTCGGAGGGATTGGTTACGGTATAAGACGAGAGGTGTTCTTCTTGAACCTAGAAGACGGCTATTTTGGCTGTCAAGTAAACGAATCGACGGACGTGTTACAACTTTTCGAACTATCGAAATTATGCGACGGCGTACCAAATTGCTTCTTCGGATCCGACGAACTGCAAAAGGAACTCAAATGCACAGGTAAACATTTCCAAAATTAAATTTGCCTAATTCCTATGCATTTTCGTGCTTTCGTGCGACGAAATAATTGGGATTTATTGTCGAAATAAAAGCACTTGTTACTCAGGAAGCGAATCAATGCCATTGATCTATTGGAAGTGAAATATTACCTGCCAAAAAAATTGGAAGAATGTGGCAATAAAATGCAATCATTTGAATTTTTCTATTCATCATTTGCCGATGATTTTTCCGAAGACCATAATTTTCGTTATAATGAATTTAATTGTGATGCATTAAAGTGTCATTCTATGAATCATCTTTATTATAAAATACCCTCTTATGGCACATCCAACATTTTTCTTCCGAGTGGAATTAAGATTCAAATATCATAAATCGAATACTCCGACAGTAACACGTGTTTATGAATATATCTGCATTGCAAAATCGGAAAGAATTCATTGGACATGCTCACCTTTGCAAGGTTGCAATGTTGATGGTGGGCCGCAAAGGTGGATTTTTTTTCAATTTAGGTGCTCCTCCATAGTTCCGTCAGAATAACACATACTCCATTATCATCGCTTCTAAAGACACAAATATTATGTTGCACAAAAACACAAAGACTTGTTTACGTTTAAAATTCAAAATGTGATTCCTTACTAAACTTTAAGAAGATGAGAAGATTTAATGTTTTTTGATCAAATTACTTATAAATCTAGGCTTTATACAATTGAAAGTCAATATATAAGAAATCATCATTTATATTATAAATAACTATTAGTTAGTTAAAGAGTCCGCAATCCTAAAGATTGGTTGGAAACAGCACGCCATGCCGATCTATCCTGAGCTAATCCCTTCATCTCCCTATAGCTATTCATCTCAACGTCTTCAACTATCTGACTCACATACTCCAATCTAGGCCTACCTACCCCTCTCTTTCCCTCCACTCTACCTTCTATGATCAATTGCATAATCCCCCCATGCCTAAGAATATGCCCTACTAATCTGTCTCTCCTACGCTGTAACACTCTCCAAATACTTCTCTTCTCCCCTACTAACTCTAGTACAGCTTCATTTGTTACTTTATCTTCCCAACCAATCCTCATCATCCTCCTATAACACCACATTTCGAATGCTTGTAATCTACGCTTCTCTTCCTTTCCTATAGTCCACGCCTCACACCCGTACAGTGCTACACTCCAAACATATACCTTCAGTAATCTTTTTCTAATACCCAAGTCAATATTTGATCTTAAAATCTGTTCCTTTTCTACGAATGCCTTCCTACCCTGTGCTATCCTACACTTTATATCTACCTTGCTTCGATTATCTTTTGTGATTCTACTGCCTAAATAACAAAAATCTGACACTTCTTCGATTCTATTATCTCCTATTGTGATCCTCATTTTTCTACTGCATTCCTTTTTGTCACACCTCATCACTTTAGTTTTACCTATATTTATTTTCATGTTAAAATCCCTAGTCAATACTGCCTGCATACCATTCAATACCCTTTCTAAATTCTTTTCGCTTTCTTCCAATATAGCTATATCGTCGGCGAATCTCAACATATATATTTTCTCTCCCTGTACATTCACACCTACACTATACTCTTCTTTTACTTTGTTTATTGCATCTTCTATATATAGATTAAATAATAACGGTGAAAGTGTACATCCCTGCCGAACTCCCTTCCCTATTTTTGCTACCTCTTCTTCCCCCTCAATTCTAACTAAGGCAGTTTGGTGTTTATATAAATTAAAAATTATTCTCCTATCCTTATAATCTATACCCGTTTCTTTTAAAATTCTAAACATTATGTCCCAATCTACATTATCAAATGCCTTTTCTAAATCTACAAAAGCTATGCAAGTTACCTTTCCTACCCTCATTCTTTTTTCTACTACTGTTCTTAGTGCTAAAATCGCCTCCCTCGTCCCTCTGTTTTTCCTAAAACCAAACTGATCTTCTCCTAGCCTTTCCTCTACTTTATTTTCTAATCTCCTATAAATAATCTTTAACAATATCTTCGATGCATGTGATAGTAGACTAATGGTCCTATAGTTCTCACATAAATTAGCTCCTATTTTCTTCGGCATTGTTACTATTCTACTACGCTGAAAATCCTGTGGTACTTCTCCCTTCTCATATATTTTACAAACTAACCTGTATAATCGCTCCTGCATTTTTAATAAATAATTTTCAAATAACTATTAAGAAACTTTAAAAGAACAAAAGATATCAGAAATATTAGTAGTTTAGAATAAAGTAAAATAATTCAACTCCAAAATTTGTTAAATTACCATTTGATCCTATAATTGCACGTGGTTTAGATAGTATTTTAAATAAATATAATTTTAAAGAAACATATAATACCTCTTGCAATTTTTTTAGGAAATCCCAAAGATTTGATTGATTTCAATAAAAAATCTGGTTTTATGAAATATCTTGTTCTAGTTGTCCTAAACTCATCAATAGAACAAAGACCAATAGACCAATTGAAACTAGATTTAAAAAGCATTTAGCTTATTTCAGATTAAATAGAAAAGTTAAAAGTGCTGTAGCCGAGCATATTTTCGACTAACTCAGGTCATCCTATTCAAATTAGTTAATTACTTAAAAGTGTTTTGAATTATTCCGAGTTAAATGCATATGAAAGTATATATGCTTATGAAAGAGGTATTTTATTTAGTTTTAACTTGTGCTACTGAAGATGGGGGCATAGCTTTCGAAATGTACATGTAGCTACTTAATGCTTTAAGTTACGGTAATTGGGTGATATTCTATACTATAATTTATATGTATTTTAGAAAGAAATATCATAGAAAGAAAAAAATCATTTTACAAGTTGGGTTAATCATCTGAAGATATGTTGAATTATATAATACTTCGAGTTATAATAAGTAAACTAAAAACCAGTTAATTGAAAGATATCATGGCATATATACGGCATGTATTAATTATTTATTTTTATTTTTACATAATTTATTTTTAAATCAGTTACAATGTTAAGAAACCAGGTAAGCAACCTGTATAAAAATTTAGTACTTAAATCGAAATAATGATTTTTAATCTATTTTTGAAAATATCTTTCTATTACATCAATATTGGTATCGTAATCGAACTTTATGTGAAATACAGAAAATAATATTAAAAAATATAATATCATTGTGTCTAATAGAAGTGATGCTTGAACTATTGAATACTTTTAAAAAAGTAGAATTATTCAGAAGTAATGAAATATGGAATATAACAAAGTCGTTTTATTAATAATAATAATAATTGTATTTATTTTCATACAAACAAAATACATACATTACAAAGTAAGTATTTAAAATCAATATTCTTAAGTATCTTATTAAGGTTTTATTACCTATTACTAATTATCGCAATGTAAGCATACAACACATCAATTATTTTCATCAGAAGTCGTTTCCAATTTTGATATTTCCGCATAAGATTCCTCCAGAAAGAAAAGAATTGCTTGTGTCCTTTTTAATATAGGCTCGTAAAATTTAAAGATTTTTTATGGAAATTTAATCCATCATATGATTACTAACTTACATACAGCATTTGAAGAACGTAAGTAAAGTGGCTGAAGAAATTAGATGCCAATTTTCTTTTATTAATATAAAATTCAATTTTGAAGTGAACCTTCTATAGGCGCGGTAGGGCAAATTGGCCTGAACGTCACGAAAAGTGAAACGCACGCTACGCGCATGCGCCGCGTATAGGTAGCATAAGGCAACCAGTAGACGCTTGCGTATTTTATTATATATTACACAAACACAGCTTGAATCTTTTAGCTAACAATTTCCATTGTGTGAAAAGTGAATTGCAGAAAAAGACAAGTACAGACAGAGTGCGAGCCTTTAGATAACGGAAGAAAGCGAATAAACCGCCAAGAAAAGTGCCAACAAGTACCTTGGAAACAAGTAGAGAGTATCGAGCCAGGCAAAGGGCGTTAAAGAAACACGGTGGACAACATAACCTTCCAACAACCTCAAATACACTGGATGAATCGATACCGTCGTTAAGTGAAGACAAAGTGAGCGGTATAGAGAATTTGAATGCCACTGATTCAGGCGTGCCGTCTACATGTGAAGATACACGCGGTGTGAGAGATCAACGAAATGAATCTGATACAGCTGAGCGAGCCATCGACAAATAGAAATGCACCCACTAGTGCCTCATACACAAAATTTAATCTAAACTCCTCTTTATAGACTGTACGACATTATAGTTAATAATGCTTGCTTTGATGATCAGAGTGTCAAGCAAAATCAATTAAAATCAAAATCAAATCGTTAAAAAATGGGAAAAAAACAATGCATAAAATCAACGTTTCCTAGGAGCTAAGAAGTTTCACTTCTACCGCGCGGGAGTCTCACGCATTTTTTTATTAAGAAATGTTCTTGTATTATTTGGCATAATAGTCTATTTACACATGCGCGTATATATTATACTTTTCCATTACAACTATAATCTGTTAATTGGGAATATTAGATATTTTTGATATAATTCAATTTCTCGAGTTACACTACCGTTTCTAATTGTTTATTTATTCTTCTCTTAAAATATTCGACGTCTTAAATTTCGCACAAATTATATTTTAGACCTCGTCCACTTAATTGTTCACAAGTGTAAACTGACGTGTAACCAAAACATCGACCTCTATATCTGCTGCACGCCATATTTCAGGTAACCATAACAGAGTGTGGGTAGGACCTGTTGGCATTCTAGTGTTTGGTTTTTGTTTAAGTGATACATTGCCTGTTGGGAATACCAGCAGCACCATCAACTTGCAACACCATATCCTCGTCACCGTTTGGCATAAGCGATCCGTTGGTTTTTTTTTCGTTTCTATAATCTATATCTTCTCACATCCGTTTATATTCAATGCGGGTTTCGCGATTGACGATCTCAAACCATTGTTCCGATGGTTGGACATCCAAAATTGATAACGTATGCAACGAGGCAGCGCACACGAGGAATATTTTTATGTAAATGAATTCGAAGAACCTGTGAATTTGTATCGCATTGTATGCATATGACAGCATTTTGATATCTTCTTTTATTGTGTCTACCACACTTTAAACGAATGATTATATGTGGGGAATGCGTATTTGAAATAATTTTATTTTTATTTAAAATTAAATTTTATTTTTTGGTCTTACACAATCGTTATACTATGTGAATATTAGATAGTTAAAGAGTTCGCAATCCTAAAGATTTGTTGGAAACAGCACGCCATGCCGATCTATCCTGAGCTAATCCCTTCATCTCCCTATAGCTATTCATCTCAACGTCTTCAACTATCTGACTCACATACTCCAATCTAGGCCTACCTACCCCTCTCTTTCCCTCCACTCTACCTTCTATGATCAATTGCATAATCCCCCCATGCCTAAGAATATGCCCTACTAATCTGTCTCTCCTACGCTGTAACACTCTCCAGATACTTCTCTTCTCCCCTACTAACTCTAGTACAGCTTCATTTGTTACTTTATCTTCCCAACCAATCCTCATCATCCTGCTATAACACCACATTTCGAATGCTTGTAATCTACGCTTCTCTTCCTTTCCTATAGTCCACGCGTCACACCCGTACAGTGCTACACTCCAAACATATACCTTCAGTAATCTTTTTCTAATACCCAAGTCAATATTTGATCTTAAAATCTGTTCCTTTTCTACGAATGCCTTCCTACCCTGTGCTATCCTACACTTTATATCTACCTTGCTTCGATTATCTTTTGTGATTCTACCGCCTAAATAACAAAAATCTGACACTTCTTCGATTCTATTATCTCCTATTGAGATCCTCATTTTTCTACTGCATTCCTTTTTGTCACACCTAATCACTTTAGTTTTACCTATATTTATTTTCATGTTAAAATCCCTAGTCAATACTGCCTGCATACCATTCAATACCCTTTCTAAATTCTTTTCGCTTTCTTCCAATATAGCTATATCGTCGGCGAATCTCAACATATATATTTTCTCTCCCTGTACATTCACACCTACACTATACTCTTCTTTTACTTTGTTTATTGCATCTTCTATATATAGATTAAATAATAACGGTGAGAGTGTACATCCCTGCCGAACTCCCTTCCCTATTTTTGCTACCTCTTCTTCCCCCTCAATTCTAACTAAGGCAGTTTGGTGTTTATATAAATTAAAAATTATTCTCCTATCCTTATAATCTATACCCGTTTCTTTTAAAATTCTAAACATTATGTCCCAATCTACATTATCAAATGCCTTTTCTAAGTCTACAAAAGCTATGCAAGTTACCTTTCCTACCCTATTTCTTTTTTCTACTACCGTTCTTAGTGCTAGAATCGCCTCTCTCGTCCCTCTGTTTTTCCTAAAACCAAACTGATCTTCTCCTAGCCTTTCCTCTACTTTATTTTCTAATCTCCTATAAATAATCTTTAACAATATCTTCGATGCATGTGATAGTAGACTAATGGTCCTATAGTTCTCACACAAATTAGCTCCTATTTTCTTCGGCATTGTTACTATTCTACTACGCTGAAAATCCTGTGGTACTTCTCCCTTCTCATATTAGATGCAAATCATAATCATCTTTGGGCGAAGTACTACCGCAAATGGTTCTTTAGAATCTTTGTAATAGGCGTCAATATTCAGAGCGGTTATTTCGCACATAATTTGAAGCCATTGTATTAGTTTCGTGTACCATAGTATCTGATTAAAAAACCGCTTAGTTTTCCATATCAGCGTTAAATATTTAATGTGAGAAACTTGTTGCTGGCAGAATAATTAATTTTAAGCTAAAATTCAATTCGCAGTAGTAAACGGTAAAATTCCGTGTATAAATTCTGAATCTGAACTTAGGTTTCAACCTTTCGTAATTTCTTCGTTATTTTATTCCGAATGGTACATTTTTCTTGGATAATTGCATACCTACAATGGTATATTTATTATATTACATAATGTGAATATTACATTTTTTCAAGTGCATTCATCCCAAAGACCTGAAGAGCAATAATCTCCGCTCTGTGCATTCATTATTTTTTATCTAGTTTTGCAGATGTTATTGTGAGTTACGCATTGAACGTTCGAATTACTATTTACTAGCCTATGGGTGTGCTTCGTAGTCGTACCATCGTCAGTACCATTGGTACCATATAGGCCAGCATTGCATCCCGCTTAGATACCAAACACCGAGACATCCCAGATCTCATATTATTCCGGCGCTAACATATAATTAAACTCCACACTAATAAATAGATGTTCATTCGTTATGAATAAATAATTTTACTAGGTGGCGCAAATACCATCATGATTGAAAATAATACCATACTCTTTACAAAAAAAAATATTCTTCCCGTAGGTATTTTAAATAGATAGAGTATTTAACGTTTTTTCTTAAATAAATCCGAAAGAATTTAATCAAAACATAAATCAACGCCATGCTGAAAGGTAAACCAAGTAAAGTGAATTTGCAAAGTGCCACCTGATTTAACATTATACAAATAGGCCTAAAAATACATTCTTAATATCAATCCTGCAGTGGTTTGCGTAAACTATAAATCTTGGAGGATCTATGTTTGTTAGCATCTATAATAATAGTAGTAAATAATAACATGTTTTCAATAGTTGACTTACACTAGTTAGAATTTCAAGTGCGAATTTCAAATTTCTTGCTTATGCGGGATTTGCGCAACGAAATTCTGTTGATTTTAGCGAATCAATTTTAAATATATATCTTAATTGCATTTCTTCCCTAGTCTATACCATAATGTGTTGAAATAACGACTAATTTGAACACGGGGTGGAAATAATCAAAGAAAAAATTTATAGTTTTTGTAATCCACTAAAATTTGACGCGAAATATAGGTAAAAGAGAAGTGCACATTCTTGACAAATACGATTTTTAGCAAATTATTGAAAATTCTTTATTTTAACATTGGTCTTGGTTTTCTACCATCGACTATAAGTCACTTTTTATATGTTGGCGGACCTGATTCATCCTCTACTGCGCATAAGCTTCCAGTACCATTGTTGCCATATATGAATAAAAACCTTCAATACAAAGTGCTCAAATTGTAAACTGCATAGCAAAATTCAAATTGAGAATATTTAATGTATGAATATATACGACTTCGATTAAAGTCCACTATTTAGTAAACAGTTTCCAGTTATTTATTATTTGTTTTGATCAATTATGCTAATATAATACTCTCTGTATTTGTTGGCTATCGATATGACAACATAGCAGTCATTTTGACCACACCCTCAAATGACAAAAATGCAGTGGCGAGTATCTCTTCACGAGCATAAGGTTTCGGGGTGTTAAAGCGGCCAGTATATTTTTAGCTTTTTATAGATACCTCTATCTATAAAATACCTTAAAAAAATTATATCAATTTATTATAGATACAGATATATTCGTAGAAAAAGAACAGATTTTAAGATCAAATATTGACTTGGGTATTAGAAAAAGATTACTGAAGGTATATGTTTGGAGTGTAGCACTGTACGGGTGTGAGGCGTGGACTATAGGAAAGGAAGAGAAGCGTAGATTAGAAGCACTTGAAATGTGGTGTTATAGGAGGATGATGAGGATTGGTTGGGAAGATAAGGTAACAAATGAAGCTGTACTAGAGTTAGTAGGGGAGAAGAGAAGTATCTGGAGAGTGTTACAGCGTAGGAGAGACAGATTAGTAGGGCATATTCTTAGGCATGGGGGGATTATGCAATTGATCATAGAAGGTAGAGTGGAGGGAAAGAGAGGGGTAGGTAGGCCTAAATTGGAGTATGTGAGTCAGATAGTTGAAGACGTTGAGATGAATAGCTATAGGGAGATGAAGGGATTAGCTCAGGATAGATCGGCATGGCGTGCTGTTTCCAACCAATCTTTAGGATTGCGGACTCTTTAACTAACAGATATTTATGATTTATAGATAACTGAGATTATACATTAAACTTAGTTGGCATTGTAATAATATTTGAGTAATACTTTTGAAGGCGTTTAATTTTTTATTCGTAATATAATAACCACAATTTATTTGATTACAATGATTCCATAAAAAAAATATTCTGCATTATTATATGATATTTTGATTACTGTTCGCAATTTATTTTTATTATATAATGTTAGATAGCAGACAATTGATAAAACAAATTAAGCTCTATTAAAAGTAGACAAACTTGTCGATTCGTGTGCAGATATGTACCCTGAGAATTTTTACAATTGCTTACAATAACATAATACAATGAATTCAAGATATATCTTAATCCGAATGTCGATCGGCTTCCTATCGCACATGCACATCAATTACTTGACCTTTCATGCAGTTTCAACAAGATCCAAACGATGACTTTATAAACGTGTTATATAATATCGAATATTAACATCACCGAGGTTTAAATAATTGTAAAAAAAAAATTTCAAACGAACAAGACAATAACATAATCAATGTGTTAAATTTAGAAATAGTTACGTATTAGAATCATTATTTGCGATGATGCATTCATAATTTATCAATCATTACTTGGTGTTATTGCTCTTTAATTTAAATGAGAACAATGTTAGTTTGTTGCGTATACCAATTCAATGGGCCCATAGTTAAATGTTGTCTAAGAGGTACTCCGTGTATTGTTAGCGGTCGTGTTGAAAAAGTATTGACAAGCTGAATACGAATGCGGTACTCATTAAGCAGCAACATCCTTTGCAAGATCAAATATATAAATCATCAAGTTGTCATTAGAACATCGCGCTCAAGTCAATTCAAATCGATTTTTAATAAGAACCACGATATTTTTTATATACGGTTTCTTTTTGCGCAACTTGCGACTATGTTCAACAAATTTTGTTCCAAATATATCTTAATCAAATTATATAATAGCTTTTAATTTAATGCAATAAAAAATATTGTGAATATATCCTGAACTCACATTTAATTTTTTTTTTTTAATTATCACTACGGTGTTAAATTATAATATAGAATATCACCCAAATAACGTAACAAGCATTAAGTAGCTAGATGTACATTTCAAGCGCTATGCGCCCATCTTCAGTAGCACAAGACAAAATTTGTTTATTTTATATATATATAAAATAAACAGATAGATGAGGATGACTTAGGTCCTAGCATACTTAGGTCAGAGTTTCATAGAGCATTAAATGATTTACGGAATAACAAAGCAGCGGGGATTGATATGATACCAGCCGAATTAATAAAACACGCAGGGAAAAAATGCAGGAGCGATTATACAGGTTAGTTTGTAAAATATATGAGAAGGGAGAAGTACCACAGGATTTTCAGCGTAGTAGAATAGTAACAATGCCGAAGAAAATAGGAGCTAATTTGTGTGAGAACTATAGGACCATTAGCCTACTATCACATGCATCGAAGATATTGTTAAAGATTATTTATAGGAGATTAGAAAATAAAGTAGAGGAAAGGCTAGGAGAAGATCAGTTTGGTTTTAGGAAAAACAGAGGGACGAGAGAGGCGATTCTAGCACTAAGAACGGTAGTAGAAAAAAGAAAGAGGGTAGGAAAGGTAACTTGCATAGCTTTTGTAGATTTAGAAAAGGCATTTGATAATGTAGATTGGGACATAATGTTTAGAATTTTAAAGGAAACGGGTATAGATTATAAGGATAGGAGAATAATTTTTAATTTATATAAACACCAAACTGCCTTAGTTACAATTGAGGGGGAAGAAGAGGTAGCAAAAATAGGGAAGGGAGTTCGGCAGGGATGTACACTCTCACCGTTATTATTTAATCTATATATAGAAGATGCAATAAACAAAGTAAAAGGAGAGTATAGTGTAGGTGTGAATTTACAGGGAGAGAAAATATATATGCTGAGATTCGCCGACGATATAGCTATATTGGAAGAAAGCGAAAAGAATTTAGAAAGGGTATTGAATGGTATGCAGGCAGTATTCACTAGGGATTTTAACATGAAAATAAATATAGGTAAAACTAAAGTGATGAGGTGTGACAAAAAGGAATGCAGTAAAAAAAATGAGGATCACAATAGGAGATAATAGAATCGAAGAAGTGTCAGATTTTTGTTATTTAGGCAGTAGAATCACAAAAGATAATCGAAGCAAGGTAGATATAAAGTGTAGGATAGCACAGGGTAGGAAGGCATTCGTAGAAAAGGAACAGATTTTAAGATCAAATATTGACTTGGGTATTAGAAAAAGATTACTGAAGGTATATGTTTGGAGTGTAGCACTGTATGGGGGTGAGGCGTGGACTATAGGAAAGGAAGAGAAGCGTAGATTACAAGCATTCGAAATGTGGTGTTATAGCAGGATGATGAGGATTGGTTGGGAAGATAAAGTAACAAATGAAGCTGTACTAGAGTTAGTAGGGGAGAAGAGAAGTATCTGGAGAGTGTTACAGCGTAGGAGAGACAGATTAGTAGGGCATATTCTTAGGCATGGGGGGATTATGCAATTGATCATAGAAGGTAGAGTGGAGGGAAAGAGAGGGGTAGGTAGGCCTAGATTGGAGTATGTGAGTCAGATAGTTGAAGACGTTGAGATGAATAGCTATATGGAGATGAAGGGATTAGCTCAGGATAGATCGGCATGGCGTGCTGTTTCCAACCAATCTTTAGGATTGCGGACTCTTTAATTAATATATATATACACAAAATCGAATTAGTTCACTTAAATTATTTAAAAATGTTTTAAATTATTCCGAATTAAATGCTTATGAAAGTATGTATATACATGCATAAATCTAAATCTAAATTAATGAATTTAGATTCGGGCCCAATTTCATCTTGTCTATTTAATTTATTTAATAAAAACTATTTTTAAATTTATTATTACTATTTTATTTATTTTTGGTTATTTTAGATTTCACAAACCAATATTTTTTGCTGTTACTTGTTATTTTCGTTAATTCATAATTTGTAATTTTTAATTTGTATTGTTTTTTAAAAGATTTATAGGTCATATTATATGCCAATTTTGAAGTACTTCTGTCATGTTGACTTATTTATTTGATAGTATATCAATCACGATTCGTGACAGAGGTATTTTATTTAGTGTTTATCTTGTGCTACTGAAGATGGGGGCATAGCCATTGAAATGTACATCCAGCTACTTAATGCTTGTTACGGTATTTGGATGATATTCTATATTATCACATTTAAAATGATCTGTATTTGCGATCATTTACCATTTAGCATCTCCGTTACTCTTTACGATAGTATTAATAATTTAATCACCCATTCAAACCGAAAATAGCTAAAAGTATAAAAGCCACATATATAACGCATAAAGAAAGTACTTACATTATGAACAAGTCTACAATTAAGTAACGTTTTGAATCTTGATAATCCCCAACTATACAATAGACACATAGTCTATTATTTAACAGCGATCATTTGAAACAGTGACGTATTTATGTTTGACAATTAGAATTTTCTGTTCATTTTATAATCACTAATTATTACTTCCTGCATCCATTTAGTGCTTATCCTAAATCCTCCTCTATTTCTTCTAATATCATCGGCGACTCTCAACACATCTGATTTTTCGCTGTGAGATTTTATATTCATACTAATTTTCTTCTATATATAGATAAATAATAGCTGCCCGATTTCCTCTTCTATTTTTTGCTTTCTCTTTTTCACCCTCAATTTCAACTAGAGCGGTCTTATTTTGTATAAGATGATATCGCTATCGTACAAGAAATATTTTGCGGTCATCATAAATAGATTTTTCATTAAAAATGTTCGTTGTAGTATTTATATGGAATGTAGAATTTTACGGTTTTTAAGCGTGGATAATAAAAAAAGATAAACGTATTTAGCATGGTATAGGAAGAATGTAAAACTTTTGTGGGTAAATAAAATATAGAAGCATTTGTAGGTTGTTTCAGCGCAAATAATAGATAATAAAATATTTTTAATAATATTTATACTGTGATTTTCTTACTTTTGGCTGATAGGTGCCATAAGAACTCTACGATGCTGATATTTTGTTAACATGTGGTTCTTTGACGCATGCGTCGAACGTAGTGGACCTGGAAGGTACCTTCTTATACTACTATTATAGGCTCATAACCTTAGACACGAGCAATTACATTTTCTTTAATGATTCCTAACAAAAAAAAATTTTTTTTCCACCCTCGAGCCGAAATCCTTGATCTACTTTTGCTTACATACATTTTTTAATCTCTCCAGACCATTTTTTTTTGATACGGCACTGCTACTATAAAATATCATATATTGTTTCTATGCACTTATCTATCGATCAAGGAATTTCTGTATTGATGAAATACTTTGTATGGTATTTTATTCGTTCAAATCTGACATCGCATTGCGGAGGTAAAGCGTTGTGTGGACTACGGCTACATTTAACGAGGAGTTAACTGTGGACAGACACTTGAATCCAATTTGATAGTTTAGTATCAAAGAATGTTCGTGCTAGCCGCTGGACGTACGCCCATTTACCAACTGAAATTGTACGATTCTATTCTATTTCCTTGTTTGTAAGGGGGCTTTTTCTATCAAGTTCATTTTCGCGTACCCACGCAAGAGTACCTTTAATTCATTGTGTAGGTACTATAGAAATATTAAGTGCAAATTTGCAATATCATCATTGTTCCGAGCATATTAACGGGATTTTCAATTTAATTGTTTGCATAATTGTGATCTGATATATTATTGTTGTGTATATACATGTAATTTTTATTCAGGGAAAAAAAGGTATACATCAAATAATGTAAACGCAACCGCCTTCGCTCCTTCAGTATATATATATATATATATGTGTGTGTGTGTGTGTGTGTGTCTATAATAATTTGACATGTTTTAAAGCAAAATCCTTTCAACTATCGAAAAAAATGCGTGAGACTCTCGCGCGGTAGAGAAGTGAAGCTTCTTAGCTCCTAGGAAAAGTTAATTTTATGGATTGCTTTTTTTGAATTTGTTAACGATTTAATTTTGATTGATTTTGCTTGACACTCTGATCATTTGTAAAAGTTGCTCGTGCTTAGGATGAACAGGTTTCACATCGTTCTTAAACCATATTCGATCACATATGGAACACACTGTACCTAGCGGATTATTGAACAATTGTTTATCAAATTCGAGATGAGCAGGTTGAAAGAATGTAAATTTTGTGTATGATGCACTAGTGGGTGCATTTCTATTTGTCGATTGCTCGCTCAGCTGTATCAGATTCATTTCGTTGATCTCTCACACCGCCTGTATCTCCACGTGCCTGAATGAGTGGCATTCAAATTCTCTATACCACGCACTGTGTCCTCACTTAACGACGGTATAGATTCATCCAGTGTATTTGAGGTCATTGGAAGGTTATGTTGTCCATCGTGTTTCTTTAACGCCTTTTGCCTGGCTCGATACTCTCGACTTCTTTCCAAGGTACTTGTTGGCACTTTTCTTGACGGTTTATTCGCTTTTTTCCGTTCTCTAAAGGCTCGCACTCTGTCTAGTACTTGTCTTTTTCTCCATTTCACTTTTCACACAATGGAAATTGGTAGCTAAAAGATTAAGCAGTGGCTGTGTAATATATAATAAAATACGCAAGCGTCTACTGGTTGCCTTATGCCACGTATACACAAAGTACATGCGGCGCATGCGCATAGCGTGTTTCACTTTTCGTGACGTTCAGACCAATTTGCCATACCGTGCCTATAAAAGTTTCACTTCAAAAATAAGGCAAATATATTTTGCCAATACTATTGTTGCAAAATCCTTGCAAAGTTTCTACATAATATATTTGCTATGTTTAGGAATCTGCTTCGTTTTACATTTTCCAGATGACGAATATGCAAATATTATCGAACTACACAACTACATGTTACAAAACACAATAATATAGTAGATCAAAGCAAATATTAGATTGCAAAAGGCCGATATTGCATGTACTTTGTTCGCTTTGTGGGTCTATTGCATTTGCGGTGATTTGTTTGATAATAAATAGCTAATATGTACAATATTGAACACAAAGTAAAGTTGGATGCATAAAACAACAGTAAGGTTGTACGTACTACAAAAAAAAACGGAAATATGAAATATCTTTATAGATATAACGCCACTTTTATACATATATTTTATTAATTGTTCAAACATCAATATAGAACAGAAGTCGCTAGTATTGGTATAATTAATTCTCAACCTTGATTTATATATAATCAATATCAGTCGATTCGATCTCGCTGGATTGAAAGGTCGCTGGTACGAATTCCTTATGTAGCACGTTTTCCTGGAAGAAAAATTGGAAACGATCAAATAAACCGCTTCAACTGTAAACCATTGCAAGTGCGCAAATCTAAAGACATTTTGATTCATCCTCCATTGTGTAAAAATTAGGATTATGCCTAAAGGTTGTAAAAATTATATTCACTCTGATGATAGACAGATGTGAATAATTGGAAGTTTTGATTTACTATAAAGACGTCCAGGTACATATATAATAAATTCTTTAAGTTATATAAAAATATAAAATAAACTTTCCTCTAATGTATGTATCACATAATTAACAGTACCACAGTTGCTGTATAGTTGCAATATTCATCGTTAATGTCTCTAATTCTACCACGATGGTAGAAGAGCTAGCTGAAGACTAGATGTGTATTGGTTATGCAAGATCGAGGTCATCAAAGGTCTAGGTTGACCATAACGTTCGATAGACGTTCTATCCACGGGCTTGATTCTTACGTAATGTTTAATGCCAGTGTAGGTATATGCAGAGCATTTACTGCTCTCTCTCCGCGGCGAAATCGTGAGCTCAATTCCTAAACATCCATCTTCACCGAAGCACATCAACAACGGCAGTTGGAGTAAGCACCATCATCGCCACAATGAGAAGACTTCGTTTGTGTTTTGCTTTTCTCCGTGTGTCCAGTACACTTCATTTCGATCTGTACAATTAAAGACGACTCACTGAATCTGCGTTTACTTGGACAAATAATTTATGAACACTTATACTTTTGCAGGCAAAACCTGTCGTTTTAAGTACTTACTTACATGCTTCATGATTGTCTAAGTTAACCTCTGACTTTATTGGCAAGTTGTAAATACTTTGATATCAAACGCTTTCTATGATTTGGGCCTTGGTATTTATTAGCTAGGTATCCGTGAACTTATATTCGCGCATTTATGTTGAATCGGGAGGACTTTCAGCGTCGATTTGCAGATCTGAGTATTCGCGTTTAATGAAGGTTCTCACGAGCGCATCTCTTCTCGCAAGAGATGGTACTGCGCGTTCACCTTGTGCATAAGGCAGAAAGAATAACCCATCGTTATCTGTAATAAATTGAATAGTTTAGGATGTAATATTTGCGCTCCGATGAAGCCATAAAGATATATGGTTAACTTTCGATTACCTGAAAATAATGTATATGGTATATCGATAATGCAGGTAATTTGAATCTATATCGCCTATAGTCGAAGAAACTGGAAAGATGCATGCGATTGGTATTATGGCTGGTTAGGCGAGTCTTCTCCCTTTCTGCAAGAATTCAATATTTCCTCATGCATACACATCATTGTATGATGTAACGCACATGTCAGTGTACGTGAAAATATGTCTTTGAAATAGTCATCCTATATGGACACATAAACCTGAACTTCAACTATAATTTACTATTATGTTTTGCGTGTCGTTAAATGCATTTCTCTTTCATTTTCAGATGACTGCAGAGAAGAAGGCACCATTTGTCGAAACGGTGCCTGCCTTAATCACCAATGTCATTGTAACGATGGATTTGGTGGATGCAGTTGTGAAGTGCCTGGTAAATATTTTGTTTTAATTCGTACCACGTAAATATAATATAGGAATTAATTTAAATAACAACATGAAAACTAATACTTTATAATAATTTTCAGTGATATATTACTCTTTCGTCCTTACAGTGACAAATATTTTTTCTTGAAAATGTTGTAAATGATCTATTTGCATATTCCCTAAAATTAAGACAATTACTATAGAATAATAGGAAAAAATTTAAATCACTTTTCTGTTGGTTTAGCATTTTGATTTATACATTATGTATGACAATTTTAAACTAATCAAATTTAACAGATAATAATTACATTAGTAATGGAATTAAATATATTTATCCAATCTATAATAATAATAATAATAAATTCATTTATTGGTATTTAGTTTTAAAAAAGAATAAAGTACATTTTATATAGTAGATATACAAACAAAAATACCAAAAGGACTGTGATCAAATGATGGGTCTTCTAGATACAAGACACATCCTTGCTCTTCCTCGCACCCCAAAGCACATTTAAATTATTACATATAAGATCTCATAATAAGAATAAATATAAACAACAAAGTTACAGATAATAATTAAAAATACAGAAAAATAATGCAATTTAGTTAGTTAAAGAGTCCGCAATCCTAAAGATTGGTTGGAAACAGCACGCCATGCCGATCTATCCTGAGCTAATCCCTTCATCTCCCTATAGCTATTCATCTCAACGTCTTCAACTATCTGACTCACATACTCCAATCTAGGCCTACCTACCCCTCTCTTTGCCTCCACTCTACCTTCTATGATCAATTGCATAATCCCCCCATGCCTAAGAATATGCCCTACTAATCTGTCTCTCCTACGCTGTAACACTCTCCAAATACTTCTCTTCTCCCCTACTAACTCTAGTACAGCTTCATTTGTTACTTTATCTTCCCAACCAATCCTCATCATCCTCCTATAACACCACATTTCGAATGCTTGTAATCTACGCTTCTCTTCCTTACCTATAGTCCACGCCTCACACCCGTACAGTGCTACACTCCAAACATATACCTTCAGTAATCTTTTTCTAATACCCAAGTCAATATTTGATCTTAAAATCTGTTCCTTTTCTACGAATGCCTTCCTACCCTGTGCTATCCTACACTTTATATCTACCTTGCTTCGATTATCTTTTGTGATTCTACTGCCTAAATAACAAAAATCTGACACTTCTTCGATTCTATTATCTCCTATTGTGATCCTCATTTTTCTACTGCATTCCTTTTTGTCACACCTCATCACTTTAGTTTTACCTATATTTATTTTCATGTTAAAATCCCTAGTCAATACTGCCTGCATACCATTCAATACCCTTTCTAAATTCTTTTCGCTTTCTTCCAATATAGCTATATCGTCGGCGAATCTCAACATATATATTTTCTCTCCCTGTACATTCACACCTACACTATACTCTTCTTTTACTTTGTTTATTGCATCTTCTATATATAGATTAAATAATAACGGTGAAAGTGTACATCCCTGCCGAACTCCCTTCCCTATTTTTGCTACCTCTTCTTCCCCCTCAATTCTAACTAAGGCAGTTTGGTGTTTATATAAATTAAAAATTATTCTCCTATCCTTATAATCTATACCCGTTTCTTTTAAAATTCTAAACATTATGTCCCAATCTACATTATCAAATGCCTTTTCTAAATCTACAAAAGCTATGCAAGTTACCTTTCCTACCTTCTTTCTTTTTTCTACTACCGTTCTTAGTGCTAGAATCGCCTCCCTCGTCCCTCTGTTTTTCCTAAAACCAAACTGATCTTCTCCTAGCCTTTCCTCTACTTTATTTTCTAATCTCCTATAAATAATCTTTAGCAATATCTTCGATGCATGTGATAGTAGACTAATGGTCCTATAGTTCTCACACAAATTAGCTCCTATTTTCTTCGGCATTGTTACTATTCTACTACGCTGAAAATCCTGTGGTACTTCTCCCTTCTCGTATATTTTACAAACTAACCTGTATAATCGCTCCTGCATTTTTTCCCTTATTATTTTTTTAATATGCAATTTATACAATACAATTTAAATAGTGAAAATTTGTTACTATATATAACAAAATGGCAGAATATAAGAAAACCATGTCAGCTGGCTTTCCGTAAACCATTACCTTTCAAGGAAGTACAGTGTTAAAAACATGATGACAGAACGCAACCAGTCATGTCCTTTACGTTTACATGTTTTTCGTATTTAAAGTCTTCTGAAGAATCTCGAGTGTTCTTTCTGATTCATTCGCTGCTATTCAAATAACCGAACAACCTACGCGGGCTAATCGTAACTTGTTGCTTGTCTGCGAAGAGGCAAATGTTTACGACCGTTTTCATTACAATGCATCAAAGAACAACGGAACGGAGTGAGAAGAATCGTTACAGCGCATTTTATAAAAGCGGACATAGAAGTACAAAGGTAATTCGTGAGGTCATGTGTGAACCGCTAGGCTAATCGAGATTATTATGATACGTACCTGTAGTTAAGAACACACACTGTGGGTAGGTAAGATTACACAGTTCATGGCAAGGGAACAAATTAGGTTTAGGACCTATCGACCTCTGTAAGGTTGCGATTTCAACTTAAAAGTGCTGTTACAATCGGTAAAATATATGTAAAATCCACCGTGTTTTCGGATTAAATTTCTAGTTGTTTACATCGTTTTTTTTTTTAAGTGGCGGACCAGTATCGTCCACTACTGCGCATAAGGGCTGCACTTATATGCAGCACTATATACTTATATACACAAGGTACTCAGCCACACCTAGTTTTTCTATTGACAATACACAAGCGTACCCACAGCACAGCATTTCTCAATACGACTGACGGCGTACTGTTTTGACTAGTACTGCTCTGTACTGTATTGGTCAAGCCATTATACAGGTCTTGATTTATGATGCGTGAACTTCTGTCACTTTCCTGGCACTTTTAATAAAACGGTGTATACATTCGAGGTGGTTTTCGTCAAACCAATGCGTACGCAAATCTAAAAATTAAAAAGGTTTCAAACATATTAAGCTTCCACCTAGTGCCTATGATGTTTGTTACTTAACATTGAAACAGTAAGATGTTTTCGCAAATCTCTTAAAAAGTTGAGTGAAAGTTTTTTTAATTAACATATATTATAATTCAAAAAAACATTAAAAAAATGTACATACAAAATTAATGTAAAGCGTGTCTACATACATATATATATATATACATATATTTATTCCAAATTATCAAATCATTGCTATTTAGAATCGTTTATAAAAAAGGAAAATATGTATTGTATTTTGTAATTTGGAACTACAATATCTTCAAGAATAAACGAAGAAAACGAACCCCTGAAACGTAAAAAATAATATTCTCTAAAATTATTCCTGTTTGTCACTATGTATAATTTTAACGAACTTCAACGGGAATATCTTCCTTGGCAACAAGAACATAACAGCTATTACTTAAAATATTAAATACTGAAATAAAATAATTCGTACCATAATTATCAATAACAATTGATGCACAATTGATGCACAAAATACCGTAGCTCAAAGCATTTAATTGCTAGAGACGCATTTCGAAGCCTATCTTCTATGCCACAGGATTGAACAAAATACAAAATTGAATAAAATAAAATACTTAAAGTCAACTGTATAGCAATCACAGTGAATGACAGAAATATTTTATTTATTTTAATCTTGTGCAACTAAAGACTGGGGCATAGCCTTCGAAATGCGCATCTAGACATAAAATGCGATATTTGGATGATATTCTACAGAATTATTAACCGTAGTGACAAATCTGAAATAGAAACACATAAATGAACTAATAGTAGTATGTTATCGATTAATTTATTTCTTGCAGATGAGAATGAGTGCAAATATCGCCCCTGCGACGTTTTTGCTCATTGTACCAACACATTGGGCAGTTTCTCCTGCACCTGCTTTCCAGGTTACGAAGGCGACGGTTTTCAATGTAGAGGTAAGTCAAATTCACCATTGCCATATAATATGTAAAAAATTTAATCAAAAATATTGTCTGTCTTCTGTCAATTATACGCTAATATTCACGTTAGTATTATGCGAGAATCTCTTACTCCAATTCTCACGTTGATCCCATCAAATGGGTGGTACAATGTAATTGTACCAGAAACAATATGTTGTTATACATATAATTAATACCAATAAGAAGAATTGTAGACCGTTAGACAATATTTAGCGTGCAGTTTAGTAGCTATTGAAGAGAAACAAATAAACATCTGCCGTTTGAATTAATAGCTTTTCAACGTTTTCATCTACGCGTACAATTTGCTCCTGAGGATTACTATTTCCACATGAAGTAATTAACGCAAATACTATACATTGTACTAGATTAATGGTCTGTAAGCTAACGTCTAATTCAATAGTAGCGAATATCGTTTTGTCACTGCACGGTAGCGATGTGTAGTTCACTCGCGAACCGTTCACTCTGAACGGTTCAATCAAATGACTGTGACGATGTTTTGCAACGACCTGTTTCAACAAGCTTTAAATGCCAGCAAACTTGTACTAGGTCCTAAACCCGTCGTGTACTAAACCGTTCATAAATCACAACGGCTCGTAAACGATGCAGTATAGTATACATTACATATACAGTACTAACATTTATTTAGTGATAAAGTGTGCTGGTGAACGGAACGAAATAGGAAACTCGATGCAATATTGCCGAGCTGAGTCACAATTTATATGTTGGTATCAGATTTCATTTGGAATAATATAACTAATATATTCGCAAGATTAAATATGTTCTTAAATATGTCATGCCATCGCAAATTTTTGCAATAATGCAAAAATAAACATCTAAATCTTATAGTTCTTCTATTTCATACCGAATGCATTGCAATCACTTAATATCAAATCAAAGCTATGAAGTTTGAACAAAGAAGATTCGGAATAGAAAATATAAATTATAACGCCAAACAAAACGATTCTATCTAGTTCATTTTACTATAGTTTGTACATTTAATTTTCAAGTGTTAGTAAAGTAGTAAACATTTTCAATAGTAACTACCAATAAGTATTTTAGAACTTCATAGAAAAAATCGTCGAAAAATGAAAAGAGACGGATTCTTTGACCCTTCTAAAAATATCAATTATTTGCATATTTTTGTCAAAATTTAAAGTTTCCAAAACAACGTAAAATGACTATAAATCGTCCTAGAAATAAATTTTTGTGGTTTTCGTTTCAATCGGTAAAAGTTGAAAAAATCGTCGAAAAATGCAAAGAGACGGATTCTTTGACCCTTCTAAAAATATCAATTTTTTGCAGATTTTTGTCAAAATTTAAAAAGATTCCAAAACAACGTAAAATTACTATAAATCGTGCTAGAAACAAATTTTAGTGATTTTCGTTTCAATCGGTAAAAGTTGAAAAAATCGTCGAAAAATGCAAAGAGTTGGATTCTTTGACCCTTCTAAAAATATCATTTTTTTACAGATTTTTGTCAAAATTTTAAAAGTTTCCAAAACAACGTAAAAGTCATTTTACGTTGTTTTGGAAACTCCCCTCATAATGTATACATTATGAGGGAAATTCTAGGCAATGGTAAAAATCTGGTGTATGTTGCTCCTTGAAACATTCCATCGACGTTATGAGGCTTGATAGCAGGACCATAAGGAAGTGATATCTCAATTTAAGATAGCTTGCTTCTGTGTCATAATATCGACCGTACATCTATTAATATCGAATATATATATATCTGATCGCATAATAATTGTCAGGATACAATTATTTTATAGCGTGGCTAGCTAGGCTGTTGACTTGCTCGCTTGTTGATGACATTCAGTTAACGACATCAGGTCATACGTCGGATTATGTTCGTATATACGGTTTACTGGTAAAAGTAGTTTGTGTTTGTTGTTGTGGTAGTACTGCGACAGTGCGTAATGTAGCGTATGATAATGAATGCCCTAACAGACACTGTTTTAGTGAAGCCACGCTGGCGAATCCTTCAGCCTTCAGTGCACTGACATCTATCTAACTTTGTCGCAATAATAATGACAATTATTAATGTTCAGGAAGACTTGTACAACTATTGAAAATATGGAATGTCTTTTCCTCTAACGTATATCAAAATTAAATAAAACGTAACTTGAACATTTTCAGCCACTTCTAAAACTAAAATGGCTTTAAAACATTCTGTATCAAATCAACACTTTCATTCAATCCATCATAAAATTTAGCAGTTTCTATAATAATATCTAAGAAATATAAATTATTGTTCTACATCATTTTGCAATTTAATTTCATCACCCTATGTTCCAGACGTGCTTCGATCATTTATATCTCGATGGTGATCAACCTGTTGCTCTTATAAATTGTTTCATATCAGGTAGACGAAGTCACGGTGAAAAGAAAACAACGAAGAGTCTTCTTCAGTCTCTTCTTCGCAGCAATAGCCTCATCGCGAACAAATAGTTCCGCTACATTATTTCGAGTTGACAATCCATTTATCAGCTTCTATTTTAATAGCGACTAGTATTATTTATTTACAGTGTACGGCGCTCTATTCCGTTATCCCCACAACATACAGGGTGAATCGTTATCT
This sequence comes from Leptodirus hochenwartii, assembly GCA_947310635.1. Classification (NCBI taxonomy): domain Eukaryota; kingdom Metazoa; phylum Arthropoda; class Insecta; order Coleoptera; family Leiodidae; genus Leptodirus; species Leptodirus hochenwartii. The sequence continues at coordinate 5,421,561 of OX371176.1, read as the reverse complement.
AAACCGTTATACCCACAATATACAATTACGCTTGTTCTGATGTTGACTAACATTCAGACAAGTTCAGATGGGATTATGATCTTGAACAAAATGAATGTCACTGTCCTACACTTTTGTCAATTTTTATATAGGATATAATAATCATGCGATTACGAATATCGAAACACTTTGATTCAAAAATATTAGTTATACTTAAACTAAGATTGAAATAGAGGAAGTAATAACATTTTGTTATGTCCCAAGTTGAAGAGAGACATTAAAAATTAATTATATACAAAATTTCATTTAAAAATGAAGAAAAATACATATAAGTGGAGATTAGGTTAAGAGGCACGTTGAATTGGAAAAGAAGAAAAAAAAATTAAAAACAAGTTACAGAGGAAAATTAAGGATTTAAGTTAGCATCACATTTACACTTCTAATAAATCATATAATTTCCCTTATTGAAATTATTATATTTTCTAAATATAATGTTCTAAACGTATGAAAAAGCGGTGAAGAAAATAGTACCCTGTATATATTATCATATGAGAAAATACGGATACAATAATATAATGAAAATAAATGGTTCAATTATTAATAAGTACGGGAATAATTCGAATGCAGAAACGTAGCGGCTATCTTTGGAACGGCCGTTGCGGTCGCTTCTTGCAGATCGCAGCCTTATTATCATTTGCGGGTCCATTCAATTGAAGCTGCGGCGACTTGGCGCACGCCGCAACTATGCGGGGACTCGCGAATGTTTCAGATGACGTCTAATTAACGTTACTTTATAAATAGGTTTTGTTTGGGATTGTATTGAAATTTTGCAGGAAGTACATCAATTAAGCTTACAACGTGCAACGCTTTGTTTCAGCAGGATAGTACGTTGAACACGTGTTCTGTTATGCAACAGATGGATTCTTCGTGTAATTCCAACGCACGTAAACATTTTTGATATAATGATCTTCTTACGCTCGTACGCAGATTTAAAACCAGATATGAATATAATAGATATCCTAGACGAATTTAACCGTCTTTTATGTTTCTTTTAAATGCACTATATTGTACCACTAGCTTCCTAATACGAAGAATACAATGATATATACGTCGGAATTTTGCATTTTATGTGTGCATCGGTTAACTGATCTGATGCAAATCTGAAACCTAGTCATACATGCGAACAAAAATAAAACTGTAACAATTCTGGTTTCTATCAGTTACTTTACTCCGTTAACTAAATGAATTTGCATACAAATAACATGTTGTAAATAATAAAAAGAGTTAGTTTTGATATATTGTTACGGTAATAAAATGATGCACGTAAATTGCACACCAGTGAATTAATGAGGTTTCATAAATGCAAAAAATTAGATGAAAATACAAACTTATTTGCATCGAGGCTAATTAATGAGCTACATTACAATCTACGATATCATTACAAATGTAGATGCGATAATGATATTATTAATGGAAATTGATTATAAAAAAATGATGCGGAACGAATTTCGCAATTTCTGTCTTAACTAGTACCGTTTTGTTTACGTTTATTGGAAGATGTTTGCTTCAATTAATTACCTTGTTACTTAACTTGAAAAAATGCAGGAGCGATTATACAGGTTAGTTTGTAAAATATATGAGAAGGGAGAAGTACCACAGGATTTTCAGCGTAGTAGAATAGTAACAATGCCGAAGAAAATAGGAGCTAATTTGTGTGAGAACTATAGGACCATTAGCCTACTATCGCATGCATCGAAGATATTGTTAAAGATTATTTATAGGAGATTAGAAAATAAAGTAGAGGAAAGGCTAGGAGAAGATCAGTTTGGTTTTAGGAAAAACAGAGGGACGAGAGAGGCGATTCTAGCACTAAGAACAGTAGTAGAAAAAAGAATGAGGGTAGGAAAGGTAACTTGCATAGCTTTTGTAGATTTAGAAAAGGCATTTGATAATGTAGATTAGGACATAATGTTTAGAATTTTAAAAGAAACGGGTATAGATTATAAGGATAGGAGAATAATTTTTAATTTATATAAACACCAAACTGCCTTAGTTAGAATTGAGGGGGAAGAAGAGGTAGCAAAAATAGGGAAGGGAGTTCGGCAGGGATGTACACTTTCACCGTTATTATTTAACCTATATATAGAAGATGCAATAAACAAAGTAAAAGAAGAGTATAGTGTAGGTGTGAATGTACAGGGAGAGAAAATATATATGCTGAGATTCGCCGACGATATAGCTATATTGGAAGAAAGCGAAAAGAATTTAGAAAGGGTATTGAATGGTATGCAGGCAGTATTGACTAGGGATTTTAACATGAAAATAAATATAGGTAAAACTAAAGTGATGAGGTGTGACAAAAAGGAATGCAGTAGAAAAATGAGGATCACAATAGGAGATAATAGAATCGAAGAAGTGTCAGATTTTTGTTATTTAGGCAGTAGAATCACAAAAGATAATCGAAGCAAGGTAGATATAAAGTGTAGGATAGCACAGGGTAGGAAGGCATTCGTAGAAAAGGAACAGATTTTAAGATCAAATATTGACTTGGGTATTAGAAAAAGATTACTGAAGGTATATGTTTGGAGTGTAGCACTGTACGGGTGTGAGGCGTGGACTATAGGAAAGGAAGAGAAGCGTAGATGACAAGCATTCGAAATGTGGTGTTATAGGAGGATGATGAGGATTGGTTGGGAAGATAAAGTAACAAATGAAGATGTACTAGAGTTAGTAGGGGAGAAGAGAAGTATTTGGAGAGTGTTACAGCGTAGGAGAGACAGATTAGTAGGGCATATCCTTAGGCATGGGGGGATTATGCAATTGATCATAGACGGTAGAGTGGAGGGAAAGAGAGGGGTAGGTAGGCCTAAATTGGAGTATGTGAGTCAGATAGTTGAAGACGTTGAGATGAATAGCTATAGGGAGATGAAGGGATTAGCTCAGGATAGATCGGCATGGCGTGCTGTTTCCAACCAATCTTTAGGATTGCGGACTCTTTAACTAATCTAACTAACGTTATACCACTCCAAATACCGATTATTTAGTTAAAACGGATTTATGCAGATTTCATAAACGCCTCGTAGATAAACTATGACGAGAATTATTGTTGTTGTGTAACAAGAAAATCCTTGTCCGTAGCAACTAATGTCATTTTGAATTACAGAAGTTCTAGCGAGAGACAGTAATCTTCTAAAAGAAGCTCGTAGCGTAAATAGTGAAATCTTCGGAAAATTCTGAGATTGCTTAAGGTAGAAGATAAATCTAACGCTAGTTCGTTTTATTACTACTGGATTTTGCGATTACATTTCACGTAACAGTTAAGGATGATTAGAAAAGCTCTTCTTGGATATGTAAAGAACTTGCGCCTAAGTCGAGTTCGCGCGTCTGGGGCAATGCCAACATTGCCAATGCCAATCTCTCGGTATAAAGCTATAACCGTCTTGAAGATCGTAGCCAGAAGCGCCCCTCACTCTTCGCCTGCATTTGCAGCTAAACTTAACCAATAGTGAGACGGAGATGGTCAGCGAGCCACTGTGCGCGTCACGACCTTGCTCAGGGCGCCAGATATTGAAAATAGACAAGAGGAATCCAAAGGAATCCGGCCGAACAACAATAAGCCGTGCAATTTTTTACTTGTCCAAGTAAAATTGCACCACTTTACGTACGGATCGGATCACTATACGCTGAGTAGAATTTTTACTTAAGTAGATTATCGGCCATTAGGCTGCACTTTTTTTGCTTACGCCATTTTATGGTTTGAAGATTGCCTCGAGCCACAATTAACTTAAGGCAAATATTTAATCGAATAACAAGATATTTTGTAGAATTGTATGCAAATTGAAGAAATTTTGGATTTTCTATACATTAGTTAAAAGCAAACGCACGAATATTAATGATAAAGCATCTAATTTAAGAATGATTTAACACAAAAGATATGGTGTTATTTATCACTATTACATATCACGATATAAATAAAAATAATAAAATATCTCCGATTAATTACGATGCCTCATAATTTAACAATGATATCGAACAGTGATATTGCGAACCATTCTATATATGTCCCAAAAATTCACTAATAATATATATTCATAGAATTTCAGATGTCCCCAGCTGTTTATTCATAAGGAAAGAAATAAATTGGACTATAAATAAATAAATAAATAAATAAATTTCAATGCATCCAACTGCATCGCGCAATTGATATAATAATTTATTTATGTCTTAGTACTCTTAATTGAATGATTAAAGGTAATCCTGTAATTATTGATATATATTAGAAATAATTAGGCATAATATATAAAATAGAACGACCACTATTAATAATAAAAGGAGTGCCGCAAGGGTCCGTCCTTGGCCCAATATTGTACCCACTTTTTATACTAGATATGCAGAGAATAGGATTGAACGGGACTTACAAGATCTTCGCGGACGACACTGTGCTATTATATAGTGGAAAAGAATCTATTGAAATAGAAAACGTGATAAATAGTGACCTTAAAAAATATTGCGAGTGGCTACAAACCAACAAACTTACTATAAACACAACAAAAACAGAATACTTACTTTACAAGCAAAAGAACAAAAGTGATTTACAACTCAACCTTAATATAGACAATGAAATATTAAGTCGGAAATTTAGTGCAAAATATTTGGGTGTAGTAATTGACTCTAATCTAAATTATGAACTAAACATTAATAATATCAAAAAGAAAATAATACCGTTAGTGAGTGCAATAAATAGACTGCCAACTTTACCTGAAAAACTTATTAAACTTCTATACCATGCGTACGTATATCCGAACTTAATATATGGGATATCAGTCACTTCACAATGTGCAAAAACTGTTTTTAAACAATTAAGTGTAGTTCAAAATAAGGCACTTAAAGTAATGTTCAAGATCCCTCATATGACACCCTCAGTGATATTATACAAAAACCTAAAACTATCGAATATTAACCAAATAAGTTTTATAGAAAACTGCAAACTAATATACAAAATAATAAATAAGATAATAAAAACTAACTTACAGTTGCGGTTCAATGCAGACATACATAGTTTAGGAACCAGAAATAGAGGAAAAATGTACTTAGAAAGTGTTAGAAGTAATAAAGGACATAACAACTTTATATTTAGGGCAGCACCACAATTTAATCAATTACCTGAAAATACAAGAAACGCAACAAAACTAGTGCAATTTAAGAAGCTTCTCAATCAATATATATTCCAACATGATGTTTAGTATTTTATAGTTAAACAGATATATAGTTCAAAAAACAATTGTTACTTAAGACTGACTGCTTAATACCTTGCTTTGCTTGTTTAGCAGCGGTCAAAATTACAAATGTTATATTTAGATATTTTATATTGTATAACTACTTATTTTTAATTTTTAAAAATTAAAAATTAAAATATATATATTTTTTTTCATGAGTTATAACTCTAATAACAAAATTCTCTCTTTGCAAATTATGTTAGCCCTGATGAAGATTTTGCAATAACAAATCGAAACGTTGGCTAGAATCTGATATTGATTTTAAAAAAAATTGGTCCTGTTACTCCGATAAAATGGCAATCTATATAAATTCCACTGTTTCTGCGAATTCCTTAAGCTGTGTAAATCTGTAATAAATATCTGGACTGATGCGATAAGAATAAAATTGTATTTGTTGGTTGGTTCCATATGTATTAAAAGAAAACAAACTGGATAATTTATTAATGTATATAATAATATCACTGGTAAATGCTTCACGTAAAAAAAAAATGATACGTGCCACATCTGGCACGCATGTCCATAGTATAGGAGGATAAAAAATAGCGATGGCAAACTGTAGGTCACTTTGAGAACCTAGTTCGTAGTTCGTTTCAATGTACCGTTCACGAACTATAGGTCGTGAACTACCACAACTTTTAAAAATGAACTAGTTCACGACCTATATGAAATACATGCACATAATGAAAATAATCTCTTTTTTCCTCAATATAAAAATATTAAATGGTAAAAAATAAATAAATTGAAATATTACAATACTTATTTTGTATTAAGAATGAGTAAGAAAACATATATATATAAGGAAATATAATTTAGTTCTGTTCACCAACACACTTTATCATATAAATGTTAGTACTGCTATTGGTACTGTATATGTAATCTATACTATACTGCATCGTTTACGAGTCGTTGTGATTCATGAACGGTTTAGTAGCCGACGGGTTCAGGACCTAGTACAAGTACACCGTGCACCATGTAGTTGATAGTTCCCGAACTAGGTCATAGTGACCTATAGGTCGTTGCAAAACATCGTCACAGTACGCCCGTCATTTGATTGAACGGTTCGCGAGTGAACTACGCATCGCTAATAAAAAAGTACTACTTCTTTTAGCAGAAAAAAAACTAGTTATATTTTGAATTTTTACATTCTTAAATGGGTTTCTTTCAATCCGAACTTATTTTTCGAAGGCGTAAAATATTTTAATCGCATTTTTATACGTTCACGTACTAAGTCATGCAATTAGAAAGAGTCAGTAAAAGTTTAGCGGTAAGTGCAAATGAAAGTAGACAAGAAAATATCGAATGTTGCAACAAAGAGAAGAAGCAAATTTATAAAATATGATTTAATTACAATAATACCGTAATCGTCACTAGTACCTAATTAACTAGAGGATACGGTAGCGTATACACCTATAATTAAATATTATACGAACAATACAAATTTATTCCGCTAATTATGTTATTTATGAAATTCTCACCTATAGACCTTGTTTATATGCAAATATCATTTATACATATATCGCAACGTGTATATAATATTACATTGTCTTTAACAAAGATCAAACTGTAAACCTACTCACAAATTCTACGTATTAATTGATATGTGCGAGGTGTACCTAGAATCTTGGATTATTAAGAAGTTAATAAGAACCGGTAGTCTAGTTTTTTTTTCTTAGCAATTTCCAGCTTATAATCTTACAAAACCGTATCAGTATTACAAAACAAAAATTAAATAAAACCGAAATTAATTTTATATTAGGAAAATCAACATCGAATATAGAGACGATCATTTAATCTTGTACTTTTAAGATACATTGCCAATGTGTCTAAATAATAGCGTTTGAACTCAAATTTTTTTAATTATTATACGAGCCAAATTTAAAAATATATATATTTATGGAGTTACTATCGTGCGGGACAATTTTTAATCGAGGAAAATTATAATTGTTACAGAATTTCATTTGGTCTTGATACTTTAAAAATTAATATAGAATTTCATAAATGACTCGTATAGCTTAACATAATCTTAGAAATCTGCCGCATAAAATTGCTTATTAATGAGATATTAGTTAGTTAAAGAGTCCGCAATCCTAAAGATTGGTTGGAAACAGCACGCCATGCCGATCTATCCTGAGCTAATCCCTTCATCTCCCTATAGCTATTCATCTCAACGTCTTCAACTATCTGACTCACATACTCCAATCTAGGCCTACCTACCCCTCTCTTTCCCTCCACTCTACCTTCTATGATCAATTGCATAATCCCCCCATGTCTAAGGATATGCCCTACTAATCTGTCTCTCCTACGCTGTAACACTCTCCAGATACTTCTCTTCTCCCCTACTAACTCTAGTACAGCTTCATTTGTTACTTTATCTTCCCAACCAATCCTCATCATCCTCCTATAACACCACATTTCAAGTGCTTCTAATCTACGCTTCTCTTCCTTTCCTATAGTCCACGCCTCACACCCGTACAGTGCTACACTCCAAACATATACCTTCAGTAATCTTTTTCTAATACCCAAGTCAATATTTGATCTTAAAATCTGTTCTTTTTCTACGAATGCCTTCCTACCCTGTGCTATCCTACACTTTATATCTACCTTGCTTCGATTATCTTTTGTGATTCTACTGCCTAAATAACAAAAATCTGACACTTCTTCGATTCTATTATCTCCTATTGAGATCCTCATTTTTCTACTGCATTCCTTTTTGTCACACCTCATCACTTTAGTTTTACCTATATTTATTTTCATGTTAAAATCCCTAGTCAATACTGCCTGCATACCATTCAATACCCTTTCTAAATTCTTTTCGCTTTCTTCCAATATAGCTATATCGTCGGCGAATCTCAGCATATATATTTTCTCTCCCTGTACATTCACACCTACACTATACTCTTCTTTTACTTTGTTTATTGCATCTTCTATATATAGATTAAATAATAACGGTGAGAGTGTACATCCCTGCCGAACTCCCTTCCTTATTTTTGCTACCTCTTCTTCCCCCTCAATTCTAACTAAGGCAGTTTGGTGTTTATATAAATTAAAAATTATTCTCCTATCCTTATAATCTATACCCGTTTCTTTTAAAATTCTAAACATTATGTCCTAATCTACATTATCAAATGCCTTTTCTAAGTCTACAAAAGCTATGCAAGTTACCTTTCCTACCCTCTTTCTTTTTTCTACTACCGTTCTTAGCGCTAGAATCGCCTCTCTCGTCCCTCTGTTTTTCCTAAAACCAAACTGATCTTCTCCTAGCCTTTCCTCTACTTTATTTTCTAATCTCCTATAAATAATCTTTAACAATATCTTCGATGCATGTGATAGTAGGCTAATGGTCCTATAGTTCTCACACAAATTAGCTCCTATTTTCTTCGGCATTGTTACTATTCTACTACGCTGAAAATCCTGTGGTACTTCTCCCTTCTCATATATTTTACAAACTAACCTGTATAATCGCTCCTGCATTTTTTCCCCTGCGTGTTTTATTAATTCGGCTGGTATCATATCAATCCCCGCTGCTTTGTTATTCCGTAAATCATTTAATGCTCTATGAAACTCTGACCTAAGTATGCTAGGACCTAAGTCATCCTCATCTATCTGTTCCACATTTTCTAGCTCCTCCATGTCCTGCCTACCTTTATATAAATCTTCAAGATACTCCTTCCATCTTCTAGCTTTTTCCTTATTTTCTGTGAGTTCCTTACCCTGCTTATCACATATAATGTTACCCTTTGGTTTTACTTTAGAAAAATGTGATT